>CM060708.1:98840522-100120522 GCA_030686995.1 Artemisia argyi
AATAAAAAGCTAATTAATTTAACATCTATAATTTTGCATAAATTACTACTCATTGCGCCCAATGTTTATGTGTGTGTCTCAACCAACTTTTCAAATAGCATAAACTTGATTTATATATAAAACATGAACCATTTAAAATCACAATAGTTCATTGCACACAATGATAAACATCGATAATGGAGAGGTGACCACCAAATCAATTGATAAAACAATTCAAAGTACACTTAAACTTCATTTTTTTCTGTGACATTCGGCTTTTGAAACATTCAGCTTTAGTTTCATCAACATTCACCTTCAGGTTCATGTTGATAAGTTCTTATTTGTTTCTTCCGAGTTTATCAAGGAGGTTCCATCATATGTGAAGTGTACATAGATATGTATACTTAAACATACACTAAATTAAATTAATAATCCATATGGAATTCTTGTCCAAAGCAAAAAAGACTTGAACATATATATATTAGAAGCAAAGTGACATTCATAACCAACGTTGGTGGCAAACATGTATGCTATGAAAGCTCTAATCGCACCGAATACAACCGGGTTAGGACTATCTCTGAAAACGTGGGGATTAGGGGATCCTCACGACTTGGTTCCTACATAAGAAATTTAATTAGTCAAAAAATGCATACAATTCCAAAAATGACATGCTAAGAAATCATTACACAATAAGACTAATCTTGAAACAATTAGTCTTTAAAACGTAAAATAAGAATGATATGGAGTAATATTTGTAGCTCACATGTGCGAATTCAAGAAAATGTGCACGAGCATGTATGTAAAGCAACATTTAAATGGTTAAATGATACTTTTTAGCTTGATTAGTTTATGTAAGTAGTTCCTTTCGAATGCTTTTTGAGAAATATTAGAATGAATTTATCGTGTGCAATTGAATTATTATTGGAAAGAAGAAGGGTCGCGCATCGCAAAGTGTTTTGTTTTTCTATATGTAGAATCATTAGTGAGAAACTAATATTTACGCTAATTAAATGAGTTTGCCATAATAGCAAAATACGACATATTAAAAATATCACATTGAGTAATTAATAGAAATGAAAAAAATACATAATTTTGACTTAAATCCGTTTGTAAATTGTAATATCAAATAAAAAAGTTGAGTTTTAAACATAAGCAAAAGTTCAAACTTTTATCGAAAAACAAAACCGGTGCATTTAATGTGAAGTATATACAACATCGAGATGGAAGTGCAAGGCTTGCTGAAATTTATCACATGATATTTAGTAATTAGTATACAATTAAAATTCGGTTATGGATCGAGATGAAGTTGAAAAGGTTGCAAGAATAATTGATGATCTAACCTAATGTAATATATATATAGATATATGTATTATGTTAATGCATTTTCATATACAAGTAATTTATGTGTATTTTCTATTGATGTAGCTCACATGTGCGAATTGATTAAAGAAAATGTGCACGAGCATGTATGTGAAACAACATTTAAATGGTTAAATGATACTTTTTAGCATGATTAATTTACGTAAGCATGCAACTTGAATAATGAATATAAAAGAAAAAGTATATAATTTTTGCTCAAACCCATTTGTAAATTAAAAAAAAATTATGTTTAAGATATGATAGTGGAGTCCAAAGGTTTTAGGAATTATTAATAATGTGTTAATTAATATTCATTTAGTTAGCTATTTAGAATCGAGTTTATTGATAAGATTTATTAATATTAGTTAGACTTTATAATGTTAATTTTCAATAAAATTAGTTGTACATTAAAATGAGATGAAGCTAAAAAGGTTTGTAACGATTTTTATACAGTTTATGTGTCATTATTATGTATACATTATTACACAAACTTTAACTTACAAAATTAATAAAGAAAATATTTAACGCACATTAAAATATAATAAATTAGATAAACCCCGTGTGCTTCATATTATCATGCAAAAACCATCTAATAGACAAATATTGTAGGGCTAAGTAAATAAGTAATAGACCAAGAGAAACAAAACCATTTTTTTTATCATGCAAATAAGTAATAGGCCAAAAGAAACAAAGCATCACAACTTAATAACCAAAAGCTCATATATAGAATACAACACCACAAAACCAAAACAACATCAAACACCTTTCAATTTTTATACAAGAAAGTTAAAACATTTCATATAATATACTAAACCATAATTAAGTATACACTCGCCAATATACAGAAAGAATACACAATTAACAATTAGATTATTAGCCCGTGCGTAGCACGGGTTCTGCATGTCTCGTATATATATATATATATATATATATATATATATATATATATATATATATATATATATATATATATATATATATATATATATATATATATATATATATATATACTACTTATAAAGAATTTAGCACCCTCTCTCCTAATAAATTTTAAGATTTTCTAAAATAAAATTTAAGTAAATACAATTAGTTAAGCTATTAGTACAACCATCTAATACAATTAATTTCAACCATTTGACTTTTCAACTCTCCATTTAATGTTATAAAAAAAACACCCCTTACATAAAATATACATGTTAATATGCTTATTGTACTAGCCAATCAAACATATAACTCTTCATACGATAAATATAACTTTACCTTATATATTGTGTACATGGTTTTTAAAACTGGACCGTATAACGAACCACTTTCCCAAACGGTTCCTCATTTTTGGTGGCTTTTTGTGGTTTTGTCCTGTTGTTCAGTTGGCCAGTTCTTGACCAACTGGTTCCGGATGAACCGGCCAATCGGGTTATCAAAAAATTGGTTGTATACCTCTTAACTCCATAATATTATCATCATTCGTCACGAAAAATATATAATACATTACTCGCATAAAATTTTATTTACAGGGTACTCACCGCCGCAACGCGCGGGTACCCTGCTAGTATATATATATATATATATATATATATATATATATATATATATATATATATATATAGTTTAAAACCCGTGAATTACCCGGGCTTTCAACAAAATAATAATAATAATAATAATAATAATAATAATAATAATAAAAAGCTAATTAATTTAACATCTATAATTTTGCATAAATTACTACTCATTGCGCCCAATGTTTATGTGTGTGTCTCAACCAACTTTTCAAATAGCATAAACTTGATTTATATATAAAACATGAACCATTTAAAATCACAATAGTTCATTGCACACAATGATAAACATCGATAATGGAGAGGTGACCACCAAATCAATTGATAAAACAATTCAAAGTACACTTAAACTTCATTTTTTTCTGTGACATTCGGCTTTTGAAACATTCAGCTTTAGTTTCATCAACATTCACCTTCAGGTTCATGTTGATAAGTTCTTATTTGTTTCTTCCGAGTTTATCAAGGAGGTTCCATCATATGTGAAGTGTACATAGATATGTATACTTAAACATACACTAAATTAAATTAATAATCCATATGGAATTCTTGTCCAAAGCAAAAAAGACTTGAACATATATATATTAGAAGCAAAGTGACATTCATAACCAACGTTGGTGGCAAACATGTATGCTATGAAAGCTCTAATCGCACCGAATACAACCGGGTTAGGACTATCTCTGAAAACGTGGGGATTAGGGGATCCTCACGACTTGGTTCCTACATAAGAAATTTAATTAGTCAAAAAATGCATACAATTCCAAAAATGACATGCTAAGAAATCATTACACAATAAGACTAATCTTGAAACAATTAGTCTTTAAAACGTAAAATAAGAATGATATGGAGTAATATTTGTAGCTCACATGTGCGAATTCAAGAAAATGTGCACGAGCATGTATGTAAAGCAACATTTAAATGGTTAAATGATACTTTTTAGCTTGATTAGTTTATGTAAGTAGTTCCTTTCGAATGCTTTTTGAGAAATATTAGAATGAATTTATCGTGTGCAATTGAATTATTATTGGAAAGAAGAAGGGTCGCGCATCGCAAAGTGTTTTGTTTTTCTATATGTAGAATCATTAGTGAGAAACTAATATTTACGCTAATTAAATGAGTTTGCCATAATAGCAAAATACGACATATTAAAAATATCACATTGAGTAATTAATAGAAATGAAAAAAATACATAATTTTGACTTAAATCCGTTTGTAAATTGTAATATCAAATAAAAAAGTTGAGTTTTAAACATAAGCAAAAGTTCAAACTTTTATCGAAAAACAAAACCGGTGCATTTAATGTGAAGTATATACAACATCGAGATGGAAGTGCAAGGCTTGCTGAAATTTATCACATGATATTTAGTAATTAGTATACAATTAAAATTCGGTTATGGATCGAGATGAAGTTGAAAAGGTTGCAAGAATAATTGATGATCTAACCTAATGTAATATATATATAGATATATGTATTATGTTAATGCATTTTCATATACAAGTAATTTATGTGTATTTTCTATTGATGTAGCTCACATGTGCGAATTGATTAAAGAAAATGTGCACGAGCATGTATGTGAAACAACATTTAAATGGTTAAATGATACTTTTTAGCATGATTAATTTACGTAAGCATGCAACTTGAATAATGAATATAAAAGAAAAAGTATATAATTTTTGCTCAAACCCATTTGTAAATTAAAAAAAAATTATGTTTAAGATATGATAGTGGAGTCCAAAGGTTTTAGGAATTATTAATAATGTGTTAATTAATATTCATTTAGTTAGCTATTTAGAATCGAGTTTATTGATAAGATTTATTAATATTAGTTAGACTTTATAATGTTAATTTTCAATAAAATTAGTTGTACATTAAAATGAGATGAAGCTAAAAAGGTTTGTAACGATTTTTATACAGTTTATGTGTCATTATTATGTATACATTATTACACAAACTTTAACTTACAAAATTAATAAAGAAAATATTTAACGCACATTAAAATATAATAAATTAGATAAACCCCGTGTGCTTCATATTATCATGCAAAAACCATCTAATAGACAAATATTGTAGGGCTAAGTAAATAAGTAATAGACCAAGAGAAACAAAACCATTTTTTTTATCATGCAAATAAGTAATAGGCCAAAAGAAACAAAGCATCACAACTTAATAACCAAAAGCTCATATATAGAATACAACACCACAAAACCAAAACAACATCAAACACCTTTCAATTTTTATACAAGAAAGTTAAAACATTTCATATAATATACTAAACCATAATTAAGTATACACTCGCCAATATACAGAAAGAATACACAATTAACAATTAGATTATTAGCCCGTGCGTAGCACGGGTTCTGCATGTCTCGTATATATATATATATATATATATATATATATATATATATATATATATATATATATATATATATATATATATATATATATATACTACTTATAAAGAATTTAGCACCCTCTCTCCTAATAAATTTTAAGATTTTCTAAAATAAAATTTAAGTAAATACAATTAGTTAAGCTATTAGTACAACCATCTAATACAATTAATTTCAACCATTTGACTTTTCAACTCTCCATTTAATGTTATAAAAAAAACACCCCTTACATAAAATATACATGTTAATATGCTTATTGTACTAGCCAATCAAACATATAACTCTTCATACGATAAATATAACTTTACCTTATATATTGTGTACATGGTTTTTAAAACTGGACCGTATAACGAACCACTTTCCCAAACGGTTCCTCATTTTTGGTGGCTTTTTGTGGTTTTGTCCTGTTGTTCAGTTGGCCAGTTCTTGACCAACTGGTTCCGGATGAACCGGCCAATCGGGTTATCAAAAAATTGGTTGTATACCTCTTAACTCCATAATATTATCATCATTCGTCACGAAAAATATATAATACATTACTCGCATAAAATTTTATTTACAGGGTACTCACCGCCGCAACGCGCGGGTACCCTGCTAGTATATATATATATATATATATATATATATATATATATATATATATATATAGTTTAAAACCCGTGAATTACCCGGGCTTTCAACAAAATAATAATAATAATAATAATAATAATAATAATAATAATAATAATAATAAAAAGCTAATTAATTTAACATCTATAATTTTGCATAAATTACTACTCATTGCGCCCAATGTTTATGTGTGTGTCTCAACCAACTTTTCAAATAGCATAAACTTGATTTATATATAAAACATGAACCATTTAAAATCACAATAGTTCATTGCACACAATGATAAACATCGATAATGGAGAGGTGACCACCAAATCAATTGATAAAACAATTCAAAGTACACTTAAACTTCATTTTTTTCTGTGACATTCGGCTTTTGAAACATTCAGCTTTAGTTTCATCAACATTCACCTTCAGGTTCATGTTGATAAGTTCTTATTTGTTTCTTCCGAGTTTATCAAGGAGGTTCCATCATATGTGAAGTGTACATAGATATGTATACTTAAACATACACTAAATTAAATTAATAATCCATATGGAATTCTTGTCCAAAGCAAAAAAGACTTGAACATATATATATTAGAAGCAAAGTGACATTCATAACCAACGTTGGTGGCAAACATGTATGCTATGAAAGCTCTAATCGCACCGAATACAACCGGGTTAGGACTATCTCTGAAAACGTGGGGATTAGGGGATCCTCACGACTTGGTTCCTACATAAGAAATTTAATTAGTCAAAAAATGCATACAATTCCAAAAATGACATGCTAAGAAATCATTACACAATAAGACTAATCTTGAAACAATTAGTCTTTAAAACGTAAAATAAGAATGATATGGAGTAATATTTGTTAACTGATACAACTATATACTTAGCTACTGAACCAAATCATGTAAAAAACTCGAGGTTATGGTTCATTGATAATTAATAAAAAAAAAACTCAAACTCAATGACAGACTAATTGTTAGTAAAAATTTTAAGGGTAAAACAAAACAAAATTTAATATTATATTAAAGATTTAAAGTTTGATTAGTAGAAGATGAACAGTAGATATATAGTTTGTATGATGAACTCTTGCTAAAATTATCACTTCTAGGGATGAGCACGGTATCAGATTAGTACCGAACCCATGCCGATTTAGTGGTACCGATTTTTTTCCAAGCATGAAACGGGGGTACCGGTACCGTACTGGATGGGATTCGGGTACCGGAACCGGTACCAGGAAATTGGCACCTATCCGGTTCTTCCCGTTCTTTGTTAAACCAACAAAGATTCCAGCAAATACATGGGAGTGTTTTGGCATGACAAAAGGGACTCCAAAACCAGCTCGATAAATCCATCAAATTTCTAGGCTGCAACAGAAAGGACTTCATGATCAGCTTCTTACACGCTATAATAGCTATAAAAAAATGCATGGAGTATTTCGGCACAAGGCATGGATCAAAATTTCTTGGCTTCAACAGAAAGGACTTGATAATAAGCATCTTACACACACAAACCTAAAACCGCAAAGACCTCTTTTGTATTAACTAAGCCAAAACACAAATATGATGAGATTCATACATTTAAAATGATTTATTTTTATGTCATATGATAAGAGCTCAGTAAAATGGCCTATTTTGAGATCTTCAAAAGTGACATCAATGCAAAACTTATCTCATGTGACCCAAATTAACAAAGGCCGCATATGAACAATTGTTATATAATCACCTTCAATAGTCTCTATAAACATGAACACACATACATAACTAATTTGAAGCTTTTTTTTTTCTTTCGCCAAAATCACTTAGACATGAATTTCAATTTCGAAATTAAAGCCTATTCTAAATACTTGTTAACTAAAAAAACTTGCTAAGATGACAATAACAGAAGGCCCATAACAATTGTTCACACTATTAGCTTATAAATGAAACTATTGAAAAAGGGAATTTATCTTTCTTTTTTCTTTTTTTTTTTTTTTGAAAAAGGGAATTTATATCATGAATCATATATCAAATACATGTATTTTGTCAATCAATATTTATTAAATTACGATATGGATATAGTCCAGTTGTACCAGCATACAATAAAAGCATTAATAGGCCCCTAAAAACCAAGATTTTTGCAGCGTTATATCTGCCAAATTTCTATAATTTATGTTGCAACTACAACCCAAAACATCTACATGTGTTTGACAACCTTTCCATATTTGAAACTAAAAGTGTATCACAGCAAGTAAACCAACATAATTGCACCCTTAAATATCTGCAAAGGGAAATGATATCTCGTCTTAATAATCTTCCTAATGCCAAAAAAAAAAAAAAGAAAAAAAAAAAAGAAAAAAAAAAAGAAAGGAATTTCATTGACTTAAATCAGTTGAACAAACAAGTTATACACAGTCGGGCTCTGCTACACATTCCTCATGTTTAACTAATTACTAAACATAAGAATACAATACATACAAATATACAATAAATTGGCTAAATTGCTAATTTCATTCATAGCCCAGGGTTACAACTTCCTAGCTAAAAACCTAGACCTACATAAACCTGATAAACAAAAATAAATAAATAAATAATTGATAACATGTTAATTTCGTTATAGAATCAGGGTAAACAACGCTATCGCAAAAACCCAGGACAAAACATGTCTGGTACATTCCACAAAATAATCATGTCACATCACGGATTACAAACATTCGTCTAAATGTTTTACAGTAGCTAATACGATGTGACAAACATCATACTCCGAACCTACTTAAGACCATTACAAACAATCTCCCATAAGTGAATAACTACAAAACAAGGGGGATCGGAAGCTTCCTGCAGAGGAACTAGAGGAGAACTTTCCTTGATCTACTCTCTCGTCCCTGCTCAAACTCCTTCCCTAACACAGTTCTCAGCAGGCTAGAAACCGCGACTAGACACTTGGTTTACAAAACTGAATACTAAGACATCATCGGGTACTGAGCTAATCTTGGTGTTGAGTCTAATTTGACCAAATTATCACTCACATGTATTTGAAACATTAAATCAACCTAAGTTCAAGATAGCTAATCACATCAGAGATCCAAACTCTCTCTCAAACAGAGTCCACAAGGTAAATCATAGCAAAGTTTACCCTTGACTGAATGAATAGCACGGCTTTCAGCTATCCAAAAGACTCATTGGTAAAACACCATCAGCGAACCCCAGAGAAGTCAGAGTAAAAGACCACTGAATGGAAGTACAACGGTCTAAAAGGACTCTCTAAGTGTTCACATATCTGATGATAAATACATCAGATATGCCTTGTACCTTCTCAGCCACAACAAAAGTACTTTGCCGAGACAAAGTTTGAAACTAAATACTTTGTAAATTGATAACGGAGTCAGCTATAACGAAGTCAGCTATAACAAAGAGCAGAGAAGACAACAACCTCTGAGACCTCAAGGACTGACAAATGCCCTTGAGTCTCTGGCATTGACTTATCATCTTAAGCCATGCAGATGTACCAGTTGCACATATCAGATACACTCAGTGTATTCAGCCACATACTTGTAAAGTGTATCCTTGAAGCTAATTAAAGTACTCAGCCACGCTTAGGTAGGAGTAATTCAAGCTAAAGCAAAACGGATAACCCTTGGGAAGATAAGGACGCATCGAGATCAAGGAAAACTACTTGCATTTAAAGATGTTTGCTTATAGTTTAGTTATTAGTATTCCTGTAACTACTAACATTTTATCTCCCTTTATCTATGAAAGGGATGTTAGTAGTAGTAATAGGTAACGATTCCACTTCTAGAATACATTTCCTCTTCTAAGTGGAATCCACCTCTTCATAACTTGAAGAGTAACATTTGTCATTACTAGAGATAGTATTCCGCAACGGTCTCTCGCAAAATCCTTCACCTTTAACCTCTAGTGTGAGACTATTACAATCGTAATTTACAAATAGGTATTATTAGTTGATCATAGTTAAGATCATGTAACCCTGCCCTTATTTATAATAAACATTAGTTACTTTCATTTGCTCAAACTATTGTTTATTCAACTCATGGTGTTACACAAGTTTATCTGTAACAACCGTGGTTTTAGCAGGTCAGTTTGACCGATAGTTTTGACTCGGATGACGTTTGTTTGGTGTGTCTTACGTGTTTGAAGTGATATAGGTGAGTTTTAGCACTAAATCCCTTTGCGTAAATGGTTTTTATTGTGATTTGGAAAGTATGAAATTTAGGAAAGTTCATTTTGATCGCCTTTGTGGTGTAGAAGTGACTTGTGAAGTTTTGGTATTTTTTTTTGTGTTTTTGCGTAACGAGTCTTCGTTCAAGTATTTGAGCGTTAGCAAGTTACGAGGAGTTTTTTTTTATGTGTTATGCTTATAAAAGAGTGAAAATCTATTTTTGAAAACTTTATTTTTGAAAATGATAATTTCCGACTCGTCGCAAAAACTAAGGTTTATCGCGTAAGACGTTAGGTTACATAAAAATTATGAGATTTTAAGTATAATAAATGAATTTAATAAAATAATAGAATATACAATCCATATATATAAAAATCGGCCAAGAGGGTTTTTATGGGAAAAAGGAAAACCAACTTAAGTCCAAATATGATTCTTAAGCACAAGGATTATCCATAATTAATATATAAACAAACCCAACCAACCCCAAAACTTTTTTTTTTTAAGATTATGGTCGATCCAAGAGAGAAAAAGAGAAGAAAAAAATTAGGGTTTATAATTGTGAAGCAATAATCAAGAATCAAGGTAAATCCTTAAACCCTATGTTTAATTAATTGGTTAATTATTGGAATTCATGTAATATTAAATATGATGGATTTAGGGTTTATAAACTTCTGTAAATTAATGATGTAAGACATGTTAGAATCATTAGTTGATAATAGTATGGTGAATTGTTAAGAGAACTGCGCGTAAAACGCATTAGTTTATGCGTTAGAGTTTGGACAGAAAACTAGTGCTGTAAAGATGTGAGTGTATTTAACAGATGGTGAAGAGTTAGATCACGAATTTTTGGTCTAACTTGAAGTTTAATGAAAAAGATTTCCAAAAAGTCCAGCCACGATTGATTTCGAGGTCTGGAATATTAGTATTTTGATTTTTCTTTGATAAGGTGTCAAAGCTGTAAAACCGGGACAGATTTAGGTCATAAGTTTGGTAGTGAGATGTGCATGAAAAGTGAGATTTAGCTTAGCCCTTCTGGTTGAGTTAAGTTTCATATTTACTTAGACTCCCACGCGAAGGATATGCTATAAAAAGTTGTAGAAGTATTTTAATTTGATTAAAACTTTTTTGTGTTTGTTCAGATCCGAATTTGGATAGTTTTTATGTTTGATTTTTTAAAGGATACTTGTGTATGTTTTTAGACCATGGCCTTTTGGGATTAGCTTGTATGCTTATGAGAGACCATGGTAAATTTTTGGTGTTAGTTATTGAGCTTTTAATGTCATTATTTCAGGTGGGCGAATGTACCCTAAAATTCTGCATTTTTTGATTTTATATTGCAAAGGATTTAGTGAGTATTAGGATTTGGTGGTGATTAGTATGGGGTCTAGGAGATCCATGGTGGGTCATATGAATCTTAGACATCCATCATATGCGTATTACATGTGTTATAGCTTTTAGCTTGGCCATGTGTAACATGGACTTATTTTGTGTGATATAGATTTGTAATTTGTGTTTGTGGAAGCTGCAAAGTTTGAGGTGAGTTCATAGTCCCATACTTTTTACTTTTTTTTAAACTTGGTAGGGGAATGATGCTTGTGATAAATGTTTTGAGTTACTGTGATTATTTGTGGTTTAAAAGCTTGGACTTATGATGTTATCATGTGAATGCTATATGTAATGATTATGTGGTGATGATATGATTGTGAGATTATACGTGATTCAATTGGGAGGATGTTTATCCTATTGCTCGCACATGTGACCCATTTGATGCCAAGTTTTTGTGGAGATATATACGTGATTCAATTGGGAGGATGCTTATCCTGTTGCTTGCGTATGCGACCTAATTGATGCCAATATTGGAGCGGGGGACACGTTCCGTCCCAATGGTTTCCTTTTATTTGTGTGATTGCATGTTAGCTTGTATGATAACTATAATTATTTGTCCAACTACATTTTATAATCACAATGAATCGGATGCTGATTGGGTCTAAACCGTCAGATGTTATTGACCAAGGTCAACAAGTCAAAGACAGCCTAGAATCAATAATCTGGTGATAGTGTAGTGTTTTCCCGGGTCGTTAAAGTCCCAGCGAGATTGAAATGGTGCTTTTGAGAATCGTTTATGAGAAAGTGGCACTGAGGACAGTAGCCAGATGATGTGGAATTGATATTGCTACTGTAATGATGGTATTTGTACACAGATATAATATTCACAAAAATCAGATATACAGATATATGCACGTATTCACAATTCAGATTTACGCAATCGGACTGAAAAAGTGGGATTTTGGTATTTTACAAACTACAGGGGGTGCTTTTGACACTTTTTGAAACTTAAAATTAAAAATGAAAATGAAATTATAAAAGTGATTAAAATACTATTTAAATATTATTTAATTAATAAAACTATTTAAAAACTAAATTAAAATCTAATTTAAATTAACTAATAATTATAACTATTACAAATTAAACTAAAAAGTTGCAAAAACAATTTCTAAACTTAAATTAGAACTTGAAGAAAGTATAAAAAATGAAAATAAATATTTTTGTCTTTTTATGGGTTTTTTATAAATTGAAAACTATTTAACTTAATTAAACTAATTAAACTACTTTTAATTAATATTAATACTAAATTAACTTAGAAAATTAAGATAAAATTTATAAAATTACTTAACCATCACAGGAATCCTAAAAAATTATAAAAACTCTAAAAATTAAGTTTTAAGATTAATCCACTAATTATTTACCTTTTAATTACTTTAATTCTAATTTAAACAAATTAAATAAGAAAAATGGAAAATGAACAGTAGAATTCAAAATTATATTTTCTAAAAGTCTATTATACTATATTAGAGCTAGGAAAAATATAAAAACTAAGTTTTACTTTATAAAAAACTAAATATGAGATTTAATACTTAATATTAATTAATAAACAAGAAAACTAAAATTAAATCTAATTAATATTAAATGACAGAATAAAAATTTAAGAAAATTACTAAAATTACTTTACTATATAAGGTAATTAATAAAAATATAAAAACACTAAGTACTTAATTAAAATCTAAAAATGAAAATTAAAGTTAAGTTGAATTAAATAGAAACTATCACTTGTTTTAAACTTGGTTTTTTTTTGGATTTTTCTTTTACAAACTAACTTTACCACTGAAAATAGAAAACTTTTGTAAAACCACTTTTGAAAATAGCTTATAAATAAGCTGTAACACCCCCTTGGCTTATACAGTTGACTTTGGTTGACTGTTTGGTCAAATGTGGTCAAATGGCTTTGGGTGGGGTCCACAATGGTAAAAATGAGAACCAACAAGTTAAAAAAACTCAAATAAGAAATAAACAATAAGGCTTGATCACAAATAAGTTGTTTAAGTCCAATTAAGCACTTGAGCTAAACTCAGTTTTACTCAGTTATGGGACAGATTTTAAAGCTAATTCCAGGTGGGGTCCACAATGTTTAAGGTCAAACAGATGGTCAATCCACACTCCCAGGTAGGATGGGGGTTGGAAAAAGTCAACTGGAACCACTAGGGCCCACTGAGGTTGTCTGCAACCACCACCAAAGTTGGTGGTGTGGTGGAGATCTGTTGTGCACAGGGCAGACTCTTGCCCTGCAACTCACTTTTGGGGTCTGTGGGACCCACTTAAACTTCCACAAAAATTAAGCAAAAATTTGAGCTTAAAGTTCAGCTGATAGACTCTAACCACAACAAATTTCAACCCTTAATTTCCATCACACAACTCACAATTTAACTTGGAAATTTAGCAAAAATCTGAGAAGATGAATTTGACTTTTTGATGAGAACTTCAAATTTTGACTTTAATGAGATTCCAATGATCTTTACTGATTCAAAGTGATGTAATGGACTGTAATGAGACTAAATCTAACAATCTTAACTAATTATGAAGAGGTTTGATGGGAAATCACACTCAAAATCTTAACATTAAACAAGATTAAGGCATTCAAATTGGATTTTGACTTTTTAACTAATAGCTACTTATTTTTATGACCCAGCTGAGCTAATATACCCTAATATACTATGTTTATGCAAGATACACAAGCAACATTCAACTAGAACATAATGGAACATGCAAAACCAAACACCCCTTTTGTTGGACTGTTTTGAGCTTATCAAAGCAGATGGTCCCTAGGGTTTGTAAACTTGATGTTTAACTAATGATTATGATTAGATATACCTATTTAAGCACTTAGAAACAGATTGTCACAATAATAGTACAAGTATACTACTTAAAATGATTTATTACAGTTAAATCTAGGAATATTAGTAACTAATAATTCTAACAAACTAGAGATGATTATCAAACTGAAAACTACTCAAACAATGCTCAAACAACACAAACAAGCACAAATTAATCAGATATAAGCAAGCAATTAGAGACTAACTAGGAACTAAGTTTTTAGTGGAATTTTGAAATGAGAACAAGCTTACAACCAACCCCTAGCTTGAACAAGGGGCTTCTCCACAAAAGCCTATCTTTAGATAGGCCAAATTAAGCTCCAAGCTTGATCACAAACCCTTCTTTCAACCTGAAAATCAAAATCAAACACCACAGTTGACCAAGTTTGACTTTTCTTGATTTTTAAGTTTCCTTCTAATATATCTGGATTTTAGAGTCTCTAAAGCTTTATTAAGCTTATAGGAACCTAAATGAAGCTATTTCAGTCCATGAAGCAACACACAATTAACACTTGAGCTATTGAATAATCTGGAAATTGAGTAAATTGCAAAGATGAAAAACAGACTTGGAACTTGAGATTTTATAACTTGAAAAGGTTTATATTACACTACTAATACTGATACAATACTTGAATTTGAAAAGATTACACTAATTTGCAAGATAATTTAAATTCGATACAATTTTTAGACTAAAAACTAAAACTGCTTCATTCCTTGCATCTTCTTCTATTTATAGCTCCATATTAGGTCTTCTTGAGCTTTTCTGAGCATATCCCACCTCCCTATGGCTTCTTTGGTCCACTCAAATATCTCCACGTGTTTTTGGCGGGAACGGACCTTTTTGCAATTTGTTCTCTGATTGAGGCAACTGGGGGGAGCATTAATTGTGGTGGTGTAGGTAGGTGTAGTGGGTTGGGCGGTGGTGATGGGATGGGCAAGTGGTGGTGGTATTGGCAAAACCATGGTGGTATTGGTCTGGGTGAGGGAGAAGGAGTTGGGCGGTTTTTGGTGAGTTTGACTGGGGGTTGACCCCGGTTTAATAACTTTGGGGTGAGATGGGCTAAGGTGTGGACTGGATCAGTTTTAGGCCCAAGGTTTAGAAATGGGTGGGCTATGGATTGGACTTAGGGATTGGGTAATGGAGTAGTTTTATTTGTTTTGGATCCGGTTTGGTTTTTGTTTTAACACAAGGGCCAATTTTGCCAATTAATGAAAGTTGAGGGTGTGATCTTGGCATGTTTCTAAAATATTTCCAAGGGTATATTGTGCCATATTATGAATAGTGAAAGGGTCCTTTGATGATTTTTCAATTTATTTTTCACCAGGGACTGAAACCGTCAAACTTTCAAACTTCAGGGACCATTTGTGTAATTTTCACCAAACTTTCCACCAAGGACCAATCCTGTCATAAAAGGTTAGTGCAAGGACAAAATTTGTTTTTCTCAAAGTTTTTCATATCCCAGGGACCATTTTTGACAATTTTCAAAGTTCAGGGACTAAACTTGACATTTTGTGAAACTTTTCACCAAAGGACTAATTATGTAACTTTTTGATTTAAAAGGACCTTTGGTGACGTTTTCAAGTTTTTAGAATGACCAGGGACTAAATTTGACAACTTTTGAAAGTTGGGAGACTGAAACTGCCAATTATGCAAACTTTGTGCGTTTTTCATCTGTTTTTGGTATTTTTGCATTTGAGACATGTAAAACACTTTCCTGGGATGTTTTCACTATTTTGATTCATTATTGAGTGTTTTTGGATGTTTTGGCAGCTCAGAAATGGTAAAAATGATGAGTATTTACACACTCATCAATCCCCCACACTAAAACATTGCTAGTCCCTAGCAATCTTTTGAGAAAAACTTGATGGATTTGAAATTCTCTTTACCAAAAGCCATCACTTCTGGAGTAGCCAGGTGTAAGAACTGTGGCACACCTGATAACCGTGTGATTTTGAGCAAACCACCAGCTGTCAACGGATTTGATTAGTCTTTACCAAAAGCCGTTTGCTTCTGGACTAGCCAGCATCTTGATGGACTAAGTCAACATCTTGGTGAGCTGATTACCAATTATGGATTTTCCACGGCCTTTACCACAAGCCATAATCTTGTGGGCTAGTCAACTCATTTGCTTATGAGGATGCGGGGGAGCTGAGGAACCATACAATTTTTGGCAAATTGCCAGCCATCAACGGGTTTGAGATGTCTTTACCAAGAGCCGTTTGCTCCTGGACTAGCCAATTCATTTGTCATTTAGACTTTGGCGGACTGATTACCACAAAAATTTTGAAATAAAGTGAAAAATTTTTGAAAAATTTTAGGCCTAAAAATGGGGGTACTTAGAAAGTTTTGTGATAAAATTCGTAAGAATTTTCCCCCCCACACTAGAACTGAATATTGTCCTCAATATTCAAAGTCCCGGCTATTATGCCGAATCTCTGAACGGAAAAAGCTAATATTCGATGCTAACTGTGGAAATTTGGATTTTATTTTTCACTTTATTTATCTGTACATACAAATATATATATATATATATATATATATATATATATATATATATATATATATATATATATATATATATATATATATATATATATTTTGAAGAAACTTATATACATATTTACTTTTCAACAGGTGGGGGACGGCCACTCCCCCACACTAGGGTGGTAGAAAGTAGAAAGAAGTCAGAAATACGGGTGAAAACCCATATATGTTGCTAATTTTTGTTCACCGAGTCACTAGCTTGACTCGATCCCCGAATTCATTGGTCCATGGGGAAAGTTTGGAGATCTGGGACAACCATAGGTGGTATGTCCTCTCCAAAATAATGTTTCAATCTATGACCATTCACTTTGAAGTTGGGACCTTCGGGTTGAGATAACTCAACAGTCCCGTATGGGTATACTTTAGCAATAGTGAATGGTCCAGTCCATCTGGTTTTTAACTTCCCCGAGAAGATCTTTAATCTTGAATTAAAAAGAAGGACTCTGTCACCGATGTTGAAAACTCGGTTCTTAATCTTAGAGTCGTGAATCTTCTTTGTCTTTTCTTTGTAAATCAAAGAGTTCTCGTAGGCTTGATCACGAAGTTCGTTTAATTCATTGAGTTGAACCTTACGGTGATCACCCGCTTTATGAAGGTCGTAATTAGCATGTTTCAAGGCCCAGTAGGCTTTGTGCTCGAGCTCGATCGGTAAATGACACGCCTTCCCGTATACAAGCTTGTATGGGGTACACCCAATGGGTGTTTTGTAAGCTGTACGGAAGGCCCAGAGTGCATCATCTAGTTTATCCGACCAGGAAGCACGGTTTTCACCTACTGTCCTCTCAAGAATCCGTTTTATACCACGGTTGGAAACCTCCACCTGCCCACTTGTTTGGGGGTGATATGCAGTGGAAAGACGATGAGTAACACCGTACTTAAGCATGACTTTTGCAAATTGATCATTGCAAAAGTGAGTACCGCGATCACTAATGATGGCACGTGGGGTTCCAAAACGAGCAAAAAGGGATTTCAAGAATTTCACAACTACTCGGGCATCATTAGTGGGTAAGGCCTTAGCCTCAACCCATTTTGACAAGTAGTCAACAGCCACGAGTATGTATTTGTTTCCACGAGAAGATGGGAATGGCCCCATAAAATCAATGCCCCAAACGTCAAATATTTCACAAACTTGAATAGCATTTTGCGGCATTTCGTTCTTTTGTGAAATATTTCCGTGACGCTGACAAGCATCACAGGTTTTGACTAACTCGTGGGCATCCTTATAGATCGTGGGCCAATAGAAACCGGAATCAAACACCTTTTTGGCGGTGTAGTTAGGACTATGGTGGCCCCCGGTGGGTCCAGCATGGCAAGCCTTGAGAATATCAGCGGTTTCCTGTCCGTATACACATCGCCTGATGACTTGATCGGCACAGATTTTGAAGAGGAAGGGGTCGTCCCAGAAATAATGTTTGACGTCTTTAAAAAATTTGTTTTTCTGTTGGGACGTCATCCCCTTCACGATGAAGTTACCCGCACGGTAATTTGCAAAGTCGGCAAACCATGGGGTAGTAGAGTCACCACGAAAAGTAACCGCACTGAGTGTCTCGAGAGGGAATGATTCATTTATTTCTTGTTTCTCGGACACATCTTGATGTGGGTTTTCTAATCGTGAGAGATGATCAGCAGCAAGGTTCTCGGCTCCTTTTTTATAACGAATAATGATATCAAATTCCTGAAGGAGGAGAACCCAACGGAGAAGCCTCGGCTTTGCATCTTGCTTTGTAGGTACTTCAAAGCCGAGTGATCCGTATACACCACGCATTTGGTCAGGATCAAGTATGACCGAAATTTCTCAAAGGCATACACCACAGCTAGGAGTTCTTTTTCAGTGGTGGTGTAATGTCCTTGAGCCTCGGTCATAGTCTTACTTGCGTAGTGTATAGGCTAAAAGTATTTTGCTTTTCGTTGCCCCAAGACCGCACCTATGGCAAAATCACTAGCATCGCACATAAGCTCAAAAGGTAGGTCCCAATCGGGGGCAACAAGAATCGGTGTCTCGGTAAGCTTTTTCTTTAATGTTTCAAAAGCTTCAATGCACTCAGGAGAGAAGATGAAAGGAGCATCCTTCTCGAGGAGATGGGTCATAGGCCGGGCAATCTTAGAAAAATCTTGGATAAACCTACGGTAGAAGCCGGCATGACCCAAAAAGCTCCGAACACCTTTTACGGTGGTGGGATGAGGTAATTTAGCAATGACATCGATTTTGGCTTTGTCAACCTCTATCCCGTTCTTTGAGATTTTATGGCCGAGGACTATGCCCTCTTTAACCATAAAGTGACTTTTCTCCCAGTTGATACTTAAATTCGTTTCTTTGCAACGTTTAAGCATTTGTTCCAAGTGGGAGAGACAGGTCTGGAATTAATCCCCGATGACTGAAAAGTCATCCATGAATACCTCCATAGTTTTCCCGATCATGTCGGAAAAAATAGACATCATGCACCTCTGGAACGTGCCTGGTGCATTACATAAGCCGAAAGGCATACGTCTGTAAGCAAAAGTTCCGTAGGGGCATGTGAAGGTAGTCTTCTCTTGATCCTGGGGATCAATGGGGATTTGGAAGTAACCCGAAAAACCATCGAGGAAACAGTAGTATTCATTCCCCGCAAGTCTTTCAAGCATCTGGTCCATAAAAGGGAGAGGAAAATGGTCTTTACGGGTGGCTTCATTTAACTTTCGATAGTCAATACATACTCGCCAACCCATGACCAAACGAGTTGGAATCAACTCGTTATCCTCGTTGGTGACAACGGTAATGCCACCCTTTTTAGGGACACAATGAACTGGGCTAACCCAAGGACTGTCAGATATAGGGTAAATCAATCCCGCATCAAGAAGTTTAAGAACTTCTTGTTTGATAACTTCGTGGATTTTTGGATTTACCCTTCTCTGTTGTTGCACTGCTGGCTTAAAGTCATCCTCCATTAAAATTTTATGAGTACAAAAATTCGGGCTTATGCCCTTAATGTCGGAGAGTTTCCAAGCGATTGCTTGTTTATGTGACTTTAGAACCTTTAGGAGTGCTGCCTTTTCCTCAACTTTTAAGTCTTTAGCAATAATGACAGGCAATTTATCATCACCCTCCAGAAATGCATATTCTAGATGAGGAGGCAAGTCCTTGAGCTCAACCTCGGGAAAGTCTTCAGTTATTTCAACATTTTTGACTTCCGCTTTATGAAGTATTTTTGGAGACGGAGAGGGTGAAGGATCGTCATTTAACAATCTTTCAAGGAGAAGAATGTCCCCCTCCGGGTCAAGATAGTTTTCATCAACCCCACTTGGGATTGAGCTATCTTGAGTAAGAAATGTCTCGACCTCTTCCAGAAGGAAATCACTTCCTTCAAACGGAGTGAGGGAAGGGGAAGGGTCGGAAATGATAGGGTCAGTAGAAAGACTGCCACTGGATGAGAAACCAAGGACCTCTTGAGAATACTCCTCAGACGCAACATCGATGATGTCAATTCGGTTAACCGTTTCTGCGTCATAGTTGGAGGAGTATCTTGAAGTCTGATCAAGAGTGAATGTGATGGCCTCGCCACCAACACGTAGAGTGATTTCTTCTTCGAATACATCGATTAATGCACGACCCCTTCTTAAGAATCCCCTCCCGAGAATGAGAGGGACTCGTGGGTCAGCATCGAAATCAACAATCACGAAATCTGCTAGAAAATGGAACTTTCCTACTTTCACGAAGATATCTTCGGCAATGCCGAGAGGACGGGATATAGTACGGTCTGCAAGCTCGAGTGTCATGCAGGTCGGAGTGAGAGCAGGAAGTGAGAGTCTTTTCCAGACTGTGTAAGGCATCAGGTTAATGCTTGCGCCAAGATCGGCCAAGGCAAAGCATTCAACCATCCCCGGGAAAATACAAGGAATGAGAAATTTCCCGGGATCTCCAAGCTTTTCGGGAAGCTTTTTCAGAAGCACTGCTGAGCAATGCTCGTTAAGAGGAGTTTTTGCCATCTCACAAAGTTTTTCTTTGTTACTTATCAGATTTTTGATTGTTGAAGCAAACTTAGGCATGAGAAGAAGAGCATCCGCGAAGCTAATATCAAAGTGTAATATAAAATTTTTCCATCTGATGGTTAGCTTTCTCATGGTTCTTTTGTTCACTCAATCGTGAAGGATATGGAATTGACGGCTTAGGATCATTCTTTGGGATTTCATCAGAACTCACAAGGGGATCAAATACAACTTTCGGCTTACGAGCCGGGACCGGGACAACTTGAGGGTGGACGTTGTTGATACCTCCGTTATTAGTAGGAAGTACCTTGTCCGTAATGACCTCAGGTTCACATTCTGCTACCTTAGGAGGAGAAGAAGAGGTAGAAGGAATCGAGGGTCCATTGTAAGATGCCCCACTTCGGGTGGTGATCGCTTTGACATCACCCCTCGGGTTAGCGATCGTGTTGCTCGGTAATGTACCCGGGCCCGAGGGTCGATCATTTAAAGACTTCTGAAGCTCAGAGATCGTGCTAAGCAATAACCGATTCGTTTCCTCTTGTGCTTTCATGAATTGTTTAAATTCAGCATTGGAGGAAGACGAGGGTTGAATAACGTTTTGATTTTGAACAGGAGGATTTTGAACACGGTTGTTTTGAAAATTCCCTTGATTTTGATTGTTGTTACCCTGAAAAGTGTTTCTCTGATTAAAATTACCCTGATTGTAATTCCCATGATTTTGGTTTCTTTGAAAATTTCCTTGAAAACCTTGGTTTTGATTGCCATTTTGAAAATTGTTTTGATTAAACTGGCCTTGATTTTGATTCGGGTTTTGGAAATTTGAGTTTTGACCTTGGTTAAAATTCTGATTCGCGTTATGGTTTTGATTTTGGTTAAAACCTGGAGGTCCGAGAAAATTGTTGGAACGATAGCTTAAGAGATTTCGGTCCCCTTGCGGTTGGTAAGAATTACCCCCGTATTGTAGGAACCGTGAGCAGCATATACGTTCTCTGAAGGAAAGCCAGCAGTAGCTCGACACTCAAAATACAGATGAGGGCCCCCACAAGTTTCACAACTTCGGGCCACGGCTTTCACTTGTTGATTTTGAGCCTGATTTTGCATCGTTTGGCTCATTCTCAACACAGCCGTAGAAATATCATCCATCTTTTTGGTAAGAGCAATTATTTCAGGAGATGATGATGAGGGAGTAACTGAATGACATGACGCATCCCTCTCCGCAGAGGAATCCCAAAAGTTATGATGGGCGGTCATGTTCTCGATTAGGTCATAGCACTCCTCGGGACGCCTTTTCATAAAGGTCCCACCAGCAGCAGCATTGAGAATGTCTCGGTGCCTCAATGTCAGACCATTATAAAAGGTATCTATGATGGTAACTTGCAACATATTGTGGTTAGGGTACCGATCAATGGCTAGCTTATAACGCTCCCAAGCCTCAAAAAGAGACTCATCGGAACGTTGCAGGAAGTTGCTGATATCATTTCGTAACTTGGTAACCATGGATGGTGGAAAATATTTTGCTAAAAACTTGGTTACCATTTCATCAAAGGTTCGAATAGAATTCTTTGGAAGTCGGTCAAACCATGCAGTGGCATGATGAGTGAGAGAATAGGGGAAGAGGTACAGCCGAAGGGCATCATCCGTGACACCATGCTGTTTCATGCTTTGGGTGACCGTGAGATATTTGTCAAGATGCTTATTGGCATCGTCACCTGGTAATCCGTGAAATTGACACGAATTCTGGACTTGTTGGATCATGTGGTGCTTGAGGCCAAAGTCCGTAGCCTCAATAGTGAGTGGTGCAATAGGCCCACCCCGCCCTTGCATGGTAGGCTGACACAGCTCCTCCATCGTTCGGAGATCGGGAGCTGGCTCATCCCTGGGAGGGTCAGGGGGTGGTAAAGGTGGTGGTGGCCTAGCGGCCATTTCGGTCTTTGGTTCTTGTGTGTCAGAACATAGCTCGTGTACGTTTTTCTGATGTTTACGTTTTGTTTGTGACCGAGTGCGCATGCACTAAAAACAATTTTTCAAAACAAGATCGAGGCAAAACCACAGTGAACTTAAACCAGAAATCACAAGTGAATGGCTTCTTTGAAAAAGGTACACCACTCACAGGGATATAAAGGCAAGTTTTAATCTTAAGTTTGGGAACTTATTATGGGTTTATTAATTAATTTGAAAAACTGCTTTAGGCTTATGGGTGTGTGTGCAAAAAACTTGGAAATATTTTTGGAACTGATTTGTTAACTGAAATCGTCCCTTTAAGATTACTCGCAGGCTAGCAGGAGGAAGTAAATAGGTTTCCTCTTCAGTTCGCAATTTAATGTCAGAACTTACCTTAAACCAACTGTTTCAGGTTGTAATCTTAAAGAACACGAAGTAATTTAACTTCACAGTTTGTTTTTGATTGTTTTTAATTTTTTTGGTGTTTTCAACACTTCAGGAGAAGTGTTAATGAACGTTTTTTTTTACATGATTAAGTTTTTACAAAAACTTTTTACAAATTTGTGTGAAATTTGTACAGGGAGGGTTTTTGAAAACCACTAAACTTAAAACGATTTTATAAAACACGCAACAACCTCCCCGGCAGCGGCGCCAAATTTTGATTGGGTCTAAACCGTCAGATGTTATTGACCAAGGTCAACAAGTCAAAGACAGCCTAGAATCAATACTCCGGTGATAGTGTAGTGTTTTCCCGGGTCGTTAAAGTCCCAGCGAGATTGAAATGGTGCTTTTGAGAATCGTTTATGAGAAAGTGGCACTGAGGACAATAGCCAGATGATGTGGAATTGATATTGCTACTGTTATGATGGTATTTGTACACAGATATACTATTCACAAAAATCAGATATACAGATATATGCACGTATTCACAATTCAGATTTACGCAATCGGACTGAAAAAGTAGGATTTTGGTATTTTACAAACTACAGGGGGTGCTTTTGACACTTTTTGAAACTTAAAATTAAAAATGAAAATGAAATTATAAAAGTGATTAAAATACTATTTAAATATTATTTAATTAATAAAACTATTTAAAAACTAAATTAAAATCTAATTTAAATTAACTAATAATTATAACTATTACAAATTAAACTAAAAAGTTGCAAAAACAATTTCTAAACTTAAATTAGAACTTGAAGAAAGTATAAAAAATGAAAATAAATATTTTTGTCTTTTTATGGGTTTTTTATAAATTGAAAACTATTTAACTTAATTAAACTAATTAAACTACTTTTAATTAATATTAATACTAAATTAACTTAGAAAATTAAGATAAAATTTATAAAATTACTTAACCATCACAGGAATCCTAAAAAATTATAAAAACTCTAAAAATTAAGTTTTAAGATTAATCCACTAATTATTTACCTTTTAATTACTTTAATTCTAATTTAAACAAATTAAATAAGAAAAATGGAAAATGAACAGTAGAATTCAAAATTATATTTTCTAAAAGTCTATTATACTATATTAGAGCTAGGAAAAATATAAAAACTAAGTTTTACTTTATAAAAAACTAAATATGAGATTTAATACTTAATATTAATTAATAAACAAGAAAACTAAAATTAAATCTAATTAATATTAAATGACAAAATAAAAATTTAAGAAAATTACTAAAATTACTTTACTATATAAGGTAATTAATAAAAATATAAAAACACTAAGTACTTAATTAAAATCTAAAAATGAAAATTAAAGTTAAGTTGAATTAAATAGAAACTATCACTTGTTTTAAACTTGGTTTTTTTTTGGATTTTTCTTTTACAAACTAACTTTACCACTGAAAATAGAAAACTTTTGTAAAACCACTTTTGAAAATAGCTTATAAATAAGCTGTAACACCCCCTTGGCTTATACAGTTGACTTTGGTTGACTGTTTGGTCAAATGTGGTCAAATGGCTTTGGGTGGGGTCCACAATGGTAAAAATGAGAACCAACAAGTTAAACAAACTCAAATAAGCAATAAACAACAAGGCTTGATCACAAATAAGTTGTTTAAGTCCAATTAAGCACTTGAGCTAAACTCAGTTTTACTCAGTTATGGGACAGATTTTAAAGCTAATTCCAGGTGGGGTCCACAATGTTTAAGGTCAAACAGATGGTCAATCCACACTCCCAGGTAGGATGGGGGTTGGAAAAAGTCAACTGGAACCACTAGGGCCCACTGAGGTTGTCTGCAACCACCACCAAAGTTGGTGGTGTGGTGGAGATCTGTTGTGCACAGGGCAGACTCTTGCCCTGCAACTCACTTTTGGGGTCTGTGGGACCCACTTAAACTTCCACAAAAATTAAGCAAAAATTTGAGCTTAAAGTTCAGCTGATAGACTCTAACCACAACAAATTTCAACCCTTAATTTCCATCACACAACTCACAATTTAACTTGGAAATTTAGCAAAAATCTGAGAAGATGAATTTGACTTTTTGATGAGAACTTCAAATTTTGACTTTAATGAGATTCCAATGATCTTTACTGATTCAAAGTGATGTAATGGACTGTAATGAGACTAAATCTAACAATCTTAACTAATTATGAAGAGGTTTGATGGGAAATCACACTCAAAATCTTAACATTAAACAAGATTAAGGCATTCAAATTGGATTTTGACTTTTTAACTAATAGCTACTTATTTTTATGACCCAGCTGAGGTAATATACCCTAATATACTATGTTTATGCAAGATACACAAGCAACATTCAACTAGAACATAATGGAACATGCAAAACCAAACACCCCTTTTGTTGGACTGTTTTGAGCTTATCAAAGCAGATGGTCCCTAGGGTTTGTAAACTTGATGTTTAACTAATGATTATGATTAGATATACCTATTTAAGCACTTAGAAACAGATTGTCACAATAATAGTACAAGTATACTACTTAAAATGATTTATTACAGTTAAATCTAGGAATATTAGTAACTAATAATTCTAACAAACTAGAGATGATTATCAAACTGAAAACTACTCAAACAATGCTCAAACAACACAAACAAGCACAAATTAATCAGATATAAGCAAGCAATTAGAGACTAACTAGGAACTAAGTTTTTAGTGGAATTTTGAAATGAGAACAAGCTTACAACCAACCCCTAGCTTGAACAAGGGGCTTCTCCACAGAAGCCTATCTTTAGATAGGCCAAATTAAGCTCCAAGCTTGATCACAAACCCTTCTTTCAACCTGAAAATCAAAATCAAACACCACAGTTGACCAAGTTTGACTTTTCTTGATTTTTAAGTTTCCTTCTAATATATCTGGATTTTAGAGTCTCTAAAGCTTTATTAAGCTTATAGGAACCTAAATGAAGCTATTTCAGTCCATGAAGCAACACACAATTAACACTTGAGCTATTGAATAATCTGGAAATTGAGTAAATTGCAAAGATGAAAAACAGACTTGGAACTTGAGATTTTATAACTTGAAAAGGTTTATATTACACTACTAATACTGATACAATACTTGAATTTGAAAAGATTACACTAATTTGCAAGATAATTTAAATTCGATACAATTTTTAGACTAAAAACTAAAACTGGTTCATTCCTTGCATCTTTTTCTATTTATAGCTCCATATTAGGTCTTCTTGAGCTTTTCTGAGCATATCCCACCTCCCTATGGCTTCTTTGGTCCACTCAAATGTCTCCACGTGTTTTTGGCGGGAACGGACCTTTTTGCAATTTGTTCTCTGATTGAGGCAACTGGGGGGAGCATTAATTGTGGTGGTGTAGGTAGGTGTAGTGGGTTGGGCGGTGGTGATGGGATGGGCAAGTGGTGGTGGTATTGGCAAAACCATGGTGGTATTGGTCTGGGTGAGGGAGAAGGAGTTGGGCGGTTTTTGGTGAGTTTGACTGGGGGTTGACCCCGGTTTAATAACTTTGGGGTGAGATGGGCTAAGGTGTGGACTGGATCAGTTTTAGGCCCAAGGTTTAGAAATGGGTGGGCTATGGATTGGACTTAGGGATTGGGTAATGGAGTAGTTTTATTTGTTTTGGATCCGGTTTGGTTTTTGTTTTAACACAAGGGCCAATTTTGCCAATTAACGAAAGTTGAGGGTGTGATCTTGGCATGTTTCTAAAATATTTCCAAGGGTATATTGTGCCATATTATGAATAGTGAAAGGGTCCTTTGATGATTTTTCAATTTATTTTTCACCAGGGACTGAAACCGTCAAACTTTCAAACTTCAGGGACCATTTGTGTAATTTTCACCAAACTTTCCACCAAGGACCAATCCTGTCATAAAAGGTTAGTGCAAGGACAAAATTTGTTTTTCTCAAAGTTTTTCATATCCCAGGGACCATTTTTGACAATTTTCAAAGTTCAGGGACTAAACTTGACATTTTGTGAAACTTTTCACCAAAGGACTAATTATGTAACTTTTTGATTTAAAAGGACCTTTGGTGACTTTTTCAAGTTTTTAGAATGACCAGGGACTAGATTTGACAACTTTTGAAAGTTGGGGGACTGAAACTGCCAATTATGCAAACTTTGTGCGTTTTTCATCTGTTTTTGGTATTTTTACATTTGAGACGTGTAAAACACTTTCCTGGGATATTTTCACTATTTTGATTCATTATTGAGTGTTTTTTGATGTTTTGGCAGCTCAGAAATGGTAAAAATGATGAGTATTTACACACTCATCAGTTGCCTATTGTGTATGAGTCTTAAACCTATGAATCTCACCAACATTATGTTGACGTTTTAAGCATCATTTTCAGGTGAGCTTTCTAAGGATAAGATAGAAGGATGTGATTAGACGAGACCCTAGTTGCACTGAAAGTGGTTTATCATCTATGATTGGATTCTATGTATTGTTTTAGATTATGTTTTGGTTATTTTGTTTTGGGGTATTGTTACGACACTTCGTGTTTGTACTTGCTCTATTTTATGCATGTAGTTATTCTCTATATAGACACCATGTGTTGTGATGATATCCATGAAGCTACACACTCGCGTTTCCGCCTTGGCGAGGTGTGACAGATTGGTATCAGAGCTTTGGTTATAGAGAATTAGGTGGTTGAACCTAGACTATAACCTAGGAGTCCCTCATATAGTTGCATTTAGGGCCTATGTATAAGTATGGTATTTTATACGTATATTTTCCCTAAGTTTATGAGATGTTTTATCGAGTTTTGGACGCCTATTGAGCCTCTATACGTAATATTGTATATGTTGATTTTTGTACGTCATCTTCCCTTCGCGTAAGAAGTTTCGTTGGGCTATTATTTTGCTATCAAGAGAGGTGGTAGGATGAAGCGGACTAATCTCCATGTTCGGGCAAGGAGAGGATGTTTATGGAAAACGTTGGTGGAGAAGACGTAGAGAGGTTTGTAACCACGGTGACTTCTGGAGATGGAGCCATTACCAAATACCCTTTGTAGTGTCCCCACTTCTCATAGGAAGGAGAGGTGGTTTTAGTATAAACCTCGTGATTTGTATGCACTTGTGAATCATACGGAATTGGAAGAAAGAAATAGAGATGGTTTTGCATGTTGTCGACTACCTCAACATGTAGGAAACAGGAATGGGTTGTTGAGTAAATATGAAGGGGAGTTAGGATGGAATGGTGTGGATTCGGATCTAGAGTCCACAACGAGTAGTAAGTTGAATTGATCTGAATGGGGAGGCAAGTGCGAGAGTGGTATTTGAGCCATTATGCGACATTTTTTGTTTTGTGTCATGTTTTGAAATTCTTATATTGCCTTTTGCCGTCTACAGCCATGTTGGAGCATGATTACTCTTGAGTATTGGATCGATCCTATCCAAGTGATTCTGATTATGAGGTTTACATGATCGTTGGAATTGTTCCATGTGAGATGATTGTTTGCGACGTCTTTTGTTTTGTTTGCATGATGTGTTGTCATAGGAGAGTACACTTGTGAAAGGGGGCATAGATAATTATGGTGGCCAACATAATTATACATGCGTCACAACACAAGTGGACTTGCAAGTATGATAGCATGGATTGCATGGTGTATTAGGTGCTATGTGGTATATGTGCGTTGTCATTGAGATGTGTGGTTTTGGAAGTAAGTATGCGTGTGAAATAGGTCTTATGACTATGGTCGCTAACATAATTATAAGGGTATCACACACGTGGACTTGTGACCATTATTGCATTGATTGATGTTTGTTGTTATATGTTGTGGTAGATAGTATGTGACGTCATGTTGATGGTGGTTGTATGGTTAGAGAAGTGTTCTCTTAACCGTTTGGGCAGTCGTTATATGTTGGGGTGTGTAGGTGGTAAGATTCCATCCTACCTATCATATGTTGATACCCCGATTATCTCTTGGTACTTATGTGGTGATATTTAAGTTGATTTGTTTGTTGGATGCTCTGTTCGGATATCTAATCTTAAGTTTAGCGCCCCTGTTCATACCATGTTAGTATGAATTTCTCATCCTTCCTATTCGGTGTCGTGATTGGTATTAGTCATTCGGATTTGTTTTCATTGGGAATTGGTACATTTTCCTTGGTTATTCCTTATATTCATTTCTCTAAGGAATATTATATTGTTCTTCGAGTATTGTTGGTTCGTGGAAAGTTGGTGCGGATATTTAATTCCTTATTTGCACACCAATCGTATTTCATGACATGTTTTGCGATCTGATAGTATCAATGTTTTTTCTATGATCTTAATTTGATCGTTGTATGAATGAGTTTTTGCGTTCTTCGCTTGGTTTGCAATGTATTTGCATGAGTGTTCACTAGTATGAGTTCGTTTGAGGATTATTTTGATTATGTGATTCTTCAATGTTTTTCACGTTCGAATAAGAGGTTGTGATAGAGTCTTTATGGCATTTTACAATTCGTTTTGGGTATTTCAAGGTCGTTTGTTGGAAACTAATATTTTTATGGGAAATGAGGTGTAAAAAAAAGGTTATGATGATGTCATAAGTACAATATGATATCAGTCTATTGTCAAAGCTATTTATAACAATTCTGCTATGAAAGTCTACTTATTTTATTGTGTTGATAAACACGTTAAATATCTTAAACAAGTAAGGTGAGATACTATATTTATATAATTAACCAATCGTGTCATAAAAACTATCCCTAATATGGAATTTAAGTCAGAGATGATTTTCTTACATAAAATGGTTTGTATATATTTTTAAAAAATGTATGAGTTTAAGGTGTATCCTGTGAAAAGCGAAATTCATTTTTTGGTTAGGAAAGGATGGGTATCGGAATAAGAACTATATATGGTTCTCATTTATCAAATTTGATATGTATTTGCTTCCTCAAGTGTTTCTTTCGTTGTGGTACGTTGGTGGATTTTCTATGAGAACGTCTATTCTATCATTTCTTGTGTGGGTTTTTCATGAACATTTGATTTGTGTCTACTTTTATTGGGGAAAATTTCTCATTGTGTTTCCTAGCTTTGATTTTGATATTTGTTTATTACGCTAGTCGGTAATTCGTAGCCCTTTGAGTTCGTTTGATATACGTTTTAGTTCGACCAGTTACATGGTTCGCGTTGTTTTCCTAGGATAGATTGTCAATTTGGTTATCATTATGTTTGTTGAAGAAGAAGAGAATGTTTGCCAAGTGTCCAAGTGAGAGGTTCAGCTTCAAGATGTACGTTCTTCAAGTATGTGGACAATGATAGCGAGATTTCGTTGACACTAGTAAGATAAAAGTAGTGAAGCATGGAAAGTACCTGAGACCATCATCTAAGAGACGATTGTCCTTAGGATTGGCAGGTACTATTGACGATTCATTTCGAACTTTTTATAGATTGCGTAGGCATCGTGGAGGTGGAAGATCAATAAGAGGAACTGTGTGATACATGACTTAGAGTTGTGAGTAGGATGTGGAGATGATATTTTTATGGAGCAAAGAGTGTGGTCTACCCAGATCATAAGAATCTTTAGCATGTATTTGAAAAGAGGTTAATATATATTGAAGAGAAGTTGGGTGTGGAATTTCTCAGTGACTACGATTTTCTGATTTGCTACCGTCAAGGAAGAGCGGACATCGTGATAAGAGAGCTGAGCAGGAGTGAACGAGTGAAACTTAGTTGTCTATGAACAATTACTGTGATAATTCAGTTTGGAATTAAAGGGATGATACTGACAGCCCAGAGAGAGATGTTCAATGGAGACAACGTGTAAGAATAAGGATCTCTTGGTTTAGACCATCAAATGGAAAGGAATGAAGATGGGGGATTGTACTTTGCGGACCCGCTATTGGTTTCATGGAGAGGAAGCTTTAGGACATCGATCATGCAAGGTATTTGATACATCCATGTTGGGTTTTGAAGTATGCTGCTAAGTTAAACTGCTGCTTGGTGAAACTGCTGCTAAGGTAAGAATGCTGCTAAGGATAATGATACTGTTGCTGACATTGAAAGTACTGCTGTTGAAGAATGCTGCTAGTGGAAAGTACTTCTGAAGAGATATGCATGTATACGTATTAGATAAGTATGGAATAGATTTTGTCTATATCGTATGTATCTAGAATATTCTTATCTTCCATAGAAAGTTATTGTAAACCTAGTAGGACTCCTTGGCCTATAAAAGGAGGATCCTAGGGTTAGATTGAGTACGTATTGTTTTAGTTTCATTTACACTTCAAGGTTGTAAAACCCTAGCATTGTCGAGTACTCGTATTAATAATATATTGAAGTGTTGATAGTTAATTGTTCTTCTTAAGTTAAGCTTTTATATTCCGCATTCTAGCTTAAGTGTTTAATTCAAGTCAACTTCTATATAAGATCGTTTGCTCAACTGGGATCATTAAGTTTACAAACACTCAATTCTTGAGATGTCTGTTGACCAAGTATCTTCTTATATTTTGACAACAAATTAAATGCTTGATCATCAGTGTCATAATCTTTCTGCAAATTGAGCAACCCAGCACCATTAACCATCTGATTGACAGTATTCCAATATCTTACTACTAGATAATCCTTTTCAGCCAACATATACAAAGTAAGTGGTCCAATTTCCAAAACATGAATCCCAGAATTTTGAAAAAGTCTCCATTTTCTTACTTTATATCCTACTATCTCTGTCCATTCAGAATCTTCCATTGAAGGATCAAACATAAGTTTCAGAGCTCTCTAGAGAACATTATCAGCCATAGACTTAATGTAATCAATTTTCTCCTTTTCATACTTTTTACCATCAAACTTCTTAGCTCCAAACTTTTCCTTATATATCCTCCACAAGGCACAAACATCCTCTCTATCAAAGTAATACAGCATCTGTTGAAATCTAAGAAACTTGTGAGTCTTTCCATCAGATCTCTCGACATCATGAAATGCTCCAATTTTAGTATCATATCTTGTAGTTACTTGAATAATAGGATATTTGATTCCTACTGGTATAGCACCAACTACTTCAGGTTCATCCATCTTAGCAACCATAGTGAGAACCTTCAACTGTTGCTTTAAATGCTCAGAAGGAATATGATCTTAATCATTCTTGAACTCATCTCCTTCATGCTTAGAACTGCTTTCTTCTTCTGTTTTTCTCTTCTTCTTGGCAAAGGATTTATGAACAACACCTTTTCTTTTACCAACTTTTTCATTATCTTGTAGTTCAGGTGTCCAAGTCTTCTATGCCATAATTTGGACTCATCAATAGTGGCTTTTGCAATCAGACAAGTTAAACCTCTTTTGGGAACAATGTTCTTAATATGGTCACTGTATATATTTTCATTTCTAGGGACCTTCAATAGCACAAATTTATCATCTAGCAATTGAAAATCAGGAGAAAGGATCATACATTCAGTGTCTGTAAAAAAAACAAAATTCCTTTTGTCACACATTTGTGAGACACTAAAGAGATTAAACTTAAGCCCTTTCACAAGAAACACCTTCTCAAAGTCCAAATTTCCTGTTCTTAAAGTTCCTCTACCAATAATCTTTCCACCTTTTGGATCATTCCCAAAAGCAACATAACCACCTTCAAAATCCTCAAAGTCTTCAAGTTGAGACTCATCTCCTGTCATATGTCCAGAGCATCCACTATCAACTATAACCATACCTTTTAGATCATCCAGTAGATTACCCTGCACATGAAAGTAGAGAAATTAGTTTCTCTTGGGGACCCAAGCCATTACTGACTTGGATCTGCCTTGTGCATCAACATAGTTAAATTTCTTTAAATCACTTGATGCACTGCTGTTTTTTGGAAACATTGTTTGTAACAGTTGATTTTGGTTTCCAAACCCAACAAGCTGAGGCCTTAACAACATAAAAATGATTTCCAACAAATGTATTTGATAAAACTTTTGGCCCAGAAGTAGAAAGTTTTGTACTAGCAGCAGATTGCTTACTAGCAGCAGAATGCTTACTAGCAGCAGAGTGCTTACTAGCAGTAGAGCCAGCAACAGAACCAGTTGTAGTTTTGAAAGCACCATTTGATTTAGCAGCATAAATAGATCTAGTTGCACCAGATCTTAACAACACAGCCCTAGGATTCATGTTTCTGTTAGGATGAGGGTGAGTATTCTTTGTAACATATTTACGATTCACCCTAGAGTATTGATTCCAAACAGGATTTTTGTGGTCAGGACAACTATTAATCAAATGTTCAAAGCTACCACACTTATAACAAGCCTTTTTCTTTAATTGAAACTCACTACCTAATTTGTTAGAAACTAGGTTATTAAAGTTTCTCTGATTTCCCCTAGGCTTATTATAGACACCATTCAATCCATCTCTAGAAATCTCATTATATTCTACCATTTTCCTAGAGATGCCCTTACCTAACACAGGTCTCACAAACTTCACCTATTCAATTTTAGGTTCATCTTTGATAGGAATTTCTTCCTTTTCTACACTTTGTTCTAGTTCAACCTGTTTCTGTTCCTCATCACTTCGACCTGTGTGACCTGGTCCGAGAGGTGAATCTTTGGACATAAACTCAGTATCAAACCTAGTTTGATCATCTGAGCCCCCTATATTTTCCATTTGGCTAGGGTTACCATCATTGGAATTAGATTCATCAGAATCCTTTTCTCTAGATTTTGCCTTGGTTTGGGTCTTAATGATGTTATCACTGTCCTGCTCTGCTGCTAAGCTAGAAGCAGTAGTGACAGCCCTTGCCAACATGTCCCCTTCATCACCTAGGACAGCTTCATCTGGTACAGCCATACTAACACTATCCTGAGGTAGATCAGTGTTCTTATTGGTTTTCCTACGGGTATAGTGTATTTTTTGGGTTGTGTAGCAGATGAAGAAAAATTGGGTGTGTGATGGGAATCAGTGGGATTTCCTGATTCTTCACCCTGAATATTTTGCACAATTTGCACCATATAAGGTGTAAGATCTGTATGTATGCCTGAAAAACCTTTACCATGTTTAATCAAGAAAGTAAACATTTTGGAAACTAATTTAGGAGCATCATAAGTAGCAGTATGTGATCTGAAATGAGTAAGTTGGTTTTCTATAAAGAGCTGGATAAATCTTGGATAAAGTAAATAAGAACCAAACTCTTTAACACTTTTTACAATCCCCTCCAAAATCATATTTGAAAAATTAAATGGATGTCCTTTGCTTAGGCATACCATAGCAGAAGCAATAGTAGTACTAATATCAACCACCCAGAAGTTTTAGGACTCAAACAATGAAGGAGAATGTGTACCAAAAATTTGTATTGAGGACAGAGGAGAGCTTTTTGAAATTTTAAATTAGTATGTCTTCCCTCATATCCCAAATCATTTAAACCTTGAAAAATAGCAGAATTAACAAGACATGTGGTCTCTGTTTCATCATCTAAGAGAAGAGTTTCTCTTATAGAAGATTCAGTGACACGAACTTGTTGACCATCTACTATGGCTTTAACATATTTTTCCCCATTCCTAGTTTTAGCTTTAGCAGTAAGGTAAAACTGTTTGATGTAGGAAACAAATATTGTAGGATTCACAGTTAATGCATACCTAAGAGAAGTAGCATTCAAGAATTTTACCATGTCTGTGAAACCTTCAGGAACCAACTCTTCATCCAAAATAGCAACATTATTGTACTGCTCTGCCCAGGTACGTGTACAATCCATGAATTAGAGTTTTGAGAAATTGGGGATAATTGACTTTGAGAGTAATGAAGTGTGAGGGTTTGTGAGAACTTCAATTTGGAGCGTGTAAAAACCAATTGTGAATGTTAATTAGGTTTTAAACTGATTTGGAGAAGTTACACATTCCACCCTCACACTTACAACCGTAGCAGCACAACCATATCATCCACAACACTAGCAGCAGAATGATTTTAGCCAGCAGCAGAGTTGACTAATCAAACTTGGTCAAAAAGTCAAAGGATCCTCAACAATAAATGCACTTGATACGCCATGATCCCTATAAAAACGAACTAAATCTTTCCCTAATTCAACACAATCAAACCCTAATCGCAATCAAAAATGCCAATCACCCAAATCAAATTTCAAAAACAATGAAATCCATTCCCGAAATAATCAACATATCTTCGGATTCATCTTCTGATGATGAAGCACCATTCCAAACTTATGTACCTCTATTCCGTCCTCCCCACAACGGATGTAGGACTAAGGAACAAGCCCGCAAGAGAAAACACGATCTCCCTATGTTCAAAGATCTGTTGAACTTGAATTAGACCCCAAGCACATCCAGGGGTAAAGAGGTGATGTCCCCTAAATCTCCAACGTCTTCAGAATCATCAGAAGACCCAGCCTGGATCCCTAATAGACCTCCATCTCCAATGGAACTTGTTTCCCCCTTCATTTATACTTCTTCTGATGAGGATGAGCCTCAAGACAATCCACCTTCCACTCCATAAAGACCACAATCTTCAAGGCCAAGACCCAAGCCATCATCCAGGACAAGAAAGGCAAACCCTCCTCTTCCAATGGAGAGAAAAGTTGTGCTTGGGCTTCCATGCCCTAGACAGTGATGTAATAGGTTGTAGTCTCTTGATTTTATCTTGTCATGTAGAAGTCTTGTGTTGTTCTTGAAGTGATATGTGAATGTACCCTGATTAGTTGTACTCTTTTGGTGATTCTGAATGATGAATGCTTATTTTCTGTTTTGATTACTTGCAAATCATCATTTATAGCTTTTGCCTGCAAAATGTTAGTCCAAACACCACAAAGCATACAACCATATGTACTAGCAGTAGAGTTAAATAGCAGCAGAGTACATTCCAATATAACCATATGCTTCTTAAGAAGCAGCAGAAACAGAGTAACAAACAGAACAGTACCTTTACACACTTTACAAAGACAAAAGGAGATAAGATTTTTAAAGATTTATCATACCAATATTTGCAATTAGAAATTGAAACCTCCCCACATCAAAGTGTTTAGTGAGAAGATCAGCAACATTGTTATCAGTATGAATTTTGACAATTTGAATTAACTTCTTTTCATAGCAATCCCCTATGAAATGATGTATTATTTCAATATGTTTTGTTTTAGAATGAAAAACAGCATTTTTAATTATGCAAAGTGTGTTGTTGTTATCAATATGTATTTTGGTGTTCATGAAATTGTACCTATAATCCAGTAGTTGATTTTGCATCCAAAGCACTTGTCCACAGCAACTTGAAGCAGCCACATACTCAGCTTCAGTTGTAGAATTTGCAACCACTGTTTGTTTCTTGCATTGCCATAACACCAATCTGTTTCCTAGAAATTGACAACCTCCAGTTGTAGACTTTCTATCCAAGCAAGCACCAGCATAGTCACTGTCTGAATATGCCACCAAATCAAAAGGTGAATCCTTAGGATACCATAGGCCCAATTTGGGTTGATGCCTTAGATACCTAAAAATCCTCTTCACTGCATTGAGATGTGATTCTTTGGGACATACTTGGAATCTTGCACAGGCACATACAGCAAACATAATATCAGGCCTTGATGCTGTAAGGTACATCAATGAACCAATCATAGATCTGTACAAGTGAACATCTACTTCTTTCCCATTTTCATCTTTCAACAAAGGTTTGTTGGTATCCATGGTTGTCTTAGCAGGCTTAGCATCTTCAAATCCAAACTTCTTCAAAATGTCATTGACATACTTATCCTGACTAATAAATATGCCATCTACCTTTTGTACAACTTGTAGTCCCAAGAAGAAGTTGAGTTCTCCCATTTAACTCATAGCAAACTTATCCTTCATAAGCTTCTCAAAATCAATACACATAGATCTATTTGCAGAACCAAAGATGATGTCATCTACATAGATTTGAACCAGTAAAATATCATCTTTTTGTCTTTTAAGAAGCAAAGTCTTGTCAATCTTTCCTCTACTGAACCCAGAGTCTAACAAATATGTTGACAAGGTATCATACCAAGCTCTAGGAGCTTGATGTAAACCATACATTGCTCTGTTCATCTTGTAAACTTTGTCAGGATAATCAGGGTCTTCAAAACCAGGTGGTTGAGACACATAAACTTCTTCTTTAATGGTCCCATAAAGAAAAGCACTCTTTACATCCATCTGATACACTACAAAATCTTTGTATGAAGCATAAGCCAAGAATAATCTAATTGCTTCTATTCTTGCCACTGGTGCAAATACTTCATCATAGTCAAGGCCCTCTTGTTGTGTATATCCTTGTGCTACTAACCGTACTTTATTTCTGATGACTATCCCCCTTTCATCTCTTTTACATCTGAAAACTCAATTAGTGCCAATCACTCTTTTTCCATTTGGCAAATCAACCAAAGTCCATACCTCTTGTAGTTTGAATTGCAGAAGCTCATCTTGCATTGCTTCCACCCAACTTGCTTCTTGTAAGGCTTTGTAAGTGTTTTTGGGTTCAATTTGAGACAGAAAACATGCAAACAAGCAATTTTGTAGATCTTTGTGACTGTTTCTTTGATGCGGAGATCTTGCAAAGAAACTTTGATGTTGAAGATCTTTGAGCTCTTTAGTCATTTTTCTTGTTTGAACATATGATGTTGGATCACTGAGAATTTGTTCTTTTGGATGATCCTTGTGAACTCTTGTAGTAGTAGTGGGACTAACAGGAATGTTGACTTCTAAATTAGTAAAATCTACATCAGCTCCAAATAGTTTACCATCAAGAGCTTCATGATCTGTGTCATCATAGATATTCTCTAGAGGAGGCATATTTGGATCATCAGGATAGTTTGGATCATCAAAAGATCTACCCTGATTGTCCAAAGAAGGAAACTGTGATGTAGAAGCAGATTTAATAGGCTTGGCAGTAGAATTGATTGAAGTAGTAGTTTCCTGTTTTGGTCTAGCAGTAGAGTCTTCTGAGTCAGCAGTAGAGTCTTCTGGCCTTGTAGGAGAGACATCAACAACCACTTTTGGAGCTTCATTGGGTATCTTTTCTGCATCAATAGGAATTTCAATATCTGCTTCAGCTTCCTTAGGTTTCTCTTAAGTAACAACATCTTCTTGTATATCTTGATCTTTCTGTAAGGGTAAGAAAGTTGGACCAACCTTCAGTTTCTCAATCAAAACAATGTCTTCTTGTGGTTTGTTAGTGTCAACACTAGCAATAACTGGTACATAATTCATTGTTTTGGTAAGAATATCGACATTAAACATCCATTCAGGTCCTTTTCCTTCAACATTAGATGTGTTCTCACTAAACTTGATATGCAAATTCTCCTCCACATGTTTGGTTCTCTTATTATATACCCTGAAAGCTTTACTATGTACAGAGTAACCAACAAAGTAACCTTCATCAACTTTCTCTTCAAACTTGCCCAACTGATCCTTAGTATTCAAAATAGTGACAGGACATCCAAATGGCTTGAGAAAATCAATCAATGGTTTCCTCCTATGAAAAAGCTCATATGGAGTTTTGTTGTGAGGCTTCACTACCTTACTCCTGTTTTGCACAAAACATGCAGTGTTTACAGCTTCTGCCCAAAAAGGTATAGGTAGTTTAGAATCAGATAACATTGTTCTTGTAGCCTCAATAAATGTCCTGTTTCTTCTCTCTGCAACACCATTCTGTTGTGGAGTTCTTGCAATACTATACTGTCTTAGAATTCCTTTTCCCACACAGAATTGATTCATCACACTATTCTTGAACTCAGTACCATTGTCACATCTGATAATTTTCACTTTGTGGTTGTGCAGATTTTCAACTCTTGTAATGAATTCCTTAAGTATCTATGGGGTTTCATCTTTAGTGGCTAAGAAGAACACCCAAGTAAACCTGCTAAAGTCATCTGTGACAACTAGGCAATATGTCTTCTTGTTCAAGCTTTTCACAAAAACAGGCCCAAATAAATCCATGTGAAGTAAATCCAAGGGCTCTGTATTTGTGTTCACTGTCTTAGACTTGAATGAAACTCTGTGTTGTTTACCCTTTTGATAAGCAACACAAGTCTCACAATTTTCAAACAGCTTTGTGGGCATGCCTCTCACAAGAATTGACGGTTACTTGTACCAATTTGGAGTTGAAGTGTAATACATTAGAGGATAAAGTTCTTGGTCTTTCTACTGTTGTTGATGGTCAATCCAAACTCATTACCAAATTGCAAAAACAGATCAAGAACTTAAGGAAACCAAGATCTTCAACCTCCTTAAAAAGATTGAAGAAAGTGGGCACTTCTCAAGTTGTAAGTTCACCTGAACACTCTGTTCATTTGGAAGAGGATGCTTCCAAACAGGGGAGGAATGAAGAAATGGGTTCAGGGGAGGCAAATTTGAAGAAAGTTGATAGTGCTCAAGATGTGGATGCTGGAATGGTTTCAGGGGAGGTTCCAGAGGTTGGTGACATGGAAGTGGAAAGTCCTTAGGATGTGGAAAATTTTGTGATTGCTGACAAATATGGGAATGAGGTTGTAATGGAAGAAGTGATTGCTACTCAAGAAAAAGTGGTGGAAAAACTTAAGACTTTGGAGCCTGAGCAATTAGTGAAGGCAACAGGGTTGATGGGTGAAGCATTGATGACTTTGGGTGATTCTGTGGCAAAAGAACTTAATGATGCTATTACTAACAGGATTGATGACTCTGTTGCTGCTCATGACTCTACTGCTAAGGATTTTGCTGATCCTGCTGCTAGTGAAAAGGTCAATTCTGTTGAAGCACAAGACTCTGCTGTTGGGTCTAGTGACAATGCTGCTGCTGAGGCTATGGTTTTATTAAGTAAAAAGACAACAGAGGTTCCACCAGAATCATCTTCACAACCAATTCAATCACTACCACAACAACCAATAACTACAATCACATCATCTACACCAAGAATACCTCAAAAAGGAGTAGTAATCAGAGAACCTGCTGCTCAACAAAAGAAGATTGTTTCATCATCTTCTACTGATAAAGGGAAGGGAAAGCAAGTTGAAGAACCAAAAAGAATGCATAAAGGGATTGATTACTCTCATATACCTTTTCACCTTTGGCCCAAGGAATTACAAATTGAACATGATTCAATTGTTGCAATGAAAGAACAAGAATTGATTAATCAAGAAGAACAACAGTTGATTCAGGAGGAAAAGGAAAGGGTTGAAAAGGAAACTGAAGATTTGAAGAGGTATGAGGAGTGGGTTGAGGAAAAGATAAGAATAGATGCTGATATAGAACTCTCCAAGATGATTAAGATTGAAGAACAAGAAACTCCAACTTTTGATGTTCAAGCTTGGATAAGAGAGTTCACTGCAAAGAAAAAGAAAGAAGATGCTGCTGCTAGAAGAAAGAAAAAGATTCTCAGGGGTCCAACACCATTGCAACAAAGAAGAGAGCAAGAAAGATACCTGAAGAATATGAAGGGATGGAAATTGGTACAGTTAAAGCCCAAGTCTGATCAAGAGGTTTTTAACTTGTATCAACAAGCTAAGAAAGAAATGGATACCTTCTATCCTATGGGTTGTGCTGAAGACTTAGAACATATTGCTCAAATGAATTAAAGGTTGGTACCTGATAAAGTTGTTGAAGCAGAGCATGTACAAGAGGCAGATGTTGTTAAGAAGCTTGATGATATAGCAGATAAGACAACTTCTTCTGGTCAAATAGGTATCAGAGCTTGTGATCTAGAAGTTGTAATCAAGAAGAAACTGTTCCTTGCACGTTTGTTGTTCCAAATCAATTACTGAAGATGGGTGATGACACACATATGGTGATTGCTTCAAAGGTTCCCATGCTCAACCATGGAGAATATGAGTTGTGGAAGATGAGAATAAGACAGTACATTCGCATGATTGACTTTAACATATGGAATGTGATCATCAATGGTGACTCTTTACCAAAGAAGGGTCCTGATGGTAAAGATATACCAATCAAGTCTGCTGAAGAGAACTCAGTGAGGAAGATGGAGATCAATGCACACAGTATTCTCTTAATGGGAATACCTAATGAATTTCAGTTGGACTTTGATAGTTAATTTTTCTTCTTAAGTTAAGCTTTTATATTCCGCATTCTAGCTTAAGTGTTTAATTCAAGTTAACTTCTATATAAGATCGTTTGCTCAACTGGGATCAACAATCTGAGAATGGATAAGACGTATTATTACCTTAGCAAGAAATGTATTGAGGAGCAAGTGTAAAGAGGAATACAGATACCTTAGCAAGTGTTTGATACGCTTGAAGGTGAATATTAATGTAAATGATTATTAGGGTGATGCAACAGTCCGAGATGCATGAAGATTGTGGTAAGGAGGAGTTAGCGAGACGTTACATTTGATGAGTTGGCAGAAAGACGTGGAGTGTCGCGTCAATCAACTTATATCAAGATGAAATACTTACTTCGCGATTGTGGTAATGTTTTATAGAGCCTTGAGATGGCATATGAAGAGTACGACTTATCCTTCTTAAATGAATGGACTAAGTGAGCGTACAAATCAGGCGTTGGATGGTATGATGAGAGCATGGGTGTGTTTGAGTTTGGAGGGAGCTGAGGTATGCATTTATCTTTAGCTGAGTTCTCCTATAACAATAATTATCATCCTAGTATTAAGAATGTGCGGTTTGAAGTATTGTATGGAAGGAAATGTATATCGCTTGTTCTGTGGACAAAGGTTGGAACAAGCCAACTAATTAGTCCTAAACTGGAATGAGAGACTGCGATTAAGGTTTACAAATTAAAGAAAGAGATTTAAGGCAGCAAGATATTCGCTAAATGAGTTATGCGGATAATCGTCGTAAGCCGTTAGAGTCTAATGTTGGTGATTTTGTGATGTTAAAAGTATCTCCTTGGAAAGGTGTTATGCGTTTAGGTAAGAAAGGCAAGTTAGCATGGAGATATGTAGGACTGTTTGAGATTTCGGAAAGGATTTGGTTTGTGGCATACCGGTTGAAGTTAGCTGAGGAATTAAGTGGTGTACATGATACGTTTCACGTATCTAACTGAAAGAAGTGTTTGGGGGATGCTAGTATACATGTGCCATTAAATGAAAGTAAGGTCGACAAACTCTTCGCTTTGTCGAGAAATCTGTTGAGAATATGGATTGAGATGTTAAGGGTTTGAAGCGTGGTGAGATAGTGTTGGTAAAGGTACGGTGGGATTCTAAGCGTGGTCCTGAGTTTACTTGGGAACGTGAGGATCAGATGATATTTAAGTACTCAAATTTGTTTGCAGATGTGGTTGGTGAGTAGATCATTTGTAGTTGGATTTGGATCGTGGAAGTTAGATGCGGGATGTTCATAAATGTTTTAAGAAATGTTTTGTTTTATGGGTATCTGTTACATGTGTGTGCTTCTTGCGGTTACCATTTGGATTTTCATTTGGTTCCGGGGTATCGTACCTACCTGTAAGAAGTCGTTTGGATCATTGGTGTTATTGATCGGGGAGTATATCTATTTGCGTGTATCGTTGGAGTGACGGAATATTTTCTATTATGTGGATTCGGGTATTTAGTCGGTTCACATTTTTGTGATTCTTTCTCTTTGATTTTATGGAGTGGTATTTTATTCCGCTTAAATATCCATAAATTTTCTTTTGCTGTTGTGAGTCGTGACTAGAGTAGTTGAAATCTCGGGACGCGATTTCCCTAAGTGGGGGATGATGTAACAACCGTGGTTTTAGCAGGTCAGTTTGACTGTAGTCTAGACTCGGTTGACGTTTGTTTGGTGTATCTTAGGTGTTTGAAGTGATATAGGTGAGTTTTAGCACTAAATCCCTTTGAGTAAATGGTTTTTGTTGTGATTTGGATAGTATGGAATTTGGGAAAGTTCATTTTGATCGCCGTTGTGGTGTAGAAATGACTTGTGAAGTTTTGGTGTTTTTTTTTTGTGTTTTTGCGTAACGAGTATTTGTTCAAGTATTTGAGCATTAGCGAGTTACGAGGAGTTTGTTTTTATGTGTTATGCTTATAAAAGAGTGAAAATCTATTTTTGAAAACTTTATTTTTGAAAATGATAATTTTCTGACTCGTCGTAAAAACTAAGGTTTATCGCGTAAGACCTTAGGTTTCGTTGTGGGTTCGCATAAAACATAAAAATTATGAGGTTTTAAGTGTAATAAATGAATTTAATAAAAAAAATATAAATATATATTCCATATATATAAAAATCGGCCAAGAGGGTTTTTAGGAGAAAAAGAAAACCCAATTTGAGTCCAAATATGATTCTTAAGCCCAAGGATTATCCATAATTAATATATAAACAAACCCAACCAACCCCAAAACGTTTTTTTTTTTTTTTTTTTTTTGAGATTATGGTCGATCCAAGAGAGAAAAAGAGAAGAAAAAAATTAGGGTTTATAATTGTGAAGCAATAATCAAGAATCAAGGTAAATCCTTAAACCCTATGTTTAATTAATTGGTTACTTATTTGAATTCATGTAATATTAAATATGATGGATTTAGGGTTTATAAACTTCTGTAAATTAATGATTTAAGACATGTTAGAATCATTAGTTGATAATAGTATGGTGATTAGTTAAGAGAACTGAGCGTAAAACGCGTTAGTTTATGTGTTAGGGTTTGGACAGAAAACTAGTGCTATAAAGATGTGAGTTTATTTAACAGATGGTGAAGAGTTAGATCATGAATTTTTTGTCTAAATTGAAGTTTAATGAAAGAGATTTCGAAAAAGTCCGGCCACGATTGATTTCGAGGTCTGGAAGTTAGTCTTTTGATTTTTCTTTGATAAGGTGTCAAAGCTGTAAAACCGGGACAGATTTAGGTCATAAGTTTGGTAGTGAGATGTGGATGAAAAAGTGAGATTTAGCTTATCCTTTCTGGTTGAGTTAAGTTTCATATTTACTTAGACTCCCACGCGAAGTATTTTCTATAAAAAGTTGTAGAAGTATTTTAGTTTGATTAAAACTTTTTGGTGTTTGTTCAGATCCGAATTTGGATAGTTTTTATGTTTTATTTTTCAAATGATACTTGTGTATGTTTTTAGACCATGGCCTTCTGGGATTAGCTTTTATTCTTATGAGAGACCATGGTAAATTTTTGGTGTGAGTTATTGAGCTTTTAATATCATTATTTCAGGTGGGCGAATGTACCCTAAAATTCTGCATTTTCTGATTTTATAAGTGGAAGGGATTTAGTGAGTATTAGGATTTGGTGGTGATTATTATGGGGTCTAGGAGATCCATGGTGGGTTATATGAATCTTAGATATCCATCATATGCGTATTACATGTGTTATAGCTTTTAGCTTGGCCATGTGTAACGTGGACTTATTTTGTGTGATATAGATTTGTGATTTGTGTTTGTGGAAGCTGCAAAGTTTGAGGTGAATTCATAGTCCCATACTTTTTACTTTGTTTTAAACTTGGGATGGGAATGATGCTTGTGAAAAATGTTTTGAGTTACTGTGATTATTTGTGGTTTAAAAGCTTGGACTTATGATGTTATCATGTGAATGCTATATTTGATGATTATGCGGTGATGATATGATTGTGAGATTATACCTGATTCAATTGGGAGAATGCTTATCCTGTTGCTCGCGCATACGACCCATTTGTTGCCAAGTTTGTGTAGTGATATATACGTGATTTAATTGGGAGGATGCTTATCCTGTTGCTCGCGCATGCGACCTAATTGATGCCAATATTGGAGCGGGGGACACGTTCCGTCCCAATGGTTGCCTTTTATTTGTGTGATTGCATGTTAGCTTGTATGATAACTATAATCATTTGTCCAACTGTGTTTTATAATCACAGTGAATCGGTTGCCTATTGTGTATGAGTCTTAAACCTATGAATCTCACCAACATTATGTTGACGTTTTAAGCATCATTTTCAGGTGAGCTTTCTAAGGATAAGATAGAAGGATGTGATTAGACGAGACCCTAGTTGCATTGGAAGTGGTTTATCATCTATGATTGGATTCTATGTATTGTTTTGGATTATGTTTTGGTTATTCTGTTTTGGGGTATTGTTACGACACTTCGTGTTTGTACTTGCTCTATTTTATGCATGTAGTTATTCTCTATATAGACACCATGTGTTGTGATGATATCCATGAAGTTACACACTCGCGTTTCCGCCTTGGCGAGGTGTGACATTATCACGGACCAACAATTGGAGACCGTTAGAAAGAAGTCATCCGCCCGACTTAAAGATGACTTCAAATTTCTAAATCCCCAATAATAACTGAGACATGCAGTACGAATACAACAGCTGGATTACTTAGTTCAGTTGTACGATGCTACCTGATAGTCCAAAGATAAAGCAAAAGTCAGTCAATTGGCTAAAAAAAGAAGAAAAAAAAATAAAAAAGAATAAAAAAAACCCTCAAAACAAAACTGATGTAAAAGGCATACCAAATCAAGGCAGGAAAGGAACAAGTAAACAACTTATTCATAGCATCCCTCCCCAACGACCTGTAAGCATTTGTACAACTGATTTGAAAATGCTAGTCGGAATCATTTGCATATTCTTGAAGAACATAACCCAGGACCAACAAGCACACAGTTCTTGCACGTACAGTGAAATATTTAAGTTTCACCTCAAGGTGGCTAAGCCCACATTAAGTATACGGTGTAACATTTAAGTTTCTCATCAGGACAACCAAGTGCACCCTGATAGCGCTTAGAAAAAATGATAGAAAGTCAGATACGAAACCCTACACATCTTCCTTTCTAACATTCACTTGTTATATTTCACCGGGATCAAGAAACACCTAAGGGATAGCAATGTTAGACAAGAATGGAAGATGAGTTAACATCTCCGCATCCAACCCCGATACACGGGTAAAGGATTCGAGAAAAACAATAATGTCTTCACCATCATCGCGACTAACTTTCATATTTTAATTACACCAAAGACAAACCGAATGAGTCTATCTTCTTAAAACAAAGAAAGATAATTGGCATTTGTAAAAATACAAGAAAATCGTATGAAAAAAAATTTTGTGAAGCAATTTTTTAGGGTTTAGGATGAGATATGGGAAAAAGGAAGATGAAGAAAGGACTTTATCGCTTTAAGTTGTAACTTCCCCACTTTTCTAGCCCTATTTATAAGCAAAGAAGATGAATCAGTGGATCACACTTGGTAAAAGCCCATTGGGTCAACACATATTAACTAAATGGGGCGCGTGAAAATCACCCTGCAAAGACGCGAGTATAGTTGACGTCGTCATAGATGTCATGTACAGTCGAAGGGACAAGACAAACACACATCTCAAGAAATGTCAGGATGACGCTGCCTACAGTCAATAAGACAAAAGCAAAGCATTAAATCCCAAAAATAGTGAATCATCCCAAAAGGAGATTTTCCTACACTCCCCCATGTAGACATTAATACCCATCTTTCCCAACTCAGCTTAAAACCCTGATCGAGGTAGAAAAATATACACCTAGTCATCATCCTTAAAAAATGAAATTAGCCTGGAAACAAGGAGCCTGAGAAAGAACCCTAGTAGCGTAGCACAAACTGGGGGACTCGGTTAAAAAGTACAACATCATATCATTAGTGCATGATCTAATACTAGACTAGGGGGACTTGATAGCATATCAATATTAGTTGCCCAAGAACACTAAATACACACTCAAATCAAGCACATTACCAAGGCCCATCAATAAACACTTGATAGCAGCCCAACTATTCTTTCATGCCACGACAGGCCTAGATAAACTCATCAGGACACACTGAGCATATATTACCGCTGCTCCCCAACGTTCACTAACGGTTAAGGTGTACCATCTAACATTGTACAGTGGTGATGTACAACAAGCATCGATTTGTACGAGCCAAGGAGGAGAGCTCTCCTATCCTCCTTGTCTTCTCTCTAGTTGATCAACACATGGCTCCTTCGCAGCCGTTGATCATCTCTCAAGGGTTTTTCTCTAAACCCTACTTGTCTCCCTATAAATAGAAGGCACCACACATAACTTCAACAAGTTTTCACACACTTGGGCAAATACTGCTTTACAGCAGTATCGTATGGTTCTTGTTTAAGTGTTACCCGAGCTTCTTGATCTCAATCATTTCATTGGGTCCTTACCATTCAACACGAAAAACCAAACAATAAAACATTCCCATCTCATCTCTTAATCTCCTATAAGGTTTTTTTATTAATGTTTTTGCAATTTAACCACATAACATGATCAAACCAAAGATTTTAGGACAAAAAAATGTTTCTATAGAGGGAGTAATGAATTTTGGACTAAAAAACGTAAAAGATTTACCCTACTGACGATTTAAGATAAAAATAAACACAGCTAAACACAAAAAAGTATCTTATACGGTTCTTGATACCATTTATTGGTCAAAAATAATCCTAATATGTCTACTAATCTCGAGAGAGTGGGTGTGGACACTCCTAATCTAGAGAGAGTAATAAGAGAGAGGGTGAAGGAAAAGTCTTGCAAGACTTGCATTTGGCACACACCTTAATACCCTTAAGGTAGGGGGTATTATACCCTTACAACCAAACGTTGACAAACATCTCAACTCTAAGCTTCCCTCGCAACTATACAAGTGTTGCGAGGGTACTTGGTCTCTCAATAGTAAAACAATACAATGTGCCCTATATATTATACGTATAATTATATAGAAGACCTTACACTATTATTTACACTTTTTATGCTGATGACTTACCCTCTGCTCTGCTAATGAGCGTTACCGTCACTCTGGTACTTAGCTTACCATTTGTAATGATGTACCCTCATAAAGGGCAAAACCTACACCTTCGTCATATACACAATGTTGGCGTAAAGTTATTCATAATGGCTACCGCAAGGGAATCCGCCAACCTTCACCTAAGACACTCACAGAGTCTAACCCCCATTGACACCTCTGTCAATGTTCGAAGCCCTACCTCTTTCAGGATATGAAGCCCGGCCTCCTACAGAGGTTAGGCTCGAAGCCCACCTCCGACAAGGTTCAAAGCCTAAAGGTCATAGCCTCTCTACCTATGAACGTAGGTATGATCGATCTGGTCAAACAAAACTGGTCAAATAGAACTAGTCAAACAGAGCTGGTCTGGTCAAACAGAGCTGGTCAACAGTCGTGATTTTAGCCATGATCTCAGCCATGATCTCTGCCATAACTTCTGTGATTGCTCTGACCTCATTAACTGCCCTCTGTAACTGCTCTGTCGGATTATTATAAATAAGGAAGTCATCAAAAGAGGTATGCAATCTAACTTAACCCATGAGATATCATCTTCTCCAACTCAATACTTTCATAATATAATCACCTTGACTGATTCTCACACCGGAGGCGATTCGCGGGGGCTTCCCCCATGATCCGTCTAACGTAGTATCTTCTATTTCTCAGGTTATCTTGCACTCGGCATCACCACCATCACCCCTAATTCCGTCAATCACCAAAGATGGCCTGGTATGTGCATCTTTTTACATAATCAGTAGCGCCATCTGTGGGACCCGCAATAACAAGTCCCATTTTTCTGAGTCAAATAACTGTTTTCCATAAATAACAATCGAATTCAACCCCAATTCCCTACATCCTTGTTAGCACATGGAAACACCACTGAAATATACACTTTTATCCCTAAATCCTGAGATTTTCCTCCAACTACAAACTTTACGTTTACCATTCAACAGCCTCTGTCGAGTTTAAACAGAGCAGCCTCTATTATGGCCTATGTTATGTTCTGAATTTTAGAAGAAGGGACCTTTATTTAAGTTCATTTTATGAAGAAGGTTCAAACTCAACAACCTTTCTTAGGGGCCTCTGTTTAATTTTATTTTATGAAGAAGGTTCAAATTCAAAAACCGTACCACTCAAAAATTTCCACCCCAAATATGTGAGGTTTGCCTTTAGATTATTAGGAGAAATCATTCATCGTTAGTGCTTGTGAGTGTACTGGTAGTATTTAGATTATAGAACTTGCGATAGTGATGCATCCCGAGACCGCTAGTGAGACTACATTCGTGTAGTTAGGATTTGCTATATGATAAGAGGCATTAGGATAACCCATGTTTTAAACCTGTATTATAATTATATTGATTTCATTGGTCAAGTAATTCTCCCACACCTTTACGTTGTACTCATTTTTAGTACATGATACCCCTAGTACACCCCTCAGAGCCTATCCTCGTTTCTAACCTTAAGCATCTTACTTAAAGGAAGAATTTGTTTACAATCCACTCCCAAATGTACACCCAAATCGCCTTACCTTCCTTGTATGCACTCATCTTTAGTAAATTATTGTTACATGTTTAAACCCTTAGTTAATTGTCTAATTGTCTATTTGTCTAATTGATTACATGGTTGCTAAGTCGAGTCATATCTTGTACATATTGTTTTGGGATGATTGGGACTCATGGGTAAAGTACTAGTGTTATGGAGTAATGGGGATGAACGTCATTTATTACCCCCTTATATGCGTTAATATTTTAAAGTACTCAAAGTGTTTCGATTCTCTTAATTCGAGTCTTTATTTTTAATTATGTAAAAGTTCAAGTGTAGGGAGGAAACAAGCTCCCTTTGATGTATTATTTTGGATGGTAGAGTAAAAGTGTATGAAAAAAGAAAAAAAATCGAAAAACATGAAAAATGAAAAAATGAAAAAAAAAAAAAAAAAAGAAAAGAAAAAAGAAAAACATACATGCTACCATCCGTTTCTTTTATTTATGTTTAAGTTATTATAGTGTCTTGAAAAATCCAAAAAAAAAGTCATAGATAGTTTAAGTTAAGTCGAGTTTTGGCTTAGCAACGCCTCATTGTACATATAATTGACCAAGACAATTGACTTGTCACCAGTAAAATATCTCTTTCCATACCCTTACACCCAATGTTACAACCCTTTAAAAGACCTCTTTGATAGTTTATCCTAGGTGCTTACGCCAAAGGGGTGCAGGTTTTCATCCTTTCCCAAGCCTATGGTAATCTATTTGCTATGATAGGTAGTGAGTGATATTTTCCATTTCCATTTGTGATATATAAATTTATAACACCCGAGAGGAGTATCCAAACACTTAATGTAAGGTGCTAGTGTATAATTTTTGTGCTTATTTTGACTAAGGCGGAACGATCATTCATTGTAATTACTTTTATATTAATGTTAAATGACCCCTAACTTGTATTCTGATTGGTGAAAAAGCTCATTTGCTTGAGGACAAACAAATTCCAAATGTAGGGATATTTGTTAAGGATTTATTTGATAGGCTTTTAAGGAGTCGTTTAAGCCTTAAATCGTAAATATATGGTCAAATATTACCTCAAATTGCTTCTTTTCTCATTTTAGGTACCTGGGATGTGATTTCTGGGATATGGAGCATTTTGGACGTTTTTGGACTCAAGAATGAAGAAAACAAGAGATTCAAGAAAAAGTCAAGTTTTACACCTAACGGCGTCAGGTTTTGGATGCTGACGCCGTCACTTGAAGATTGGAGTTGATGGAAATTAACAAGTGACGCTCCAGAAAACTTTTGGTGGAATTACACGTGACATCGTCACGTGTTAATGGAAGTAGGCCGTCACGTGTTAAATTAAAGAGTGATGGCCCAGAAGACTTATAACCTGAAGGGGTCACGTGTAATTGGGTAGGTCATCTAGTGTTAACTTATCACAACTTGCGCACGAAGTAGCTGTTACTGTTTTGGCCATAAAATCTTCATACGAACTCAGATTTGAGCGATTCAAAAAAGGAAATGATCGGGAAGAAAAAATCAAACAAAAACCGGCAAAAATGAGCACGAGAGTGGAATGAAGTCAAAAAGTCAAAGCTGGGAATTTTTAAGTCAAAGTTGAACTTACAAAGTCCAAAGAAGTCCTCAAAGTTTGGAGAATTGACAAGATTGACCCTTTTGTGAAAGTTAGAAGAAATTACAAGATTGGTCCTTAGAGTTTTAGAGTTTGACAATTTTGGTCCTTGAAAAATAATTTGATGAATGATCAACTCTAGCCCTTCATCTTTTCAAGAATGACATGAAAATCCTTAGATACATTTATGAAGAATGGCATTTGTGGCCCTTGAAGTTTTTGAAATTTCACATTTGGTCCTTGTTTATTTTTACCTCACAAAGCTGAAAATATATAAGCCTAAGTCCAAAAGTAGCCATAGTCCAAAGTAGCATTAATCCAAAATCCAAAAGACCAAGCCCATTCCCATTTTAACACAACCCGAGCCCATTTACCTTCGACCAAACCCATTCCCCTCAGTCAAACCATATCAAACAATAATATTTTAATTTTACCCGCCCCCCTTTTTACCCTTAACCCAGAAACCCCCAAAACCCATGAACCCTAGTTTACTCAACCATCAAATTAACATAAGTTAGTTCAATTAACCATCAATTAATCAATCATTGGGTCTTCCAGAAGCTTTCCCACATGTTTGGAGCGTGATTCAAGCTTAGTCAGACAATAAGGACATGTGGCAGCTCACGATTGGTCGCAACACATCATCTTTCAAGCTTTGGATACTCCTTTTAGATACTCTAACAAGGACAGAGAGTGTACACCCACGGATTGCCAGCATCAGCAATTTGGAGCTATGTGATTGGCTCAGCCACCTCACTCAATCTAATCCAAGGGTCCTCATCAGTTGGAGAAAGCACAGATGATCCAAGGGATGAAATTCAAGTTTCCAGAGGCTTCTGAGACTCCTCACCCCTCACATCCTCATTTCCTATAAATAGGATTCATTTCTCTCATTTCTGTATGTAGTTTTTTAGTATACTGTTATAATGCCAAATTGTTCACTTAGTTTAGTTAAAAGTTGTATTTCCATTTACTCTTTTGTAAACATTCAGTAGATTTAATAAAAAGTTCATTTTCAGTTTTCATTAAAGCTTGTTCTCTTATTCAATTCAAGTAGTTTATAGTGTATTATAGTCTCTAAAGCTTTAATTTTGTCTACTTTAGCTTCACGGAAGCTTATTCTAGATTACTACAAGCAATTTTACTTTTGTTTGTTATCAAATTATAAAAATATAAAAAAAACAGAAAAATATAAAAAATAAATAAAAAAAATGTTTTCAATCATTTCATTCAGCTTGTAAACAAGCTAATTGTAGTGTAATTAATCTCATTTTAGCTATTTAGCTACTGTGAATGATTGAGTCAGTTTATACCAATTCCAAATATAAAGCTCAAGCAGTCAACAAAAGTCAAAGGAGGGGGTTTATGAAGAATATAGGTTAATCAGAGGTGATTATGGTTGAAGAGGTATAGTATGAGCCTATCTTAAAGATAGGCCTTGATCAAATGTACTCTCTGTTCAGCTGAGAGTTTGATTTGTAAGATCTCATTTCTATTGTTTAGTACTCAATTGCAGTTTATTAGATTAATAGTGTAGAATATTTGTAGTTTGAATTTTACTGTTATATTAGTTTATTATATGCATTTTTAAGCTTATGTGAGTAGTTGTAATTAATTTGTAGTGAGATTTATCATAACTAATTGAATGTTCATTTGTATCTGCTCCTATTTGCATATTTGTGATTATGAGGTTATTGATGTTTAGCACTGAGGATTTGAGTTTAATTCAGTGTATTGGATCAATATGTGTGATTATTTGGTTGAATTGTGGCTTAGATCATTAATTTGCTTCATAAATAGTTCATCACAGATTATTAAGGAGTGTTTGGTTGATTTATGTTTGCTGACATTGAAGGTGTTTTAGTTTGAGTTGGTGATTGAATAAGGTTGCAGTAGTATTAAGTAGACTAGAAATAGCAGTAAATCAGTAGATTAATTAGTAAATAGTCAAAATTAGGTGTTAAAATTTGTTCACTGCTTATTTTACTATAATTAGTTGATGCAGTTATAGTGATAGGTGCAAATTAGTTTTAATCAACTTCATTTAGTTTAACATTAGCTTGTTACATCATTTAGGATAGGATTTGAGCACTTGAAATTGGATTTACTCAAATTACTAGTGCATAACAAAAGTCAACTGATTTGAGTTCATAAGGACCTGCATAAGTGCTTGTTGACTTGTTATCTAAGATTTAGTGATTGATTTGAGTTCATTTGAGTGTATTCAAGTGTTTTACACTGTCCCTGATCATCTGGCTTAATCTGTATGAAATCTGCTTATAATTTGGCTTAATTGAAACTACTTATTGATCATTCATTGTGTTTCTGAGTTACTTGAGATCTAAATTGAGTTTATAAGGACTTAATTGAGTATAATACACCTGTGGTATAAGTTACATAAAGTTTGGTTACAAGTGCTTATCAATAAGCACTTGTAATAAGCTATTTTATGCTAATAAGCACTTTTTCCATCTTATTTTTCACTTCTTTTATTTTTCCTAGGTTTCAAACATAATTTTAGAATTTTCCTGAAAATTTCATATTTTTCTGAGTTTATTTGCTATTTTTCTTATTTTATTTTAATTTTTAATCATTTTTAAATAAATTAAAATCAATAAAAAATCAGAAAAAGCTTAAAAAATTCCAAAAATATTTTAGAAAATTCTTTTTAGTCTATATTTTTCAAATTTTATTTTGTATTTTTCCAATTTACTTTTACAATTGATTTTATTTTTAATCCTTTTTAATATTTCAAAAATAGAAAATAATTTATAGAAAATAAATAAAAAGTCAAAAAATATTTTTTCTTTTTCTCAAAATTAATTTTAGTAGTTTAAGGTTTTTAGAAAATTATTTCACATTTTTACGAGTCTTTTTCATTAAATTTCACTTTTTAAATTCGTACGTTACGTTTTAAATTCACGTTTGATAAATCGTTTTACGATTTGGTTAGTTGTGCTTTAGTTACTTGTACATTTAGCATTGTAGTTTGTTTCTCATCATTATTTTAGTTTTAGAATCACAAAATTCCACTTTTTCACTTTTCACGACACGATTTCACGAATCGATTATCACGATTCATTCAACCTTCACACGGGAAACAAACTCGGGATTTGTATTTCTTGCAAATCTTTTGGAGAATATCATACATATATATAATTGGTTTTTGACACGAATCAGAGTAATATATCACAGGTAGATACGCTTCACTCCCCTTGTAGAACCTTAATTTACTTTTCTTGCACATTAGTTTAGTTAGTAACTTTTGGGTTAGTTGATTAGCAACTAATTCCGCCCACTCCTTCCAAAACTGAGATTTATTTGCTTTCATTAAATATTAAATACAAAAAGAATGATCCCTCACTCTTAGACCTATATTGACATACAATTCAAATCCTAACGACACTATTCCCCTAGAGAACGACCAATCCTCCAGACTTACCATATACTACACTACAACGATCAGGTACACTGTCTGGTGGATTGCAAAAGCTTCTCAAGATCTCTTGAGAAGTAAAACCTTTCGCGAAGGTCTGTAATCCCGCATCATCTAACCTCACGCCTTCTACTAAAAACAGAAGTAGTAGAAATTTTTACTAAGTCTGTTTTAACAAAGCAATTATAAGTCTAAAGCCATATACTCTTCACATGCATAACATTAGACTGAGGGGCTTGATGACTTACCCTCCACTTTACTAACGAGCGTTACCATCACTCTGGTACTTAGCTTACCATTTGTAATGATGTACCCTCATAAAGGACAAAGCCTACACCTTCGTCCTACACACAATGTTGGCGTAAAATCATTCATAATGGATACCGCAAGGGAATCCACCAACCTTTACCTAAAACACTCACAGAGTCTAACCTACGTCGATACCTCTGTCAATGTTTGAAGCCTCTGTTCGAAGCTCTACCTCTGTCAGGATACGAAGCCCGGCCTCCGACAGAGGTCAGGCTCGAAGCCCACCTCCGACAAGGTTCGAAGCCTAAAGGTCATAGCCTCTCTACCTATGAACATAGGTATGATCGAACTGGTCAAAACAAAGTTGGTCAAATAGAACTGGTCAAACAGAGCTGGTCTGGTCAAACAGCCGTGATTTTAGCCATGATCTCTGCCATAACTTCTGTGATTGCTCTGACCTTATTAACTGCCCCCTGTAACTGCTCTGTCAGATTATTATAAATAAGGAAGTCATCACAAGAAGTATGCAATCTAACTTAACCCATGAGATATCTTCTCCACCTCAATACTTTCATAATATAATAACCATGACTGATTCTCACACCGAAGGCGGTTCGCGGGGGCTTCCTTCGCGATCCGTCTAACGTAGTGTCTTATATTTCTTATTTTCAGGTTATCTTGCACTCGGCATCACCATCATCACCCATAATTCCGCCAATCACCAAAGACGGCCTGGTACGTGCATCTTTTTACACGATCATATGCTCTAACAATGATGATTTAGGTTATTTAGCTTTTTACATTGATGATAAAAAAAAAAAAGAGACCAATAATAATTATTGTAATTATAAAACTTTAATTTCATTTCACGGGTTTATTGAAAATGAATCTTTAGATTATGACTGTGACTGATGATTTTAGATTTTTAGGATTTTTCATTTTTGATTTTAACACGGTAATCATTTTTTTTAACTAAACGATGATCGTTAGAAGATAAAGATTAATGAATGCTCTAACATTTGTTTGTGGTTTAAAGAAGATTAATGAGGAAAAGTAACAACCATTATGTAGAACGGAGATTGTAGGTCTAAACGGGAGTGAAAAAGCCGACCTTGATGACTATTCCATCGGAACCCTAGAACGGAAGACCAAACGTAGAAACGGGACCAAGGGTGTAATTTTACCCTTTTAATTTTTAAACGAGAAAAATGAAAAAAGAAAAGGACTAAATTTGAAGATACGCAACATACTTTCTCAAAAGTACCGAAATATGTAACATACTAAAAATATTACTTATATCGCTAAGAAACTTTCAAATTTTGCACAATATACGCAATTTTGACCGATTTTTTTACCTGTTTGACCTTTTGAGGTTAACACTTAAAAAAATATACATTATTGGTCCTTGTGGTTTGCGTCTGTTTTCACCGGTCATCTTTTAACTTTTTTCAGTTATAAAAGTTACAGTAATAGTCCTTGTCGTTTGGGTTGACTTTCACCTTTGGTCCATTGACTTTATTTTCACTTTTTCGTCTGTGTTTATACATGTAAAGTTCGTTTTTTGCACGTTTTCGTCCGTTTTTACAAGTTTTCGTCCGGTTTTACACGTTTTGTTCGCTTTTTACACGTTTTCGTCCGTTTTAATAAGTTTTCGTCCGTTTTTACACATTTTTGTCCGTTTTTACACATTTTCTTCCGTTTTTCCACTTTTTCGTCCGTGTTTACACAGTCCATCACCACATAAAAACTTCCAAAAAACTATATTAAAAAAAAAAGAAAAAAAATAGAAAAAAAAAAATTTTAAAAGTTTTTCGAAAAAATGTGGTTGAATTTTAAAGGATGACCGGTGAAAACAGACGCAAACCACAGGGACCAATAATGTATGTTTTTTTAAGTGTTAACCTACAAACCGGTCAAACAGGTAAAAACTCGGTCAAAATTGCGTATATTGTGCAAAATTTGAAAGTTTCTTAGCAATATAAGTAATATCTTTAGTATGTTATGTATTTCGGTACTTTTGAAAAAGTATGTTGCGTATATTCAAACTTAGTACAAAAGAAAATGAAGTAAAAGGAGAATCCAAACACCCACTAAAAACCTGGCATCGGCTTGAAAAGTAAGCTAGAAAACATAAAACCAAACATACACAAGACACAGAGACACGACAATCATTTACAATCAGAAAGAAAAATGGCGAGCGGTGCTTCGGGTGGAAAGGTGTCATTCAAGGTCACTCTGACCTCCGATCCCAAGCTTCCCTTCAAAGTGTCAGTAATCAATCAATCAATTCTTTTATTTATTTATTTGGGTTGTTTTTCTTTTCTTATGATGAATCATTGATTTATAAAATTAAAAAAAAATTAAAAAAACAGGTTTAGCGTACCAGAAGGAGCACCATTTACAGCTGTTTTGAAATTTGCTGCTGAAGAATTCAAAGTTCCTCCCCAAACTAGTGCCATCATTACCAATGGTAATTTTCAATCTATTAAATTATTGAATTAAACTGTAATATGTTTGTCATGATTTTTGCTCAACCATGATTGTCTGTGATCTAGTCGGTGTCTGGATTAGCTTATTTTGGGGGTCTTTGTTTTGGCTTATGGCTTATTTGGTTTTGGGCTTATGTTTCGGAAGCTCGCTTTTTGTGGCTTATTTTGAAACTTTTCGGCTTATATAAGCTTTTTGACAATAAGCTTATATAAGCCGAAAAGTTTCAAAAAAGCTACAAAAAGCGAGCTTACGAAACATAAGTCCAAAACCAAATAAGCCATACGAAACAAACACCCCCTTTATCGCCTTATGGGATTATTTCAATTTGGGAAAACCTCATAAAGCTTATTTTTTTGGGCTTATGTTTTTTTTGAATTAAGTCCGTAAGGTCAACTTGATAAGGAAGAAAATAAGTAGGGTTACGAGCTTTTCCAAATTTGAATAAGCCCATATAACAAATAAGCTAATCCAAACACCTTCTAATAGAATGTTTGTTTGTTACCTTGCATTTTATAGCTGCTTTTGGGTATATTTGGTGCTTATGTTCTATTTCTCGTGGTGGGAATTGTGTGGTTTCTTGAGTTTTACCATTCTTGTATACTGTTAGGGTATTTGGGATTGCTTATAAATAAGAAGTTATTGGCTGGTTAAAAAATAAAAATTAAACTAGCACTTCCGGAAATAGTGTTTGGTATTGCTATATGTTGTACCAAATTGCAATAATACTTGAATAATCATGTCAAGTAGGGTGACAAATGTTGAGTTGATATAAGATAAACTATTAAGGTTGCTAGTAATTGACTTCATCTTTAAAGAGAGTTGTGCTTGCATGTAATTGGAATAATTCTAATGTTGCTTGCAATACGTTAACCCTTTTCCTATTTTTGTTTCTGCTATGCAGATGGTGTAGGCATCAATCCTCAGCAAAGTGCAGGTACTTTAACATTTTTTTTTAATTGATTTAGACTCGATAAGTCAAAGGTATAAACAGAGATAAACTCATCTCAGAACCATTATAATATGACATAAATTTTGTATAAAGGTTTAAACATTTCTTAATTTACATCAACGTGCTGCTCAAAAGTCAAATATAAACTAGTTAAAGTAGCAAAGCATGTTTATATCTGGTTCCCACAAAATACACATTCTTAAAATGACGTGATCCAAGAAGACAATTGCAGCTTCTGGTTTCAGCTGCACGGTAAAAGTATCACATATATATGACTTTTGCTACTTTTACTGTCTTGGAAACTTTATTGGCCACTGCTTAATTGTGTACAAAATTAATGCAATTCTTTCTGTTATCTAGGTGCTTACAATTATCTGAGTTTTGTATGAAATTTTTTTATACAGGCAATGTCTTTCTTAAACATGGCTCAGAACTACGCTTGATTCCTCGCGATAGGGTTGGTGCTTAAGTCATGTTATTTTCAAACTGTATGGTTGTCTGATAAAAGAGCGAGTGCACGTTCTTATTATCTTTTGTGTGTCGGCTGGTTTCGTGTACCCTTCTGATAATCGAATGTGCTGTGTTTTAGCAGTGGATTAAAATTATATAGGTTTTATTAATAATATGCAAGTTCACCTTTTCGAATGCTTATGTTTTTGTATTATATATTGCAAAAATAAATAAATATTTAGTAATTATGTGTATTAGTGTTGTTACAAGAGTTATTAGCCTGGGTGTTTGGCTGTTACAGGAAATCACTATGGTAATAGGAATGGGAATGGGTTTTGAATCCGACCATGCTTGGTGGGTTTAGACGATTACTATATTTATGGTTTTGATACCCATTTTTTAGTATTAAACCCACTAACCAAAGATTATGTATTGGGAATGAAAGTCATTCTCTTATTTCAAACCTTTAAACCAAACGCGCCCTGAGTTTTAGAAGGAATACAATAGGTCCAACAGTCTAGGATCAAGCTTTTAGAAGGAATGCAATAGGTCCAATAGTCTATAATCAAGCTTTTTATTCTCTTCAAAGCCGCGTGAGGACTGGAACAACACTTGCTGGGCCATATGGACCGATGACCATGCTTCTCATGGATCTTGGGGTTGTTATGCAAAGTAAGTTGTTTTCTTCGACTCTTGATGAATGCATTGAAAGTCCATTTGTAGGGTGTGTGAATGGAAGATATCGTTAGTTGGCATGGATCTTGGGGTTGTTATGCAAAGTAAGTTGTTTTCTTCGACTCTTGATGAATGCATTGAAAGTCCATTTGTAGGGTGTGTGAATGGAGGATATCGTTAGTTGGCATGGATACTCGCAGTGACATGTTGCAACAAGAATAGCCATTTCTAGCATATAGACATAATGGTGTCTGCAATAGCTCTATGGTCTGCCTTTCCTGAAAACTTAATACAATGATACCGTGGTAAGACACCTTATTAAAATGATGGTTAAATAAGATATAATGGTTTGCTAGACTTTTGGAAGGTTAGACAGTCTCTTAGAACCATAGAACATTTCTTGCCAATGATATTTTGTCTACTAAGGGATGAGGACGGTACCAAAATGGTACCGAACCGGCACCGTTTTGGTGGTACCGGAATTTTTCCCGGCCACAAATGACGGTATTGTTCTTGGAACCGAGAGTATGTCCAGTACCGGGTTCGGGTAAACCGGTACCATACCGGTTAAGGACCGTTTTACGTAGACAACTTGGGTTTGATTTAAAATCCTCGTTATGAATCTCAATGTAGTTGTTAGCTATATAATGTTAAGTTCAATGAAGCTCCCTTTTATTATTCCTGAGTTCGTTAAAATCATAAACTACAGTATTTGAGATCCTATAAATACTGATATGTTCATACTATACTACGTTATTCCTTGCAAAAGATAAAAACATAAAATATAAAATGGCCATTTTTTATTTTTTTTTATGGTGAGTTAATAGTTAGTGATTCGAGCCCACAGTGACATCCAATCGGGCAGTATGCAAGCATCGAACCAAAGCAAAATAAGACAGGTTAAGGTAGTCACTCAATTAAATGTGCATCTAGAATGTGTAAATATGCTTATACGACAAGCTCACTAAGGTTCGCAGCACGTGTATAAGACATGTTAGTATCGGCATCTATATAAGACATGTTAATATCGGTATCGTACCGATATTGTGTAACACCCCGTGCCCGCTTAGACAAAAAATTCAAAACTTTACGCGCGGAAACACTTGACTTTAATGGACATACCGTTACTCTTTTGACCACTGACAAAAATCTATAAACATTCAAACCTTGAGACCATTTTAAAATGAAACTAGACTCAATTACCTTCGAAACGCCGGGTGGCACGACCCGTAACTCCTTACGGATTAAAAGATATGATTTTTCAAAAACTGACAAAATCTGTCCACTGTTTCACTCCCAAACCGAAATTTGGAAGTTTTGGTCTCATACCGAAATTTGGTGTACCCCATACCGAAATTTCACCCTTTTTCACAATAAACAACCCATAGTACCTTATTTCCATACCAAACTCACTCAAAGTCATTAACATCTCATACTAAATCATTTACATAATCAATCAACCCGTTTACTAACCCAAATGGGTAAAAACACACTTAACCCAAACACCCCTTTTTCTGCATAATCCTTTTATGCTTCTTTCGACCCATTTTCCGGAAAAACAACTTCTATGACTCGACAATTAACGAAACTTTCCAGATTTACTTCTTATATGATTGGGCTTATTTTCATATAAAGACATTTACCATTTAACCCTCAAAATAGTGCTTTACAAATGACGGGTTTTGTGCCAAAACCCGTTTCGACCCATTACATGCCATAAGTCACATACGACTTCCATAACGCTTCAAACTTAACCAAAATTGTTAACATAACATATAAAACTTGTTCCATACACACATGACCCGTTTACATCCCAAAATGGGTAGAAACATGCTTATGCCAAACACTCCCTTAACTTTTCCCATTTACACATAAAACATACTTTGACACAACGGTTGACCACCAAAACGTTAGGAAAACCTTGACATACTCTTTAAACATTGTAGAAAGACTCTCGGGGTTACAACCATGACTTGAGCTCGGTATTCTACCTAGCTCAACTAACTTACCAAAGTACTTCTACTTCACATATCCAACCTTAATCCTTATCCAAGCCTTCCATAAATGCATACCAACCTACAAAAGGTTAGACAACTAAACCGTAAGCACAAAGGCTTAGTAAGTAAACGGGTATAACATAACATTACATATCAATCACACATTACACATCATAACTATCAATCCATAACAACCATAAACATGAACACATACCTCTAGCCACTTAAGCATCACCATACTATCTCATCACACCTAAACCCACTTAGATAACACTTCACTTGCTAGCTATGCCAAACTAGCCTTATAATCACTTTCACACAACATAAATCTTCCAAACCATATCAAGATAATCATATAACACATAATGGAATGAAATCAACATAACATCACATTATAACCGGTTACTTACCTTAGCTTCCAAAGCTAAGCTACAATCATAAAATCATCATCATCATCATCATTACTAGCCATCATCATTATCATCATCAATCTTTATCATCTATCAAAACCTAAAACATAACAATCAATAATCATAAATAAGGGTTTATACAAAACCCATAAAACATGCTCATCTTCCATTCTACATCATCATATGATCATATCTTGATCATATGATGAAAACCCACTCAATCCATAATCTATAACTTCAATAACCTCAAGAATATACACACTTACTTGTGGAGGATCATAGCTAGGAGAGTCCATAATCATGGAGCCTTCATCTTCTTCACCTTAAGTCATCATATAGATTTTCCCTCCCTTTCTCCTCTCACTAGAACCGGACTTCAACTCCATCTAAAATGATGGAGAAAAGTCTAGAAATTACTAGTTATAACTAGTTAGGTGGTATCTTTGGGCTAATGGCAAGAATGGCCCTTCTAGTCTCTTTCTTCTTATTTAAGGCACAACTAACTTAACCACATGTTTAATACTTGGCAACCTAGGCCCCTTTAGTTATGCAACACATTTTATATGACTACATAGTCATACTTTGACTATTAATTGGCTATCGGGTTTGACCATTGCGCAACGAACGTTGACTGGCCAATCACATGAGGTCTTTATCATTTTCATCTAGGGTGGGGTCCCAACACCCGGGAAACGGGTCTAACAATTCTATCCCCCTTATTTAGATTTCGTCCTCGAAATCTCTTGTCCATTTCTATTCAAAACTAAATCACAACATATACATGTTCTTATCCTCATGCTTTATAAGCCATTACCTTGCAACGATCTAAATGATCTTGCAAAGTCTAAACTTACTATACATAAACACTACTTTCACCACGAGCTTATCTGAAATTCCCAACAATGACGACTTGTCATTCGGAGGAAATCTACTATGTGACTTTTATATAAGTCAAACTTCAACACTATCATTACTTCATTCACAAATACACTAACATGTCCTTAAGTCATATACCGGCCAAAATTACACTTTACACAATATCAACACTTATCTACTTCCAAAAACCGGTAACTTATCTCGCAATATATACATAGTACCATATAAACGGCACTTCCAAAAACCAAATCTACGCATTACTAAAGCAATCTTCTTGTTAAGTCGTGGGAATTCCACCCATCATCTTATCAACTTAAAGCAAAAACTCATTCTAGGCGTTTATCTTAAGGTTCATATAGGACCTTAACGCCGCTACAAGCTTTTATATCTAATCTCTTCTTATAACGTCTAACTTGTTTTAGTTTTCACTTTCTCATATCTCTACCCGTATTCATGTCATATCGGCTACACATAAGCCCACTCATTTATAACTCTTTACTCACATAAAAAGGCGTCCCAATCTATGTAAGTAAGGAATTATAAACTTATGGTTCGGCGATTTACAATTTCTTTATTTAAATGAAGAGGCGTCCCAATCCATTTAAATAAGGAGATTATAAATCATCCTACTCACGTACTTCCGACACAACAATCATACTTACTTTACTTTCCTTCTTTTCTAGCCTTGGATCCAATCTCACTAACTATTCATCCATGTCATAAAGACAAGCTGACTATCCTGAAGGATACCATAATATCCATGCCTTTGTGGCAAGCTGGGCCACCCCGAAGGATGCCATAACTATCATCCATGCCATAAGGCAAGCTGTACAATCATGCCATGAAAGGCAAGCTAAGCTATCCCAAAGGATACTTTCATACATGCCAAGAATATAGGCAAACCATGCCGGCGAAGGCAAGCTAACAACCATGCCATGAAAGGCAAGCTAATAACCATGCCGTAAAGGCAAGCTAACAACCATGCCATGAAAGGCAAGCTAACAACCATGCCGTAAAGGCAAGCTAACAACCATGCCATGAAGGCAAGCTAGGTCATCTCAAAGGATGCCAAAACACATGCCGCGAAGGCAAGCTAACAACCATGCCATGAAAGGCAAGCTAGGCCATCTCGAAGGATGCCGAAAACACATGCCAGAAAAGCAAGCTGGGCTATCCCTAAGGATACCAAAACTAGAGAATTGGATCCAAGCTATATCTAACTTATCATCTTTACTCACTTTATCTTTCATGTACTTTTATCATTAAGTACATGCTATCACTTCAACACTTCTCATTGCCTTGAGCAATTTCAACATTCGCTACCACGTTTACTTTCATCTAGACAAGTTGCTATATTACACTTGTTAAATTATGTTTGCATTCTCACAATGCTACTTATCATTTATCCGTCAACCCCAAGTTGACTCATACATTCACTACGTGGCATCTCTACTTTAGACAAGTTCTATATGATGCTTGTCCATTTACAGTTTACACATTCTCTATGTGTCCTTACCACACACTTTTACTATTATCCGTCAACCCTTGTTGACCATGTTCACAACTCATACTATCACTTCATTTAGTCTACTCAACTTTACACATATAAGCCTTACATAGGCTTATTCCATAACATTTTCATTAATCTCAGCACATACTATCCAATATATAAACATGACTATACTCATGTTTTACAATTCTTCTAGCGCACTTCATATCACTTATGAATTCAAGCGCAATCTATGTCTCATTCATCACTTCTAGTTATCACGCTTAACCATTTACTTACTAACACATTTTACTTATCATGTTTTATATATAACATGATCTCGTCACATCTTAACCGTATACCTTAACTTTTCTTATTTTAATTAAGCGTGTAAGACTTGTACTTCAAGCATCTACTCATTATTACATCTAATCGTTCATGTCTCACGAAATATGCATTCCAATGCATCTATCTCAACTCATACACTTCTGTGAATCGTGCTCTCAAGCACATCACATAAAACTTAGACATATAATAAACTACTACCATAGACATAACATCACATAAACAATAACACTTAACACTTATCTAACAAGTGTTAAAACATTCATAATTATAATCAAATCATATAGTCTATGGCTCATATATCATAATGCACAACAATCTATGTCTAAGCATCAACGTTCTAATTAACCGCAAGCATTGGTCCACCTTATAACTAAGGCATCATACAACTTCCAATTCACTTGCTAGCCCATCTCTAATACCACTTAACATTTCTATTCACATTCCATTATCATGACTCTATCATACTTTCACATAATCGCAATATAAACGCTGGCACCAACCCAGGTGCACGACCAACTAATAATTTAAACACTTCAAGTCATCACGGACTTACATCTCATATACATCAACACTATAACACACACAATCACTTATTATCACTAATCTCATCTAGCATAAACCATAATCCAGCTCATACTTAACAATTAATTCTCGCATCACTAACACTTACGCTCAACGCCTCTACGAGTGGTTTAAGACTAGGCAACCTATAGTGGAAACCTAATTCACTTAAACCGAAGCTCTGATACCAAGTTGTAACACCCCGTGCCCGCTTAGACCAAAAATTCAAAACTTTACGCGCGGAAACACTTGACTTTAATGGACATACCGTTACTCTTTTGACCACTGACAAAAATCTATAAACATTCAAACCTTGAGACCATTTTTAAATGAAACTAGACTCAATTACCTTCGAAACGCCGGGTGGCACGACCCGTAAATCCTTACGGATTAAAAGATATGATTTTCAAAAACTGACAAAATTTGTCCACTGTTTCACTCCCAAACCGAAATTTGGAAGTTTTGGTCCCATACCGAAATTCGGTGTACGCCATACCGAAATTTCACCCTTTTTCACAATAAACAACCCATAGTACCTTATTTCCATACCAAACTCACTCAAAGTCATTAACATCTCATACTAAATCATTTACATAATCAATCAACCCGTTTACTAACCCAAATGGGTAAAAACACACTTAACCCAAACACCCCTTTTTCTGCATAATCCTTTTATGCTTCTTTCGACCCATTTTCCGGAAAAACAACTTCTATGACTCGACAATTAACGAAACTTTCCAGATTTACTTCTTATATGATTGGGCTTATTTTCATATAAAGACATTTACCATTTAACCCTCAAAATAGTGCTTTACAAATGACGGGTTTTGTGCCAAAACCCGTTTCGACCCATTACATGCCATAAGTCACATACGACTTCCATAACGCTTCAAACTTAACCAAAATCGTTAACATAACATATAAAACTTGTTCCATACACACATGACCCATTTACATCCCAAAATGGGTAGAAACATGCTTATGCCAAACACTCCCTTAACTTTTCCCATTTACACATAAAACATACTTTGACACAACGGTTGACCACCAAAACGTTAGGAAAACCTTGACATACTCTTTAAACATTGTAGAAAGACTCTCGGGGTTACAACCATGACTTGAGCTCGGTATTCTACCTAGCTCAACTAACTTACCAAAGTCCTTCTACTTCACATATCCAACCTTAATCCTTATCCAAGCCGTCCATATATGCATACCAACCTACAAAAAGTTAGACAACTAAACCGTAAGCACAAAGGCTTAGTAAGTAAACGGGTATAACATAACATTACATATCAATCACACATTACACATCATAACTATCAATCCATAACAACCATAAACATGAACACATACCTCTAGCCACTTAAGCATCACCATACTATCTCATCACACCTAAACCCACTTAGCTAACACTTCACTTGCTAGCTATGCCAAACTAGCCTTATAATCACTTTCACACAATATAAATCTTCCAAACCATATCAAGATAATCATATAACACATAATGGAATGAAATCAACATAACATCACATTATAACCGGTTACTTACCTTAGCTTCCAAAGCTAAGCTACAATCATAAAATCATCATCATCATCATCATCATCATTACTAGCCATCATCATTATCATCATCAATCTTTATCATCTATCAAAACCTAAAACATAACAATCAATAATCATAAACAAGGGTTTATACAAAACCCATAAAACATGCTCATCTTCCATTCTACATCATCATATGATCATATCTTGATCATATGATGAAAACCCACTCAATCCATAATCTATAACTTCAATAACCTCAAGAATATACATACTTACTTGTGGAGGATCATAGCTAGGAGAGTCCATAATCATGGAGCCTTCATCTTCTTCACCTTAAGTCATCATATAGATTTTCCCTCCCTTTCTCCTCTCACTAGAACCGGACTTCAACTCCATCTAAAATGATGGAGAAAAGTCTAGAAATTACTAGTTATAACTAGTTAGGTGGTATCTTTGGGCTAATGGCAAGAATGGCCCTTCTAGTCTCTTTCTTCTTATTTAAGGCACAACTAACTTAACCACATGTTTAATACTTGGCAACCTAGGCCCCTTTAGTTATGCAACACATTTTATATGACTACATAGTCATACTTTGACTATTAATTGGCTATCGGGTTTGACCATTGCGCAACGAACGTTGACTGGCCAATCACATGAGGTCTTTATCATTTTCATCTAGGGTGGGGTCCCAACACCCGGGAAACGGGTCTAACAATTCTATCCCCCTTATTTAGATTTCGTCCTCGAAATCTCTTGTCCATTTCTATTCAAAACTAAATCACAACATATACATGTTCTTATCCTCATGCTTTATAAGCCATTACCTTGCAACGATCTAAATGATCTTGCAAAGTCTAAACTTACTATACATAAACACTACTTTCACCACGAGCTTATCTGAAATTCCCAACAATGACGACTTGTCATTCGGAGGAAATCTACTATGTGACTTTTATATAAGTCAAACTTCAACACTATCATTACTTCATTCACAAATACACTAACATGTCCTTAAGTCATATACCGGCCAAAATTACACTTTACACAATATCAACACTTATCTACTTCCAAAAACCGGTAACTTATCTCGCAATATATACATAGTACCATATAAACGGCACTTCCAAAAACCAAATCTACGCATTACTAAAGCAATCTTCTTGTTAAGTCGTGGGAATTCCACCCATCATCTTATCAACTTAAAGCAAAAACTCATTCTAGGCGTTTATCTTAAGGTTCATATAGGACCTTAACGCCGCTACAAGCTTTTATATCTAATCTCTTCTTATAACGTCTAACTTGTTTTAGTTTTCACTTTCTCATATCTCTACCCGTATTCATGTCATATCGGCTACACATAAGCCCACTCATTTATAACTCTTTACTCACATAAAAAGGCGTCCCAATCTATGTAAGTAAGGAATTATAAACTTATGGTTCGGCGATTTACAATTTCTTTATTTAAATGAAGAGGTGTCCCAATCCATTTAAATAAGGAGATTATAAATCATCCTACTCACGTACTTCCGACACAACAATCATACTTACTTTACTTTCCTTCTTTTCTAGCCTTGGATCCAATCTCACTAACTATTCATCCATGTCATAAAGACAAGCTGACTATCCCGAAGGATACCATAATATCCATGCCTTTGCGGCAAGCTGGGCCACCCCGAAGGATGCCATAACTATCATCCATGCCATAAGGCAAGCTGTACAATCATGCCATGAAAGGCAAGCTAAGCTATCCCAAAGGATACTTTCATACATGCCAAGAATATAGGCAAACCATGCCGGCGAAGGCAAGCTAACAACCATGCCATGAAAGGCAAGCTAATAACCATGCCGTAAAGGCAAGCTAACAACCATGCCATGAAAGGCAAGCTAACAACCATGCCGTAAAGGCAAGCTAACAACCATGCCATGAAGGCAAGCTAGGTCATCTCAAAGGATGCCAAAACACATGCCGCGAAGGCAAGCTAACAACCATGCCATGAAAGGCAAGCTAGGCCATCTCGAAGGATGCCGAAAACACATGCCATAAAAGCAAGCTGGGCTATCCCTAAGGATACCAAAACTAGAGAATTGGATCCAAGCTATATCTAACTTATCATCTTTACTCACTTTATCTTTCATGTACTTTTATCATTAAGTACATGCTATCACTTCAACACTTCTCATTGCCTTGAGCAATTTCAACATTCGCTACCACGTTTACTTTCATCTAGACAAGTTGCTATATTACACTTGTTAAATTATGTTTGCATTCTCACAATGCTACTTATCATTTATCCGTCAACCCCAAGTTGACTCATACATTCACTACGTGGCATCTCTACTTTAGACAAGTTCTATATGATGCTTGTCCATTTACAGTTTACACATTCTCTATGTGTCCTTACCACACACTTTTACTATTATCCGTCAACCCTTGTTGACCATGTTCACAACTCATACTATCACTTCATTTAGTCTACTCAACTTTACACATATAAGCCTTACATAGGCTTATTCCATAACATTTTCATTAATCTCATCACATACTATCCAATATATAAACATGACTATACTCATGTTTTACAATTCTTCTAGCGCACTTCATATCACTTATGAATTCAAGCGCAATCTATGTCTCATTCATCACTTCTAGTTATCACGCTTAACCATTTACTTACTAACACATTTTACTTATCATGTTTTCTATATAACATGATCTCGTCACATCTTAACCGTATACCTTAACTTTTCTTATTTTAATTAAGCGTGTAAGACTTGTACTTCAAGCATCTACTCATTATTACATCTAATCGTTCATGTCTCACGAAATATGCATTCCAATGCATCTATCTCAACTCATACACTTCTGTGAATCGTGCTCTCAAGCACATCACATAAAACTTAGACATATAATAAACTACTACCATAGACATAACGTCACATAAACAATAACACTTAACACTTATCTAACAAGTGTTAAAACATTCATAATCATAATCAAATTATATAGTCTATGGCTCATATATCATAATGCACAACAATCTATGTCTAAGCATCAACGTTCTAATTAACCGCAAGCATTGGTCCACCTTATAACTAAGGCATCATACAACTTCCAATTCACTTGCTAGCCCATCTCTAATACCACTTAACATTTCTATTCACATTCCATTATCATGACTCTATCATACTTTCACATAATCGCAATATAAACGCTGGCACCAACCCAGGTGCACGACCAACTAATAATTTAAACACTTCAAGTCATCACGGACTTACATCTCATATACATCAACACTATAACACACACAATCACTTATTATCACTAATCTCATCTAGCATAAACCATAATCCAGCTCATACTTAACAATTAATTCTCGCATCACTAACACTTACGCTCAACGCCTCTACGAGTGGTTTAAGACTAGGCAACCTATAGTGGAAACCTAATTCACTTAAACCGAAGCTCTGATACCAAGTTGTAACACCCCGTGCCCGCTTAGACCAAAAATTCAAAACTTTACGCGCGGAAACACTTGACTTTAATGGACATACCGTTACTCTTTTGACCACTGACAAAAATCTATAAACATTCAAACCTTGAGACCATTTTTAAATGAAACTAGACTCAATTACCTTCGAAACGCCGGGTGGCACGACTCGTAACTCCTTACGGATTAAAAGATATGATTTTTCAAAAACTGACAAAATCTGTCCACTGTTTCACTCCCAAACCGAAATTTGGAAGTTTTGGTCCCATACCGAAATTTGGTGTACCCCATACCGAAATTTCACCCTTTTTCACAATAAACAACCCATAGTACCTTATTTCCATACCAAACTCACTCAAAGTCATTAACATCTCATACTAAATCATTTACATAATCAATCAACCCGTTTACTAACCCAAATGGGTAAAAACACACTTAACCCAAACACCCCTTTTTCTGCATAATCCTTTTATGCTTCTTTCGACCCATTTTCCGGAAAAACAACTTCTATGACTCGACAATTAACGAAACTTTCCAGATTTACTTCTTATATGATTGGGCTTATTTTCATATAAAGACATTTACCATTTAACCCTCAAAATAGTGCTTTACAAATGACGGGTTTTGTGCCAAAACCCGTTTCGACCCATTACATGCCATAAGTCACATACGACTTCCATAACGCTTCAAACTTAACCAAAATCGTTAACATAACATATAAAACTTGTTCCATACACACATGACCCGTTTACATCCCAAAATGGGTAGAAACATGCTTATGCCAAACACTCCCTTAACTTTTCCCATTTACACATAAAACATACTTTGACACAACGGTTGACCACCAAAACGTTAGGAAAACCTTGACATACTCTTTAAACATTGTAGAAAGACTCTCGGGGTTACAACCATGACTTGAGCTCGGTATTCTACCTAGCTCAACTAACTTACCAAAGTACTTCTACTTCACATATCCAACCTTAATCCTTATCCAAGCCTTCCATAAATGCATACCAACCTACAAAAGGTTAGACAACTAAAGCGTAAGCACAAAGGCTTAGTAAGTAAACGGGTATAACATAACATTACATATGAATCACACATTACACATCATAACTATCAATCCATAACAACCATAAACATGAACACATACCTCTAGCCACTTAAGCATCACCATACTATCTCATCACACCTAAACCCACTTAGATAACACTTCACTTGCTAGCTATGCCAAACTAGCCTTATAATCACTTTCACACAACATAAATCTTCCAAACCATATCAAGATAATCATATAACACATAATGGAATGAAATCAACATAACATCACATTATAACCGGTTACTTACCTTAGCTTCCAAAGCTAAGCTACAATCATAAAATCATCATCATCATCATCATTACTAGCCATCATCATTATCATCATCAATCTTTATCATCTATCAAAACCTAAAACATAACAATCAATAATCATAAATAAGGGTTTATACAAAACCCATAAAACATGCTCATCTTCCATTCTACATCATCATATGATCATATCTTGATCATACGATGAAAACCCACTCAATCCATAATCTATAACTTCAATAACCTCAAGAATATACACACTTACTTGTGGAGGATCATAGCTAGGAGAGTCCATAATCATGGAGCCTTCATCTTCTTCACCTTAAGTCATCATATAGATTTTCCCTCCCTTTCTCCTCTCACTAGAACCGGACTTCAACTCCATCTAAAATGATGGAAAAAAGTCTAGAAATTACTAGTTATAACTAGTTAGGTGGTATCTTTGGGCTAATGGCAAGAATGGCCCTTCTAGTCTCTTTCTTCTTATTTAAGGCACAACTAACTTAACCACATGTTTAATACTTGGCAACCTAGGCCCCTTTAGTTATGCAACACATTTTATATGACTACATAGTCATACTTTGACTATTAATTGGCTATCGGGTTTGACCATTGCGCAACGAACGTTGACTGGCCAATCACATGAGGTCTTTATCATTTTCATCTAGGGTGGGGTCCCAACACCCGGGAAACGGGTCTAACAATTCTATCCCCCTTATTTAGACCAAAAAGTCTAACAATTCTATCCCCCTTATTTATCGTTTTCATCTAGAATGGCAAGAATGGCTCTTCTAGTCTCTTTCTTCTTATCTAGGGTGGGGTCGCAACACCCCGTGCCCGCTTAGACCAAAAATTCAAAACTTTACGCGCGGAAACACTTGACTTTAATGGACATACCGTTACTCTTTTGACCACTGACAAAATTCTATAAACATTCAAACCTTGAGACCATTTTTAAATGAAACTAGACTCAATTACCTTCGAAACGCCGGGTGGCACGACCCGTAACTCCTTACGGATTAAAAAATATGATATTTCAAAAACTGACAAAATTTGTCCACTGTTTCACTCCCAAACCGAAATTTGGAAGTTTTGGTCCCATACCGAAATTTGGTGTACCCCATACCGAAATTTCACCGTTTTTCACAATAAACAACCCATAGTACCTTATTTCCATACCAAACTCACTCAAAGTCATTAACATCTCATACTAAATCATTTACATAATCAATCAACCCGTTTACTAACCCAAATGGGTAAAAACACACTTAACCCAAACACCCCTTTTTTTGCATAATCCTTTTATGCTTCTTTCGACCCATTTTCCGGAAAAACAACTTCTATGACTCGACAATTAACGAAACTTTCCAGATTTACTTCTTATATGATTGGGCTTATTTTCATATAAAGACATTTACCATTTAACCCTCAAAATAGTGCTTTACAAATGACGGGTTTTGTGCCAAAACCCGTTTCGACCCATTACATGCCATAAGTCACATACGACTTCCATAACGCTTCAAACTTAACCAAAATCGTTAACATAACATATAAAACTTGTTCCATACACACATGACCCGTTTACATCCCAAAATGGGTAGAAACATGCTTATGCCAAACACTCCCTTAACTTTTCCCATTTACACATAAAACATACTTTGACACAACGGTTGACCACCAAAACGTTAGGAAAACCTTGACATACTCTTTAAACATTGTAGAAAGACTCTTGGGGTTACAACCATGACTTGAGCTCGGTATTCTACCTAGCTCAACTAACTTACCAAAGTACTTCTACTTCACATATCCAACCTTAATCCTTATCCAAGCCTTCCATAAATGCATACCAACCTACAAAAGGTTAGACAACTAAACCGTAAGCACAAAGGCTTAGTAAGTAAACAGGTATAACATAACATTACATATCAATCACACATTACACATCATAACTATCAATCCATAACAACCATAAACATGAACACATACCTCTAGCCACTTAAGCATCACCATACTATCTCATCACACCTAAACCCACTTAGCTAACACTTCACTTGCTAGCTATGCCAAACTAGCCTTATAATCACTTTCACACAACATAAATCTTCCAAACCATATCAAGATAATCATATAACACATAATGGAATGAAATCAACATAACATCACATTATAACCGGTTACTTACCTTAGCTTCCAAAGCTAAGCTACAATCATAAAATCATCATCATCATCATCATTACTAGCCATCATCATTATCATCATCAATCTTTATCATCTATCAAAACCTAAAACATAACAATCAATAATCATAAATAAGGGTTTATACAAAACCCATAAAACATGCTCATCTTCCATTCTACATCATCATATGATCATATCTTGATCATATGATGAAAACCCACTCAATCCATAATCTATAACTTCAATAACCTCAAGAATATACATACTTACTTGTGGAGGATCATAGCTAGGAGAGTCCATAATCATGGAGCCTTCATCTTCTTCACCTTAAGTCATCATATAGATTTTCCCTCCCTTTCTCCTCTCACTAGAACCGGACTTCAACTCCATCTAAAATGATGGAGAAAAGTCTAGAAATTACTAGTTATAACTAGTTAGGTGGTATCTTTGGGCTAATGGCAAGAATGGCCCTTCTAGTCTCTTTCTTCTTATTTAAGGCACAACTAACTTAACCACATGTTTAATACTTGGCAACCTAGGCCCTTTTAGTTATGCAACACATTTTATATGACTACATAGTCATACTTTGACTATTAATTGGCTATCGGGTTTGACCATTGCGCAACGAACGTTGACTGGCCAATCACATGAGGTCTTTATCATTTTCATCTAGGGTGGGGTCCCAACACCCGGGAAACGGGTCTAACATGTTGTTGGTGCCTTCTATTGCCATAGTACGTAAGATCACTTGGGACAACTTATACTATGGGCACGTTTATATTTTTTTGGCAATGCTCACGCTTGGGACAGCTTATAATTTTTTTTGTCAATGTTTTATGATGATGCATGTGTTTTCCAGTCAAATTAAAGATTACTAGGGACAGTTAAAAAACAAAGCCTTTTAATATCCATACCGAAACCGGGAACTCCGGTTTTTATTCCGTACCGATTTTGAATGGTACCCGTTTTTTTCCGAGCTTGTTCATAATCACGGTACCGTACCAAGTATAGTAAACCGGTACGGGTCGGTACCAGTACGGTTCTGGTACTGTACCGTATTTTCAGTACCCATGCTCATCTATTAACTGATTTTTTTTTTTTAATCCCCTATATGTTGGAAATTAAGAATATCTTTACAACTGGACAGAAGACTGCATGAATGTAATATACGATTACTTGCTTTGAATTTTCATGATGATAGAGATCGGAATATACTGCAATAACTAGTGATTGACCTTAGTAAACTCTCATTGGCCTTGAAGAGTTGGATTATCTTGATGTATTTCTTTCATGTGCCTTAGAACTTTTATCAAGGGTTCATAACGATATGTGATTCCTCCATCGAAGAATTGACTCACTAAGTGTGCAATGGAGACATCTAGCTCTATATGACAATGGATTCTTATAGCGCTCGTTTAGTGACATGGTTTAAACATTTAAAAATTCAACGAGCATGATATTAGCATATGATTCTTTTGATTTTTAATATGTTTTTTTATTTGAAATTACAATAGTTATATTACGGGCCCAAGGCGATTGGTTGTGAACTTTCAAGAAGAACCTTGTTGAGGTTGTTGATGAAGTATAGATTTGTCTCAATTATAAGAACATCATTCACATAGACTTAAAGCCAAAGAGTACACCGTGTCTTGTGTTTGGTAATAAGTAAGTCTATTGTACCAGATTAGTAATGACCCTGTTCATTAAAAAATAGTCTATACCCCATATGTAATGACCCTTTTGCACCACAATCATGAAGTGTTCAAGGTCATACAAAGATCCTGTAACCTACAAGGTTGCTAGATAATGATAAGCAGCCAACTTGTAGGTTGATATTGTTGTTCTGAAGGTCCATGTAAATTTGCATTTGTCACGTCAAGTTGATGTACATGTCGATGCTTGATTATCTACTGCCATGACTGAGAAACTCCATTTGTTGTCTTCTTGCTACCGGAGTAAAATGTGATTTTATTCAAGGGCTATGATATTGTTTAGTGGGTATCCACTTGACTCCATCCGTCTTTCTTAAGTTTACTGCGATTTCATTTTATCAAGTGTCTTCATCTGTTGTTCTAGTTATTTACAAGCTTCTTTTGAGAATATATAACTCTCTATTGGATTCAAGAGTATTTGAATTTCTTCCAAACTAGCTTTCGATTTCATTCTAAACTTGGTATTTTTGCAATTCATGGTAGTATGTATGTTTAAAAGAAAATACATTAGCTTCACATATGAAAAGAAATATACATGTACCTAGGAGTAAGTAGTGGATCTCAAGCATTAGAACATGCTGTATCATTCTTGATAATGAACAACATGAGAATCAACATCCAATTCGTTTCTCGTTTTCCCTACAAATAGGTCTTTGGATGTAATTAATCCAGGGATTCGTCCCATAATTGTATTCAGAGTTGATTGAGCCACCACACTATGACTTCCTAGAGTAACAGTGCCTTTGGCCGCACTGAGCTTATAAGTTGATAGTCTTGATACCAACTCGCTTTCTTTGCATCCACCCAGCAACCATCCTACGTTTTTCCTCACAACTGATGCTTGCTTTTTAGCCAAATAACCGTGCTTCATTTCCTATGAGATGTTATAAAAAGAATCTGAGTTTTCTGTCAATGAAAGCCTCTAAGGACTTCCAGAAACATAGAACTTTACTTTTGATAGTGTCAAACAAAATATGTAACCTTGATAATATATCGGTAACAAATCCATGCTAATTTCAAATCTATAAATTACCCAAGCTAAATATCAAAATTTAAATAGAAAAACTGGAGTTGCCAATTTTGTCCCATCAACTTACTAACGGGTTGAATGGGTAATAAAGTTCTTAAAAGTAGATGGTTCAAAATGGCTGGGTTGAAAGTTCCCCGAGTGTAAATTTATAGCATAAAACTCCTGCTTATTCAAAAACTAAATTATTAAGCACACTGACATTTTTTTTTTTTTTTTTTTTTATTATTATTTTTTTTTATAAATATCTACTGAAGATCTTTTTGTTTTTGACCATCAACTCAATCTAAACAACTACATAATCATTCTGGCAACAAAGATCAAGATATCGTGGGTTCAAGCTGGGACAAAAAGGTATGTAAGTATTTGGCGCTAAAAAGAAATAACAACTTACCTTGATGTTTGTAATATCTCCGATAGCAAAGATATTCTTGTGGCCCTTGACTCTCAGTCTTTCATCAACAATCAAACAACCATTGGCATCCATACTATTCCTTAAAATGGTATCCTTGAGCCATAATGAGGCCGATGGCTTCCCTATACACCAAAAGCAGCAATCGGCTTGTATTAATTTCACAAACTGAAGTTTTAAACAGTCTACTTCCATCTGTAACGTCCTCCAAATTAACAGTTTGCTCCAGTTTCACTTCAACGTGCTTTGATGTTAGCCAATCTAATGTCTTTTTAGAAGCTTTTGGTCGAAGAAATCCCAGCAACCGCTCGCCTTTATGCACTAACGTTATCTTTTTCTCTGGAAAGTCAACTGCTATTTCTCCTGCAAGTTGTACTCCAGTGCGTCCTCCTGCAACAATCAAAACCGATTGAGCAGCTTTAATTTTTTCGTAATCTGTCATGTAAAATAACTATTTCAAGTGTTGTATTACTACATTCTCCTCTGTTTATAATAATACAGTGTCCGCTATATTAAGGAGGTGTTTGGCTTTACGTCTTGTAAATGACTGTATGCCAGTCTAAATAATCAATTTATAATATATCAATAAATAGATTACTCTTTTGACTCCCATATTTTTAAAACTTTAAAGTTTAAACATCTAATTTAATCACAATATCAAAACAGAAAAGTACACTTAAACACTATCCTCTATTAACACTATTAATCTATTATCTTGATATATCACATAACTACTTAAAAACGCACAAATACCCTTGTAGCAATAGCATTGGAAATTTAAATGTTTGATTCATAAAAATCTGGTTCATAGATGAAACTTCCTAAAGGAGTTATGGAAAGTAAAAAAGATATCTGCTGTTACATTGGTGAGCAAAATTATACTACTTGAATTAGAAAGCTACTTTTGCTCAAAAAAAAAAAAAAGAAAAAGAAAAAGAAAAAAAAGAATTAGAAAGCTACTGCTTTCACATCAATAGGCAAAGAGTACATTATTTGCGTATTTTGTTGAAGAGTAATCTTACTGCAGTAATTTCTATAAAAGAAATCATTAATGGAAATCTTTTTCTGGACAATATGTTTGATGTTCAGGGCGGGTTTACCTGCTTGGTATTGTTTAAGTCTTTCAGCTCTGGTCTTTGGTAGTTGATCTCCATGACGAGTAGCAATAACAAGGTAGTCATATGGGACCATCTGACCATCGGATGTGATGACTTGAGAATTAGATATGTCGACAGCATTAGACACAATAACACGACAAGACATTAGGTAGTCTTTATGCTGGATTAAGGATCTCTCTCCAAATGTAGGTTCTGCCATTCCTCTTAAACAAGCCCATGGAATCTCTAAATACTCATTCCTGTTTATAACAATTGATGTTATATGGAAGCCAAGATAGTAACCAGTCAGTAGTTTCATGCAATAAATTTCAGGTAAGTATCTCATAAAAGAATTCATATATAATGGATTTTAATCAATTTTTATGCTTGCAGATAAGACATACAAATCATGCATACATAATCTTCAAAATTTATAGATGAACTCCTTATAAGCTTAGCAGTTAGCAGGTTGGCAATAGGAGGTAGATACAACCCCTTTATGCTTTTTACTAACTGTTAGTTGATCAATGATGCAGAATAGTATGCCTTGCAGTCTACGTTATGTTTAGTAATGTTTCATATTTGAGGACAAAATTATTACTTTTCATTTGTTTGGAAGTTTTACAGAGTTTCTATTAACTACTATTCAATCTTGAAATCCAGCTATGATTTGTAGGTGCCAAATGAATTACCCTTAATAGAGTGCATGCCGAGAGGTTTTTGTTATGAGAGTCTGACGTGAAACCCTTAGTGCGGTCACTAATATGGTATACCGCATGTCCTCATCACTAGCTAATATGGACTGTATAATGAGTAATCAAGTATACATGTAGCAGATAAGTCGAACACATAAACATTATTACTGTAATAAATAAAGGGACTGAAAAGACAAAGTTACTTTCTAATTCCAAAATGAATGCATAAAGTCTGAAACTTAAGGAGCAGAGATGTTACAACAACAACAACAACAACAACAACATGCCCAATCCCGCAAGAGAAGGAGCAGAGATGTTAGATTCAGTTATATATTAGAAAAAGTGTGGTTTGACAGATTATCTACAAAGGTAGGATTTGTGGGAAAGAGAAAGGAAATGTACGGATGAATTAAGGTCGTGCTGAAAATAAACTGGAGTGATTTAGCAATGTATGAACCAGCAATCCCACCACCAATAATCACCACTTTCCGTCCACCACCTACACCTTCTACCACTTGGTTTGCCATAACTCGATTGCCTGACCGAAAAGTCTTGTTCTTCCCACTGATGCAGTTTCAACTTATATAATTACATGATTATTATCACAATTGGAGATAATATATAACACTGAGGATAGAGGGTTTGAGTGTTGAACAAGGCATTGACCCCATGAGGAGAGGACAAGAAAGATTCAACAAAGGCGCGTATTTAAGAAATAAAAAAATAATTGTTTGGTGTTGTTCTTAGTCAATGGTTTTCAATTTCATGCATAAGTCTTTGGACTTTTTCTTTCAAAATTGATGTTTGAATTTAGCTTCAAATCAGATTCTCAGACAGCATATTAGGTATAGATGGATCAGCACCCTCAAGAATTCAACCCACAAAAGCAGGAAAAACAAGCTTTTATCAAGATATTTCGTAACTCTGAATGGTCTACTTAGGTCATCTTTCCTCTAACTGACGTAAAGCATATTGACAGAGAGGATAAATATGTATCCACAATTATATGTCCAATTCTGACCCAATACTGCGATATACGTCAGTAACTTCATCAATAAATGAGTAGATAATTACACAGCAAAACAAATATGACAAATGAGTAGGTAATTACACAGCAAAACAAATAGTTGATACACGATCTGCAACCATATCATTTTTGAAGCCACAAAGAAAGAGAGACAATATGTACTTATGTGTACCTCGAAAGGTATCATTAATGTTAATGCACGACATGAGAATCAACATCTAGTTCCTTTCTTGTTTTCCCAACGAATAGGTCTTTAGATTTAATTAATCCAGGAACTAATCCAATCATTGTAGTTAGAGATAATTGAGCAACTGCGTCATTCCTTCCGAGAGAAACAAAGGTTTTAGCTGAACTGGGCTTGTATGCTGACATCTTGCTTTCATTTCCTCCACTCAGCAACAATTTTAAATTCTTGGCAGCAACTGACGCTTGCTTCTTAGCAAAATAACCTTGTTTCATTTCCTGTCATACACATGCCATGTTACTAATGAATCTGAGTTTATATCTTCTTGTATAGCAGCAAGAGAGACTACTATACAGTTAATGACTTAGTGTTCTAAAAGAATTAATACTAATAGAAAATTGTAACCTTGATGGTAATTGGTAACAATATTAACGTAAGTTCCAAGTTAGATCATATACGTACAAATATGATTAGACTAATAATCTCCTTGAGAATGCATCTCATGCTCGTGTGTCTTTAGTTTAAAATGAGCAGAGATTTCAATATGGGTGATAAAATGCCTCTGTCAGAATTATGTTGTTTTTTTAGGGGGGGGGGGGGGTTATGATGTTTTATTCACTAGAAATACACTTTAGGCTACTTTGTACATTTCTGATGCATTACTATTTGAGCTATCTTTTTTCTTTTACTTTTACCTGTTTGACCAACCAGCGATACACATAACCACAATCGACTGCAACTTTTAGCAGGGAGTATAAATACTTTGGTGTTAAATGTATACAAAATCTTTTCAAAGCACATAGTTGTTGGCACAAGAGATGAATAGAACATGAAGTCACCCAGGGAGATGCCAGAATTTTAAAACCAAAATCTTATAAAGAACATCCTTTTTTAGAGTTGTTTGTATGAGTTAAAAGCATGTATGGTTATTTATAATTAAGTTTTCACCATGGATTATCATTCACTCATCTCTCGTGGGTCAAATGGGTAAAATAAAAAGGTTATGCTAAAAAGGAAAAGAGTCAAATAGGGCGAACGAGCAAAACGTAGTCCAAAGTGTATTTGTAATAAATACATGATACAACCCACTATATAGTTTTATGCAAAAAGTTATGTTCTTATGATGTTTTATTCACTAGAAATACACTTTAGGCTACTTTGTACATTTCTGATGCATTACTATTTGAGCTATCTTTTTTCTTTTACTTTTACCTGTTTGACCAACCAGCGATACACATAACCACAATCGACTGCAACTTTTAGCAGGGAGTATAAATACTTTGGTGTTAAATGTATACAAAATCTTTTCAAAGCACATAGTTGTTGGCACAAGAGATGAATAGAACATGAAGTCACCCAGGGAGATGCCAGAATTTTAAAACCAAAATCTTATAAAGAACATCCTTTTTTAGAGTTGTTTGTATGAGTTAAAAGCATGTATGGTTATTTATAATTAAGTTTTCACCATGGATTATCATTCACTCATCTCTCGTGGGTCAAATGGGTAAAATAAAAAGGTTATGCTAAAAAGGAAAAGAGTCAAATAGGGCGAACGAGCAAAACGTAGTCCAAAGTGTATTTGTAATAAATACATGATACAACCCACTATATAGTTTTATGCAAAAAGTTATGTTCTTATTACAATATCTTTTTGTTTACTATATAGTTAACACACACTATTTATGGATAAAAGTATCTCGGGTCAGCATGACCCGGACCAAAATCACCCGTTTTCACCCGTTGCCAACTGGCCTATTCTCCACGTTTTCTCAAAAAGGCACACATATATCAGTTACCCCAATTTCCATTTCCTAAATATATTTGTATAAAACTGCAGGTAAAAACATTTCAAGGCAATGCTTTGACTTCAAACGCAAGATAAATTGTTAGATAACTGTCCTAGCAGCAGATCATATGATGAAGCCAACACTTGAGTAAAATTGCAGTGTGTAACAACTTACCTTGATGTTTGTGATATCTCCAATGGCAAAAATATTCTTGCATCCCTTGACTCTCAAATTTTCATCAACAATAATACTCCCATTGGCATCCAAGCTATCCCTTAAAATGGTATTTTTCAGCCATGACGAGGCCAGTGGCTTCCCTAAGCACAAGAAAACGCAATCTGCTTTGATGGTTTCGCCCGCTGAAGTTTTGTACACTTTACTTCCATCTGCAACATCCTCCAAATTTACAGTTTGCTCCAGTTTCACATCAACATGCTTCGATTGTAGCCAATCTGATGTCTTCTTAGAAGCTTTCACTCCAAGAAATTCCAGCAGCCGGTAGCCTTTATGCACCAATGTTATCTTTTTATCTGGATAATCTACTGCAATTTCTCCTGCCAGTTCTACTCCAGTGGGTCCACCTCCAACAATCAGTATTGATTGTGCTGCTTTTATTTTTTGGTTCTCTGTCAAGCATATGTCAATGCATAAGAACTAGAGGTGGCAGTTTCAACCCATTTACTTATAACAGGTCAAATAGGGATTATGTTTTATGTCTAACGTAACAAACGTGAAACTTCATAAAAGAAAGCGTAGAAGGAAACTGGTTAGATGTGTCGAATGAGTCTAACAAGTTAAGGGTTGCCGAAATTGTAACTTTAATGCATGAAACCCCTTAAAATCCTATTATACAGATAATACTTTACTTGTATTTGTCAGAAACCATTGGCAATTATCATCCGTAGGAGGCCAAAATGGACAAACTACATGAAAATTTGTGCATTTTACTAGTTATAACTGTTGGACGATAGGACTTCGAGTGAACCCGAACCAACCTGTTTTGACATGACCAGAAATTACTCCTTTTTACTAGTTACCCAACCCGCCCATTTTGCCACATCTAGTCTTCACAATCAATCTGGAAGAAACACAAGTGATCAATATTTCTAAAATGCACATAAACCATTTAATGTTTTAAACTACAACCTCCATTCTGTTTAAAAGAATGCTGTTTTGGCTACAAATTGGTATTAACATTGCAAAATTCAAAGTTTATTATTTTATTTTATTTTTATTTTTTTTCCTAAATGATTTACTGCAAATCATAAGAACTTAATGTTGCATTCAGGACACAATAATTACTGTTTGGGATTAGGATTAGTTTTACCTGCTTGGTATTGTTTAAGCCTCTCAGCTCTTGTTTTTGGCAGTGGATCCCCATGACCAGTAGCAATAACAAGATAGTCATATGGGACCAACCGACCCTCAGATGTGAGGACTTCAGAATCAGATATGTCGATAGCATTTGACACAAGAAGACGGGAGCCCGTTAGGTAATGTTTGTGTTGGATTAAAGATCTTTCTGCAAAAGTTGGTTCCACCATTCCTCTTAAGCTTGCCCATGGAATCTCTAAATATTCCTTCCTGTTATACTATTAGTCTTAGATGGAAGCCAATTTAGCAGACAAGTTACAAAATACGCACACATAATTTAATCGCACTTTACACTAAAAATAGAAAGCAAGTTACATTTACATTTTCGAAGAGAAATTCAATACTTTGCAAATTTGGTGGTGGTACAAACATAGTTAGTTACAAATTCTATACGAATACTTTTCTACGAATAATCGAATATAGTCATCTTGATTATGTCCACCTTCAACTACTAACAAGACTCAAATGAACTACGTTTCAATTTCAAAAGTGATGAGAATTGCTCTGAATATGCTAATTGTAATCTGCTTTATAAAGATATTACAAATACTAGAAATTAAAAACATCATGTTCAGTTACATATTTCGCAATGTACTATGTTTGATTTAGTTTTCATTAACAAATAGTGGAGGAGCGCTAAATTGTTGTTGACATTAAACAAAACCATGTCAAAGTATTGTTTTCAATATACTCTTAAACATGTCCAATGAATTGCATCGCTTGTGGAGTTGTGGTTTACTTTTCGGATTCTTCAATAAAAGCATTAGCATTTACATAACCTTGAATTTCTAAATCGTTTGAAATTCAAGAAGTAAAAGAACGTGTCCAATATGTAGCAACAAGAACAATCTACTTGGATCATTATGTGAAGCGAGAAACAAATGATTGATTGATTATATCGTTTACAAGATAACAACTATAACATGATCCATTATATAAGTTATGCTTGATAATATTAAAAGAGATCAGACATCAGACACCATCTATGTATATATGGTAGCATTTCTGTATAAGAAATGATATAAAAAGTAGAATGAAACATAGTAACATACGGATCAATAAGGGTTAGATTTCCATGAAACTGAAGTGTTTTAGCAATGCATGAACCAGCTATTCCTCCACCGATAACTACCACTTTGCCTCGACCACCTCCAGCACCTTGGTTTGCCATGACGCGATTGCGTGACCAACAAGTCTTGTTCTAACCAAGTTCAATTGGACCATATTTGATAAGTCACAAGATAAAATATTATTGGTTCGTGCAGCAAGGAAGGAGTCAAGAAGGTGGCCAATGTTTATGTACGTGTTTACTTGGTCTATCTGTCTCATCTTCACAATGTCAACCTTTTACAAAGTCATGGCATGAAAGTTATAACAAAGTCTCGTGTTACATGAAATGATTTATTAGTAAATCCTTTTGGTGTTTAACATAAAGATATTTTTTGGACATTTTCTTTGATAACTCTAAAAGTTATTAAAAAAAAAATTTTAAAAGAAAAAAAAAAATACTTCTTTGATATATATTTATCTCAAAACCTTTTTATGGGTTTTTAGAGGTTTTTTGAGATTTTAAGTTTTAACATTCACAATTTTTAAATTTTTAATATACTAGATGGGTACTCGTGCATAACAACGGGATTTTATAGCGACAATTAGTTTTAGTGATAAAAAAGTTTATAGGTTATAAACGAAAAATAATAAAAGTTTGAGGATTTTGGGAATTAAACATAACGTTTTGAAACCCGCTTCGACCCAGGTGGTTCAACCGGTTGAACCGTTCAGGTCAAAAACGGATCAATTTAAACCAAGTCATCCCGCCTGGTTGGCAAATTAAACCGGGTCAACCCGCCGGGTTTGAAGTGTCTTGGGTCAACCCGGTTTTCGATGTGTATTAATAGCAAACATTTTAACACTTCAATATTTTCCAAATGCAAGGCTTAATTTCAATACTTTCCAAATGTGCTAAAAGTTTGACTATTTTTCAACATTTCAACATTTACCATTTTTACTTTACTAGACGAGTACATGTGCATAGCAACGGAATTTTATAGCGACAGTCGTTTAGTGATAAGAAAAAGTTTATGGGTTATAAACGAAAAATAATAAAAGTTTGAAGATTTGGGGATTAAACATAATGCTTTGAAACCCGGGTCGACCCGGGTGGTTCAACTGGTTGAACCGTTCTGGTCGAAAAAAGGGTCAATTTAAACCGGGTCAGCCCGACGGGTTGGGTCGAACACGGGTGAAATTAAACCGGCTCAACCTGCCGGGTTTGAAGCATCTCGGGTCAACCCGGTTTTCGATGTGTATTAATAGTTTCATTTTGAAATATATGTTTTCAACATTTCTATTTTTAGTTTCAACTTTCTACCTTTCACTTTTTGTTTTTTCCTTTATATATAGCATACGCGAGTACCATGTGACAATTAACGGGAGAGATAGATCTCGATGAGGCCTGAATTACCAGTTTGTATCGGTTTCAACGGGTCCTCTCTGGTTCATTTTTGGATGGTTTTTATTGGTTAGCCAAACCGGTGGCGATACCGGTTCTCGGTTGAACACGTTGGTCCGGTCCGGTTTTCAAAACAATATGTACCATCAACTTGTATAATGTGTATAATAACATGTAATTTTCATTTTAGGGCGTATTAAAAATAACATTAATTAGTTTTTTTAATTATTTTATATTCTGGATTATGTTGTAGCTTGTTTAAATTGTATATTGTGAAAATTTTATTGTACATTTTAGTAAGGAATGTTTTAATTGTTTGTATTTAATTTGATAGATATGTTTTTAGTTAGTTGTACAATATAAATAAATCATTATAGTTTTAAGTAACGAGTGTTTTAATAAGATTATAAATTACACTATACATTTCTCTCTTTCAACATTTAACAATTCAACATTTTACTTTGACTATACACCTTTTATAGATATTATAGATAGACGAGTACCCAACTACCCATGCGAAGATTTAAGGATTAAACATAATGTTTTGAAATCCGGTTCGACCCCGATAGTTCAACAGGTTGAACCGTTACGGTCAAAAAACGGGTCAAATTAAACCGGGTCAAACCGTTAGGTTTGAAGCGTCTTGGGTCAACCCGGTTTTCGATGTGCATTAATAGTTTTCTTTTGAAATATATGTTTTCAACATTTCGTTTTTTTGTTTCAACTTTTCACTTTTCACTTTTTGGTTTTTACTATATATATAGTATAGTAGGGTACCCGCGTGTTGCAGTGGCGGGTACCCGGTGACGATTAACGGGGGATAGATCTCGATGAGGCCTGATTCATCATTTCGTATCGGTTTCAAAAGGTTATCTCTGGTTCGTTTTCGAATGGCTTTTGTTGGTTAGCCAAACCAATGGCGACATGGTTCCCGGTTAAACCCGTTGGCCCAATTTTCAAAACTATATGTAGCATTAACTTATTAGCTTGTATGAAGCTTTGTGTGTTTTATTAATGTACTTTTAATTTTAGGGTGTTTGAAAAATAGCATTAATTATGGTGTTTAATTCTTTTATATTTTGGATTATATTGCACCTTGTTTAAATTGTACATTTTAGTAAGACGTGTTTTAATTAGTTGTATTAATTTTGTAGGTATGCTTATAATTGGTAGTACAATGTGAATAAGCCATTGTATTTTTAAGTTATGAGGTGCTTTAATAAGAGTATTAATTACACTGTATATTTCACTCACCATTGACAATTTTCAATTTTCAACATTTGACCATACACTCTTTATATATATTATAGATTATAGATTATGTCAAAAGTTCTTTATAGATCCAACTTTTACCATAGAACCTATCAAACAATTTTAGCCACTTATTTTTTTTTATCAAAATAAAAAAAAATAAACTTCTACATTTTTTTAAAAACTTAAATATTTTGCAAACCGTAAATCGTCAATCTATAAAAAAAAATACCATTGCGACGAGAATTAAATTATCTTTCTATAGACATGCATTGTTATATACTTTCGACGAATTTTTTTTTCGCCTAGAAAAATCATATATGATTCGTAAGAATCATATATGATTCGAAGAATCGAATCATATATGATTTTTTACGAATCATATATGATTTTTACGAATCATATATGATTCTTTCTGGGCGAAAAAAAAATTCGTCGAAAGTATATAACAATGCATATCTATAGAAAGATCATTTAGTTCTCGTCGCGATGGTATTTTTTTTTTGTAGCTTGAAGATTTACCGTTTGCAAGACATGTTGTTTTGGAAAAAAATGTGAAAAATATAAATGGGTGGCTATGATTGGTTGATAGGTTCTATGACATGTATGAGTTCTTCGTAGATCTCAACTCTATAGATTATAGATATGTAGTTTTACGAAGATGAACAAAATAAACCGATGAATGTAAATATAAAATTGCAATTGATGAATAAACTATATCAAATTAATAAAGTTATTTTCATTTGCACTCTCTTTGCATAGACGGTTTAATGAACCCAATTTTCTTTTATTTTCATCTCATGAAACTTGGATATATCTCCCATGATAATTAATTTATTGTAAAGTGAAAGTTGTGGGTTAAAAGAATATGGAAAAAGAGGTTGCATAAACAAAGATAAGATCAAATGTATTTTCATTTGTCTAAATCAAGAAATTTTATCTTTCGTGTTGCATCGGTATTTCGTTATTTATGCATCTCTATACTACTTATAAATAGTGAATGTTTTATTCTTGAAATCTTGAATATTGAAAACTTAAATGAATATAGATTCATAAAATTATCCATAAGTATTTTTTTAATACACTTTAAGTTTGATTAATTATAAATTTGACAACTTTTAAAAAACACACACTATATTTAGAACAATATATATATATATATATATATATATATATATATATATATATATATATATATATATATATATATATATATATATATATATATATGTATATATATATATAAAGGAAAAAAAACGCACTTTGCATAATAGGTCGAATGAGAATCCAAATTAAGCATACTTATTTGACTCTATATACTATTAATTTGCGCAAGTATTTGGTTAGTTTTAGAAATGAAAATTAGGTTTCATTAAAGGGGTAATTTCATATTTACCCAATCTAAAAATGAAAATGTCATATATACCCAAAATACAAGTTTTGAATGAATTATATACAATGCATTTAAAACATGTTTTGGGTAAATATGACATTATCATATTTAAGTTGGGTAAATATGAAATTGCCCCTCATTAAAATAAAGAGTAAACTACCTTTCTGAATAAATAAATAAATAAATAAAATAAAGAGTATCCTGCAAAAAAAATCTGAAGAATTGCAAGAAATGTCCTTTACGTTAAAACCTGTTAGTCAAAGTCAAATCCCATTCAAAATGACCAATTTACTCTTATCTTCTTCCCCACTTCTATTTTCTTTTGAATTTGCACCACCACCCCCCTTTACCACCACAAAATCGGCACCACCACCACCACCACCACCACACAACAACCCTTTACCCTTCATCTTCATCTTCATCTTCTCCGGTGACCAAACCGCAGTCACTCCTATTTCAAGTCTTTGATCTCCTGTCTCAATTAAGAGGGGTCATGGAAAGAACAGGTTCAAAATCACGAACCCAGATTTCGGTGACCAAACCCAGATTCCGGTCAATTTTTTTTTAAAATAATAATTATTATTGTCTTTGTAATTAGAAAATGTAAGCATTTTGATCGTTTCTTTAGTCACATACTTACTGGTTCGATTGTTTTCCTTTTTATCGTATCTTGTTCTTATAACTATTGATACATTTTCTGACGAGAGTCAATGTGCGGTTGAATATGATGGTTGCTTTTTTGACGCGCATGTTTTTCTTATCTGCACCAATCAAATGGAAGGTGATATTTTACAAACTTATTGTTTTTTGGAAGGTGATAATTCTGTAACTTTTTTAGTTTTAGACGATAAGATTTGGAGGAGGGACAACTATCTTCCGTATATGGTTTATAAATGCAAGTGAACAATATGATAAAAAATGTAAAAACATGTGATATTAATCAAAGTACAAAATGGAAAGAGTACATACTAACGGTGTTCTTCCATCATAATCTTTCTTGTTTGGGTCAGCTCCTAATCGAATCAAGCTTTTTAGCTGATATAGATCACCATAATAAGTTGAACTATTGACTCTCAACGCAAGCTCGGCCTCATGTTTCGCAATCTGCAATGTGATATCTGTCTCTAACTGCTTCATCTGAACATCAGTAGCCTTAGACTGCCATATGAGTATTAATTTAGACAGATAAATATCAGCACTTCAACTATTAAGAACTTAATTTGGAATAGAATAATTTTAATCTTAAATGAATAATATATATTAATTATCGATATATTACCTCTGCTATATTGTTTAAAACTTTTTGCCCATAATGAAAATATATCTCAAGGATGTTCGAAAAAGATTGTTTGTTTAGGCGAAGAAGTTTGCACAGCTCATAAACTCGAACTGTATATGGCTAAAGGGATGTTACACAAATAGAAACTTCTCCAAATGAGCTGTGAGGTTTTAGTATCTATCCTACTTTGTTTGTTTTGGTTAGATGGTAGATATGGTATATAAATAACTTAAGCTAGGTAGATTATAAGACTGGATTTTTGATACATGAAAAATATAGAGGCACCAAATCCTCTCAGCAACTTCGCCTGCAAAGATATTTAAATCATCAAATATCAGTCCCTTGAAAAAAAAAATTAATTCTTCAACATTTACTATTTGAACAATTGTAATATTATTGAATGAGTATATCCGGATTCTGGGTAACTAATAATATGAATGCACTTGGATGGATAACTCATATTCTGTGAGTTCCTTGTTATCATCGATACAGCTGCAGCATCTACAGAACCGAAATAATTGTTAGCCTATGAAACCAATCAATAATATAATGGACTAGAAACTAAATAAGAACAAGTATAAGGTTGACGGAATTTATAATACCGAATATTTGTAGTTTTCCCTTTGAATTTACTCAATAATTCACTTGTATATACTTCAAATAAACGAGACCTACAGATATCAACAAATCCTTTGGTTTTAACACACAAGCAAAAATGATTCAATAGAATACTTTAAAGTTATGGTCGATAAGATCAAACATAAAACGAAACTGTTTACCAGATAGGAAGTGAAGCTACTATAAGTTCCGAGGAGAGTTCCCACAAATGATGAATTTGATTGCTTAATTCTACTTCCATATACTCAACGTTTCTTGTTCCTTTTGCAACAAGATCAGATAAAAACAAATGATGAATTTGAGTGAAGAGTAACTCAGTAAGTCACCTTCAGGATGCTTAGGACGAGTCTAAGAAGAAAGTATCTCCATTCAGTGAGGCGGAACTCAATGAGTGGCACCTAAGCCAAAGAAGAAGGTGATGGGTTCAGTGAGGATGACAATAACTCACTGAACCCCAGGACTCCTCAACAACTATTGAAGTACTGAAGACTGAAGACCTGGAGACTAAAGAATGGGAGGGACAAAGTGGGAAACGTTTGAAAGTATGTGTGGGTGTCCCTATCAACCTGAAGTCAAACTTTCCCTGAAAGGCATAAAGTCAGGATGGTGTCATCACTGTGCATCAGAAAGGCACATTGTCTTATACCTAAAATAGCCTATTGTAACTGAGACAAAATATGTAAGTATTTTGTCTCCACTAGCCTAGGTCATCAATTTGTCTTTAGTAGTAAAGTTGTAATTTACTTGTATATAAATAGGTAGCATAAGTGAGGAGTAAAAGTTGACAAGTTTGTGCAATTAATGCTTAGACATTCTAATGAGGTGAAAAGTCTACCGCTTTTAAGGGGCCATTTAAGCACAAATTCTTAATTATTTGATCAATTACTGCCCTAAATCGTTCCTTTTATCATTTTAGGTACTTTTGAGGAGAAATCTGGAAAAGGAAGCGTTTTGGACGTTTTTGGAGCATAAAAGTGAAGAAAACGGCAAAGTCTCAAATTCCTTGCTGGGAAAAGTACCTGATGACGTCAAGGCTTAACACATGACGGCGTCAAGAGTGGCAAAAGAGGTGTAAGTGGAAATTATAACGTGACGACCCAGAACATTTTCAGTGTTAATGACCTGACGGCGTCACCAAGGCCGTCAAGGTCAAATTGCAAGTGACGGCCCAGAGTATATTTACACATGAAGGCGTCAAGACTGGATCTAGGCAATACGAATTTTAATTTGGCGGCGAGTTGATGGAGTCAGAAGCCATAACGTGACGCTGTCAGGATGTTTTATCTATATATATTTTTCCAATTTTTCATTGTAAAGTGTGGAACATTGTGTGGAACATTAGGAGCACAAACCCTAGGTCGAATTTTCTTCATATTGTAGGGGTTTCAAACCCCTCTTTCTTCCATGTTTGAATAAAGATAAGTCTTCCAATAATCATTCAATATGTCTATGTGTTGTTTGATTTTATATTATGTTTATCTTTCTTTTAACATGCTAGGCTAGTTTTTCATTGTGTTTGCTTAGATGTAGTGAAACCTAGATGTTAATTATTGGTTGATTGTTTGTTTACAATTGTTATGGATGATTGTATTCAATGTTAGGCTTAAAAGAACTGGCAGACTTCCATTGGTAACTTGCTTGAACGTCTTAAGAAACATGATCGGAAGTGTACTATGATTTTTGGTTGTATTTGATGCGTGGGAATTGCACCCGGCTTTACCTCTCGAGGGATCTCGAGAAGCTTACAACCCCCACCAGGCAGTGTACCTGATCGTTGTAGTATAGTATAGTGACAAGTACCGGGGGATTGATCGTTCAACTCAGGAATAGTGTCGCTAGGATTAGAAAGCCTAAAAACTAGGTCTAGAGGTGAGTGATGATTCTTTTTGTATTTTTATATTTTTATAAAAGCAATTAAAATCTCGGGTTTTGGAAGAGTGGGCGGAATTAGTTGCTAATCAACTAACCCAATAACTAAAGATGCAATCAAAATAAAATAACAAAAATGAAAATAAAACTAATTAAACTAGTGGTGTGAACAATAATGGAGAAAATTGTGTTTACTTAGATTTTATTACTCCCTAGATATCTTTTTCAGGTTGATAGTTTGTTACAATTGCGTGGATGACGGGTTATATTCCTTAATACCATTCGTGGGGTGGCGTACGTACTTCCCCAACTCTATAAGCTCCTACTTCACTCCTATGTCGAGCCTGCAAGAAGCTCCTAACATGTGATCATTAGAATTCGCTCATGCATTAAATACAACCATAAAAACCTAGTACACATTGGTTCATGTTTCTTAAGACTTTCAAGCAAGTTACCCTATGGAAGTCTGCCAGTTTTCTTAAGCCTAACATCGAAATCATTCATCCGTAACAACTATAAACAAGCAATCAACCCATAATCAACATCTAGGTTTCACTACATCTAAGCAAACACACAAGAGATCTAGCCTAGCATGTTAAAATCAAGACAAGCGTAAGATATATTCAAACAACACATAGACATATTGAATGAATTGAAAGGATACTTATCTTAATTGGACATGAAAGGTTTCAAAGGGTAAAAACCCTTGAAAGAACAGTAAAAATCGTGCTAGGGTTTCTCCAAGTTATCCCTATAATTGTCCTCTTTTAATGAATGAAAATTGCAAAACTATATATAGATTTTCCATCGTGACGGCGTCAAGAAGAAATGTCTGACGCCGTCAACTCGCCGCCCATAGTAATATCGGATTGCCTATATCCAGATCTGACGCCGTCAAGTGCAAAGTTACTCTGGGCCGTCACATGCAATGGGACCATGACGGCCTATGGTGACGCCGTCATGCCCTTAGTGTAAAACTCTCTGGACCGTCACGGACTCTATTCACTTCACCTCTTGTTTTACTCTTGACGTCGTAATGTAGAACCTTGTGACGCCGTCAGGTACTGTTCCCAGCAAGAAAAATTGAGACTTTGTCGTTTTCTTCACTTTTATGCTCCAAAACCGTCCAAAATGATTCCTTTTCCAGAATTCACCCCAAAAGTACCTAAAATCACAAAAGGAACGATTTAGGGCAATATTTGATCAAATAAATTCAATTCTGGGCTTAAATGACCCCCTAAAAACATATCATTTTTCGCCTCATCAGTATTTAATGCATAAGTGAATGCTAATGATCCCATGTTAGGAGCTTTTAGTCGGCTCAACATAGGAGTGAAGTAGGATCTTATAGAGTTAGGGAATATTGTACACGGCCCTACAACTAGTATTAAGGAATATAACCCGTCATCCATGCAATTGTAACAAGCTAATCAACCGGTAAAAGATATCTAGAGAGTAATGAAATCTAAGTAAACACATCTTTTCTCATTATTGTTTCCACCATATTAGTTTAATTTCATTTCTTTTATTTTTATTTTGATTGCATCTGTAGTTATTTGGCTAGCAACTAATTCCGCCCACTCCTTCAAAACCCGAGATTTTACTTGCTTTTATAAAATATAAAAAATACAAAAAGAATCATCCCTCAACTCTAGACCTAGTTTAGTAGGCTTTCTAATCCTAGCGACACTATTCCTGAGTTGAACGATCAATCCCCCGATACTTGTCACTATACTATACTACAACGATCAGGTACACTACCTGGTAGGGATTGCAAGCTTCTCAAGATCCCTTGATAGGTAAAACCTGTTGCGAGGGCGCAATCCCGCGTATCAAGTTTTTGGCGCCGCAGCCTGGGGAATAGTTATTGTCTAGGTTAGAATTTCTTTTTATTAGGTCTACTTGCTAGATTCATTTCTAGTAAGATTTTTATTTTCATTTTTAGGTTTTCTTTAGTCTATCTTATTTCTTCGTTTCTTTGTTCGTAACCTTTGCCATCCGACATCATGGAAGGTGGTAATATCTTTGATCCCATGAACCCACCACAACAAAACCACCCACAAAACCCACCACTAGCAAACCAACCTCCTAGACTCCTAACTTTAGGAGAGTACTCCCATCCTAGCCACCAAGGCTATCAAAACACCATTGAGCTCACTCAAGGAGCCAATGTGTCTCTCTTGCGATCCGACACCATCCGGTTGGTGCAAAGCGGATGTGCATTCCATGGACTTCGTTCCAAAGATCCTAATCAACATCTCAAGGATTTCCTAAAATCGTAGATTCATAGATCTTGATGTTGCAACTAAAGAGACAACTCGATTATGTCTATTCCAATTCTCTCTACGTGACCAAGCTAGTCAATGGCTTGAACGTTTACCCGCGGGATCCATCACCTCTTGGGATGATCTCACTTCTCGTTTCCTTGCTCAATTTTTCCCACCGGGGAGAACTACTAAGCTTAGAAATGACATCTTGATGTTCCAACAACGTCAAGGTGAAACTCTCTATGAAGCATGGACTCGTTTCAAGGACTTACTCCAAAAAGTCCCTCATCATGGCATAGATCTTTGGCTCCAAGTCCAAATCTTCTATGACCATATCGATCTCTCCACAAGGCAAAGCATTGACCAATCGGCCGGTGGTAAGCTACGTGATCTAAGTGCGGAAGAATCATGGGAACTCAAAGAAGATCTTGCTCTCTATGACAACGAAAGTTGGAATGATCCCCGTGATTTGAACAAAATGGTCAAGGCAATATCTTTGCATTCGAACAATTCTAGCACTCCCGACCGTAGGATCATGGAACTTGAGGACCAAGTCAAGTTTCTCATGAAATCCTACGAAGCTCCTAAGCCTTCAAGCCAAGTGAACAAAATCACTTCTTCATGCGAATTATGTAGTGGTCCCCATGACACTCGTGATTGCGTGGAACTCCCCGGACAAGCTTTTGCGGATTACGCATCCTCGCGTACCGACGAAGCGGGAGACAAGTGGTACACTTTCAAACCCGAGCCAAACCCTTACAGTGATTCCTACTACCCTTCTTGGAAAAATCACCCGAACCGTAGGTGGAAACAAAACCAAAACATGCCCCAAAACACTTCTTCCAATCCACCTAATCGTTACCACCCTCTAACCGCACTTTCAACAACAATCCTTCCAATAACTATGGTAGTACCAATAATCTTGAAGGATTGATGTCCAAGTTTATGGCATCTCAAGAAGCTCGCATAGCTAAGTTTGAAACCGAATTCAATCAACAACAAACGGAGATGACCAATAAAATTGACAACTTGTTGAAAGCCCTCAACAACCAAGTGCTAATTACACCTAGGAAGGACACTAGGGACACTAGTAGCGGAATCCAAATTAAGGACCCCTCATCATCCAAACACGTCCACTTTGTCAATGTTGTCACCATTAAGCCAATAGATAAGAATATAGAAGAAAGTGACAAGGATGAAGTTGGAAAAGAAACTGGACCTAAGGATGAGATTAAGGAAGTTGAGGATATAAAGGAAGAAAAGTTAGAGGAAGTAGAAAATGTAGAGGAATACTTTGATAAGTTACCCACCAAGGAAGAACGGGAATACCATAAGGATCTATTCGATGACCCCGAGACACCACACATCCTTGGTTCACCACTCATCAAAGCGGGTGATCCCTCTAACATCAACATACCATGCAATATTGGGCATATGCACGTGTGGAAAGCCTACATAGATCTTAGATCCCCCATAAACATTATGACTAGGACCTATTATAATTGGGTAATGAAGAAGCAAATTGGATATAGGATGATGCCCAACACGGGTTGGATGAGTAACTTTGTAAGAAGAGTGAAAGGATTACATGTCTTTGTAGGAAACTTCACTTATGTTACCAACTTTGTGATTGTAGAGGATATTCGTCCGGTAATAGATGGTTGCCTAAGTCAAGTAGTGTTCGTAAAACCGTTTGTTGAAGCCTCTAAGATGAATTATGACCCGTTCCTAGGGATAGTTAGATTCAAGGATGGGAACAATGAAATAGCTTACCAAATGCCCTATAAGATTGAACAATTCCGTCTTCTATCAAACCTTGAAAAGGAACACAAGCAAGCGGTTTACTATAGGAATGATGAGGATAGACGTAGAGGAGTAGACTATGTCATGAGTAGAATATTCGGTTTCTACAAGGAATGTTTGCAACTGGGTCCGGAATACAAAACTAAGATTGAGGATGACCTAGAAAATGTGACCAATGATGAGGTCACGTAATAGCCCATGACCTTGAGTCTAGCTACAAGACTCGTAAATAAAGAAAAGCGCTTCTTGGGAGGCAACCCATGCTTTGTGTGTTTTTATTTGTTTGATTTTATTTGTTTCCGTATGCATGTTTTATTTTTATTGCTGGTAAATCATGTTTCAAAGTAAATTGTGAAAATGCTTTATTTTATTTTTAACTTCGTCTTAATTACATATAAATGTATTTTGCAAAAGCTAAGTGTAAGGGAGATCCAAATTTGTTTATAAGAACGAAAATGAGCATGATTCGCTACAATATTAAATGAACATGTATATTAGTATTTGTTTGAGTCAAATGCTTGTATCGAGTCATAATGATGTTTTGCTGGATTTTCCAGGAAATAAGGCATAAGTTTTTCCAGAAATTTTCCGGAAACTTAACATAAGATTTTTCCAGGAACATTCTGACGGCGTCAGGGGTTACAACCTGACGGCGTCAGGTACTAAAATTTTGAAAATTTTTGCGAGTTTTGTTTAAACCGGAGTCTTAAAGTTTTTGTTGATTCTTTAGTTTTATAAACTCCAGGAAATCTGCAAACATTCATTCCACAAGCATTATATCTTAAATTGTTTTCTAGGATTTGTTAGTATATATAGATTGCCGCCGATTTTACGCGAGGTTTGCCTTGATTGTTTTCTCAGGTTTAACAGGTTTGTAGAAACGTAGAAGGGGGTGAATACGGTTTCTTCGGCTTTTTAGATGTTTAATAAAACTTTAAGCCAAGAGAGCACCAAGTGGTTGTATAATAATCCAACAACCAATAACAAAACCAAAGTATATAAAGCAAGTAAACGACACCACGATATATACTGGTTCGGGATGGGGGGTTTATACCATCCGTACGTCCAGTTGCGAATCCGCGACTCCGATACTATTCACTAGTATAATCCTTTCGGTGGACTACAAACCGTTACAATTCACTCCACCGATATTCACCAATATTGATGCTCACAAAGAAGGAGTTACTTCCTAATGTTATTCCGCCCTCGAAAACCACCCAAAAGAATCTCACAATTCGACTTCACCTAAGGGTCACCAAGACAACTACCAAGACTTCCCACCGGAAGTATCAAACCCCAACTAGATCCCCAATGATCTAGGCTTGGTCACCAAGACACAAGACTTCCCTTACAAACAATTGAAAGAATGAATGAATGTTTGTTCAATCAAGCCCTAACCTAACCTAGTGACTCGATTGTAATAGAAAGGGTATAAGAAAGAAGACCCTCGACACAATCACAAGAGTGGATTAGGTTCTTGTGATTCTTCCCTTGCAAATAGATGTGTTCTTTTAAAGATGTTAGTATGAAAATAAAGAACACAAGATTAGAGATAGAGAGATAGAGAGATTTGAGAGTTTTTAGAGAGAAAGAATAATGGCAAGGGGTGAGGAATACAAGAGGCAAGGGTGGTATTTATAGGCCAAGAACCCAAACTTGGGAAAATTTACCGAGGCCAGCGCGTCACCCGCGCGGGCAGCGCGCCAGGCGTCTGTAAGTTTTTCCTAAGTGTTGGGTGTTTGGATCTTATAAATACATATCCTTGCTAAACCCCCAATTGTACTTCACACTAAACCTTAACATTAATCATTCTAAGGTTTACCAACTTGTTGATATAAATCATGCTTAAAAACGTTATTCATATTTCCCAATAACTCTACATTTTGATAATCACAAAATATAAACTAAATTAAGTCAAGATTATGACGTAAACAAGTATTTAGTAACAAATATTTACTTCTACAACTAATATCACTTAAGGTATGCATAAACTAAGCATCTTATGCATTACATGATCAAAGGAAGTATTTTCTCAACACAAAACATTTTATAAAATGACATTAACATTTTATATATTTTAGTAAATCATTTTTGGTATTGTTTTATTAAACCACAAAGATATGATTTCAAATTTTCAACCAAAAAGGGCAAAATCTCTCCAGAAAAACCTTCCCCACAAAAAGACAAACAAACCCAACGTTCTGGAGGGGGCGGCCCCCTTAATGATTAAGGGGACCGGCACGCTCCAGAACAATATTTTTGAGCCCTTTAAATACTAGTTCATTTCATAAATTTTCCTCACCTTTTTGCACTCAAAACTTTCTGATCTCATCTCCATTTCTATCCCAAAATCCTTTGATCATATAATTAATAAGTCTTTGTTTCCAAGTGATCCAAAGCTTCATCCACACAAGTGCAAAAAGAAGAACACTCCTCAACATCCGCAAAATTGTAGTAGTGTTGTGATTTATTAGTATCATCTTGTAGTAGTGCTAGATATTTGTAAAGTGTTGTGTGAATTAGTTGATTGTAGATATTAAGTGTGTTGTAAAGTAGTGTAGAAGTTGTGAATTAGTTGTGCATAGAAGAAGGTGTGAGGTAGACAAGAAGTAGAAGTTGTGAAGCCATCGTGAAGAACTTGTGAAGGTGTAAAGAAGGTGTGAAGTCGTGAAGAAGTTGTGAGATTGGTTCTAGCTACGATTAGAACTCGACATTTCGCTTAGTGTCCTTAATAGGTGTAGCCAAGGTGTGTAAGGTTTCTCCGCCATAAGGAGTTTGTTGACATAGTGAAGAAAACTCTCGAGTGTGGTACTCGGGGAGTGGAGTAGGGCAAGGAAGGTGTCCTTGTATCCAAACCACTATAAATTCGCGTGTTGTGGTTTGATCTTTCCATCTCTATCTTTATTTCATTTCATTACTATACTTTCATTATTTGATTATACTTGTTTAGACTTGCTCACACTTGTTGACATTTGAATTCACATAAGATCGAATCTAAGTTTTTATAAGTTACAAAAGATTTTGAAAATAAATTTAAAAAGAGAGTAAAACTATTCAAACCCCCCCCCCCCCTTCTAGTTTTCCACAATTGGTATCAGGAGCCACGTCTAGCAAGATCTTTAAAATATATTGTATTTTAAAACTTGTAACGATCTATGGAATTTGAAAAATATTTAGAAGGGCAATCTATGCAAAGACCACCACTATTTGAAAGTGATGGATTTTTATATTGGAAAAATCAATTCGAAACTTATGTGAAATCAAAAGATCTAGATCTTTGGCATGTTATTACTAATGGTGATTTTTTACCTATTCAAAATAACCCCGAAACAAAGAAAGATGAAATCGTACCTTTTGAAAAACAAAATGATAATTTAAAAAGAAAACTTGCTAAAAATGATGAAGCAAAAATGGTTATTTACAATGCGCTACCACGTAAAGAGTACGAAAGGATCTTTATGCGTGAAACCGCAAAAGAAATTTGAAACTCTTTACTAATAACTCACCAAGGTAATAGTCAAGTCAAAGATAATAAAATAAATCTACTTGTTCAACAATATGAGCAATTCACGATTCCGGAAGAGGAATCAATTGATAATGCTTTCGCTAGATTTAACACTATCATCACAAGTTTAAAAGCACTTGATGAGAATTTTTCTAGTAAGAATTTTGTTAGGAAATTTCTTAGGGCTCTTCACCCAAAATGGCGAGCTAAAGTGATGGCTATTGAAGAATCAAAGAAATTGTCAACGTTACAACTTGATGAATTAATTGAAACTTGAAAGTCTACGAAGTAATTATAAAGAAGGACTCCGAAATGGTCAAAGGAAAACGAGAGCAAAGCAAGTCAATCGCCTTGAAAGCTAAAGGAATCTAGTAACGAAGATAGCTCATCTTCCGAAAGTGATGACGAAGAGTACGCCATGGCTGTAAGAGATTTCAAGAAATTCTTCAAAAGGCGAGGAAGATTCGTTAGACAACCACACGATGAAAAGAGAGCATCTCAAAAGAATAAAGATGACAAGAATAGCAAGAATGAGAGAAAGTGTTTCAAATGTGGTGATCCAAATCATCTCATTGGAAGATGTCCAATGATGTCAAGAGATCAATATCAAAGAGCATTTGTTGGAGTTGCTTGGAGTGATAGTGATGAGGAGGAGAAAGAAACGACAAAAGAAGAAAAGTGTCTTATGGCAAAAACATCAAGCGAGGTACGTTCCGAAACCAAATATTTCAGTGATGAGAATTTATCATTAGACGAAAATGATTTAGATAATGAGTATAATAGACTATGCAAACTAGGACAACAAGTAATAACTAAAAACAAATCACTAAAACATATAAAGAACCAATTAGAAAATGAAATACTAGAACTTAAAATTAAAATACATAAATTAGAGAAAGGCAAAGAAATTATTGAAGAATGTAAATTATGTCAAGAGCTTAAATGTGAAAATAAAATACTTAGAGAAGAAATTTGTAAATTTGACAAATTTGAAAATTGTAGTAACTTACTTAAGAAAATAATAAGTAGTTAAAGAATATCCGGAGACAAAACCGGCTTAGGATTTAACCCAATTGAAGCTTCATCTAATGAAACAAAAAATGTTATGTTTGAAAGCGAATCTAGTAAACCAACATCCTTAGAAAAACATCCAAAATACATACTCATAAATGATAAGAAAATACCTCTTGCTAGTGATGAAGAAATAAAAATGTTTTATAGACCATCTTTAAAGACCGATGTAGGACCCTCTAAACTTAAAACAAGATCTAAAACTCCACCACCTAGGAAACCAAATAATTCTTATCCTAGATCTAAAACACCTCAACCAAGAAGAAATCAAAATAAACAAAACTACAACAACCCTAGTAATCAAATGTGGAACTATCAACCAAGTTACAACCCTTGGAGAATACTACCACCTTTCATGCATCCTAGCCAAATGTTGAACATGTTTGGACCAAACAACTTTGGACCAAAGAGGTAATGGGGACCAAATAGCTAGATCAACATTCCTTACTACTATCTTGGAGTTCTATCACCATAGAATTTTGCGAAGTCTATTTATCATCTTGAAGATTTAGAAGATTTTTTTTAAGACCGCCGAGTACGCCATTCTTTCTCTACTCATTGCCATGTGTAGATAATATATTTTTGTTGCTTTGCTTCCGTAGATATAATTTACTTCCTTCTTTTTCTTGAACATATATATATATATATATATATATATATATATATATATATATATATATATATATATATATATATATATATATATATATATATATATATATATATATACATACTTATCCCTATACTTACAATACTATATATATATATATATATATGAATGCACATAACCTAGATACGTCATTAGTTGACTTTCTAGAACTCCAGGAAATTGTTCGTTTTCGAACCTTTTCCTTCCCCTCATTGGCCCTTTTGAACTTTGACGTTCAACTCGAAAATATTTTATGTCCACTATTAGAAGACTCATGATGATGAATGTGAGTTAAGAGGATCAACATAAAGGAAGAACGCCTTCGCACAAGAATGCTATGAATGAAACAAACTCCTTTCTCCGACAAAAACACATCTACGTCATCATTTCTCAACTCCACCTGATAACCCACCACTTATTCACACCTACATATATATATATATATATATATATATATATATATATATATATATATATATATATATATATATATATATATATATATATATATATATATATTGATGCGTGGGAATCGCAACAGGCTTTACCTCTCAAGGGATCTCGAGAAGCTTACAACCCCCACCAGGCAGTGTACCTGATCGTTGTAGTATATGTATAGTGACAAGTACCGGGGGATTGATCGTTCAGCTTAGGAATAGTGTCGCTAGGATTAGAAAGCTTAAATACTAGTTCTAAAGGTGAGGGATGATTATTTTTGTGTTTTTATATTTTATAGAAAGCAAATTAAAATCTCGGGTTTGAAGAATTTGGGCGGAATTAGTTGCTAATCAACTAATCCAATACTAAGATGCAATCAAAATAAAATAATAAAAATGAAAATAAACTAATTTATACTAAGGTTGTGAGCAGTAATTGGAGAAAATGTGTTTACTTAGATTTCACTACTCCCTAGATATCTTTTACACGTTAATTACTTGTTATAATTGCATGGATGACGGATCGTATTCCTTAATACCATTCATGGGGTGGTACACATAACTCCCCAATTCTATGAGCTCTTATCTCCTCCTACACCATGCCCAGTACAACTATAGGGATTGTAAACAGTGGCTCATGCATTAAATACAACCAATAAAGACCTAGTGCGCGTTGGTTCATGTTTCTTAAGACGTTCAAGCATGTTACCAATTGGAGATCTGCCAGTTTTCTTAAGCCTAACATATAAATCATTCATCCAAGACAAGAATAAACAAGTAATCAACACATAATCAATATCTAGGTTTCATTAGATCTAAGCAAACACAAGATAGATCTAGCCTAGCATGATAGAATTAAGACAAGAACATGATATAGACAACCAACACATAGACATATTGATTGAATTAGAAGAACACTTATCTTGATTAATCATGCAAGGTATCAAGGGGTTGGAACCCTTGAAAAACCTGTAAAGTTACACCAAAATCGTACTTAGGGTTTCTCCCAAAACTTTTTTTCTTTAAATGTGAAAAATTAGAAAACTATATATAGGAAAAGGGTTCTGACGGCGTCAAGACCAAATAGGTGACGCCGTCACCTCGCCGCCAAAACAATCCTCGGACTGCCTAGATCTACATTTGACGCCGTCAAGAACAATTCATTTCCAGGCCGTCATGACTTTTACTCTTGACGCCCTACCTTCATGACGCCATCAAAACTCTTCTGGGTCGTCATGGAATTTTACTCTTGATGCCGTCAGGGAACTACTCTTGACGCCGTCATGCACTGTTCCCAGCATGGAAAATTAAGACTTTGGCGTTTTCTTCACTTTTATGCTCCAAAAACGTCTGAATTGCTTCCTTTTCCAGATTTCACTCCCAAATTACCTAAAATCACAAAAGGAACGATTTAGGGCAATATTTGATCAAATAAATTCGGATTCGGGCTTAAATGACCCCCTAAAAATGGATCATTTTTCGCCTCATCATATACCCTTACACTTGAGATTTGCTTGTCCTCAAGCAAATGCGCTTTTATTCTACTCAAAAGACAAGTTAGGGGTCATTTAACACTAATATAAAAGTAATTACAACAAATAATCGTTCCACTAAAGACCAATAGACAAGCACGGAGGTCATACACAAGCACCTCACAAATAGTGTTTAGATACTCACATCTCTCGGGTGTAATAAAGTGTAAATTAGAATATGGAAACGGAAAATATCTCTCACTACCTGTCATAGCAAAATAGATTACCATAGGCTTGGGAAAGGATCAAACCTCCACCACATGGCGTAAGCACCTAGGATAAACTATCAAAGAGGTCTTTTAAAGGGTTGTAACGTTAGGTGTAGGGATATGAAATACACGGTTTTGTTGGATAAAGGAAGTTTTACTGGTGGCGAGTTAACAATCTTGGTTAATTACATGTACAATATGGCGTTGCTAAGCCATGACTAGACTCGACTTAAGCAAATAAATGAAAAATAACAAAAACATAAAATGAACATAGAATAAAAAGGGATGGTAGTCCGTATGTTTTTTTCTTCTTTTTTTTCTTTTATTTATTTATTTATTTTTTCTTCTGATTTTTCGATTTTTTTTATTTTTTTTATTTTTTTTTTATTTATTTTTTTTTGCATACACTCTTACCCTACCATCCAAAATAATACATCATAGGGAATGAACATTTCCCTTACACTTGAATCTTTACATACTTTACAATAAACTAATCTAATGACTCGAATTAAGAAAATCAAAACACTTGGAGCACTTTTAAGATTAACGCACATATATGGGGGTAATAAATGATGTTCTTCCCCATTACTCCATAAAATAAGTACTTACCCATGAGTCCTAATCGTCCCAATCGTCCCAAAACAATATGTACAAGGATATGACTCGACTTAGCAACCATGTAATCAATTAGAAAGTTAACTTAGGGTTTAACAAATAACAATAATGCACTAAAAATGAGCGCATACACGGAAGGCTAAGGCGATTTGGTTGTACATCTAAGTGGGGTGTAACAAATTCTTCCTTTAAGTAAGATGCTTAAAGTTAGAAACGAAAAGATAGGCTCGGAGGGGTGTACTACGGGTTTCGTGTACTAAAAATGAGTACAACGCTAAGGGTGTGGGAAAAATTAGTTGACTTAACTAGCCAAGTAATATGACTTAAATGGTCAAGTAATTATAATACAGGTTTAACACAAGGGTGATCCTAATGCCTCTTATCATGTAGTAAATCCTACTACACGAATGTAGTCTCACTAGCGGTCTCGGGATGCATCACTAACGCAAGTTCTAGAATCTAAATGCTACCGGTACACTCATAAGCACTAATAGTAAATGCTTTTCCTATCAAATCTAAAGGCGAACCTCACATTTTTGGGTGGAAAATTTTTCTGAAAGTACGGTTATGTGCTAGTCATACAATCTCCTATCCATGAGACGCTTGCTATGGCTAAAGTTTCACTCCTAAATGTTGTAAAAAAATTTAAATTTGGCGCTAAAATTGCACTAACAAGTATTTCTCATAGTTTTATTACACATCTACCATCAAACAAAGCAAACTCAAGCGAAAGTGCATATGTAAGGTATCATCTTTTTACCCTCCCCTTACACTTAGGATGAACATTGTCCCCAATGTTCAAGTAAAGAATGTAAAAGTGAAAAAGTAAAGAGAATGAAATCAAATACTCCCCTGATTCGCTCGGTATGGATAATAGGATGGCCAGGTTAAATCTTCCTCCAAGAAAATGAACAATCAAAGCTTCCCTTCCAGAATATAAATCATCTTCTTGTCATACATAACCTGTAAAACCTGACAAAATAGACAAGACAACCTCGTGTAAAATCGGCGGCATCCTATATAAGTTACTAAATCCTAGAAAACAAGATAAGATATAACGCTTGTGGAATGAAGTTTGCAGATCTCCTAGAGACTATAAAACTTAATAATTCACAAAAACCATAAGACTCCGTTAGAAAAACAAAACTGGTAAAATTTCCAGATTTTTACTCCTGACGCCGTCAAGAGTAAACCCCTGACGCCGTCAGAATTGACCTGCAGAAATTCTTATGTTAAGTTTCCGGAAAATTTCTGGAAAAACTTGGTCCTACTTCCTGGAAAATCCTGCAAAACTTCATTATGACTCAATACAAGCATTTGACTCTAACAAATACGAATATACATGTTCATTTAATATTGTGGAGAATCATGATCGGTTTGTTTCTTAAAAACATATTTGGGGTTTCCCTTTACACTTATCTTTTGCAAAAATACTTTTAGGTGGAGTTAAGACTAGGCTAAACAATAAAGTAAAGTATTTCCACTTTTTAATTGAGAAACATGATCTACCAACAATAAAAATTAAGCATGCATACGGAAGCAAATAACAAACAAACAAAATAAAATCACACAAAACATGGGTTGCCTCCCAAGAAGCGCTTTTCTTTATTTACGAGTCTTGTAGCTAGACTCAAGGTCATGTGTTACTACGTGATCTCATCATCAAACGTCACATCCTCCTCACTAATCATTTCATTGCTATTTTCTTGGTAGTGTTTTACACGTTGCATGTTAACAGTGAACTCTCTACCTTCATCATCTATTAACACTACCGCTCCAAATTTAGAAGAATTCTTTACCGTGAACGGTCCATACCATCTAGACTTAAGTTTTCCCGGAAATAATCTCAACCGAGAATTGTATAATAGGACCTTGTCTCCCTCTGAAAATTCTTTGGGTTTCTTAATTCTCTGGTCATGCCATCTCTTAGCTCTTTCTTTATATGTGATGGAGGATTCGTAGGCTTCTAGTCTAAGCTCATCAAGCTCGTGTAATTGCAAAAACCTATTATTCCCAGCAGTTGTGTAATCTAAGTTGCATGACTTAAGTGCCCAATAAGCCTTGTGTTCTAATTCAACCGGTAATTGACATGCCTTACCATACACCATGCGGAATGGGGTCGTTCCAATAGGTGTTTTGTAGGCGGTTCGGAATGCCCATAAGGCTTCGTCGAGTTTAAATGACCAGTCCTTTCGGTTTTGACTAACCATTTTTTCAAGTATTCTTTTAATAGCTCTATTGGTGTTTTCGACTTGGCCATTGGTCTGTGGATGATAGGCGGTGGAGAATTGATGGGGTACTCCATACCTCTTCATGACCTTTTCCATTTGTGCATTGCAAAAATGTGTTCCCCTATCACTGATGAGAGCTTTCGGAATCCCGAATCTTGCGAAAAGCTTTTTCAGGAAATGAATGACTACTCTTGCGTCATTGGTCCTAAGGGCTTGTGCCTCAACCCATTTTGAAACATAGTCAATGGCGACTAATATGTACTCATTTCCCCCTGAAGATGGAAAGGGTCCCATGAAGTCAATCCCCCAAACATCGAATACCTCACAAACTTGTATAAAGTTCTGAGGTGCTTCATCCCTATGTGATATATTTCCGGCTCGTTGACATGCATCGCACGCCTGCACCATTTCTTTTACATCACGGAAAATTGTGGGCCAATAGAATCCCGCATCGAGAATCTTTCGGGCGGTAACGTTTATCCCATGATGCCCGCCAGAGGGACCAGAGTGACATTCCCTCATAATCTTTACTGCCTCATTTTCCAAAACACAACGCCTTATAATGTGGTCAGGACACCTTCGGAATAAAAAGGGTTCATCCCAAAAGTAGTATTTTAGCTGGGAAAAGAACCTCTTCCTTTCGTACTTAGTCAGGTGTTCAGGAACGAGTCTACTTGCGAGGTAATTAGCAAAATCGGCGTACCACGGCTCCGAGTCACTCACTAACATGAGTTGTTCGTCAGGAAATGAATCCCTAATCTCACTTCTATCGTATTCGTCCAAGGGGTTTTCGAGACGAGATAGATGATCTGCGGACAGATTTTCTGCTCCCCTCTTATCACGAATCTCAACATCAAATTCTTGTTGCAACAAGATCCACCGAATTAGTCGCGGCTTAGCATCCTGCTTCGCGAAGAGATATCTAAGAGCCGAGTGATCAGTGAAGACGACTGTTTTTGAAAGGACAAGATATTGTCGGAATTTGTCGAATGCAAATACTACGGCCAATAGTTCTTTCTCGGTGGTGGAATAGTTCTCTTGAGCGGGATTCATGGTTTTGCTAGCGTAGTAAATAGGTTGGAAAAGCTTGTCACGTCGTTGACCTAATACAGCCCCGACAGCGAAGTCGCTAGCGTCACACATGATTTCGAATGGTAACTCCCAGTTGGGCGTGATCATGATTGGAGCTTGAGTGAGTTCCCTTTTTAAGATATCGAATGCATCCTTGCATTCTTGGGAAAAATCGAACGGAGCATCCTTCACAAGTAATTGAGTCATTGGCCGAGCGATTTTGGAGAAATCTTTGATGAATCTCCGATAAAACCCGGCATGCCCCAAGAAGCTGCGTATTGCTTTGACAGTCGTGGGTATGGTAACTTAGATATAGCTTCAACTTTAGCTTGGTCTACCTCTATTCCATTTCCTGAGATCTTATGTCCTAACACAATCCCTTCCTTCACCATGAAATGACATTTTTCCCAGTTTAGCACCAAGTTGGTTTCCTCACACCGTTTAAGCATCTTTTCTAGATTAACAAGACAGCGGTCGAAGGAGTTCCCGAAGACTGAAAAGTCATCCATGAACACTTCCATGAGTTCGTGAAAGATTGCGGTCATGCATCGCTGGAAAGTGGCGGGGGCATTACATAGCCCAAAAGGCATCCTTTTGTAGGCGAATGTTCCATAAGGGCAGGTAAACGTGGTCTTTTCTTGGTCCTCAGGTGCTATGGGATTCTGAAAATATCCAGAGAATCCATCCAAGAAGCAATAGTACTCGTGTCCAGATAATCTTTCCAACATCTGATCAATGAATGGTAAGGGAAAGTGATCTTTCCTCGTGGCATCATTGAGCTTTCGATAGTCGATGCATACCCGGCATCAAGTGACAGTTCTCTGGGGCACCATCTCACCCTTATCATTCTTTACTACAGTCATTCCACCCTTTTTAGGTACAACCTGTACAGGACTGACCCATGGGCTATCCGAGATCGGGTAAATCAATCCTGCATCCAAAAGTTTTATGACTTCTTTCTTCACTACTTCCTTAATGTTAGGGTTCACGCGTCTCTGGGGTTGCACGGTAGGTTTATAATCTTCTTCTATGAGAATCTTATGTGTGCAAAAAGTCGAGTCAATCCCCTTAATGTCGGCTACACTCCATGCAAGCACCCCCTTGTATTTTTTTAGGACCTCTAAGAGTTAAACTTTTTGTTCACGTTCCAAGGAGGATTTATGATTACCGGGAGTTGACTCTCTCCCTGAAGGAAGGCATACTCCGAATGGTTAGGAAGCTCTTTAAGATCTACGTCAAGGGGCTCGATAATAGAAGGTTTGAGCTTGTTTTCGGGCTTTCGGAGCTCGAGCTGCTCCGTTGCCTCTTGTCTGGGGTAGAAGGAGACTGCATTAACATCCTCCATCTTTTCTACCTCTAGCAAAGGCAGAAAACTTTCATCACGTAGCCAGCCTTCATCGATCCGTTCATCGAAACAACTATCGATGACATCTGTGAGTTCATCTACTTCCCCGATAAAATAGAGCCGGTTGGCTGCTTCGAGGGAGAGGTCCATAGAATCCTTAATGTCGAAGGTTGTGCTATCGTCTCCCACTCGTAATGTTAATTTGCCATCATAGACATCGATGACAGCACGAGCGGTAGCAAGAAATGGTCTACCTAAGATGATGGGTACCAAGTCATCCTCCTCCATATCCAGGATTAGGAAGTCAACCGGGAATTTGAATTTCCCGACTATGACTAGCACATTCTCGCATATCCCTACGGGGTACTTGACCGATCTATCGGCTAGTTGGATGTTCATACGGGTAGGCTTTAATCCAGAGTATCCTAGTCTACGGAACATAGAGTGAGGCATGAGATTTATACTTGCTCCTAAATCAGCAAGAGCATTCTTGATTGATAGAGGTCCTATGGAGCAAGGCAGGGTGAAGTTGCCCGGATCGTCTACCTTCTTTGGTAGCCCTCGATGGGTCACCACTGAGCATTCTTCCCCCAGGGTCACAAGACCCTCGAGTTACTTCCTGTTAGCGAGTAGCTTTTTGAAGTATGTGCTATACTTTGGCATGTGATAGCAAGCATCAAGGAGCGGTATGGTGACAACTGAGTCTTTTAGGTATGACAAGAACCTCTTGTTATCATTCTCAGTTTTCTGGTTCCTTAATCGGGACGGGAATGGGATTCTCACAGGTTGGTTAGGCAGGGCTGATGGGGAAGGGGTCGTCACGGGCGGTTGGTCTGGGGCACCAACGCCGACATCCTCCTCCTCCTCCCCAGGTTTGTTTGGATCGAGGGTGATGGGGGACGAGTTTGGGTAAGGAGGGTCCTTGGTTGTCGTTCCAGCTCGCGTGGTTATCGCGAGCATGGGGTCTTTTTTGCTTACTGATGGCGTTTGAAGATTATCTAGGGCTGAGTTAAGCTTGTTGAAAAATTCTCCAATACCCTCCTGCTGCTCGTCGAAAAGCTCATTAAGGCCTTTCATTTGCAAGTCTTTTTCTTGAGTGAAGTGACCAAGGTCATCTTTGAAATTGCTCCTGATTTTGAATTCAGGGCCTTCCTCCCCTTCTCTTTTCTTTACCTGATTTCCCCAAAGGGTGTAATCGTCATTTTGGTAAAAAGGCAAAAGGGAGGGATAAGCATAAATGTCCCCTCCTGACAAGCATGCATGTTCAGTTGTGGTTGCTCCTTCACATTCTTCCACCTCATGCGGGCCCCCACAGTAATCGCAGATCAAGTAAGGATTTGACAGCTGTTTAGGTAATAGCGATCCAGATAGGAATTCCACTCTCTTGTGAATTTTTCTCAACCGATCCGAGGTGATTTCAGAAATGCTAACAGTCGACTCAGTTTCATCCCAAGTGTCATCCTGGTCCTGAGCATATTCTTCAATCCTATCCCATCCTTCCTCGGCACTAAGATAGGCCAATCTTCCTTTTCCAGATTGGTTAATTCCGTTTCGGTCTTTAGAGGAGATATTATCGTAGAAGATTTGGACCAAGAGCCAAAGCTCAATGCCATGATGGGGAACTTGTCTTATTAAATCTTTAAATCTAGTCCACGATTTATGGAAGGGTTCATCCTTCCCCTTCCGGAAACGGAGGATCCTATCTCTAAATGCCGAGGTTTTTCCAGGTGGAAAGAACTTCTCATAGAACTTGGATATGAGTTGCTCCCATGTGAAAATAGATTCGGAAGGGAGTTTGTCATACCATTCTTGGGCTTTTTCATATAAGGTGAAAGGAAAGAATCGCAATCGGGATGTGTTTCTAGTAGCCCCATCCGTATGGAGGGTGTCTACTATTTTCAGGAAGTCCTTGATGTGCTGGATTGGATTTTCCTCATCTAGTCCGCGAAACTTACACACACTTTTGACAAGCCAAACATCGTTTGCATGCAAGACCTCGTTGGTGTGTTCGTTTGGGTAGACAATGGCGTTTGAGAAGCCACGAGAGGTTGGGGAGGAGTAGTCTTTAAGACGTTTAGGAATGGGGGTTGCGGGAGTACTAGTGTCGTCGTTGGGTTGGGAGCTAGGGGTTGTGACATGGTTTTCTGAATTTTCTTCAGAGAGAGGTGCATCAAAATCGATGGCAACGCTAGATGGTTCAGAAGTTGAGTGATATTGTGTCAATCTATGCAGTTCTCTTTCGGGTTCCGCATAAGGCAAGACAAGGTTTCGAGTGGAACTACGACTCCTAGTGATCCTAAGGTTAAGGGATTCGTCATTTGCCATGATGGCAAGTGGTGAAGAGTTAAGAACAAAAGCACAAAGAAATGAGATAGACTAAAGAAGACCTAAAAATAAAAATAAAATCTTACTAGAAAGGAATCTAGCAAGTAGACCTAATAAAAAGAAATTCTAACCTAGACAATAACTATTCCCCGGGCTGCGGCGCCAAAAACTTGATGCGTGGGAGTCGCAACAGGCTTTACCTCTCGAGGGATCTCGAGAAGCTTACAACCCCCACCAGGCAGTGTACCTGATCGTTGTAGTATAGTATAGTGACAAGTACCGGGGGATTGATCGTTCAGCTTAGGAATAGTGTCGCTAGGATTAGAAAGCCTAAATACTAGTTCTAAAGGTGAGGGATGATTATTTTTGTGTTTTTATATTTTATGGAAAGCAAATTAAAATCTCGGGTTTGAAGAATTTGGGCGGAATTAGTTGCTAATCAACTAACCCAATACTAAGATTCAATCAAAATAAAATACTAAAAATGAAAATAAACTAATTTATACTAAGGTTGTGAGCAGTAATTGGAGAAAATGTGTTTACTTAGATTTCACTACTCCCTAGATATCTTTTACACGTTAATTACTTGTTATAATTGCATGGATGACGGATCATATTCCTTAATACCATTCATGGGGTGGCACACATAACTCCCCAATTCTATGAGCTCTTATCTCCTCCTACACCATGCCCAGCACAACTATAGGGATTGTAAACAGTGGCTCATGCATTAAATACAACCAATAAAGACCTAGTGCGCGTTGGTTCATGTTTCTTAAGACGTTCAAGCATGTTACCAATTGGAGATCTGCCAGTTTTCTTAAGCCTAACATATAAATCATTCATCCAAGACAAGAATAAACAAGTAATCAACACATAATCAATATCTAGGTTTCATTAGATCTAAGCAAACACAAGATAGATCTAGCCTAGCATGATAGAATTAAGACAAGAACATGATATAGACAACCAACACATAGACATATTGATTGAATTAGAAGAACACTTATCTTGATTAATCATGCAAGGTATCAAGGGGTTGGAACCCTTGAAAAACCTGTAAAGTTACACCAAAATCGTACTTAGGGTTTCTCCCAAAACTTTTTTTCTTTAAATGTGAAAAATTAGAAAACTATATATAGGAAAAGGGTTCTGACGGCATCAAGACCAAATAGGTGACGCCGTCACCTCGCCGCCAAAACAATCCTCGGACTGCCTAGATCTACATTTGACGCCGTCAAGAACAATTCATTTCCAGGCCGTCATGACTTTTACTCTTGACGCCCTACCTTCATGACGCTGTCAAAACTCTTCTGGGTCGTCATGGAATTTTACTCTTGACGCCGTCAGGGAACTACTCTTGACGCCGTCATGCACTGTTCCCAGCATGGAAAATTAAGACTTTGGCGTTTTCTTCACTTTTATGCTCCAAAAACGTTCGAATTGCTTCCTTTTCCAGATTTCACTCCCAAAGTACCTAAAATCACAAAAGGAACGATTTAGGGCAATATTTGATCAAATAAATTCGGATTCGGGCTTAAATGACCCCCTAAAAGCGGATCATTTTTCGCCTCATCATATATATATATATATATATATATATATATATATATATATATATATATATATATATATATATATATATATATATATATATATATATATATATATATATATATATATATATATATATATATACATACACACACACACACATATCCAGATATTCCCAAACATCTCTCAAATTCTCACTTAACTTGACACTTTGATCATTTTATCCAAAATAGTCAACGGTACATTTTAATTAACGAAAGGTTAATTAAAAAATTGTCAAGTACTTCATCTTCATGCCAATAAACTCTTACGTATTTTTTATATATTATAAATCTAATTATATACGTATAAATATGTTTGTTCCAGAAACTAAAACTGTGAAAATTCGAAATTTAAAGGGCGACCCCCTTAAAGATTAAGGCGACCGGCTTGTTATCAAGGGCGGTCCCCTTAATGTTTAAGGGGGCCGGCCTACTGTAACTTCCAAAATCGTTTTCCATCTTAAATCCTTTCCAAAACACTCCATTTGTTCATATTTTCTCCACTCACCTTTGCTGTGAACGAACCAAAACAACCAAAACCACTTAAATCCTTCACCAAATCACCAATCCGGGGTTGTTTTGCAAGGGGCAAACACTAACCAAATGTATAGCGACACCTTTTGTAAGTTCTCCAACATACATTTCATCACATTTCATTCAATTTAGTGTCAAATCAATAATTAGGTATTTTATTAAAATCCATTTTAATCCGAATTTTATTTAAATTGAAGTTAGAAATTGTATAACCAAATGTTTCCCATTGACTTAGAATGTAGAATTGCAACTCAAACTAAGTCTAGCACATCATATTGTAAAAATCTTTAATTGCCCATAAACCCTTGTTAATATCATTCTTCAAAATGCACATTGTTGATATAACTCTTAAAAACTAGTTAAAACTTACCACATTGTAATGGTTTAATGTTTTAAACTATCAAACATACTTTTCAAATCATTGCAAAAAGTTTCATGAAGACAACATGGGCGTTTGGTTCATGAACAAATCATACTTATACGAATTTATTTAAAACTTAAAACTAGTTCATTAAACTTACTAACATAATTCGAGTCTATAGAAGTCATCAAGATATATAATCAATATATATATATATATATATATATATATATATATATATATATATATATATATATATTGATGTTTTAGGCGATATTCATCTAGTTAAGGAAGCGTTTGGTTTAACTTGAAAAAAGACATTTTGAAAACCAAAATTCATATTTTCATTTTTAAACAAGCTTTATATTAGTCAAACTCCTAAGAGATAGCAAGATATATAACCTAATATATATCTAGCCAAATTTCGAAATGAATTATGATATCTAAAGTGATGTTTGGATAGTATTGATATTATATCGAATCTATTCCACAACTAAACTTTGACATCATAAGATACATTTTAAACGAGTTTAAAATTAAAAACAAGGAACATTGTGAAACTACTTCCTAGGATATTTTTTTTGGTCGAAGAAGTAGGCTTTCGTTCCACATGTATTGCATATATATATATATATATATATATATATATATATATATATATATATATATATATATATATATATATATATTGATGAGGCGAAAAATGGTCCATTTTTAGGGGGTCATTTAAGCCCGAATCCGAATTTATTTGATCAAATATTGCCCTAAATCGTTCCTTTTATGATTTTAGGTACTTGAAGAGTGAATTCTGGAAAAGAAGCCATTTTGGACGTTTTTGGAGCATAAAAGTGAAGAAAACGACAAAGTCTCAATTTTCCATGCTGGAACAGTACATGAAGGCGTCAAGAGTTAACCCATGACGGCGTCAAACCCCAAGAATTAAAATCCGTAGCTCATGACGGCGTCACGCGGGCCGTCAGAAGTAGATCAAGGCCGTCCGAGGAAGTATTTGGCGGCGAGATGACGGCGTCACACCTTTGTTCTTGACGCCGTCACCCCGATTTTCCTATATATAGTTTTCTAGTTTTTCACATTAAAGGAGAGAAGTTTTGGAGAAACCCTAAAGACGATTTTGGTGCAACTTTTACATGTTTTTCAAGGGTTCCAAACCCTTGATACCTTGCATTGTAATTGAGATAAGTGTTCTTCTAATTCAATCAATATGTCTATGTGTTGGTTGTCTATATCTTGTTCTTGTCTCAATTCCATTATGCTAGGCTAGATCTCTCTTGTGTTTGCTTAGATCTAATGAAACCTAGATATTGATTATGTGTTGATTACTTGTTTATTCTTGTCTTGGATGAATGATTTTATATGTTAGGCTTAAGAAAACTGGCAGATCTCCAAATGGTAACATGCTTGAACGTCTTAAGAAACATGAACCGAGGCGTACTAGGTCTTTATTGGTTGTATTTAATGCATGAGCCACTGTTTACAATCCCTATAGTTGTGCTGGGCATGGTGTAGGAGGAGATAAGAGCTCATAGAATTGGGGAGTTATGTATGCCACCCCATGAATGGTATTAAGGAATACAATCCGTCATCCATGCAATTATAACAAGTAATTAACGTGTAAAAGATATCTAGGGAGTAGTGAAATCTAAGTAAACACATTTTCTCCAATTACTGCTCACAACCTTAGTATAAATTAGTTTAATTTCATTTTTAGTATTTTATTTTGATTGCATCTTAGTTTTGGGTTAGTTGAATAGCAACTAATTCCGCCCACTCTTCAAAAACCCGAAATTTTACTTGCTTTCATAAAAATATAAAAACACAAAAATAATCATCCCTCACCTTTAGAACTAGTAATTTAGGCTTTCTAATCCTAGCGACACTATTCCTAAGCTGAACGATCAATCCCCCGGTACTTGTCACTATACTATACTACAACGATCAGGTACACTGCCTGGTAGGGGTTGTAAGCTTCTCGAGATCCCTCGAGAGGTCAAGCCTGTTGCGATTCCCACGCATCATATATATATATATATATATATATATATATATATATATATATATATATATATATATATATATATATATATATGTTAATTGTTTTTGTCTTAATTTTATTTTTGTTTTTATATTGTTTAGGTGAAAATGCCTAAAACCATGGTTGGTGATGTTTTTGAAACCAAACAATACATTCATCAAGTTTCCTCTACTCCTGGCATGTCTCCCGAAATTGCATGTTACTATCGTCCCATTTAAAAATAGAAACATTCACGAGGGTAGAATTGTCGATCCATCCTACTATGAATCCGATCAAATCGAACGAATGTTCACCAATATCCGTCTTGATTGTCTTTTCAAAATCAACGAACGAAGCATTCCTCACTTTGTTCTCGACTTCTATAGCCAAGTGACGGTGCAAACCGATCCCTATGGCCATCTCCTCATTTCTTTCATGATTTAACATCAATTCATCACTCTTACTCTTGCTCAATTTGGACAAATCCTCAGAATCCCATACAACGGCCAAGCTGTATACTCCAATGAATGGGGTCTTTCCTCACTTGAACGAAATCGTCCTCAGGATGGTCCATACTATTCTGAGATTCCTAGTCCTAAATACATTCGTCGACTGCTTGAACTAGAACGTGGTACGACTAGTCGCAAAATCAAGTCGAAGAATGTCGATATTCATGAAAATCAAATTCTTCTCAAAGAGCTAAGCCTCGACAAGAAAAATTGGGAAGAACTCATTCGCGAGAATTCGTTTGGTACCGGCGGTCACCATGATCATCTCATGGCTAGCATCGCCCACATGTTGTATTGTGTAGTTGCTGAAGAAAACTACAATCTGGCTTATCTCTTTGTCCATCGAATCATGACTGCCAAAAACACTCCAAATTTCAATCTTCCTTATGGTATGTTCCTCACTCAACTTTATCGTCATGTCATGAAACACTACCAAGATCTTCGAAATGATTATTATGTGCAAATTCATCCCACTTTGAACCAACTCACTCTTGTTCGTACTCGTCGTTCTCGAAATGACAAAGGAAAATCTCATGGTCCTTTATTTTCTATGCCTCGTGGTTCAACATCTCATCGAGGTAACGATAATGATGAGGAGAAAAACACCTCGCGTGTTAGTACCCCATCCCCCACTACCTTTGTTGATGATCTCCCTGATCTTGATTATACCGATTATCAAATTCCTCTTCCTCATGAGTGTACCGATGAACTCCTCTTCACCCGTCAAGCGTCCATAATTAACCGACAACAACAAATGCATGAAGAAGTTAGAGGAGGATTCAAGTCCGTAGGAAAGATGTTCAGGTAGATGATGGGCAAGAAGAAGAAGTAGAGTTGTTGATGTGTTGCTACTTTATAATATTATTGTTCGATTAGACATTTGTATGTTTTATTTGTCCGATTTATTCGGAAATACTTGTGCTCCTTCATGTTTGTCTCTTGAATGTTGCTTAGGCTTTAACTATTATCATGCTTGAACCTTGATTATAACTTTATGCTAAATTTATGCTTCTTTTAGTTTGGCTTATAATATATTAGTTTGCATGCATGATTTGTTATTTATGCTTATATTTCATCATTCCTAGAGTATATGATTCAAATAGAGCTTGCTGGAAACACACATTTGAAAAACCACCCATTTATGCAAATTTTTGGTTTCTGGTCGCCTGGGAAAACACCAGATGGGCGGCCCCCTTAATTTTCTTAGGCGGGCCCCTTAATCATTAACGGGGCCGGCCTACAATTAAGGGGACCGGCCATCTGGAACTGTATTTACTGTTTTCTTTTTGCATCTTGTGACCTCCTTCTCTAGTATCAGCTACCATTTCTCCTTATAACCCAACTAATTTTAGAATCTCCTTAAACCATTTTAAAAACATACCTAAATCAACCATTTCCATACTATAAATTCCCTCCAAATAAACAATCTTCATATCATTATTCATCATCTTTTTCAACCTAAACCATCATGTCTCCACCAAGCACCTCCAACTCTAAGGCCTCAAAGAAACAAAAGATTGTTATCATCCCTCCAAAACAACTCTTCATTGACTTAACTAATGAAGGCAACACAACTCCATCACCTCCACCTAAATGCTCATCTCCAAGTGCACCTAATGCACCATCCAAAACACCTTCCACTCATGGAACTTCCTCATTACATAAACTCACACTTGTCATCACCACAAGCATCATCACCACCTCCTACACAAGAACCTCTTTCCACCCATCTTACCATCTCACTTTCACCAATAACACCACTTGATGCTCATATTTCATCTCCACCAATTACACCACCATTCTTTGTCAATCTCGTACCTTAGAGCTTACTTGAAGCTCATGGTGATACTTGCCTTTGTTGCATCCACAACCAAACCATAATCTTTGGTCTTAGAGATGAAATTCAATATATGTTTTCATATATTGAACACTTACTTACCAACCCACCACCACCACCTCCTCCACCATCCTCACCAATTATTCCACCACCACAATCTTCACCCATTTCTCCACCATCACCATCATGCTCTCCAAATTAAGCATATGCTATGCTTAATAAATAAAGCTTTTACCACCCTTTTATTTGCAAGCTCTATGAAGGCCATGTACTCTTTGCATGATGGAGTACTTTTCTAGTTATTATTTCATCTAGTTGTTATTCTATTTGTAATCTCTTTTGATGCTACATGTATTGTTGTGTTTTTACACAACGTTAGCTTTAATATGTATGCTTCTATTTAATGATGCTTGTTTATATTGTTGTCACTTTATATATAATTGCATGTATATACTTGTTCTTCTAATATTTTTGTTTTTCAAGCATTCCATAGCTCGTCTCCTTGGTTCCCCCGAACGAGGGGGAGTACACATCAAGGGGGAGTTTTCATCCCGTCAATATTTCACGATTGACACTTGTCGGCAAAACCTTTTTGATTCTACAAAAAGGGGGAGAAGTAAATATAAACTCACTAAAATACTTGTTTAAAAACTAATTTTTGATTTAATGAGTTTAAGTTTTGTAATCATCAAAAAGGGGAAGATTGTTGATATAAATAATGCTTAAAAACGTTATTAATATTTCTCAATAACTCTACGTTTTGATAATCACAAAATGTAAACTAAATTAAGTCAAGATTATGACGTAAACAAGTATTTAGTAACAAATATTTACTTCTACAACTAATATCACTTAAGGTATGCATAAACTAAGCATCTTATGCATTACATGATCAAAGGAAGTATTTTCTCAACACAAAACATTTTATAAAATGACATTAACATTTTATATATTTTAGTAAATCATTTTTGGTATTGTTTTATTAAACCACAAAGATATGATTTCAAATTTTCAACCAAAAAGGGCAAAATCTCTCCAGAAAAACCTTCCCTACAAAAAGACAAACAAACCCAATGTTCTGGAGGAGCGGCCCCCTTAGAACCGTAGAGGGGGGTGAATATGGTTTTGTTGGAAATAAAATGCACAGAGTAAAGAGTCTGCCTAAAGAGCCTGCTAGTGATAGTTAAGCCTGCTTCTTCAGTTTTGCTGATGTTGAAGATATACTAACAGTACCTTCTGGGTAAGAAGGTACTGCTAGTTAAAGAAGGTCCTGCCAGTTTTCACGACAAGTTGCTATATTTTAATTAGAGATATTTACTTGTATTATTAGTCTTTGTACAAAGTTATACGTTAAGTAGAAGTAGTACAGAAGTCTCAGTAGATATAACGGAGTGTTTTACCTTGAAAGGTGTAATATTAGGATAAGATAAACCTCTAGTATATTATATTAAGCAACTTGACCACTTGTAACAAGGGCTCCTTATACTATAGAAGGAACCCTTAAGACACCTTCTTAGATATATCTTTTCATACAGCTTTCATAGCTTTCCCATGCATAACTTCTATCTTTAACCTTTTCACATATCAAAGATTCAAGGTTACACTTGTAATCCTGGTGATAGTTAAGATCACCCGTATTATTTCATCAATAATATTGAATTGTTTTATGTTATTCATGTTGTGTTCATTCTCATTTACTTATTCACCACCTTTGTTCCTTTAGTGTGTTTTAGTAAATTCCGCGTGCTAACTCACATTCATTCATAAATATCCTAAACACATTACTGAGATTAACATCCCAAGTGTTTGCACAAATCAATACAGAATCCTTCCACAAGTGGTATCAGAGCTAGGCTGATATTTACGACATAAAAGAACAAAGCAAAAATGGATGTTGAGCACATTCAAACCCATGTGGCTGCAAAACTTCCATTACTCAAACAGAATGAGTTTGAGATGTGGAGACTGAGGGTTGAACAATACTTCTAAGTGCAAGACTATGCACTTTGGGAGATTATTGAAGAAGGAAACTCTTTTAAACCAGTAACCACCACCTCCACAGTAAATGATGCACTTGTCACAACCGTGCAAGTAAACCCAATAACCGCTGAAGAAAGAATTCAGAAGAGAAATGATCTTAAAGCCAGGAGTATGCTTCTCATGTCTATTCCAAATGACCAGCTTTTAATCTTTAACAAGTACAAGTGTGCTAAAACCTTTTTTCAAGCTATTGTGGCTAGATTTGGTGGTAATGATGCTACCAAGAAAACCCAGAAAACACTTTTAAAACAACAGTTTGAAAACTTTTCAGCCACACCAAATGAGTCTTTGGACAGCATGTTCAATAGACTACAAAAGCTTTCTAGTCAGTTAGCCATTCATGAAGTGATAATATCTCAAGAAGACTTAAACTCCAAATTCCTTAGAAGTCTACCCTCTGAATGGGCCATGCATGTGATTGTCTGGAAAAACAAACCAGATATTGATTCCATGAGTCTCAATGATCTTTACAGCAACTTCAAGATAGTAGAGCATGAACTAAAGAAGTCTACTAGTTCAAGCCCAGGAAATATGGCATTTATGTCATCTCATGGTACTTCCAAGAAAGTTGATGAAGAAAAAGATGGTAGAGAAGAAGGTACTGCCAACACAAATTTTGGTACTGCCAGTACTTCCAGCAGTACCAAAACCATTTTAGATGAAACAATTGGTTGTGCTTTCCTAACATCACAGCACAATGGTTCCACATTGACCTTTGAAGATCTTCAAGAGATCAGTGATGATGATCTTGAAGAGATGGACATAAAATGGCAGCTTTCACTTCTTAGCATGAGGGCTAAGAAATATTTGATGAGGACTAGAAAGAAGATTGTCATCAATGGCAATGAACCTGCTGGGTATGACAAATCTAAAGTGGAGTGTTACAACTGCCACATGAAGGGTCACTACTTAAGAGAATGTAGAAGACCAAAGAAGCAGGGTGATAAGGGAAGAGGTTTTGAGAACAAGAACAGGGGAAACAATGAGAACAAGAGCAAGGAAGTGGACATCACTGAAACAAAAGCTATGGTAGCCATTGATGGGCTGGGTTTTGATTGGAGCTTTATGGGTGAAGAAGAGTCATCCTCAAATGAAATGGCTTTAATGGCTCTCTCCAATCCTGAGGTACAAATTACTAAATGTTCTGCTACTTGTGAAGTTTTTAAAGAACTAGAAATCTTAAGAAAACTTTATGATGAACTGAAAGAAGAACAAAGAAAAACTCATCAAGACCTAGTTAATCATAAGTGTGGTATGTCCAAACTTGAGAAACAGATAATTCACTTTAGAGAAAATGAACTCACATTTTCTGACACAAAAGCTATTCTTAATAGAGACATATTTCGTAAAGATGCTGAAATAAACATGTTAAGAACTGAGTTTGCTAAAGTGAAACAAGCAAAAGATAATATTCAACTAACTGTTACAACATTAGAAAATGCTTCTGCTTGTACTAAAAGTATAGTTGAGAACCAAATGAACAAGAAAATCAAATCTGGGATTGGATACAACACATGTCCTCCTCCTTACAGAGGAATTCCTTGTCCCCCAGGTTTAGATCTTGCTGAATCAGGTTTACATGAGCTCACAAATAAACCACTAGAAAAAGTAAAACCTGTAGAAAATAGTGAACCTTTTGAGAGTGCAAGTGATACTTCACTTTCCAAAGAAAAGGTGCTCACTGATAAGAGCTCAGATGTTACATCTAATGAAGGTTGGACATCTTATGAAAATGGAAAAGAAACTGTTTCTAAGAAAGGAAACAAAGTAGGACCAACCAGTCCTAAAAGTGTAGAAAGTATCACAAAGACTAAAGTTGTTCTAAAAACAGTAGAATGTTGTGCTAAATGTAATAGCAAACCTAGAGGTAGTCAGAGAAATTGGAACAATCTTAAGTCACATCAACTTGGTGATAACTTTGTTTTGTACAATAAGGCATGCTATTACTGTGGTAGTTTTAATCATACTCGTGCTTATTGTAACAATTGGGTTTCTAGGAGTACATCAAGGTCTAAAACAAGTAAAACAAACCCCAGAAAAGGTTCTGTGAAATCTAATACACCAAAAGTCAATCATACTGTTAGAACCAATGAGTCTGTTTACCCAAAATTCACTACTAAGGGTGCAAGTAATACTTTCAAACATACACCAAAAGTTGTGAAAAGTCATATTGAAAGGAATTTTGTGGATAAAACACAAGACTGGAAACTAAAACCAAAAGGTTCTGCTAGACCATATGGTCCTGCTAGACCAAATGGTATTGCCAAATTTGGTACTGTCAGACCAAAAACCACAAAATGTGTCAAAAATGAAAATGCTGTTAAGTCCTCAGCATGTTGGATTTGGAGACCACTCCAACCAAATGGTGCATCAACAGTCCTAAAAAGGTTTGATTACATTGATGAACGAGGCAAACCCAAGTCAGTCATGACTTGGGTACCCCAAGGAAACTAATATGTGTATACATGTGCAGGAACATTCAAATGATATTGCAGATCAAGGATATGTAGATAGTGGATGTTCAAGGCACATGACAGGCAACATGTCTTACCTCACAGACTTCAAATCATTTGATGGAGGATATGTTACCTTTGGGGGAGGAATCAAAGGAAAGATTACTGGTAAAGGTACAATTAAAACCAGTAAATAAGATTTTGAAAATGTGTACTTTGTGAAAGAACTACAGTTTAACCTCTTAAGTGTCTCACAAATGTGTGACACAAAGAACAAAGTTCTTTTTACTAACACTGAATGCATTGTACTTTCTCCTGATTTTAAAATCCCTGATGAAAGTCAGATTCTTCTTAAAATCCCTAGAAAGAACAATATGTACATTATTGATTTAAAGAACATTGTTCCTAAAGAGAGCTTAACCTATCTAGTAGCAAAAGCCTCATTGGATGAATCTATGCTTTGGCATAGAAGACTTGGTCATGTAAACTTCAAAACAATCAATACAATTGCAAAATATGATTTGGTTAGAGGTTTACCCAAAAAGATTTTTCAAAATGACCAAACCTGTGTTGATTGTCTAAAAGGCAAACAACATAGAGCTTCTTGTAAGCCCAAGACCCATAACTCAATTTCTCAAGCTTTATACATGCTTCATATGGACCTCTTTGGTCCTACTTCTGTGAATAGCTTGAATGGTAAAAGATATTGTCTTGTAGTTACTGATGATTACAGCAGATTCTCTTGGGTTTTCTTTTTAAAAACTAAGGATGAAACAAGTGAGATCCTTAAGTCCTACATTACAGGGATAAAAAACCAAACTGATAAGAAAGTAAAAGTAATTAGATGTGACAATGGGACAGAATTCAAGAATAGAGTTATGGATGAATTTTGCAAAGAAAAAGGAATAAAAAGAGAATATAGTGTAGCTAGAACCCCACAGCAAAATGGAGTAGCAGAAAGGAAAAATAGAACACTTATTGAGGCTGCTAGAACAATGCTAGTAGATTCTAAGTTGCCTATTTCATTTTGGGCTGAAGCAGTAGGTACTGCTTGTTATGTACAGAATAGGGTTCTTGTTGTCACAACTCACCATTTCAGGTCATTTCAGGTCATCTCCCGAACTTTGGAAAAACACTATTCATCAAACACTATTCATCAAAACACTATTTATCAGTTTACTATTCATCATTTTTGGTGTCAGTTTGATATTCCGAGAAGCATTCAGAAATTTTACTATTCACGAAACACTATTCATTGCGGGAAAAGATTTCATCATTCACGTGCATCACACATTTCATCGTAAATTTAGTTTACGGGTATTCAAATTCGCGTAACCGTATTGGTTCAGGTGCAAATTCATGCATTATCAGTAATAACATTTCATACGGACTGGGGATAGTCTGCATATCATCAGTAGGTCATTTACATGTTATACCACTCTTAGGATTTTCAAATTTGTATATTTGATACATTTAACGTTTTCCTTATAATTATTTATAAATAAACGTTAACACCCGGTTTATACACGACGAATATATCTAAATATTCCCAAAATGGTCCCGACATATTTTTATATCCATTTTATCATCATAAAAGTTATAACATTCAGTTACCCAGTATTTTGGAAATTTATTTTATTTATAACGTACGCTTATGAATATAACGACGGTTTTCGTGAAAACTAAACAATAATCACCCGATCACTCAGTAAATGTACCCAACATATTTTTAATATGCTTTTAACATTATTATAACTTTATTTCATCCCAGTTAACTTCGTGAACGTTTATTTCTATTAAACCCGGTACCCGATTTTAACGAATAACACGTAATAACACTTAACGTTACACTAAATTCCTAATTAAATACCAAGTACCCCTACCCCCCCCCCCCCCCCCCTTGGCTCACCATAACCGGCCACATGACCACCCCTTTAGCCCCATGCATTAACTTCTTATTAGAATACTAATAAACCTCTAAAACTTATACTTAACCAAAAACCTAGAATCATATCTTCACTTTTTAGATAAGATAGAAAATCATCTCATCTCTTCCCCTCTCTTGCAAACCCACGACCAAAACCCAAAATACATGATCAAGTGAAGATTTTTCTAAAGCTAAAGCACCAAACTTGTTCATTATACTTGCCTAATCAAGAATCAATCAAGAAAAACACAAGTAATCCAAGCATACTCATCATCTAATCATCTCATTTTATCAAGTAAGTTATCAACTTTATTTTTACATGAATCATCTTATATTTACTTGTATTTCATGAGTTCCATGCTAAAAACCATGTACAACTAGCTATACCATCATTTATTTTGTCAAAAATGGAACATACAAACCCTAACTTTTTATTTATGAATCCCCTTGCTATAATAACTTGGTTAGGAGTCCATGACACCCTAAGAAGGTGTATGGTAGGATTAGATTAGCTATGTGGTGATTACAAGAGATTTGGTTGAAGTAAAAACTAGTTTTGAACCTTGGAAATGGATTTCTAACAAGTATTTATACATGCTGTCCCATTTTTGTAAATCCAGGAAAATCAGTAAATACAAAATAAACTTTGGCAAAAATTTTAGAAAATACTTTCAAAAACGAATCCGTAGGCGAAAGAACGGATTAAAACGAGTTTATAACGAAGGAGATATGATTTTTGCAAGTTTAACGACGAAAACTATTTTCTGAAAATTGTACATGCTGTCCCACGATTTTCAATGGGCAATCTGAGGTGTAAAACTTGATCTTGCCATCCCGACTTATCAAAAATATATTAGTATGTTGTCCCACGATTTCGAGGATATAAAGAACGTAGAAAAAAAGCTTATAACGACCAAGATATACACGTTTCAAAATCGGCGAAACTCTATTTATTTCCATCAGCTTTTTAGCAAAATATTACTAAGTATAGACACAGTTTTTGTAAGACATCATGTTGAGAGCCAATTTACTCACTGATAAACTCATTTCTGGAAAATTTACATCATTGACAAAAAGTTAGCTCACCCAGCCTAGTTTTCAAAACATCCAGCCGTTTGTCAAAAGGATTTATAACGAACAACTTATGGACTTCCAAACTTTCCCGAAAACTGCCCTGAATCTGCCAAAACAGCCCAAACACCTCACTTGACGGCTAATTATCTTTATGATCGAGACCTGTATGGACAAACTTCACTTCTGTGAATTTTTAGATATGGTGAAAATCTTCTCAAAACAACTGAGCTTCTTTCCTAACTCTTAATATTCACTATTTCACGACTAGTTTTATGAGACTGTTTTGTCACTAATAGAAGTAATAATACTTCTACGTACTAAATTCTAGATTTTCTAGAAATATTAACCAATTACCCAATTTCATAACTAATGATGTATTAGTGATTACAAGTATATTTTCATTACTACAAGGCGTTATTTCAAGGATTTCAAACCGAGGATTTCAACACAAACATTGGTACATACGATATATATATATATAAGTATATATATTACAACTAGTTTATTTTTCTAATAGCCATATTTTCCTAAGTCTTGGAATATATACTTTTGATAACAACAAGTGTTTTTCAAAGAGTAGAGTGGTATAGGAAACATGGGCATGGACATTCATAACATCATTTCATGATCTAAAGTAGATCGTTCATCATTCATATTAGGTTGCGGCTAGTGTGCGCGCCTTGTTTTTTCAGCTCATTACATGTTCATGGTACCATCATATTGGGTTGCGGCAGCTAATTGTTCATTGGTGTTCATTTCATTTCATCACAGTTTAATCAGTTAAGGTGAGTTTTCATAGCCCCGTTTTCAATTCAACATTTTTGATTGTTTTCAAATCCCACGGGGGGAATACATTGCATCAATCATTTTAGTACGAGCCCAAGTATTCAAACATGTACATTGCTTAAGTTACTTTGCCATGTGATAAGTCCCCTGTAACATCATGAACCGTTAATTTACCGCTAAGCGAGAGTGAGTGGATAGATCTATCGAGGGTGACGCCTCCATCCGTGGTAGTGATTACCAACAGTAAGCGGATGCATGTCATGTCTTTTACATTTGAATGTTTCGGCAGAACATTCGGGAGGGGCATAGAATTTCATCAGTCATAGCTTCGGTGTCATGAGCTTAAGGCTATTGTACAATTTTCATGAGATCTTTATCTTGCACTTTTACTTGTGGTGGCCGTACATCATTACATTTTACAAACCTATGGAATTCACCAACATTCGTGTTGACGTTTTAGCAATGTATTTCAGGTTATTAAGGTAGCTCATGTGACATGCATTTGGACCTTCATGGAGTCGCGGAGTCGACGCGTCTCATCATTATTTCATGCACTTATGTAAACGTTTGATCTAGTATGACTTGCTTTTCATAAACACGCAACACATTTTGGGGACCTCATTTTGTAAACTCTGAATTATTTCAATAATCAAATGCGGTATTTTCCAAACGACACTTTAGGTCGTTCAATGTAACTGTAACTGTGGTGCTATGACAGACACCCCCAGGTATTCCATTCCGCTGCAAGTCAGGTAAATTGGGGGTGTGACAGATTGGCATCAGAGCTAAGGTTATAGCGAACTAGGATGTATCTTGGACCCTAGACTATAACCGCATCATCATAGCATCTCATCATTTCATCATAAGTGCATAATCATGATACATGTTGTTTCATACATACCCTGTGCGAGTTATTTATACTCATATCCGTATATGTATATCATTTTATTGACCTGGTTCACAAGTGACATGTCTTCAGATACTCACCCTGACATCCTTTTATCGGATTCCAACATTGAAGATGCCTTGTCATCTTCCACTACCATTATACCACCAGTTGCATTTACACCACCATTGGTACTATTGATTTGCCATAGGAACAGGGTTTTCCTATCATTCAGCCCGTACATAGAATGCCTTTTGGTAGTGTATTCAGAATTAATCTTAATGGACTTATTAGGATGCTTATTGCAAGGAAGATAGTGTGTTTTCTTTCCATCACTAGTAGGGCACTTACTACTCAGGTACTATCACCACCATCAGTTACTTATTACACTATTGGCCTTCCCACAGTGTGTACTTTAGTTTTACCTTTTGGATGTCGCGTGGTAGCACGAAAGAGGATAGTATTTCATTCACTGGTACCATCATTGTCATTTTCCTTTTCCATTCCCACTTGCCATGAACTAGATAACACCTAGTAGATAACACAAATATCACGGACTCAACAGAAACATCCGCAGATTCTTCAGGAATGGTTCAGAACCTACATTATCTAAGATTTGATAGATGCACAACTTCAGACACCACTTCAGGACTATCTCGACCTTATGATGCCACAAACCTGATTTCACACAGAGGGACACCAGGAAGTCCCTAGACCAGATTTATATCCTCACTAGCTTTTACTATTATCCTAGCCACAGAAGGTGTGGAACAACAATCTAGGTTGCAATGCTGCTCAACAATCACCCAAAGGACAAGAAATGAATAGAGCCTTTGCTGCAGAACCGCACACAAAGAGAAGGTATATTGGAAAGTTACCTTACTACAACCTGTGTAATCAACATCACCGAGGTCATTGCAGTAAAATGTGTGGAGTGTGCAAGAAGCAGGGTCATCGGACTGAAAATTGTAGGAAACTCACAAATCAGAAAATCCTAGGGAGTTGCTTCAAATGTGGAAACTTAGGGCATTTCAAGAATGACTGCCCGGAGTTAAGGAACAAGGAAAAATCATGAACTTGAAATCAAGACTGAATCACTCGAGGAATAGCGTGAGTTGTTGAAAGAGAACAGTCAGGATATTAGCAACATCAAGGATAACAACAATGCTTCAGCAGGAGGAGCTTTGTTTCAATATAAAAACCGTAGTTCGAGCCCTTTAGGGTTGTATCTTTCCTTTTGTACTTACCGTTGGTACGATGACATGACCTAGTTGTATTAAGCACTTTCCTATCAAATGTAGTATCTATCCTTTGTTACCTAGGTGATAATCATAACCTGCGTTTACTCCATTTTCTATTCCATTTGCTCAGACTTCAATCGTTTCGCAACATTATAGCATTGTCTCATCAGGGATTAGGTTTATTTCGTATTTGACGAATTAGTAGACTATTACCATTCGACAAGATTCACCCACGTATCCAATACACCATTCAAGCTATTTTACTATCATATGGGGAAAATGCTTTACAGAAAAATTTTTGAAGTAAGCTATTTTATTAACATCCTATAAATTGATTTTCTGTCATTACATCAAGTATTTACTATTGTTACGCGAAGCAATTTTCATGTTACTTGAAAGAAAATATCAGGACACCATTTTTATAACAATGCGTTGAACACCATCTAAAACTTTTGATAAAAGTTATGATATTTTGACAAAATCCAACATCGCATCATTAGTCCTCAATTATACATAGCCTGATCACCTATGGAAAATTCAGGAAGGATTATGCCATGAAGGAAATAATTACCTTTTCAAAGGATTGTTAATAACAATCTTCATCCAAAAGTTTTGTAAACAAAGGAACTCTTTCATAAACATCCCTTTTGCCGAACTATCCCTGGATACTTACCCCACCAGTCACTCATTCAGACATTAAGTTGGATTTTCCCATTGACTTCCCTAGAAGAGACTTTCCATATCAATTACATGCAGGATTCCTTTATACAATAAAAGCAATGAAAGGATTACAGAACTACTAACCAGAACTAGAAGTATATAGAGAGAGAATTCATAACTCAACAACAATCCTAAGATACTGCGAGACTATCCGAATCACCATCTCTGACTTAGTTGTCAAACTCTATCGTTTAAGGGTACTAGCTAGACTGAGCTACAGGATGGAACTCAATATAAATGTCCGCAGGACAACACAATAGAAATAAACCAAGCTTCTAATTGAGACTATAGAGCATTTCATTTAAACATGGCCTCATCTATACAAAAACTTTCCTGCAGTAAGTTTTCACAAAGGACAATTGTTTGAATCAAGAATATCAATGTAGATTCCTCTAAGGCATTATGTCTAGAAATTTCAGATAACCTCACCTTCATACCAAGCAAGGGATCAAACCAGAACATATCTCCTCATCTACATGGGAAAACAGAATAGACATTCATCGACACAACATCAAGTGATACCTTCGTCTTGCCAATTACAACGATAAACTATTTCAGGACTTAAGTTAGTCTAAATACCTATGCTTGTAGTAATGCCAGATAACCATCAATAGACATTATCCAACTTCAGGAACTAAGTGTTTGACATCTATGCATTTAAGCGAACATTTCCTATTCTACCATTTTATCCTTGTTAGTGTTTTCACTTTTAAATAAAGTTGATGTGTTTACATAAATCACCTACCTTGTGGAAAAATGATTTCTGAAATTCCTATTTTGAACAAGTACGATCCTTTTTGGTCAATCTTTAGCAACACTATGGTACACTGAGAAATATACATAAACATCAAACTTTGGTAAGCAGTCTTAATCACAACATGTTTGAAAACATTTTTTTTTCTACTTCATAACTACTGAAATTTTGAACCATCAGGCAAAATATTACCCAATAAATCATTTGCTCCATTTTCTAAATTCGTTTATTCAGAAAAAGATTTCAACCAAAACTCACAATCTCGAGACAAATTTCCAGAACCACTTTCCCTACAACATCGCTTATGCATTTAGGATTTATGACTTGACAATAAAGAATATTTGGAATTTGTGATGAAGGAATTAGGAAGGACATCACAAATTAATCACGAACTTCAGTAGTGGAGACCAAACCCAATAGACAAAGAAGAACATATGTCTTATCATCCGTTGGAACAAAACACAAGGAATCAAATTGTTACCTATATTCTATCCCTTTCAGATAACGCCAAGTTCGAAGGACCGAACGTTGTGGAATTAGTCACAAAGGTTTATTGTACCCATTTCAGTTTTTCCTGTTAAGGAAACCGATGCACCTTGGACTTCAGGTAATCATTTCAGGATTTCCTTCAGAAACCCATTTAGATGGAAACATCACTTATCACCCTCAGACCGATGGTCTAAGCGAGAGAACAATTCAAACATAGGAAGGTATGCTCAGAGCATGAGTGATTGACCCTAGAAATGGTTGGACGAATCATTTAACATAAATCAAATTCATCTACAACAATAGTTATCACACCAACAACGGGAAACTGGCAGAAGTTAGGTTGGTACATAACACACATCATTTGGATTGGATATTCTGAACAACAAACCATCCAGATTCAAGTGGGAGAACAAATTAAGTTAAAAGCAATGCCTTGGATTGGCATGATACAAATTGGATAACAAGAGAAGTTGAACCTTTAGCATGTTGGGCCATTTAAGATTCATTTTAGAATCGACCAACTAGCATACAAACTTGAGTTCTGGCAGAATTCAGCAGTATATATTACCAGTATCACATTTAAAACATTAAGAAGCGCAGACCATCTATTGATGGGCCAAACTTGGAAAAAGCTCAACTCATTAGTTCAGTAGGCATTCATGAGATAACCAGAAATTTTCTACAAGTCAAGAATCAGTTACAAGTTCAATAAGTCGTAAACCATTAAAACTTCAAGTTCTGCAGAGTTAGCAGAAAGTTCTGCCTAGGAAAGGCATGTTATCATTCAGAAAACTTGGAAAGTTACACCAATATACACTGGACCATTTATATTTTGACAGAGAAGGCATAGTGGCCGTCAGACTTGAACATTGCCAGAGAACCAACAGAAATCATGGACCGTGTGTTCAAACAGTTGAAACAGAGTCAAATTCCTATCATTAGAGTTCGCTGGAATTCTCGAATATCATCACCTTTTCATCAATACATTCTCAGAGACCAACATAAACTGAACTTCGGGACGAAGTTCCTTTTAGAGGGGAAGACTGTCACAACTCACCATTTCAGGTCATTTCAGGTCATCTCCCGAACTTTGGAAAAACACTATTCATCAAACACTATTCATCAAAACACTATTCATCAGTTTACTATTCATCATTTTTGGTGTCAGTTTGACATTCCGAGAAGCATTCAGAAATTTTACTATTCACGGAACACTATTCATTGCGGGAAAAGATTTCATCATTCACGTGCATTACACATTTCATCGTAAATTTAGTTTACGGGTATTCAAATTCGCGTAACCGTATTGGTTCAGGTGCAAATTCATGCATTATCAGTAATAACATTTCATACGGACTGGGGATAGTCTGCATATCATCAGTAGGTCATTTACATGTTATACCACTCTTAGGATTTTCAAATTTGTATATTTGATACATTTAATGTTTTCCTTATAATTATTTATAAATAAACGTTAACACCCGGTTTATACACGACGAATATATCTAAATATTCCCAAAATGGTCCCGACATATTTTTATATCCATTTTATCATCATAAAAGTTATAACATTCAGTTACCCAGTATTTTGGAAATTTATTTTATTTATAACGTACGCTTATGAATATAACGACGGTTTTCGTGAAAACTAAACAATAATCACCCGATCACTCAGTAAATGTACCCAACATATTTTTAATATGTTTTTAACATTATTATAACTTTATTTCATCCCGGTTAACTTCGTGAACGTTTATTACTATTAAACCCGGTACCCGATTTTAACGAATAACACGTAATAACACTTAACGTTACACTAAATTCCTAATTAAATACCAAGTACCCCTACCCCCCCCCCCTTGGCTCACCATAACCGGCCACATGACCACCCCTTTAACCCCATGCATTAACTTCTTATTAGAATACTAATAAACCTCTAAAACTTATACTTAACCAAAAACCTAGAATCATATCTTCACTTTTTAGATAAGATAGAAAATCATCTCATCTCTTCCCCTCTCTTGCAAACCCACGACCAAAACCCAAAATACATGATCAAGTGAAGATTTTTCTAAAGCTAAAGCACCAAACTTGTTCATTATACTTGCCTAATCAAGAATCAATCAAGAAAAACACAAGTAATCCAAGCATACTCATCATCTAATCATCTCATTTTATCAAGTAAGTTATCAACTTTATTTTTACATGAATCATCTTATATTTACTTGTATTTCATGAGTTCCATGCTAAAAACCATGTACAACTAGCTATACCATCATTTATTTTGTCAAAAATGGAACATACAAACCCTAACTTTTTATTTATGAATCCCCTTGCTATAATAACTTGGTTAGGAGTCCATGACACCCTAAGAAGGTGTATGGTAGGATTAGATTAGCTATGTGGTGATTACAAGAGATTTGGTTGAAGTAAAAACTAGTTTTGAACCTTGGAAATGGATTTCTAACAAGTATTTATACATGCTGTCCCATTTTTGTAAATCCAGGAAAATCAGTAAATACAAAATAAACTTTGGCAAAATTTTTAGAAAATACTTTCAAAAACGAATCCGTAGGCGAAAGAACGGATTAAAACGAGTTTATAACGAAGGAGATATGATTTTTGCAAGTTTAACGACGAAAACTATTTTCTGAAAATTGTACATGCTGTCCCACGATTTTCAATGGGCAATCTGAGGTGTAAAACTTGATCTAGCCATCCCGACTTATCAAAAATATATTAGTATGTTGTCCCACGATTTCGAGGATATAAAGAACGTAGAAAAAAAGCTTATAACGACCAAGATATACACGTTTCAAAATCGGCGAAACTCTATTTATTTCCATCAGCTTTTTAGCAAAATATTACCAAGTATAGACACAGTTTTTGTAAGACATCATGTTGAGAGCCAATTTACTCACTCATAAACTCATTTCTGGAAAATTTACATCATTGACAAAAAGTTAGCTCACCCAGCCTAGTTTTCAAAACATCCAGCCGTTTGTCAAAAGGATTTATAACGAACAACTTATGGACTTCCAAACTTTCCCGAAAACTGCCCTGAATCTGCCAAAACAGCCCAAACACCTCACTTGACGGCTAATTATCTTTATGATCGAGACCTGTATGGACAAACTTCACTTCTGTGAATTTTTAGATATGGTGAAAATCTTCTCAAAACTACTGAGCTTCTTTCCTAACTCTTAATATTCACTATTTCACGACTAGTTTTATGAGACTGTTTTGTCACTAATAGAAGTAATAATACTTCTACGTACTAAATTCTAGATTTTCTAGAAATATTAACCAATTACCCAATTTCATAACTAATGATGTATTAGTGATTACAAGTATATTTTCATTACTACAAGGCGTTATTTCAAGGATTTCAAACCGAGGATTTCAACACAAACATTGGTACATACGATATATATATAAGTATATATATTACAACTAGTTTATTTTTCTAATAGCCATATTTTCCTAAGTCTTGGAATATATACTTTTGATAACAACAAGTGTTTTTCAAAGAGTAGAGTGGTATAGGAAACATGGGCATGGACATTCATAACATCATTTCATGATCTAAAGTAGATCGTTCATCATTCATATTAGGTTGCGGCTAGTGTGCGCTGTCACACCCCCAATTTACCTGACTTGCAGCGGAATGGAATACCTGGGGGTGTCTGTCATAGCACCACAGTTACAGTTACATTGAACGACCTAAAGTGTCGTTTGGAAAATACTGCATTTGATCATTGAAATAATTCAGAGTTTACAAAATGAGGTCCCCAAAATGTGTTGCATGTTTATGAAAAACAAGTCGTACTAGATCAAATGTTTACATAAGTGCATGAAATAATGATGAGACGCGTCGACTCCGCGACTCCATGAAAGTCCAAATGCATGTATCATGAGCTACCTTAATAACCTGAAATACATTGCTAAAACGTCAACACGAATGTTGGTGAATTCCATAGGTTTGTAAAATGTACTGATGTACGGCCACCACAAGTAAAATGCAAGATAAAAATCTCGTGAAAATTGTACAATAGCCTTAAGCTCATGACACCGAAGCTATGACTGATGAAATTCTATGCCCCTCCCGAATGTTCTGCCGAAACATTCAAATGTAAAAGACATGACATGCATCCGCTTACTGTTGGTACTCACTACCACGGATGGAGGCGTCACCCTCGATAGATCTATCCACTCACTCTCGCTTAACGGTAAATTAACGGTTCATGATGTTACAGGGGACTTATCACATGGCAAGGTAACTTAAGCTATGTACATGTTTGAATACTTGGGCTCGTACTAAAATGATTGATGCAATGTATTCCCCCCGTGGGATTTGAAAACAATCAAAAATGTTGAATTGAAAACGGGGCTATGAAAACTCACCTTAACTGATGAAACTGTGATGAAATGAAATGAATACCAATGAACAATTTGCTGTCGCAACCCAATATGATGGTACCATGAACATGTACTGAGCTGAAAAACAAGGCGCGCACACTAGCCGCAACCTAATATGAATGATGAACGATCTACTTTAGATCATGAAATGATGTTATGAATGTCCATGCACATGTTTCTATACCACTCTACTCTTTGTAAAAACACTTGTATTATCAAAAATATATAATCCAAGAATTTGGAAAATATTGCTATTAGAAAATATAAATAGCTAGTTATAATATATATATACTTATATATATAACGTAAGTTTCCATGTTAGCGTTGAAATACTCGGGTTGTAATCCTTGAAATGATGAAAACATACTCATAATAACTAATACTACATTAGTTATAAAGCTCGGTACTTAATAATGCTTCTAGCTCAAAAATGTACTTCGTAGTTTTTGCGCCAAATTTAATAAAAGCTGTCAATTATAAAATGGTTTTAGCCGATATTCAAACGAGTATATCTTTGTCGTTACTTGTCCGTTTTACTTGTTCTTTATATCCACGGTTACGTCTTAGTATGTAGTAATATATTTTGGAAAGCTCGGCTCCTCCGGGTTACGTCTAAAGTCTCTTTTTGTACCATGAAAAACGTCCAACAGCAACAAATTTCCAGAAAATACTTTTCGTCAACAATCTTGCAAAAATCATAACTTCTTCGTTATAAGCTCTTTTTAACCCGTTCTTTCGCCTACGGATTCGTTTTTGAAAGTATTTTCTAAAAATTTTGCCAAAGTTTTCTTGGTGTTTACTGATTTTCCAGATTTTTACAAAACGGGACAGCATGTCTAAAATAGGTTCCAAATCAAGTTTCCAAGGTTAAAAATCAATTTCTACCATCACCAAACCTCTTGTAATCACCACATGGCTAATCTAATCTTACCATACACCTTCTTAGGGTGCCATGGACTCCTAACCAAGTTATTAGAGCTAGGGGATTCATAACAAATAAGTTAGGGTTTGTATGTTTGTTTTTAGCCAAAATAAAGTGTGGTATAGCTACTTGTACATGGTTTTTAGCATGGAAATCATGTAATACAAGTAAAAATAAGATGATCCATGAAAAAATAAAGTTGAAAACTTACTTGATAAAATGAGATGATTATAGGATGATTATGCTTGATGTTCTTGTGTTTTTGTTGATTGATTCTTGTTTAGAATGATAAAAGGAACAAGTTTGTAGCTTTAGCTTTTGAAAAACCATGGATGGATCATGGATTATAGGTGAGGTCGTGGGTTATGATGGGGGAATGGGGAAGATGAGAAGAATTTTGTTCTTAGCTTAAAATGTGATTTATGATTTTGTAATTTTTGGTAAAGTATGGTTTTATGTGTTTATTAGTTAAAAATGGGAAAGTTAATGCCAAGAGTTAAAATGGGGTGGCACATGGCCGGTTTTTGGGTGTGAAAAGGAGTAGCCAAAACGGTTTTGATCACTAGGGAAAATATAGTGTAGCGTTAAGTGTTATTACGCGTTATTCGTTAAAATCGGGTACCGGGTTTGATAGCAATAAACGTTCACAAAGTTAACCGGGATGAAATAAAGTTATAATAATGATAAAAACATATTAAAAATATGTTGGGTACATTTACTGAGTGATCGGGTGATTAATGTTTAGTTTTTAACGAAAACCGTCGTTATATTCATACGCGTACGTTATAAATAAAATAAATTTCCAAAATACTGGGTAACTGAATGTTATAACTTTTATGATGTTAAAATGGATATAAAAATATGTCGGGACCGTTGTGGGAATATTTAGATATATTCGTCGTGTATAAACCGAGTGTTAACGTTTACTATAAATACTTATACGTAAAAACGTTAAATGTACTGAATATAGAAATTTGAAAATCCTGAGAGTGGTATAACATGAAAATGCTGTTATGAGGATATGCAGACTATCTCCAGTCCGTATGCAGTGTTCTTAACACTAATAAAATGAATTCGCACCTAACCCAACCCGGTTACGCGAATTTGAATACCCGTAAACTAAATTTACGATGAAATGTGTAATGCTCGTGAATGATGAAATCTTTTCCCGCAATGAATAGTGTTCTGTGAATAGTAAAATTTCCCAAAAGTTTCTCAGAATATCAAATTGACCTCGAAAACGATGAATAGTAAACTGATGAATAGTGTTTTGATGAATAGTGTTTGATGAATAGTGTTTTTCCAAAGTTCGGGAAATGACCTGAAATGACCTGAAATGGTGAGTTGTGACAGTCTTCCCCCCTAAATGGAACTTCGTCCCGAAGTTCAGTTTATGTTGGTCTCTGAGAATGTATTGGTGAAAAGGTGATGATATTCGAGAATTCCAGCGAACTCTAATGATAGGTATTCGACTCTGTTTCAACTGTTTGACCACACGGTCCATGATTTCTGTTGGTTCTCTTACAAGGTCTGAGATTGTCATTTGTGTTGGATCCCTTCCAATAGAATCATGAGTGACTCATCTGAAAGTCATTTCTGGGAATCTGAAAATGTGAAATATGTTCGTGTAATCCTGTTGTTCTCTGGCAATGTTCAAATCTAACAGCCACCTGCCTGCAATATAAATGGTCCAGTGTATATTGGTGTAACTTTCCAAGTTTGGCCCATCAATAGATGGTCTGCGCTTCTTAATGTTTTAAATGTGACACTGGTAATATATACTGCTGAATTCTGCCAGAACTCGAGTTTGTATGCTAGTTGGTCGATTCTAAAATGAATCTTAAATAGTCCAATATGCTAAAGGTTCAACCTTTCTTGTTATCCAATTTGTATCATGCCAATCCAATGCAATGCTTTTAACTTAGTTTGTTCTCCCATTTGAATCTTGATGGTTTGTTGTTCAGGATATCCAATCCAAATGATGTGTGTTATGTACCAACCTAACTTCTGCCAGTTTCCCGTTGTTGGTGTGATAACTATTGTTGTAGATGAATTTGATTAATGTTGAGTGATTAGTCCAACCATTTCTAGGGTCAATCACTCATGCTCTGAGCATACCTTCCTATGTTTGAATTGTTCTCTCGCTTTGACCATCGTTCTGAGGGTGATAGGTGATGTTCACATCTAAATGGGTTTCTGAAGGAAATCCTGAAATGAATACCTGAGGTCCAAGTTGAATCGGTTTCCTTAACAGGAAATACTGAAATGGGTACAATAAACCTTTGTGACTAATTCCATAACGTTCGGTCCTTCGAACTTGGCGTTATCTGAAGGGATAGCATATAGGTAAGAATTTGATTCCTTGTGTTTTGTTCCAACGGATGATAAAACATATGTTTTTCTTTGCCTATTGGGTTTGGTCTCCACTACTGAAGTTCGTGATCAATTTGTGATGTCCTCCTAATTCCTTCACCACATATACCAAATATTCTCTATTGTCCAGTCACAAATCCTAAATGCATAAGCGATGTTGTAGAGAAATTGGTTCTGGAAATTTGTCTCGCGATTGTGAGTTTTAGTTGAAATCCTTTTCTGAATAAACGAATTTAGAAAAATGGAGCAAATGATTTACTGAGTAATATTTTCCTTGATGATTCAAAATCCAGTAGTTATGAAATAGGAACTGTTTTCAAACATGTTGTGATTAAGACTGCTTACCAAAGTTTGATGTTTATGTATATTTCTCATTGTACAATAGTGTTGCTAAAGTTTGACCAAAAAGGATCGCACTTGTTCAAAATAGGAATTTCAGAAATCATTTTTCCACAAGGTATGTGATTTATGTAAACGCATCAACTTTATTTAAAAGTGAAAACACTGAAAAGGATAAAATGGTAGAATAGGAAATGTTCGCTTAAATGCATAGATGTCTAACACTTAGTTCCTGAGGTTGGATAATATCTATTGATGGTTATCTGACATAACTACAAGCATAGGTATTTAGACTAACTTAAGTCCTGAAATAGTTTATCGTTGTAATTGGCAAGACGAATGTATCACTTGATGTTGTGTCGATGAATGTCTATTCTGTTTTCCCATGTAGATGAGGAGATATGTTCTGGTTTGATTCCTTGCTTATTATGAAGGTGAGGTTATCTGAAATTTCTAGTGACATAAGGCCTTAGAGGAAATTACTTCGATATTCTTGTTTCAAACAATTGTCCTTTGTGAAAACTTACTGCAGGAAAGTTTATGTATGGATAAGGCCATGTTTAAATGAAATGCTCTACGGTCTCAATTAGAAGCTTGGTTTATTTCTATTGTGTTGTCATGCAGACATTTATATTGAGCTAAATCCTGTAGCTCAGTATAGCTAGTACCCTTGAATAATGACATTGGACAACTAAGTCAGAGATGGTAATTAGGATGGTCTCGCAGTATCTAAGGATTTGTTGTTGAGTTATGAATTCTCTCACTATATACTTCTAGTCCTGGTTAGTAGTTCTGTAATCCTTTCATTGCTTTTATTGTATAAAGGAATCCTGCATGTAATTGATATGGAAAGTCTCTCTAGGGAAGTCAATGGGAAAATCCAACTTAATGGCTAAGTGGGTGACAGGTAGGGTAAGTATCCAGGGATAGTTCGGCAAAATGGATGTTTATGAATGAGTTCCTTTGTTTACAAAACTTTTGGATGAAGATTGTTATTAACAATCCTTTGAAAAGGTAATTATTTCCTTCATGGCATAATCCTTCCTGAATTTTACATAGGTGATCAGGCTATGTATAATTGAGGACTAATGATGCGATGTTGGATTTTGTCAAAATATCATAACTTTTCTCAAAAGTTTTAGATGGTGTTCAACGCATTGTTATTAAAATGGTATCCTGATGTTTTCTTTCAAGTAACATGAAAATTGCTTCGTGTAACAATAGTAAATACTTGGTGTAATGACAGAAAAATCAATGTATAGGATGGTAATAAAATAGCTTACTTCAGAAAATTTTTCTGTAAAACGGTTTCCCCATATGATAGTAAAATAGCTTGAATGGTGCATTGGATACGTGGGTGAATCTTGTCGAATGGTAATAGTCTACGAATTCGTCAAAAACGAAATCAACCTAATTCCTGATGAGACAATGCTAAAATGTTGCGAAACGATTGAAGTCTGAGCAAATGGGAATGGAAAAGGAAATGACAATGATGGTACTAGTGAATGGAATACTACCCTCTTTCGCGCTACCTCGCGACATCCAAAAGGTAAAACTAAAGTACACACTGTGGGAAGGCCAATAGTGTAATAAGTAACTGATGGTGGTGATAGTACCTGAGTAGTAAGTGCCCTACTAGTGATGGAAAGAAAACACACTATCTTCCTTGCAATAAGCATCCTAATAAGTCCATTAAGATTAATTCTGAATACACTACCAAAAGGCATTCTATGTACGGGCTGAATGATAGGAAGACTCTGTTCCTATGGCAAATCAATAGTACTAATAGTGGTGTAAGTGCAACTGATGGTATAATGGTAGTGGAAGATGACAATGCATCTTCAATGTCGGAATCCGATAAAAGGATGTCAGGGTGAGTATCTGAAGGCATGTCACTTGTGAACCAGGTCAATAAAATGATATACATATACGGATATGAGTATAAATAACTCGCACAGGGGATGTATAAAACAACATGTATCATGATTATGCACTTATGATGAAATGATGAGATGCTATGCTGATGTGGTTATAGTCTAGGGTCCAAGATACATCCTAGTTCGCTATAACCTTAGCTCTGATGCCAATCTGTCACACCCCCAATTTACCTGACTTGCAGCGGAATGGAATACCTGGGGGTGTCTGTCATAGCACCACAGTTACAGTTACATTGAACGACCTAAAGTGTCGTTTGGAAAATACTGCATTTGATCATTGAAATAATTCAGAGTTTACAAAATGAGGTCCCCAAAATGTGTTGCATGTTTATGAAAAACAAGTCGTACTAGATCAAATGTTTACATAAGTGCATGAAATAATGATGAGACGCGTCGACTCCGCGACTCCATGAAAGTCCAAATGCATGTATCATGAGCTACCTTAATAACCTGAAATACATTGCTAAAACGTCAACACGAATGTTGGTGAATTCCATAGGTTTGTAAAATGTACTGATGTACGGCCACCACAAGTAAAATGCAAGATAAAAATCTCGTGAAAATTGTACAATAGCCTTAAGCTCATGACACCGAAGCTATGACTGATGAAATTCTATGCCCCTCCCGAATGTTCTGCCGAAACATTCAAATGTAAAAGACATGACATGCATCCGCTTACTGTTGGTACTCACTACCACGGATGGAGGCGTCACCCTCGATAGATCTATCCACTCACTCTCGCTTAACGGTAAATTAACGGTTCATGATGTTACAGGGGACTTATCACATGGCAAGGTAACTTAAGCTATGTACATGTTTGAATACTTGGGCTCGTACTAAAATGATTGATGCAATGTATTCCCCCCGTGGGATTTGAAAACAATCAAAAATGTTGAATTGAAAACGGGGCTATGAAAACTCACCTTAACTGATGAAACTGTGATGAAATGAAATGAATACCAATGAACAATTTGCTGTCGCAACCCAATATGATGGTACCATGAACATGTACTGAGCTGAAAAACAAGGCGCGCACACTAGCCGCAACCTAATATGAATGATGAACGATCTACTTTAGATCATGAAATGATGTTATGAATGTCCATGCACATGTTTCTATACCACTCTACTCTTTGTAAAAACACTTGTATTATCAAAAATATATAATCCAAGAATTTGGAAAATATTGCTATTAGAAAATATAAATAGCTAGTTATAATATATATATACTTATATATATAACGTAAGTTTCCATGTTAGCGTTGAAATACTCGGGTTGTAATCCTTGAAATGATGAAAACATACTCATAATAACTAATACTACATTAGTTATAAAGCTCGGTACTTAATAATGCTTCTAGCTCAAAAATGTACTTCGTAGTTTTTGCGCCAAATTTAATAAAAGCTGTCAATTATAAAATGGTTTTAGCCGATATTCAAACGAGTATATCTTTGTCGTTACTTGTCCGTTTTACTTGTTCTTTATATCCACGGTTACGTCTTAGTATGTAGTAATATATTTTGGAAAGCTCGGCTCCTCCGGGTTACGTCTAAAGTCTCTTTTTGTACCATGAAAAACGTCCAACAGCAACAAATTTCCAGAAAATACTTTTCGTCAACAATCTTGCAAAAATCATAACTTCTTCGTTATAAGCTCTTTTTAACCCGTTCTTTCGCCTACGGATTCGTTTTTGAAAGTATTTTCTAAAAATTTTGCCAAAGTTTCCTTGGTGTTTACTGATTTTCCAGATTTTTACAAAACGGGACAGCATGTCTAAAATAGGTTCCAAATCAAGTTTCCAAGGTTAAAAATCAATTTCTACCATCACCAAACCTCTTGTAATCACCACATGGCTAATCTAATCTTACCATACACCTTCTTAGGGTGCCATGGACTCCTAACCAAGTTATTAGAGCTAGGGGATTCATAACAAATAAGTTAGGGTTTGTATGTTTGTTTTTAGCCAAAATAAAGTGTGGTATAGCTACTTGTACATGGTTTTTAGCATGGAAATCATGTAATACAAGTAAAAATAAGATGATCCATGAAAAAATAAAGTTGAAAACTTACTTGATAAAATGAGATGATTATAGGATGATTATGCTTGATGTTCTTGTGTTTTTGTTGATTGATTCTTGTTTAGAATGATAAAAGGAACAAGTTTGTAGCTTTAGCTTTTGAAAAACCATGGATGGATCATGGATTATAGGTGAGGTCGTGGGTTATGATGGGGGAATGGGGAAGATGAGAAGAATTTTGTTCTTAGCTTAAAATGTGATTTATGATTTTGTAATTTTTGGTAAAGTATGGTTTTATGTGTTTATTAGTTAAAAATGGGAAAGTTAATGCCAAGAGTTAAAATGGGGTGGCACATGGCCGGTTTTTGGGTGTGAAAAGGAGTAGCCAAAACGGTTTTGATCACTAGGGAAAATATAGTGTAGCGTTAAGTGTTATTACGCGTTATTCGTTAAAATCGGGTACCGGGTTTGATAGCAATAAACGTTCACAAAGTTAACCGGGATGAAATAAAGTTATAATAATGATAAAAACATATTAAAAATATGTTGGGTACATTTACTGAGTGATCGGGTGATTAATGTTTAGTTTTTAACGAAAATCGTCGTTATATTCATACGCGTACGTTATAAATAAAATAAATTTCCAAAATACTGGGTAACTGAATGTTATAACTTTTATGATGTTAAAATGGATATAAAAATATGTCGGGACCGTTGTGGGAATATTTAGATATATTCGTCGTGTATAAACCGAGTGTTAACGTTTACTATAAATACTTATACGTAAAAACGTTAAATGTACTGAATATAGAAATTTGAAAATCCTGAGAGTGGTATAACATGAAAATGCTGTTATGAGGATATGCAGACTATCTCCAGTCCGTATGCAGTGTTCTTAACACTAATGAAATGAATTCGCACCTAACCCAACCCGGTTACGCGAATTTGAATACCCGTAAACTAAATTTACGATGAAATGTGTAATGCTCGTGAATGATGAAATCTTTTCCCGCAATGAATAGTGTTCCGTGAAGAGTAAAATTTCCCAAAAGTTTCTCAGAATATCAAATTGACCTCGAAAACGATGAATAGTAAACTGATGAATAGTGTTTTGATGAATAGTGTTTGATGAATAGTGTTTTTCCAAAGTTCGGGAAATGACCTGAAATGACCTGAAATGGTGAGTTGTGACAGTCTTCCCCCCTAAATGGAACTTCGTCCCGAAGTTCAGTTTATGTTGGTCTCTGAGAATGTATTGGTGAAAAGGTGATGATATTCGAGAATTCCAGCGAACTCTAATGATAGGTATTCGACTCTGTTTCAACTGTTTGACCACACGGTCCATGATTTCTTTGGTTCTCTTACAAGGTCTGAGATTGTCATTTGTGTTGGATCCCTTCCAATAGAATCATGAGTGACTCATCTGAAAGTCATTTCTGGGAATCTGAAAATGTGAAATATGTTCGTGTAATCCTGTTGTTCTCTGGCAATGTTCAAATCTAACAGCCACCTGCCTGCAATATAAATGGTCCAGTGTATATTGGTGTAACTTTCCAAGTTTGGCCCATCAATAGATGGTCTGCGCTTCTTAATGTTTTAAATGTGACACTGGTAATATATACTGCTGAATTCTGCCAGAACTCGAGTTTGTATGCTAGTTGGTCGATTCTAAAATGAATCTTAAATAGTCCAATATGCTAAAGGTTCAACCTTTCTTGTTATCCAATTTGTATCATGCCAATCCAATGCAATGCTTTTAACTTAGTTTGTTCTCCCATTTGAATCTGGATGGTTTGTTGTTCAGGATATCCAATCCAAATGATGTGTGTTATGTACCAACCTAACTTCTGCCAGTTTCCCGTTGTTGGTGTGATAACTATTGTTGTAGATGAATTTGATTAATGTTGAGTGATTAGTCCAACCATTTCTAGGGTCAATCACTCATGCTCTGAGCATACCTTCCTATGTTTGAATTGTTCTCTCGCTTTGACCATCGTTCTGAGGGTGATAGGTGATGTTCACATCTAAATGGGTTTCTGAAGGAAATCCTGAAATGAATACCTGAGGTCCAAGTTGAATCGGTTTCCTTAACAGGAAATACTGAAATGGGTACAATAAACCTTTGTGACTAATTCCATAACGTTCGGTCCTTCGAACTTGGCGTTATCTGAAGGGATAGCATATAGGTAAGAATTTGATTCCTTGTGTTTTGTTCCAACGGATGATAAAACATATGTTTTTCTTTGCCTATTGGGTTTGGTCTCCACTACTGAAGTTCGTGATCAATTTGTGATGTCCTCCTAATTCCTTCACCACATATACCAAATATTCTCTATTGTCCAGTCACAAATCCTAAATGCATAAGCGATGTTGTAGAGAAATTGGTTCTGGAAATTTGTCTCGCGATTGTGAGTTTTAGTTGAAATCCTTTTCTGAATAAACGAATTTAGAAAAATGGAGCAAATGATTTACTGAGTAATATTTTCCTTGATGATTCAAAATCCAGTAGTTATGAAATAGGAACTGTTTTCAAACATGTTGTGATTAAGACTGCTTACCAAAGTTTGATGTTTATGTATATTTCTCATTGTACAATAGTGTTGCTAAAGTTTGACCAAAAAGGATCGCACTTGTTCAAAATAGGAATTTCAGAAATCATTTTTCCACAAGGTATGTGATTTATGTAAACGCATCAACTTTATTTAAAAGTGAAAACACTGAAAAGGATAAAATGGTAGAATAGGAAATGTTCGCTTAAATGCATAGATGTCTAACACTTAGCTCCTGAGGTTGGATAATATCTATTGATGGTTATCTGACATAACTACAAGCATAGGTATTTAGACTAACTTAAGTCCTGAAATAGTTTATCGTTGTAATTGGCAAGACGAATGTATCACTTGATGTTGTGTCGATGAATGTCTATTCTGTTTTCCCATGTAGATGAGGAGATATGTTCTGGTTTGATTCCTTGCTTATTATGAAGGTGAGGTTATCTGAAATTTCTAGTGACATAAGGCCTTAGAGGAAATTACTTCGATATTCTTGTTTCAAACAATTGTCATCATGTTGAGAGCCAATTTACTCACTGATAAACTCATTTCTGGAAAATTTACATCATTGACAAAAAGTTAGCTCACCCAGCCTAGTTTTCAAAACATCCAGCCGTTTGTCAAAAGGATTTATAACGAACAACTTATGGACTTCCAAACTTTCCCGAAAACTGCCCTGAATCTGCCAAAACAGCCCAAACACCTCACTTGACGGCTAATTATCTTTATGATCGAGACCTGTATGGACAAACTTCACTTCTGTGAATTTTTAGATATGGTGAAAATCTTCTCAAAACTACTGAGCTTCTTTCCTAACTCTTAATATTCCCTATTTCACGACTAGTTTTATGAGACTGTTTTGTCACTAATAGAAATAATACTTCTACGTACTAAATTCTAGATTTTCTAGAAATATTAACCAATTACCCAATTTCATAACTAATGATGTATTAGTGATTACAAGTATATTTTCATTACTACAAGGCGTTATTTCAAGGATTTCAAACCGAGGATTTCAACACAAACATTGGTACATACGATATATATATAAGTATATATATTACAACTAGTTTATTTTTCTAATAGCCATATTTTCCTAAGTCTTGGAATATATACTTTTGATAACAACAAGTGTTTTTCAAAGAGTAGAGTGGTATAGGAAACATGGGCATGGACATTCATAACATCATTTCATGATCTAAAGTAGATCGTTCATCATTCATATTAGGTTGCGGCTAGTGTGCGCGCCTTGTTTTTTCAGCTCATTACATGTTCATGGTACCATCATATTGGGTTGCGGCAGCTAATTGTTCATTGGTGTTCATTTCATTTCATCACAGTTTCATCAGTTAAGGTGAGTTTTCATAGCCCCGTTTTCAATTCAACATTTTTGATTGTTTTCAAATCCCACGGGGGGAATACATTGCATCAATCATTTTAGTACGAGCCCAAGTATTCAAACATGTACATTGCTTAAGTTACTTTGCCATGTGATAAGTCCCCTGTAACATCATGAACCGTTAATTTACCGCTAAGCGAGAGTGAGTGGATAGATCTATCGAGGGTGACGCCTCCATCCGTGGTAGTGATTACCAACAGTAAGCGAATGCATGTCATGTCTTTTACATTTGAATGTTTCGGCAGAACATTCGGGAGGGGCATAGAATTTCATCAGTCATAGCTTCGGTGTCATGAGCTTAAGGCTATTGTACAATTTTCATGAGATCTTTATCTTGCACTTTTACTTGTGGTGGCCGTACATCATTACATTTTACAAACCTATGGAATTCACCAACATTCGTGTTGACGTTTTAGCAATGTATTTCAGGTTATTAAGGTAGCTCATGTGACATGCATTTGGACCTTCATGGAGTCGCGGAGTCGACGCGTCTCATCATTATTTCATGCACTTATGTAAACGTTTGATCTAGTATGACTTGCTTTTCATAAACACGCAACACATTTTGGGGACCTCATTTTGTAAACTCTGAATTATTTCAATAATCAAATGCGGTATTTTCCAAACGACACTTTAGGTCGTTCAATGTAACTGTAACTGTGGTGCTATGACAGACACCCCCAGGTATTCCATTCCGCTGCAAGTCAGGTAAATTGGGGGTGTGACAGATTGGCATCAGAGCTAAGGTTATAGCGAACTAGGATGTATCTTGGACCCTAGACTATAACCGCATCATCATAGCATCTCATCATTTCATCATAAGTGCATAATCATGATACATGTTGTTTCATACATACCCTGTGCGAGTTATTTATACTCATATCCGTATATGTATATCATTTTATTGACCTGGTTCACAAGTGACATGTCTTCAGATACTCACCCTGACATCCTTTTATCGGATTCCAACATTGAAGATGCCTTGTCATCTTCCACTACCATTATACCACCAGTTGCATTTACACCACCATTGGTACTATTGATTTGCCATAGGAACATGGTTTTCCTATCATTCAGCCCGTACATAGAATGCCTTTTGGTAGTGTATTCAGAATTAATCTTAATGGACTTATTAGGATGCTTATTGCAAGGAAGATAGTGTGTTTTCTTTCCATCACTAGTAGGGCACTTACTACTCAGGTACTATCACCACCATCAGTTACTTATTACACTATTGGCCTTCCCACAGTGTGTACTTTAGTTTTACCTTTTGGATGTCGCGTGGTAGCACGAAAGAGGGTAGTATTTCATTCACTGGTACCATCATTGTCATTTTCCTTTTCCATTCCCACTTGCCATGAACTAGATAACACCTAGTAGATAACACAAATATCACGGACTCAACAGAAACATCCGCAGATTCTTCAGGAATGGTTCAGAACCTACATTATCTAAGATTTGATAGATGCACAACTTCAGACACCACTTCAGGACTATCTCGACCTTATGATGCACAAACCTGATTTCACACAGAGGGACACCAGGAAGTCCCTAGACCAGATTTATATCCTCACTAGCTTTTACTATTATCCTAGCCACAGAAGGTGTGGAACAACAATCTAGGTTGCAATGCTGCTCAACAATCACCCAAAGGACAAGAAATGAATAGAGCCTTTGCTGCAGAACCGCACACAAAGAGAAGGTATATTGGAAAGTTACCTTACTACAACCTGTGTAATCAACATCACCGAGGTCATTGCAGTAAAATGTGTGGAGTGTGCAAGAAGCAGGGTCATCGGACTGAAAATTGTAGGAAACTCACAAATCAGAAAATCCTAGGGAGTTGCTTCAAATGTGGAAACTTAGGGCATTTCAAGAATGACTGCCCGGAGTTAAGGAACAAGGAAAAATCATGAACTTGAAATCAAGACTGAATCACTCGAGGAATAGCGTGAGTTGTTGAAAGAGAACAGTCAGGATATTAGCAACATCAAGGATAACAACAATGCTTCAGCAGGAGGAGCTTTGTTTCAATATAAAAACCGTAGTTCGAGCCCTTTAGGGTTGTATCTTTCCTTTTGTACTTACCGTTGGTACGATGACATGACCTAGTTGTATTAAGCACTTTCCTATCAAATGTAGTATCTATCCTTTGTTACCTAGGTGATAATCATAACCTGCGTTTACTCCATTTTCTATTCCATTTGCTCAGACTTCAATCGTTTCGCAACATTATAGCATTGTCTCATCAGGGATTAGGTTGATTTCGTATTTGACGAATTAGTAGACTATTACCATTCGACAAGATTCACCCACGTATCCAATACACCATTCAAGCTATTTTACTATCATATGGGGAAAATGCTTTACAGAAAAATTTTTGAAGTAAGCTATTTTATTAACATCCTATAAATTGATTTTCTGTCATTACATCAAGTATTTACTATTGTTACGCGAAGCAATTTTCATGTTACTTGAAAGAAAATATCAGGACACCATTTTTATAACAATGCGTTGAACACCATCTAAAACTTTTGATAAAAGTTATGATATTTTGACAAAATCCAACATCGCATCATTAGTCCTCAATTATACATAGCCTGATCACCTATGTAAAATTCAGGAAGGATTATGCCATGAAGGAAATAATTACCTTTTCAAAGGATTGTTAATAACAATCTTCATCCAAAAGTTTTGTAAACAAAGGAACTCTTTCATAAACATCCCTTTTGCCGAACTATCCCTGGATACTTACCCCACCAGTCACTCATTCAGACATTAAGTTGGATTTTCCCATTGACTTCCCTAGAAGAGACTTTCCATATCAATTACATGCAGGATTCCTTTATACAATAAAAGCAATGAAAGGATTACAGAACTACTAACCAGAACTAGAAGTATATAGAGAGAGAATTCATAACTCAACAACAATCCTAAGATACTGCGAGACTATCCGAATCACCATCTCTGACTTAGTTGTCAAACTCTATCGTTTAAGGGTACTAGCTAGACTGAGCTACAGGATGGAACTCAATATAAATGTCCGCAGGACAACACAATAGAAATAAACCAAGCTTCTAATTGAGACTATAGAGCATTTCATTTAAACATGGCCTCATCTATACAAAAACTTTCCTGCAGTAAGTTTTCACAAAGGACAATTGTTTGAATCAAGAATATCAATGTAGATTCCTCTAAGGCATTATGTCTAGAAATTTCAGATAACCTCACCTTCATACCAAGCAAGGGATCAAACCAGAACATATCTCCTCATCTACATGGGAAAACAGAATAGACATTCATCGACACAACATCAAGTGATACCTTCGTCTTGCCAATTACAACGATAAACTATTTCAGGACTTAAGTTAGTCTAAATACCTATGCTTGTAGTAATGCCAGATAACCATCAATAGACATTATCCAACTTCAGGAACTAAGTGTTTGACATCTATGCATTTAAGCGAACATTTCCTATTCTACCATTTTATCCTTGTTAGTGTTTTCACTTTTAAATAAAGTTGATGTGTTTACATAAATCACCTACCTTGTGGAAAAATGATTTCTGAAATTCCTATTTTGAACAAGTACGATCCTTTTTGGTCAATCTTTAGCAACACTATGGTACACTGAGAAATATACATAAACATCAAACTTTGGTAAGCAGTCTTAATCACAACATGTTTGAAAACATTTTTTTTTCTACTTCATAACTACTGAAATTTTGAACCATCAGGCAAAATATTACCCAATAAATCATTTGCTCCATTTTCTAAATTCGTTTATTCAGAAAAAGATTTCAACCAAAACTCACAATCTCGAGACAAATTTCCAGAACCACTTTCCCTACAACATCGCTTATGCATTTAGGATTTATGACTTGACAATAAAGAATATTTGGAATTTGTGATGAAGGAATTAGGAAGGACATCACAAATTAATCACGAACTTCAGTAGTGGAGACCAAACCCAATAGACAAAGAAGAACATATGTCTTATCATCCGTTGGAACAAAACACAAGGAATCAAATTGTTACCTATATTCTATCCCTTTCAGATAACGCCAAGTTCGAAGGACCGAACGTTGTGGAATTAGTCACAAAGGTTTATTGTACCCATTTCAGTTTTTCCTGTTAAGGAAACCGATGCACCTTGGACTTCAGGTAATCATTTCAGGATTTCCTTCAGAAACCCATTTAGATGGAAACATCACTTATCACCCTCAGACCGATGGTCTAAGCGAGAGAACAATTCAAACATAGGAAGGTATGCTCAAAGCATGAGTGATTGACCCTAGAAATGGTTGGACGAATCATTTAACATAAATCAAATTCATCTACAACAATAGTTATCACACCAACAACGGGAAACTGGCAGAAGTTAGGTTGGTACATAACACACATCATTTGGATTGGATATTCTGAACAACAAACCATCCAGATTCAAGTGGGAGAACAAATTAAGTTAAAAGCAATGCCTTGGATTGGCATGATACAAATTGGATAACAAGAGAAGTTGAACCTTTAGCATGTTGGGCCATTTAAGATTCATTTTAGAATCGACCAACTAGCATACAAACTTGAGTTCTGGCAGAATTCAGCAGTATATATTACCAGTATCACATTTAAAACATTAAGAAGCGCAGACCATCTATTGATGGGCCAAACTTGGAAAAAGCTCAACTCATTAGTTCAGTAGGCATTCATGAGATAACCAGAAATTTTCTACAAGTCAAGAATCAGTTACAAGTTCAATAAGTCGTAAACCATTAAAACTTCAAGTTCTGCAGAGTTAGCAGAAAGTTCTGCCTAGGAAAGGCATGTTATCATTCAGAAAACTTGGAAAGTTACACCAATATACACTGGACCATTTATATTTTGACAGAGAAGGCATAGTGGCCGTCAGACTTGAACATTGCCAGAGAACCAACAGAAATCATGGACCGTGTGGTCAAACAGTTGAAACAGAGTCGAATTCCTATCGTTAGAGTTCGCTGGAATTCTCGAATATCATCACCTTTTCATCAATACATTCTCAGAGACCAACATAAACTGAACTTCGGGACGAAGTTCCTTTTAGAGGGGAAGACTGTCACAACTCACCATTTCAGGTCATTTCAGGTCATCTCCCGAACTTTGGAAAAACACTATTCATCAAACACTATTCATCAAAACACTATTCATCAGTTTACTATTCATCATTTTTGGTGTCAGTTTGACATTCCGAGAAGCATTCAGAAATTTTACTATTCACAGAACACTATTCATTGCGGGAAAAGATTTCATCATTCACGTGCATTACACATTTCATCGTAAATTTAGTTTACGGGTATTCAAATTCGCGTAACCGTATTGGTTCAGGTGCAAATTCATGCATTATCAGTAATAACATTTCATACGGACTGGGGATAGTCTGCATATCATCAGTAGGTCATTTACATGTTATACCACTCTTAGGATTTTCAAATTTGTATATTTGATACATTTAACGTTTTCCTTATAATTATTTATAAATAAACGTTAACACCCGGTTTATACACGACGAATATATCTAAATATTCCCAAAATGGTCCCGACATATTTTTATATCCATTTTATCATCATAAAAGTTATAACATTCAGTTACCCAGTATTTTGGAAATTTATTTTATTTATAACGTACGCTTATGAATATAACGACGGTTTTCGTGAAAACTAAACAATAATCACCCGATCACTCAGTAAATGTACCCAACATATTTTTAATATGTTTTTAACATTATTATAACTTTATTTCATCCCGGTTAACTTCGTGAACGTTTATTACTATTAAACCCGGTACCCGATTTTAACGAATAACACGTAATAACACTTAACGTTACACTAAATTCCTAATTAAATACCAAGTACCCCTACCCCCCCCCCCCCCCCCCTTGGCTCACCATAACCGGCCACATGACCACCCCTTTAACCCCATGCATTAACTTCTTATTAGAATACTAATAAACCTCTAAAACTTATACTTAACCAAAAACCTAGAATCATATCTTCACTTTTTAGATAAGATAGAAAATCATCTCATCTCTTCCCCTCTCTTGCAAACCCACGACCAAAACCCAAAATACATGATCAAGTGAAGATTTTTCTAAAGCTAAAGCACTAAACTTGTTCATTATACTTGCCTAATCAAGAATCAATCAAGAAAAACACAAGTAATCCAAGCATACTCATCATCTAATCATCTCATTTTATCAAGTAAGTTATCAACTTTATTTTTACATGAATCATCTTATATTTACTTGTATTTCATGAGTTCCATGCTAAAAACCATGTACAACTAGCTATACCATCATTTATTTTGTCAAAAATGGAACATACAAACCCTAACTTTTTATTTATGAATCCCCTTGCTATAATAACTTGGTTAGGAGTCCATGACACCCTAAGAAGGTGTATGGTAGGATTAGATTAGCTATGTGGTGATTACAAGAGATTTGGTTGAAGTAAAAACTAGTTTTGAACCTTGGAAATGGATTTCTAACAAGTATTTATACATGCTGTCCCATTTTTGTAAATCCAGGAAAATCAGTAAATACAAAATAAACTTTGGCAAAATTTTTAGAAAATACTTTCAAAAACGAATCCGTAGGCGAAAGAACGGATTAAAACGAGTTTATAACGAAGGAGATATGATTTTTGCAAGTTTAACGACGAAAACTATTTTCTGAAAATTGTACATGCTGTCCCACGATTTTCAATGGGCAATCTGAGGTGTAAAACTTGATCTAGCCATCCCGACTTATCAAAAATATATTAGTATGTTGTCCCACGATTTCGAGGATATAAAGAACGTAGAAAAAAAGCTTATAACGACCAAGATATACACGTTTCAAAATCGGCGAAACTCTATTTATTTCCATCAGCTTTTTAGCAAAATATTACCAAGTATAGACACAGTTTTTGTAAGACATCATGTTGAGAGCCAATTTACTCACTCATAAACTCATTTCTGGAAAATTTACATCATTGACAAAAAGTTAGCTCACCCAGCCTAGTTTTCAAAACATCCAGCCGTTTGTCAAAAGGATTTATAACGAACAACTTATGGACTTCCAAACTTTCCCGAAAACTGCCCTGAATCTGCCAAAACAGCCCAAACACCTCACTTGACGGCTAATTATCTTTATGATCGAGACCTGTATGGACAAACTTCACTTCTGTGAATTTTTAGATATGGTGAAAATCTTCTCAAAACTACTGAGCTTCTTTCCTAACTCTTAATATTCACTATTTCACGACTAGTTTTATGAGACTGTTTTGTCACTAATAGAAGTAATAATACTTCTACGTACTAAATTCTAGATTTTCTAGAAATATTAACCAATTACCCAATTTCATAACTAATGATGTATTAGTGATTACAAGTATATTTTCATTACTACAAGGCGTTATTTCAAGGATTTCAAACCGAGGATTTCAACACAAACATTGGTACATACGATATATATATAAGTATATATATTACAACTAGTTTATTTTTCTAATAGCCATATTTTCCTAAGTCTTGGAATATATACTTTTGATAACAACAAGTGTTTTTCAAAGAGTAGAGTGGTATAGGAAACATGGGCATGGACATTCATAACATCATTTCATGATCTAAAGTAGATCGTTCATCATTCATATTAGGTTGCGGCTAGTGTGCGCGCCTTGTTTTTTCAGCTCATTACATGTTCATGGTACCATCATATTGGGTTGCGGCAGCTAATTGTTCATTGGTGTTCATTTCATTTCATCACAGTTTCATCAGTTAAGGTGAGTTTTCATAGCCCCGTTTTCAATTCAACATTTTTGATTGTTTTCAAATCCCACGGGGGGAATACATTGCATCAATCATTTTAGTACGAGCCCAAGTATTCAAACATGTACATTGCTTAAGTTACTTTGCCATGTGATAAGTCCCCTGTAACATCATGAACCGTTAATTTACCGCTAAGCGAGAGTGAGTGGATAGATCTATCGAGGGTGACGCCTCCATCCGTGGTAGTGATTACCAACAGTAAGCGGATGCATGTCATGTCTTTTACATTTGAATGTTTCGGCAGAACATTCGGGAGGGGCATAGAATTTCATCAGTCATAGCTTCGGTGTCATGAGCTTAAGGCTATTGTACAATTTTCATGAGATCTTTATCTTGCACTTTTACTTGTGGTGGCCGTACATCATTACATTTTACAAACCTATGGAATTCACCAACATTCGTGTTGACGTTTTAGCAATGTATTTCAGGTTATTAAGGTAGCTCATGTGACATGCATTTGGACCTTCATGGAGTCGCGGAGTCGACGCGTCTCATCATTATTTCATGCACTTATGTAAACGTTTGATCTAGTATGACTTGCTTTTCATAAACACGCAACACATTTTGGGGACCTCATTTTGTAAACTCTGAATTATTTCAATAATCAAATGCGGTATTTTCCAAACGACACTTTAGGTCGTTCAATGTAACTGTAACTGTGGTGCTATGACAGACACCCCCAGGTATTCCATTCCGCTGCAAGTCAGGTAAATTGGGGGTGTGACAGATTGGCATCAGAGCTAAGGTTATAGCGAACTAGGATGTATCTTGGACCCTAGACTATAACCGCATCATCATAGCATCTCATCATTTCATCATAAGTGCATAATCATGATACATGTTGTTTCATACATACCCTGTGTGAGTTATTTATACTCATATCCGTATATGTATATCATTTTATTGACCTGGTTCACAAGTGACATGTCTTCAGATACTCACCCTGACATCCTTTTATCGGATTCCAACATTGAAGATGCCTTGTCATCTTCCACTACCATTATACCACCAGTTGCATTTACACCACCATTAGTACTATTGATTTGCCATAGGAACAGGGTTTTCCTATCATTCAGCCCGTACATAGAATGCCTTTTGGTAGTGTATTCAGAATTAATCTTAATGGACTTATTAGGATGCTTATTGCAAGGAAGATAGTGTGTTTTCTTTCCATCACTAGTAGGGCACTTACTACTCAGGTACTATCACCACCATCAGTTACTTATTACACTATTGGCCTTCCCACAGTGTGTACTTTAGTTTTACCTTTTGGATGTCGCGTGGTAGCACGAAAGAGGGTAGTATTTCATTCACTGGTACCATCATTGTCATTTTCCTTTTCCATTCCCACTTGCCATGAACTAGATAACACCTAGTAGATAACACAAATATCACGGACTCAACAGAAACATCCGCAGATTCTTCAGGAATGGTTCAGAACCTACATTATCTAAGATTTGATAGATGCACAACTTCAGACACCACTTCAGGACTATCTCGACCTTATGATGCCACAAACCTGATTTCACACAGAGGGACACCAGGAAGTCCCTAGACCAGATTTATATCCTCACTAGCTTTTACTATTATCCTAGCCACAGAAGGTGTGGAACAACAATCTAGGTTGCAATGCTGCTCAACAATCACCCAAAGGACAAGAAATGAATAGAGCCTTTGCTGCAGAACCGCACACAAAGAGAAGGTATATTGGAAAGTTACCTTACTACAACCTGTGTAATCAACATCACCGAGGTCATTGCAGTAAAATGTGTGGAGTGTGCAAGAAGCAGGGTCATCGGACTGAAAATTGTAGGAAACTCACAAATCAGAAAATCCCAGGGAGTTGCTTCAAATGTGGAAACTTAGGGCATTTCAAGAATGACTGCCCGGAGTTAAGGAACAAGGAAAAATCATGAACTTGAAATCAAGACTGAATCACTCGAGGAATAGCGTGAGCTGTTGAAAGAGAACAGTCAGGATATTAGCAACATCAAGGATAACAACAATGCTTCAGCAGGAGGAGCTTTGTTTCAATATAAAAACCATAGTTCGAGCCCTTTAGGGTTGTATCTTTCCTTTTGTACTTACCGTTGGTACGATGACATGACCTAGTTGTATTAAGCACTTTCCTATCAAATGTAGTATCTATCCTTTGTTACCTAGGTGATAATCATAACCTGCGTTTACTCCATTTTCTATTCCATTTGCTCAGACTTCAATCGTTTCGCAACATTATAGCATTGTCTCATCAGGGATTAGGTTGATTTCGTATTTGACGAATTAGTAGACTATTACCATTCGACAAGATTCACCCACGTATCCAATACACCATTCAAGCTATTTTACTATCATATGGGGAAAATGCTTTACAGAAAAATTTTTGAAGTAAGCTATTTTATTAACATCCTATAAATTGATTTTCTGTCATTACATCAAGTATTTACTATTGTTACGCGAAGCAATTTTCATGTTACTTGAAAGAAAATATCAGGACACCATTTTTATAACAATGCGTTGAACACCATCTAAAACTTTTGATAAAAGTTATGATATTTTGACAAAATCCAACATCGCATCATTAGTCCTCAATTATACATAGCCTGATCACCTATGTAAAATTCAGGAAGGATTATGCCATGAAGGAAATAATTACCTTTTCAAAGGATTGTTAATAACAATCTTCATCCAAAAGTTTTGTAAACAAAGGAACTCTTTCATAAACATCCCTTTTGCCGAACTATCCCTGGATACTTACCCCACCAGTCACTCATTCAGACATTAAGTTGGATTTTCCCATTGACTTCCCTAGAAGAGACTTTCCATATCAATTACATGCAGGATTCCTTTATACAATAAAAGCAATGAAAGGATTACAGAACTACTAACCAGAACTAGAAGTATATAGAGAGAGAATTCATAACTCAACAACAATCCTAAGATACTGCGAGACTATCCGAATCACCATCTCTGACTTAGTTGTCAAACTCTATCGTTTAAGGGTACTAGCTAGACTGAGCTACAGGATGGAACTCAATATAAATGTCCGCAGGACAACACAATAGAAATAAACCAAGCTTCTAATTGAGACTATAGAGCATTTCATTTAAACATGGCCTCATCTATACAAAAACTTTCCTGCAGTAAGTTTTCACAAAGGACAATTGTTTGAATCAAGAATATCAATGTAGATTCCTCTAAGGCATTATGTCTAGAAATTTCAGATAACCTCACCTTCATACCAAGCAAGGGATCAAACCAGAACATATCTCCTCATCTACATGGGAAAACAGAATAGACATTCATCGACACAACATCAAGTGATACCTTCGTCTTGCCAATTACAACGATAAACTATTTCAGGACTTAAGTTAGTCTAAATACCTATGCTTGTAGTAATGCCAGATAACCATCAATAGACATTATCCAACTTCAGGAACTAAGTGTTTGACATCTATGCATTTAAGCGAACATTTCCTATTCTACCATTTTATCCTTGTTAGTGTTTTCACTTTTAAATAAAGTTGATGTGTTTACATAAATCACCTACCTTGTGGAAAAATGATTTCTGAAATTCCTATTTTGAACAAGTACGATCCTTTTTGGTCAATCTTTAGCAACACTATGGTACACTGAGAAATATACATAAACATCAAACTTTGGTAAGCAGTCTTAATCACAACATGTTTGAAAACATTTTTTTTTCTACTTCATAACTACTGAAATTTTGAACCATCAGGCAAAATATTACCCAATAAATCATTTGCTCCATTTTCTAAATTCGTTTATTCAGAAAAAGATTTCAACCAAAACTCACAATCTCGAGACAAATTTCCAGAACCACTTTCCCTACAACATCGCTTATGCATTTAGGATTTATGACTTGACAATAAAGAATATTTGGAATTTGTGATGAAGGAATTAGGAAGGACATCACAAATTAATCACGAACTTCAGTAGTGGAGACCAAACCCAATAGACAAAGAAGAACATATGTCTTATCATCCGTTGGAACAAAACACAAGGAATCAAATTGTGACCTATATTCTATCCCTTTCAGATAACGCCAAGTTCGAAGGACCGAACGTTGTGGAATTAGTCACAAAGGTTTATTGTACCCATTTCAGTTTTTCCTGTTAAGGAAACCGATGCACCTTGGACTTCAGGTAATCATTTCAGGATTTCCTTCAGAAACCCATTTAGATGGAAACATCACTTATCACCCTCAGACCGATGGTCTAAGCGAGAGAACAATTCAAACATAGGAAGGTATGCTCAGAGCATGAGTGATTGACCCTAGAAATGGTTGGACGAATCATTTAACATAAATCAAATTCATCTACAACAATAGTTATCACACCAACAACGGGAAACTGGCAGAAGTTAGGTTGGTACATAACACACATCATTTGGATTGGATATTCTGAACAACAAACCATCCAGATTCAAGTGGGAGAACAAATTAAGTTAAAAGCAATGCCTTGGATTGGCATGATACAAATTGGATAACAAGAGAAGTTGAACCTTTAGCATGTTGGGCCATTTAAGATTCATTTTAGAATCGACCAACTAGCATACAAACTTGAGTTCTGGCAGAATTCAGCAGTATATATTACCAGTATCACATTTAAAACATTAAGAAGCGCAGACCATCTATTGATGGGCCAAACTTGGAAAAAGCTCAACTCATTAGTTCAGTAGGCATTCATGAGATAACCAGAAATTTTCTACAAGTCAAGAATCAGTTACAAGTTCAATAAGTCGTAAACCATTAAAACTTCAAGTTCTGCAGAGTTAGCAGAAAGTTCTGCCTAGGAAAGGCATGTTATCATTCAGAAAACTTGGAAAGTTACACCAATATACACTGGACCATTGATATTTTGACAGAGAAGGCATAGTGGCCGTCAGACTTGAACATTGCCAGAGAACCAACAGAAATCATGGACCGTGTGGTCAAACAGTTGAAACAGAGTCGAATTCCTATCGTTAGAGTTCGCTGGAATTCTCGAATATCATCACCTTTTCATCAATACATTCTCAGAGACCAACATAAACTGAACTTCGGGACGAAGTTCCTTTTAGAGGGGAAGACTGTCACAACTCACCATTTCAGGTCATTTCAGGTCATCTCCCGAACTTTGGAAAAACACTATTCATCAAACACTATTCATCAAAACACTATTCATCAGTTTACTATTCATCATTTTTGGTGTCAGTTTGACATTCCGAGAAGCATTCAGAAATTTTACTATTCACGGAACACTATTCATTGCGGGAAAAGATTTCATCATTCACGTGCATTACACATTTCATCGTAAATTTAGTTTACGGGTATTCAAATTCGCGTAACCGTATTGGTTCAGGTGCAAATTCATGCATTATCAGTAATAACATTTCATACGGACTGGGGATAGTCTGCATATCATCAGTAGGTCATTTACATGTTATACCACTCTTAGGATTTTCAAATTTGTATATTTGATACATTTAACGTTTTCCTTATAATTATTTATAAATAAACGTTAACACCCGGTTTATACACGACGAATATATCTAAATATTCCCAAAATGGTCCCGACATATTTTTATATCCATTTTATCATCATAAAAGTTATAACATTCAGTTACCCAGTATTTTGGAAATTTATTTTATTTATAACGTACGCTTATTAATATAACGACGGTTTTCGTGAAAACTAAACAATAATCACCCGATCACTCAGTAAATGTACCCAACATATTTTTAATATGTTTTTAACATTATTATAACTTTATTTCATCCCGGTTAACTTCGTGAACGTTTATTACTATTAAACCCGGTACCCGATTTTAACGAATAACACGTAATAACACTTAACGTTACACTAAATTCCTAATTAAATACCAAGTACCCCTACCCCCCCCCCCCTTGGCTCACCATAACCGGCCACATGACCACCCCTTTAACCCCATGCATTAACTTCTTATTAGAATACTAATAAACCTCTAAAACTTATACTTAACCAAAAACCTAGAATCATATCTTCACTTTTTAGATAAGATAGAAAATCATCTCATCTCTTCCCCTCTCTTGCAAACCCACGACCAAAACCCAAAATACATGATCAAGTGAAGATTTTTCTAAAGCTAAAGCACCAAACTTGTTCATTATACTTGCCTAATCAAGAATCAATCAAGAAAAACACAAGTAATCCAAGCATACTCATCATCTAATCATCTCATTTTATCAAGTAAGTTATCAACTTTATTTTTACATGAATCATCTTATATTTACTTGTATTTCATGAGTTCCATGCTAAAAACCATGTACAACTAGCTATACCATCATTTATTTTGTCAAAAATGGAACATACAAACCCTAACTTTTTATTTATGAATCCCCTTGCTATAATAACTTGGTTAGGAGTCCATGACACCCTAAGAAGGTGTATGGTAGGATTAGATTAGCTATGTGGTGATTACAAGAGATTTGGTTGAAGTAAAAACTAGTTTTGAACCTTGGAAATGGATTTCTAACAAGTATTTATACATGCTGTCCCATTTTTGTAAATCCAGGAAAATCAGTAAATACAAAATAAACTTTGGCAAAATTTTTAGAAAATACTTTCAAAAACGAATCCGTAGGCGAAAGAACGGATTAAAACGAGTTTATAACGAAGGAGATATGATTTTTGCAAGTTTAACGACGAAAACTATTTTCTGAAAATTGTACATGCTGTCCCACGATTTTCAATGGGCAATCTGAGGTGTAAAACTTGATCTAGCCATCCCGACTTATCAAAAATATATTAGTATGTTGTCCCACGATTTCGAGGATATAAAGAACGTAGAAAAAAAGCTTATAACGACCAAGATATACACGTTTCAAAATCGGCGAAACTCTATTTATTTCCATCAGCTTTTTAGCAAAATATTACCAAGTATAGACACAGTTTTTGTAAGACATCATGTTGAGAGCCAATTTACTCACTGATAAACTCATTTCTGGAAAATTTACATCATTGACAAAAAGTTAGCTCACCCAGCCTAGTTTTCAAAACATCCAGCCGTTTGTCAAAAGGATTTATAACGAACAACTTATGGACTTCCAAACTGCCCTGAATCTGCCAAAACAGCCCAAACACCTCACTTGACGGCTAATTATCTTTATGATCGAGACCTGTATGGACAAACTTCACTTCTGTGAATTTTTAGATATGGTGAAAATCTTCTCAAAACTACTGAGCTTCTTTCCTAACTCTTAATATTCACTATTTCACGACTAGTTTTATGAGACTGTTTTGTCACTAATAGAAGTAATAATACTTCTACGTACTAAATTCTAGATTTTCTAGAAATATTAACCAATTACCCAATTTCATAACTAATGATGTATTAGTGATTACAAGTATATTTTCATTACTACAAGGCGTTATTTCAAGGATTTCAAACCGAGGATTTCAACACAAACATTGGTACATACGATATATATATAAGTATATATATTACAACTAGTTTATTTTTCTAATAGCCATATTTTCCTAAGTCTTGGAATATATACTTTTGATAACAACAAGTGTTTTTCAAAGAGTAGAGTGGCATAGGAAACATGGGCATGGACATTCATAACATCATTTCATGATCTAAAGTAGATCGTTCATCATTCATATTAGGTTGCGGCTAGTGTGCGCGCCTTGTTTTTTCAGCTCATTACATGTTCATGGTACCATCATATTGGGTTGCGGCAGCTAATTGTTCATTGGTGTTCATTTCATTTCATCACAGTTTCATCAGTTAAGGTGAGTTTTCATAGCCCCGTTTTCAATTCAACATTTTTGATTGTTTTCAAATCCCACGGGGGGAATACATTGCATCAATCATTTTAGTACGAGCCCAAGTATTCAAACATGTACATTGCTTAAGTTACTTTGCCATGTGATAAGTCCCCTGTAACATCATGAACCGTTAATTTACCGCTAAGCGAGAGTGAGTGGATAGATCTATCGAGGGTGACGCCTCCATCCGTGGTAGTGATTACCAACAGTAAGCGGATGCATGTCATGTCTTTTACATTTGAATGTTTCGGCAGAACATTCGGGAGGGGCATAGAATTTCATCAGTCATAGCTTCGGTGTCATGAGCTTAAGGCTATTGTACAATTTTCATGAGATCTTTATCTTGCACTTTTACTTGTGGTGGCCGTACATCATTACATTTTACAAACCTATGGAATTCACCAACATTCGTGTTGACGTTTTAGCAATGTATTTCAGGTTATTAAGGTAGCTCATGTGACATGCATTTGGACCTTCATGGAGTCGCGGAGTCGACGCGTCTCATCATTATTTCATGCACTTATGTAAACGTTTGATCTAGTATGACTTGCTTTTCATAAACACGCAACACATTTTGGGGACCTCATTTTGTAAACTCTGAATTATTTCAATAATCAAATGCGGTATTTTCCAAACGACACTTTAGGTCGTTCAATGTAACTGTAACTGTGGTGCTATGACAGACACCCCCAGGTATTTCATTCCGCTGCAAGTCAGGTAAATTGGGGGTGTGACACTTGTGATTAAACCTCATAGAAAGACTCCTTATGAACTTTTGTTTGGTAGAACACCATCTCTAAGTTTTATGAGACCTTTTGGATGTCATGTCACTATTCTCAATACCAAAGATCATCTAGGAAAGTTTGAAGGAAAAGCTGATGAAGGCTACATGATAGGGTATTATTTGCAAAGTAAGGCCTATAGGGTGTATAATAAATGCACTAGGCTAGTGGAAGAAAACCTGCACATAGAGTTCCAAGAGAAACTACCAAATGTTGCAGGCACTGGACCAGACTGGTGTTTTGACATTGATAAACGTTCAGAATCTATGAATTATGTGCCTGTCACAGGTACAAATACTAATGATAATGCAGGTTTTGAAGACAATGATGAAACAACTGAGGATCAAGATTACATCTTGATGCCAATTTGGACAGGATTGGATTCATCTTCAAGTCTTGGAGTGCCTTCAAATTCTGCAAATGAAGATGTTGAAGATGATCATGGAACTCAAGATCAAAGGAATCAACAAAATTCTGAAAATGAAAATGGTACTGCCAATTCACAAGATGGTACTGCCAGTTTAACTGATGGTACTGCCAGTTCACAAATTGGTCCTGCTGAACCATTAAATGTTCTATCAGATGATTCCTTACCAGAAGATATAGGGATTGGAAACCTTCCAATTTCCTATGATGTTCCTACAACACACAACCCAAGAATTCTCAAAGATCACTCCATTGAAAATGTGATTGACAGGATTGATTCTGGTGTTAAAACAAGAACTCAAGTCTTATCTTCAGACAAAGATGGGTTTGTCCTAGCTGTGTATGAAGAAAAGAACCATGAAGTTGCCCACATATGCCTGTTTTCATGCTTTCTCTCTCAAGTAGAACCCAAAAACATTACAAAAGCCTTAGATGATTCAAGCTGGGTTGAAGCAATGCAAGAAGAGCTACTTCAATTCAAATTGTAGAAGGTTTGGATACTGGTTGATTTGCCCAAAGGTTACAGGGCAATTGGAACTAAATGGGTCTTCAGAAATAAGAAAGATGAAAGGGGAATAGTGATCAAAAACAAAGCCAGATTGGTGGCCCAAGGGTATACTCAAGAAGAAGGAGTGGATTATGAAGAAGTTTTTGCTCCAGTTGCAAGAATTGAAGCAATTAGGCTATTCTTAGCCTATGCTTCTTTCATAGGATTCACTGTCTACCAAATGGATGTCAAAAGTGCCTTTTTATATAGTACTATTGAAGAAGAGGTGTATGTTTCTCAACCTCCAGGCTTCATTGATGCAGAATATCAAGACAAGGTGTACAAGGTTACTAAAGCTCTTTATGGTCTACACCAAGCTCCTAGAGCATGGTATGAAACATTGGCTTTCTATTTATTGGAAAATGGATTTCAAAGAGGCAAGATTGATCCAACTTTGTTCATCAAAAGAACCAAGAAAGACATCTTGCTGGTGCAGATTTATGTTGATGACATTATCTTTGGATCTACAAATCAGGAATTGTGTGTAGAGTTTGAAAAACTTATGCATAGTAAGTTTGAAATGAGTTCCATGGGGGAACTTACTTTATTTCTGGGTCTCCAAGTGAAACAATCTAATGAAGGCATATTTATCAGCCAAGATAAGTATGTAGCAGAGATCCTAAGGAAATTTGGGTTTGCAGATTCGAAGGTTGCAAGTACACCAATGGATCCAGAAAAGGGGTTACACAAAGATGCTGAGGGTGAAGATGTTGATGTGCACAACTACAGATCAATGATTGGGTCCCTAATGTACCTTACATCATCAAGACCAGATATCATGTTCTCAGTATGTGTATGTGCAAGGTTTCAAGTCAATCCAAAAGTTTCTCATCTCACAGCAGTCAAAAGGATCTTCAGATACCTCAAGGGCCAGCCTAAGTTGGGTCTATGGTATCCAAGGGAATCATCTTTTGATTTGGTAGCTTACTCAGATAGTGACTATGCTGGTGCAACCCTAGACAGAAAATCCACAACTGGTGGATGTCAATTTCTTGGCTGCAGACTCATATCATGGCAATGTAAGAAGCAAACAATGGTGGCCAACTCTACAACTGAAGCAGAATATGTTGCAAGTGCAAGTTGTTGTGGCCAAGTTCTTTGGATCCAGAATCAATTGCTTGACTATGGGTACAATTTTCTTAACACCATTATTTACATTGACAATAGTAGTACTATTTGTATCATTAAAAATCCAATTCAACATTCAAAAACAAAACACATTGAAATCAGACACCATTTCATAAGAGATTGCAATGAGAAAAGGTTAATTCAAGTTATCAAAATTGATTCTGAAAATAATTTTGCAGACCTTCTCACTAAAGCTTTTGATTTAGGTAGGTTTAAATACCTGGTAGCAGGTATTGGTATGATAAATCTTTGAAAAACATGTGTTTTGTATATAAATAAACAAGTTCTGGACTCTAAACATGGTACTCCTAGTTAGTCATAAGGTATTGTCAGTACAAAATTGGTACTGCTAGTTCAAAGTTTGCTCTGTTTTTGCTCATCTTGATGTTTAAATGTTAACAATGCTATAAAACAAGTGCTTTGCACTCTGTTATTTTGGTTTACAACTAACCATTTTAGGTTACTCAAAGCTTGCTAACACAATCAGGATATGGAAATGGTAATCAGTTCACCAAGTTGTTCAAAACTTTAAGAGCTGACTAGTCCAAAGCAAACGGCTCTTGGTAAAGACTTATCAAATTCGTTGATAGCTGATAGTTTGCTAAAAACTATAAGGTAATCAGTTCACCCAGTTTCAAAAACTTAAACGAACTTACTAGTCCAAAGCAAACGTCTCTTGGTAAAGACTTATCAAATCCGTTGATAGCTGGTAGTTTGCTAAAAACTATAAGGGATATTTTCTAAAATTTCAAAGAGTTTGCCAAGTTTTATTTCAAAACAAGGTACTGGTAGTTCAAATTTTAGTACTGGTAGAGTAAAATGGTACTGCTACATAGTCGTTGAGTCTGTCAGGCTAAATTATAGCCGCTGTTTTTAAAAGGGTATTTTTGTGAATTATTCATGTTTTCCTCGAATTAAGGATATAGTTATTATAATAAAAGATCTTTTTGACCGCCTCTTCAATTACTTATCCATAACTTTTATAGTCGGTCAAAAGTCATTTTTCTCATATTCAATCCTTATCATAATTCACACTCACCTTTCATCTTCTACCAGTACAACAATAAAATCCCACCATTGAAATCAAAATTTTCATCAAACCTTTCACCATGGCTCGTCTAAGTTTTGTCAAACGTCACAACCAATTAGCATTTTTGGAAAAGTCTGATGACAATGAAACTTTTCATCAAGCAGTGGATTTTCTAAACAATTCTTATGTCAGGTTTGCTTTACTCGTGAATCCCACTATTTTTGAATCTCAAATTTCACAATTTTGGCAAACTGCTAGAGTTAACACTCTTAGGAATGGGATTCAAGAATTAGAGGTCAAAGTGGATGGTAGAACCTTGACTTTTACCGAGTCATCCATTAGAAGACATCTTCGTTTGGATGATTCAGATGGCATTAGTCAACTACCTGATACTAAAATCTTTGAAAATTTGACAAAAATGGGGTATAATGTAACTTCTACAAAGCTTACATTTCTTAAAAAGCATTTTACCCCTCAATGGAGATTTTTGATTCATACCATCCTTCATTGTTTAAGCCAAAAGAAAACCTCATGGGAGCAATTTAGTGGTAACATGGCTGCAGTTCTCATTTGCCTGGCAACAAACAAGAAATTCAACTTTTCAAAATATATTTTTGAAGGATTGGTTAAAAATGTGGACAGTGAAACAAAGTTTTTGATGTACCCAAGGTTCATTCAGTGCCTCATCAACAAATCCAAACATTTGTTACTTCCCCCAAACAAACCTTTTAAAACTCCCAAACTTACACACAAGGTGTTTTCAAACATGAAAATTGGTTTTCAAGGAGAAGAAGTACCACTTTTTGAGGAAATGTTACCACAACATTCTGAAGAACCTGATCATTCATCACCACATCCATCACCAGTACCATCACCCACACCAACAGTACCATCAGTCACACCACCATCATCAGTACCATTACCATCTCATCAACAAACACAAACACCATCTGCAACATCACCATCATTATCACATCATACCTCACCACCTCAATCTCCTCCACAACAAAGTGTAGATGCTCAGACTATCAGGGAATTATAGGAGCAAGTGCAGTACTTACAAACTTCTCTTGAAAGTCAAAACAAACATTTTACAGAGATCAACACCAAGTTAGTTAAGAGGGTTGAGAAATTAGAGTTGAAAGTGAAGTTGCTGAAGGGTAAAAAGTTTACTCAGTTGGTTGTTTCTAGTTCCTCAAGTTCAGATGCAGAGGGTTTGGGTCTCTCTTCCAAAAAGGGGAGGATGGGTAGTTCTAAAAATGAAGAAGAGATTCAATTTCAGTTTCATGAAGGAACTCCAGTGTTTGATGAAGAGCCTGCTATTCAAGAAATAGAGCCTGCTACTCAAGAAAAAGAGCCTGTTAGCTTGAAAGATACTGCTGAAACAGATACTGTTGAAGCAAAGCAAGTTGCTGCTGAAGCAGAGCAAGAGCCTGCTGGGATACAGAGGCTATTAGCTATGAATTTAAAAGGATCTAATCAAGTGTCTTACAAAAGAAAGAGAGGATCACAGCCTCAGGGGAGGTTTCTTGTTTATGATGAACAATCTGCTGCTCCAAGTCCAGTATCATCACTAAAAGACAAGGGCAAGAAAATTGTGGTTGAAGATGAACCAAAGCCTAAAAAGATGAAGCAGAAAGAACAAGTACAATTGGCTGTAGATGAAGAGTTGTCCAAAAAGCTTCATGAAGAAGAAGTATTGAGCGCTGAAGAAGAATCAAGAATGCTGCAAGAAAAGTTTGATGCTCAGCTGCAATACATTATTTCCATTGATCCAATTGTAAGAGGTGAAGCTTATACCCTGATTTGTGATGAATCTCTTAGCTCAGATGAAATGACAATCAAGCTCAATGATTTCATCACCAAGAAATACAATCAAGAGGCATTGGATGATGTCTATCAGCAGATTCAGAAGAATCAGAAGAAAGGATTCAAAATGCCACATTCTGAAGCAGATCAGAAGAAGTTCTTCAAGATATATCTGAAAAGAGAAGTGAACATGAAAGATCATCAACTCAAAGGTAAATCTTTTGATGAATTGAAGCTTCTATACTTAGAGGCTTACAGAAGAAACAAAACCAGTTTTCTCATGGATACTCAAGAAAGGCCTTCCAAAGGAAAAGAAGATGATCAGAAGGAACAAGCAGAGAAAGCAGAATTGCCTTCTGTTCAGACAAGAGAAATGGTTGTCCATGTTCCATAAATTATTTTTGCTGAACCTTTACATGCAAGGCATCCACTCATAGATTGGGAAATCTACAATGATAAGTTTGGCAAAGCATGGAAGATAACAAGAGTTGGAAACAAGGTTGAGATTTTCAAGAACTTTGAAAATCTTCTTAGAGCATGTAACAGAATGGGTTTAGATGAATTATGGGTATTAGTTCAAGAGAAGCTGAAAACCAAATATAAGCCAGATGCAAAGGAGCAAGAGCTATGGGTGGAGTTTAGCAGATTATATGATCCAAATCCAACTGATACTCATTGGAAATTTCCTTACTATGATTTATCTGTTACATGGGAATACTTCAGCATGAGTCATGTTCATCATCTTTCCACTCAGAGTGGAATAGAGCTCTTTATGCTAGGTGAGAAGGAGTATCCTTTAAGCTATGAAGTATTATCAGTCTTGATCTCCAATAAGCTTTTGTGTGAAAAAGAGACTGATGCAGTCAAAAGATTGAAGGAGAGCATACTTGATCAGTATGAAAGCCTAAGAAGAAAAAGATAAGGTTTTTGGAAGAGTTCCCTCAAATCCTCAAGGTATGAATTTTATTCACAAAAGAAACTTGGTTATTTTATATGGGAATAACAAGTTTAGGGGAGGATTGTTGGGAATAAAATGCACAAAGTAAAGAGTCTGCCTGAAGAGCCTGCTAGTGATAGTTAAGCCTGCCTCTTCAGTTTTGCTGATGTTGAAGATATACTAACAGTACCTTCTGGGTAAGAAGGTACTGCTAGTTAAAGAAGGTCCTGCCAGTTTTCACGACAAGTTGCTATATTTTAATTAGAGATATTTACTTGTATTATTAGTCTTTGTACAAAGTTATACGTTAAGTAGAAGTAGTACAGAAGTCTCAGTAGATATAATGGAGTGTTTTACCTTGAAAGGTGTAATATTAGGATAAGATAAACCTCTAGTATATTATATTAAGCAACTTGACCACTTGTAACAAGGGCTCCTTATACTATAAAAGGAACCCTTAAGACACCTTCTTAGATATATCTTTTCATACAGCTTTCATAGCTTTCCCATGCATAACTTCTATCTTTAACCTTTTCACATATCAAAGATTCAAGGTTACACTTGTAATCCTGGTGATAGTTAAGATCACCCGTATTATTTCATCAATAATATTGAATCATTTTGTGTTATTCATGTCGTGTTCATTCTCATTTACTTATTCACCACCTTTGTTCCTTTAGTGTGTTTTAGTAAATTCCGTGTGCTAACTCACATTCATTCATAAATATCCTAAACACATTACTGAGATTAACATCCCAAGTGTTTGCACAAATCAATACAGAATCCTTCCACAGGTTTCTTCTGCTTTTTAGATGTTTAAAAAAACTTTAAGCCAAAGAGAGCACCAAGTGGTTGTATAATAATCCAACAACCACTAACACAACCAAAGTATATAAAGCAAGTAAAAGACACCACGATATATACTGGTTCGGGATGGGGGGGTTAATACCATCCGTACGTCCAGTTGCGAATCCGCGACTCTGATACTATTCACTAGTATAATCCTTTCGGTGGACTACAAACCGTTACAATTCACTCCACTGATATTCACCAATATCGATGCTCACAAAGAAGGAGTTACTTCCCAACGGTATTCCGCCCTCGAAAACCACCAAAAAGAACCTCACGATTCGACTTCACCTAAGGGTCACCAAGCCCACTACCAAGACTTCCCACCGGAAGTATCAAACCCCAACTAGATCTCCAATGATCTAGGCTTGGTCACCAAGACACAAGACTTCCCTTTCAAACAATTGAAAGAATGAATGAATGTTTGTTCAATCAAGCCCTAACCTAACCTAGTGACTCGATTGTAATAGAAAAGGTATAAGAAAGAAGACCCTCGACACAATCACAAGAGTGGATTAGGTTCTTGTGATTCTTCCCTTGCAAATAGATGTGTTATTTCAAAGATGTTAGTATGAAAATCAAGAACACAAGATTAGAGATAGAGAGATAGAGAGATTCGAGAGTGTTTAGATAGAAAGAATCTAGAGAGAAAGAATAATGGCAAGGGGTGAGGAATACAAGAGGCAAGGGTGGTATTTAGGCCAAGAACCCAAACTTGGGAAAATTTACCGAGGCCGGCGCGTCACCCGCGCGGGCAGCGCGCCAGGCGTCTGTAAGTTTTTCCCAAGTGTTGGGTGTTAGGATTTTATAAATACCTATCCTTGCTAAACCCCCAATTGTACTTCACACTAAACCTTAACATTAATCATTATAAGGTTTACCAACTTGTTGATATAAATCATGCTTAAAAACGTTATTAATATTTCTCAACAACTCTACATTTTGATAATCACAAAATGTAAACTAAATAAAGTCAAGATTATGACGTAAATAAGTATTTAGTAACAAATATTTACTTCTACAACTAATATTACTTAAGTCAAGATTATGAGATGGAGGGTTGAGATGAAATGATTTGAATTGGATGGATGAGATTGAAGGGAGCCTCCCTTGGTTTTCAAATAATTTGGCATGTGGGGAAATATGGAAGGTTGAGATGTGATGATTTCAAATGAATGGCTAGGATCAAAGATGCCTTGGTTAGGATTGAGAAGGGATATTCCAAGGAATATGCTTTGCTTGGGGGGGGGGGAAGGAGAGATCAATGGTTGAGATGGTTTTGGCTTGAAATGGATGGTGAGGATTAAACACATGTGATGGAATGGAGAGGAGGATGAGATGAATGGTTGAGATGTGTTGTAATTTGAATTCAATGGTTGAGATCAAAGGAGCCTCTTTAGGAATTCAAACAATTGGCATGTGGGAAATATGAAGGGTTAAGATGTGTTGTAAGGGAATGAATGGTTGAGATGTAGAGTGTAAGGGAATATGTAAGAGTGTAAGAGATTGTGTAAGAGAATATTTGATTAGGATATGATTGGATTTGTCTTTAGTAGAAACGAGATTAAGAGAAGATTAAGACATAATCTAATTGTCATTAAGAAGAAAAGGTTTACACAATTAAGATTATGAGTTGAGAAAATCTTAAGTTACTTATAAGTTCAAGTAACACAACGTCGAGAATCCATAGGTTCATATCTTGTGACTTTCCACGACTCGACGTTCTCAACTAATACCTTGGTTCAAACAAGTTAAGTGCTTTGACTTGATGTAAAGCATAACCCAAGTGGGGAAGGATGCGTTTACGCAAAGTGACCTTTGACTTAGTTTGACCAATAAGGGAGTAAACCCGTTACGTAATTAGAGAAGACGTAAGCACGGGATATGAGCATATGGATGCTTCAACACGATGTCTCGTGAAATATATAAGCACCCTAAGTTTAGAAAAGCCTTGGCTAGAGGCGATAGTTAGAAAACATGAGTTAGCGTTTTCCCGTAAATGGGTGTTTTAAAAGTAGGATCTCTCAAGTCTCAAAACTCATTTTGAGTGTTTTCAATTAATCACATAACATATTCATACCTGTATTGAAAGATCCACATTTGTCGGGTAAGGGGAAAGCCGACTTTCAAAATTCGCTCGGAACCATACAGTGTCCTGGCGCGTCACCCGTGCATTGACGCGCGGGCAGCGCGCCAGGAGCAGACATTGGCTCTGGCGATTTTGAGCTAACGTTTGTTATTTTATGTGTTTCGATGGTTTATTTGTCATCATTAAAACAAGACGAGATCTTGATCATGTTGCCTCAACAAGGTTATATATGACAAGAAGATGATTTATATTTCTGGAGGGAAGCTTTCAACGTTCATTTTCTTGGAGGATGATCTAACCTTGTTACCACACTATCCACACCGAACGAATCAGGGGAGTATTTGTTTTCATTCTTTTACCTGCTTTACTTTTACATCCTTTAATTGAACATTGAGGACAATGTTCATCCTAAGTGTAAGGGGAGGGTAAATGATGATACCTTATAGGATACAATTGCACTTGAGTTTGTTTGTTTGATATTAGGTGTGTAATAAAACTAAGAGAAATACTTGTTAGGGCAATTTTAGCGCCAAATTTAAATTTTTTTACAACATTTAGGAGTGAAACTTTAACCTTAACAAGTGTCTCATGGATAGGAGTTGTATGACTATCACAAAACGGTACCACTTAAAAAAAAATTCCACCCAAATATGTGAGGTTCGCCTTTAGATTTGATAGAAAAAGCATTCATTATTAGTGCTTATGAGTGTACCGGTAGCATTTAGATTCTAGAACTTGCGTTAGTGATACATCCCGAGACCACTAGTGAGACTACATTCGTGTAGTAGGATTTACTACATGATAAGAGGCATTAGGATCACCCTTGTGTTAAACCCGTATCATAATTACTTGACCATTTAAGTCATATTACTTGACTAATAAAGTCAATTAATTTTCCCACACATTTGCGTTGTACTCATTTTTAGTACATGATACCCCTAGTTCACCCCTCCGAGCATATCTTTTTCATTTCTAACTTTAAACATCTTACTTAAAGATAGAATTTATTTAAAATCCACCCAAATGTGCAACCAAATCGCCTTAGTGTATGCACTCATCTTTAGTGCATTATTGTTACATGTTTAAACCCTTAGTTAATTATCTGATTACATGGTTGCTAAGTCGAGTCATATCTTGTACATATTGTTTTGGGACCATTGGGACTCATGGGTAAAGTACTAGTGTTATGAAGTAATGGGGAAGAACATCAAATTATTACCCCCATATGTGCGTTAATTTTAAAAGGTACTCCAAGTGTTTTGATTATCTTAATTCGAGTCATTAGAGTAGTTTATTGTAAAATATGTAAAAATTCAATGGTAAGGGGAATGCAAATTCCCTATGATGTATTATTTTAGATGTAGGGTAAAAGTGTATGCAAAAAAAAAAAAAAGAAAAATAAAGAAAAAAATCAAAAAAAAAATAAATAAATAAATAAAAAAATATATATAAAGAAAAAGAAAGAGAAAAAAAAACATACGGAATACCATCCCGTTTCATTCTATGTTTGTTTTAATTTTTTGTTATTTTTGATTTATTAGCTTAAGTCGAGTCGAGTCTTGGCTTAGCAACGCCATATTGTTCATGTAATTAACCAATATGATTAACTCGCCACCAGTAAATATTGCCTTTATCCAACAATACCGTGTTTTCCATATCCCTACACCTAATGTTATAACCCTTTAAAAGACCTCTTTGATAGTTTATCCTAGGTGCTTACGCCAAGTGGTGGAGGTTTGATCCTTTCCCAAGCCTATGGTAATCTATTTGCTATGACAGGTAGTGAGAGATGTTTTTCATTTCCATATTGTGATATATACTTTATTACACCCGAGAGACGTGAGAATCTAAACACTATTTGTGAGGTGCTAGTGTATGACCTCCGTGCTTGTTTTTGGTTTTTAATGGAATGATTATGTTAGCCTTAAAGTTTTGTTATATTCGGGAATTGCATTAGTCTTTAACTACAAGGACTAGTCTTGCCATTAGTGTATAGATTACCTTGTATTCTTGTATAAATACCCCTCCTAGTCCCAACTAGGAGGGTGGATGTCTCATTGTATTCTCTAGGTGTGTGTGGTTTCCTTCTTTCTCTCTCTAGAAAACACACACACCTTCCCCATTCTTTTAATCTAATAATACCATGTTTATTCTTTATTTCGAGCATCCCCGACCTCCTGAAGGTGTTTATTGGTCATTACAATTGGTATCAGAGCTAACCGGGGGCGAATCGTGGTGTTTTGTGGTGAAAAATCGTGTTTTTGGGTGAATAAAACGGATCTGGTACTGTTCATCAAAGGTTTGCCGAGTTAGGTAAGTTGCCGAGTTAGGTAATTTGCCGAGTTATGTTTTGCCGAGTTAGGTGTTTTGCCGAGTTAGGCTGTTTCACCTAATCGTTTATCGAGTTAGGTTTTTCGTGGCTTACTCCTAAGTCGATACTCGGCCAAATTTTTCCGAGTTTGCCGAGTTAGGATCTTGCCGAGTTAGGATCTGCCGAGTTAGGATCTGCCGAGTTAGAAAAACTTGCCGAGTTAGAGAAAACTTGCCGAGTTAGAAAAACCTGCCGAGTTAGAAAAACTTGCCGAGTTAGAAAATCCTGCTGAGTTAAGTTTTTTTTCTTCTAATTTTGCCGAGTTTGGTATTGAATTTTGCCGAGTTAGGCTGTTCCAACCTTATCGTTTATCGAGTAAGGATTTCTTTTGGACTAATCTAAACGAAACTCTGCCAAAATTGACTTAGGATATCGAGTATCGAGATGGGTTTTTGAGCAAGGACACATCAAAGGATTATTATATAAACAAAACCCTTACCTCATCGATTAACCTAATGTCTATATACCCTAAAACCTAACTTTCATCCTCACCTAAAACACATGATATTATTGGTAAACATCTTATAGAACATGATTCATTTTAATGTCTCATTATCTAAATACCAATATATCACACACCAAAAACACACCACGTTTTGCTTAAACGATCCTGATCAAGAATCACAATCAAATAACAACAGCTTGTATCGGATTTTGTGATATGGGGATAATTCGTTATTATTTATTCGGGTTTGAAGTAACATTTTACGGGCGCGTGTACTTATTTCATCTTCTTTCTTTCTTCACTACCGCGAAGATGACTTGTTTGAGCATATATTAATGGTGACGAAGACTTGGATATCTAGTTACTTCTGTGATTCTTTCTCTCTATACCCACAGAGTAGCTATCACTTTAAGGAGTTACGTTGTAGTGCTCAGTGTCTCACGTAGTTGAGGATATGTCAAGATGGATTGTGCTTATTACACTTCTTTAGGGGTATAAGGTACACCGTTCTTAGTCACAGGATAGTACAAGCTTAAGTCACAAGGCTGGGGGATTTTACTTCATTCTCAAGTTCATCATATCAGGTTATCTTCATATGGGGCTACTACAGAGAGCCGTTGTTGATTCAGAGGTTGATAAAGAGTAAGACAGTTTCAAATGGTATTGTTAGTAGATTGGGATTATCGACATCTTCTCACAGGCTTATGTGATTAATGATAAAGTGCTTTTAGTTAATACTTCAAGTACACAATGTCATGCTGATTCCGATGAGATCGCAATCATCAGGGGAGAGAAATGTGTACATCGAGGACGCACAACAAGTTCACGAGATCGGGCTTAATGATTTATGAAATGGTTTGTGTCGGAGATTGGTTGATTCTATATCCTTATCCTCTCAACTTTTTCTACGTACTTCTACCTTATCCACCTTCACCAATTTCACTTATCCACCTTCACCAATTTCGGGCATCAAATTCAAGATGATCGGTGTTTCAACTTGTTACTTTGGTGTTATCATTTCATGTGTACGTTATGGGCTGATTTGCTTTATGCAAGATAACTGGAATGCATTTGGTGAGATGAAGATGTTGATATTCAGTTCCCCCGAATGGACAATCTTGAAGAAGGTCGAGTCTACAGTCTGTTCTACATTTTCCGCTGTGTGTTTGAAGACTAAAGACGGTTTGCAGTTAATTATCAAAAGACTTCTTCAGTTTCAGGGCATTCATCAGAATGGTTGTCAGTTTGGGGGAGAGCACTAATTAGGGGAGAGTGTAAAGCCAGATTTAATCCCTAATTAGATTTGCTCACATTGTTCTTCTGCAAGTAAAAAGATGGCAGCTGAGAAGATTCAGGAAGCTGAATGAAAGAATGAAGTTTGAAGACCACTCTCAGAGCTGCTGCGCTTATGCTTTGTATTTAATTTTACTTATAGGGAACATTGTAAGCAATTCCCATATAACTTCACTTTGGGGACAGATTGTTAGCCTTAAAGTTTTGTTATATTCGGGAATTGCATTAGTCTTTAACTACAAGGACTAGTCTTGCCATTAGTGTATAGATTACCTTGTATTCTTGTATAAATACCCCTCCTAGTCCCAACTAGGAGGGTGGATGTCTCATTGTATCACAAGGTGTGTGTGGTTTCCTTCTTTCTCTCTCTAGAAAACACACACACCTTCCCCTTTCTTGAAGCTAATAATATACCATGTTTACTCTTTATTTCGAGCATCCCCGACCTCCTGAAGGTGTTTATTGGTCATTACAGATTATTTGTTGTAATTACTTTTATATTAGTGTTAAATGACCCCTAACTTGTATTTTGATTAGAATAAAAGCGCATTTGCTTGAGGACAAGCAAATCTCAAGTGTAAGGATATTTGATGAGGCAAAAAGTATACCACTTTTAAGGGGTCATTTAAGCCCAAATTCGTAATTATTTGATCAATTACTGCCCTAAATCGTTCTTTTTGTCATTTTATGTACTTTTGAGGAGAAATCTGGAAAAGGAAGCGTTTTAGACGTTTTTTGAGCATAAAAGTGAAGAAAACGGCAAAGTCTCAAATTCCTTGCTGGGAACAGTACCTAACGACGTCAAGGCTTAACACATGACGGCGTCAAGAGTGGCAAAAGAGGTGGAAGTGGAAATTATAACGTGATGGCCTAGAACATTTTCAGTGTTAATGACCTGACAGCGTCACCAAGGCCGTCAGGGTCAAAATGCAAGTGACGGCCCAGAGTATATTTACATATGAAGGCGTCAAGACTGGATCTAAGCAATACGAATTTTAATTTGGCGGCGAGTTGACGGCGTCAGAAGCCATAACGTGATGCCGTCAAGATGTTTTATCTATATATATTTTTCCAATTTTTCATTGTAAAGTATGGAACATTGGGTGGAACATTAGGAGCACAAACCCTAGGTCGAATTTCTTCATATTGCAGCGGTTTCAAACCCCTCTTTCTTCCATGTTTGAATAAAGATAAGTCTTCCAATAATCATTCAATATGTCTATGTGTTGTTTGATTCTATCTTATGCTTATCTTTCTTTTAACATGCTAGGCTAGTTTTTCATTGTGTTTGCTTAGATGTAGTGAAACCTAGATGTTAATTATTGGTTGATTGTTTGTTTATAATTGTTACGGATGATTGTATTTGATGTTAGGCTTAAGAAAACTGGCAGACTTCCATTGGTAACTTGCTTGAACGTCTTAAGAAACATGATCGGAGGTGTACTACGATTTTTGGTTGTATTTAATGCATAAGTGAATTCTAATGATCCCATGTTAGGACCTTTTAATCGGCTCGACATAGGAGTGAAGTAGGATCTTATAGAGTTAGGGAATATTGTACACGGCCCTACGACTAGTATTAAGGAATATAACCTGTCATCCATTCAATTGTAACAAGCTAATCAACCAGTAAAAGATACCTAGGGAGTAATGAAATCTAAGTAAACAAATCTTTTCTCATTATTGTTTCCACCATATTAGTTTACTTTCATTTCTTTTATTTTTATTTTGATTGCATCTGTAGTTATTTGGGTTAGTTGGCTAGCAACTTATTCCGCCCACTCCTTCAAAACCCAAGATTTTACTTGCTTTTATAAAATATAAAAAATACAAAAAGAATCATCCCTCACCTCTAGACCTAATTTAGTAGGCTTTTTAATCCTAGCGACACTATTCCTGAGTTGAACGATCAATCTCCCGGTACTTGTCACTATACTATACTACAACGATCAGGTACACTGCCTGGCGGGGATTGCAAGCTTCTCAAGATCCCTTGAGAGGTAAAACCTGTTGCGAGGGCGCAATCCCGCGTATCACATTCACAAACCACTTTCACTCCTCCAAAGAACAACACAGTCCCTGAGATAGCTCAGTAGGACCTTTAGTTGTCACTCAAGCTTAGTTTGAGTTTAGAGAGGAGTCATACCATACTTGTTATTTCAATCCCAAGTGTTATTCCTCAAACACTTAGGTATAATTCTTTGATTAACTTCTAATAAGAACTAAACATTGAAAATATCTTGTCTCTTATCTTTACGTTTTTTTATTTAATGTTAATCATTTACTTCTTTGTTCAAGACATGGAACTTGGTTAGTTTAACTCAATAGTTAACATTAACCTAGTAAAAGGGACCAACAAATGTCCTCATTTATGAAAATTTATAAGAAATGTCCTTAACGTTAAAACCTGTTAGACAAAGTCAAATCCCATGCAAAATGACCAATTTACCCTTGTCTTCTTCCCCACTTTTATTTTCTTTGAATTTGCACCACCACCCTCCTTTACCACCACATAATCGGCACCACCACCACCACCACCACCACAACACAACCCTTTACCCTTCATCTTCATCTTCTCTGGTGACCAAACAGTAGTCACTCCTATTTCAAGTTTTTGATATCCTGTCTCAATTAAGAGGTGTCATGGAAAGAACAGGTTCAAAATCACGAACCCAGATTATGGTGACTAATAACGCTCAAAGTTAACATGTTTTTATAAGCGTTATTAGTGTTTTTGTGTATGTTATTTGGTTGCTTTTATATGCTTTTGCCACTAAATCGTATCAAAGTATGTTTTTGTAGCATATGTAGCCAAATGCAGGAAAAATGGAGAAAAAGTGAAGAAAATGAAGTATACGCGATTACACGGAGATTCCCAAGCTCAAAAGTCCAATCTGTGAAGCATTCCATATGAGAATCTAAGTTTTGTCATTTCAAAGTTCCAAGTTCAGAAGTTAATCAAGTTTAGATAGTGCATAAAGAACTATACAAGGAAAAGTCAAAGTCCAAAACAGCCAGGATCTACCATCCGATCGGTTGGAGTCTAACCGATCGGATTGCCATAATGACCATTTTCCATCCGATCGGTATCAACCCGCAACCGATCGGATGGTCACTTCTGCATGTTTTTGCCAACTTTTGTGCACGAATCTTGGTCTTTTGTCCCATGGTTCTAGGCCCTTTTTAGTGTCTTACTGTCCAAGTTCTAGCATTTAAGTCCCTATTCATTACTAGGAGTATTGGACAAGCATATAAAGACCTCAAAAGTGCACAATTGAAGACACCATTCAAGATACCATTTACTCTCATTACTACTCACAATTATTATCATCATTTAGCTCTCAAAGAAGGAAAATTCGTGCAGAAAGAACCAGGAACTTTGGAGGACCAAGGAAGCAACATTTGGAGTCTGAAAATCTCAAGAAATCATCACCAACACTTAGGTTACCAATACCTTGTCATTTTTTTATCAATTTCAAAGCATTGTAAGACTTATAACCATGGATTCTAATGTTAAATATTCTGAGTTTATTTGCATGTTTGCTATGAGTGGCTAGTAATCTTTTTACATTTGTTTTGATGATGTTTTATACTTAGTGATAGTGATGATTGTGATAACATGTTTTAATTCAATTTCAAGTCAATCCTAAGAACCAATTGTACCTTAAGTTTCATCGTGACATTTGTTTAGCCAAGGTTAACTAATTGATAATAGTTTCAAGGGTCGAAAGATTTGTTATTACTCAACTAGTTATAATCATTTGTCTATGAATGATTGTTTTTCACCATAATTATTCTTGACTAAACAAAGAAACAAGAAGTATGATTGTAATGAGAATGCTTTTATAACATCAAATCGGATTGTTTGTAAACCTTTAGTTGGACGAAAGTTTAAATGTTTATAAACAATTGTAACCTCTTTGTCTATGAATAGGTTACCTTTTGTATTGATCATTTCCTAAGAGTATTTGATTTGTAATAAGAGTTTGTTCTTGTGTTTAAGATATTCACCATACCTTATGAACCTTGGATAGATCTTGAATTGATTGGTTTACACCTAAAGCTTGTTTTTATGAACTAAAATCTTGACAAAGGTTTAACTTGTAGAAACAATAGATTAGATCACCATCTAATTATCTTAACCAACATGTTATCAAAAGTTATCACAATCATGTGTGTCATTAAGTATAAAACTAGTCTAAACAAGTGTAGTTTTTAATTTATTGAATTTGCTTATTATCTTATTTGCGTACATTAGAGATTTACTTTTAGACTTATATTTTGATTCACTCACAAATCCCTGTGAACGATCCCGACTTACCATCATATCTTGCTATAACGGACGAGTACTGATGAATGTCTAAATACTCATCATTTTATATCAATCTGAGCTGCCAAAACATCCAAAAACACTCAAATATGCATCAAAATACTTAAAATATCTTAAAAGTGTGTTTTATATGTTTCAAATGCAAAATATGCAAAAACAGATGAAAAACGTACAAAGTTTGCATAATTGGCAGTTTTAGTCCCTCAAGTTTCATAAATTGTCAAAACTAGTCCCTGAAGGTTTCAAATAGAATAAAAGTCAACTTAAGTCCTTGGGAAACCAAAAATATTCACAAATGATCCCTGGATAAAAGTTTACACAAACTGGCAACTTTTACCCCTCAAGTATCAAAATTGGCAAAAATGGTCCCTGGGTGTTATAAAACTTGAAATTTCACAAAATACCCTTGTACTATTCATGAATATACAAAATGGAACAATTTGATAACTTTTGGGGAATTTACAAAACTTACCCTTCAACTTTCAGAAAATTACAAGTTTGGTCCCTGGAGTTTGTGGAATTGACAGAAAAGGTCCCTGGTATTTGAAAATGAAAAAAATATACTTTTGGTCCTTGTGTTATGTTTTATTGGCAGGTTTGGTCCTCTAAGGAAGTTTGGAAAGGTGGCATGATCAACCCCTCAACTTTAACCAAATTACAAAATTGGTCCTTATGATTTAATACCTAAAAAACCAAACAGATCCTTTATTATTATAAACCAAATCCAAACCAAACACCAACCCAAGCCCACTCCCTACTTAGCCCACTACCCAGCCCAATCCCTTTAAATAATAAAACCGGGTCAAACTACCCAGTCAAACACCACCCACTGTTCACCCTTTTCCCTCATTCTCCTTCCTCCACCACTGCAAAACCAAATACCACCATCCCACCCACAGTTTCACTAACCACCTCTCCACCTCAACCCCCCAGCTGTTACCTACTCTCCCCACCATCACCTTCCACCTCACCTCAGCCCACAAGCAATTAATGCTTCCCCACCTTCAAACACTCAACCTTCCCCTCCTTTCCCCTGTTTTTCTTCCAACTTGACCTCCAAGCTTCAAAAGCAACCCTATCTTGTCCCCTCCTCCTATACAAGTATACAAGAAGCAATTAATGCTCTCAAACAGCCTCAAGCTATCTAAGAGACTTTTGGCGCCAAAAGTACATTCAAAGGCTGAGATCACCTCTGCTTATCCAAGGGTCAAGAATTAAAGTGGGATTTATTGTGTGGTCACCAAGAAACTCAAAGACTATAAAAAGAGAAGAATGAGCAGAGAAAAAATCACTTTGGGATAGCCATTGTCACGTAGCTTAATTAATCTTTACTGCTTTCTTTAAATTAATGTCATTTACATTTCTAAATGTTGTATTGATTCTCAAACTAGTGTAATGAAACCTTATTTACAGTTTAATTCCATCTCTCTTTACAATTCCAAGTTTTAGCTTAATCATCTTTAAATTTTAAGTCATTTACATTCTTGTTGATTAGTGTTGTTAATTGGACTCTCATAGCACACATAAGCTCCTGACAAAGCTTTGTAAGCTTTTAGAAACCTTAATTCAGCTTTAATCTTTTAAATTTAAAAAATAGATAAAAAAAAATAGAAAAAATCAATGAAAATATAAAAATCAGTGTTCAAGATAGAAGAAGCAGGAGCATGGTGAATTATGGAGTTCCATGGGTATTAGTGCCTCATGGGAGGCTTTAGGAAGTAACTTTGTCACTTGGTTCTTGGTTCTCAGTCTCATGCTCTTGTAAGCTCATTTTTTTACCATTTTTGCATTTCATATTCCTAGCCTTTAATATGCCTTGATTTCCTGTTTTTGTGTTTCTTTGTTGTTAGTTAATGTTTATCTGTCTTAATATTAGCTTGTTATGTTTTGAAATCTAATTGTGCTTTGAAATGCATTTGACAGTCCATTTGCCTAAATCTTGTCATTCCTATGTTTAATCTTGATTAAACACCAATTTTGAACTAAAAAGGGTTAGATATGCATAGGCTAATCCCTGGTTTTGATAATTTAGGTTCATACAGTCACTTGTTTAAAAATCTCAATTATGTCTCATTTTTCATCAATTTTGAATTTTCCTGTTCTTTTTGTTTGTTCGCCTTAATTTTCATGTTTCTGTGTTTAATTATTGTTAGTTAATGATTATATAGCTTAATATTAGTTGTTCATGTTTTGGAATTTGATTATGCTTGAATTTTCATTTTGACTGTCAATAAGGCTTATTTTTGAAAATCATAGGTATAGACTTTTGTGACTATTTGTTTATACTCAAAAAGGTCTAATCTGACTAATTAGGTCCTCTGGATATGATAGATCAAGTTTACACAGTCATATGTAATGAAAAGCTTAATTTGGTTCCATTTAAGGGTTGTTTGGATTGGATAGTTACACTGAGTTAAGGGTTGTTTTTGTAGTTGTTCTTGTTTGATGTATTGCATATGTGATCTAAATAACTCAGTGAAATGTTAATCAAAGGGTATAGCAAGCAAGAAAGTCAAAGTTGACACTTTGATCTTCTAGGTTTGAGTACTGTGAGATTGTGTGATCTAATAACCTTGCATAAATGTTCAAATGTTGTTTATATTTGTTAGTTTCATGTTCTCATAGTCTAATATGGCATATTTGTTCATTAAATTCAGATCAAAGTTGATCAAAGTCAACTTTGATCATAAAATAGAAAAGTCAAAATTCAGCTTTGGTAGTTTTTGAATAAACTTTAGAATTTTGTGTAGGGCTTAATATTAGATTTCATAACTTGTGCTTGTAGGATGTTTTAGTTTTGTTGCTCATCTTTCTATATTATTTTTGTCAATTTTTAGTGTAGCTTTTTAATAGCTTAAAGTAGTGCTTAAATATGCTTGTTTTTTCCCTGTGTCACAAGTTGTCTGTCAAGTTCATGAGCTTGCATAAGCCTCATGACTTGACCACACTTAGTGCACTTGGCTTATTTGTGTAGCCTTTGTGGCATAATTGTTATGTGTAAGCTTATTTTCCTGTTTATAGCTTATCTAGATAGCTTATCAAACCCAACTTTTTGTTCACCTTACTCCCTTCACTGAAGCAAACAGTGAAGGTGAGTACTTTTTCCTAAGCTCATAATAAGCTCCTCACTGAGCTTAAACTTGTGGTTTTTAGCTTTTTACAAAGCCAAACTACCAAACTCAATAACTCAGTGCTTGTTGAGCTATTATTAGCTTATTAGATAAGTAAATGAGAGCTTGTTGTTTGCCCACTCACAACATTTCCTGAGTAATCAGGAAATATGCACCATTTCCACAAGCTCACAAATAGCTCAATAGTGATCATAAGCTTGTGTGGCTTGGCTTTTTATGAAGCTTAGCAACCCAACTTTAGGATCCTGCACTTAAAATTCACCTTGTAGCTTATTTCATAGGGCTGCAAGTAGCTTCAACTTATCACCATGTGAAAAGCTATGTTGAGTCCTTAGCATACCTTACGATAATCACTATATTTCATAAGCTCACAAAAAGCTATTCCTGTGGACCTAGCTTGTGAGATTTGCTTCATTGAAAAGCTTATCAACCAAACTATAAGGTCCAGTGCTTAATTTCTATCTTGCAGCTTATTTAATAGGGCTGCAATGAGCTTTTTGTTTGTCCCATTTTACTAAGTGTCCTGGGTAACCATCATACTCAGTGAAATGGAAGGATTTTCATAAGCTTCTTACAAGCTCATCTGTGAACCTCACAGAGTGAACTTGGGTTTTTTGGAAAGCCATCCACCTCAGCTTGCTACTCCAATACTTAGTTTGGCCTTTGAAGCTTATTCACTAAGCTTAAATTGCCACTAAAAATAGCTGCAGGGGTGTTTGGGACTGCAGTGTAGTGGTATTAGCTTATTGGCTTATTTGAGCTTATTGGTTGATCCCAGTACATTTGCTTGTTCATAATTATTTATAAAGCTTGTACAAATATATTTTTCCCTTTTGTTTTCTGTGTGGAGCTTATACCAAGCTTTTACAAGCTTTCACTCAATCCAAGTTTAGCCAAAAAGCTAAACTGTCTAAACCTTAAGCTCACACAATTTGCACTATCTCAGTCCATTTTCTTGTTTATACGTGTGCATTGGACTTGTATAGATCTTATTATACCTTTTATTTTCATTGTATAGTTTTTTCCAAGCTTATTCCAAGCTTATGACTCCACTGTGAGCAATAAAGCTCAACTGAGTGAGTAATAAGCCCACGTATGGCTTATTTTTAGGTTTTATAAGTTTCATTTTCATTAAACTTGTACATTATCAGTATATATATAGTTTCATAAAAAGAAAAACCAAAAACAAGCTTTAACACTAGTGATAGCTTCTATTTAAGAAGTTTTAAGCTTAAAAAGCCAACTGAGGTGGAAATAAGCTCACACAGAGCTTATTTCCAGGTTTTGTAAAAGTTGTCTTTATTAAAGTTTAATATTATAGCTTATTATAAAGTTTTGCAAAAAGAAAAATCCAAAAATAAAATAAATGGCAAAAAGGTTGTGTATGGGATTCGAACCTAGGTTCCCTTGGTGACAAGTTCACTGCATAACCCACCTAGGCTAGCTCACTTCTCAGTTATCATTTGCACATTTTTATTCTTATAGTAGCAAATAGCTTAGCTTATTCAAATAAGCTTATACGAGCTATTTGGCTTATTACAGCTTATCTGGATAAGCTATGAGCTTCATAATTTTTTCCCAGCTTCTTTACTATGTAAATTACTTTCCATAATTTTTTCACATTTTTTACTGTTCATTAGATAGTTTTTAGATTTAATTTTAATTTAATTAGTTTAAATGAAAAAGCCAAAAATAAATTAGTTCTAGTATTTAAATTTTATCCTAGATAATTTTTTTTATAATTTTTCTAACTTTATTAAGTTATTTAGCATATGTAAAAAATACTTTTGCAGTTTTCACTTTTAGTTTTCTAATTTTTAGATTTAAAATTAGTATATTTAGTTTTTAATTAACAATTAAGTTTTAAATAGCATAATTAGTTTTTATAAAGTAGTACCTAGTTTTTATATTTTTCCTAGCTTATATATAGTATAATATAATTTTAGGAATTTTTCTAGAATTTTTATTGTTCATTTTCTATTTTTTATAATTAAATAGTTTAATTAGATATTAATTAATAATTAGAATAATAATTAGTAAAATAAATTAAAAATACATAAAACTAATTTTTTATAATTTTTTTTAGGATTCCTGTGATGGTTAATAAGATTTATAAAAATCTTCTTAATTATCTAAGTTTTTTTAGTATGTGTAATATTTTAAATCAGTTTAATTAGTTAAATAATAAATAAATAGTTTTTAATTAATAGTAATTACAAAAGTACTTGTAAAAATCATTTTAATACATAATTAATTTTCTTATATTATTAGGATCACAAAAATATAAATTTCACATTTGTGGGATTCGTATTGATCAGTTTTCAGTTTTATTTTAGTACGTTTACGTTTATTTGAACCTAAACGTACGTTTGTATATCCTTTTACATTTTAGGGTTTCTGATTGTACGTTTTTACTGAAATAGCTTTGACAAGAGCTATTTACTATTCACATTGCCAGTGTTAGTCAGTCAGATTCCTGTTTTTATATTTAATTTCAACATCACACACATTCGTTGTATTACAGAATTCACACCTCGTTGGGACATAACGACCTAGGAATAACTATACTCCTCGTTCATAATTGCTTTTCCTCCCGGGTTGCTCAGGGCCTTTGTTACGGTTGACCATTCACAAGTGGTTGACTTATGTGATAAAACCTGGTCGGTTTGGGAGGAATCAAGTACACTTGCTCGTATGTGTTGTTTCTAGATTTGGTAACTCATCCTTATAAATTTAAAACTTGCACTAACAAATAGCACATCAAGTTCTGGCGCCGCTGCCGGGGATTTTGATTGTGTTTCTTTAAGTTTTAAAAGTCCGTTTCTTTTCGTGTTCGTTTTCAAAAAATAATAATAATAATAATAATAATAATAATAATAATAATAATAATAATAATAATAATAATAATAATAATAATAATAATAATAATAATAATAATAATAATAATAATAATAATAATAAACCTTACGCCCAGCTGATATATTACTTTACTCTTGGGATGGTGGGCTTGATGTTTGTGTTGATCTTACGGGGTCGTCGCCTTTGACGCAATCTGGTATGATTGATTTTATGCCAGGTCGTGCGGTTATTGATGCTGCACAATGCAAACGCATCAAGTATGAGGCCAAATGTGTGGATATCGGATATGGGTTCCTCCCCTTCTCTTTCTCCTCTTTTGGAGAACTTGAGAAAGATGCGGTAACTCTTCGAAAACGTATTCGACGTTTCTTTACGACTCAAGACATTGGAGCGCGGGCTGCTGTTCATATTTTTAATAGCATTGGTTTCGCTATTGCTAGAGGTGTGGGAGCCCAATTGGTTTCTCGGCTCCCCACCAATTTCTTGTAAAATCCTATTTATTGTTAATAAAAGTGATGGTTTATAAAAATAAATAAATAAATAAATAATAATAATAATAATAATAATAATAATAATAATAATAATAATAATAATAATAATAATAATAATAATAATAATAATAATAATAATAATAATAATAATAATAATAAATCCGTAGCATCCATCCGATCGGATTGACTTCCAACCGATCGGTTTCCCATTTTTTTTATTTTACCGTAGCATCCATCCGATCGGTTTGGTATCCAACCGATTCGGATAGATTTTTCTGTTTTCGATTTTTTATTTTTCTTTTGTTTAGGTAATTGACTCGATTCTCTTGGTAGTTGTATGAACACTCGTTCTACTACTAAAAAGCTTAGTACACCTTTATCCGATCCCGAAAGTTTGTTTCGTAAGAAGAGATCTTCATCTATTCTTAATTGGTTTGATAATCTTTCCGAAGAACATCCGATTTCCAATCTTTTTGAACCAATACCCATGGCTGACGATCAACCCATGTGGGCCGCCAATAGAACCGTAGCACCTACTCCTGGAGCTGCTATTGTTGTCGCCGACCTTGGTGAAAACTTTACCGTTAAAGGTCACCATCTTTCTATGATCAAAGACCGTCAATTTGATGACCGTTCGCGGGCCGATCCGCATAAACACATTGCCGAATTCATTGAAATTTGTGGCATGTTTCGTTATGGAGATACTAATGTCGATGCTATCAGGCTCAAACTTTTTCCATCATCACTCGCTGGAGATGCCAAAGTATGGTATAACGAATTAACCCCAGAAACTATTAATACTTGGGAGGAGATGAGGCAAGCTTTTGTAAGACGATTATTTCCACCTGCCATGTATGATAGATTAATGGGAGAAATCCGTGCTTTTTCACAAAATCCTAATGAATCTCTTGTTGAAGCTTGGCTTCGCATGAAAGATTTGCTTCGAAGTTGTCATGGTCATAATTTAGGACGAGGAACAATAATCCAAATCTTTTATCATGGTCTTGATGAAGCATCTCAAGCAATCCTTGATGCCGGAGGAATTTTCCTTTACAAAACACCTAAAGAGGCATATCAACTTCTTGAAGATCGAGTACTCCTTAAACTCGATTGGTCAAAAGATTTGATTGATCCCAAACGGTCAACCTAAATTGACCAGGGATGGTCAACAAGGTCAAACTACCTAGAATCAATCTCCGTGGAAGTATAGTGGCTTCCCCGGGTTGTTATGTCCCGACGAGGTGTGGATTGTATTCAAACGACTTGTGATCGGGTGAATCTGGACGGGAAAGGGGTTTGTGATTGATTAAACTACTGATTTGTACAATGAAATAGCTTAAATAAGCTATATTAACAAGGTTGGAAATTTGGAAAAACCAGAAACGTTTAAAACCTAAAACGCGTACGTTTAATTTAAATTTACGTTAACGTACGAGATGAAAAGTGAAAACTGAAATCTGAAAACCCACCAGGGGTGAAAATGACCTTTTCACAAACCTAAGGTTAAAAGAAAATTTTTAGAAAAATAAAATGTATTTTTACACTAATTAAATATTTATTATTAATTAATTACTAATTAATACTAATTATTAATATTTAAAATACTTAAATACAATATAATATTAATTTAATACTAGAAAAATGAAAATTAAATTTCTAAAATTATTAAATAAGTAAAAACAAATTTAAAAACTAAAAATATGTCTTTTTGTCTTTTTGTCTTTTTGTGCTTTTTCTATTAATTAATTACTAATTAAATATTAATTACCTAATTAAACTAATTGTATTATAAAAAATAGAAGATGAACAGCAATAATTCTAGAAAAATTTCTAAAAATGTTTTATAACATATAAAAGCTAGGAAAAATATAAAAACTAGGTCTTACTTAATAAAATATAATTATTCTATTTAAAACTTAAATATTCACTAATTATTAATTAAAATATTTTTAAATCTAAAAATTACTAAATGACAACAGAAAAATCTATAAAAATTTATAAAATTATTTTAAGTTACCTGGATCCTAGGAAAAATATAAAAAAGTGGTGTTATTAAATAAAAACTATTACTTCTATTTTAAATGTTAATATTAATTATAAATTAAATTATCTAATAAAAATTATAAAAAGTATCAAACAAGGAGAAAGAAATCTAGAAAAATTCTTATAAATACTATATAATACCTGGAACAAACGAAAAATATGAAAATGCAAGTGAACTTAATAAAATGTTAAAAAGTAAAATCAATTTGATAGCTTCTATTAAATAGAAGCTATCACTATCTTTTAAGCTTGTTTTTCTGGTTTTCCTTGATTGAAAGCTACTTTGAACTGAAAATGGGTGACTTGAGGCACAATGGGATCAGTTAGATACAACCAATAAGCATTTGGAAGTGCTTAAGCTTCCACAGTTGACTTTGGTCAACTGTGAGGGCAAGAAGCCTTGAAATAAACTAAAAGCTGATGGAATGGATTCAAACTAGCTAATGGGTAATCTAAAAACAACTAAAACAAGTTTAAAACTCTTTAGGAATCAAAACTGGGTCAAACTAAGCTTATTTAACCCACTGCATAAGCAGTCCCTGACACTCAATGGCAGTAAGATTGGGACAAGCTCAAGGGAGCTTATGGCTCAAATAAAGCATGGATTAGGTAGCTAGCAAGGTGGACTAACCAAAGAATCAAGCCATGGCCTGTGGGGCCCACTATACTAGCCTGTAGACACCTAACAGTTGGGGTGTTTGATGACAGAGGTGCTGAGACAAGGGAAGTTCTCCCCCTACACCTGTCTTTGCAGCCATGGTGGGCTCCACAAAAAAATCACAAAAATGAACTGAAGATGGGACTTCAAAGATGAGCTGGTAAACTTCAATACCTCAAAAGCTCAAGTTCTAAATCTCAATACAAAAATCCCTAAAATTCTTGTAACTTTTGACTTTTCTGAAAACTAGAACATTTGACTTTTTAAGTATTTGCCATATTTTGACTTTGGTGAACTTTGGACTTGATTTTCTAATTGATTATGGTATAAGAAGCTATAATCTAATCTATTTAAGCTATGATTACCATTTATGCATTAGTATGAACAATCGTAAAGCTAAACACCTTATCAGTTAACATAAACTAGGAGTTGAAGAGAGTTTTGACTATTTTTACCAATGACTATCTGATTTTATGACCAAACTGAGATGTTATTACCTAATTGAGTTTACAAAAGCCAAAACAACAACACACAATCAACAAGAATACAGGGAACTGACTCAAACCAAACACTCCTTAATAGACAGATTAGGGCAAATAATGAAACAATCTAAAAGACTTAAGCCATGAAACACTAAACCTACTTAAATTAACAGTAATTAAGCATAATTAAGCTCAAATAAAAAACAATCAATAACAATCAACAAGATTTGCAGAATTGAAAAAAAATGTAAACTCAGGCTTACAATTTCTTCCAAAAGCAAGTAAGGCAGACAAGGATCAAACACATCAACCTAACACCTCCTTGAGGTACTACAACCATAACAATCCATAATGACCAATGCTCCAAGCCTGTATCACCTTCTTCATGCCCTTTTTGAATTTAACCCTATTTTTTTGGAATTTTTATGTATTTTAGTTTCTAAACCAGAGCCGTCTTAAGTGCTTAGGAAGGACTCAAAAGAGTTTATTAGTGACTTGTATGAGCTTAAAACAACCAATGAACATAGCTTTCAACACTTTAAAGGCAATTTGGACATTTCAATGAGGAATTACATAAACTGAATTAGGAGTAAAAAAGATTGAGATTTATAATAGCAAAGACTCAAAGTACACTGAGAATAATTAAAACATACTTTTTAAATTGAAGACAACATCTGAAAATGTAAATTACAATAAGAATTACATGCTTAAACTAAGCTAAAACTACACTACTACTACTACTTAAGCTAATTGCCACCTTCTTTGCTTCTTTCTTGATTAATATAGACCAGTGTGGGTCCCACAAGCTTTACCACTTGTAATTTTTACCATTGGATGATTGGGTTTCAATCATGGCCGTTTAAACTTTTTGGCGCCCAATTGTAAATTGGCGTTTTCTTCTTATTATTTGAGGCCAGAGGTGAAATCTTGGAGTGTAGCTCTTGGCTTGAGTAGCCGTGATGGAGTATTGCAGGGATGAAGCGGGTTGGGGTGATGATGGGGTTGTTTGGAGTGTTGCAGGTTAGTGGGAGGTGATGTGGAAGGGAGGAGGTGGAGGGTCAAAGGGGTTTGTTTGACTGAAAATTATTAAAACGGGGGAAGGAGTGGGCTGGTGGAATTTGGGCCTTGGTTAAATAAAAGGGGTGGGCTGGATTGGATGATGGTGTGTTAGGTATTAATAGTACAAAAGGTCCGTTTGTTTTATTAACTAAGAAACCACAAAGACCAAATTTGTAATAAGCTGAAAATTGAGGGACTGAATTTATACATCTTTCAAAGTTTACAAAAGGGTGAAACTTTCCAAGGTTGAATAGTACAAGGTCCAATTTTGATTTTTCCAACATTTTAATCCCAAGGACCAAAACTGTAAAACTCTGAAACTTGGAGGACCAAACTTGCAATTTTCCCAAACTTTTCCCCCAGGGACTGAAAGTGGCAATTTATGAATTCCAAGGACCAATGTTGACTTTTCCATCCAAAATAATTGCTCAGGGGTCATTCCTGTCAATTTTGAAAGTACAGGGACCAAAATTGTAATTTTCTCAAACTTTTCACCCAAAGTCCATTTTTGATAACTTTTGATTTGTAAAGGACTTGGGTTGACTTTTCTTTAATTTTAAAACTTCTAGGGACTAGTTTTGTCCATATTTAAAACTTGAGGGACTGAAACTGCCAATTATGTAAACTTTGTTCGTTTTTCATTTGTTTTTAAACATTTTGCATCAGAAACATATAAAACACAATCCTGGGATATTTTCAGTATTTTGATGCGTATTTGAGTGTTTTTCGATGTTTTGACAATTCAGATACGATAAAAATGATGAGTATTTACACATTCATCAATCCCCCACACTAAACTATTGCTAGTCCCTAGCAATCTTTTTGAGAAAAACTTAATGGGTTTGAAACTTTTTACCAAAAGCCATCACTTCTGGAGTAGCCAGATGTATCGATTCAAGTAAGAACTATGGCCCACCTGATAACCATGTGATTTTGAGCAAACCACCAGCTGTCAACGGATTTGATTTGTCTTTACCAAAAGCCGTTTGCTTCTGGACTAGCCAACTCTTGATGGAATATGTAACACCCCCAAAATACCGCAGCGGAAGACTGTGTCATAGGGGTGCTACTTCATAATACACAGTACAAGGTATAGAAAACGAACTCTAAATGAGACATTTTGAAAAGTTACCATTCGATTAATAAATTTCGAGTTACAAACTTGAGATTCCAAAGTATGATACATAAATGTATACAAAGTTTTGAATGGTAAATGATAAAAGCGTAAGTCTTCAGAATATGCAGCTTGACTCTAAGTTCCACGCACTAGCTATCGCCTTACTAACCTGAGATAAACATGCTAAAGTGTCAACACAATGGTTGGTGAGTTCATAGAGTTTGTCTTAAAACAGTTGAAAAGCCTTAAAAGAGTGTTCACACAGCAAAGGCATCGTGAATCCACTCAGTTACAAGTCCCGCCATAAGAGACTTGTAACCTGTGTGTTTACAACCCACTGCTACAATATAGTATGATTAAGACATGTATAAGTTCATCAAAACAATTAAGCAATTAGTCGTGAGTCTACTCTTCATCTCCGAAGACCTCACGTTTATGATGTATCCAACATTCGCAAATGTTAGGATGTATCAATAGCCTCAATGGTCATCCAACAACTTAATTTGGAGCCACCGGAAGTCTCAATGGTCATCCAGCAACTTAATCTGGAGCCACTGGAAGTCTCACAATCAAGTATAATGCAATCATGTATATATGACATCAAGTATAATGCGATCAAGTATAAGACAATCAGTATAAAACAATCAAGTATAAAACAATCAAGTATAAATGTTTTGAGTATTTGTACAAGTAAGCAAGTAGTTGTGCATGTATCCCCCCCAAAGAGTTAAAACAAGTATGAAAAAGTAGGGGCTATGACTCACCTTAAGCTTAAGTGATGTGAAATGAAAGTGGTAGTCGAATCGCGAAAGTCTCTAAGAGCAGCCTATAATAGAACGTTGTGACTTAGGTTTGGAGTATCGTCTAAGAATACGAAGAATTGCCTATATATGTCCTGCATATAGTTCATGGTGTAGTACTTAGTATATAGTGTAAGTCGTTGAATATAAGTGGTCTATGAAACATGTATAGTTTGTATATCTCTTACTACCGTTCAGGCTGACATAATTCAGAAGTCATGTAGTAAACGTTCGAAGAGCCAGGACACTTTAATTCGTAAATCCACAACTCATCTCGACGGCTTACTTAATGAACTCCTCACATGAGGCTCCCTACTATTGTAGTATTTGATAACATATATATATAAGCTTTTTTATCTTTAAAAGTTATATGGTCTTTAGCCGTGGCTTTGCCGTGACCTTGGTCATTGTTACCATGGTCTTGAGACTCAACCTTGGCTTTAGCCATGGTTGTAGTCTTGGCTTTAGGTCATTAGACCTCTTGGTCTTAGTAAATCATAACTATTATATAGTGACTTTGGTCTAAAAATGGGCTGTTAAGAATTTGAAGAAAATTATCACTCAAAAAGCGTTTTCAGGGTTCGAGCTTATTTGTTCCTGAACGAAAACGTCGTTCCGGACAACTTTCGTGTTTTAACTTTTTGATGAATCGGAACAGAAGGTTGGCATAATGTAAAACAGTAGGGTATAGGCAGTTTCGGCGTTTTGGTGTCGCTAACTTCTTATGGCCATAACTTTTGACTCGTGTACTCGTTTTGGGTGATTCAAATTGCTATGTTTTCCTTTTGAAGTCCTTTATAACAGTAACTAAGTGTCAAATATCATAGTTGTACTATTTTGGTCGTGGTTCTTCCATAAAAGTCACTAGTTTGCTTGTTTACTTGTCATAAGTTAACATATGTATACCAATACTTTTTTTATCCATTTTTAAACATCATGAACACAATACAAAGACCATATATAGCATGAAAGAAACATAATAAGTATGAAAATGATATTGAGCAAGAAAGTGTAATAGGGTTTGCTTACAACTTTTGGCTTTCTAAAGAAAGGAAGTCAAGTATAGAACTAGGACACTAAACCTAAGCTTGTAAACCCTTCACCATAACTCTTGAAACCCTTGCTAGCCTTGATCTAACCATTGTGAAAACCATTTAACTTCAGCCCTAGTAACCTTGTGTAGCTCCTAATTCAACCATGGAATCACCAAACAAACTTAAGAACTAGGTAGAGAATACTAAGACCTTGAACTTTGTAGTGTAACTTGTAGTTTGAAGATCAAAGGATCATGGTGCTAGGTATTTATGTTGTGGCGTTTTTATTGATGAGAAAGGAAGCAAATGAGCTTGTATTTATACTATGAAAAGGAGGTTAGGAAGCTAACTAGGAAATTACATAAACTTGGTGACCAAGTTTAACTTGGAGCCAAAGTTGTATACATGTGTACATCTAAGGAATCAATGGTCTAGATCAAGCCACAAGTGTGAATCCCCCCCCCTAGTGGCGGTTCATAAGTCTTGGGGAGCAAGTGTGGACTTTTGATGGTATTATCCTACTTATGTAGCTAGTTTTGACTCCGTAAGTTGCTAACCGTAAGTTGTTAAGTCACGAAACGTAAAACCGGGTATCCTAAAAATATGAAACTTATAAATACGGTAGAACTTATCAATATACTCCATAATAAAATATAAAATGAGTGGTAGGTTCTATTGGGGTGCTCAAACCCTGCTAAAACTGGAAATACGGGCCTAAAACGCGTAATACGTAAAACGTACAAAAGTTGCGTAAAATTGAGAAAAGTAAAATGTAACTTTTCTAATAGGATAATAATGACTTAAAATGACTTATAATGTCTAGGCTGGGCTCTGTCTAGTGTCGGTTGGTATTTAATGTCTCTAAACTTTAAAACCGTAAGCCTAAAAATCAAGGAACGACTTGTAAAATCAAGGAATGATTTTTGGTCAAAGGAGGAGGAAAAAATATGTTGACTTATTCTAATAAGTTGAAAACTCAAATCGTCTTAGAAACACGGTGCAGGTATAGGCTAAGGTTACGGCTGAGTAAAAACACTTAAAACTGAAAATTCCAGTTTTTCACGGCCGAGACTTATTTTGGTCATATTTTTCTCAGTCATGAATAATTCTATAATTAATCATGAGAGTACTAAACATTTTTCTGATGCGGGGTCACTTAACGCGGTCGAGTTTCGTTGTGCGTAGAATTTTTAAATGACGTTTTACCCTAAAACATGTAATTCCGTGTAATTCCTTAATAACTTTCACGAAAATAATCTGCTGAATGTCAAACTTTTAATTTGCCATAGAAATGATTTATCACTCGAGGCCAAGAAACAAAAAGCAAATTTCGGGAGAATTTCGGGAAAATGAATAGTAAAAGTGAATAGTAAAAAGTGAATAGTGAAATTTTCGGGAATAAAAGTTAACCTGAAAATGCGAATTATTACAGTCTCTACCCCTTAAGGAGAACTTCGTCCCGAAGTTCAGTTGATGTTAACTACTTATGGTGTGTCTAAGGGAATTCGTTATTTCAGGATCTCTAAAATAGTGGTGTTCACTCTGATTCATCTAAGGTTGTGGTTAAGGAGTCGTATCGGCTACAATTAAGCCCACTTATTTATAACACATTACTTACATAAAGAAGCGTCCAAATTTATGTAAGTAAGGTCTCATAAACTTATGGTTCGGTGATTTACAATTTCTTTATTTAAATGAAGAGGCGTCCTAATCCATTTAAATAAGGAGATTCTAAAACATCCTACTTAAGAATTTCCGACACAAAAATCCACCTTTTGAGGCCGATAGTAAGATAACTAAGTCATCAAATCCCTAAAGCTAAGCAATAATATTATTTAACTCAAATCTTGTGTCTCATCAAACTAGAACTGTCACAAGATCAAGTTAAATAATTAGTTATTACTGAGCTCCATGTTTTTAATGACTCGGCTAATATCTGGGGCTCCTTATAATACTAAAGTCACATTATCTAACAGCGTGGAACTAAACCAACAACTACCAAGAAGCGTATGCGTATGTAGTGTGTGTAAGGCAAATAAAGAGGAGAGTCTTAACGTATATAGTAGTTATAGTCTAGGCACTAAATGCAACCTAGTTCTCGATAACCAAGGCTCTGGTACCAATCTGTAACACCCCCAAAATACCGCAGCGGAAGACTGTGTCATAGGGGTGCTACTTCATAATACAAAGTACAAGGTATAGAAAACGAACTCTAAATGAGACGTTTTGAAAATTTACCATTCGATTAATAAATTTCGAGTTACAAACTTGAGATTCCAAAGTATGATACATAAATGTATACAAAGTTTTGAATGGTAAATGATAAAAGAGTAAGTCTTCAGAATATGCAGCTTGACTCTAAGTTCCACGCACTAGCTATCGCCTTACTAACCTGAGATAAACATGATAAAGTGTCAACACAATGGTTGGTGAGTTCATAGAGTTTGTCTTAAAACAGTTGAAAAGCCTTAAAAGAATGTTCACACAGCAAAGGCATCGTGAATCCACTCAGTTACAAGTCCCGCCATAAGAGACTTGTAACCTGTGTGTTCACAACCCACTGCTACAATATAGTATGATTAAGACATGTATAAGTTCATCAAAACAATTAAGCAATTAGTCGTGAGTCTACTCTTCATCTCCGAAGACCTCACGTTTATGATGTATCCAACATTCGCAAATGTTAGGATGTATCAATAGCCTCAATGGTCATCCAACAACTTAGTTTGGAGCCACCGGAAGTCTCAATGGTCATCCAGCAACTTAATCTGGAGCCACTGGAAGTCTCACAATCAAGTATAATGCAATCATGTATATATGACATCAAGTATAATGCGATCAAGTATAAGACAATCAGTATAAAACAATCAAGTATAAAACAATCAAGTATAAATGTTTTGAGTATTTGTACAAGTAAGCAAGTAGTTGTGCATGTATCCCCCCCAAAGAGTTAAAACAAGTATGAAAAAGTAGGGGCTATGACTCACCTTAAGCTTAAGTGATGTGAAATGAAAGTGGTAGTCGAATCGCGAAAGTCTCTAAGAGCAGCCTATAATAGAACGTTGTGACTTAGGTTTGGAGTATCGTCTAAGAATACGAAGAATTGCCTATATATGTGTTGCATATAGTTCATGGTGTAGTACTTAGTATATAGTGTAAGTCGTTGAATATAAGTGGTCTATGAAACATGTATAGTTTGTATATCTGTTACTACCGTTCAGGCCGACATAATTCAGAAGTCATGTAATAAACGTTCGAGGAGCCAGGACACTTTAATTCGTAAATCCACAACTCATCTTGACGGCTTACTTAATGAACTCCTCACATGAGGCTCCCTACTATTGTAGTATTTGATAACATATATATATAAGCTTTTTGATCTTTAAAAGTTATATGGTCTTTAGCCGTGGCTTTGACGTGACCTTGGTCATTGTTACCATGGTCTTGAGACTCAACCTTGGCTTTAGCCATGGTTGTGGTCTTGGCTTTAGGTCATTAGACCTCTTGGTCTTAGTAAATCATAACTATTATATAGTGACTTTGGTCTAAAAATGGGCTGTTAAGAATTTGAAGAAAATTATCACTCGAAAAGCGTTTTCAGGGTTCGAGCTTCTTTGTTCCTAAACGAAAACGTCGTTCCGGACAACTTTCGTGTTTTAACTTTTTGATGAATCGGGCCAGAAGGGTGACTTTCAAATTGGCAGAATGCAAAACAGTAGGGTATAGGCAGTTTCGGCGTTTTGGTGTCGCTAACTTCTTATGGCCATAACTTTTGACTCGTGTACTCGTTTTGGGTGATTCAAATTGCTATGTTTTCCTTTTGAAGTCCTTTATAACAGTAACTAAGTGTCAAATATCATAGTTGTACTATTTTGGTCGTGGTTCTTCCATAAAAGTCACTAGTTTGCTTGTTTACTTGTCATAAGTTAACATATGTATACCAATACTTGTTTTATCCATTTTTAAACATCATGAACACAATACAAAGACCATATATAGCATGAAAGAAACATAATAAGTATGAAAATGATATTGAGCAAGAAAGTGTAATAGGGTTTGCTTACAACTTTTGGCTTTCTAAAGAAAGGAAGTCAAGTATAGAACTAGGACACTAAACCTAAGCTTGTAAACCCTTCACCATAACTCTTGAAACCCTTGCTAGCCTTGATCTAACCCTTGTGAAAACCATTTAACTTCATCCCTAGTAACCTTGTGTAGCTCCTAATTCAACCATGGAATCACCAAACAAACTTAAGAACTAGGTAGAGAATACTAAGACCTTGAACTTTGTAGTGTAACTTGTAGTTTGAAGATCAAAGGATCATGGTGCTAGGTATTTATGTTGTGGCATTTTTATTGATGAGAAAGGAAGCAAATGAGCTTGTATTTATACTATGAAAAGGAGGTTAGGAAGCTAACTAGGAAATTACATAAACTTGGTGACCAAGTTTAACTTGGAGCCAAAGTTGTATACATGTGTACATCTAAGGAATTAATGGTCTAGATCAAGCCACAAGTGTGAATCCCCCCCCCCTAGTGGCGGTTCATAAGTCTTGGGGAGCAAGTGTTGACTTTTGATGGTATTATCCTACTTATGTAGCTAGTTTTGACTCCGTAAGTTGCTAACCGTAAGTTGTTAAGTCACGAAACGTAAAACCGGGTATCCTAAAAATATGAAATTTATAAATATGGTAGAACTTATCAATATACTCCATAATAAAATATAAAATGAGTGGTAGGTTCTATTGGGGTGCTCAAACCCTGCTAAAACTGGAAATACGGGCCTAAAACGCGTAATACGTAAAACGTACGAAAGTTGCATAAAATTGAGAAAAGTAAAATGTAACTTTTCTAATAGGATAATAATGACTTAAAATGACTTATAATGTCTAGGCTGGGCTCTGTCTAGTGTCGGTTGGTATTTAATGTCTCTAAACTTTAAAACCGTAAGCCTAAAAATCAAGGAACGACTTGTAAAATCAAGGAATGATTTTTGGTCAAAGGAGGAGGGAAAAATATGTTGACTTATTCTAATAAGTTGAAAACTCAAATCGTCTTAGAAACACGGTGCAGGTATAGGCTAAGGTTACGGCTGAGTAAAAACGCTTAAAACTGAAAATTCCAGTTTTTCACGGCCGAGGCTTATTTTGGTCATATTTTTCTCAGTCATGAATAATTCTATAATTAATCATGAGAGTACTAAACATTTTTCTGATGCGGGGTCACTTAACACGGTCGAGTTTCGTTGTGTGTAGAATTTTTAAATGACGTTTTACCCTAAAACGTGTAATTCCGTGTAATTTCTTAATAACTTTCACGAAAATAATCTGCTGAATGTCAAACTTTTAATTTGCCATAGAAATGATTTATCACTCGAGGCCAAGAAACAAAAATCAAATTTCGGGAGAATTTCGGGAAAATGAATAGTAAAAGTGAATAGTAAAAAGTGAATAGTGAAATTTTCGGGAATAAAAGTTATCCTGAAAATGCGAATTGTTACAGAATAGTCAACATCTTGGTGAGCTGATTACCAATTATGGTTTTTCCACTGCCTTTACCACAAGCCATAATCTTGCGGGCTAGCCAACCCATTCACTTTATGGGATATGGCGAGTTGATTTACCATACAATTTTAGGCAAATTGCAAGCCATCAACAGGTTTGAGATATCTTTACCAAGAGTCGTTTGCTCCTGGATTAGCCAATCCTTTTTGTCGTTTAGACACGGCGGAGTAATTACCACAAAAATTTTGAAGCACAAGTGAAAATTTTTTAAAATTTTTGGAAAAACGGGGGTACTAGAAAGTAAAAATGTGATAAAATTCGCTAGAATTTCCCCCCCACACTTAGAATTGAATATTGTCCTCAATATTCAAAGTCTCGGCTATTATGCCGACTCTTTGAATGTTAAAAGAGCAACATTACAAGCTAAATATGGAAACACCAGTTTGTTTTTCACTTTATTGGTAACCACAGTAGGGGTAACTTCCCCACACTTAGGGTGAAAACCCTAAGTACATGCTACTGTTTTTGTTTACCGAGTCGCTAGCTTGACTCGACCCCGAATTCATTTGTCCTTGGGGAAAGCATGATGTGGAAGAGACAATCTCCATCGGACTTTCATTCAAGATGTTTAGACAAACATTTGAAGCACGTGAAAGTTCCACACCGATGAGATAAGTATCCGGCTTTAGATAATGATACATGAAAATGCCAGGGTCAAAGATAATGTCTTCATTCCCGAAGGAGTGAAGAACAGGAGAAGTCACCTTATAGGTGAAGAAAATGAAGAAAACCATGATGAAAATCATGATAAGATTTTTGTAGGATCGTGTTTTATGATTGATTATTGTGATTCGGGAGGTCTTGGATTATGAAAGAATAAGAACTCCATGGTTAGTGAGAGAGAGTAGAGAGAGAAGGGAAAAACTTTGTGTTTATTGATAATGAAAAGTAAAATACACAAATGAGTCTCACCCTCCTAGTGAAGTCTAGGAGGGCTTATATAGCCTAAGACAACATACTATTGCAATATTACATAACAAGTCCTTGTGTTTTGGCTAAATGGGATAACTAATGTAATCCTGATAATGTCGTTCCATTTTCGTGTTGGGATTATAAACTTTGATCCCAACAATCTTCCCCCAATGGGGCGACATAAGGGATTACTTACAACATTTCCTACAAGGACAAATAAGAATAAAGAAAGGTCTTCATAAGCTCTTCAAATTGCTGAGGATGGCGACAGTTGACGCTCTTTGTCTTCATCTTGTACCTCGGCTTGAGAACTTTTTCTTCACTTGTAGGCAAATGATGTAATATGCATGAAATGGATTAACTTCCCCCCAATTCATGCTGCATGTCTTTAGCAGCTTCTTCGTACACTTCTTTTTGGCGAAGTTTCTGAATCAGCTCCCCCCCCCCAAACTGACAACCGTCTTCAGCAGATTCGAAACATTGATGTAGTAAACAAGTCTTCTAACTTTTGAAGTTTTGAGTACGCAGCGGAATTTGTAGATGACACAGTAAACCACCCCAAGCAAATCTGACTAGTTACTTAATCACGGTTATGCTCAATGCGGAAGCTCCATTCGGGGGTAACATGCAAGAAATCAGCAAGATCATCTCACTTAAGTAGGCTATTTCGCACTTTGCACCCCGCGAGAGTTGAAATGATTACACCAAAATCACAAAACTGAACCACTGATCATCTCTGTGGACGTCTCTCCGGTAGTAATAAAATTGTAAGCTCGATCACATGAGTCAATTATGCGTCCCTGATATGCACATTTCTTCCCCCTAATTGCAGAACCTCGTGGAAAATGAGTGTTTTCGCAAAGAAGTCAAGAAAAGTCAAAGAAAGCAAAGAACACCCACTCTCTCTTCCCCCACGATGTCTTCACGGAATCGAAAGCATACACACTATGTTTACGATGGAAACGGAGGTAGCGTAACCCCATATGTCCAATCAACCGATTATGTGTGAAGTATCATAAATAGCCCGTGAGAATCAACTGCTGATAAACAACTCTACTCTTTTATACTCCTCTCAGCTAACTCTTTACCGACCCCATTATCATTCTGACGGCTTTTTGTAGTGACTACTGATGGAGAAAACTCAATATGACGAACTTGAGACTGAAGTAAAATAACCCGAACTTGTGACTTAAACTTGCACTATTGTTTGACTAAGAACCAATACTGAGAAGTTCAATAATGGTAGGAAATCATATACCCATCCAACCTTCCTTAAATGTATATGAACGTCTCTTGAATTATCCACATCTTTTGGTGACACTTGAGCACTACAACGTAACTCCTTTAAAGTGATAGCTATACACTGTGAGCACAACAACGTAACTCCTTACATCAGGTATAACTAGACAACTCAAGTCTCTGTCATTCATACGGATAAAAGCTCGAACAAGGATCTCGAAGAATCATGCATCCAACCAACCCCGATATCTTCAAAATACTAAGTACACGCACCCGTGAAATTCCACTTCAACCTCAAATAAATAATAAAGAATTATCGCCGTAGTCACATCTTGCGGTTATATGTCCAAAAACTAGCCTTTTGACGGTTTTAAGTGAACATGATAATGGTTTCCTGATCTTGTCAAAATTGTATCCCGTGAAAAATTTGTAATCACCAAAATACCACTCTTGTTCGCCAAACATTATACCAAAAATCAACTCAGTGTATGAAAAATACCTTTGAATGATCACATTTTAGCTCAAACTTTGATATAATACTAGCCCAATAATTAAATATTTTGCTTTGACAAACAAATCACTAATATAATTACATAATCGGACTCAACCAAAAAACAATTCAAAATTAGTAACTATTCAGCCCATGCAATGATCAATATGAGTTATTGATGAGTGCTCAAACACTCATCATTTTTGGTCTAATCTGAACTACAAAACATACAAAAACACTCAGAAATGCATCAAAATACTAAAAATATTTCAAAATTGTGTTTTATATGTTTTATATGCAAAATGAGCAAAAACAGACGAAAAACGTACAAAGTTTGCAAAATTGGCAGTTTCAGTCCCCCAACTTTCATAAAATTACAAAATTAGTCCCTGGTCATTCAAAATATAGAAAATCATCACCAAAGGTCATTTTGAAATCATAAATTGTCATATTTAGTCCTTTGGTGAAAAATTGGAAAGTTTTGGAAATTTACAGTTTTGGTCCCTGGAGTTTCAGATATTGGCAGATTTGGTCCCTGGTGGGGTATTTTTGAAAGAAAAATCATTTTTGGTCCTTGGAAACTCAAAAGTTATCAAAAATGAATTTTGGGTGAAAAGTTTTGTGAAATTACATGTTTGGTCCCTAGACTTTACAAACTTGTCAATTTTGGTCCCTGGTATTTTAAAATGAAAAAAAAATAATTCATGGTCCTTATATAATGGGAAGGTGGCAATTTTTATCCTTGTGAGCATTATGGAGAATTTACATTTTCAGTCCACCACTTTTCCTAAATTACATATATGGTCCTTGTGAAATTTATACTAAACCAAATTATACAAACACCCCAACAACAACACAACCTGATCCATGTTTAGCCCCCAGCCCACAAAACTATCACCAGCCCATCAAATAATAAAAATAGCCCACCCCCTAAAATAAAACACCCCGTCCATTTTTAAATACCCTCCCACAGGTCAAACCCAGTCAAACATCATCTCCACCCCTCCCACTTGCCCTGCTACTCAACCCTGCACACTCCACATCCACCTCACTCACCCCATACCTTGTTCCCCCCCCCCCCCCCCTCCAAACACATAAGACAAAGAAGCATTAATTTCTCCTTATAACCCTCCAAGTTAATCAGAGAAGTGGGTGAGACATTTGGCGCCAAAAATATGATTCAAAGGACAGGATTGATTCAAGCTAATCCAAGGGCTAGAAACTGATGGGAAAGTCAGAGAAACTCCACAAGACTTATTTAAGTAAAGAAAAATCATGAAAAGAAAAAGAAAGGTAGTAGCAGTCAATTAGAGTAGTAATAGTGTAATTTTTAGTTCTTTAGTTTATGTCAAAGCAATGTAATTTATCATCTTAAATTGTAATTCCAGGTTCATTAGCATTTCTAAACTCTACTGTTGTATTTCAATTCCCAGTAATGAAATTTTAAAGACTTTTAATTCGAATTCAGTTTTTATATAAGTTTGGTGAAGCTATCATTTTAATATAAAAATTGTGGATTAACTGTTTCATATGTTCTAATCAGGATACTTATAGGTTTAGGTGAGCTCAGTTAGATTTAAAACGTGTTTCAGTCAAAATTTCATAAATACAAAAAAAAAAGTGTGAAAGAAAAATAGTTGGTAAACAAGTATACCAAGCATTATGGAGGGTAATTAAAGCAGAAAACATGGTGGAAGGTTGGATTCACATGGTTTAGGGTCTTGGGAAGGTTGCAGATCGCACTTTGGTCTTTTGGGTACCTTAACTCTCATTTAGAACATTGGTGAGTAAATTTTCCTTAACTTTGGCATTTGAACTGTTTCATGACTTGTTCCTTGTTTGAATTCAGTTCTTATAGTTCATTACTCATACTGCCTAAGTGGTTTAGTTTGTATCACATAAAACCAACAGAAATGCAAAATCAGTTCATATAAAGGGGTGTTTGGCTTAACCTTCCAATCTGTGTTTAGGCCTATTATGGGTGTTGGTTTTGGTCCCCATTAGTTGCTTTAGTTAATATTAGCTTAGTGTAGTCTTAAAAACAGTCCCTTAATAAGCAAAAGTCAAAAATCCATAGTTGGTTCTTCAACAGTGAACTGTTGAGACATTAGGGGGGTATAATCACCATTTAGGCTTAGGCATTGATAACTTAGCTTAATCTGTGCTTATTTACTCTTAACACAGCTTATTAATTCAGTTATAATCATCCAAACTTCAAAAAAGTCAAGATTTAAGTTTTTCTTCAAAAGTCAACATTGCACCTTTCTGATTTTCACAAAACTTCAAAGATTTTTGTAGATTTGTTTATTTGGATTCAGAACTTATGCTTTTGTGGAATTGTAGTCTACTAGCCCATCTTTATTGTCCCATTGTTCTTTGATTTTTGCCATTTTTGTACTGGGCCCCACTTGCCCTCAAACTGACCTGCAGGGCTGCTACTTGCTCTGTCTCAGCAGCTGCACACCCAAACACCACCCTTTGGTGGTGGTTTCCAGCCACCACAGTGGGCCCCACATCCCAAAATTTGTTCCTTCCATCCCTCCTCCTACCAGGGTGCATGGCTTGACCATTGGGTTGACCTGAGATCCACTGGGACCCACCTGAATTTAACCACCAAATCTGTCCCCATTTTCAGTCTTAAAGTAAGTTCCAAGTGCTTATTTTGTGCTTATAGCTTATTCTGAGGTCCAATTGTGCTTTTTCCAGCTTATTCATGTTTCATTGACTTATTTGGACCAGATTTAACCATTGTGGGTCCCACTTTAAACCATTTGAGCTCATTTTACCATTTGGTCAACAAAAGTCAACTGTGGAGCCAAAAAGCTTCCACAGTGCTTATTTTTAAGCTCTAAAAAGTTTGTTTTTGCAAACGTTTGTTGTTTTTAGTTGTAAAATAGATTGGTAAAAGAAAAACCAAGAAAAATCAAATTTAAATTAAGTGATAGTTTCTATTTAATGTAATTTAATTTTAATTTTCATTTTTATATTTTTATTAAGTATTTAGCTTTTTTTATATTTTTATTAAATTCCTCATATATTAAAGTATTTATAATAATTTTTTCAGATTTTTGTTTTGTCATTTAGTATTAATTAGAATTAATCTTAGTTTTATTAGTTATTAATTAATAATTAATTTTAAATAGCATAATTAGTTTTTATTAAGCAAAACCTAGTTTTTATATTTTTTATAGCTTTTATATGTTATAAAATAATTTTAGAAATTTTATTAGAATTTTCCTGTTCATTTAGTATTTTTCTTAATTTAAAATTGTTTAATTAGTTAATTAGTAATTAATTAGTAATTAATTAATAGAAAAACCACAAAAAGACAAAAATACTTATTTTTAATTTTAAAACTTATTTTTAGTTATTTTATAATTTTAGAAATCTTATTTTCACTTTTCTTGTATTAAATTAATATATTGTATTTAAATGTTTTAAATATTGATAATAAGTAGTAATTAGTATTTACTTAATATTAAATAATTAATTAGGGTTAAAATTTATTTTCTTTTTCTAAAAAGTTTCTTTTACTTTTAAGTTTGTAAAAAAGTCATTTTCACCCCCTGGGTGTTTTCAGATTTCACTTTTCACTTTTTATTTTGTACGTTTACGTTTTATTTAAACGTAACGTACGCGTTTTTAGTTTTTAATCGTTTCTGGTTTTTGTAACTTTCCCGTCTTATTCATATAGCTTCTTTAAGCTATTCTCTTGTAGATTCCTTAGTCAAATCATTCACAAACCCCTTTCCATCCAAATTCACCCGATCACGTAACCGTTTGATAACCATTCACACCTCGTCGGGACATAACGACCCGAGGAAACACTATATTCCGCGGAGCATTGACTCTAGGACTTTGACCTTATTAACCATCACCTGGTTAGTTTAGGTTGACCGTTTGGAGCCAATCAAATTTTGGCGCCACTGCCGGGGACGTTGTGTGCGTATCTAAACGGTTTTTCTGATTAGTGTCTTTGGAATTCGTTCCATTGTACATTTATCCATCCTTTGTTCATATTTTCCCATTATCAAAACAAAACCGTTCACGAAAACATTTTAAATCAAGTTTTCAACGAACACAAAAACACAAAAACATTTTCTTTCCTATTTGTACAAAATGTCTATCCAAAAACCCAAAAATATTCTCCTTTACCCTCTCACATATTTGATTCTTCATTCCTACCCCTCCCAAACCTTTTGATTCTTTCTATGTCTCATCCACACTTTCTGGTTTGCCAGTGGTGTGGTAGTTCTTATAATGGTGGCAATTGCCCCAGTTGTGGCATGGTAGAGTCAGGAAACGGGTCTGTCTATAACCAGAATCCCTATTCCTATCATGACACCAAGGATTCATTCCACCAGCTGCCACACCATCAGTCTCAGTAGTTTTACTGTTGTGAGTACTGTGGTGGTTCACATTACAGTTCTAATTGTCAATCGGGAAACACGCTTGTCTATGAGCAGTTTCCTGATAACAATTATGACTCTAGCACATACGACTCACAGCCTCAACAGTTTTACTGTTGTGATTACTGTGGAGGTCCACACTTCAGCTCAGATTGTCAACTAGGGAATCCATATCCTTGTGACAATTTTGACACACCTTATTACGACCAACCTCCACAGTACGATATGAATCAAGCACTTCTTCTAGAAATGCAAAATATGATGAAAATCGTTGATGAGCTTAAGGGTTTAGTTCAAGACTTTGCCCAAAGACACACTCATCAAAAATCCATGGAAGAATTACTTGCTGAAGAGCAGGCTGCTAGAATAAATTCCCAAGATGCCTATGAAAAATCTGTGAGGGAATCAATTGCAAGAGAAAAAGCAGCCAAATCTAGCTCTCAGTTCCGTTTTATTCCTGATGACAGTGATGATGAGGATACACTTGATATCCTTCAATTCTATAAAGATCCATCAAGTTCATCAGTGGATATCCCTACAGTTGAGATTCCATCTCAAACAACTGCTATCACACCCGAAGTTCACACTCACTCTCTGATCATGGGGGATGAGCATCTTAGCACTGTTCCTAATAAGGAATCGGACGAATTAATAAAGTCTAGTGTTGAGATCCTTGTCCCAATCCCGAGAGAGTCACAGGGAACTTTGGATCATGTATGTGATATTCCTTCATCTATTGAGTGTCCTAAAGATCAATTTGAGACTTTCTCAGATTTTAGCGATGATTGTATATCTTATGGAGACATCGAGTATGTTGAGGCATCAGCTCCACAAACTGATACTGATCATCTTCTTGAGGAGTTCGCTGATGAACTTACTCACATCGATCCACTTTCATTGGAAAGTGATGATGGTCTCCTTGACTTCGAAGCCGATCTGGGAGAAATTGAAAGTCTCCTATATCATGATCCGTCACTCACTTCTGATCCCGACAATCCAATAGAGAATGATAATCTCTTTGTTCCCGAAACATTCGATACGACTCTCACCAATCCTCTATTTGAATTTGAATCTGAATTCACTTTGATTTCTAACAATCCAATCTTTGACGAGGATTGTGATGAGTCCACAATGGAACATGAGTTCACAGATTCACATCTTGTGAATAATTCTCTTCATGAGGAGTTCTCCGGTGAACTCACTCATCATATCATGACTCCTCCGGAGTTTGATAGCCCGGGGGGAGATGCTCTCAATTATGAGAATTTGCAAATTCCCACCCACCCTCCCGGGTTGTTTACGAGCTTAACCTTAGAAATCCAAACTCAGGCTATTGAGCCTCCTCTTGAGGAAGAAGATCAACTCATGATTTTCGTCATTGTTTTCTTCCTTTTCTTCACCTATAAGGTGACTTCTTCTCTTCTTCACTCCTTCGGGAGTGAGGACACTATATTTGATCCCGGCATTTTCATGTATCATTATCTTGAGCCGGATACTTATCTCATCGGTGTGGAACTTTCACGTGCTTCATATGTTTGTCCAAACATCTTGAATGAAAGTCCGATTGAGATTGTTTCTTCCACATCATGCTTCCCCAAGGACAAATGAATTCGGGGTCGAGTCAAACTAGCGATTCGGTAAACAAAAACAGTAGCATGCATATAGGGTTTTCACCCTAAGTGTGGGGGAGTCCCCCATGCTATGATTACAAAAGTGAAAAATAAAATGGTGTTTTCCACGCTTAGCTTGTAATGTTGCCCTTTTACGTTCAAAATGTCAGCATAATAGCCGGGATTTTGAATATTGAGGACAATATTCATGCTAAGTGTGTGGGGGGGGGGGGGGGGTATTTCGCTATTCTAGCGAATTTTATCACATTTTACTATATAATACCCCCGTTTTTAGCCAAAAATTCAAAAAATTTTCAAAAATTTTTCACTGGTGCTTCAAAATTTTTTGTGGTAATCAGTCCGCCTTGTCTAACCGACAAAAGGGATTGGCTAGTCCAGGAGCAAACGGCTCTTGGTAAAGACATCTCAAATCCGTTTACGGCTTGCAATTTGCCCAAAATTGTATGGTTCCTCAACTCCCCAAAAACAAATGAGTTGGCTAGCCCACAAGATTATGGCTTGTGGTAAAGGCCGTGGAAAATCCATAATTGGTAATCAGCTCACCAAGATGTTGACTATTCCATCAAGAGCTGGCTAGTCCAGAAGCAAACGGCTTCTCGTAAAGACTACTCAAATCCGTTGACAGCTGGTGCTTTGCTCAAAATCACACGGTTATCAGGTGTGCCACAGTTCTTACACCTGGCTACTCCAGAAGTGATGGCTTTTGGTAAAGAGTTTAAAATCCATCAAGTTTTCAAAACAGTATTGCTAGGGACTAGCAATAGTTTAGTGTGGGGGATTGATGAGTGCTCAAACACTCATCATTTTTTGTCTAATCTGAACTGCAAAACATACAAAAACACTCAGAAATGCATCAAAATACTAAAAATATTTCAAAATTGTGTTTTATATGTTTTAGATGCAAAATGAGCAAAAACAAACGAAAAACGTACAAAGTTTGCAAAATTGGCAGTTTCAGTCCCCCAACTTTCAAAAAATTACAAAATTAGTCCCTGGCCATTCAAAATATAGAAAATCATCACCAAAGGTCATTTTGAAATCATAAATTGTCATATTTAGTCCTTTGGTAAAAAATTGGAAAGTTTTGGAAATTTACAGTTTTGGTCCCTGGAGATTCAGATATTGGCAGATTTGGTCCCTGGTGGGGTATTTTTGAAAGAAAAATCATTTTTGGTCCTTGGAAACTCAAAAGTTATCAAAAATGAATTTTGGGTGAAAAGTTTTGTGAAATTACATGTTTGGTCCCCGGACTTTACAAACTTGTCAATTTTGGTCCCTGGTATTTTAAAATGAAAAAAAAAATTCATGGTCCTTATATTATGGGAAGGTGGCAATTTTTATCCTTGTGAGCATTATGGAGAATTTACACTTTCAGTCCACCACTTTTCCTAAATTACATATATGGTCCTTGTGAAATTTATACTAAACCAAATTATACAAACACCCCAACAACAACACAACCTGATCCATGTTTAGCCCCTAGCCCACAAAACTATCACCAGCCCATCAAATAATGAAAATAGCCCACCTCCTAAAATAAAACACCCCGTCCGTTTTTAAATACCCTCCCACAGGTCAAACCCAGTCAAACATCATCTCCACCCCTCCCACTTGCCCTGCTACTCAACCCTGCACACTCCACATCCACCTCACTCACCCCATACCTTGTTCCCCCCCCCCCCTCCAAACACATAAGACAAAGAAGCATTAATTGCTCCTCATAACCCTCCAAGTTAATCAGAGAAGTGGGTGAGACATTTGGCGCCAAAAATATGATTCAAAGGACAGGATTGATTCAAGCTAATCCAAGGGTTAGAAACTGATGGGAAAGTCAGAGAAACTCCACAAGACTTATTTAAGTAAAGAAAAATCATGAAAAGAAAAAGAAAGGTAGTAGCAGTCAATTAGAGTAGTAATAGTGTAATTTTTAGTTCTTTAGTTTATGTCAAAGCAATGTAATTTATCATCTTAAATTGTAATTCCAGGTTCATTAGCATTTCTAAACTCTACTGTTGTATTTCAATTCCCAGTAATGAAATTTTAAAGACTTTTAATTCGAATTCAGTTTTTATATAAGTTTGGTGAAGCTATCATTTTAATATAAAAATTGTGGATTAACTGTTTCATATGTTCTAATCAGGATACTTACAGGTTTAGGTGAGCTCAGTTAGATTTAAAACGTGTTTCAGTCAAAATTTCATAAATACAAAAACAAAAGTGTGAAAGAAAAATAGTTGGTAAACAAGTATACCAAGCATTATGGAGGGTAATTAAAGCAGAAAACATGGTGGAAGGTTGGATTCACATGGTTTAGGGTCTTGGGAAGGTTGCAGATTGCACTTTGGTCTTTTGGGTACCTTAACTCTCATTTAGAACATTGGTGAGTAAATTTTCCTTAACTTTGGCATTTGAACTGTTTCATGACTTGTTCCTTGTTTCAATTCAGTTCTTATAGTTCATTACTCATACTGCCTAAGTGGTTTAGTTTGTATCACATAAAACCAACAGAAATGCAAAATCAGTTCATATATAGGGGTGTTTGGCTTAACCTTCCAATCTGTGTTTAGGCCTATTATGGGTGTTGGTTTTGGTCCCCATTAGTTTCTTTAGTTAATATTAGCTTAGTGTAGTCTTAAAAACAGTCCCTTAATAAGCAAAAGTCAAAAATCCATAGTTGGTTCTTCAACAGTGAACTGTTGAGACATTAGGGGGTATAATCACCATTTAGGCTTAGGCATTGATAACTTAGCTTAATCTGTGCTTATTTACTCTTAACACAGCTTATTAATTCATTTATAATCATCCAAACTTCAAAAAAGTAAAGATTTAAGTTTTTCTTCAAAAGTCAACATTGCACCTTTCTGATTTTCACAAAACTTCAAAGATTTTTGTAGATTTGTTTATTTGGATTCAGAACTTATGCTTTTGTGGAATTGTAGTCTACTAGCCCATCTTTATTGTCCCATTGTTCTTTGATTTTTTCCATTTTTGTACTGGGCCCCACTTGCCCTCAAACTGACCTGCAGGGCTGCTACTTGCTCTGTCTCAGCAGCTGCACACCCAAACACCACCCTTTGGTGGTGGTTTCCAGCCACCACAGTGGGCCCCACATCCCAAAATTTGTTCCTTCCATCCCCCCTCCTACCAAGGTGCATGGTTTGACCATTGGGTTGACCTGAGATCCACTGGGACCCACCTGAATTTAACCACCAAATCTGTCCCCATTTTCAGTCTTAAAGTAAGTTCCAAGTGCTTATTTTGTGCTTATAGCTTATTCTGAGGTCCAATTGTGCTTTTTCCAGCTTATTCATGTTTCATTGACTTATTTGGACCAGATTTAACCATTGTGGGTCCCACTTTAAACCATTTGAGCTCATTTTACCATTTGGTCAACAAAAGTCAACTGTGGAGCCAAAAAGCTTCCACAGTGCTTATTTTTAAGCTCTAAAAAGTTTGTTTTTGCAAAAGTTTGTTGTTTTTAGTTGTAAAATAGATTGGTAAAAGAAAAACCAAGAAAAATCAAATTTAAATTAAGTGATAGTTTCTATTTAATGTAATTTAATTTTAATTTTCATTTTTATATTTTTATTATGTATTTAGCTTTTTTTATATTTTTATTAAATTCCTAATATATTAAAGTATTTATAATAATTTTTTCAGATTTTTGTTTTGTCATTTAGTATTAATTAGAATTAATCTTAGTTTTATTAGTTATTAATTAATAATTAGTTTTAAATAGCATAATTAGTTTTTATTAAGCAAAACCTAGTTTTTATATTTTTTATAGCTTTTATATGTTATAAAATAATTTTAGAAATTTTATTAGAATTTTTACTGTTCATTTAGTATTTTTCTTAATTTAAAATAGTTTAATTAGTTAATTAGTAATTAATTAATAGAAAAACCACAAAAAGACAAAAATACTTATTTTTAATTTTAAAACTTACTTTTAGTTATTTTATAATTTTAGAAATCTTATTTTCACTTTTCTTGTATTAAATTAATATATTGTATTTAAATGTTTTAAATATTAATAATAAGTAGTAATTAGTATTTACTTAATATTAAATAATTAATTAGGGTTAAAATTTATTTTCTTTTTCTAAAAAGTTTCTTTTACTTTTAAGTTTGTAAAAAAGTCATTTTCACCCCCTGGGTGTTTTCAGATTTCACTTTTCACTTTTTATTTTGTACGTTTACGTTTTATTTAAACGTAACGTACGCGTTTTTAGTTTTAAATCGTTTCTGGTTTTTGTAACTTTCCCGTCTTATTCATATAGCTTCTTTAAGCTATTCTCTTGTAGATTCCTTAGTTAAATCATTCACAAACCCCTTTCCATCCAAATTCACCCGATCAGGTAACCGTTTGATAACCATTCACACCTCGTCGGGACATAACGACCCGGGGAAACACTATATTCCGCGGAGCATTGACTCTAGGCCTTTGACCTTATTAACCATTACCTGGTTAGTTTAGGTTGACCGTTTGGAGCCAATCAGTTATTATCACCGTGGTCCAATCCATACGTTTTAACATTTCAGCCGAAAAACAAAAAAAATTCGGATCTAACCCGTCAGATACACCCCGATCCAACTAAAACCAGTTATAAAATTGTAACCCTAAATATACTCACTTACATTAAACAATAAACAATCCGCCCCCCTTTTTATCACACCTCTCACCTCGTTTTACAGATCTAATCAACAAGACAAAACTTATTTATTCTCAACTATAATCCAACATCATCATTCATCAAAACACAAGGTCAGCCCTATGAATCGAATACCACAAACACAATCATCAAGAAGACATGTTAAAGATTTGAAGATCCTTTGGAGGTCCTGGTAAGCTTCTACACGATGGTTATCGTGTTGTGTTGTTGTGTTTTGTTAATAATCGAACAAAAGGACATATGAAACCGTATGGTTATTGTATGATCCTTTAATGATTCATACACTAAAAGAAGTTTATCTTCAAAAACTGGATCAATGATGATTGTATTCTCTTTTGGTTTTAGTCTTTGGATGAAACGTTAAGTACCAAAAGAAAACAGCTAAGATCTAATGACTTATTTAATTTTTCATTTCTGGGTCTTGTTGCGGAGTTGGGATCAGAATAGAATCGGATCTGCTTGTTTTTGTTCTTGGTTTTGGACAGGTTTGGTCATGGTATTTGGCCGTGGTAAAATTCTGGTTTCAACTTCATCTTAATTCTTATACATTTTTGGCCACTTTACGCATAATGTTTTGCGTAGACCAGATCTTACGCGTAACTTTATGCGTAGATTTGTAGAAATCTTACGCGTAGACAACTTACGCGTAAAGTTGGTCTTTTTGCGTAACCCGTGTCTTTTGCGTAAATCTTAAGCGTAAGACAAGGGTTTTGACCCTTACACATAACTTGTCCAAGTTATGCGTAGAAAAATTGAAGTTTCGCGTAGAAAGAGGGTTTTGACCCGCTGACCATATTCCGGTGTCCTTTTTCGACTAGATTCCGACCAGTTTCCGTTCATTTTTCCGGCCACAGATTTTTTAAGACCATGTTTCAAACCATGTTATTATGACCACAAAAGTCTCATGGGTAGGTACAAACAGTAAATGTAGCAGTCGGTATAAAAGCAGCTTGTAACTTGGACCAAGTCAAAAGACAATAAGCAGTTCTACCAAACTGGTAATAAAAGTTAAAGTTGAGACTGATTGGACCATTCATATGCCATAAAAATATTTTGAAACTGTATAAGATCATGTGATAGAATAATAAAAAGTTTTGACTAGGTAAATATATGGATAAAACAGCTTCAAAAAACAGATTCGAGACACATAAAAAATACACTTTTGACAAGATAACACCACAATAAATCAACCAAAACTAATAACCAAGGCTCTGATGCCACTTGTAGGATCGTGTTTTATGATTGATTATTGTGATTCGGGAGGTCTTGGATTATGAAAGAATAAGAACTCCATGGTTAGTGAGAGAGAGTAGAGAGAGAAGGGAAAAACTTTGTGTTTATTGATAATGAAAAGTAAAATACACAAATGAGTCTCACCCTCCTAGTGAAGTCTAGGAGGGCTTATATAGCCTAACACAACATACTATTGCAATATTACATAACAAGTCCTTGTGTTTTGGCTAAATGGGATAACTAATGTAATCCTGATAATGTCGTTCCATTTTCGTGTTGGGATTATAAACTTTGATCTCAACAATTTTCTTCCTCGAGAGCAGGCTCATTAGCCTGAATTTGGATTTCAAGGGTTAAGCTCAAAAACATCCTAGGAGGGTGGGTGGGAATTTGCAAATCCTCATGATTGAGTGCATCACCCCCCGGGTTATCAAACTCCGGAGGAGTCATGATATGATGAATGAGTTCACCGGAGAACTCCTCATGAAGAGAATTATTCACAAGATGTGAATCTGTGAATTCATATTCCGATGTGGACCCATCACAATCCTCATTCCGAATACCAAAGATTGGGTTATCAGAAATCAAAGTGAATTCAGATTCGAATTCAAATAGAGGATTGGTGAGAGTAGTATTGAATGCTTCAGGAACAAAGTGATTATTATTCTCTATTGGACTATTGGGATAAGAACTGAGTGGCGGATCATGATTTAAGAGACTTTCAATTTCTCCTAGATTGGCTTCAAAGTCAAGGAGACCATCATCGTTTTCCAATGAAAGTGGATTGATGTGAGTAAGTTCATCGGCGAACTCCTCAAGAAGAGGATCAGCATCAAACTGTGGGAGTGATGCCTCAATATACTCAATGTCTCCATGAGATGTACAATCATCATTAAAATCTGAGAAAGTCTCAAAATGATCGTTTGAACACTCAAGAGGGGAAAGTAAATCACACACATGATCAAAAGTTCCCTGTGACTCTCCTGGGATTGGGATAAGGATCTCAACACTAGACTTTATTAATTCGTTCGATTCCTTATTAGGAACAGTGCTAAGATGCTCATTCCCCATGTTCAAAGAGTGAGTGTGAACTTCGGGTGTGGTAGCAGTTGTTTGAGATGGAATCTCAACTGCTGGGATATCAACTGATGAACTTGATGAATCTTTATAGAATTGAAGGATATCAAGTGTATCTTCATCATCACTGTCATCAAGAATAAAACGGAACTGAGAGCTAGATTTGGCTGCTTTTTCTTTTACAATGGATTCCCTAATAGATTTTTCAAAGGCATCTTGGGAATTTAGTCTAGCAGCCTGCTCTTAAGCTAGCAATTCTTCCATGGATTTTTGATGAGTGTCTTTTTGGGCAAGGTCTTTAACTAAATCCTTAAGTTCATCAAAAATTTTCATCATATTTTGCATCTCTGGAAGAAGTGCCTGACTCAGTTAGGACTGTGGAGGTTGGTTATAATATGATGTGTCAAGATTGTTACAGGGAATTGGATTCCCTGTTTGACAATCTGAGCTGAAGTGTGGACCTCCACAGTAATCACAACAGTAAAACTGATGTGGTTGTGGGTTGTATGTGCTAGAGTCATAATTGTTATCAGGAAACTGCTCATAGACAAGCGTGTCTCCCGATTGACAATCAGAACTGTAGTGTGAACCACCACAGTACTCACAACAGTTAAACTGTTGAGTATGGTTTGGTGAATCGTATGGATATTGATCATTTTCAAAATTCTGAGTGTTACCAGAAAACTGTTCATAGACAAACGTGTTTCCGGTTTGACACTCAAATCCTTGATGAGGACCTCCACAATATTCACACGAATATGTCATTATCTCATGGTTTGGTGGCTGGTGGAATAAATCAGTTGTGTCATGGTAAGAATAGGGATCCTGGTTATTGACAGACCCATTTCCTGACTCTACCATGCCACGACCGGGGCAATTACCACTGTTACGAGGGCCACCACACCATTGGCAACCCAAATGGTGTGGATACGACATAGGAAAGAATCAAAGGTTTATAGAGGGTAAGAAATGAAGAACCAAAGATGTGAGAGGGTAAAGGTGAATATTTTTGGTATTTTTAAAATACATTTTATACAAATGATAAAGAAAATCTTTTTGGGTTTTTTGTGTTCGTTGAAAACTAATTTTAAAAAGTTTTCGGGAACCATTTTGTTTTTATAATCAGAAAATATGAACAAAGGAGGGCAAATATACAATGAGTGTATATCCAGATTCACTAATCTGAAAAACCGTTTAGAATAGCGCGCACACCTCCCCGGCAGCGGCGCCAAAATTTGATTGATCCCAAACGGTCAACCTAAATTGACCAGGGATGGTCAAAGAGGTCAAACTGCCTAGAATCAATCTCCGTGGAAGTATAGTGGCTTCCCCGGGTCGTTATGTCCCGACGAGGTGTGGATTGTATTCAAACGGCTTCTGATCGGGTGAATCTGGACGGGAAAGGGGTTTGTGATTGATTAAACTACTGATTTGTACAATGAAATATCTTAAATAAGCTATATTAACAAGGTTGGAAATTTGGAAAAACCAGAAACATTTAAAACCTAAAACGCGTACGTTTAATTTAAATTTACGTTAACGTACGAGATGAAAAGTGAAAACTGAAATCTGAAAACCCACAGGGGGTGAAAATGACTTTTTTACAAACATAAGGTTAAAAGAAAATTTTTAGAAAAATAAAATGTATTTTTACACTAATAATTATTTATTATTAATTAATTACTAATTAATACTGATTATTAATATTTAAAATACTTAAACACAGTATAATATTAATTTACTACTAGAAAAATGAAAATTAAATTTCTAAAATTATAAAATAACTAAAAACAAATTTTAAAACAAAAAATGTCTTTTTGTCTTTTTTCGATTTTTCTATTAATTAATTACTAATTAAATATTAATTACCTAATTAAACTAATTGAATTATAAAAAATAGAAGATGAACAGTAATAATTCTAGAAAAATTTCTAAAAATGTTTTATAACATATAAAAGCTAGGAAAAATATAAAAACTAGGTCTTACTTAATAAAATTTAATTATGCTATTTAAAACTTAAATATTAACTAATTATTAATTAAAGTATTTTTAAATCTAAAAATTACTAAATGACAACAGAAAAATCTATAAAAATTCCTAAAATTATTTTAAGTTACCTGGATCCTAGGAAAAATATAAAAAAGTGGTGTTATTAAATAAAAACTATTACTTCTATTTTAAATGTTAATATTAATTATAAATTAAATTATCTAATAAAAATTATAAAAAGTATCAAACAAGGAGAAAGAAATCTAGAAAAATTCTTAAAAATACTTTATAATACCAGGAACAAAAGAAAAATATGAAAATGCAAGTAAACTTAATAAAAAGTTAAAAAGTAAAATCAATTTGATATCTTCTATTAAATAGAAGCTATCACTATCTTTTAAGCTTGTTTTTCTGGTTTTCCTTGATTGAAAGCTACTTTGAACTGAAAATGGGTGACTTGAGGCACAATGGGATCAGTTAGATACAAACAATAAGCATTTGGAAGTGCTTAAGCTTCCACAGTTGACTTTGGTCAACTGTGAGGGCAAGAAGCCTTGAAATAAGCTAAAAGCTGATGGAATGGATCCAAACTAGCTAATGGGTAATCTAAAAACAACTATAACAAGTTTAAAACCCTTTAGGAATCAAAAGTGGGTCAAATTAAGCTTATTTAACCCACTGCATAAGCAGTCCCTGACACTCAATGGCAGTAAGATTAGAACAAGCTCAAGGGAGCTTATGGCTCAAATAAAGCATGGATTAGGTAGCTAGCAAGGTGGAATAACCAAAGAATCAAGCCATGGCCTGTGGGGCCCACTATACTAGCCTGTAGACACCTAACAGTTGGGGTGTTTGATGACAGAGGTGCTGAGACAGGGAAAGTTCTCCCCCTGCACCTGTCTTTGCAGCCATGGTGGGGTCCACAAAAAAGTCACAAAAATGAACTGAAGATGGGACTTCAGAGATGAGCTGGTAAACTTCAATACCTCAAAAGCTCAAGTTCTAAATCTCAATACAAAAATCCCTAAAATTCTTGTAACTTTTGACTTTTCTGAAAACTAGAACATTTGACTTTTTAAGTATTTGCCATATTTTGACTTTGGTGAACTTTGGACTTGATTTGCCAATTGATTATGGTATAAGAAGCTATAATCTAATCTATTTAAGCTATGATTACCATTTATGCATTAGTATAAACAATCTTAAAGCTAAACACCTTATTAGTTAACATAAACAAGGAGTTGAAGAGAGTTTTGACTATTTTTACCAATGACTAACTGATTTTATGACCAAACTAAGATGTTATTACCTAATTGAATTTACAAAAGCCAAAACAACAACACACAATCAACAAGAATACAGGGAACTGACTCAAACCAAACACTCCTTAATAGACAGATTAGGGCAAATAATGAAACAATCTAAAAGACTTAAGCCATGAAACACTAAACCTACTTAAATTAACAGCAATTAAGCATAATTAAGCTCAAATAAACAAAAATCAATAACAATCAACAAGATTTGCAGAATTGAAAAAAAATGTAAACTCAGGCTTACAATTTCTTCCAAAAGCAAGTAAGGCAGACAAGGATCAAACACATCAACCTAACACCTCCCTGAGGTACTACAACCATAACAATCCATAATGACCAATGCCCCAAGCCTGTATCACCTTCTTCATGCCCTTTTTGAATTTAACTCTATTTTTTTGGGAATTTTTATGTATTTTAGTTTCTAAACCAGAGCTGTCTTAAGTGCTTAGGAAGGACACAAAAGAGTTTATTAGTGACTTGTATGAGCTTAAAACAGCCAATGAACATAGCTTTCAACACTTTAAAGGCAATTTGGACATTTCAATGAGGAATTACATAAACTGAATTAGGAGTAAAAAAGATTGAGATTTATAATCGCAAAGACTAAAATTACATTGAGAATAATTAAAACATACTTTTTAAATTGAAGACAACATTTGAAAATGTAAATTACAATAAGAATTACATGCTTAAACTAAGCTAAAACTACACTACTACTACTACTACTTAAGCTAACTGCCACCTTTTTTGCTTCTTTCTTGATTAATATATACCAGTGTGGGTCCCACAAGCTTTACCACTTGTAATTTTTACCATTGGATGATTGGGTTTCAATCATGGCCGTTTAAACTTTTTGGCGCCCAATTGTAAATTGGCGTTTTCTTCTTATTATTTGAGGCCAGAGGTGAAATCTTGGAGTATAGCTCTTGGCTTGAGTAGCCGTGATGGAGTATTGCAAGGATGAAGCAGGTTGGGGTGATGATGGGGTTGTTTGGAGTGTTGCAGGTTAGTGGGAAGTGATGTGGAAAGGAGGAGGTGGAGGGTCAAAGGGGTTTGTTTGACTGAAAATTATTAAAACGGGGAAAGGAGTGGGCTGGTGGAATTTGGGCCTTGGTTAAATAAAAGGGATGGGCTGGATTGGATGATGGTGTGTTGGTTATTAATAGTACAAAAGGCCCGTTTGTTTTATTAACTAAGAAACCACAAGGACCAAATTTGTAATAAGCTGAAAATTGAGGGACTGAATTTATACATCTTTCAAAGTTTACAAAAGGGTGAAACTTTCCAAGGTTGAATAGTACAAGGTCCAATTTTGATTTTTCCAACATTTTAATCCCAGGGACCAAAACTGTAAAACTCTGAAACTTGGAGGACCAAACTTGCAATTTTCCCAAACTTTTCCCCCAAGGACTGAAAGTGGCAAGTTATGAATTCCAAGGACCAATGTTGACTTTTCCATCCAAAATAATTGCTCAGGGGTCATTCATGTCAATTTTGAAAGTACAGGGACCAAAATTGTAATTTTCTCAAACTTTTCACCCAAAGTCCATTTTTGATAACTTTTGATTTGTAAAGGACTTGGGTTGACTTTTCTTTAATTTTAAAACTTCCAGGGACTAGTTTTGTCAATATTTGAAACTTGAGGGACTGAAACTGCCAATTATGCAAACTTTGTTCGTTTTTCATTTGTTTTTAAACATTTTGCATCAGAAACATATAAAACACAATCCTGGGATATTTTCAGTATTTTGATGCGTATTTGAGTGTTTTTTTATGTTTTGGCAGTTCAGATACGATAAAAATGATGAGTATTTACCAATGTTGCAAAAATCGTGAATCGGTCCTGAGGCGGTCGACCACCCTACAGCCTGTAATCGGTCAAGGCGGTGATTAATCGGTGATTAATCGGTTTGGCATTTCCTGCATGTTTTGGGAATTTCTGGAGAGCAAACTAAAGATCTTAACTGATTCAAGCCTTCTATGTTTTCAAACCTCAATAAAAGGCTTCAATTCTGATTATGAGGCCCATTGTGCGTTATAAGTGAAATAAACGATCCCCAAATTAAGTAAAATGCCTAAATTTTTATTTTTTTAAATTTGACCGATTCGGCCGATTCGGCCGATTTTTGGCCGATTCGGCCGATTTTTGACCGATTCGGCCGATTTTTGACCGATTCGGCCGATTTTTGGCCGATTTTTTTCCCATACCGATTTTTTTAGCCAATTAGCCTAAATCGCCAAGGTCTATGGCCGATTACCTTGGAATCGGCGATTAATCGGCCGATTTTTCCGATTTTTGCAACATTGGTATTTACACACTCATCAAGATTCCAAAACCAAACCAATACAGAAAACCGTTGCTTTTGCTGAAAGTTCAGATAATTCGAAACTCATGGACAAAATAGAAGCCTTGTCTTCTAAAATGGACTCGCAATACAAAGATATAAAAGGAGAAATGAAAGAAATGCGAGATGGTTGTAATAATTGTGGAGGAAATCACACATCATCCGAGTGTGATGACCAACCTATGAATAGACCCAACGAAGGGGAAGCCAATTATGTCCAAGGAGGATATCGTGGAGGAGGTTTTCGTGGTAATTATTACGGAAGAAGTTCTGGAAATTGGCAAGACCACCAACAAAGGGATAACAACCGTGATTTTCAACCCCGAACAGAAAATCTAAACCCAACAAATTCAGATAAAAAGGAAGAATCTGATTTCGAAAAAATGATGCGAGAATTCGTAAATGCTCAAAGAACCACAAATGAGTTTGTAAAAACTCAATTTTTTAATCTCAAAACCAAAGTTGAGCAAGGTCAGAAAAATCATCAAGCTTCTATCCAGGATCTTGAACAAAAATTTGGTAGACTTTCTGATCAATTTTCTTCTCGAATTACTGGTACATTACCAAGTAACACCCAATCCAATCCAAAACCATCTGGATCAAACGATAAGAATTATCGTCCACCACAAAATAGAAATGAGCATATTAATGTTGTATTCACTCGAAGTGGTCTCTCATATGATCCACCACCCATTCCTACCGATAACACTCTTATTCAAGATGAGGAGGAGGAAGAAGCTGAAGAAGAACCAACCCAAAAACCAACTAAAGAAAACACCGTTCCGCCAATAAAACCTTATACACCGAAAATACCATATCCACAAGCCCTAAGAAAAGAGAAAAGAGAAGAGCGAAATAAGAAGTTTTTAGAGATGATCAAAGAAGTTAGAATTAATGTACCCCTCGTTGATGTTCTAGTTGGAATGCCCAATTATGGGAAATTTTTGAAAGAACTTCTTAATATTCGAAACAAGTTGGAACAAATTTCCGCTACCGTTCTCAATGAAGAATGCTCTGCTATCATTCAAAACAAAATTCCACCAAAACTTGGAGATCCCGGAAGTTTTCTTATACCATGTACATTAGGAAATAACATCACATGTGATGCTTTAGCCGATCTAGGTGCAAGTATCAATTTGATGCCCTATTCGTTGTATTCTAAACTTTCCATCAATACATTGAAACCTACTAAGATGAGTATAAGATTAGCCAACCATACATACCAATATCCTGTTGGGGTTGCTGAAAATATGCTTGTTCAAGTTGGTAAATTTGTTTTTTCTGTGGATTTTGTCATCTTAGAAATGGAAGAAGATAGTCGAGTACCCTTAATCTTAGGAAGACCTTCCTTAAACACTACTGACGCAATGATTAAAGTCAAAGGCAAAGAACTCAATCTTGGAGTAGGAGAAGATCGAATCACATTCTTAATCGATAAAGCAATGAAATATCCAAATTCCAGTGATGACACATGCTATAACATCGATGTAATTGATGAAGTCACTAAAGAAGAATTGGATGCATTACTTGACGATTCGAAACCATTCATGACTACTTCAGAAAAGATCAGTGAAACAGATTCTGATAAAGAATTTGAGGAATTCATGGAAATAAAATTAGAAGAAGAGGAAGAAGAGAAATTTGAAGATATCACTAAGAATGATCAATTGAAAATCAAATCATCTCTAGAAGAACTACCCACTGATTTGGAACTCAAAACCCTTCCCAACAATCTCGAATATGCTTACTTAGAAGAAAATTCACTTCTTCCAGTAGTCATATCGTCGTTGCTCGAAACAAATCAAAAAGAAAGACTCGTTTCTGTTCTTAAGAAGCATAAACGCGCTTTTGCGTGGAAAACTTCTGATATTCTAGGAATTAGTCCAGATTTTTGCAAACACAATATCAATTGTGAAGAAGGTACTAAACCCGTTGTAGAAAGACAACGTCGACTCAACCCAAATATGAAAGAAGTTGTTAAGAAGGAAATCATTAAACTTCTTGACGCATGAATTATTTATCCTATCGAGGATAGGCCATGGGTGAGTCCAGTTCATTGTGTTCCAAAGAAAGGAGGAATGACTGTAGTGACAAACGAAAGGAATGAATTAGTTCCTACTAGAACTGTCACTGGATGGCGAGTATGTATTGATTACAGAAAACTTAACAAAGCCACCAGGAAAGATCATTTTCCTTTACCGTTCATGGATCAGATGCTCGAAAGATTAGCAGGAAACAAATACTTTTGCTTCCTTGATGGTTTTTTGGGATATTTCCAAATTCCTATCGATCCAGCCGATCAAGAGAAAACCACATTTACATGTCCTTTTGGAACCTACGCTTACCGGCGTATGCCTTTTGGTCTATATAATGCACCTGCAACTTTTCAAAGGTGTATGATCGCAATATTTCAAGACATGCTTGAAACATCTATGGAAGTTTTTATGGATGACTTTTCAGTTTTAGGTGATTCTTTTGAAACTTGTCTTTCCAATCTTGATAAAATGCTTGAGAGATGTGAAGCTGCACATCTAGTTCTTAATTGGGAAAAATGGTAACTGAAGGAATTGTGTTAGGACACAAGATATCAAGTTCAGGGATGGAAGTAGACAAAGCTAAAATAGATGTTATCACCAAATTACCACCACCAACTAACGTTAAAGCCGTTAGAAGTTTTCTAGGACATGCCGGTTTTTACCGCCGATTTATCAAAGATTTTTCAAAAATATAACGTCCTATGACTAAACTTTTAGAAAAGGATTCTGTATTTGATTTCAATGCTGACTGCATTAAAGCTTTCGAAACATTGGAAAGTCAATTGACTAGTGCCCCAATTATGGTTGCACCTAATTGGTCACTACCATTTGAAATCATGTGTGATGCAAGCAATTTCGTTGTTGGAGCTGTTTTAGGACAACGTAAAGGAAAACATTTTTGTCCTATATACTTTGCTAGTAAAACACTCAACAATGCTCAACAAAACTATACGGTTACGGAGAAAGAATTATTAACCGTAGTTTTTGCATTCGACAAATTCAGATCTTATCTCGTGCTTTCAAAAATGATAGTTTTTACAGATCATTCCGCACTCAAATATCTGTTTACCAAACAAGATGCAAAACCGCGTCTTATCAAACGGATTTTATTACTGCAAGAATTTGATATCGAAATAAAAGACCAGAAAGGAGCAGAAAATCTTGCAGCAGATCATTTGTCACGTCTCGAGAATCCGAATTTGGAAGAATTAAAAGAAAATGAAATTAATGATTATTTTCCAGAAGAAACTCTCATGACGATAGATAAAGATGATGATGAGGAAATACCATGGTTTGCAGATTACGCAAATTATCTTGCAGGAGATATTCTTAAAAAAGGGATGAGTCACTACCAATGTAGTAAGTTCTTTTCAGAGCTAAAACACTATTATTGGGAGAAACCTTACCTTTTTAAAATGTGCAAGGATGGAATGATACGAAGATGTGTTTCGGGTGCCGAAACAAGAAAAATTCTTGATGAATGTCATCATGGCCCAACTGGGGGACATTATGGTCCTTCCACTACAGCTAGAAAAGTTTTTGATGCTGGATTCTATTGGCCTACAATTTTCAAAGAAGCATATACTCTCGTTCAAAACTGCGGTGCGTGCCAAAAATCCGGTAACCTTTCTCGAAAAGACGAAATGCCTCAAAAGAGCATTCAAGTCTGCGAAATATTCGACATTTGGGGAATTGATTTTATGGGACCTTTGCCTAAATCACACAAATACGGATATACCCTCGTTGCAATCGATTATGTTTCCAAATGGGTAGAAGCTGAAGCTCTTCCTACTAACGATGCACGAGTTGTTGTCAACTTTCTCAAAAAGCTTTTTGCTCGCTATGGAATTCCTAAAGCTTTAATAAGTGATAGAGGATCCCATTTCTGTAATAAACAAATGGAGAAAGTAATGAAAAGATATGGAGTTCATCATCGTTTTGCTACAGTTTATCATCCACAAACTAGTGGTCAAGTCGAAAATACTAATAGAGCTATAAAAAGAATACTTGAAAAAACGGTTAAAGACAATCCTTCCGTTTGGTCAAGGAAATTAGATGACGCTCTATGGGCATTTCGTACAGCATATAAGACACCAATTGGTACAACACCATACAGACTCTTGTATGGGAAAACATGTCATCTACCGTTCGAACTTGAACACCGTGCTTACTGGGCGTTAAGAAGCCGTAATCCTGATCTTAAAATAGCTAGAGAAAAGAGATTTTTGCAATTACATGAACTTGATGAGTTAAGACTTCAAGCTTATGAAAACTCCAAGCTATATAAAGCAAGAACCAAAGCATACCACGATAGAAAGCTGAGAATTTGAAAACAATTCAAAGCTGGAGATAAAGTTCTGCTCTTCAATATGAAATACAAGTTTAAAGCTCCGAAACTCAAGCCAAAATGGTTTGGACCATATGTAGTGAAACACGGATTTCCATCAGGTTATGTTGAACTTTATGACAAACATGGTGGAAGTTTCATTGTAAATGGGCACCGAATTAAACTCTATTATGATAAAGAGCAATTAAACGTGATTTCTAATGAAGAAATTTCATCCGAATTTGAATATGAAGCTATCACATTCATGGCTCCACACAAGGGAATGGTCCCTTGGGCACACAGTAATGATTTTATCTATGATGTTCTTCCTAGAGCATGGGAAAATGTTAAATTGGAAAACATAGATGAAACAGGAGAGGGAATTGTGATAGGAAATGTGTTGTATATCCCTAAAAGGAAACATAACACTAAAACTTCATAATCTATTTCGAAGTTTGAGTCCGGCTGAGGACTCGTTAATAAAACAAGCGCTTCTCGGGAGGCAACCCGTGTGTTTATTTTTATTTTATTTTATTTTTCAGTGTCTATACCCCAAAGTTTTACCAATTGTCGAACTTAAGTGTGGGGGTGTGCCACTAATTTGAATAAAACTGCAATGCTTTTTGTTTGTTTGTTTTTTGTTCCTAATAATGCAGATGTTGATTGCAAGAAACAGAAGATTGGATAGAAACACAACACCGGATATCATGGTTTATTTTCTCATTTTCCCTACTTTCATACTTTTACGTACGTTTATCACATTGAGTACAATGCTTAACTTAAGTGTGGGGGGTGAGTAGGTAAAATAAAAAATTAAGTCTAATATCGATTTAATTTTTAAATTTTGTTTGTCCTTATAATCTAGTTGTTTTCAAACTTTTAGGAATAATTTATTAGAATAACTGGATCTATCCACTGGTAAAATTAGTAATTTTTGAAAAATTTGAGATGTGTCCCGATTATTATTGCAATCCATTTCTGGGATCGATAACATTTGCTAGCACATATTATAACCCTTTCCACTAAATTGTTAGGATTTTAGCCTGTTCATATATAGCATACATCTTTTATGTTTGAATCTTTTGTTATGAGTGTGCCGGTGATTTTATTTATTCTAGAACTTGTACTTGTAAATCATTAGTCGCCGTGGGATTAGTCGGCTCGCAATGTCGAGTCGGAAACCCATGTTTACCAAAAAAAAAAAAAAAAAAAAAAAAAAAAAAAAAAAAAAAAGAAAAAAGATTACATTTTTGTAATATAAGTATACATACGTGATAAGAGGCAACCTTAGGATTTTAACCAAATAGCCTTCATTATTGATTTTTAGCTAGTCACATTGATTAGTTAATTGCCAATTTTTAACCCTTTTGTTAGCGTTCATTTTTAGCGCTAGATACACTTAGTTAAACCCTCCGAGCCATCCTTTTCGTTTTTGATAAATCCAGAAAAATACAAAAAGATTTTACACTTTAAACCTTAGCCTAACCCTTTGTTAAAGTCTAAATGGTGGGTTACTAGTTGCTTGGTTGTTGGATAGTTTCTGATGATTATTAGTTAGCCACACTTCACCAATCATGTGTGTGCCATTCCGACAAAGACGGAGACTGCAGCTTCTTATTTGTATTGTTGTGGTGATGCTTATGCGAAGTGTGGGGGGTTTGCATTTACAAAAAAAAAATAAAAAAAAAATAAATAAATAAATAATCATCGCAACTATAAGGTGACAATTATAGCAAATGTGCTATATGTGAATAAAAGAAATTTTGTGATATGTTGTTAGCCAATGTGCTACGTATGAAGAATATTGTTATGGCGAATCAGTATATCGATATTTGAAGAAGAGGAAGATTGAAACTATAATCATTTATGGGTTCGTGGTTTGTTCGGTGACTAGCAACAATGAGACTTAGACTTGATTTTATTTTTCTTTTAAAACCAATTTCATAAATATTCACATGCCTTATCTCTACCCTTACCAAAATACTTTATCTATCCGGATATAGTAATGGCTTTGTGAGAATATCAAGTGCAAGAATATTGTAGTGACCATCCGGTTTTTGAGTAATCAAGAACTCGCGCCAGTAATCTATTGTGTTTTTGTATGAGATGCTTGAACATAAGCCTGGTACAACCCGAAGCCTTACATTACAACCCGAATAAAAGACCTCTTTGATATGTAGACTTGGTGCTTACGCCATTGCGGGGTAGTTTTGTTTCTTGTACAAGCCTATGGTAATAATTAGATCATGACTGAGCAATGAGTGTGATTTCTCTTATATATACTCCACTTCCTAAATAAATGAGTGATTGAGTGAATTATACTTCGTTCCTTTTTCGTGAGGTGTTTAGAAATGTTAATCAAGCAAGAAAATCATTGGGTATCGTCAAACATCTCGATTTTTCACCACTTAAGCTTAAAAATGATGAATCTTATCTTATACTTGTACTTGGTGGATTTGCATCACATTTTTCTAATCATTCTTGGTTACCATGTGGATATTTAGTTTTCTTCTAGATTTGCTTGAGGACAAGTGATGAGTGATCAAACACTCATCATTTTTATCGTATTTAAACTGCCAAAACATCTGAAAACGCTCAAAAATGCATCAAAATACTAAAAATATCCCAGGGATTGTATTTTATATGTTTCAGATGCAAAATGAGCAAAAACAATGAAAAACGAACAAAGTTTACACAATTGGCAGTTTCAGTCCCCCAACTTTCAAAAATTTACAAAACTAGTCCCTGAGCATTTGTTTTGAAAAGAAAGTCAACCTAAGGCATTTAAAAGTCAAAACTTATCAAATTTAATCCTTAGGTAAAAACTTTGGAAAATTTACACTTTTGGTCCCTGTAGTTTGGGAAATTGACAAAATCAGTCCCTGGGGAATTTTAAAATGGAAAATATATTTTTGGTCCTTTGGTAATTGGAATGTGGCAAGATTGGTCCCTATATTAACTTTGAAAGGATGGAAAGATTGGTCCTCAATTTTCAGCAAAAATACAATTTTGGTCCTTGATTGTTTTTTCACTAAACTACAAACGGACCCTTAATAGTATTACCTAAACCCAAAACCAAAATAATCCAAACACAAACCCACACCAACACCCCTGGTCCATATCATTTCCCCAGCCCAAATCCACCCAAAGCCCACCACCCATTCCCCTTTTTATTAATAAACCAAACTCAGGTCAACAAATAGTCAACCCTACCCCCTTTTTCTTTCTTCCCCGCCAAATCACCAACACCCAGACCAATACCCCTGCTCTCCCAACAAGTTTGTCTCCCCCCTCCTCTCCAACACATCCTACCCAGCCACCCTACAACCTCCACTACTCCACCACCTCCACAAAGTCAACCCCCAAACAACATAATTGCTTCTCCTCCATGTGGGACAGCCTAGGGCTAAAAGGGGACTCAGGATAATCAAAAGGCTAGAAGATGTCTCCAAGGGGAGAAAAGCATCAAAAGGCAGGGAGCACAAAAAAAATTGAGAAGACCCCTGGTTCAAAGTATTTTTTTTCTTAGTATTTATAGAAAATATTGTAAGCCAATTTTTGGCATTAGGATTTTAGATTAGTTAATAGTAGGTAATGTAGGATGGAACTAGTTTTAGTTTAATTAGTTATTAATCTCAGTTTGTAATCTTTTTTAATCAATGAAAATTTTATTTTTCACTCTAAAAAATTTATCAGCTTATTACCCTGCTCATTTCATTTAAAATAGATATAACATAGCTTAATGATAGTAGATTGCATCATATTATAGAATTTTGTATTAGTCTGGATTACTTCTTTTTTATACTGCCCTTTATTGCATTCTTAGATTGTTTGATAAATTGCTTCTGAGATCTCTGTTTCTGAGTTTCATTCAGCTTGTTTCATCATTGCATTAGTGGAATTAATGGTTTAGTGATTTGTTGAATTGATTTGGAACATGAAAAGTGATAACAGTTGGCTTTAGGGGTGTTTGGTTCAAGAGTATTCACTGTGTTCTAGTGTATTTCAGTAGTAGCTTATGGTCAAGTTAAAGCGCATGTAGGTGTTACATTCAGTTAGTGTTTAGTCCATTTAGGCACCCAGTCAATCTTTGCATTAGGACTTTGCATATCTCACACTTTTGCATATTTTTACTTCTAAAAGCATTCCATTAGTATAATTCGTATCAGTTTTCAAAGGCATCTTTTCCTAAACAAATTTTAACAATCAAATCTGAATTAGAATGTTTGGAAAATGTTTTTCTGAGAATCCTAGTGGTTAAATTTGAAATACAAAGTAAGTTTTCAAATTGTGAATCTCATTTGAGGCTCAGAAAGTCACGAGAAGTTGGCCACATCAGGACTGATTCAAGTATGCATTTACACCAGGTCCTGTTGATTTTATTTCTTTTAATATAGTATAAGTATTATTTAAATCTTCCATTAGGTTTTACATATTGGCAGTAGTGTAGGGGTAAAGATTAGTGAGCTTATTTTTGTTCTAAAGGCTTATTTGGTGATCCATTTTGGGCTGCATTCTGCCTGTGTATATCTGCTGCATCAGGTTCCACAGTCCAATCCTTCCCTTTTTTATTTTAAATTTAGAATAGGTTAGAGATAGTATTCGTTACTTGGTAGTTTACTTTTGAGGTCAAACATCAAGCCATCTTACCCATTCCCACCCAATTGCCATTAGCAGCCTGCTTGCCCACAGTCCACTTGTCTTTCATCTTTGATCTCTTCATCTGAAGTTCTTTGGCTCTAAAAATTGGTGTATAACTTCTTTGGTAGCTTATATCTGTACTAACATTTTTATTTTATTTTTTAATTTTTCTTGTTAGTTTTTATTGCATGCAAATCAGCCCCCTAGGACTGCTGATACCCTGCTCCAGTTACCTGAGCTTGTTTCACAAGCTCAAATTTTTAGCCTATTCAAGCTTCTTTTAGTCTGAGAATTGGCTTAGGTGTTGTTTGCCATCCCAACTTTATGGTTTCATGATTCTTAGAACCTAGCTTTTAGTAGTTCAGCTTGTGCACCAGCTTATAGTAAGCAAGTTGACTGCCTAGTTTTCATTTTTATACTTGTTGCTTATCTGCTCTTGTCAGTTTTTAACTTATTTAGTTCCTTTCATTTGGCTTATTTTAGATTAATTAGGTTGCCTTAAGCTTTTAGTAGCTTAGTTAGTCCTTATTTTCAACTTATAGCTTTCAAAATGAGCTTTTAAGTTGTTATGCTTAACCTTGTGATTATCAACATCTGTGGCTTATAGAGCAATTTCCCAAGCCCCTAATTTGTTCATTAGCCAAGCTCAGCTTGAGCTTTTAGGTTCTTTGAAAAGCCCATATCATAAGCTTGTTAGATCAGGGCCTAGTTTGGACTTGAGCTTATTATATAAGCTCTTATCCAGGCCTGCACATGCCCCATTGGCTACTACTGCTGCTGTTTGAAACAGCTGAGCTTGTTTATTTTGTTGTTGTTCCTGTTGATTGATCTTGTTGTTGTTCCTGTTTATATTATTGTTGTTGTTTATGTGTTGTTGCTACAGTACTTGTTGAATCTTATTTAAGTTTTTGGCTTATTTGACTGGATTGATCAATTCAAAAGAAAAACTCACTTAGGCTCATAACCCATCACTGTTGGATCTTTTGAGCTTATTCAAAGCTTATCCCAGCTTATTTTGTAAGATTTTAGTGGAAAGTATTTTGCAAAAAGTCATTAATTCTCAGTATTCTACAACTTTGCTTTTTACCTTTTTCATAAAAACCAAAAAAAAAAATAATAGTTGTAAAAAAGTGGGGTTTATGGGAATCGAACCTGGGACCTTGACAAACCAAACAGACACAAACACAACATCACAAACCAGGCGCCCTTGGGTCTTTTTTCGTTTATTCCTACACATTTAATACTTTTAACCCTTGTTTCCCCTTTTTTAGCTTAATTATGTAGTTTAGCTTATTTCCTACTTATTAATAAGCACTAGGGCCTTTTCTTATTTTTCCTAGGTAACTGATAGTATAAAGTAATTTTAGAAAAAATTTCATATTTTTTCAATATAGTTTAGTATTTTTAGTAATTAGTTTTAGTTTATATGGTTAATAATTAATAATAATTAATTAAAAAGTCAAAAAAATAATTTTCTTTTTTCTAAAATTTTCTTTTATTATTAGGTCCGTAAAAATATAATTTTCATGTCCGTAGGGTTAGCGTAGCACAAATTTCACTTTTTATTTTGCGCACTCGCGTTTTATTTAATTAACTTTCGCGTTTTTAATTTTAGGTTACGTTTTAGGGTTCCCTAACTTCTTATTATCATTCCCAGAGACTTTTAAGTAGTTTCTGAGTTTTAATTTTCATTCCTTGTTCGAATTCATGTTTTAGTTGCGTTAATTTTACTTTTCGTACGTTATTTGCAACTCGCGCTTTATTTAAATAACTTTTATGTTTTAAAAAATTTAGATTACGCTATTAAAAGTAGTTTGTAAAATAAGAAAAACCAAAAACATAAATAAAGTGATAGCTTCTATTTAAGCCGTTTGGCTTATTTTTCTGCTTACGTATAAGCAATTTCTGATTTTAAGTTTTTTAGATTGCGTTTTAAGTTAATTAGGTTTCGCGTCATTGTTAATATAGTGTGTTTAATCGTTCTCACTTATATTTCCGTAGTGTAATCATTCAAAACCTTCATTACCCTTTTCCTGTCCAAATTCACCCGATCACAAACCCGTTTTATAACCATCACACCTCGTCGGGACATAACGACCCTGGTGATACCCTTTATTACCCGGAAGTATTGGTCTAGGCTCTTTGACTTTATTGATCATTATTTGGTCAATATAAGTTGACGGTTTAGCATCAATCAACAAGCAAAGTTTAAGTGTGGGGGATTTGATAACGCTCAAAGTTAACATGTTTTTATAAGCGTTATTAGTGTTTTTGTGTATGTTATTTGGTTATTTTTATATGTTTTTGCCACTAAATCGTATCAAAGTATGTTTTTGTAGCATATGTAGCCAAATGCAGGAAAAATTGAGAAAAAGTGAAGAAAATGAAGTATACGCGATTACACGGAGATTCCCAAGCTCAAAAGTCCAATCTGTGAAGCATTCCATATGAGAATCTAAGTTTTGTCATTTCAAAGTTCCAAGTTCAGAAGTTAATCAAGTTTGGATAGTGCATAAAGAACTACACAAGGAAAAGTCAAAGTCCAAAACAGCCAGAATCTACCATCCGATCGGTTGGAGTCTAACCGATCGGATTGCCATAATGACCATTTTCCATCCGATCGGTATCAACCCGCAACCGATCGGATGGTCACTTCTGCATGTTTTTGCCAACTTTTGTGCACGAATCTTGGTCTTTTGTCCCATGGTTCTAGGCCCTTTTTAGTGTCTTACTGTCCAAGTTCTAGCATTTAAGTCCCTATTCATTACTAGGAGTATTGGACAAGCATATAAGGACTTCAAAAGTCCACAACTGAAGACACCATTCAAGATACCATTTACTCTCATTACTACTCACAATTATTATCATCATTTAGCTCTCAAAGAAGGAAAATTCGTGCAGAAAGAACCAGGAACTTTGGAGGACCAAGGAAGCAACATTTGGAGTCTGAAAATCTCAAGAAATCATCACCAACACTTAGGTTACCAATACCTTGTCATTTGTTATCAATTTCAAAGCATTGTAAGACTTATAACCATGGATTCTAATGTTAAATATTCTGAGTTTATTTGCATGTTTGCTATGAGTGGCTAGTAATCTTTTTACAGTTGTTTTGATGATGTTTTATACTTAATGATAGTGATGATTGTGATAACATGTTTTAATTCAATTTCAAGTCAATTCTAAGAACCAATTGTACCTTAAGTTTCATCGTGACATTTGTTTAGCCAAGGTTAACTAATTGATAATAGTTTCAAGGGTCGAAAGATTTGTTATTACTCAACTAGTTATAATCATTTGTCTATGAATGATTGTTTTTCACCATAATTATTCTTGACTAAACAAAGAAACAAGAAGTATGATTGTAATGAGAATGCTTTTATAACATCAAATCGGATTGTTTGTAAACCTTTAGTTGGACGAAAGTTTAAATGTTTATAAACAATTGTAACCTTTTTGTCTATGAATATGTTACCTTTTGTATTGACCATTTCCTAAGAGTATTTGATTTGTAATAAGAGTTTGTTCTTGTGTTTAAGATATTCACCATACCTTATGAACCTTGGATAGATCTTGAATTGATTGGTTTACACCTAAAGCTTGTTTTTATGAACTAAAATCTTGACGAAGGTTTAACTTGTAGAAACAATAGATTAGATCACCATCTAATTATCTTAACCAACATGTTATCAAAAGTTATCACAATCATGTGTGTCATTAAGTAGAAAACTAGTCTAAACAAGTGTAGTTTTTAATTTATTGAATTTGCTTATTATTTTATTTGCATATATTAGAGGTTTACTTTTAGACTTATATTTTGATTCACTCACAAATCCCTGTGAACGATCCCGACTTACCATCATATCTTGCTATAACGGACAAGTACACTTGCTCGTATGTGTTGTTTCTAGATTTGGTAACTCATCCTTATAAATTTAAAACTTGCACTAACAAATAGCACATCAGTGACCAGACCCCGATTCCGATCACTTTTTAAAAAAAAAAAAAATTATTATTATTATTGTCTTTGTAATTAGAAAATGTAAGCATTTTGATCGTTTCTTTAGTCACATACTTACTGGTTCGATTGTTTTCCTTTCTATCGTATCCTATTCTTATAACTATTGATACATTTTCTGATGAGAGGCAATGTGCGGTTGAATATGATGGTTGCTTTTTTGACCCACATGTTTTTCTTATCCACACCAATCAAATGGAAGGTGATATTTTACAAACTTACTGTTTTTTGGAAGGTGATAATTTTGTAACATTTTAGTTTTAGACGACAAGATTTGGAAGAGGGACAACTATCTTCCGTATATGGTTTATAAATGCAAGTGAACAAAAGATAAAAAAATGTAAAAACATGTGATATTAATCAAAGTACAAAATGGAAAAAGTACATACTAATGGTGTTCTTCCGTCATAATCTTTCTTGTTTGGGTCAGCTCCTAATCGAATCAAGCTTTTTAGCTGATATAGATCACCATAATATATATTAATTATCGATATATTACCTCTGCTATATTGTTTAAAACTTTTTGCCCATAATGAAAATATATCTCAAGGATGTTCGAAAAAGATTGTTTGTTTAGGCGAAGAAGTTTGCACAGCTCATAAACTCGAACTGTATATGGCTAAAGGGATGTTACACAAATAGAAACTTCTCCAAATGAGCTGTGAGGTTTTAGTATCTATCCTACTGTGTTTGTTTTGGTTAGACGGTAGATATGCTATATAAATAGCTTAAGCTAGGTAGATTATAAGACTGGATTTTTGATACATGAAAAATATAGAGGCTCTAAATCCTCTCAGCAACTTCGCCTGCAAAGATATTTAAATCATCAAATATCAGTCCCTTGAAAAAAAAATTAATTCTTCAACATTTACTATTTGAACAATTGTAATATTATTTAATGAGTATATCCGGATTCTGGGTCACTAATAATATGAATGCACTTGGATGGACAACTCATATTCTGTGTGTTCCTTGTTATCATCGATACAGCTGCAACATCTACAAATTATTAGCCTATGAAACCAATCAGTAATATAATGGACTAGAAACTAAATAAGAACAAGTATAAGGTTGACGGAATTTATAATACCGAATATTTGTAGTTTTCCTTTTGAATTTACTCAATAATTCACTTGCATAGACTTCAAATAAACGAGACCTACATATATCAACAAATCCTTTGGTTTTAACACACAAGCAAAAATGATTCAATAGAATACTTTAAAGTTACGGTCGATAACATAAAAACATAAAACGAAACTGTTTACCAGATAGGAAGTGAAGCTACTATAAGTTCCGAGGAGAGTTCCCACAAATGATGAAGTTAATTGCTTAATTCTACTTCCATATACTCAACGTTTCTTGTTCCTTTTGCAACAAGATGAGATAAAAACCATCATTTTAAATGTTAATGGAGCTAATTAACTAAAATTTTGTGGGAAACAAGAATACCTTTAGGTTCTTTGTTTCCTGCATATGATTGACATTTTGAAATTTCTTCAGGATCAAGTTATGCACTCCTTCGTATAGTCCTGATACACTAAGAGGTTGTACATGAGAATTCAACATGAAATGTTGAAGTACATTATTCCATCGGCTTGAAATACATCCTACCGTTAAGACCTCCTAACATGAAGATGGAAGCTTTTGACTTAAAACACATCCTACCACTAAGACCTTCTACCTCTATAAGCGATATTTTTTTCACATGGAATAAAATTAGATTAACAATTTGATCACACTTAAAACAGTAAAACCAATTTCTATTTACAACAAATAAATAACGGAATCTGGGTTTGGTCATTGGAGAAGATGAAGGGTAAAGGGTGGTTGCGTGGTGGTAAAGGAGGGTGGTGGTGCAAATTCAAAAGAAAATAAATGTGGGGAAGAAGACAAGGGTAAATTAATCATTTTGCATGGGGTTTGACTTTGACTAACGGTTTTAGTAACGGACGTTAGCAAAAATGGGGAATTTGCAGTTACAGTAACGACTCAAGGGCATTTCTCGCAAAAAAAACCCAAACGTTAGGGACATTTCTCGCAATTTTTCAGAAATGAGGACACTTCTCGCAAAAATCACAAAGTTTAGGGAGTTACTCTAAGATAAAAATAGAGAATATAATAATATAATCTTAAGCAAAGAGCGAGTTCAAAGAAATGAGGGCAGATATAAAATGGGGCAATTCGGTTCCAGCCGACAGACGTAGCCGTTTGTTGCCGGTTTTAAAGAAAATTCGACCTGAAAATGAAAATATAAAAAATTATGTGGCGTCGCCAACCAATGAGGAAACTCATCCTCGATCTTCACTTCACTTACTACTTATTATCAGGTAACTAACTCTCATTTACTTATTCATTTCTTCAAAGAATTTAACCGATGTTACTTATGACCCATTTAAGTGCTAATGCATAAATTAGAGGAAAACCGTAAATGATAGTTTTGATAACATACACTGAAACAAAAACTTACTTCATTTCAGACTCCAAATAGTGTCTGTTATATATCGCTTGAAAATTCCATGTAGAGTTGCCTGAGCTATTCCTTGTGGGGTGGAAAATGGCTGGTGCCAAAAAGCACCTTTTTGTGGATATATGGCTTGAAATACTTTTGAATTCAATGCCGCAAACAGAGTTGGATTTTTATATAAAAATCTAGTACAGTAGTTGACTTACACAAGGGGTAGTAAATGTGACTTGAATCCCAATCACTTTAACACGAATATTGCATTCGTTGCCAAGTCAAAATATTAGGTTCAGCTTCCAACGCGTCATGAATTTGATTGTGGCTCTCTACTAAAGAGTAATTGACAATTCTCTTCCATAAACATCATTTGAAATTGTCAAGTCCGTTCCCCATTCTTATGCTGTTTAGTAATGGTTAATGAAAACAAATGCAAGGTGAGAATATTGGAATGCAGAAACTGTCAACTCTCCCTTTTATGTGTTTGGTTTCATCTGTGCGTACTGGAATTAAATGAATGTGTTTATGAAAAAGACTACATAACTCTTTAGCATGTGTTAGACCATAGTATCTGTGTAGCGCAGAGCTCGTAAAGGCACTTGGTTTATTACTTCATACTATTTCTTTTAAGTGGAAGATATAATATCATTTTTTAGTTAGCTGTTACAAACTTACAATATTGTTTTGTTTGTAAGTTAATATAGCATCAATGCATTGGTTGCTTCTATAATACATGCACTAAAAGTTGTCCTTAACTGTACCTAGTTGGCTAGTTATAACTTGTTCACTAGCCCTCAGGTTTAGATGGCGTAACTTCTCTTTTTGTACATTCCCCTATAAGATGATCCTTTTGGTTGATGTCCTTTGTAGATCCATTAATAAACACATTGGATGCTTATCCGATACATGAACCCAAAAAGGTCTTTATAGCTTGAATATTTTTGGCATGTCAATACCATCAATTCGTTGTCTCTGATGGGTTAAATGGGTAAAACAAGAAAATAGTTAGCTAATTGTAGGAAACTTGTCAAATGGGCCAATTAGGGGAAACTTCACCCGAATACTGTATTTGATTCCCGAAACCTTTCAAATCATTTTATTCAAAAGTTTAGTGTATTGTTAACATCAAGTGTTCGGCAAAAGTTACCGATTTTTACCAGTTATCCAGCCTGCCCATTTTGCCACTTCTAATTGTTCCATAAAACCATCACCATGCATTTTTAACGTGTATTCTTGTGTGTCCTCACAGGAAAAAGATGTCTTGCCCATTCAGTCGACTCAGCTCTAAATTCGAGTAATAATGGAAACACCAGTAGCAACAAGATGTCACTGGCAAGCAACTTAGCCTTTTTGGTTGAAGAGTCTTCCTCTGTTAATGAAAGGAAACCAATGAGCCGGTCAGAGCTGAAGAGGTATCTCGAGTTGTGCATAAAGAAAAGGGTAAAGGAGCAATTCAAAGATGGAAAATTTCATGATCTTTTTGAAAAAGTAATTGCTAATCCTTACACTCTTCGAGATGCTTACGATAGTATCCGGGTCAACTCCAATGTCAATTTATCATCTGAGTGTGACGATATCCACTTTGACTCTCTGACAGAAGAATTATCTTCTGGAAGTTTTGATATCAAAGCCAACATATATTCTATTTCAACACGTGGAGCAAACAAGGAAACACTTGTACTTCCCAACCTTAAGTTGAACATAATACAAGAAGCCATTAGAATAGCCTTGGAAGTTGTTTACAAGCCCCATTATTCGAAAATTTCACATGGGTGCCGAAGTGGAAGAGGTCAGTCATCGGCTTTCAAGTACATTTGTAAAGAAATCCAAAATACCAATTGGTGGTTCACTTTAGTACTTGACAAAAAGATGGACACTTTGATCCTGCGTAAACTCATATCAACAATGGAGAGTAAAATTGAGGATCCAAGATTATATGCAATGATTCATACAATGTTTGATGCTGGAGTTATTAATATGAAGTTTGGAGGGTTTGCTAAAGGCCACGGTCTCCCACAAGAGGGTGTCTTATCACCAATTTTTATGAATATATATCTTGACAATTTTGACAGTGAAATTCTTAATTTGTCGATGAAATATGAAGTTCTTGATGGTGAACGTGATGGGTCCCAGTCAAAGCTGCGTGGCTGGTTTAAGAGACAAATGGGTCCCATTCAAAAAAATGAAGAAGTTATGTCAGGAATTAGGGTACATTGTTGTCGGTTAATGGATGAAATTCTTGTTGTTGTCAAGGGCTGCGAAGAAGTCAGTCTGGATTTTAAGTCTGAGATTGAAACCTACATGCGGGAATCTCTATATTTAGATTTTGATAAAACAACAGATATTTTGCCATGTCTTGACCCTCGCGGTGTTAAATTTATTGGAAATACTGTGAAGAAGATTGTAAAAGACAGTTCCACAGTTAGAGCAGTTCACAAGTTAAAGGAGAAGGTTGAGTTATTTGCATTACAAAAACAAGAGGCATGGGATGAAGGTACGGTTCGGATTGCGAAAAGGTATTGGGTCATGGATTTAAGAAAGTCAAGGAATCAGAAATCAAACAACTGGCTGACAGTAACTCGGTTTTGAGCCAGGTGTCAAGGTTTCGAAAATCTGGAATGGAAACAGATCACTGGTACAAAGTGTTAGTAAAGATTTGGATGCAAGAGGCGGTTGTGAAATATACTGAGACCGAAGAATCAATTTTATCCAAGTTTATCGCAGAAAAATCATTACCCCAGGAACTAAAAGATTCATTTTATACATTTCAAAATCATGCCAAAAACTATGTTTCTTCCGAGACAAAATCCACTCTTAACCTTTTGCTTGATTCTGGTGCCTCTCCTGAATCAGTTTCTGTTACAGAAGTTGTCGCCCCGATAAAGGCTATAAGAATGTGTCTTGAAAGATATGGAATAACAAATTCTGAAGGATACCCACGTGCATGTCGTATGCTTGTTTTACTAGATCATGATCATATTATTGATTGGTTCGCTGGTATAGTTAATAGATGGCTTAGATGGTATCGCTCTTGTGATAACTTTACTGAAGTAAAGCTCATTATTACTGAGCAAGTAAGGAAATCTTGCATACGTACATTAGCAACAAAGTGTAGATTGCATGAGCTTGAGATAGAGCGGAAATTTGATTCTGATTTGAGCAGAATCCCATTAACCGAAGATTTTGAATCTGAGGTTATTAGTGAGACATTGGTGTCCTCTGATGATGGTTTACTGTATGGGATACCTCACAGTGGTTTGTGTTTGCTATCATTGGCACGAATGGTAAGTGAATCTCGACCATGTACTTGTTTTGTTCTAGGATGCAGGGATGCTGCACCATGTGTGTATACCGTTCATGTTATGCAAAGACAAAAGTTTCCTGTTTGGAAAACGGGATTTTCCAGCTCTATTCATCCGAGTATAAATAGGCGGCGAATTGGGTTATGTAATCAACATTTGAAGGATCTGTTTTTGGGTCATATATCTCTTCAATCTTTTTCTTTTGGTGCTTGGAAATGAATACTATTCTGTAAAGGTAAACATGCTTTGAATCATTCTCTTCCTTTTTAACAAAAGTTATTTTGTTCATATTTTAGCTTATTTGCATCACCTTTTGGTTATATGAGACTGTTGCTGGATCAAAGTCTTTTGTATGTGCTGAGTTTTCAGTTGGGTGTTTGGATTTGCATCTTGATTGTGATTATGTGTAAGCTATTTGAAGTTGTTGCAATCAGAGAATAAGATGTTTGAATGTTTTACAATATCTGACTATTCAAGGAACTACTACGTAGTAAGATAGATAACTACACATGACATGTTTGTGATAAAATGAGACTGTAAAATTTGAAGCAGAGTTAATTTGTTGGTACGAATTTTATCATCAGATAATCAAATTTGTTGCAACCTCTATGAAACTCCTTGATTATAGCTAACCTCTTACGCGACGAATTTGCCAAGCTCAAATATAAATGGATAAAAACTGAAATAACCAGAAAACCGAAAAAACCAAACTGACAAAAACTGATCGGTTGTCTTGGGTTTTGTAAAAACTGAATATTTCAGTTTGGTTTCTGCTTGGCCAAACACTGACGCAAACAAAACCGATCTCACCCCATAAGTAACAATCACTAGGACTAAAATCCCATTGCCACCAATGGATTTATACAATAAGGTTTATACTGGACAAAAGGTGAAGGAAAAGTGTGTTGCCTAAGCCTTACTACAACAACACGTCAACACCATAAACATAATTTGAATTTGTTTACGCTGCCCCCAAGAATTTCACATTAAGAATTTCAATTACACTTTTGTCTACACATACGAGAAGAGCATTCATGGTGACATATATAGATCTGTCCATGATGGTTGTATGATCATCAAAACTAACTACTGAATGACCTTTCGACAACATGAAGAGATGATCACCAATTAACTAAGTAAACTTTGTATTAAATCCGAAAAACATACTATAAATACATGTAACAAGTGGTTCAAAAGAATACACACAAGAGTTATTCAAAGTGACTGGAAACATACATCATAATTCAAAAGGTCTGGACTCTACCCCAAATTTTTAAATCTGCATCATAATATTTGAAGAAAATATAAGATAATAGAGTAAAGCATTTTGTACAATGTGATGAAGTAAAAAACATGTGAAAGACCGTACCTTTGATAATCTAACATCATTTCCCGATATATACGTGTCTTCTCTTCTTCTTCTTCAAGACCAAACTCTCTACTGCATCGGCCATTGCATTGAACCACTTGACTTTTCTTGTATACAACATGAGATATCCCATCACCAATCCAACTAGGGTCCCCTATCCATATCTCAATGTGTCTTCGTCGAGAATATTCACCTCTTAACGGTCAGACCAGAAGTCAAAGGCTCAATACGGTCTATATAGTTGACCCTTGGAGGCCCGCTACTGTGGCTTCGGGGAGTAGTTCTCTGCTTGTTTGCTATCAAAGTTTCTCCCAAATGCAACATGATGACGATTAGATAGAGAATCTGGTCTTCTAACTCCAAGACTGTACTTTATTCTAGAATCAAAGTGCTCTCTAAGGTCATGAACTGAAGTTGCTACAGCAGAATCACCCTTTACTAGTTTACTTCCATCTGAAAGCTCAACAGCAGAATCACCATTTACTTCCATCTGAAAGCTCCTTCCCGGTAGAGAATCTCTATGCTTAAAAATAGGAGGTGCTTGCTTATAGTGACTGTCCGAATCCATTAGAAGATAGCTCTCTGGATTGTATCTTTCATAGATCTGTCATGAAATGGGATAAACATAAAATTTTGAGCAAAAAAGTAGGGACAGGTGAAAGCATCAGTGGTCTGTAGAGGTTGCAACATAGATCTGATGGGCCTGTCCGGCAGTTTACACTTTTTACATCACTATGAGTTGGATATATTGATGTTAATGTACCTAAACATCAACATTTTGAGGGTGGAAATTATCTTTAATTGGCAAGCTACTTCCCGAAGACGTATCATCATCCATATCCATGATATTGTTGTGTTGATTCCGTGGTCAAATTGAACTTAAACGACATCCGGTAGGAAATCTTCTACTCTCAACTTCCTTTGGTTCAAAATGCTTGACATCCACAAGAATCTTGTGTGAGTTCACTGACATGATCCTGTATGACACATTGACACCACTAGATTTTCCATGTGTTTCAATTTCATCATTTGGTGATTTTTGTCCTTTAATCTTCTGTGGCAAAACCACCCAGATACTTGTTTTTCTGATAATCCTATTGACTCTGCAAGTTCAATTGTCAAGGTTTCTGTGGGGTATTTATGTTCTGCAAAAAAGAATGAAAACATTCTATATTTTTTGCATAAAGCTGAACTAGTCACATAAAATCTAGATAAGGTAACTCATGTTTCTTAAACCAAATATAGCATATTAGCCTAAACATTCAGAATGCGTGATGGCTCTAGTATGAATTCATCATTTCTATTTTCGTAGAACATAAAGGCCTCAACCCTAAACCAACTAGTTATCAAACAGATCTCACAAAACGTTGATAAGCGTTTCTGGTTCCCACCAAGAAGACTGTTAGTTCTGAGAGTTAATTAACTATTATAAATGTCCAGGGTTTACATAACACATTAGCAATATATTTACTATCGGGTACATCGTTCCAGATTACTTGGTACATCATTTGATGGACTATTTTTTATGAGTTAATACTGATATTCTTATAACTTCACCTGTTTATTTAATGCTTATATGTCTATATATACACATGATGTGCTCAAAGTAGAAAATTTTTCTATGAAACATTAATTTTAATAAAATTATGAACCATGAAATATAAATTGCTATGTACAATTTTTTACGCAAGTTTTTGTGAAAACAGAGAAAATCTACAAGGGCACTGATAACTTTAAGAAAAACAAGGAATGCCGTAGGCTAATTATAAAAATAAGACAATGAAACATGCATACATTCAATCAAGAAACTTTAAACCTCACTGCATTGGAAAACAAACAAAATAAGGTATACCCAGTCTTTCAGCATAATGAGTGCATACCAAACTTGGCGTAATTTAACTTACAGTCAGTACTATTGACCAGAAGAGTTAGAGATAACAATGCTTGGACTTCCAATGACCGCGTATTAGACTCGATATAAACATGAAATCGGTTAGTTTGCTTCAATGATGCTATTCCAAAAGAATAGCTGTCTTGCAACAGCTTATGTGCATGAACATAAACTAGGACATTATCTGATTTTTGGAGCACAATGGGGTTGAGAAAGATAGCTTGCAAACTTAGGGCGTAGCATCAATAGTATAGATGTCATTTTCAACTCATTTATACAATCCAGGTTGTAGTGTTGTACTACACTGGTAATTTATATACTCTAAACATGAAACGTGTCAAATGGGTTAGCATCGTTATACATGTATTCAAATAACTTACATAAAAATTCTGGTAAGTCAGCTTAAGCCAAAAAGCATATTGGACCAGCAGCATCATGATGCAGCTATATATTACTCCCAAACTGAAGCAAATATCTTTCATGACTAAATTTATGGTTCTCGTTTCACACTAAGCACTAGGTACAGTCTCGTGCCGTGGGTGATGCCATGAGTAAAAGTGATGCCACCTTGGCACTTTTTCCCTATGGCACCAGTTTTGGCTATGGCACCAAAACCCCCCTCCCTGCCATCGTGCTTTTTTTTAAATAACCGTTCACTTAGTCAATTCATTTATTTACAGATCCTAAATAAAAATAGATAACACATATTTACAGATACTTTTTTCCAGAGCAATATTTACAAACACCAAACCATCAATCCATACATTACCTAGACTAAACTAATCAAACATTGTATCTGGATTTAGCAATTATGGGGATGTAATTAGTAACTAGCAATATATAAGCATAGGTCGTTCCCAATTAGCTCAGCTTTATTATATGAACTTTAAATCATTGGCAAATTGAAAACCAACACGCAACCTCTGATGAAATAAAAAAAAAAAAAGGATAGGTACAATATTATTAGTTTTATATTTTCTCTTCTCTCATCACCTTCTACATACCAACCTCACATGGAACGTCAGAATTTCAGCGAAAAAATTCACAAACTTCACTTTTCACCTCATGTTCACACACATAAACACAAAACCCACCAAAAAAATAAAATAAATAAACAAATAAAAAATCCCACCGCGTGGGCTGGTGGTGGTGGCGCAAGAGGCTAACAGCCGAGGTCCGGTATGATTTGTGGCGCCGTCGGTTGGTGCCGTCGGCCATGGCTTGAGCCATCAGCCACTGTACCTAGCCCTCAAGTGTCTTAGCATTATCCTTCTTTTAATTTAGACATGCTTGGCCCAATGACTGCTGTGGTGATGTTATGTCTGATATGCAATTAACCTTGTGTCTTAGCATATCATTAGCACTTAAAGTTGTGCTTTCTTCTTATAACTGTAATGCGCCAGTAGCTTTAACATTGCTCTAATATGACAAAGACCTTGAAAAGCACTTGGTTGGCTCTTCCATTACTAGATACTTAGAATAAAAGATATATCATATATATTGGGACAAAAACAAAGGCGAATGGAGTAATCATGACATTGAATTTCTTATAATAAAAGTGTAATTGTTAATTTTGTTTGTTGTATGTTTGATTGTCTGTTAGGCACCACTTGCATGCCAGGTCAATAATTTGCTTGTTTCACATCCACGTCATTCTTCTAATAAAGATTAGTTTTCTTGAGAAAAAGATCATTCGAACGTTTTCTCTGTGAGTTATTCTATAGAGATAAACGTTATTTTTTTTTTTTTTTTTTTTGCAGAATGTGAAATAAGATTCTTACAGGTGTAATAAAAAATTAAGAATGTGTGTTTCAAAATCAGGATCTAGATATACAAGCAGTCAGGGAACCCAATTCCAAAAAGCCTACTCTTAGAAAGGTTGATCTTTAATCCCGAAGCTTTCTCATAACAGTTAAGAAAAAGTAAGGTTTTTTGCATTTAACCTCGACCACCCTCCAAAGTTATGATTCAGTTTATGAAAGTATATGGTATTAATGTGGTCGTAAGGTTATGCCTCATCTACACAAGAAACAGTTTCCAATTGTTTTCTCGGTTTAGCTCCAGAATTCTTCAACATTAGAGTCACGAGATGGTCAAAACCACCCAATAATGTCAACAAGAGTCACAAGATGTTTTAAGATACAAATAAAGTGAACAATACTCTCTGCTTGCTAAATGAAACTGCCTAGTGCCTACATTTAGCAAATAAAGTCAACAGACTCGGGAAATATTTAAGATTAATAGAGAAAGACAATCTGAAAGAAATAAGCTACGTAGTATATCATTTAGCTTAAAACCACAAAGCCTTGTTTGAATCATACTTGGCTTTTTTTTTTTTTTTAATAAGGGGTCAGGAAAGCCTAAACCTAATGAGCTAATATAATCAGTAATGGTCGATCCTTAAAATGTAGACTATGAATCTTGTTTCTAGGAGGTGGGATTCAATGTGGCTGAGTTAAATAGAATACATAAGCAAACCCATGATAGAAGGGCCAAAAGGGTTCACAAAATTTTGGAGAAGCTTTCAATATTCACCAGGCAAAGTTACCTACAGGAATAAAATTACATAATTTATGCATATAATTACCAGTCTCACATAGATATTTCCTAGTTTACTTTTAAAAATGACTTACAATTGAAATACTTTTTTCGCCGCCAATTGCAAACAATATAATTGGATGAATCTGTCAAGTTGAGTTTAAGCTGCAGTCATTTAGCTCTGTTGTTCCATTATAATCCCATGCTCATGAAACAAATACGCTTCAGACAAATGTATGCTCTAGCTCCACCAAAAAAACTGGATCAACCCACATTGAAATAGAATAAGATACATAGTCAAGATCGTTCCAATTAAACTCCTGCACCCAATTGCAATCTTTGACACGGTAGATCAGCTGCTTGCAAGTGACTAACAGCACTCACATTCGAGCATGACAACAGCTTCACAAGCCTCTCCTTGAGAAAAGGAGAAAGCATCTCATAACCAATCAACGCATCAAATGACTGAACCACACCTTTTCTTTTTACTACATCAAAAGCTGATGATACGCCCCTAATGATTAAATCTTTCCTCTCAATATCATACTGATCCACCAAAAGAAATAAAAATTCCAAAAGATTATGTGTCATCTCGATATATTTAGGTATAGAGTTTATCATTAACAAAATACCAGGCTCAATATTCATTATATTATCAACTTCTTCGTTAAAGAATAGCCAGTCAAAAAACAATGCCAGCTTCACATTCGCTTCCACATGATTCTTAGTACAGCATTTTATCAGCCAACCAATAACAGCCCATCTGGGAATCACATTTGATAGAATTATTTGATTACACGGGTGATGTGCACAACAAATAAACCTAACAATATCAATCACAAGACTCTCGTTGTCTTGAACATTAAGAAACTTCCTAGCAAACCAAATTTGGTACCGACTTTGACTTCCTAATTTGACACTTGTAAGCAAAAACCGCAACTGACTTTCCATCTCAGGTGTAATACGAAGTAAAAAGTAACGGCTGGAAGTCCTAACTTGATACAACTGAGAAACATCTGAAAAACCAAATGTTCTAAAATTAGCAGGCTGCAATAACAAGTCTTTCCATAAATCACGAAACTCAGGTACATGAACTAAATCCTGAAGAAGCCGAACCAAATCCCAACCAATTTTCAAACACAAATGAAACTGCTCCTTAAAAACCCTAACACAAAACTCTATCTCCTTGCGCTTCAAAATCTCAACTTCTGAATCAAACGACAATCTACAATGATCAGCCAATAACCTAAGGAACACATACAAACCACTCGATAACACCAACGGCTCTTCTTCCACTAAACAATCCCACTTCCCCATAAAAACGCCAACCAGCTCCAAACACAACCATAAATTCGCATCACTAAAATCACCACCACGAATTTGCCTCAACAACGCCACCAGCAAGCCATCAACCCCAACAGCCGAAACATCAATCATTTCCAAACAAACCCAAATCAACTGAACTTTCACACTACCAAAAACCTTAGTATACAATTCATTAACAACCCGAGTAACTAAACTAGTGAAAAAACAATACCCATCAGTTACAATGGCGTGTAAGTGCTTAAAATGTAGTTTAGCCAAATGGGTATCAGTTAAAATGGCGTAAAGTATAGCGCGGTTAATATCCAAGTATTCGGGGTGTTTGCGGATTGTTAAGGGAAAAGGGGGTCTTAATTGGGGCTCTAAAAGATGAAAAGCTTCACTAAGAGAGGTGTCAAATGGGTTATCAGCTTCGTATGGATTAGCAGCTTTGTTTATCAATTTAGATGCCATAATCAATCAAAAGAAAAAATAATGTTTTATTGGATTGAATAAAGAATAGAAATACTTACAGGGGTTTGACCGTTATAGGGTTTATGGAGGAGGAGGATACTGGGTGACTCTGGCTGGCCACTACTCAAAATAATACTGTCGTACTATATTTATACACCAGCTAAAGAAATTCATGGTTATTTTATGAGAAAATTAAAAGGGCCAAAAAGTTGAGTTTAAAAAAAAATAAAAAATAAAAAAACACATCAGCTAAAGAAATTCATGTGTGATTGTGTGAATGTGGGACTTCATTATTTTTTTGACATGTGTCTAGAAAAAAAATACAATCTCAATCATTAGCACATAGAATAGCCGCCATTCGCATATTTGTTTAGAGGGTGGCAACCTTGCCTAAGGTTGCCTCAAGTTTTTATACCAACAACCAATCAAATTGTTCCAACACATTTTTCACCTCAGCATGCCTCAACATGAATTTTAATTGACAATCTTGGTCCCTAAAATACTAATTATTATTTTTTTAATTTTTTTATTTATAACTATATTAAACAATTTAATAAAGACAATACATTTTATTAATAATTCAAATCAAAATTACATAACACTTAAAAAAAATATATATAATAAAAAAAAATAAATAAATAAATAAAATCAACAAAAATAGGAAATCACTAGTCATCGAGGTATAGTAAGTCTTGAGCCGCTGCGTGCTCCGTAAGATCATATCGAAGACAGTTATGGATATCTTCATCGAGTAACTCATGTAGCGCACTATCATCATAAACTGGCGTTACCGGCGGATCTATTATATGAACCGGTGATATTGCCAGCCCATCGTTTTTTAAAATCATATTGCACAATATAATGCACGTATAAACCAGTTGTCGAATCTTTTCAACCGACATAGCTCGGAGAGGATGACTGAGAATCATCCATTTTCCTTTTAGACGACCAAAAGCTCGTTCGACATCCTTTCTTGCAGACTCTTGTAGTTTCTTGAATCTCTTTTCCTTTGGGTCAGTGGGATACGGATATGCTTTAACAAATGTTGAATACTTAGGATAGATTCCATCGGTAAGATAGTATCCACGTTTGTAAAGCCTTCCACCCAATAAAAATGAACTGTTTGGTGCCGTTCCATTTCGTTCAGTAACGTACAATGGAGACTGATTCAAAACATTGATATCGTTGTTTGAACCGGGAGGACCAAAAAACGAATGCCAAATCCACAAATCATATGAAGCAGTCGCTTCAAGCATAATAGTCGGGTATTGGTGATCACCTCTCTTATATTGGCCTTTCAAGTATCTAGGACAATTTTGCTAAACAAAATGTGTACAATCAATGCTACCAAGCATTCCAGGAATATGATGTTTTTCTTCTTGTACCTGGAATAAGCGTGCTACGTCATGGCTTGTAGGCCTACGTAAGAACTCTCAACCATATGACTTTATAATCGCATCGCAAAATTTATCAAGGCATTCTCCTAAAATAAAAGGACAACTTTTAATAATAAAAAAAAATAACGAAATACATAACGAAAAATTAATAACTAAAATATTTTAACAAAAATGCATAACGAATACAATTTAAATAATTTAATAACAAAAACAAATTAAAAAAATTAATAACGAAGAAATTAAATTAAAATAATAACCTGACGTTCTTCGTGCCATGTTTAGATAGTCATCAAATCTATCCGGAGGTTCACCCGTTGCGAGTTGTCGAATGGCGGATGTGCATTTTTGTAATGGCGTGAAACTATTTTTTCCCATCGCATCTTGACCCGCTTGAAACCATTCGAATTGGGCTTCAATATCATCAACAATTTTTAAAAACAAAGTTTTACTCATACGAAAACGATCACGAAAAACGCTTTCGTTAAACTTTGGTTGTTCAACAAAATAATCATTCAATAGAGTTTCTAAAGCTCTTTCACGAAAACGTTGGACATAACCACGGGTGTCGGTAGAGCTAGCCGTGTCTTCAAGAGCTTCGTTTCCGGCTAAAAAGGTTTCAAACGTACTTCCGAATAACAATTCTTTGGACGAATCCGGGGGAATAATGATCTCGTCCGATGACGAAGAAGATATTGACATGGTTAAATAAATTGTGAATTGTTTTTGTGATTTGATGTGTGAGATTTGTGTGAATGAAACAATATGTGTTAGTGAATATTTATAGGGATTTTTTTTTTTTTTTTTTTTGAATCAATGCTAACAACGGTCGAAAACATTAACTCCCAACGTTCATATGTTGCATGATTTTCTACAAACCGATTCGGGGAGATCTCCCGTTTGAAGCACCGATTTGGTCATGTCGAGACACTGGCAATGCATCTTGCCGATCGACAAGGTTTGCCGAAAGGATGCCACCACCCTTATAAAAGTCAAATAACACGTGGGGTACAAATGTGTGAATGGCGGCTACCCAATGTGCTAATGATTGGGATTGTACTTCTTGTCTGGACACGTGTCAACAAATTAGTTGGATCGCACGTTCGCACATGACCATTTATGGAATATGTGTTATTTTTGTATCTTTTTCGTAAAAAAAAACTCATTTTTTCTCCCTTTTTGAGAATTTTCTCTTATTTTAAAGATCGGTAGAAAATAATAATCTTATATAATAAGATAATTACATCATTTTGGAGTGATTTTGTAAAATCATTCTTATTAAAAAAAAAAAAATAGACCAATAGAAGAGCTTCATTTTGACACATAGGCAAAATCAAGCAATATGATTGGCCAATAAAAAGTAAAAATTGAATTCATTTTGGTTAAACTTTAATAAATTTGATTGAGGAAAAAACACATAAAAATATAGACGTCAAATTTATAAAATTAAAAACTTAAAAAAAGATTAGGTAATTAATAAAACTTTAATGGTTGAATTTTAAATATATTATATAGAGTTAAGTGTAAAATTATAAGTTTTCATGTTTTTTTAATAACTTTAAATAATAAATAAATAACCCCTTGCACTTTATATCCCATATACTTTATTAACTTTGTTTACAATTACATGAGTATTAGTATTAGCTTGAGAATTTCATTCATTTAAATTACAAAACTTTGTAAATATACGAATTAGTTTTAATATACGTTAAATATTTTAAAAATAAATATTAGTTTTATACTTTCATTTATTAAAAAAAATATTGTATACGTTAAATAAGGACTCATGTTATATTATTTAAAAGTTTAATGTATGCGTACACAGGTTTGAATATTAAATAAGGCTAAATTATTATTAACAGTACTATAAATATTAAATATTAAGCACGAGTGACTGCGATATGAATATACGCGATTATACTTATAACAATGACTCATGTAATTGTTATTTAATGTTGATTATATTATAGTGTTCATGTATATTTTTTGCCTCGAGTTATAAAAGAACTTGATGACGTAATTAAAAAAGTTTGGATATAGATATGAAAAAACTTATTGTTCATATAAATTTATTTGTTCATATATATTTTTTGGCCTCGAGTGATGAAAGAACATGTTAATTTTAGGATATTATGAGACTTTTAAAGTTTATGAAGGATATTGATGTAATTACAAAAGTTTGGGAAGGATATTGATGTAATTGCAAAAGTTTGAAAAGGATATTGATGTAATATTGAACTTTAGTAAAGATATAAACGTAATTGCCCCTTTAAAGTTTATATACGGATATCTAGAAAAGCATTTTTAAAAATTTTTATGGAGTGTATTTTAACTTCATCAACGCTCATTAATATTGAACTTTGGTTTGCAGCAGTAGAGTCGGACAAATCAATGGCAGGCTTTAAGGACGTATCCTCATTCAATGGTACCCGGCTTATGGGGTCTAATAACACAATTTTTCTACAATGTCTCCCAGGTTTAAACTATATTGTGGCCGAAGCAAACGGGAAAAACCCAAAGAAGGATCCACGTGTTCCGGGTATGCAACAATAAGTTATTTCTTTCACAAAGAAGAATATCCCTGGGCTTGATTTGGCTCGAGGTGACGGATTTCCGAATAAAGTCTATTTCAATGGTTTAGAATGTTCGGTTCCTCCTGTTCTTCCGATCACGGACCATGGTACACGAATGACGATTGCCTTCAGTTCTGTTTCTGCTACACTCATTATGATGTTGTTTTTACATAACTTGCTTTAACACATTATTTGTTATAACATTTACATATTCTTTTTTGTAATATAAAAGTTAAAACATCTAAAAGCATTATACACAATTGTTAAACAAAATTGTTTGTTCAGTAACTTTATAAACAAAAACCAAAATAGAAAAAACATCCAATGTACTGAATAGTCTAAGCTATACATGACCAAGACAATTAAAAGGTATGATTTGAGTCATAGGAAACTAGCATAATTGGGTCAAGTTGTAGCAATTCATCAGTGTTCAGAAAGTCATTCGGATCAATCACTGGACCATTATCCAGTTCAAACTCTGGCCTGTAAGCACCAGCCTAGATGCTTGAATCTTGCACAGTAAAAGGATGATGCATTTCAGTTATGGGTGTAGTGCTTATAAATGAGTCGTTGTACGAAACATAAGCACCACTTGAAATCTGGTTGATAGAAACTTGAACTATAAAATGTTCTTGCGTTTCAGTGATCGGTTGAGTGCTAATAAACGAGTTGTTGTCTTCGATCACCCGACTGCAAGTATTACTTGGAACATGGGTTCTAAAACTTTTCTCCATAAAATGTTGTGGCATATTTTTGGATAGCTTTCAGAGATTTAACATGTATTTCTGAAAAATAAAGATATAAATTGTTAACTGTAAATTGTTATTGAAGCTCAACAAATAAACATGTACTTTGGAGTAAATTTCGAACATGTAGATGGCTTGCAACGTTTTCCCTTCTAAGACCAAGAACATTCATTAGCTACAATATCTTTTTGGGGACTGCGTCTGTAACAAAAAGTTACAATATGTTCATATATCACTTATAAAATCGGCTGAAAAAAATTTGTCTGGACTAGTTGGGTAGATTTACGAAACACCCTTTAATTCATTTTTTTCAAGTATCAAAAATTATTACAAAGCAACTAACAAAATGATATATGAATCATTTAGCATGGTTTGAATTCCTTATTTAAACAACTTATCTGTTTATTACCCTATGTTTTATAAAAGCATATTAAAATTAATAAGTTACTATTAAATTTCAAATAAGCTTATTAGACTTTGGACGACTTTCAACTTTAAACCATTGTTCGACTAGTTGTTTTAAATGTACAATAATTGACCTGTCTACCCGTAAATGGGCTGAAATTGTTTACATTGAAAAGGGGTCAAAAGATGGATAGAAATAATTCATAGTATGGATTCCAAGAATTTTCACAACGCGGAAAAATTTCTCGCAAAGCTCAGGAGTCCAAGCTATTCGATTTCTTTTAGTTGCTCCTTATTTTGCTCATCCTCCAGCGGAACACCATCCGAGATGGAGCTTCCACTAAACACTTTATCTTCAACCGAACTAATCGAACTAGATTCATTAATTTCCAGTTGATCAATCGGTTTCATAAGTTTTTCGCGGAGCATTTCCTTATGAGCTCGAGCAGCATGCTGCCATAGGAACTGAATAACCTCCTTCTTGGCCAGTTTTGGTATGTAAGTACATGCACCCTTCACTATACACTCATTAATTGTATCAATTCTCTCGTCTGATGATACAACTAACAATCCAAAGAGAGTATGTATGATCAATTTCTTAAATAAAAGAACTACTGAAAATTACAAAACATTTTATAGTTGTGCACATGGTTATCAATGTTAGCAACCAATCTTTAAAGCGTTTTGCTAATAATAACCGGTTAATCTTTACCATAATTATAAAATAACTCCTAATAAACTCAATCTCGATATTTTTACATTGACTATTTTGTCGTTCTTTTTCAATTCAAGATTCTCCAATGACATTATAACCAGCTTCATTCTTATACATCAAGTATCCAACCCTTCCTTTTTATTTAACCTTCTTAACTCTTCACGGCTTCACATTTTATGATTTTATTTACGTTCTCTTTTTCATTATGCTCATAAGATACGTAACTTGTGTCCAACAAAAAAGATTGAATGATATGCAAAAAGTATCCATGGATGATCTGTAAACAAAAACCTACATCGTCTAGACGTTTTTATCAACATCATCTATAGGCTAAAGTTCATATGGAAAACAGTCTACTTAAAAATGACGAAATCAATCACTGAAAACTCAAAACAAACCGTATGAGACAACCTACAAAAATCTAATATGAACCTGACTTTTTTAAAGCACTTTTCCAGACTAACAAATAAAGGCATCAAACTCATAAACTGAGCCGCCTTGAGCACAAAAATTGTTACTGGCGTTTTCAAATTTTAATAAACAAGCCAATGTGTTTATGACGATTGAGAAACAACAAGGGACGTTCGAAGGCATGATTAATACAAACTTAATTTTGTGAAATCAAAGATAATTCTTACGCATGATCAATGGAAAATGATTTAATTAATGACTACTAATACTAATTAATACGTTCCAGAAAAAAGCATTACATAATCCCAAAAGCAATATACATGAGATTATGTTGTTGAATCACAATCCTAAGTGTTAAGATGTTGAAAACTTGATATAGTTGCAGTAATTGTGAGGTAAAAAACATTTTTGATAAATGAAAACAAATGAGGGCTGTAAGTTGTTTTGTTTAAGATCCAGGCACAGAATCTTTGCTAATATAGAGGCGTAAAATATATGATGGAAAGTTTGATGTTTATTAATGGTTAATAACAGTATGATGTTTATTAAGCTATATAAAAACATATGCATGTTGCTATGTGAAAATCTTTTTCCATATCGAGTAATAAGCGAAAGTATCTTGTTATTTTCAGCAAAAATCCACAAATTAACAAAGAAAAAAGAAACAACTTACTAATGACGGGTAATCCGGTCCCACGAATAATGATCTCAAGAAATTCAACACCATCAATATCCGGCGAAAAGTGTACTTCTGTTATCACAATATCAAACTTGTTTTCTTTGATCAATTCCAACACTTCATTTGGCAATGAACATGTTGTAACTGCAAACGCCAATAACAATAAACGTTATTATTGGTAACTAGGGTTTTGCTAACCATAGGCGTCAGGGTTAGGCTAAATCCGTAGTAATTGTAAAAACATCGCATTAATATATCTATGATAAGTAGGGACGGAACTAGAAAACAAAGTCACCAGGTGCATTTATGAGAAATCAAACACGCATTCTTTAAATGGTCATGTGTGAATGTGCGACTTCATTATTTTGTTGACACGTGTCCAGAAAAAAAAATACAATCTCAATCATTAGCACATGGGGTAGCCGCCATTTGCACATTTGTTTATAAAAGTCAAATAACACGTGGGGTATAAATGTGCGAATGACAGATGTGCGAATGGCGGCTACCCCATGTGCTAATGATTGGAATTGTACTTCCTGTCTGGACACGTGTCAACAAATTAGTTGGATCGCACGTTCGCACATGACCATTTATGGAATGTGTGTTATTTTTGTATCTTTTTCGTAAAAAAAAAAAAAAAAAAAAAAAAAAAAAAAAAAAAAAAAAAAAAAACTCAACTTTTTCTCCCTTTTTGAGAATTTTCTCTTATTTTAAAGATCGGTAGAAAATAGTAATCTTATATAATAAGAGAATTACATCATTTTGGAGTGATTTTGAAAAATCATTCTTATTAAAAAAAAAATTGGACCAATAGAGAAGAGCTACATTTTGACACATAGGCAAAATCAAGCAATATGATTGGCCAATAAAAAGTAAAAATTGAATTCATTTTGGTTAAACTTTAATAAATTTGATTGAGGAAAAAACACATAAAAATATAGGCGTCAAATTTATGAAATTAAAAACTTAAAAAAAGATTAGGTAATTAATAAAACTTTAATGGTTGAATTTTAAATATATTATATAGAGTTAAGTGTAAAATAATAAGTCTCCATGTTTTTTTAATAACTTTAAATAATAAATAACTAACCCCTTGCACTTTATACCCTTATACTTTATTAACTTTGTTTACAATTACATGAGTATTAGTATTAGCTTGAGAATTTCATTCATTTAAATTACAAAACTTTGTAAATATACGAATTAGTTTTAATATACGTTAAATATTTTAAAAATAAATATTAGTTTTAAACTTTCATTTATTAAAAAAAAATATTGTATACGTTAAATAAGGACTAATGTTATGTTATTTAAAAGTTTAATCTATGCGTACACAGGTTAAAATATTAAATACGGCTAAATTATTATTAACAGTACTATAAATATTAAATATTAAGCACAAGTGACTGTGATATGAATATACACGATTATACTTATAACAACGACTCATGTAATTGTTATTTAAAGTTTACAAATGGATATTCTGAAAAACATTTTTAAAAAACTTTAAGGAGTATATTTTCACTTCATCAACGCTCATTATGCACTACTAAACTCGCATATTTTATACAACATGATACCAATAGTTAAAGTTAAACAACAATATCAACCTCAACCTCAACATCTATGCCAGCTAAACAAAGTTTTATATACGGATATCCGGAAAAATATTTTTAAAAACTTTACAAAGTATATTTTAATTTTATTAACGCTCATTATGTGCTACTAAACTCTCATATTTTGTACACCATAATATCAAATATACGCGATTGTACTTATAACAATGACTCATGTAATTATTATTTAAAGTTGGGAGAATTACTTGTATATCCTTCTTAAAGTTTTATATTACATAAATATCCTTCTCAGTTTTGTAATTACATAAATATCCTTCCCAAACTTTTGTAATTACATTAATATCCATCTCAAACTTTTGAATTTTAATATATATCCAAAAATCAATTAAATCATAATTATATTAATTTTAAATTCTGAAACTATTATTTATCTTTTATGTTGATTATATTATATTGTTCATAAAGGTGAGCATTCCGACCGTTTGGACCGGACCGACCGAAGGACCAACGGTCCGGTCTCGGACCGGGATTTTTCATTAATTCGGTCCTCGGTCCGGTCCGGACCGACCAAAAAACCGAAAAAACATGCCAAAATCTTGCCTAATTGGACCGGACCGACCGGACCGGACCGGACCGACCACATTCGGTCCGGTCTCGGTCTATGATTTTTCCCAAAGTCGGTCTTCGGTCCGGTCCGGTTTTTGGACCGTGATCACCCCTAATTGTTCATGTATATTTTTTGCCTCGAGTTATAAAAGAACTTGATGACGTAATTAAAAAAGTTTGGATATAGATATGAAAAACGTATTGTTCATATAAATTTATTTGTTCATATATATTTTTTGGGCTTGAGTGATGAAAGAACATGTTAATTTTTGGATATTATGAGACTTTTAAAGTTTATGAAGGATATTAATGTAATTACAAAAGTTTGGGAAGGATATTGATGTAATTGCAATAGTTTGAAAAGGATATTGATGTAATTACAAAAATTTAAGAAGGATATTGACGTAATTACAAAAGTTAGAAGGACATTGATGTAATATTCAACTTTTGTAAAGATATAAACGTAATTGCCCCTTTAAAGTTTATATACGGATATCCGGAAAAACATTTTTAAAAATTTTTATGGAGTGTATTTTAACTTCATCAACGCTCATTAGGTGCTACTAAACTCGCGCATTTTGTACAACAGATATAAATAGTTAAGGGGCAATTGCATATATACCCATTAAAACTTGAATATTTGCATATATACCCAAAACATGCTTAATTGACATTGTACATCATGCATTAAAAACTTGTGTTTTGGGTATATATGCAAGTTTATGAGTTTTAGTGGGTATATATGCAATTCTCCCCATAGTTAAAGTTAAACAACAATATCAACCTCAATATCTATGACCGCTAAACATAAATAAATCTTTCATCCAATAAGTTTTTTAGCAAAATATTAGTAGATATTAATACATAATGAAAAACTCATGCATATTTATTAGTTGTACTTATATAACAATTTTCACAGATTGGTTTGTAGCAGTAGAGTTGGACAAATCAATGGGAGGCTTTAAAAATGTATCCTCATTCAGTGGTACCCGCTTATGGGGTCTAATAACACAATTTTTTTGCAAGGTCTCCCAGGTTTAAACTATATTGTGGCCGAAGCAAACGGGAAAAACCCAAAGAAGGATCCACATGTTCCGGGTATGCAACAATCAGTTATTTCTTTCACAAAGAAGAATATCCCTGGGCTTGATATGGCTCGTGGTGACGGATTTCCGAACAAAGTCTATTTCAATGGTTTAGAATGTTCGGTTCCTCCTGTTCTTCTGATCACAGGCCATGGTACACGAATGACGATTGGCTTCAGTTATGTTTCTGCTACACTCATTATGATGTTGTTTTTACATAACTTGCTTTAACACATTATTTGTTATAACATTTACATATTCTTTTTTGTAATATAAAAGTTAAAACATCTAAAAGCATTATACACAATTGTTAAACAAAATTGTTTGTTCAGTAACTTCATAAACAAAAACCAAAATAGAAAAAAACATCAAATGTACTAAATAGTCTAAGCTATATATGACCAAGTCAATTAAAAGGTATGATTTGAGTCATAGGAAGCTAACATAATTGGGTCAAGTTGTAGCAATTCATCAGTGTTCAGAAAGTCGTTCGGATCAATCACTGGACCATTATCCAGTTCAAACTCTGGCCTGTAAGCACCAACCTAGATGCTTGAATCTTGCACAGTAAAAGGATGATGCATTTCAGTTATAGGTGTAGTGCTTATAAATGAGTCGTTTGTAACACCCCCAAAATACCGCAGCGGAAGACTGTGTCACAGGGGTGCTACTTCATAATACAAAGTACAAGTTATAGAAAACGAACTCTAAATGAGATGTTTTGAAAAGTTACCATTCGATTAATGAATTCAAAGTTACAAACATGAGATTCCAAAGTATGATACATAAATGTATACAAAATGTTTTGAATGGTAAATGATAAAAGCGTAAGTCTTCAGAATATGCAGCTTGACTCTAAGTTCCACGCACTAGCTATCGCCTTACTAACCTTAGATAAACATGCTAAAGTGTCAACACAATGGTTGGTGAGTTCATAGAGTTTGTCTTAAAACAGTTGAAAAGCCTTAAAAGAATATTCGCACAGCAAAGGCATCGTGAATTCACTCAGTTGCAAGTCCCGCCATAAGAGACTTGCAACCTGTGTGTTCATGACCCACTGCTAACATATAGTATGATTTCGATATATGTGTATACGATATATGCATGCTTAATGTAAAGTATCACTGCCTACTGAACCTCTTGACAAGAATAAGCACAAATGCTTTATAAGAATAAGCACAAATGCTTCATAGTGGATTATATTCACCCAAGGCCAGGAATATATGGAAATGGTGGGGGTGTCAGCCCGATAGTACTATCAATACCTCTCCATCGGCTCCATCCAGGAGTTAAACAATAATTAAAGAATATAGCGCATAGAATAGGTTTAACACATTAAGACACATATCGTAATAAAACTACACATCATGTTTAAGAGTATAAAAGTATAGCATAGCATATGAGTAAAATTGTCTTTAGTAAAAGAGAAAGCAAGTAGTTTAAGCATGTATCTCCCCAAAAGAGTTTAAAACAAGTAAATGAGAAAAGTGGGGCTACGAACTCACCTTAAGCTTAAGTAATGAGAAATGAAAGTGGTAGTCGAATCACGAAAGTCTCTAAGAGCAGCCTATAATAGAACGTTGCGACTTAGGTTTGGAGTAACGTCTAAGAATACGAAGAATTGCCTATATATGTCTTGCATAATGTTCATGATGTAGTACTTAGTATATAGTGTAAGTCTTTGAATATAAGTGGTTTATGAAACATGTATAGTTTGTATATCTCTTACTACCGTTCGGGCCGACATAATTCAGAAGTCATGGAGTAAACGTTCGAGGAGCCAGGACACTTTAATTCGTAAATCCACAACTCATCTCGATGGCTTACTTAATGAACTCCTCACATGAGGCTCCCTACTATTGTAGTATTTGATAACATATATATATATATATATATATATATATATATATATATATATATATATATATATATATATATATAAGCTTTTTGATCTTTAAAAGTTATATGGTCTTTAGCCGTGGCTTTGCCGTGACCTTGGTCATTGTTACCATGGTCTTAAGACTCAACCTTGGATTTAGCCATGGTTGTGGTCTTGGCTTTAGGTCATTAGACCTCTTGGTCTCATCTAATAATAACCATTATATAGTTACTTTGGTCTAAAAATGGGCTGTTAAGAATTTGAAGAAAATTATCACTCAGAAAGCGTTTTCAGGGCTCGAGCTTCTTTGGTTTTCGAGCGAAAACGTCGTTCCGGACAACTTTCGTGTTTTAACTTTTTGATGAATCGGACCAGAAGGGTGACTTTCAAAATGGCAGAATGCAAACAGTAGGGTATTGGCAGTTTCGGCGTTTTGGTTTCGCTAACTTCTTATGGCCGTATCTTTTGACTCGTGTACTCGTTTTGGGTGATTCAAATTGCTATGTTTTCCTTTTAAAGTCCTTTATAACAGTAAGTAAGTGTCAAATATCATAGTTATACTATTTTGGTCGTGGTTCTCCATAAAAGTCACTAGTTTACTTGTTTAAATAACATAAGTTAACATATATATACCATAACTTGTTTTACTAGTTTTTATACATCATGAGCATAATACAAAGACCATATATAGCATGAAAGAAACATAATAAGTATGAAAATGATATTGAGCAAGAAAGTGTAATAGGGTTTGCTTACAACTTTTGGCTTTCTAAAGAAAGGAAGTCAAGTATGAAACTAGGACACTAAACCTGTGCTTGTAAACCCTTCACCACAACTCTTGTAAACCTTGCTAGCCTTGATATATAACTTGTGAAAACCAATTAACTTCAGCCCCTAATCACCTTGTGTAGCTCCTAATTCAACCATGGAATCACCAAACAAACTTAAGAACTAGGTAGAGAATACTAAGACCTTGAACTTTGTAGTGTAACTTGTAGTTTGAAGATCAAAGGATCATGGTGCTAGGGATTAATGGTGTGGCGTTTTTAGTGATGAGAAAGGAAGGAAATGAGATTGTATTTATAGCATGAAGAGGAGGTGCAAGGAAGGTGCCTAGGAAGGTGCCTAAACTTGGTGACCAAGTTTAGGATTAGGAAACTTAGCATGGAAGTTTAGACACTTGTTTTCATCCTAGAGCTTAAGGCATGAGATCAAGACACGTATTAGGTGAATCCCCCCCCCCCTCTAAGTCGGCCAAGGCTGATCTAGGGTGACTAGATGAGTAGTCATGGTCTTATCTAAGTTACGGAGTGAGTTTTGGTCCCGGTAATTGCTAACGGTAAGTCGTTAAGTCCTGAAGCTTAAAATCGGGTATCTTAAAAATATGAAACTTATAAATATGTTAAAACTTATCAATATACTCCATAATAAAATATAAAATGAGTGGTAGGTTCTATTGGGGTGCTCAAACCCTGCTAAAACTGGAAACACGGGTCTAAAACGCGTAATACGTAAAACGTACGAAAGTTGCGTAAAATTTAGAAAAGTAAAATGTAACTTTTCTAATAGGATACTAATGACTTAAAATGGCTTATAATGTCTAGGCTGGGCTCTGTCTAGTGTCGGTTGGTATTAGATGTCTTTAAACTTAAAACCGTAAGCCTAAAAATCAATGAATGATTTATAAAATCAAGGAATGATTTTTGGTCAAAGGAGGAGGGAAAAATATGTTGACTTATTCTAATAAGTTGAAAACTCAAATCATCTTAGAAACACGGTGCAGGTATAGGCTAAGGTTACGGCTAAGTAAAAGTGCTTAAAAACTGAAAATTCCAGTTTTTCACGGCCGAGGCTTATTTTGGTCATGTTTTTCACAGTCATGATTAATTCTCAAATAAATCATGAGTGTGTCAAACATTTTTCTGATGCGGGGTCACTTAACGCGGTCGAGTTTTGTTGTGCGTAGAATTTTTGAATGACGTTTTACCCTAAAACGTGTAATTCCTTAATAACTTTCACGAAAATGATCTGATGAGTGTCAAACTTTTAATTTGCTATGGAAATGATTTATCACTCGATGCCAAGAAACAAAAATCAAGTTTCGGGAAAAATGAATAGTAAAAGTGAATAGTGAAATTTTTCGGGAATAGTAATTAACCTGAAAATGTGAATTGTTACATCGTTGTACGGAACATAAGCACCACTTGAAACCTGGTTGATAGAATCTTGAACTAGAAAATGTTCTTGCGTTCAGTGATCGGTTGAGTGCTAATAAACGAGTTGTTGTCTTCAATCACCCGACTGCAAGTATTACTTGGAACATGGGTTCTAAAACTTTTCTCCATAAAATGTTGTGGCATATTTTTGGATAGCTTTCAGAGATTTAACCTGTATTTCTGAAAAATAAAGATATAAATTGTTAACTGTAAATTGTTATTGAAGCTCAACAAATAAACATGTACTTTGGAGTGAATTTCGAACATGTAGATGGCTTGCAACGTTTTCCCTTCTAAGACCAGGAACATTCATTAGCTACAATATCTTTTTGGGGACTGCGTCTATAACAAAAAGTTACAATATGTTCATATATCACTTATTAAATCGGCTGAAAAAAATTTGTCTGGACTAGTTGGGTAAATTTACGAAACATCCTTTAATTCATTTTTTCAAAGTATCAAAAATTATTACAAAGTAACTAACAAAATGATATATGAATCATTTAGCATGGTTTGAATTCCATATTTTAACAACTTATCTGTTTATTACCCTATGTTTTATAAAAGCATATTAAAATTAATAAGTTACTATTAAATTTCAAATAAGCTTATTAGACTTTGGACGACTTTCAACTTTAAACCATTGTTCGACTAGTTGTTTTAAATGTACAATAATTGATCAGTCTACCAGTAAATGGGCTGAAATTGTTTACATTGAAAAAGGGTCAAAAGATGGATAGAAATAATTCATAGTCTTGATTCCAAGAATTTTCACAACGCGGACAAATTTCCCGCAAAGCTCAGGAGTCCAAGCTATTCGATTTCTTTTAGTTGCTCATTATTTTGCTCATCCTCCAGCGGAACACCATCCGAGCTGGAGCTTCCACTAAACTCTTTATCTTCAGCCGAACTAATCGAACTAGATTCATTAATTTCCAGTTGATCAGTCGGTTTCATAAGTTTTTCGCAGAGCATCTCCTTATGAGCTCGAGCAACATGCTGCCATAGGAACTGAATAACCTCCTTCTTGGCCAATTTTGGTATGTAAGTACATGCACCCTTCACTATACACTCATTAATTGTATCTATTCTCTCGTCTGATGATACAACTAACAATCCAAAGAGAGTATGTATGATCAATTTCTTAAATAAAAGAACTACTGAAAATTACAAAACATTTTATAGTTGTGCACATGGTTATCAATGTTAGCAACCAATCTTTAAAGGGTTTTGCTAATAATAACCGGTTAATCTTTACCATAATTATAAAATAACTCCTAATAAACTCAATCTCGATATTTTTACATTGACTATTTTGTCGTTCTTTTTCAATTCAAGATTCTCCAATGACATTATAACCAGCTTCATTCTTATACATCAAGTATCCAACCCTTCCTTTTAATTTAACCTTCTTAACTCTTCACGGCTTCACATATTATGATTTTATTTACGTTCTCTTTTTCATTATGCTCATAAGATACATAACTTATGTCCAACAAAAAAGATTGAATGATATGCAAAAAGTATCCATGGATGATCTATAAACAAAAACCTACATCGTCTAGACGTTTTTATCAACATCATCTAAAGGCTAAAGTTCATAAGGAAAACAGTCTACTTAAAAATGACGAAAGCAATCACTAAAAACTCAAAACAAACCATATGAGACAACCTACAAAAATCTAATATGAACCTGACTTTTTTAAAGCACTTTTCCAGACTAACAAATAAAGGCATCAAACTCATAAACTGAGCCGCCTTGAGCACAAAAATTGTTACTGGCGTTATCAAATTTTAATAAACAAGCCAATGTGTTTATGACGATTGAGAAACAAGGGACGTTCGAAGACATGATTAATACAAACTTAATTTTGTGAAATCAAAGATAATTCTTACGCATGATCAATGGAAAATGATTTAATTAATGACTACTAATACTAATTAATACGTTCCAGAAAAAAGCATTACATAATCCCAAAAGCAATATACATGAGATTATGTTGTTGAATCACAATCCTAAGTGTTAAGATGTTGAAAACTTGATATAGTTGTAGTAATTGTGAGGAAAAAAACAGTTTTGATAAATGAAAACAAATGAGGGTTGTAAGTTGTTTTGTTTAAGATCCATGCACAGAATCTTTGCTAATATAGAAGGCGTAAAATATATGATGGAAAGTTTGATGTTTATTAATGGTTAATAAAAGTATGATGTTTATTAAGCTATATAAAAATATATGCATGTTGCTATGTGCAAATCTTTTTCCATATCGAGTTGCTATAATAAGCGAAAGTATCTTGTTATTTTCAGCAAAAATCCACAAATGAACAAAGAAAAAGAAACAACTTACTAACGACGGGTAACCCGGTCTCACGAATAATGATCTCCAGAAATTCAACACCATCAATATCCGGCGAAAAGTGTACTTGTGCTATCACAATATCAAACTTGTTTTCTTTGATCAATTCCAACGCTTCATTTGGCAATGAACATGTTATAACTGCAAACTCCAATAACAATAAACGTTATTATTGGTAATAGGGTTTTGCTAACCATAGGCGTCAGGGGTAGGCTAAATCCGTAGTAATTGTAAAAACATCGCATTAATATATCTATGATAAGTACGGACGGAACTAGAAGACAAAGTCACCAGATGCATTTATGAGAAATCAAACACGACTACATGCACAAACCAGGTGCATTTAAAAAAAAATATAGAGGTTTTGGTGCCAACGGTTATAGGCAAAATTGGTGCCGTGGAGATTTTTGCTGACGTAACAGCACTTTTTGTGCCACGGCTTGAAGCCATGCAACACCACACTCAATGCTCTAAGAGGTGGGGGATTGTTTTACTGCCTCTTACTCGATAAGAGATTGAAGACTTGTATTAATATAATATATTTGATGTTTATTAACTGTGTTATATTTATGATAAAAGTTTTGTTTTATATTTACATAAGCTACTTAAATAAATTGCAAAAACGAGCACTTAAAATCATTCGCACCTATACAAAAATAAACGACATTATTTCGTTCAGATTTAAACTTTCTAGAAGATATGGTAGTCCGATTCAGACATAAAAGATTTTAATGAAACAAACACGCCCTTATTGTTTGGTAACTAATAATATAACTAGATTTAAAAAAAAAGAAAAAAAAAATATAATAAATTTCGAAATCGGGTGGAGCCAGAGTAGTTGTATTTTTTATTTTATTTTATTTTATTTTTTTTATTTTTTACTATATATTGAGTTATTATAAATAGAGTAAAAATGTCAGTTCCTATTAATATAGGAGTATATCTTTTTGTTCAAGTAAAAAATAAGTTACCTTAAAATCATGTGAGAGGAACAGAAGACTTAAACCTAAACAAATAAACAGCTTATTTCTTGACACAAAAACAAGATAAAAAAAAAAAAAAAACACAGAAAAGAGAGAGAGATGGCAAAAGATAGTTGTTTGGCGAGAATAACAGCCGGAGTTGCTATCGGCGGTGCTGTTGGTGGCGCTGTTGGTAAAACCCTCTTTTTTATATTTTATTATGGTTCATGTTTATTTGTTGTTGGGTTACATTTGTGCCCTAATCTTTTGGATTCATTATTATTTTTGCTTAACTTCCCCTTTTAAGATTTATAAGCAGAAATCCCAAGATTTTATACTTGGTGGAATAAGTTAGGCATAACCTTAACCAACTCGCTTAGCTCAGTTGGCCACCTGGGTTCCTTCTGGAGCTTTTTTTTTTTTTTTTTTTTTGGGGGGGGGGGGGGGGGGAGTCTTGGTGTCGGATTTCAAGTGTGGTGCCGTTCTAAAATAAAAAAAAAAAAAAAGAAAAAAAAAAAAAAAGAAAAAAGAAAAAAAAAAAGAAGAAGTTAGACATAACCTTGAGTTTCTAGTTTCACTTTGGCTCTTATAGTCATGTTAGTTTTGATACTTCTGTAATTGTAAGTTCTACCAATAACGACTATGTCGTTTGAGAGACAATTTCAATGTTTGTTTAATGGCCACAAGTATCCTGAAGTTCATCATGTGTGTACAACAATTTCCTCAATGAACCAATTACAACCTTTAACTATATATGGGATTCGTGTTTTTGTAATTGACTGATCATTGAACCTGCATTTGTATTTCTGTGTTATTTATTGATTTTGAATGTGTGAATGGTGAAATATTTGTTTTGTTGGATTCTATTTGATTTGATTGACGGCTGTTAGTCTGTCACGCGTTGTTAAGCTTTTTTATGACCTAAAAATGTTAATTGAAAGTTGAAACCCGACAGATGTTTATTTTGAGCAAAATAGTATTATAACATTATAATATCGTTTGATGAATATGTTATGATACCATTCGATTAGTGCCATCAGTTGGCTGATGTTGAATCTGCATTTGTTTATTTATTTTGAATATGTGAATTGTGAAATGTTTGTGTAGTTGATGTCAATTTGATTCGTGAAATGAAGTGATTGATGGTTGAATCAATGCTAACATTGTGGTTCATGTTTATTTGTTGTTGGGTTATGTTTCCTAATCTTTTGGATTGCTTATTTTGAAAGTCTCCATTTTTAGATTGGTAAATCGATTTATAAGTGCTTATCCTTAAACAGTTTATTTATAAGCAGAAATCCCAAATCCCTGGATTTGACACTAATGTTTGATACTTAAGTTAGACCTACTTTTGAAACCTTAAGTTTCTATTGGTGAAATCTTTTGGCTCTGTTTATTTTGATACTTTTGTAAGTGTGTTAATAGAAATTTGATTCTTTAACCCCTTCTTCATATGGAAGAAATGGTTTATTACCGAGGAAGCCTTTGCAAAATGTTTCGTATATCCTAGAATTGATGTCAGCTAATGATGGATACTAGCACAAAAGAGAGGTAACCTTTGTACCGTTATAATTCAACCATAAGAGAAATGAAAGATACACCTTGTTTGTGGCTATTAACATACTTCTCAAGTGATAAAATATGCAGGCCTCATGAACTACAAAACTACTTTGCAAGTTGATGTCAATCTATAATAAAGTCAACCTAGTATTGTGTTGTCTCATGTAACATAATTCCTTATGGATGACTGCTTTTTGAACCACATAATCCAAAAACTTGCATATGTATCTCCCAAAAGTTTCATAAGGTATACATTACTAATATCAAATTGATGCAAGTTAACCACCAATAATGAATAGTAGCTTATAGTTGGGCAAGCATATGTGATATGTTTACTTGTATACAGTATTGAGAGTCTCAATCTTTACTATGTATCCGCAGAAAGATATTATCAACAAGTGCCCAGGTGGTCTTATCTTGTGGGGTGTAGACCTCTAGGTCGTAAGTTACATGACATTTTAATGACATATAGATGTATAGTCCCAAAGTGTATAGGTTGATGCCTCTCATTTGTATTAGAAGGACATTAGTCAAATATAAGTGTACAGTTCTCTTGTAACTTAGTTATGGCTACTGCTCCTTTCGACTACTCTGTTTTTAGTTGCTATTTTCTCCTGTTTTGCTCAACTAAGAAGTTTGAAGTTTGCTGATTTTCTAGATAGTTCATAAATGTTGTATGTATTGATTTTTATTTTTTTTTAGAACGGCAATTTTTTTTCACACCTATACCACCTTTCTCACAAATGCCTCCAGCGAGGCTTGAACCCACAACCTCTAGGTTGGTGGGGAACTCACATACCACTAGACCAAAGGCCTTGGGTTATTGATTTGGAGGCATCTATTCAAAATATGATCTGAGTTTTGATATCTAAAGTTCTAAATGTAACTGGTATATAATATGTGCTACTGCCTTTTATTTTCTTAAACTTAGGTAGGGGGTTTACAATTTGGTATTGCCATTCAGTTACATGCTATAGTTTTTGTATGCCAAGTAGTTTGGTTACTGCATGCTGGTTTCTCCTTCGATAAAAATTGTATTTCATAATTCAGTATTAGAGATTTGAATCAATGTATACCTAATTTGACTCGTTGATTATCTTTTACATATTTTTTTGAACATTGATCTTAAGGATGGGATGTCAAATGACCTGGAACACTTTAAACGTTGAGCCTGATTTTAGTATGCTTTTCTATTATTATCTGATCATTTATATATCAAATTTTCAGGCGCTGTATATGGAACTTATGAAGCCTTTAGGTTGAGGGTAAGATCTTATCATCATTCTTGAAAGCTTTTATTTTGTAAATTCTACTGTCATTATCAATATCCGCATCACGTCAATACATATTCAAGAAACAATTGTCATCTGTTATTTGTGGATTATTAGCTTATTAGCTGATGATCATCTCAAAACTCCAACAATCTGACTTTTAGGCTGTTGTTTTGAACAATTTATATATGTATGGGCTAGGGTAGGAAACGGTCCTGGGATTTATTTTTGTATGAGGCTGCGTACATCTGAGTCAAAGTGGATTTTTAATGCATAAATCCTTTTAAAGGGGTTCTTATTCAAATAGTGAGATCACTGCTGAAATAGGTTAATATTAGTGATCATATTTGACAGAGACAAAAATGTTTGTATTTGGCTGACAGTAATTCAGGTGACCCAACACGTGCAAAAGCTTAACTGTTTTGGCACACTACCCAATCATTTCATTACGTCTATAAATGTGACTTAGAAGTGCGTTAATGGTTGGTGAAGCTTTTTCTTAACGCTCTAATGCTTTAGTTGTAATACAAGCACAGCCGAGCAGATTCGAGCATTGTAGTCATTTTTACCTCCATGCTTATGTTGCATTTCGTTTATGTAGTCAGTTTTACCTGGATTTACGAAGATAAGACACGTTGGACAAACAACGCTTGGTAGTGCTGCACTTTTTGGTCTTTTTCTGGGTGCTGGGAGCTTGATACACTGTGGGAAGTCCTACTAAGAGAGTTCTTTGGATATTACAATCAATAAAACCTTAGTCGACTTTATAACTTCTTATTGCTGATGTGCACAATTCTCTTATTTAATTCAATCACAAGTGGAGTACTCTTGTTGGCTTTTTCCTATATTCTTGAAGTTTTTTTCTGTTTTTAGTCTGTAAAGTAGAACCACTTTGCCTCTGCGAATGTGGTTTGCTGCAAGTATTTTTTGGTTTTTGTGATGGCGCGTCTTATCTGTAGTCACACGCAAACTATGGTGATGAGTGTGAATACCGTTGACTGTGTTAATTCTTTTGGGATCTTCTAAAGTTAGGTCACCAAGAGGTTGTCGTGCGCATGCATGTAGGGTGAGATTATTCAGCAATCTGTGTCTTAGGCATTGAAACAGCCAAACAGATTGCATTTTTAGTTGAATGCGTGTCAAGTTTTTTCAACATATACAAGCAAGAATAGGGTGGAAATTGTAAAAGTTAGACCGGTTTATATCTATTAGTGCTTAACTTGTTGAAAATTACCATGGGGCTTTGTGGTCCACTGGGTGAAGCTTATTAAGTTAAGCGAGCCTACGTGAGAGTAGTACCGGGTTGGGTGACCAACCGGGAAGTCCTCACATGGGGACCACAAGCTCTAATGATATCAACCAGCTACTTTAGAAGCCTGGGCCCAATCATGTGATGTTTTGATCCAACTAAAGGACGCGAGTTCGATTCCGTTCCCAATCATGTGATGTTTTGATCCAACTAAAGGACGCGAGTTCGATTCCGTTCCGCAAGCATGGTTGGGTATTGGGTGGAAGCATGGTTGGGTATTGGGTGGAGGTATTTCACAGGCATCAAACCTTTGCTGGGTAGGGTTGATGGGTACTATTATGGTACACAGGGTTGAGGTGTCGCTGCCAATCTACACTTTTGATCCAACTTGTTGAAAATTAAATAGGAAAGTACTAAAATGCCTTTAAGTTTATATTTGGATAGAAAATTCAATTTGGAAATTACTAAATACTAAATTCATATACTTGGATACATTTTTTGAAACTCTACAACACTTGTTTTATGTTCGTTTTAAGCATAATTGATAGCAAAAACTCTCAATATGTGCTTGCAACTAACAACCTTTTTTTAGCAGCCCCTCACTTGGGTTCTCGGCTATAGTATCTAATAAACCAAATAAGAATAAAAGAGATATTTTGTATACAACCAAAAATTGATTAGAACAAAACCGTAGTTTCTTCAACTGTGACAATTATGTCTTCCCTTTTGCTGTCTCTAATTATTACATGGCCAGTCAGTAAATTCGACCGATGAGGTGTCCTTAGTCAACTTGCCCTACAATTTGAACAACTTTGGACTAGAGTTTGTGACTGTTGTCTATAAACCAGAAATACCTTCAAAATGTCAGTAGTCTATCCCATTGACACACTTATCCAACACTCAACTCAAAAGTTTGGAAAACGGGTTAAAATGTGTTGAACCAAAATGTACAGCTTTGTAATAAGAATCCGAATGAGGCTGGGAGGACCAAACCTTCACGTTTTTGGTCATTTCTCAAACTGAACCAGTTAGTAATATCTTAAATTTATAACATAATTTACAAATTTTAGGGATTGCATACACTTTTGGTGTATTTGACCTGCCCACATTGACCTATAACAAACTTACGCTACCAGTGATGATAACCTTCGTGTACTTGCAAGTTAAAAATGATACCTCTATAAACAATATGCAAACCCCACACAGATTTAATCTTTACTGAAAAAAAAAAAAAAAAAAAAAAACACACACACACACAGAGATGTAAAGGCGGAATACATACTCGGATATAATAAGGCAAACTATGTTGTGCTCTATTATGAATATACATGGTAACGGCTTTCAAGAATAAGCCAAGATACCTACTAATTACCCCATTTTCCTCACCCTTAACCTATTCGAGTATTGAGCGGGAAAAAGAATATAAACCAATAGGAGTAAGCTCAAAATATCAAGAAAAATAAAAGAAAAGATACAACCAAAGCTCTATGTAATGCTCTTTCTTGTGTTAAAGAAAACCTTTGCTTCCACCCTCTTGATGAGATGTAGCCACACCGCCAATCAGTATGACCACCCTCTTTTATGATTGATGCAGAAATGCAGAGGAGAATTAGGAAAATTCATTTACATACGATGTCCCTACATGTCAATGTGCTAAGTCTTCATTCCCAACGCCTACACTTGATTTATCAATCATTCGAACGTTGTACTGTTCATACACTCTTGTGCGATTCTCTGCCCACCACTGTTCTGCTTGCTTCTCACTGAATCGTTTCCGGCTGCAACAAATTAATTGAAGATATGTTAAATGTTCTCAGCTAAGATCAAGAATGGTTTGTTGATACATTATGTGCAGCAGATGTGGAAAAAAGGGTGGGCAGGGGAAACATGAAATGTTTTGGGTTGAAACAAACTGTTACAGTTTTTCTACATTTGACCCATATGATCAATAGGAATCAACCCATTCATAAGTAAATAGGTCAAAATGTCCACCTCTAAAATACAGATCAAGATAATACACCGGTCTATTTGGGACTTCTATCCAATTAAATTTCATTATGACTTTGTATACCATATAATTGTAAACAAACTATGCATACCTGAAACGGACTCGTTTAAGATCTTTGGTGCCTCCTGGTAAGGATGTGAGTGTAATATAAACACCAGGCTCATCCTGCTCAACCCATTCATCATCAGCCTGAGATTCACCATCTTTGCTTCTGCTGCTATTTCTTGCTGGAGCTTCTGAATGGGCGGGTTTGTTGAGGCCTGAACTGCGGTTATTAATGGCAGTTGGTTTTAACTGGCTGTTTAAACCATTGGAATCTGGTTCTTCGTATGGTACTATTTGACCATTGGGTAGGTCAACTGGGGCATTTGGTAAAACATCACTGGTAGCAAGATTAGATTCAAAGGAAGGAAAGGAAGGAGACTTGATGTTCCTGGCAGATCCCACAGGCAGCCTTTCCGCCATGTCTTTCAGCTATTAATACATACAAAATAAAGGATCAGGATATCATCAGAAAGGAAATCTGAAGGCATTAAAGTTAGATAGCTTTTTCTGAGGAAATTTGCAGTACTGCACTACTCCGTATTTCGTGTGCTTTTCTTTGAATTGTTTTTCCTTTTAAAAATTGTATTTTGGCAGAACTTTAGATGGTTCTTCTTACAATAAAAAATTACATCAATACATAGGGTAGTGATTACAGGATACTTTTTAGCACGACTTGCCACTTGTATATGAATAAGAAATGAACTCTAAGATGTAAAATACCTCACTGAAATATGTTAGAAAGCCCAAACTATTGGATATCAATGAAAAAAAGCAAATCAAATAGAAAATGCACCCCCTTTTGAGAAGAAGGATTCTCAATTCTCTCTGTGTGGTCTAAGATCAAAATTTAGCGTGCTTTATTTATTTTTCTTCTCTCAACTCTTTTTTCTATAGACCTGTTCTATTATGGTAATTCCACCAGCCCAAAATAGAATGAATTCCTGTCGAACAGATATGCAGTCTAAACTTATATCGGTAACTTTGATGTTTGCCGACACTACAAACTTCACTAAATTTTTCCTTGTGAAAGGGTATTATGGATATTTGACCAATGACCAAACAATATAATTAACCCTATACAAATCCAAATGTTACACTTTCCTACAAACAGTGAATTTTATTGGGTAACATAAGACCAGTAGGAAATAATGATGTTGGTTTTATCAATACTTCGTGTAGGCCTGCTTCGAATATGAAACAGGTTCAGTATCAGCATTGTGTAACAATAAAACAGAATTTGATTTAGACACCGGAACAATGCAGCAACAAAACATAATTATCTTAAACGTGATCTTACTTGGCCAGTAAGCGACTTAATCACTTCTTTCGCAGCTTTGCATTTTGAGCTCTCTTCCCCTGCAAGAGCTATTGCCTCCTTCAGTTGTTTAGAAATTCTTTCCAGCTCAATATCTTGAAGTTCTACTTTACGTGTAAGACTTTCTACCTGCGATTTGCCGATTTTAATGAAGGAAGTCAAACAATGAATAGATCAATTCACTACAGATACAACTTGCAAGTTACAATCATGTTTTATTAAGGGACAACTGCCAACCAAATTTGTTCGATTCACAATGAAGTCTGCAACACATATTATCTAAATATCATGCAATGCGACATTAATTTGGTTCTACTGCATCCTCATTTTTCTATCAGATGCACAAAGTGGTATTCCCTCTGCTCCACGCAAACTATAACAGGATTTACACTGCCACCCCTCATTACCCTGGGATGAAATTAAAATTAATAAATCTATCAAACCAAGCATCAAATGTTCCACCCCTCATTACCCCGGGCTGAAATTAAAATTTCCTTTATATTTTATTTACTATTGTTTATCTTCTAGTATCCTTGAAGTGCCTATATCTATGGATTTTAGTAATTTAGTAGTATAACAGAGGATCAGATCCAAGTCATCAAGATACTGCACCAATATTATGCAGCTATACATACCTGTGCTCTTAGTTTTACAACTTCTTGACTGGTGCCATCATTTGTCCTTTTATCATCATCCATTAAAATTTTAGGTGAAGATAATCCACCAAGCGTAGGGATTGGTGTTGTTGAACGAGGAGGGCTCGGCCGTCTTGATATTGGAGATGTTGCTCGAGATGCAATTCTTGAACCAGGAACTGAAGCCGAGAAGAACTTTTTGGATGATTCAAATACTGGATTGAGGGACTTAGAAATGTTAAGACCTCCCCATTGAGAGCTTCCATTAGGTATAGGTGAGACACGACTGCTATTAAACTCTAGTTTCTTGTTGCGCTTTGAAGTACGGTTGTCAGCTGGTTTCAATGACTCCATCGATGAAAACCTAGCAAGACGGGGGCGGAAGCTTTGATCTGACTTATCATCTTTCTCATTTAACTCGTTCACACCCTGATTTAAACTTCCTCTTCTACTCACAGAAGACTGTGATGAGGCATCAACATCGATAGCTTTCTTCAATTTATTTACACAATTGTCACAAACGCGATATGGTTTGTTTGGGTTTAATGCCATAGAGGCTCTTAACGACTTCTTGCTACTGCATGAATGACAGAAAACAAGCCCACAGTTATAGCAATTATGTCGTTTTCTTTTGAAATTGAATGGTAGGTGGCAGCCAGAACACATAGACTGATCAGTTCCCGACACCCACTTATGAAGGCATATAGCTGCAGTAAAATTAGTACCGCATGCTATACTTTTAACCTGCTTATCTTTTAAGGCTTCTACTAGGGTGGGAGAATTTCTATCATCTATGTCTCCATGACCAAGGCGGCCATTAGTACCCTTACCCCAAGTATAAACTTCTGTCCTTGAAGTTAAAACCGCAACATGATAGGCACCGCAAGCTATCTCCTCAACAAAACTCTTTGAGATCTTGCCTTCAACACGGGTAGGGAGTTTTCCATCAGCATGAGGATTTCCTAGTTGACCATAAACATGACTCCCCATTGTGTAGACATGCCCCGAGGTTGTAAGTGCTACTGTCATACTATGTCCACACACAACTTGACAAAAGTTGGGATCAACGAGTGCTGCAACACAAGTAGGTACCAGTTTAGTTTCCTTGTCACCATGACCAAGTCGACCTTTATCGCCATCTCCCCATGTAAATAATTTTCCTGAGGAACAATTACTAGAACTTGAATTCCCAACCATAACTTCTACAACTGCAGCAGTATGCCAGACACCACAAGCAGCTCTAACAGTTCGAAGTCCCTTAAGAGATTCCACTTCTCGGGGCTTTGAAACACTATTTCGATCTCCATGGCCTAAAACGCCAAATGTACCATCACCAAAAGTAAACAGTTGCCCCGCAGAGGTCACCAAAGCCGTATACCAGGGTCCACAGGAGATGTACGAGACATGGATGCCCTCTAGTGGGCCATTTACTCTTTTTGGAACCCAATGGCTTACTTCATTTCCATGCCCAAGAATCCCAAACTGCCCATCACCCCATGTGTATAAATCACCAGAAAGTGTTACAGCACATGTATGATTCTCACCACATGCTACTAGCTCAATGTTTGTATTGCTCAGGCCATCAATAAGTTTCGGGTGCAACACATCTGTATCTACACCATGCCCGAGTCTGCCCCCAGATTCTTCACCCCATGAGAAGATCTCCCCTTGCTTTGTTACTAATGCAGCATGTCTTCGACCACAAGCAATATTCTGAACATCAAGTACTACTGCAGATTCTAAAGCTTTGGGTAGCAAAGAATCCATCTTAGCACCAATTGAACTCCCCACTCTGTGAGATCCACCATCTCCAGTGATTTCACCCCAGAGAAAAACATCTCCCAATGCATCCCCATCATCATGACCAGAACCTTGACTTGATGAGCTAACAGCGCTTGATAAGCTTACTCTAAATGCATCTACGCCCATTACCCTCGTGTGGCCATGAATGCTATCAGAACCTCGAGATGACAACGAATGGACAGAACCACTGGTAGAATCTGAAGGGAAGAAGGCCTTGGGGGGGACCTTATAGAAGTTCATGTCTTGAACACCCTTAGGAGGGCTTCCATATGGACTTTGAAGGGGGAGTTGATCAACAGCGTCCTGAATAGGGAAATATAACATAGTATGTTACCTGCTGTGGAAAGTAATCATGACTTGAACATATAGACATCTATTTGCAATGTACAAACAGAAATATATACACAGGGACAAACATAAAGTTTATAAACGTTTAAATGTGTCACTTTTTGTACATTAATCTAAGAAGAGAAGATGTACCTTCTGTGAGCTATCACCACTACCAAATGGAGAGTGTAATGGAGAGCTTCTACGCGTATAGGCCCTAGGACTATTGGCTTCAGATGGGATTCCATCACTCCTCGATTCTGTTCTCCATTTTCTTTGATGACCACGTGATATCAGTGCCTTAAGACCACTAAACCATACCTCAGCTTCATCCTTGTCCTTGCAGATCTGAAAAAAAAAAAAATAAACAATTCAGGCAGTGACTTCCTTATGTTCAATTAAAGTTACCAAAACATATTGTTAACTGTCAGAATATACTACGATCAACTGCATCAAGAAAATTCTTACCAAATCTAGGGACCTGTCATTATATATTAGAGAAAAGGATTGATACTCCTTCTCAGGCCGCGGATACCTTTGAAAGATTGGCTGTACAAGAAAGAACAAAACAATTTAATATGGGAATCCATGACAATGTAAGTGACTATTTACATTCACTATTGAATAGTGACCACTGCCAATGAACACACATTCAGTGTGAGTGGGCTTTTAAGTTCCGGATATGATCTTCATTGTGTTATAGAAGATCCTACTGCAGTGCTCCTTAAAGATTTGAATAAATAGGTTTACTGACAGATCTAGTTTTTTAATTAAAACAATGGGAATAGATAGTTTGTGTGTTAGGATTAGAGAAAAAAAGATCAATAGGAGGTAAACCTGAGGCTGTGTCCTATATTAAAAACAAGAATCTCACTAGAGCTGTGAATGAGTACAGTGGTGCCTTGAACTGTACTAATAAACTCTCTATTTATATTTTTTCTGGAATAGTGTACTAATGCACTCTTGCCTCCTGGAGTATATCTAAACCTTGATGGATATAAAAAGGAAGGGTCAATTCAAGCTTACATGGTGTTCTATGATGACCATCATAGATTGACCAATGGCCTTCTTAATTGTTTATTCATGTTATGTTATTAAGTCCATGAGTCTGCATAGAAAAAATTAAATGCCTTTCTTGTCCAGTATGTCCCCGACGCTATAGTATTGGTTAAATTTAACCACAAATTTAAACCCTTGTGACCAGATGATAATCAGTTCCATCCTCGATGAAGTGTGCCCATAAGTACGCGTTACATATAAACAGATATATCTGGTACCAATTATGCGTCATTGAAAACGGCCAAATATCCAGCTCAGCTTCTAATTTAGTTTTTGGGAAGTAAATATTAAAGTCATCTAAGAGTTCGATACTGGTTGTTACACGTTAGTCTAGAGCTGAGAAGAGTTACAGAGTTTTCAAGTACTGCTTAAGTATCAGTAGTTAAAAAGAATTATTTTCTGCAAAGGAAACAACTTACAGTTCGCTGGCCTGAAACGATTCTGGAGACATGGCTCAATTTAAGGTGCTTTTCCTCTTTTCCAGAAATCCATATGAGAACAGACTCGTCCTGAAAAAAATAAAAAATAAAAAAATAAAAATAAAAATAAAATAAAAGAAAAATATTCCATAATCATTTTAGTGAGCTATCATATAAAAATTTATAATAAAAATACATCGTTTAGTTGAAAAGGATGGCAATCACACATTACTTCTGATGATGGAATCCGTGATAAAAAAAAACACTAATAATGGACAGAACTTACATTAGCCAGCCTGAATGGACAGAACTTAGGTTTCCCTCTTCTCCCATATTTGAGAAGAGTAGCCCCCTTCTTTAGAGCAGTAATTGCCTGTGGTTAAATATCAGCCATTAATCTATGTTAAAAAGACTTCAGCCCATTTGCTGAATTGCAGAAAAGATACTAGAATGTGCATATAGCCACTTCACAAGGATATATCATAGCATACAGGAAAACGTTAAATCCATACAAAAGTAGCAGATGTTTACCACCAGAACTGCACTAAGTTCATCTAACCTACTATTACCAAAGTCAAAGCTAAGACCAGGAAGAAGTTTCACATAGACCAAACGAATAAAGTAAAGGAACCTTTTGACTTCGAACGTAGAAACTCGATTCATAAGGCAATTGAAAGCCCACTCATCAGGGCCTGAATAAATTCAAAGAGATACAAAACATGGTACGTTTGATGGTCTTGTCCTAGTTACACTAATTTGAGACGGGTTAAGTCACACGAAATGTTTAGAAGAAGATCACACATATGCAGAAGTTCATATAATCCACAAATTTCAGCTATAGAGACTTAATACTGGAAACCATGATTTTATATCTATCCCTAAGCTAGTTTTGAGATTAGAAATTTGTGCTGCATGGATTCTAGGTCCATCAAATTTATCCTGAAAAAATCAGAGGGATTCACTTCCTATGGGTGATGATTTAAAAGCCGTTACAGCCGTGCAAGAATTTAACAGCAAACTTGTCACTCCCTCGCTAAAAGTCGGACTGCTAAGTACTAAAAAAGTAGTATCATAGTAGTAGTCCAGAAAAGGCATACTATCTGTATTCAATGTTTTCAGTTACAAGCCATTATTAAAATATTATTATTTTTTTCATATGACCGTGGTATACCCATAAAACCTTCAACGTTCATTACTATAATTAGATATGCACTTACAAATTGCCATAAGATAAGCAAAAGATCCCACATTTCTAGGGTAATGCTTTCATACACACAATCATACATCCTGTTCATAACGGTTTTTTTTTTTTTTTTTTTTTTTTTTTTTTTTTTTTTTTTTTTTTTTTTTAATTAAAATTCAGCTTGTTGGGGCGTGATGTACATATACAAGGCGAACTAAACGCAATGATCAGAAACTAAAAATAGCATAAATAATAAAAGGCATAGTGTGTTGCATGACATATGTAGTTAAAATTCCGTGACTCGTAATATGTTAATACAAATATCGCATAAAAGGCCGTGACTCGTAATCATACTCATTACGTGAAAACAAGCCTACATTGTCATTTAACGATTCCTCTCTATTATTGTAACAAATATTAAAAAAAGCAACTTAGTAGAGCATAACGCAACATCCTTGTGACCGACCTACATATGATATGGTATAATTTCGCAGCAAAACTACCTAAACACGACTACTTAGTATATCATCTACTGATCATTTTTTTTTTTTTTTTTATAAATCGCGCGAAAATAACGAGAGAGATTCTAGAAAAAGCAAAATATCTTCCGCCACTCGTAATACTAGTGTTAATACAAATATCGCGTGACACTCGTAATCTATGTGAAGAAATAATAATGAGTAAAATAAAGCAGAATACACGAAATAATAATTAGAAACCCTAGATAATAAGTAATAAAATAAAGAACCTGGTCAATATCTCTTTGGACTTGACTACTAGTACTAGTAGTAGTAGAATGATCTGACGTCATCATCATCCTCCTCGGGGTCTGCAACATCATCATCTTAATAATAAACTAATATCTCATCATGAATTAATTAATTTAATTACAGCACTGGGGGCGGTGGATTCGAAGAATGAATGAATTTGTTGACGCTACTTATAATTAGATCAGATGGATGAATGTCAATGACTGACTAATAAGCTGTTTTGTTTGATGGAGAATGAATAAGGTGTTGGTTGGAGTGAATAAGCTGTTTGTTTAATGTTTAGTGACTTGATATTGAAGAAGAAGAAGAAGAAGAAAGGAGAGAGAGAGAAAAGAAAAGGTATGTTTTAGAGGAGTAGAGTAGTATCTGAGTAAGAATCAAATTCTGTTTTTCTACTCATTTCATCTTCAATCAATTTTTATTCATTTTACATTTATTACCAACCATTTATTTCACTACTAAATTATATGGGTACACTTTTTATATTTTGTTTCTCCAAAATAGGTAGTAAATATTTAGTGAAATTATAGTTGGCTCGTTTGACTGGATACCAACGGTTTATTGTGTTTTTTTTATGTGAATAAATTAGGGGCCATTTAGTCGGTGAAAAATTTCTTAATTTTTCTATCTTTAAATTCTTTGAGAAGGAGATGTTTTTTGTTCTATAAAGAAGAGTTGAAAATTTTGAAAACGCGTTTAGTTGGAGTTATATTTTTCTTTTTTTTAAATGATAAGAAGATTACATCAAATTGCGACGATGGCGGCGACGGTCGGCGGTGAAAGATGACATGAGAGATTATGGGTAGAATGGTGTATGTGTTTTTTTTTTAGTTGGGAAAAAAATGAAAAAGAAAAAGTGAGAATGGTATAATGGGCCTTTCAATTTCTTAGTTAAAATTTAGAAAATGAGAATTTCATTTTTTTTGAAAATTGTTGGAAAAAAGTGCGACTAAACGTGTTTTCAGTTTTTTCATTTTCTTATGAAAAATTTCTTGAAAAAATGAAGAATTTCTCTCCAACTAAACGCACCCTATGTTTTCAAATATAGAAGAAAAAAATTGAAAATGAAAAAATAAATAAATAAAATAACATTAATGAGTACACGAAAAAGTAAAAGATTAAAAATGAATACTTTGTTGGTTGGTTTTGAAATAAAATTTTTCTTTTGAAAATTTATGTCTTTATTTTTGAGGAGCTGAGTTTCAGCTTTTAAAATAACTTACTTTTTAAAATTAATTACTAATACGAACTAAATACATTAGTAGTTTAACAATTGTTATCCAAAATATTACCTTTAGCAATTTTGTCCAATCTAATGCGCAAAATGCTCCTCTTAGGCATCAAATTATATGTGACACATTCTCATTGGTCTATAAATTAAATATGGTGCTCTATATAATCATCATTTTTTTTAATATATGGTGCGCAAATGTGGGTGAATGCTCACCAAAATGTCCAAAATCTCATATTCGATTACAGTACATTCTTTTACGAAAATGCACTAGTAAATACGAACTTTTTTTTTCTCCAAATCACACTAGTTTTTAATTGTTTACTTAAAAAAATATTTGATAGTTCTTTTATTTTATATGGTTTTTTTAATGAGCTATTTGAATTTGCATTTTAAAGTATTTAACTATATTAATACATTTTCAAATATATCAATATATTTGTGTGCATATTTGTTTTTATCATTTTACATTTTTATAAGTTCAGTTTTAGCTGCTTTGTCAAGTATGAATAAAAAGAAAAATAAAAGAAAATGAAAAATACTTTAAGCTAATTTCTAATAGCTTGTATTTTCATCAATTGTAGTTTATAAAGTTGAATGAGCGATAAGCTCAACTGATAACTCATAAACCATTAACATGTATTCCACTTTTCGGGTTTGCTAAAATTATTTAGAATCTGATAATGTTTTGCAACGGGGAGACTAAGTCAAACTAAGATGTTGTTTGTTTATTAAAAGACTCTGAATCTAAATTTGATTCGCATATCGGAATAAATAGTTGAGAAATCTGAATTTGACTTAAATAAAGTTGTTTGTTTTCTAGTAAAAATGTCTAGATGTATTAAACTATCAGTTTACAATTTAAATATAAAACCATTGCATTCGCACAAGAAATAAAACTTATTAAATATAAGAAAACAAATTTAATAATATAATCAATTTAAAGTTAAAGTAATTTAAACAAAACATGCAATCTCATGTTAATTTGACAAAAATTGTCAAAGCTTAAATTAAACTTTTTGAAACGATTAACTATATAAGTCGCGTTAGAGTTGAGATATATGAGACCGAAACCGTACCCTTCAACTTAAACAAAATATAAATCATCACATATCATCTTATACATTCGTTATTTAACAAAACATATACAATGATGATTCTATTTAATACTTTTAATACGAGAAACAAATATGGAATAAGACGACGACGACGACAACAACAACAACAATAATAATAATACAAAAAGAGACATTAAAAGGTGTTAAGATACCTCCACATCTAGTTCAGCAAGAGATTTATGCCTCTTACTATCTCTTAATGATCAGAAAAAACAAATCCTCTTAACATTGATTGCCTCTTACCACCTCTGAACGACATGAAAAAAACAAACACTTTTAATGACCCAAATATCTGACAACGTCTGAATGAGTCGGATTAAGATGTTGTTAAGAGACATTTTTAAAAAAACAAACACCACCTAAGTAGTATCATTTCAATATCAAAAATCGATTTAAGCTCACACATTTGGAATATCACTATAAGAGTATCTAATAATATTATATACTCTCTTTGTCCCGCATCAAATGTCTATTATGATTTTTTTAAGTTTCTTTTTCAACTTTGACTTTAACTACTTTTGTTCGTGTTATATAATACTTGATGCAAAATATATGAATGAATTAAGTTTTTAAATGTATTTTCATTTGTATAATTTTCATTAAGTATTAAGGTCATACTTGATGCAATATATATGAATGAATTAAGTTTTTAAATATATTTTCATTAACTAATATGACAGAAACAAATATATTAAAAAATATATTTAAGGTCGACTTGAAGAAAAAAGACTTTAAAAAATCATACTACGTAGTAGACACTTAATGTGAGATGAAGATATTATATCAATGACAAGGTTAATGGACTTGATACATTCACAAACTCTCAAACTCGATTTATCATATAGTAAGAAAATCATGTAGATAATGTAAACGAACTCTCGATAAGGCTTGCAAGTTTACTTTGATATCCGAGCTTGATTCGAAAGTCTACTCGAGCAGCTCGAGCTACATGTCAACCTCTTAAAAATCAAGTCAATTTCAAGAGTCGGTCTTGATTAGTTCGTGACCTAGATTAACTCGATCAAATCCCTTTCCGACAATGGCATAATTTAGTAATTTCCGAATAGAAAAATAATTCGGTGATGAGTGTTTAGATTAGAAAGATGATAGTTTTCGATTAAAAACGTGTATCTTCACATCTTTTATATGATAAGAAAACTCGTTTGAAATGTTGTTTCAAAGGGAAAAAAAAGTTTGAAATGGATATTTTCTCACTACTAGTGGTGGTGGTCAAGTTAAAAGAGACACCCGTCTTTAATCGTGATTCTTGGTTGCCATTCGACAACCATCTAACTCAGTATAACGAGACTTAAAAACTGAACTTGAGGACTTAAAATGGAAGAACATGCTATCTTGATTTGTGATTATTGTTCAGTTGAATCTAAAATGTGGCATGATGTTAATTAATTGTCATAACACCCATGCTGAATGATAGGTTACATATCTTTAAATGATGTGTTTCTATTGCATCATGATTCATGAATTCATGATATATGAGCTGATACAATAAATACAATTTGATGGTAATGACATTGTAAATATATTTGATGGTACACTAGTTTTGGTATTGGACTATTGGTAAACATGCTAATCTTGAATGATTCTATAAACTAGTCCGATCTCTACTCTCTATAGAGATATAAATAGAATCGCATTAGCTATTTATCAAACTCTGTATCAGTATAATGGTGAGTTCCGGTCAGCTTCTATTATGTTCAAATCTCGTTTAACGAATAATTGGTTTTGAGGAACTTTATTTAGAAAAAGAAAAGTTGAATATGGTTAATATATAACAAACAAAATTTCTAAAGGCTTATTTTTTTTTTTAAACGAAACAAACAATGTCGAATACTAACCATTCTTCGAAAATTACAAGCGCATAATAGGTAAACGGTCAACAAACTGCGCCGCAACTCCTTTTTAAATAGCAAAACCTACTCTACTAAAAATAAAACCTTGATTCTTGGAGGACGGAGAATTGCTGTGGACAACCTTTTGCACCCGATCCAGGAATCGGGTTGCCACGGGGTCAAGGGATCAAAAAATATCAAAAGCAAATGGCACAAACACGTGTTGATTTTCCGAACAAGCTGTTTCATGTTTCGTCACCTTTTTAGACTCCGCCTTCAAAACTGCTTGCCCTGCCACGAACCCCGTGTCCCGAAACCCCACCAACGGGGACACCCCGGTGAGGTCTACACAAGCATGTTTACCACCTGCCCATCCGAATACGAGGACATCCGCCGGGAGCAGGGTGGACCTTCCTTCCAACGGGTCGGTCAGAAAATTCACAGGAGCTTCTTTCTTAGCAGAAATCCCAGCTCTCCTCAACACCAGAGGCGCAGCTATGTAGGGGCGGGGAGGGGCGCCCGACCCCCCGAAATTTTTTTTGCGATGTAGGGGGTATATAGTTTTCGTGTAGAAAAATTTCGGTATATTCGGTTTCGACCCCCCATTTTAATTGTGAAATTTTTTGTATATATTAAGCAATAAAATTTTGATCAATTACATTTTACATAAACCCATCTACCCAAACTAAAATCCATTAATAAACCAAATCCTAAACTAAAATCCATTACTTATTTACTTAGCCCATTAAAAAAAAGAAAAGAAAAAAGAAACCGGAACAAACTTACAAACCCTCCCCCAATCGACCCTCATCTCCTCCCACAGTCCCTCGGCTCCTCACTCCTGCAGTCTCGCCGGCCACCACTGACCACCGCCGACGGCCGACCACCACCTCAGCGGCCCTTCTGGTCAGGTTTGTCTCTTTAAATCTATTATCTACTTGTCTTTTATTTAGGGATTTAGTATAAACTAAGGATTTAGTAGAATTGTAGAAATTATGAGTGTATCAACCTAAGCTTGAAGAGTATAAGTCTAGAGGTCCAAAGAATAATATTCGTCGATTTAAATTTGCTTGGTTTGGTATGTTCTCTAATTGGTTAGAGTATTCTCCAACAACACACAAGGCTTATTGTTTTCTATGTTAAAGGTCGAAAGGCTGAACTCTAATTTCTTCAATGAATCGAATCGAACCAGGTACCAACCGTTTGCCTCCTTTTGTCTCCTTTTTAATGTTTAGTTGTCTTGGACAAATGTTTAGTTTTTTAGTGATTGAAACTTTTTTTTTTTATAATAATAGTATTTAATTTTTGTCCCGACCCGAATCGAATCACCGACCCGAACATTTTACCTGAAAAATAGCGTTAGGAAAAAAAAATTTAGATCCCGACCCCCCACTCAAAATTTTCTAGCTTCGCCACTGCTCAACACGTCCCACAAAACATTTGCGGCTGGTCAATTTAGTTGGTATCCATGAATCCTAGTTTCTTCATGTAGGCAAACTAAGGTTGTGTTTGTTTTTTAAGAGGTTTAGGGTTGAATCTGAATACCACTTCTGAATCTGAATGAGTGGTCCAAAAGTCTGAATCTGAATTATTTTAGACTGTCTATTTTTATGTCTGAATCTGAATATCTGAATAAACAAAAAAACAATCGTTTCACTATAAAACAAACCAAACGACCCTCCATTCGTGATTATTAATAAAAAATCAAGACCAAGATGAGGAGATAGAGATTGAAAAGAAGTATCACTTAAGTTTAGGCTTTTCAGATGTAATCAGATGTTATTCAATGTCTGAACGAATCAGACCCTATTTAGATGTATTCAGACTTCAGATCTGAAAAAAAAAAAACATACAGTCTGAATCTGATTACGTCTGACCGAATCAGACTTCAGACGCCATTCAGATCTGAAAAAAAAAAAAAAAAAAAAAAAAAAAAAAAAAAAAAAAAAACTGCCTAAATATTTCTAACGACTGATTGATTAATCCATTCTCAAATCTCAATTGCTTCGTTTTATATACTCGTGTTGTATAAAAGTTTTTAGATGAGATTTGGGATTATGCATGGTTTACTTTATTATATATACTGGTAATATTTTACGGGTTTGGTGGCTAACTATAGTCCTTATGGGTGATGGGTGATGATTAAGCATTCTATAAATACAAAATGTAAAGCAAATTGTCTATAATTATATACATAGTCATTTTAAACATGTAAAATGATGTTTATCAGAAATGTTTGTTGTTCATTACTTATGAAATGTTTTTTTTTAGAAAGGCTACTTATGAAATGTTTAACCATAACTTGTAAGGCTATGGTTAGCAAAATTGATGTTTAATTCTCTTAATTTTTTTTAAAAGCTGTAATACATATCAATAATAAAAACAAGAATAATAACATGAGTTTTGCTAATCTTTACCCACTTGGCAAAGGATTAAACCCAATTAATGAAGACAATTTTCTTTAAAATCAAAAAATGCATTTAATGAACATTTATTCATCTCTAAAATTACTGTAATTAATTATTATTTTGATATTAATTAACTCTAACATTCCTTATATATAGCTAATCCTTTGCCTAGTAGGCAGCGATTAGCAAAACCCTAAGGGGGTGGCAACGTAGTCGGTAAAGGCTCGACATCACACGACATGAATCGGCATCCCCATTGCCATGGGTTCGGCATGGAGGATTCGGCATACCATTCGGTATGTTTTACTGAATCGGTAAAACAAGAGGCAATAAATGTTTTTGACCATTAGCCTCATAAATTGTGTTACAATGTTGAGGCATGGTTAGGCATCACATTGCCACTAAAAATAAGTATTGAGGCATGATTATGTATGAAATGTGTTGGCATTATTTTATTGGCTAATTAAATTTTACATTGAGACATGCTTAGGCAACATTGCCACCTCTAATAACATTAACGATAAGACAAAGATAATAATAACAATAATAATAATAATAATAATAATAATAATAAATACCAAAGTGTTTGTACATGATTTTCATATTTGAATAGTATATCATGGAGGTCGGGAGAAAAGGGTTGTAATTTATTACCCAAATTAGGTTGTGTACATTTAAGTTAAACTTGCTTTCTGTAGGTAACTTGAACAAAACAAAACAAAACCTCATTCATTTACACGTTTACCAAAGTGCTCATAGCTAGCAACTCCATAAAATGAAGCGAGATGATCCATGGTTATTGGCTCCTGTTTCATTGTGATATGTTTGTATCCTAAATAGTGAGATTTTAATAGTTTGACCTTTTAAAGTAACTAGACGAGTACCCATGCATAGCAACGAGATTTTATAGCGACATTTATTATAATGATTATTTTGGTTAAGTGATTTGTGTAACGTTTTGTGTAACCAAAATATCACTATAACTATCTGCCGCTATAAAATTCCGTTTCTATAGATAAGTCTATTATTTAAAAGTTTGTTTTTATATACGTGTGTATTCATTCTTAAGTTGACAAAACAGTTTTACATTTCTATGTTTTCATTTATTATCTTCGATTGGCTTATAATCTTATACTGTATAATAATATAACATCACTTGAATGTTATATTGATACGGATCTGATGATCCAATTGATAATACATTGAAGGTTGTTAGCAACAACCTATTAAGATACATTGACCATAACAACAATTGAATTACTATTGACTTTTGACCTTGAAAAGTAAACATCACTCATATTTATAGATAGACGAGTACCCGTGCATAGCAACGGGATTTTATAGTGACAAATAGTTTATTGATAAAAAACAGTTTATAGGTTATAAACGAAAAATAATAAAAGTTTGAAGATTTGGGAATTAAACATAATGTTTTGAAACCCGGTTCGACCAGGGTGGTTCAACCGGTTGAACCATTCCGGTCGAAAAATGGGTCGATTTAAACCGGGTCAACTTGCTAGGTTGGGTCGAAAACGGGTCAAATTAAACTGGGTCAACCCGCCGGGTTTGAAGCGTCTCGGGTCAACCCGGTTTGTGTTTTAATTGGTTGTATTTAATTTGGTAGATATGCTTTAATTTGGTTGTACAATGTGAATAAATAATTGTACTTCTAAGTATTGGGGTGTTTTAATAAAAGTATTAATTACATTTCACTTTCTCTCTCATTTGACCATTGTTGAAAACTCAACATTTCACTTTTGACTATTTTTCTATTACAGATAATAATAATAATAATAATAATAATAATAATAATAATAATAATAATAATAATAATAATAATAATAATAATAATAATAATAAACGGACTCTCACCATCTCAAGTTAAGTATCACCTTTATAGTTTTCATTTGTCTTAAAATATTTCGATTTTGTATTTTAAATGTATACTAGACATTTATTTTGAAACGGATAAAAGTATACAACCTCTCGGGGTACCAAGGTTTTGAAGATCAAGATCTTACTCAGGATTGTTTGTTTTTGTAAGATTGAGATCGTAAGATTGGATCAGGATCCTAAAATCCTACTATAATGTCATTTTCTTAATAGTCAAATGTAATATTCAAGCCTACAAATTATTGTATATCATAAACACAAAATTATAAAAATATTTCATGAAAATGTAGTCCTAAATTATGAATATGGAATGCTTAGGAAGATTAACATGTTATTTTTTAAATCTATAAGACATAATCCATAATAACTTTGTAGTTTTTTAGATTGTGGTTTGAGAAAGTAAGATCGGATCGAATTGTATCTTAAAATCTTATGGTCAAGATCGAAATCTTATAAGATATTAAGATTGCTAAGATCTAACGTAAGATTCAGATCGTTTTTGCTTTGTAATATCGTAAACTAGTAAGATCATAAGATCAGGATATCACGACCATACTGGTACTAATGGGTGAAAGTCTAAAATTAACACCCTAAAATAAAATAAAGGAACAAGCCTTTCAAAACCAATGATTCTTTTTGTAGCCGCATGTTTCATTGAAATAGGCAAATAGTTTAGAAGGTTTATACAGTATATTTATGAATACTACTAGGATCAACTTCAAATATTATTCTCAGCAATTGTATAATTCTAAAAGATACATTCTAACACAAACAAAGCCAGAAACCCAACGTTTCGTGAAACGAATGATTCATCACTATGACCACTCCTTTTGGGCACCCAAAATCATTGATAGAGAACAACACTGTGGGGGTGATGACCCTTTTCAAAAGACTTTTTGATGGCTTAAAAAGAAAAAGGGTATAATTGTGCCCACATCAAATGCAAAATGGTCCTTGCTTACTTTTTGACATGTCCATGTTCATGCACCCATGATATGAAATGCCTTTTATCATTTTCCAAAACCAAACCAAACATAGCCACAACCATAAAAGGTTTAGTTGTAGTTTATTCCCTTTCTTCACAACTCTTTTTTTGGTACATCTGCCATAATCATTTACACATCTCATGTTGTTCTGGTATTCCATTATGGGACTCAGATGTGATGTTTAACCAAACTATCTATACCCAATTATTGCTTCTTAAACATCTTTGGTTGTGTAGCGCGTCTATGTCTTAATCAACAAAGATGTGTGTCTCAAAGAGCAAGTATAAACACAAAGAGATTTTGAAAACCGCAAATGACAAAGAGTCCATAAAAAAAATACATTTTCTGAACATGAATAGTTACAAACCCAAGGATGCATTTATCTTGGAAAGGTGGTCATAAGGTCTGCAGACCAGGATCAATTAGGACTGCCCCATTTTGGGCCATGAACACTCAATAACAAAAAAGACCATCTGAAGCCCAAAACCAAGAAAGCATACACATTTTCCTATAACTGGTACTGTCAATAGCGAATACAGAAAGAGTGGCAGCTAATGATGGATCTTAAGAGCCAATAGATCACGAGTTCAAATCTCTTTAGATACATGATTTAACAAAAAAAGAAAAACCTTCAACTGAGAATCACGAAGCTGTGTCCACATCAATTTGACAATTAACCTTTATAAGCACGAACTTGGACAAAAAACTGCTGATATATACAACTTTAAAAAAAAGGTTAAAGCAGTGCAATATATGGGATGCAACTTCAAACCTGAACAAGTAATGGATACTGCTACAATGTTACTACACTCAGCTTCACAGAGTTTCAACTATTAAACATCTAAACTTTCCTTCCACAACATGATAGCGTCTCACTTTTATCAACCACCCGAAGAAGTAGCTTCTGCTGTTTCCTCGTCACTAAAACTAGAGATCATATGTGCAGTCGGCCTGAGAATATAAAGTGTCTTATTAGAAAATACATACAATCATAACTTAGTTTTCTAAAGGTCTTAACTAAATCATACAGCATGGATAGAGCCCTTTCTCTTAGTAATTGGGATGATATCCAAGTTGCATATCAGCGTTTCCACCCTCCCACTAACGCCAACCCTCCCCCTCCCCATCATGATTTGCAGTGTACTGCCTTAAAAGTTAAAGGGGTCAAATTTGCATGATAATTGTTGCATACATGTTTAGGTTCATAAATTGATTAAAATTATGTTCCATGAGGTTTGTGTGTGTGATTTGATTTTCCGTGAGGTTGATTTCATTTGCAATTGTTTGTGTGTGCACTTGCCCGTGTGTGACTTCAGTTATTCGATCTACTGAGGGGGGGGGGGGGGGGGGGGGGGTCCTGTGGATGTAAAGGTGAAGGTGTCGAAGATGGTCGGTGATCGTTGTTCATTGGCTGTTCATATTTAGCATTTCACTGACGGTTGTGATGGCGAAGGGATTGTTTGATTTGGTGATGAAGAGGCTGTTTGATCGGGAATGGTGACGGCGGTGTTTATAGGTGGAGTGCCTGACGGGTACTTCAGGTGGTAACAATAAAACTAAGTATAATTTTAAAAAGAAAAACAATAATACTAATTTAGTATTATTGACTTCTAATATTAGAAAACAAATATATAATCCAAATTAGCAATTTTAATCAACCACTTATCCACATAATCAGTTTTGTACACCTTAGATACCACAACATTTGACTGCAACATCATGAAAAACTGTTCATATTTGAATTAAAAAAACTGGTGAAAGTTGGTTTGTTAAATCCTATCTTGTTTGCTTGCCAACCCAGAGTCCCAAACTGTTCGACCCGCAAATTAACCACACCCGCTTAGATCCACTACTCAGCCTGCCCATTTCGCCACCCCTACATCTAAACATGGATTCCCAATTTCCCATAAGACACAACTATTGATGGCGGATAACTACCAGGGATACATAGACTTGTGATGCGGAAGAAAGCCTTAGTACACAACCTTCCCTCATTTTGCGAAGAGATTGTGTCTATATCTAGAACCTATGACCTTCAAATGATTTAACTTTTTACCAAAAATTATGGATTGATCCTAAATAGGCATCCAATGTGCATCAAGGCTAATGGCTCGGTTAAGGGTTTTTGGTCTTACAGCATGAAGTACTTATCCCATGAGAAAAAACAACAAAAATTTGCTAAATCTATTGACAGGATAGAATAACTTCTTAAGTATACACACACAAGCACAGACCTTTTAGTCTTGTTGATTATTGGAGGGAAGTCAGCCACAGCCTCTTTCCTTGGATACACTTGATGTGTGAAGTCGTCCCTACTTCTTTTAGAAATCTTCAGTTAAAAGACAAATCAGTTTGGATTTAAAACTTAGAGGGCACGGTGCTAACAAATTTGAATTTATGCAAAGTATAATACTCACCCTCATTTCATTTCCTGGATGAACCTTTACAGATACCAGCTTGGAGTATTTATCAATTCCTCTTCTTTCTCCATCAAACTTTCCATCCTACACGTAAGTCCCATACATTATTTGTTAGATCATAACCTCTCTTCTAAAGATATAGGCGGAGTCAGAGGTGGGAGTTTAAACCCCTTTGAATTGAAACAGGTCAATTAAGGTTTTATTTAATTGATAACGAATTAAACAGGTCAGATTTTTTGACCTGTACGTAGGCCTTTGGTCTAGTGGTATGTGAGTTACCCACCAACCTAGAGGTTGTGGGTTCAAGCCTCGCTGGAGGCATTGTGAGATATATTGTTAGATAGGTGGTATAGGGTGTGAAAAAATTGCCGTTCAAAAGATATAATAATAATAATAAATTAAAATTAAAGATAATACCAGTTTAGACCCATTACCCAACCCCTATTTTTGGCTGCCTCTACAAAATGGTAAGGATAAAAAGAGTCAAAGATTAGGACCTTAGATATCTTTCTAGACAGTCCTCTGTCCTCCAATTCAGCAAATTCACCTCTCTTAACGGTCAGATCAGAAGTCAAAGGCTCAATACGATCTATATAGTTAACCCTTGGAGGCCCGTTATTGTGGCTCCGGGGGTAGTTCTCTGCTTGCTTACTATCAAAGTTTCTCCCATAGGCAACAGGATGACGATTAGATAGAGAATCTGGTTTTCTAACTCCGCCGTGCTTTATTCTAGTGTCAAAGTGCTCTCTAAGGTCATTAACTGAAGTTGCTCCAGCAGAATCATCATTTACTTCCATCTGCAAGCTTCTTCCCGGTAGAGAATCTCTATGCTTAGACAAAGGAAGTGTTTGCTTATAGTGGCTGTCAGATTGTTTTTCACGATGCCGGGGTGCATGCCTTATCTCTACACCTGACTCATCCAAATCCATTGGATGATAGCTCTGTGGATTGTATCTTTCATACATCTGTCATGAAATGGGATAAACGTAAGATTTTACATATACAGGTTAGCAAAAGTGTAGTGACAGGTGAAATCGTCACAATATAATTTGTAGAAAGCATCAGTAGTCAGTAGAGGTCGCTAGGCGTAACCCATTTACTAATGCCAAAAAAAAAAAAAAAAAAAAAAAAAAAAAAAAAAAAAAGAAGAAGAAGAATTACATCATTATATAAAACATGATGTAAAATATATTATAGAATCATATTTGGCAGAGAGCTTATTTATAAAGAATTTTATTAGAATAAAATAAATATTCGAGTCAACAACTCAAAAAAATGCCCAAAGCTCATTTGAAAAGTATTAAGTTATTCTTAATGTACAAGCACCAGCAATTATTAATAGAACTATGATACCATCATGTTGATCAAATGAATTTCCTAATATACACAATAAAATTAGAAGAATGCATACGTTGTTGGAATTAGGATGTTGGAATGAGTTAGATCCATCCAGTGATTGTAACGCAGTCCGGTCATTATAATAGTAGGATTCTGAAAAAATATCAAGAACTAATGATAAGAGCCACAACCATAGTATCTCAATATCAAGTTACGAGAAGGTATTTCCATTATCTTGTCATTTAAACAATGAAGTCAAACTCGGTCTCTATTTTCAATAGTGAGCGATCATATTAACATTAGCATCCCATATGAACAATATAAGAAAGATAAACACAGGAAGGTGGTTATATTTAGATTAAACAGGTAAAACAAATCACATAGAGCTAATACTACTTACGGTTGACCGGATCCGTTCCCAGGTTTTCAAATGCACCAGGAGGAAGCTCCTCAAATTCAATACCAAGTGGTGGACCATCTTCTCGATAATGTCTTCCCAATTGCCTTTTGACAGCTGTAATTGCAGCATTCTCAACCTGACCTTTCACCTTTAAAAATCCTGATGGGCCCGTCCGGCCCTTCACACTTTTTACATCACTATGGGTAGGATATATTGATGTTAATGTACCTAAACGATCTACATTTTGAGGGCGAAATTTATCTTTTAATGGCGAGCTACTTCCTGAAGATGTATCATCATCCATATCCATGTTATTGTTATGTTGACTTACATGGTCAAACGGAACTTCTGTTGGAAAAAGACCCTCAGCAGTAAATCTTCTACTCTCAACTTCCTTTGGTTCAAAATGCTTGTTATCCCCTTGTTTGGTGCTACCACAAGAATCTTGTCTGAGTCCACTGCCACGATCCTGTATGACACCACTTGACCGATCTTGTTTTCCATGTGTTTGGATTTCATCATTTGGTGATTTGTTTTTGTCCTTTAATCTTCTGTGACAAAACCACCCAGATACTTGTTTTTCTGATAATCCAATTGACTCTGCAACTTCAAGTTTCATGGCTTCTGTGGGATATTTATGTTCTGCAAAAAAAGAGTGAAAATGTTTCTTTAGCAATTTATGGCTACATCTAGAGAAAAATATAAGTAAACAGATGCAATAGAGATAGCAAGAAGGGTGCATCAGCGGGTGAAAATGGGTTCAGGTTGAAATGGACCTTGTAGTATGGGTCGATACTCAGAAACAGTCAGTTTGGGGTTCCACTTATTAGAACAAAATAGTGCATCAGTTATAGTTACAACAAGAAAAGAACAAGAACACTGTTCTAGCACTAATATAAATATTTGAGTAAGATATAAGTTTAAAAGATTGTATGCATAAATAAATAAAGTTTCCACAATTTTTGACCCATTTGACTTGTTTGATATAAAACACAATCCAATAGCTCAATCATAAGTAAAACAGGCAGAATTTATCACTTCTAAAAATGAAGCAACAGATGAAACGCATACCATTGTAAAAGTTCTCTAGTGCTATAAGTTGCTTTGGTGTCTTGTGAATTCTCTTGGGTTTCTTATCAAGAAGTGCTCCATTCTCATCAGCTTGAACTCCTTGAGGTTCTACAATATAAACCACAGAATGAACAGCATAAATTGATACGTTTTACTTTGACTCTTCACTCGCCTTAATTCCAAACTAATATTATAATACTCAGATTTACTAAAGCGATGTAACGGGATAGTAAAGAAAATGGTGTCATTCTTCACTAGTCTCAAATCTGCATTTTTTATCTGACACATTCAACATACATATAATCTCCCTATCACCCTGAAATAAGTGCCTTCCTTTAGTTTGACATGCTTACTTGTAAAATAATAAGATTAAGGTATGCACTTTTATTCAAAAATCAAAAGCCACTTTTGTAGGGAGACCGGAGACTTGACACCTTTCCATGGAGGGAGTAGGAAAATAAGGTGGCCATTAAACTCATGAAATATCAAAAAGTCGTTTCTTTTTTATCTTCAATTGATCATGATCGTTGTGATGTGAAGGTATATTGAATTAGTAATTACATGAATTGTACAGTTACAAGTGGTATAGAAATATAAAGATGTTTGGAGATAATCAGGAATATAAAATTCAAACCAGCGTTTACACCATCTTTAGGTCAAAAAAAGGAATGAGATAGCCTTCATTTATAAATTGTACTCATGTAACCCGTAAATATGGACATAAAAGTGGTCATTTTTATCATATGCACACACTCCTTTTATGATAAATCCTGCCCTAGTTATATTATCTGCAAACGCAGTACATTTCCATGCCTCAAGAATTATAGATCAACTGCAAGCCACACGATTGATGAATCATATACTAAATTCAGGATTTTTATCTAAGAGATATTGCTTTGATATTCAACATATAATTCCAACCACTAACACTTGAAATCAAGCCAGTGGACTGTTTAATACCTTTAAAGACATAAAAACATTTTGGGTGCGTTTAGTTGGAGAAAAAACTTCTCTTGTTTTCTATCTCTAGTTTTGTAAAAATTTGGAAGGGAAATTTATCTCCACAAAACACTTGAAAATATGGAAAATGCGTTTAGTTGCTATTTGTAATTTCTATTTTGAAGAAGGGGTTGTGGGTTACAAGGGAAAACAAGGAAAACAACTAAAATTTGTTTTGTAATTTTCCTTGTTAAGTTAGGAAATAGGGGATTTTGTGTTTTGCTAAACATTTTGTTGTTAAACGCTTATTTGAACGCGATCTGTGTTTTCCTTGTTTTCCACAAAACATTTTGTGGAAAACAAGGGTGTTTTCCCCCAACTAAACGCACCCTTTATATTTTTTGCATGAAAGCTGAATTATCTAGATAACCTAATTCACGTTTTCTTAAACTAGTTCTAAAACAGATCTAGCAAAACGTTAATAAGCCTTTCCAATTCACAAACCCTGCCCAGAGGACTTTTATAATAATTTATATTATAAAAATTGAGATTTACATGACACACTGGCAATATGTTTTGGTACATCATTCCAGCATACTTGGTACACCGTACCGGAGCGATCTCAAATAAACCTACCCCCACCGAACAGAGTTTTGGGTACCTAGCCAACTGTGATCCCGTAACGATCCCCAATCCATGCGACTATGGACCCATAGGAACATGGCTATTTTGGTGCATAGTCCTCTTCTACGGAAACAGATAACCTACACGCCTGAGGGGTGGGTCTCGACTAGAGAATCACAAGCCCCCAACTACTAGGCTACTCCCTAGAGGTTTCAGCAAACAGATCTAGTATAACGTTATATCTATTCATCTCCTTATTTGATAGAAACATCTATTCTATAAAAAAAAAACAACCCTAAATTAATCAATACTTGCAGTACATGGGCATACAATTACCTGCCAGCCAAAAGCTAAATTAGGTTGAGTGTATGGGATTGCTTACTTTTTTTTCTGCTTATTTTGTCATAAAATAAGCAGTTTCTAATTATGCTCAAATAAAAGAAAAGCAGTTTCTAATAATCAGGAAGGGAGCTGCTTATTTCAAAGTGCTTGCTAAATTGGCATATTTGACCTTAAACCTTTAATCAATAGATTTAGGGGGTGTTAGTTTAAGCTTTATATGTGAGCTTATGAGCTTATGTGATTTCGGCTTAGATAACATAAGCCTCAATTTTTTGGCTTATTCTGAGACTTATGGGCTTATATAAGATTGTTGTGATACAACAATCTTATATAAATCTCCGCAATCACAAAAGCTGATAAGCCCACATATAATAAGCTTTAAACAAACACCCCCTTAATAAAAAAACATTAGAACAAGTTATTATATTTCATCCCGATTAAGTAATAATTAATCTATAGCAGAGTATATAAAAAGCAATCCCAAACAACTATGAATCAGATCTTAGAATGCTGAATGAAAAAAGAATCTAAATTGCTAAATTAAACACATATAATATAATAATAATTAAGCAACAAACTGGATACCTTCCATAAGTGATTGTCTAATTAAGCTATCATAACAATTAGGCGGAGAATGCAAGGAAATGGATTTTAGGGTTTGTTTAATTTAATTTAATGGAATGGAAGAAGAAGATGAAACGTAATTTTTTGAAGGAATAAATAAATCTGCTGGTTGCTGTGGTAGTTCTTTTTGGTTTTGATGACCAAAATTTAATTCCTTCAATTCAATTCAAGCTGCTATTCTTTTCTGCTTTCTACGTCAACCAATCCATTGTCTTTTCCCCTTATTATTGTGTTTTTTCTTTTTCCTTAATTTCTATTTTTTTTTAATTAATTTTTCATTTTTACTCGTCTCGCTTTAAACTAACTATTTGAAAAGTGAAAACTTCATTCGTTTATCTGCTTGATTTTTGTTATTTAAATTTTATCCATTATAAATTTTACCTTTTATATAAATTATATTTTCGTCTTTTATATAAATTATATTTTCGTTGTGATAACGTAATAGAAATAAAACATAACCATTCGTTAAAACAAAATATAATATTGTTATTATGAAACGTTAACATAGAAAATTTGATATTAAAAAATAAAAAATTAATGTCTCTTGTGCAAGTATGTTTCTCATGAATACATTGACATATTTTTGGCACAGTAGGCAGTAACAATCATCATCTTCATAATCTATACTATTATATAATGTATTTGGGACTATTTTATAATTAGAAAGGCTTAAAAATTCAGACTTTTACTTACTAATTATGGAAACAACCACCAATAACAATCACCCCCAACAATTTATAACCACTTCAACAATCACCCCCAACAATTTATAACCACTTCACAACCACCCCAACCACCACTTTCCACCACCCCACCTCCCTCCTCCCTCCTCTTCACCCCAACAATCCGCCCCCGCATCGCGCGGACACCTTTCTAGTATTATATAAAGTCGCATTGTGCTCATTCCCAATCATTTGCCTAATCTTTTTCCCTCATACTATGGAGTATATCAACATTTTATTTTATTTTTCCTTTATCTTCAAATCTTCAACATTTAGCATCTCAACATCAACAATATCAAAACTATTTTTTTCCATTAACTTTCAAATCTGAATTTGTACTATTAACTTCCAAATTCAAATATTTAACACTTCGATTATAAAAATCAATGTTATTTGATAAATCAACTTTATCATCTTTGACAAATTCTTTGATATCCGTTACTTTATTTTGATCGATTTGTTTAGTAATTCGCATGGTAAATTCCAATTGTAAAAAAAAAGGTATCTGCATAGAATTGTGTAAAAGAAAAATCAACAATAATAATATTGTAAACACACATAACCATAAAAAGTATATTAAACAAATTTTGAAACATGCATGTAAAATTGATTAAAAGATTGCATGCATACAATGAGTAGTATCATAAACGTTTAAATTAAGATTAATAAATCAATAATTATTGTTAAACAAAAAAAACTATATTAATCATTGTGGAATTAAAATAACATAAAACGTGTATGTATGAATTTTAAATATGTTAATCAATAATCATAATCAAACAATTTTTATTGAAAAAAACTATATTGAGCAAACCTCCAGGAATTAAAACCGCATAAAGGGTGTATGTATTAATAAATTAAGGTTAAGAACTACATGTGCTTATATAGGTATAATTGATTCGGGTGAATTTAGTTAGACGTTTATTAAGCCCATTAGATTTAGGAAAACGAAAAACACATTAGATTTATTAAAAAAACCAAAAGCCTGTAATATATATGCACCAAGCCCAAAATTCAAATTATAAAATTCTCTTTGCATGTGTTTCAAATAATTCATGTTCTGATGGCGTGGTTGTTTTGATTTTGTGAAAGGTCCGTTATAATGCTTGATTTATACATATATTCTATATAGTTATTTAGTAGTTTAATAGTATTTCTTATGGACTTTCGATGCTTAAAGGCATGAAAAAACATTTCAGGTTCACTCGATGAAGGATCTCAAAAGAATACAAGAGTAGTTCGTTTATCATAAAGAAATGCAAGTCTTGGAATCAAGTATGAAATAAAGTGTAGAAACATCAAAATTACGCCGAACTTAACAAAATGGACGCCGGTTACGTGAAGCTTCGTCAAATATACAATCCTAATAATCATCAGAAGCACGCCAGTTATGTTAATATGTATGGCGCTCCATGACCCTTTTGTCGCCAAGGAAATACAAGAAGCACTGGTTTTATCTGGAATTGCACCGTACTTTAGAAGCTGATCAGTTTTCAGCCTATTTATTCTACCCTATCTCACCTCATTTGATACCATATGAAAAACATAACTTATTCTCTATGAATTTCCACCATCAACCTCAGTCAATAACACTAATTGGAGCAGGGATCTTGGTACTTATTTTTAGGGAACTTAAATAATTTGGGTTTTGGTATATTGATCACTAGTGACAGTGGTGTCATCCTTATATCCGATTCCAAAGTTGTATGTCTTATGTTATATTTCATTTTGCTATTGAATTGATATTTGATATAGCCATGTCAGGCTAAACTTCTTATGGTTGCTTGGATGTGTTAATATAATAAAGTGTGTTTGATAATGCTATGATCTTATTCGATTGCTTGTTTATGTGTCAGAACCTATTGTGCTTTAAACTTGTTGTAATTGTTTATCACTTCTGATTGTATGTGCTAATTGGGATAGGTCGAAAGAACCTGTTAGTATCTTATAATTGTCAAGTCTTGTCTATGAGTCTTGATTAATTGGTTGGAAGAATCTACTCTTTTTAAGGGATAAACAATTAAGTTTCTATAATTGCAGTAGTCTAGCAAATCTGTGAAAACAAGCTTGCTTGATTAGTATACATAAATCTTGTATCAAACTATTTAACTTATGAAAACGCTATTTTGACGAAAATAGCTTTTTGTGAACTAAACTAAAAAGAAATTGTTCTTGCTACTGAGATTATTGTCATTTATCTACTACTGAGTTATAAAACTTAATGCATTTACCCCGCTGAACCTGAGGTTTATGATGCATACAAGTATTTTTGTATCCAAGTAATCACGTCTGTCTCATATTTGAATTCATCTTTAAAACGCCCTTATTTGCATAATTGCCTTAATTTGATCTAAACCATTATAAGTAGTTTATGTGATTACTAGAATAAAATAGTCCATGTGAATCGAAATAGGAAGGAGCACATTTATATTACCAAAATGAACATTTTTTCAACTATTTGTTAGATGCAAGACATGTGGCAAATCCAATGGCTATAAACTAGGGGCACAATTACATAATTTACCAAGTGCGCCACTTTTTCAATATAAAATGTTTAGGGGCACTCAAAACTCATGTGCGCCTAGCTAAAAAAATGAAAGCACCTATAGCAAATTAAAGTGCTTTGTTTTAAAGTGCTCCTTGGTTATGGTGTCAGTGTACTACATGGTGTAAGTGTACTTTTGTTCATTTTGGTAAAATTAATTAAATTGGTTTGTTCTTATAAAGAGGGTACCAATTTTAGTTCATTATAGTAATTTAGTTTATACTTTTACCCGTGTGTTTTGGAATTAAGAAAATGGTAGAACTAGTATTATAAATTTAAAGCTTTCGAGACAAATCAGTCCGCTATACAATATGTTTGGGTTTAATTTTTGTTAGATTAAGCTTTTGCTTAAACTTTGTTTGATAAATGGTTATCTACAATATTACCACTTATCATAAATTAAAGTCATTAATAATGGAAAAAATTATGAACAAAAACATGTAATAAGTGCAGAAACAATATATACTTCATAGATGGATAGTTCAAGTTTGATATTTATTTTTGCTATGTGGAGAGGTTGAGGGTCGCTTCCTAGAGAGCCAAGCAGATTCTGTGTTGGGTCACTGAATTCCCCAATCTTCCTCTAACCAGGATTTGAATATAAAATAACCTAAGTGTTTAATATCCGTAAACACAAACAAGTCACTAAGTGAACAGTATCTCAGTGAGTCATCTTCAGGATGCTTAGACGAGCCTATGAAGAAAGGTTCACCATTCAGTGAGGTAGAACTCAACGAGTGGCATCTAAGCCAAGAAGATGGTGATGGGTTCAGTGAGGATGACAATAACTCACTGAACTCCGAAGACTCCTCAACAACTATTGAAGTACTGAAGACTGAAGACATGACGACTGAAGTATGGGCGGGACAAGGCGGGAAAGTTTGAATGTATCACCAAGTGTCCTTATCAACCTGAAGTCAAACTTTCCCTTAATGGCATAACGTCAGGATGGTGTCATTACTGTGCATCAGAAAGGCACATTGTCCTTTACCCAATATAGTCTATTGTAATAGAGACAAAATATGTAAGTATTTTGTCTCTACTAGTTAGGTCATCATTTTGTCTTTATCAGTAACGTTGTAATTTACTTGTGTATAAATAGGTAGCATAAGTGAGGAGTAAAAGTAGGCAAGTTTGTGTAATTAATGCTTAGCATTCACAAACCACTTTTACTCCTCCAAAGAACAACATTGTCCCTGAGATTGCTACGTCAACCAATCCATTGTCTTTTCCCCTTATTATTATGTTTTTCTTTTTTCTTAATTTCTAATTTCTTTTTAATTAATTTTTCATTTTTACTCGTCTCGCCTTAAACTGTCTGTTTGAAAAGTAAAAACATCATTCGTTTATCTGTTTGATTTTTGTTATTTAAATTCTACCTTTTATATAAATTATATTTTCGTTATGATAACGTAATAGAAATTAATTTTTCATTTTTACTCGTCTCGTCTCAAATTAACTGTAATAACTTACATGAAAAAAAAAAGTAAAAACCTCATTCGTTAATCCGTTTTAGTCTCAAAACTAGTTTTAGATCATCGTCCACAGACGAGGCTTTGGGTTCGATTTGCTAGATTAATACATGAACATGGAGTTGTGGGTTTGATTTTTGTTATTTAAATTTTATCCATTTTAAATTCTACCTTTTATATAAATTATATTTTCGTTTTGATAACGTATATAAATAAAGTATAACCCTTCAATAAAACAAAACATAATATTGTTAATATAAAACATTAACATAAAAAATTTGATATTAAAAAATAAAAAATTAATGTCTCTTGTGCAAGTACGTTCCTCATGAATACATTGACATATTTTTTGGCACAGTAGGCAGTAACAATCATCATCTTCGTAATATTATATAAAGTCGCATTGTGCTTATTCCCAATCCTTTAAATAATCCTTTTCCCTCATACTATGGAGTATATCAACATTTTATTTTATTTTTCCTTTGTCTTCAAATCTTCAACATTTAGCATCTCAACATCAACCATATCAAAACTATTTCTTTTTCCCATTAACTTTCAAATCTGAATTTGTACTATTAACTACCAAATTTGAATATTTAACACTTTGATTATAAAAATCAACGTTATTTGATAAATCAACTTTATCATCTTTGACAAATTCTTTGATATCCGTTGCTTTATCTTGATCGATTTGTTTAGTAATTCGCATGGTAAATTCTAATTGTAAAAAAATATGTATCTGCATAGAATTATGTAAAAGAAAAATCAACAATAATAATATTGTAAACACACATAACCATAAAAAGTATATTAAACAAATTTTGAAACATGCATGTAAAATTGATTAAAAGATTGCATGCATACAATGAAATGGTATCATAAACGTTTAAATTAAGATTAATAAATTAATAATTATTATTAAACAAAAAAACTATATTAATTATTGTGGAATTAAAATAACATAAAACGTATGAACTTTAAATACGTTAATCAATAATCATAATCAAACAATTTTTATTGAAAAAAACTATATTGAGCAAACCTCGAGGAATTAAAACCGCATAAAATGTGTATGTATTAATAAATTAAGGTTAAGAACTGCATGTGCTTATATAGGTATAATTGATTCGGGTGAATTTAGTTAAACGTTTATTAAGCCCATTAGATTTAGGAAAACGAAAAGCACATTAAATTTATTAAAAAAACCAAAAGCCTGTAATATTTATGCACCAAGCCCAAAAGTCAAATTATAATATTCTTTTTGCATATGTTTTAGATATTTATGCACCAAGCCAAAAAAACATTTTAGGTTCACTCGATGAAAGACCTCAGAAGAATACAAGAGTAGTTCGTTTATCATAAAGAAATGCAAGTCTTGGAATCAAGTATGAAATAAAGTGTAGAAACATCAAAATCACGCCGAACTTAACAAAATGTACGCCGGTTACATGCTTCGTCAAATATACAATCCTAATAATCATTAGAAGCACGCCAGTTATGTTAATATGTACGGCGCTCCATGACCCTTTTGTCGCCAAGGAAATACAAGAAGCACCAGTTTTATATGGAATTGCGCCGTACTTTAGAAGCTGATCAGTTTTCAGCCTATTTATTCTACCCTATCTCACCTCATTTGATACCATATGAAAACATAACTTATTCTCTATGAATTTCCAACATCAACCTCAGTCAATAACACCAATTGGAACAGGGATCTTGGTACTTGATTTTAGGGAACTTAAATAATTTGGGTTTTGGTATATTGATCACTAGTGACAGTGGTGTCATCCTTATATCCGATTCCAAAGTTGTATGTCTTATCTTATATTTCATTTTGCTATTGAATTGATATTTGATATAGTCATGTCAGGCTAAACTTATTATAGTTGCTTGGATGTGTTAATATAATAAAGTGTGTTTGGTAATGCTATGATCTTATTCGATTGCTTGTTTATGTGTCAGAACCTATTGTGCTTTAAACTTGTTGTAATTGTTTATCACTTCTGATTGTATGTGCTAATTGGGATAGGTCGAAAGAACCTGTTAGTATCTTATAATTGTCAAGTCTTGTCTATGAGTCTTGATCAATTAGTTGGAAGAATCTAGTCTTTTTAAAGGATAAACAATTAAGTTTCTATCATTGCAGTAGTCTAGCAAATCTGTGAAAACATGCTTGCTTGATTAGTATACATAAATCTTGTATCAAACTATTTAACTTATGAAAACGCCATTTTGACGAAAATAGCTTTTTGTGAACTAAACTAAAAAGAACTTGTTCTTGCTACTGAGATTATTGTCTTTTATCTACCACTGAATTATAAAAACTTAATGCATTTACCCGCTGAACCTGAGGTTTATGATGCATACAAGTATTTTTGTATCAAAGTAATCACATCTGTCTCATATTTGAATTCATCTTTAAAACGCCCTTATTTGCATAATTGCCTTAATTTGATCTAAACCATTATAAGTAGTTTATGTGATAACTAGAATACAGTAGTCCATGTGAATCGAAATAGGACGGAGCACATTTATATTACCAAAATGAAATTTTTTTTCAACTATTCGTTAGATGCAAGACATGTAGCAAATCCAATGGCTATAAACTAGGGGCACAATTACATAATTTACCAAGTGCACCACTTTTTCAATATAAAATGTTTAGGGGCACTCAAAACTCATGTGCGCCCTCTTGTGCGCCTAGCTAAAAAAACGAAAGCACCTATAGCAAATTGAAATGCGCTTTGTTGTTAAGTGCTCATTGGTTATGGTGTCAGTGTACTACATGGTGTAAGTGTACTTTTGTTCATTTTGGTAAAATTAATTAAATTGGTCTGTTCTTATAAAGAGAGTACCAATTTTAGTTCATTCTAGTAATTTAGTTTATACTTTTACCCGTGTGTTTTGGAATTAAGAAAATGGTAGAACTAGTATTACAAATTTAAAGCTTTCGAGACAAATTAGTCCGCTATACAATATGTTTGGGTTTAATTTTTGTTAGATTAAGCTTTTGCTTAAACTTTGTTTGATAAATGGTTATCTACAATATTACCACTTATCATAAATTAAAGTCATAAATAATGGAAAAAATTATGAACAAAAACATGTAAATAAGTGCAAAAACAATATATACGTCATAGATGGATAGTTCAAGTTTGATATTTATTTTTGCTATGTGGAAAGGTTGAGGGTCGCTTCCTAGAGAGCCAAACAGATTCTGTCATCAACACTTTTCACTAGCTTAAGGTTCGTGTTGACTTTCATCAAAATCTTCCGAGCTAAATTTGAGAAACTTTGGTTGCACTTGAAGCCACATCAAGTGTTGGTAATGCCTTCGTGTAAAAACACTAAAACTACTATCTACTTAAATTTTTATCAAGAAAATTTCAAGCAATTTTACAAAACTGTAGAAACTAGAAGGGGATGGGGTTTGAATAGTTTCACTGTTTAGAATTACGTTTTAAAAACTTTCAGTTCTTTTATGTTCTTTTTTGAAAAACCGTTTGATTCAAAGTTATGTGATATCTATGAACACAATAATAATGCGTAAAATAAGTAAAGTAAAAACTAGAAGTAAAGGAAGAAAACAACCAAACTGAGACACGGAGATTTATAGTATTTCGGCATGAAGCTCACTCTTCGTCCTACTCTACTCCTCAAGTACCACACTCGAGAGTTCACAATCACTATGTCAACACACTCCCTTTAGGCGGAGCAAACCATACACCAAAGCTTACACCAAATTTAACGACACTAAGTGGAATGTCGGGTCATAATCCTAGCTAGAACCAATCTACACAAAGCCTACGTGGCTACACGACCAAGCACTCTTGTCCACTTGGATTTACATACAATCCAAGTCTTCACATGGACGATCACCCCGTCCAAATCTTCACATGGATGATCACCCTGATGTGTGCTTTTTCACACATCCTTTTTAGCCTTAAATCGGACCAAATACACCAAATACTAACCAAATATGCCAAGAGAATGTGTATTTTTGTATTTGTGTATGTGCAGGTACGGATATGCGAAAAATGAACAAAAACAAAGCAAAACTGACAAAAACGAGCACGAGATTGGAAAAAGGTCAAAAGCCGGAGTCGGGGAAGCAAAATAATCAAAGAAAGCTCAAAATTGCATAAGAAGTCCTCAGAGATTCATCAAAGTGCAAAATTAGTCCTGTGAAAAGATTTAAAGAAATGGCAATTTTAGTCCCTGTACTTTTAGATATTTACAAAAATGGTCCCTTGAAGAAAGATTTGAAGAAAAGACAAAAGAGACCCTCCAAGAATTCAAAAAAGTCAAAATGAGCCCTTGGATATTACTTTTGGAAAATTACAGTTTTGGTCCCTATGGTTTGCATCAAGGCTGTCAAACTCGCGAGTTTACACGTAAGATCGTACGATCTTACGTGCACACTAGTCAAAATCGTGTAGGATCGTGGTAGGATCGCATCTGAGGTAGGATCGTAAGTAAGATCGTAGGATCGCACGTAAGATCGTAGGATCGACACGCGATCCGAGTTCACCTTTTTTTTTTTTTTTTTTTTTTTTTTTTTTTTTTTTTAATCTTTTAAGTCCATCCCACTTGCTTAGGAAAAAAAACAAACGTGTGTTTTACTAATGTTTAGTGAGTAAACCACTATTGTTTCAGTTTCTAAATAGATTATAGTTTATATATAGTTTTCTACTTTTCTAAATAGATTATAGTTTAAAAGTGTTCAATAGTTTAATTTACTTTACTTCACTGCGATTAAACTAATCAAAGGGTATGTTTTGGAATGCCACTTATTAAACGTTTGCTTTCTTGAAATCATGTTGATTGCTCGTATATTTTGAGACATTTAGGACCTATGTTATGTAATATTATTCCACTAAATCGTTAATGTAACAATTGAAATTTGACCTTTTTGTGTTTTACTATTACTTTGGTGTTTGAAATTTGAACTTAGTCATTTTTAAGAGGATATTATATGAATTTATCTTTGACGTTGAATTGAAATGTAAAACAGTTTGACTCGTATATCATTTGTTTACAAAATATGACAAATTGGTAGGATCGTAGGATCGCGATCCGATCTTACGATCTCGATCTTGCAAAGACAAAAACGATCCTGCGCGGGATCGCGATCTTGACAGCCTTGGTTTGCATAATTACAACTTTGGTCCTTGTTTAATCTCATTACTCCTAAAACCTTAAAAACAATTCCAACCTGGTCCAAAATTATATCAAGCCCAAAACAACACAAAGCCCACCACCCTTCTCCATTATACCCGGTCCATCCCATTTTAACCCAAGTCAAACTATCCTAATACCCGGTCAACCACAACAATAATAAAAACAATACCCAAACACTTCCCGCCCCTTTTACCCCCAAATTACCCCGAATTACTGTAGCCTATGAACCCTAAAATTCACCCCACGCATAAATTACCTCGTACTCCAATAATAACCTAATCATTTGGCTTCTAGAATCTCACGCACATGTCAGGAATGTGCCAGAAGGGACACGTGGACCAATGATTTAACACACGGAGGATACATCACATCAATAAATCAATCCAAGGGCTAAGGATGGTGGGAAACATCTGGAACGTGATCTAATGGTATTGAGGGACACAGAGAAAGCACAAGTGCACACGGATAGGTGACTTGGCATCATTCCAATCGGCTATAAATAGAGGCTTCTCCTCCTCATTAGCTTGTGTAGGTTTTATAATAATTTTAGTTTTTCTGTTTTAAGTTTTCATTGTAATCTTCTATTTCAAAGTATTGTACTCATTTTATTTCTATTAATATAATTCAAGTTTTTAGTTTCAGCTTATTGTCTTAAATTTTAGCTTAATCTCTTCAAATACTTCTTATTAGTTTAATTAATAGTTAGTAGTTATTTCAATTACTGTTTTAAATTTCTGTTTCTGTTGTACTTATATTAAAAATCCAAAAAATAAGAAAATCAGAAAAAATATAAAAAATATTGTTTCCATTCTTCATTTAATCTTCAACTAGCTCATTCTGTTTTTATTAAGCTCATATAAGTTAGTCTATAGCTTACTGTGAGCTTATTTAATCATTGTCTCTTATTATTCAAAAGTCAAACAAAAAGTCAACTGTGAGCTTATTTCCATTAAGCCAGCTTATAATTGGAGTTAGAGGCAGCCATAAGGTGTCCATTGGTCTGTCTAAAAGACAGGCAAGCTTAGTGAACCCCCTCTTTTCTGCTGAGGGGGATTTTGTTGTAAGTATTTCATTTAAATTTTATTTCTATTGCATTTTTAGAGTAATTCTAGTGTAGATCTTTTATTATTAGCTTATTTTTGTCATTGCATCATAAGTAGTATAGTAGTATTGATTTTATCATTTCATAACTATTTGAGTTCATTTGGTTTATAACTGTTGCACTTATCTGTCATAGTCATCTGGATTTGTGTGCTTGAGTTTTTGAGTTTGTTTGTCATTTGAGATCTGTGTTGTTGGATTCATAATATCATAATTGATCATAAGTTGTATCTGAGTGTTTTTGAATTGAATTAAGGTTCTGCTATTGCTTATGGTTTAGACAGTCACAATATAAGGTTGTTTGGATCTGTGTTGTTTGCTCAGCGTATTGTGTTCTAAAGGGTATAAGCAACTTAGATACCACACTTAGGTTGAATTCAGGTTTATTCAAGCATACTTTTAGTAGGTTACTTTATAAAAAGTCAGAAATTATTTTGTTAGTTTCATATCTGCCATCTGTTAGAACTTAATAAGCTTAAATCTCAAATTTTAGTTTAGAAATAGTTTAGTTAGCTTAATTTAGTTGCACTTTAGCTTAAAATTACATAATCATTCATTTAAGTTTAGTAGAATTTAGATTTAGTCAACTTTGTAAAAAACTCAAAAAAGTCAAAAAGGTCTTGTACTCAGAATTGGCCAGATTTTCTAGATCATTTTTAGAGTTCATTACTGTATGGAATTTGAATTTGAAAGTTGATTTGTAGAATTTGGTAGCTTGTAAACATATATCAAAAAGAATTTTCAGAATTGGAACTTATTTGCTTATCTAAAAAGCAATTGGAAGGTGTCTGTTTGACCCTGTTTCTACCCTGTGCATCAGCTTTTGGTTGAAATTCTAGGGTTCCTTAGGTTAAGCATTTTAGATCTAGTACCTGTTCTATTGGCTTAATTGAGATCTCAGCTTGTTAGTGAGTGGTTTGCCCCCATAAGCTTGCATCTCTAAGCTTATTTACTCCTGCTTATTGGCTTATTTAATGGTGTAGTTGGAACATAGGGTCTGTTTAGTTTTTAGGGCTGCAACTGAGGTTTAGTGTTTGTAATCTGAGTTTTGTGATTCATACAAATGAGAGAGTTGGAGGAAGAAGAGAATTGTAACACAAGTTACGTGTGTGTGATGACCCATCTATAACACTTCGTTTCTAGACGAATACGAGTGTTTTTCTCTTGCACTTTGATATAGACGGTAACGGGTCACTTATAGACACATATCGACATGTTATAGTGATCAAAGAAGGGAGGAAGAAAGACTAGAATGTTTTTGTGCCAAGAGGATTATTTTTTTGAGTAAAACAGTGTTGTATTTATAGGCACCAGGAGGAGCGGGGAACGGTCCCTTAAAGTTGGACGGTCTCGTATATATAAGGGACCGTCCCGACATATACTCCTGTTTTTGTCCTGATGTGGTGAAAGTTTATCTGGTGAAAAAATTATCTAATTTGAGTGGGAAACCTAGCTTTTGGGAGATTTGAAATTTAAATTTATTTTCTTTAATAAAACATTTCTTTTTTGTCGATGCAAATAATGTCCTAAAAACGTTATTTATATCTTTCGGTAACTCTACGTTTTGATGATAACAAAATGTGAAAATACTTTATGTCAAAATTAACGTAAACAAGTTTTTAGCCGAAATATCCTGTTTCCACGTAAATCACTCTAGGTAAGAACAAACAAATTTACAACTTGACAAATGATCAAAAAAGTGAATTTGTGTTTCAAACTTCACATTTTTAATGTGACAAAACATTTTTCCAAAAATATACTTAACAAATTATTTTTGAATTATAAAGAAATGTTTTAATTGGATAAATAAGTTTTAAAATCACAACAGCTATTCCCCCCCCCCCCCCAAATCAGCTCCAAACTTCCCCAAATAAACTTTCACCACTAAAAACAAAAAATGAAGCGTCATTTGTCTGGCACGGTACCACTAAATTAGTGGTACCATCTGGTATTTAATGGTATCGTCTCACAATAACGGGCAAATTTTTTCTGCCTATAAATATCAGCCCACTTCACAGTTTTGGGCAGTGTTGCAAAAATCGGCTGAGGCGGCCGATTAATCGGCGATTAATCGGCCTCGGCCCTGGAACTTGTAGGAAATTCCAAGGTAATCGGCCGAGTCAAGAAAATCGGCCGATTAATCGGCCAAAAATCGCAACTCGGCCCCCGACCGCCTCGGGACCGATTCACGATTTTTGCAACATTGGTTTTGGGGCATCTTTTTTCACACAAAACTTTCTGAGTTTAATCCTCTATTCACACTTACATTTCATTGATCATTAGTTAGTTTTCTTTTGTTTAAAGAGTGATCCTTTCATCCAACCAAAAATCACCTTCATTCCTTTATTACTCAAGAGAAGAACACAAAGTATCAAGAAGATACAAGGTGTTAGAGTCTTTGTGTAGTGCACTTGCATTACTTTTAGTTTGCTTGATTGTATCTTGATATATATCAAGTGTCATAGTCTTGTTTAGTCATCTTGTGTTGATCATTATGATCTTGTTGAGATCTTGGAGATCTCTTGTAGCTTGTGTGTTAGTGTCTTGATCATTGTAGCTTGTGTGTTAGATGCATGATTGAAGTGAAGTCGGATGAGGTGCTTAGGGACAGCCTTACTGTTGAGATACCTTTACTTGATGGGTTAGGTTCGACTATTGAGAAGATACGAGTTGAATACGAGTGGAAACCACCTCGTTATGATAAGTGTAAGATTTTTGGTCATACTCTGATTGATTGTCCTAAATTTGGTCCAACTACTACTCAGCCTACACCAAGTGTTTATGATGGTTTCCAAACGGTCAATACTAAGAAGAAGAGTAATAGTGGTGGCCAATCTGGTCCTAATAAAGGAGGTTTTACAAAGCCTAACGTGGGCAAAAAGATGCAATATAGACCCAAAGTGCCTCCTACTGAACCCAATAGAGTGGATGGAACTAATAAGAAGACTTCTGATGTGGCTAGTTCGAGTGGAACGAAGATTTCTACATCTAACCAGTTTGATGCTCTTAATATGGATGATACAGATGTTTTTGGTATTCCTACTAATGACACCAACAAGGATGTGGTTTCTGGTCGTACAATGGAAGTTAATGAGGATGAGTCGTTAAAGACTAGTAATGTATCACAAGATCCTCTTGTGAGTGATATGAAAGAGAAGGAGCAGTATGGGTCTCCTAAGATTAGTATTTCTCCTGCTCCGTCTACCTCTTCTACTAAGAGGGTTAACCCATTTTCTAAGGTGGGTGAGGTTGTGGTTTTTGATAGTGATGATGATGAGGTTCTTAACATGTTCGACGAATCAGCAAATCTGTTTGGTGGTGGTCATGAGCGTGAAGATGAGTTTGATTACTATGATGATTATTCGAAGCAAATTTATGATCTTCCATGGAATTTGGATGCTCTTAATGCCATGTAAGGCTTTAATCTCCAAGGTCGTAGGAAGTAGTTTACATTTTTGTCAGAGTCTTTTGTTACCATGTGGTTAGTGGTTTGTTTTCTTGTTTAGAAGATAGGAAGTATCTTGTTATGTAAGCTTTTCGCCTATGTAACGGGTTGAGATATGGGATTCACCCATATATGTTGTACTTAAATGCTTTTTGGAGTAATATATTTACCGGGTCGTTGACCTTTTACCCAAAAAGTGGATCAAGAGTAGAGTGCGAGGATCGTGAGGATCGTGTGATAAGTAAGGATCGTGTAGATCATGTAAGAAGTAAGGATCGTATGGATAGTGAGTGAGATTGGTACTAGCTATATTAGTACTCGGCATTTAGCTTAGTGTTGAAAATTATGATAAGCGATGTTGTACGGTTTTCTCCGCCTGAAGGGAGTTATGTTGACATTGTGCTCAGAACTCGTGAGTTGGGTACTCGGGGAGTGGAGTATGGCGAAGAAGAGCTTCGTGACTGAACCACTATAAATCTCATTGTCTCAGTTTGATCTTTGCATCTCATCTCTTTATTTTACATTAGATAGTTTAGCATAGTGTTCATATTGGTGTTAATTGATTTCACAAAAGAATTGAATCAAAGTTTTAAAAGAAACCTTTTTAATTAAGGAAAATAAATCAGTAAAACTATTCAAACCCCCTTTTAGTAAGAATTTAAAATCAATACTTAATCATTTACTTTAGTAATTCTCAGGTAAAAACAAGCAATTGGTGAAAGTTAGTGATTTTAGATGAAATATGAAGCTAAATGATCAAGATTGGAAATTCTACTGAACAGATACGACATATTGCTATACTTAGATGAATTCGAAGACCATTGCCTGACTTTGAAGAAAGCACCACATGTAAATTATCCCGTGCTCCGCATATGAAACTTTGGTCAACGAAGAAGAACCAACTTGTTCTAGTCAAGATACGCCGCATTACAGTTCTGACGTATGACGCATCACTCTCCAAACTTCACCAAATACAATCCAAGATACTGAAGGACATGCGCCGCATTGATATGAAGATACGCCGCATCTGTTGACGATGTGCGAATATTCCAGAATATATTAAACTTGGACCCCACGCGAAGTTAAGTAAATGCGTCGCATATACTTAATAGATGTGCCGCATTGACCCCTCAAACAGAAACTATTAATACCCCAAGATACAACCGGATTTCGTGTACCAAAAACCCTAGAATGAAAAAGACAAACCCTAAGGAGAAGAATATAGACGAAAAGGCAACACAAAACACACCACATTGAAGATTTCAGATAGATAAGAAGGTCCTGCTTGTGTTTTAATTCTATTAAGTAGTTTTGTTTTATTGTAATAGTACACTTTAATCCATCAGGATTGATAGGCATGTGACCGCTATATTTCTCCCCTTAAAATTGATTTCCCATCGATTAAAGTTTATTTTATCTTTTTTTGGTTCTTGTTATATGTGCTTTGATAACCTTTGTGTCTAGTTGTGGCTTGCTTGGGCCGCCATACCCCTCCCACGTCTTCTTCACTAGCATTACAAGTTAGTGTAAGCCCTTAAAAAAGGTTAAATAGAATAGACATAAGTAATCATTAAGAGTTTACTTGCCTATAGTCAAGATACCAACGAGAGAGAATAGTTTACGATACTCATCATATAAAACTAGCAATAAAACAAGTGACAAGCTACTTAATCATTAGTCAAACCTCTTATCTATATCTGTTATCTATCTGTGTACGTGTTCTCTATTCGTTGTATTCTTGCTCAATAGTTTTATTAGTTTATTTAATCAAACTAAATTGTGCCAGTTTCTCAGACTGAACCCCCTGCGTTAGATTAGATTGTAAAACTGACTAAGGATATTAAAATATTGATAGGCATACTAGGTGTTAACGTTCCACTCTTAATGATCGGCACTATACTTACCAACTAGCCTACATTGATTGGGTACACTGCTCGTTAGTGTGTGTGTTATAAGATAATCCGGCTAAATATAAATTTAAAACTTGATTAACAACAAATGACATATCACGTATAACAAGCCACATCAGCAATCTATGCAGCAATAAATTTGACGGATTTGCTGCTATTCAAGCTCAATTGGGCAAAATTAGTAGAGATATAAAAAAAAGAGATGAAAAAGCTTATGCTGCTCAAGTTGGTTGTGAAATATGCCCAGGACCTCATGTTGGGAACGCTTGAAGTGACGATCATTATCGAGTCAATGAGTCTTGTTATATGGTCATGTAATAGCTCGTTAGATTGGTAAAAATATAGTCTACATGTTAGTAGAAGTGTGCCGTCTAGTTTAGTCCTAGTATTTACGTTAATGTCAATATAGTGAAATATGTAAACACGGCACACTTCCTTATTCTCATCTTGTGTATGACTATATGTAGTTGTAACTTCTCATTTGAGAGGTGGTTGGTTCACATGGAATAAGAAATCTCTCTTATTTCCTCTCTAATTCTCTCTTTCTCTCTCTAACATATTACTTTCTCTTTCTAAACATATCATCTTTCTCTCTCTAGATCTTAAACATAAATCATAAGTGTGGAATGTTATAAAACTTGGGACCTAACAAGTGGTATCATTCGCCAAGGGATAGTTTAGGTTGTTTTAGTTTAGATTTGGTTGAAGTTTTGGGCTTAAAAAGTGAGTTTTTCTCGGTTTCAGCGAGTATCTTTATGTTTTTAGCAAGTTAGCTTCATTCTTAGCGAGTTAGGTTTATTTACTAGCGAGTTAGGTTTATTTTCTAGCGAGTTAGGTCAGGTGTTAGCAAGTTAGAAACAATACAGCGAGTTATATTTTCAAAGTTGGCGAGTTTGCCTTATTAGCGAGTTTGCTAAAAATTCCTTATAGTTTAACTAGTAAGGAACTTATTACAACCCTCAATTAAGGCAAACTCTTGTTAGACTAAACCTTGTTAGCGAGTTACACCTTCCTAGCGAGTTAGAAAGTTTTTCAGCGAGTTAGAAAGTTTTTTCTGCAAGTTAAGACATTTCCTGCGAGTTAAGACCTTTCTCAGCGAGTTAGATTCCTTTCCTGCGAGTTACACCCTCTGCGAGTTACACCTTTCCTGCGAGTTACATTATTCTCTGCGAATTACAACCTTTCTAGCGAGTTAGAAGTATTTCAGCGAGTTAAAAGTATTTTAGCGAGTTACAAGTATCTCCAGCGAGTTAGAACTTCTTCGAGTAAGGATTTCGTAACTACTTCGTCTTCAACTTTCGACACAACATCTAAACTTCTACAACAACCTTGTTTATCCTTCAAAGATCCATCTCATCTTAACAAGTTTATCTTTCTTATCTTTCTCTCTATTTCTTACTATTTTTTCAAAAAAAAAAAAAAAAAAAAAAAAAAAAGTTTTTTGGCAGGAATATTTGAGTAAAATTTAATTTTTATAGGAGACAAAAGGTTCAATTTTTAAGCGAAATTCAAATTTTGGTATAACGGAGAAAATTTTGGCCCAAAATTCAAATTTTAGGCCAAAATTTCAAATTTTTTCGGTGAAATTTGATGGCAAAATTTTTGAAACTCAAATTTTTCTTGTAACCTTTGAATTGCATTTTATAGTGATTTTCGGAATTTTGGGAGAGAGAATTTTCAAAATTAATTTTGGAGGGAAAATCAGAAATCACTATTTCGACCTTGTATGTCATATATCAACTATACACATTTTAGTTTGATTATTCCGATTACATCGCAACAATCACGGGGGAGAGAAAATGGATCAATCAAGGTCGCTAATGTATCAATCAAGTTCGCAAGAGAGAAAGATGTCTAAAGTTGAGAAAAAAGCCATCCATTCAAATGAAAATTGTTTATCACATTTTGAAGTGGTTAAATTTCAATGTGTGGCTCTCTCAGAAGCAAGTCAACCATTATGGGGTTCAGCATTTCTTAGAACTTTTGAGACATTCTTCGGATCTGAAATGGACTTTTTAACCTTCAAAAGGAAACTCCGAGACAACATAGTTCAAATAGAAAAGCAAATTCAATAGGGAAGTGATTGCATGGTAGGATTTAGAGTGCTCAAGACACAGTTAAAAGGGTTCATGACCATGGATTTTAGAGTGTTTAAGAATTCTCGGGCTTATACATTAGCATGCAGAATATGGAAAGAAAGCATCACTTGCATGGAAGTTGAACTTTTTAGAAATCAGTTGCTGACACATATGAACTTACTGGAAATGGTGCTTAATGCAAGATCACTTCATCTGAAGGAGATGATGGAAAAGGAGAGAGAGTCAAATGGAAAAGAATTGCAGGTAAGATAATTAAAAGAAAAAGAACGAGAAATTATTGAAATGGAGATGCAGATAAAAGCGGGAATAGTCAATGAGGAAGGGACATCAGATGATGATTTGGTTTTTACGGGTCATAATGCATTATCAGAACAGCAGAATGGAAAAAACACTCCAGGGAATGATTTGGATGCTAACTGGAAACTCAACCCTAAGGATGATTTGAAGATTGCTGCTGCTGATGTCGGACCTTCACATTTTTCAAACATATTGTTAAGGTACATCAATCAACTGATGATGTCAATATATTTGATAATGTGTTTGCTTATGAGACACAAAGTCATGGACAACCTGAGTACATTAACGACACATATGTGGTGAATCAGGATGATAGAAATATTACTCCCGAGACTCCACATGTGGATCCTAATGGAGGTACGGTTGAACATAACAATGTGAATCATGATCAAGAATGTGCTTCAACTGCTTTGAAAATTAAGAATATGCAAAACGAAGTTGCTCGATGTAACAAGCTCAATTGTGAACTAAAAGCACAAAATGCGTCATTAACAAATGACATTGAGTGCTATAAAATACAACTGTCAAATCTTGAAAACAAAGTAAAACGGGAAAAAAGTTTTGAAGCTGCGTTTCATGAATATTATGACAAAGAACAAAATCTGCAACATCAAATGCGAGAACTAATTGAGTCAAACGGCAAATTGGTTTCTCAAATGGAAAAAGAAAAATGCGAGCTCAAACAACAAGTTGAACAACTCAAAAATGAACTTTCAAAAACAAAAACTGAGTTGTCAACTTGTAAAGCCGACTTTTATGAACATAAAGTGAGCAAAAGGAAAAGAGAAGACGCGTATCTTAACGACATTGTTGATTTTGAAGCTAAATTGAAAGTTTTTGAAAAAACTGCTCGTGATAAATCGTTGATTATTGAGTCTGAAAACTTAAGAGTGGAAGATAGGATGTTGAGACACGAAAATGAGAAAATTTTAAAAGAGTCAAGCGACATCCAAGAGAAACTTAAACGTCAAATATTTTCTCTTGAACAAAATTTTCAAAGATGTCAAGCACAAAGCATTAACTTTGAGCTAGCTTTACAACACAATCTTGAAAAGCAGTCTTTTGAAAACCCCTGGATGTTAAAGCTTGAAAAAGTTGATGATGAAAACGTGTCAATGAAATGTCAAATTTCAAAATACGAAAAAGAGATTGAGCATTTGAAACAGATTTACAAAAACCTGTTTGATTCAATCAAACGTTCATGAGTTCAGACACAAAACTCAAACTTGAAACAAAAAGAGACTGAAGATTTGAAGTCTCAATTGTATGAATTCGCTGATAAAAAGTTTGAAAATGCTTTGCAAAAGATTGAATCAATGAAAAAGAAAAATGTTGATTTTCAAATCACAAAAGTTTCCTTTCCAAAACCCCTGATCGATTCTAATACTCCAAATTTTAAAAAGGAAACGGGGGAGAAAATGTATCTTTTTGAAAATGAAAATCATGTGCTTCAAACGAAAGTGGTTGAGCTTGAAACGCTTTTAGCTCAACAAACAAATGATTTTGAGGATGCCAAAACCGACTTTTTCAACAAAGTAACCAAAATTAAAATTATTTTGAAAGGCTTGAAAAAGAAAATGTTGAGTTCGAACGGAAATTGGCTCGCAAAACGGATGATTCTAAAGTCGAAAAAGATCAACTTTTGAACAAATTGCTTCTTTAGAATCAAAATTGGCATCCCAAGATCATCTTTCTCTTCAAAAAGAATACAATGATTTGAGAACTTCATACAATGCTTTAAAAGTGAAGTTTGATACTCTTAACTGATCAAAGGGTAAAGCTCCAATTTCAAATGTTTCAACACCAGAAGTGAGTGTTTCGAAGAAGGTTTACATGGGTGAATCTTCACAACTATTTTCGAAAAGGGTTTCTCAGTTTATAACCTATTCTTTACAAAAAGGAATGCAGTTTTCTAAGAGACCAAGTTTTTCCGAAATATTTACTTCTAAAAGGTTTCAAATCCAAATGATTCAAATGAAAAGAATCATGTTTTTCAAACTTCACACTCTCGTTTTACACCGGTAAAGCAAGTGTGGAGACCAAAGCAAAGTCGTTCAAAACCTTTCAAATATTCAATATCAGAATTGCTTTCGTTGCAACATAAGAATGATTCTGCTTTGAACATTCCAAATACCGGAAGGTTTCCATTTATCACAAAAACAAATCTTCAAAGAGAACCCATGAGGTTCAACTCTAGATGGAAATCTTCTTCTTCAGATTTTAAAACTCCAAGAGAAACACCGGGTTTCTTAAACAATTTTCAACGGAAAAAGAGTTTTAAATCTCCATTGATTCCACGAGTGTTATTTCAAAATGAAACAACGATTTTCAGTCCTCGTTGGAATTCAACATCTTTAAATCAGATTGACACAACTTACAAATGGATTTCAAAATTTGGTAAACCCGTTAGCGTCGTGCTTAAATGGGTTCCCAAGGTTGTTGTCTAATCTTAAATTTTTTATGGCTTGTAAGTATTTCAACTTACAACCCGGGCTTAAACATTATGACTAGGGCACACATTTCAGTGTACAACTCGGGTTTCAAATAAAGGAAGCCTTGGTAAACCTTTCTTTAAAACCAAACGTGCACTTATCCTTGAAAACAAGAAGAAGTTCTCATGCAAAGTTCTTAATCTTGAGCAAAATTTTTCAAAAGGTTTTTGAAAACTTTTCAAAATTTTGCTCAAGATTTTTCAAATCTGTACTCCCCAATTCGCTCCAAAGTTTAAAAATGTCAAAACATATGCTTGTTTTGAGGGAGAGTATTTCAGTGTATAAGTTTTAGTTACCTTGAAGCAAAATTTATTCAAAAATTTTTCAAACTGAAATTTCTATATCTTTCAGAGTTTTGCTTCAAGAAAACTCCTTCCCTTAAACTTTAAAAAGTTTAAAATTCTCAAATCATATGCGAGTTTTGAGGGGGAGTATTTCCAAAACAAAATGTTCCGTCAAAATCATGCTTAATTGCTTGTGCACATGTTACAGTGTACAACCTGGTCTTTGAAGTTAAAGGGCCTTGAGGTATGCTTCAGTGCCTCAATCCTAACATAAGGAGCGAAAGCTTCTTACTTTTGAGTAGATTTAATCAAATTTTCAAAGTTTTTCAAAATTCTGCTCAAAAGGACAAGTATTCAAAACCTCAAAAAGTTATTTCACTCATTGAGAGAGAGTATTTGAAATGATCTTTGTTCAAAACGATAAGTTCTTGGCATATTCTTCCCACAAACCTCAAGAACCATATTTTAATCAAAAAGTTTATCAAAAACAACATCTTATATGCTATTTTTGAGGGGGAGAAAAGTAAAAGTGATTAAAATATGGATGACAAAGAAAGCTTTAAAGTTGTATCTTGTGCGAGCTCGACTTAGAATTGACCCAGGAATTGACGAAAAAAAAACTTAGTAATCGAAAAGACTTATCCTCGATGGGTAATGACATCAAGTTAGTTATTAGAGCTAGTTGTCACCTAAAAGCTGGCAATGGAACTCTCTAACTAGCCACGTAAGAGTGTCTCGAAAAGGATTTGTCAAAGTAGATATGTACCGTTTCGAGAGACTTTCTGTGGACTCGACCAGGCCGGGTAATAACTTCAAGCTAGTCTAACTAGTAATGTAAGCGTGTCTCGAATCAGTCTTGTTCACTGAAAGTGGATTAATTCAAAAGTGCAACTTCCCCCACATCGTGTAAAATTCTATTTACAACTTATAAGCACATGTGAAGGGGGAGTATTTCTGAAAAGCAAAACTCTCAAAGTGTTAAAGAAATATGTTTTAACAATCATGAAACACTTTGAGAGATTTTCAAATAGTGTTTATGGCAACATAGGATAGTCATGGAGTTATAAGGTGACTAAGGTTAGGGAAAACCGTCCTATGAACCGCCAGAGCCGGAGGGATCTACCCAAGGACATCACCAATAGTTAGTATTAGAAGTCCTTAGGTATGATATGAAAAAAGGAGTAAAGAATGAAAGGAGAAAGAAGGGGTTGAAGAATTAAAAAGAAAAGTAAAGAAAAGGGTGAAAAGAAATAGCCTTCCATATGTTCAACCTTAGGGCAGACACCAGGTTCAATTCATATGCTACTGGTTGTTGCTAAGGCGACACCGGTATTGAAGACAAAGAGGTCATGGACCTAGAGACGCAATGCACTAAACCTTCTTAACCACTCAAGTTCTCTTAAAAGAGCTTGTTTCATTCTCACGGGGAACCCTGCATAATCTATCGATCGCTCATTACGAGCCATGTTGATATTGAAACAGGAGACTTCGCCCTAGTCTCCGACGACCAAAGGAAGCACTTATCGAGTCTAGAGCCGTGAGATTACATCAAAAGATCTCTTAGGAATACAAGATACTTCTACACTGGTGGTCCAACATTAAGGACACCAGATGTAAACTGAAGAGTCCTACGCAGATCTTAGCAATCTGCCAGAACATTTATGAGAGAATTCACACAAGTGTTTCTCAATGATTAAATGGAAACTCCTGCCAGGGTCAACATCAAATAGCCCTAACAGCAGGTCACTTCGGTAACTCCTTGTGGGTTACGCTTAGTGTTACGGTGGTCCCAAACAGTCTACAGTCATGGGGTGATCTCCAGTGACTCACCCATTCAGTGATTTACTTAGGTAGATCTTGTAAGCTCTCTCGGGGGTATCCGATATGGGAACGGCCTTGGTAAGGGTTAGAAGGGGTCTTCACACTATGCTGTTGATGATCTCTAATTCCGAACCTATAAGTACCGGTTGTTTTAATGCTAACTGTTTACTTGCAAAAACATATCACCTCCATGATGATAGATTCCACATGCTCATACATACGTCATGAAGTCAAAGAAAAGTTCTCTTCAATGATTAAAGTAAAGAAAAGTTCAGAATGATCTACACCTAAAGTCAAAGAATCTACAATGTTAAAGACAAAGATCAAAGACTCAAAAAAGGAGAACTCGTTACTTATGAAGAATCAAAGTCAAAGAAGTATGAGCATGTTGGAAAGGCGTATCATAAAAGATAAAGAAGTGACGAAAGGCAGATTAATCCATAATTTGATCACAACAACCATAACAAAGAACAAGGATCACAAAGCATGATTGGAACAAAGAATCTAGCAAAGCTATTACACAAAGACTCAAAGTTCAAAACAACAAGCATCAAAGAAGTCAAAAAGATCAGTCATTTCTATTGGTGGACCCATAACCCACATGTCGCAAAAGAGATCTCAATGATCACCCCTTTAGGGGGAGATTGTTGGAAACGCAAAAGTGATGATCATAAATGCAATCAAATAGAGATCTTAATGATCGTACCTTAGGGGGAGATTGTTGGGAACGCTTGAAGTGACGATCATTATCGAGTTAACGAGTCTTGTAATATGGTCAGGTAATAGCTCGTTAGATTGGTAAAAAATATAGTATACGTGTTAGTAGAAGTGTGCCGTCTAGTTTAGTCCTAGTATTTACGTTAATGTCGATATAGTGAAATATGTAAACACGGCACACTTCCTTATTCTCATCTTGTGTATGACTATATATAGTTGTAACCTCTCATTTGAGAGCTGGTTGTTGGTTCACATGGAATAAGAAATCTATCTTATTTCCTCTCTAATTATCTCTCTCTAACATATTACTTTCTCTCTCTAAACATATCATCTTTCTCTCTCTAGATCTTAAACATAAATCATAAGTGTGGAATGTTATAAAACTTGGGACCTATTAAACCTAAGACCTTGATAGATCTTTGAGCACTCGTGGATCGTTAGTTATGTTTATGTAATCACAAACACACTAAAAGAAAGTCTCTATAACTTGTATTCTGAAGCGGAAAATAAACACAAGTATGAACAATGATTACTAAGAATACTTGATCCTCTATGGATCTTTGAATAATACTGAAATTGTTTTTCTAAAACGTGTACATAATACATAATCGTGTGTTCCTTTTATAGACAAGAAACCCTAAACCGTTTCACAAGAAACGTATCTTCTATCAACTTAAAGAGATATGCATTATCATTTCCTAATTAAACTCATGCGTATCCTAACTAAATAACAAAATACACGGAATATCTATATCCGTAGAAACAAACTATGCTGAAACTATTCTTCAGCATATATACTGCTTCAGCAAGAACCAACTCTTCAGCAGGAACCATCAGCAGTAACTTCAGCAGAATTCCTAACAATCCTCCCCTAATCTTGAATTTGACATGGTTAAGTTCAAGATTCTTGATAGATCTTTAAAGTTACAAACCAAGAGGATTGAATTCGAACATCATCAGCAAAGAATCTTCATCAGCAGGATCTCTATGATCAGCAAAAACTTGTAAACTCCATTCTTTGCAACAACAAATGACCAAATGTACATCAAAACATATTAGTTTCATACTATTCTCATCACATCCAGGTGTGTTAACTCCTGTGAGAGGTGAGTCATTGAAAATAATGGATTTTATGTCTCTTTACCAATAGCCATCACTAATGGAGTAGCCAAATGTTTAAGTTCAAAAACAATGGTACACTGATGACCCTATGATTTTTTGCAAATCATCAGCTATAAACGGATTTGAGTTGTCTGTACCTGTAGCCGTTTGCTCAGGACTAGTCAATTATTTGGTTGATTAAATCACCTTGGTAAATTGAACACCAAATATGGTTTTCCACTGCCTTTACCACAAGCCATACACTTGTGGGCTAGCTTATTATTGGGAGTCCATAAGGAAAAATCCACGGTCAATTGACAACCATCCAACTCTCAGCTGTTAAGCATGGGTGAGTTGAGTACCCAATAGTTTTTAGCAAACTATTACAGCTATCAACAGATTTGACTTGTCTTTACCAAAGCTGTACCCTTTGGACTAGCCAACTTTTTGATGGAATAGTTAACATCAGGTAAGTTGATAACCAGAGAAGGTGTGGAAATAACTAACATCAAAACCTGCATACAACATACACAAGACTACAAATCTGTTAGTTTTTTTTTCTTTTTTTTACTAAAAAAATAATTGAAGAAATATACAACACAATACCATCAAGCAGCTCTGGGAACCCTGATCCTGATTTTGAACAAACGAATCAAAGATTCAGCAAACAATCTAGCATTCCCAACTGGATCAGGAGGAATCTCCAACTTATGTTGAAGCATTTTCTCCATGAGAGGCACAATCAGTGGATAATTCTTCTCAATGAACATTATTACCCTTATTCCAGATGTAGTCTCCAAGACATGAACATAAGGAAGAGGATAAAATTTCCAACTTTGTACTTTCCACTTCTGATTGTTCTTCCAAACCCCATAACCAGAACCATTTGGAGAAGTAGAATCCATGAGCACTTGAAGATCCCCCAGTAGAAATAATCCTGCACCTTCAGGAGTATGAGTAGCACAATACTTGGTAACCAACTCATTGAGAGTGACTAAGTCCTGATGATCCACAAGATGTAAAATTTCTTGTAGAAATGTGAATGACAGAGATGTTTTATCAAGCCTATAAATAGTGTTGATCTGTCCATTACTAGAAAGCTCCCATCTAACCAAAACATCCCTAAAACCCTCTGGCCAATCATCAGGAGATCCCTCTTTGATAAAAGAAGAATCAGCAGCATTTACATCTACTACCCTATGCACTTGAGGAGGGTGTGAGACCTTCATTCTCGCCATTCTTTTGGCTCTCCTACCTGGAATGTATATAGCATCATGTGGAGAAGAAGGTTTTTCAGTAGTTACCTCCTCAGCAGATACATCTTCTGCAGCATGTGTTTCCACGGATGGAAGATCTAATGGAACATCAGTAGAATCCTCAATAGAAGAGTGATCAAGTGCAACAGATTCAGCTTGGGCATCCATCTCCATTCTAACTTGTTTAGCTCTAGCAGCTGCAAGCTCTACTTCTCTCACTTTGAGCTCATTAAATCTTGCCATTTCAGCTTTTTGATCATCATGCAACCTCTTTGCAGCTTCTTCACCCAATCTATCCTCCTCCATTTGTCTTCTTGTTCTCTTTTTAGAGGGAATATCTTATGCTACAACGTTGGCTTTTCCTTTGTCAATAACAGATGAAGCAACAGCAGTTGTTGGATCAGCAGAAGTAGATACACTAGGTAAAGGTACATGATCAACAGCAGGAACACCCATATCAAGAGTATGAACAGCATCAGCAGAAAAAGATAGGGAGATAGCAGGCACATTAGTAGAAACAGCTTCATCAATTTTGACTCTCTTAGAATGTGGTTCTGCATCAGTAGTAAGTAGAGTAGGAACAAGCTTAGGAGTACTCAGTCCATCCTTTTGTAATCTAGTTTTGATTCTATTATACTGAAGAACCAATTGTTCATCTGAAAAAGACCAAACTTGTTTCCTAGTCCAAGCATTATTATATAGTGCACTGCTTTGATTTTTCACAAAATTTCTCATAAAATCCCTTTGATGTGCTTGAGTCATTGGTTTGTCCCTTGATGAGGCGAAAAATGATCCGTTTTTAGGGGGTCATTTAAGCCCGAATTCGAATTTATTTGATCAAATATTGCCCTAAATCGTTCCTTTTGTGATTTTAGGTACTTTGGGAGTGAAATCTGGAAAAGGAAGCAATTCGGACGTTTTTGGAGCATAAAAGTGAAGAAAACGCCAAAATCTTAATTTTCCATGCTGGAAACAGTAGGTGACGGCGTCAAGAGTAACTCCCTGACGGCGTCAAGAGCAAAATTCCATGACGATCCAGTAGAGATTTGACGGCGTCACGAAGGTAGGGCGTCAAGAGTAAAAGTCATGACGGCCTGGAAATGATTAAGTCTTGACGGCGTCAAATGTAGATCAAGGCAGTCCGAGAATAGTTTTGGCGGCGAGGTGACGGCGTCACAATGTTTGTCTTGACGCCGTCAGACCCCTTTTCTATATATAGTTTTCTAATTTTCACATTAAAAAGAGAGAAGTTTTGGAGAAACCCTAAGTATGATTTTGGTGCGAATTTTACAGGTTTTTCAAGGGTTCCAAGCTCTTGATACCTTTCATGTGTAATTAAGATAAGTGTTCTTTTAATTCAATCAATATGTCTATGTGTTGGTTGTCTATATCTTGTTCTTGTCTTAATTCCATCATGCTAGGCTAGATCTATCTTGTGTTTGCTTGGATCTAATGAAACCTAGATGTTAATTATGTGTTGATTACTTGTTTATACTTGTCTTGGATGAATGATTTATATGTTAGGCTTAAGAAAATTGGCAGATCTCCAATTGGTAACATGCTTGAACGTCTTAAGAACCATGAACCGACGCGCACTAGGTCTTTATTGGTTGTATTTAATGCATGAGCCACTGTTTACAATCCCTATAGTTGTGCTAGGCATGGTGTAGGAGGAGATAAGAGCTCATAGAATTGGGGAGTTAAGTGTGCCACCCCATGAATGGTATTAAGGAATATGATCCGTCATCCATGCAATTATAACAAGTAATTAACGTGTAAAAGATGTCTAGGGAGTAGTGAAATCTAAGTAAACACATTTTCTCCACTTATTGCTCACAACTTTAGTATAATTTAGTTTATTTTCAATTCTAGTATTTTATTTTGATTGCATCTTTAGTATTGGGTTAGTTGATTAGCAACTAATTCCGCCCAAATCTTTCAAACCCGAGATTTTTACTTGCTTTCTATAAAATATAAAAACACAAAAATAATCATCCCTCACCTTTAAAACTAGTATTTAGGTTTTCTAATCCTAGCGACACTATTCCTAAGCTGAACGATCAATCCCCCGGTACTTGTCACTATACTATACTACAACGATCAGGTACACTGCCTGGTGGGGGTTGTAAGCTTCTCGAGATCCCTCGAGAGGTAAAGCCTGTTGCGATTCCCACGCATCAAGTTTTTGGCGCCGCAGCCCGGGGAATAGTTATTGTCTAGGTTAGAATTTCTTTTTATTAGGTCTACTTGCTAGATTCCTTTCTAGTAAGATTTTATTTTTATTTTTAGGTTCTCTTTAGTCTATCTATTTCTTTGCGCCTTTGTTCGTAACTCTTTACCATCCGACATCATGGAGGGTGGTAACATCCTTGAACCTGTTATCCCACCGCAACAAAACCCACCATTAGAACCCCTTAGGCCCCGAACCTTAGGAGAGTATTCCCGACCTAGCCACCAAGGCTACCGAAACACCATTGAGCTCACCGGAGCCAATGTGACCCCCTTGCGATCCGACACCATCCGGTTAATGCAAAGCGGATGTGCATTCCATGGACTTCGTTCCGAAGATCCAAACCAACATCTTAAGGACTTCCTCAAAATCGTAGATTCCATAGACCTAGATGTTGCAACTAGAGAGACAACCCGATTACGCCTATTCCAATTCTCTCTACGGGATCAAGCTAGTCAATGGCTTGAGCGTTTACCCGCGGGATCCATCACCACATGGGATAACCTCACCAATCGCTTCCTTACTCAATTCTTCCCACCGGGGAAGACTGCAATGCTTAGAAATGACATTCTGATGTTTGAATAGCAGCAGGGTGAAACTTTCTATGAAGCTTGGGCCCGTTTTAAGGATCTCCTCCATAAGGTCCCTCATCATGGTATAAACCGTTGGTTATTAGTTCAGATTTTCTACGACCATGTTGACTATCACACTAAGCGCACAATTGATAGGGCCGCGGGAGGTAAACTGCGTGATAAGAATGCCGAGGAGTCTTGGGCAGTTATCGAGGAGCTCGCCACTGATAATCAGGAGATGTGGGAGTTTAATCATACAGTAAAAGCGGCTATCAATGCAGTCTCAACATCTGGAGGGACCACCGAAATCCCCGATGAACTCCTATGCAAACTCGAGGCAAAAGTTGACTATTTTGAGAAAAGGCAAAGGAGGCCTTTAAAGCCTAGACGAGCTACTGTCAATTCTGTCTCAAAACCAACTTCGGCACCATTATCTGAGTCGCCTTCTAGAGAAAATGTCGAGGCTTTTCAGAACTATACCCCACTTTGTTCCCCTCCCAAGGAACTTAGCTCGGAGTTTGAAGCTAGGATGAGAGAATATATGGCAACCCACTCAGATCGGCTTGCTAGATTCGAGGAAGCAGTTTATAAGCAAAAAGAGGAGATGCAGGAGAAAATGAATGAGATGATGAGTCTATTAGAGGAGTATGCCAACCAGAGAACCCCCGAAAGAATACTACTAAGGAAAGAAAGCGCCACTCCCACCACCCAATTTGTTAACTCCATCACCATTGTCCAAAAGGATAACGAGAAGGTAGAAACTCCTGCTAAACAGACCTTAGAAAAACCACCAGAATCACAACCTTTGAGTTACTACCTGAAACATGATATAAACAAAAACACCATAACAAATTGGATTAAGGGTGATGGGCGTAACCAACCCTCCAGACAGGTTTTTGAGAAAGAGGAAGAGGTGAAAGATGAGTATGATACGCTTCCTGGAGGATCAGTATTCGAGAGGCTATTGGTACAAAAAGTGGCTACTAAGCAGATAGCATGTGGGAACTTTGAGATACCAACAAGCATCGGGGACTTGAAACATCTTAGTGCTTTCGCCGACCAAGGATCAGAAGTAAATCTTATGCCCCTAACTATTTACATCCAACTAACGTCAAAAATGCCAGCCCCTACTCGTGTTAGGTTATCTCTCGTTGGACACTCGTACGTATACCCCCTAGGAATCGCAAAAGATGTATTAGTTAATGTCGCAGGATTCATGTACCCCATTGATTTTATGATCATCGATGATAAAGGGGATGGATGCATGCCAATAATCCTTGGGGCACCATTCCTCGCCACCGCTAGGGCTGTCATTAAGTATGAAGGTAGGAAGATTGAGCTTAAATCTGGAAAAAGAAAGATTAGCTTCCCCATGACCCCGCGAAGTGGGCATGAGAATTTGAGTTGGAGAAAGATCAAAAACAACATTGGCACGACACCCATTCGTGTTCAGAATAAAATTCTTGCATGGGAGGCAAGAATAAAAAGCTATAAGAAAGCCAAAAATGAAAGAAGAAAAAGCAATAAGGTTTAGGTCGAATTCGAACATACTCGACCCGCAGAAAATCATATACCATTTGAGGAAGGGAACCTGGTACTCTTGAGACACTTGGAAACAACAATACCACCCGATAAACCAAGTCCTTGGTGGTATGGGCCATTCACAATCGAAGGTGTGAGCCAAGATGGGGTAGCTAACTTGAGAAGTAAAGTAGGTGGAATGGTAATTGCGAGTATCCACAGATTGAGGCACTACCACCATAACAGTAATGATCGCAACTACATGGGGTATATCATTTCAAGGGATGAGGTCACGTGTAACCCATGACCTTGAGTCTAGCTACAAGACTCGTAAATAAAGAAAAGCGCTTCTTGGGAGGCAACCCATGTTTTGTGTGATTTTGTTTGTTTGTTTGCTATTTGCTTCCGTATGCATGCTTAATTTTTATTGTTGGTAGATCATGTTTCTAAACTAAATAGTGGAAATACTTTACTTTGTTGTTTTGGCCTAGTCTTAAATCCACCTAAAGGTATTTTTGCAAAAGATAAGTGTAAGGGGAAACCCCAAATATGTTTTTAAGAAACAAACCGATCATGATTCTCCATAATATTAAATGAACATGTATATTCGTATTTGTTAGAGTCAAATGCTTGTATTGAGTCATAATGAAGTTTTGCAGGATTTTCCAGGAAGTAGGACCAAGTTTTTCCAGAAATTTTCCGGAAACTTAACATAAGAATTTCTGCAGGTCACTTCTGACGGCGTCAAGTGTAAAAATCTGGAAATTTTACCGGTTTTGTTTTTCTAACGGAGTCTTATGGTTTTTGTGAATTATTAAGTTTTATAATCTCCAGGAGATCTGCAAACTTCATTCCACAAGCATTATATCTTATCTTGTTTTCTAGGATTTAGTAACTTATATAGGATGCCGCCGATTTTACGCGAGGTTGTCTTGTCTATTTTATCATGTTTTACAGGTTATGTATGACAAGAAGATGATTTATATTCTGGAAGGGAAGCTTTGATTGTTCATTTTCTTGGAGGAAGATTTAACCTGGTCACCTTATTATCCATATCGAGCGAATCAGGGGAGTATTTGATTTCATTCTCTTTACTTTTTCACTTTTACATTCTTTACTTGAACATTAGGGACAATGTTCATCTTAAGTGTAAGGGGAGGGTAAAAAGATGATACCTTACATATGCACTTTCGCTTGTGTTTGTTTTGTTTGATGGTAGATGTGTAATAAAACTATGAGAAATACTTGTTAGTGCAATTTTAGCGCCAAATTTAATTTTTTTTACAATATTTAGGAGTGAAACTTTAGCCATAGCAAGCATCTCATGGATAGGAGATTTTATGACTAGCACATAACCGTATATTCAGAAAAATTTTCCACCCAAATATGTGAGGTTCGCCTTTAGATTTGATTGGAAAAGCATTTATTATTAGTGCTTATGAGTGTACCGGTAGCATTTAGATTCTAGAACTTATGTTAGTGATGCATCCCGAGACCGCTAGTGAGACTACATTCGTGTGGTAGGATTTACTACATGATAAGAGGCATTAGGATTACCCTTGTGTTAAACCCGTATTATAATTACTTGACCATTTAAGTCATATTACTTGGCTAGTTAAGTCAACTAATTTTTCCCACACCCTTAGCGTTGTACTCATTTTTAGTACACGAAACCCCTAGTACACCCCTCCAAGCCTATCTTTTCGTTTCTAACTTTAAGCATTTTACTTAAAGGAAGAATTTGTTACACCCCACTTAAATGTACAACCAAATCGCCTTAGCCTTCCGTGTATGCGCTCATTTTTAGTGCATTATTGTTATTTGTTAAACCCTAAGTTAACTATCTAATTGATTACATGGTTGCTAAGCCGAGTCATATCCTTATACATATTGTTTTGGGACGATTGGGACTCATGGGTAAGTACTTATTTTATGGAGTAATGGGGAAGAACATCATTTATTACCCCCATATGTGCGTTAATCTTAAAAGTACTCCAAGTGTTTTGATTTTCTTGATTCGAGTCATTAGTTTAGTTTATTGTAAAGTATGTAAAAATTCAGGTGTAAGGGGAATTGTTCATCCCCTATGATGTATTATTTTGGATGATAGGGTAAGAGTGTATGCAAAAAAAAAAAAAAAAAAAAAAAAAAAAAAAAAAATCGAAAAAATCAAGAAAAAGAAAAGAAAAAAATAGAAAAAGGAAAAAGAGAAAAAACATACGGACTACCATCCCTTTTTATTCTATGTTCATTTTATGTTTTTGTTATTTTTCATTTATTAGCTTAAGTCGAGTCTAGTCTTGGCTTAGCAACGCCATCTTGTACATGTAATTAACCAAGATTGTTAACTCGCCACCACTAAAACTTCCTTTATCCAACAAAACCGTGTATTTCATATCCCTACACCTAACATTACAACCCTTTAAAAGACCTCTTTGATAGTTTATCCTAGGTGCTTACGCCATGTGGTGGAGGTTTGATCCTTTCCCAAGCCTATGGTAATCTATTTTGCGATGACAGGTAGTGAGAGATATCTTCCGTTTCCATATTGTAATTTACACTTTATTACACCCGAGAGATGTGAGTATCTAAATACTATTTGTGTGGTGCTTGTGTATGACCTCCGTGCTTGTCTATTGGTCTTTGGTGGAACGATTATTTGTTGTAATTACTTTTATATTAGTGTTAAATGACCCCTAACTTGTCTTTTGAGTAGAATAAAAGCGCATTTGCTTGAGGACAAGCAAATCTCAAGTGTAAGGGTATATGATGAGGCGAAAAATGATCCGTTTTTAGGGGGCATTTAAGCCCGAATTCGAATTTATTTGATCAAATATTGCCCTAAATCGTTCCTTTTGTGATTTTAGGTACTTTGGGAGTGAAATCTGGAAAAGGAAGCAATTCGGACGTTTTTGGAGCATAAAAGTGAAGAAAACGTCAAAGTCTTAATTTTCCATGCTGGGAACAGTAGGTGACGGCGTCAAGAGTAACTCCCTGACAGCGTCAAGAGCAAAATTCCATGACGATCCAGTAGAGATTTGACGGCGTCACGAAGGTAGGGCGTTAAGAGTAAAAGTCATGACGGCCTGGAAATGATTAAGTCTTGACGGCGTCAAATGTAGATCAAGGCAGTCCGAGAATAGTTTTGGCGGCGAGGTGACGGCGTCACAATGTTTGTCTTGACGCCGTCAGACCCCTTTTTCTATATATAGTTTTCTAATTTTCACATTAAAAAGAGAGAAGTTTTGAAGAAACCCTAAGTATGATTTTGGTGCGAATTTTACAGGTTTTTCAAGGGTTCCAAGCCCTTGATACCTTTCATGTGTAATTAAGATAAGTGTTCTTTTAATTCAATCAATATGTCTATGTGTTGGTTGTCTATATCTTGTTCTTGTCTTAATTCCATCAGGCTAGGCTAGATCTATCTTGTGTTTGCTTGGATCTAATGAAACCTAGATGTTAATTATGTGTTGATTACTTGTTTATACTTGTCTTGGATGAATGATTTATATGTTAGGCTTAAGAAAACTGGCAGATCTCCAATTGGTAACATGCTTGAACGTCTTAAGAAACATGAACCGACGCGCACTAGGTCTTTATTGGTTGTATTTAATGCATGACCACTGTTTACAATCCCTATAGTTGTGTTAGGCATGGTGTAGGAGGAGATAAGAGCTCATAGAATTGGGGAGTTAAGTGTGCCACCCCATGAATGGTATTAAGGAATATGATCCGTCATCCATGCAATTATAACAAGTAATTAACGTGTAAAAGATGTCTAGGGAGTAGTGAAATCTAAGTAAACACATTTTCTCCACTTATTGCTCACAACTTTAGTATAATTTAGTTTATTTTCAATTCTAGTATTTTATTTTGATTGCATCTTTAGTATTGGGTTAGTTGATTAGCAACTAATTCCGCCCAAATCCTTCAAACCCGAGATTTTTACTTGCTTTCTATAAAATATAAAAACACAAAAATAATCATCTCTCACCTTTAGAACTAGTATTTAGGTTTTCTAATCCTAGCGACACTATTCCGAAGCTGAACGATCAATCCCCCGGTACTTGTCACTATACTATACTACAACGATCAGGTACACTGCCTGCTGGGGGTTGTAAGCTTCTCGAGATCCCTCGAGAGGTAAAGCCTGTTGCGATTCCCACGCATCATCCCTTTTTGCTTTGGCAATTCTTTCAGCTGCATCTTTCTTCCTTTGTTTCAGTATCTCAACTATTCCAGGAAGCAGATCATCTTCACTGACATTATTTCCAAGAATATCTTTAGCTAAACCAGGAGTAGAAACCACTTGTCTCCCAATATGCATCCAATCTGCTTCATCAAAATTTAGAATTACAGCATCTAATTCTCTTTGTCTTGCAAGAGGCAAAGTAGAGACATACTTGGTTGTAGCAGATTGGAATTCTAAGTCATATTTAGCTTGTTCTTCCTTTGCCAATTCTGTACTTTTCTTCTGATCTTCCCATTCTCTCAAAAGTCTTGCTTGCTCAAGTCTTTCTTCTTCTGAGATAAGATCATCATCACACACTCTAGTAATATCAGCAGAATCATCATGAGGAATGACTAACTCCTCCATAGAATCAGCAGGTAAATCTTGAACATCTAAATCAATTAGAGTATCAGCAGATCCTGTAGCTTGGAGAGTTGCAGTTGTGTCTTCATGAGAAACTTGTTTAGGAACAGATGGATCAATGCTAGGTGAATCCATACACTCTTTACCAGCCACAAAGAATGAATCTACTGATGTGTGAACCCCATCAGTAGCCTTCTCAGCAGCAACATCAATTATTGGTTTATTATCCTGAAGAGTATCACCAGCATCTGTCATTGGAATCTCATCATCATTGGACACCTTAGAAGATTCAGCAGACTTCTTTGCCAAATACTGTCTTCTATTTCTTCTTCTGAACTGAATGGGCTTCTTTAGTTTTGAAGATTCAGCAACTTTGGGAGAAGAGGCATGAGTCTGTTGAGCAACTTCAGCCAAGATCTCAAGTGAATCCAAATTCCTATCCTCATTTACTTCATCAGCATCAATCACAACCTTTCTTTTCTTTTGCTGACCAAGTTGAGTTTCTAACTCTTGAACCCTCTCTTTCAACAACTCAATCTCACCACCAAGTGAAGATTTGGTATCTGCAAGCTCCTTTTGAAGATCATCAGTCCTTTTAACATACCTACAAAGCAAATCATATACAGAGGTGAGAGTAATAGGGTCCTCAGCTCCACCAACAGATTGCTCAGTGGTCATGAGAGCTTCATTGGACCTATCAGGAGAAACAAACATATGTACAACATTGGGAGAGCCTTCATCAATTGGCTCTCTTACAGGACTAGGTGTGGGTAGTCTAGTAATCTCAGGTTCAAGAGGTGTAGGTACTTGGGTACCAAGAGACTGAATTGTCTCCTCAACCTCAGAAACAAGCTCTTCAGGAGCAACATGAGAAGGTGATGGAAAAGGACTAGGTGACAAAGGTAAAGGGGAAGGTGGAGGCTGGTCAGGAGAAACATGTAATGCTTCAACAGTTGTAGAGGGCTCTCCGTCATTTACCACTGATGGATTACCATCAGCAGCAACACCAGAAGATGATGGATTACCATCATCTACAGCATTTTGAGAGGGTATATCACCAGTAGCATCACCCTCACCTGCATCATCATTACCATGTGGCAAGATAGCAGCTAACAGAGGGTGATGTACCCCATCATAGTTTGTTTTCATAGAAGCAAATAATTTAGAACTAAGACCCTTAATGGGGATATGAACTCTGTCTTGTGTGGTTATGTCTAAAATTATTTGAAGAAACCTAGGGTACATTAAAAACTTATACTTTTTCTTCTCAATATTTTCTAGCATATTTTCAAAAATAAACTTAGAAAAATTATAAGTTAAACCCTTGAAAAGACATGCAATACCACAACCCAATTGGGTAGAGAATTGATCCCATCCACCATACTTGTTGCTGATACATTGGAGCAGTGTGTGCACCAAGAACCTCCACTTGGGACAGAACTGATTCTTAAGCCACTTAGTTATGTCAGTGCTTTGATAACCAGCTTCCCTCAACTCAACAAGTATCACTTCAGTGTTGGAGTGAAAAACACCATTATCATCATCCAAACGAAGCTTTGTCCTTATCAACGATTCAGTCACCACATACTCAGTTCCATCAATAGTAGCTACAATCTCTGTGTCAGTCCTTTTTGTAGCAGATGCCCAAAATTGTTTCACCAACGGTTCATATATCACTTTTGGAGAATGTGTTAAAGCATAATGAATCTTGGAACGCTGCAGAAACTCCACCACAAGATCATACAATTCATGATCTTTTGTCTTACTCAGAAAGGCAGCCTTGTTATGATCTTGCTTAAATTGAAGTGGTGCCATTCGAAGGAATTGTGAGAAACGGTTATGAATTATGTAAATGGATGATGGGTTTAAATTGATTGATGAGTAAATAAGTTAGTTTTGGGCAAAGATATGGGAAATAGGTTATAAATGGAAGTTACTCAATCATGGTCAAGAATATCGGAACAAATCGTTGACCATACCTGACGTGTAAAGCGGCTCCATCCAATTTCAAAATTAACCCGTCAGCAGAAACTATGGTCAATCTGCTGATGAAAAGTCAATCAGTAGAATCCACTCAAGAGTAAAAATATCTTTAGTAAATATCTTGAGTTTTACTATGCCACCCAACTCGCATTAATTACCATCAAACCTTGACTTCGCCTATAAAATAATCTCCAAATCACACTTTACAGATATCAATTACCCCCAATTATCATCAAACCCTAATTTCTCAATAAAATCTCAATTATCCACCAAAATCATGTCTTCCAAACCAGAAATAATTGATCTAACCTTCTCCACCTTATCCTCATCATCATCAAGTGATGGTTGGAGTGATTACTTTCCACCCGCTGCACATCCAAAGAAGAATCCTGATGTGAAACTTCTAAGTCCCTCACAATCAGAAGATCCTGCAAACAATCCTTCGGATTTGGATGATTCAGACACTGAGAGAGAACTAGAGAGAAGGTGGAATGCTTTGGAGAGAGGTAAACCAAGCCATGCCCCCATTCCTGCTGAGAGACAATATGTCTCCTTTTGTCTTTACCTCTGATGAAGAATCTTCAGAGGATGAAGATGAAGATCCATCATTCATCTCCTCTTCCACACTAGAGAGATCCCAACCAAGGCTAAGGAAGACTAATCCATCTCTTCCCATCACGGGATGTGGTGTTGGGTCTTCCTACTCTAGGATCTAGTGCTTCATACCATGGACACAGGGGAAAGGGCAAGGAGGCAGAGGTGTTGGGTAAGGGAAAAAGGAAGGTGGAGTAGAAGGTGATGTGATGTTGCCAGGGACCAAAGATATAAAACTAGGTTCTTGAGCATCTTCGTCGTCGTCATCATCATTCCATCCTTTCCATGTTCACCTTCAGCTTCTTCATCGTACTGGTCATCCATATCCACCAGCCTTTTGTAATAGATGATAGGAGCTAGTATAAGTTTGGTAGACATAGTATAGGAATGGTCTTGTATTTTCACTTTGAAGTTGATTGTAAGCTGTAAATTGTTTCCTGAATGAATGAACAACTTTTCTCAATTTTCAACTCTTTAATTTTACTTCAGTAGAAGCAATGAGTCTCAGCATATATGACTCTTCAGTAGAAACAAACTCTAAGCTTACACGACCACATTCCCATTGAAACAGTCATGGTGAATTTCAACTTAAAATCAGCAACTACACATAAGGGCATTCTGCAAAACAGACACAAAATAGCAAACAAACCAAACAAAACTTACAAGAAAATTAGTTGGTTAGTGTTAGCAAACAAAAATATACAAATAATATACAGAATTACAACTACAATCCTCCCCTAAGGTATATGCCTCCCCTCAAACTTTACAGTTAAGGGTTAAGCATACCAATATGGACGACTAAGTGTTGAAACCTAGGTCCATCAAAAGCCTTAGTCAACAAATCTGCCACATTATCATCTGTGTGAATCTTAACCACTTTAATCAAATGTTTTTCATATGCATCTCTTATAAAGTGGTGCCTGATTTCAATATGCTTAGTTCTATTATGAAAAACTGGATTTTTAACTATGCATATGGTGCTTTGATTATCAATGAAAATTGTGGTATTCATGAAATTAAACCCATAATCCAGCAATTGATTTTGAATCCATAGAACCTGTCCACAATAATTGGCAGCAACAACATACTCTGCTTCAGTAGTAGAGGTAGCAACAATAGTCTGTTTCTTGCATTGCCAAGAAATCAATCTTCTTCCAAGAAATTGGCAACCTTCAGTTGTGGATCTTCTATCCATATTTTCACCAACATAATCACTATCACTATATGCTTCCAACCTAAAAGGAGACTCTTTTGGGTACTAAAGACCTAAATTGGGTTGGCCTTTGAGGTACTTGAAGATCTTTTTTATAGCATTCAAGTGGGAAGTAAGTGGAGTGACCTGGTGTCTAGAACAAGCACTCACAACAAATGTAATGTCAGGCCTAGAAGCTGTCAAATACATCAATGAACCAATCATGGATCTGTATAAATGAACATTCACAGTAGGCTCTGGTTCAAGATTATTCTTTGGTTTTAGAGCTTCATAGGGTGTAGTGGCAGTTCTGACATTTTCCATATCAAACTTCTTCAACATATCTCTCACATATTTATCCTGACTGATAAATATACCATCAGGTTTCTGCTGACCTTGTAAACCCAAAAAGAAAGTAAGCTCCCCCATAGCACTCATCTGAAACTCTCCCTTCATCAAGTCCTCAAACTCCCTGCACCATTCTTCTTTAGTGGAGCCAAAGATAATGTCATCCACATAAACTTGCACAAGAATGATATCCCTGGAGTTTTTCTTAAGAAAGAGTGTTTTGTCAATGGCACCTCTTCTGTAACCATGCTTCAGCAGAAATGCAGAAAGCCTGGCATACCAAGCTCTTAGTGCCTGATGTAGTCCATAGAGAGCTTTTACAACCTTGTAAACATGATTGGGATGATCTGGGTCTTCAAAACCTTTGGGTTGAGTTACATATCACCATACAGAAAAGCACCTTTTACATCTATTTGATACACCATGAAACCCATATAAGATGCATAGGCCAAGAAGATTCTAATTGCCTCAACTCTAGCCACTGGTGCAAAGACCATCATAGTCTATGCCTTCCTCTTGCCTGAACCCCTGAGCCACTAATATTGCTTTGTTTTTCACCATAATACCCCTTGCATCTCTTTTGTTCTTCAAAATCCATTTTGTCTCAATTGCAAATTTTCCATCAGGGAGAGGTACCAGTATCCAAACCTGCTGATTCTTAAATTGTAGCATCTCTTCATGCATTGCTTCAAGCCAACTTGAATCAGCAAGTGCTTGAGGAACACTGGTTGGCTCCATTTGATTAAGAAAGCAAGCAAACAAACAATGCTTAAAGTCTGTATGATTATCCCTTTGTTGATTTGAGACATAGGAAATTGTTGATATAAATAAATGACTAAAAACGTTATTCATATCTTTCGATATCTCTATGTTTTGATAATCACAAAACGAAAACACATCAAACCAAAGATCATGACGTAAACAAGTATTTAGTAGTAAATAATCACTTTCACCATCTAATCACTTAAGGTATGAATAAACATAGTGTTTAATGCATTATAAGATCAAAGGGATATTATTACAAAGTTTATTTTAATATATAAACTTATTATATATTATTGAAAAACACTTTTGGTAATAAAGAAAAATGTTTTAATCATACTAAATATATGAATTCAAATTTTTAACCAAAATTAGTTAGTTTTTCACCAAATAAACTTTCCTCACTAAAAGACAAAACTTTTGGCCGTTACAGCTGGGCGGCCCCCTTAATTATAAGGGGCGGTCCCCTTAATTTTAAGGGGGCCGACCTTCATTTAAGGGGACCGGCACGCTCCAGTTGTCAGATTTTGTTGCCTATAAATACCACCTTAAATCTGGAATTTTTCTCAACTTTTTGCACTAAAAACTTTCTGATTCAAACCTCCATTTCCATCTTAAAAATCCTTTGATCATATAATTCATAAGCCTTTGTTTCCAAGTGATCCAAAGCCTCATTCATCCAAGTGCAAAGAGAAGAGTACTTCTATTTATCAAGACTAGAAGTATTGCAACTTAGTATCATCTTGCTATCTAAGTTGTTTGATCATTTCATCTTGTATATCATTCATTCTTTGGTGAATATAGTGTATACATTGGTTAGTTAGATTTAGATATAGGATCTAGATTTATTGAATGTGTGAAGTAGTACTAGAAGTGAAGAAGTAGAGGTGTATAGGATGAAGAAATAAGAAGGGTTAGTATATTGAAGTAGAGAGATAGTTGTGAAGACAAAGAAGTTGAAGCCTTGAAGTTGAGAAGACCTTGAAGCCTAGAAGTTGTGAAGTAGTATATATCTTGGAGTAGTGGATAGGACTTAGTAGTGAAGGTGTGAAGAAACAAGTGGCGTGAAGAAAAAGAGTTAGGAAGTAGTAAGGTGTGAAGAAGCTAGGAGTGAAGTAGTAAGTTGTGAAGAAGCTAGGAGTGAAGTAGAAAGGTGTGAAGAAGAATTGGTGTGAAGTAGATTGGTGTGAAGAAATTGTGTAGAAGTTGTGATTGAGTTGTGACGAAGTTGTGGTGTGTAATTTGGTGTGTAAGGTTTTCTCCGCCATAAGGGAGGTTTTTGATCTAGTGAAGAAAACTCTCGAGTAGGTGACTCGGGGAGTGGAGTAGGGCAAGGAAGGTGTCCTTGTAGCCGAACCACTATAAATCCTTTGTCTCTCGGTTTGATCTTTCCATCTCTCACCTTTTGATTATTTACTTGTTAGCATTTCATACATAGTTATAATTGCTTGTGTTATGCATATATTGATTTCACATAAAGAGCAAACTAGGATTAATTCATAACATTAATTTTACAAAAATAAACCAAGTACATAAACTCATATTAAAACACTTACACATATATATGCTTATATATGATAAATGAAATTGTAAATTCTTTCCTAACATTATATATATAAGTAGTGTTTATACAAAATCGTAAATAAACTAGTATCTATATTTTTGCATTAAAGAGTTTTGAAATTTACGTCTATTCTTTAAAAGCAAACTTTTATAAAACAAATAAAACGAAAAAGATGTAAAACTATTCAACCCCCCCTTCTAGTTTTCCACAATTGGTATCAGAGCCACGTCTAACAAGATTTTTAAAATATATTGTATTTTAAAACTTGTAATGATCTATGGAATTTGAAAAATATCTAGAAGAGGAATTTACGCAAAACCACCATTATTTGAAATTGATCATTTTCTTGAATGGAAAAATAAATTTGAAAATTATGTGAAATCAATAGATCTTGATCTTTGGCATATCATTTCAATTGGTGATCTTAAACCAACCAAAATGGATTTTGAAAATCAATATAATAATCTTCAAACCAAGATTAATAAAAATACTAAAGCTAAATTACTTATTTTCAAAACTCTACCAAGAGATAAATATGAAAGATTATTCTTTTGTAAAACGGCAAATGATATTTGGAAATGTCTTTTAAAGTTTCACCAAGAGAAATGTAAAACCAAAGATGATAAACTTGATGTTGCACAAGAATTAGTCACTTTGGAAAATTTAATAGATAAATATTTAGTTGAAATAAACACATGTACTACTAGTTCAAATGTGATCATTGAATGTAGCAATAACGAAGAAGATGATGAAAATATGGCTTGTGAGAATATTCAAACAAATGTGAATACAAATATTGATGGCAAGGACTACATGCTTCAAGATCTAAGCGAAACTACAAAGAAAACATGGAGCGACATGGACGATGTAATTGATCACCGTATAGCATGTGAAGAATGTACAACTACAAATGAGGTACAATCTAAAACTAAACATTTTTGCTATGATCAATTTATATTAGAATTTTCAAAACTGGAAAACAACTTCAAACATTTTTGCAACATTGACTCAAAAATGATTCTTAAATATAAATCTTCAATTTCCATCGAAAACAATTTTGAAAAGGAAATAATTTTAGAAGATAAAATGTCTAGACTTGAAAGTAATATTGAAATTGATCTTAAATGTAAATATTGTCAAGATTACAAACATGAAATTAAAATGGAAAATGAAAAAGCAAAAATATTAGCCAAATTTGAAAATAGTTCTAGATCTTTAAAATATTTACTTAACATTCAAAAGTCATTTTATGATAAAACCGGTTTAGGGTTTACTGCAAATGATTCTTTAACAAATATATCAAAACAAATAAAATTTGTTAAATCTAGTGGAGAAATTTAGAATTAATATTACTCACATTCATTGTTTACTACTCTAGTCAAGAGAGTCATTGTTTGTTGGTTAAAACAAACTATTGGTGAATTCTTGTACTTCTCGGCGACATCCTCATCACGTGCATTCAAATGTAATGGATGTTCTCAACTAACCATCTCGGACCCATGAGAATCTAGGTACCAAGCTCTTTGTCATGTTTAGGTAATTAACGAACGAAGGGAATACTACTTTTTGGATCGATCTCTTCGCTTTCTTTCATTTGATGACTATTGGTTCTCATTACTCGGGTTCACATCCTACACACGATTTGCTTATGACGTTGTTGCGATCATTTATTGTTTTGGTGGTTTATTCTTCATTTTTGGTGCATTGATTTTATGGTGTGTTCGTTACTACTTCAAGACGAAGGATTCTTGTATTACCATTCTTGATCTACACGACTTGTGATGATTGTTGTGATCGATTAAGTATTTCGGATCAAGCCTCCTTGATCTTTATTGCGTTGGGATTTTACTTTGCTACTTCGACATGTTTTGGGCAAACTTTTTGATGCCTTCTATTACTCTCATGACCACTCTTTGAGAAAAGCTGGACCTGAGGTAAGTTTTCTTTTCAAAAACTTGTCAATATTACATTATATTAGAGTATGCTTTAATTAGTATATTAATATGATTTAATTTATAAGTTGCCATGCTTTTAGGTCATTAATACTAATATATGTGTACATGATATTAGGCTAGTTAACCCTCTTGTTGTTAAGTCTATTATCATTTTTCTTATTCTTCATTTATATTGAAATCCATCCATGATCTTTAGTAGAATACTTACCATTTAAGCTATATGACCTTACTAGTTGCATTAATAGATGTGTTATAATTAAGACTTGTTAGTAACTTAATATTATGATGTGTTTTATATACATATATATATACATATGTCTATCTTGTATCCATAGATGATTTACTTTATCCCTCTCTATCTCATTGCATTTAGATCATAAATATCTACCATCTCTCTTCCATATCCTTAGCTGCCATTAGAGATGATTATATGTGATAATGGGCTTAATTGATTCTCTTGAGTATTATAAGTTTCTATTTCAAATCCTTCATTTGCATTTTTTTATCAAAATTAAAACATCATGTTTAAAACCTCTCTATTTGAATAATAATCTTTCAAATATCTATATCATTTTTCTTCAAACAATATGTTTAACTATAAGCTACCATAACTCTATTTTAATCAAAAATCAAGATTGAAAATTCCTTTTTCTTCAACATGATTATGAAGCAAAACTCAATTTATTTTATTCTAATGCACACTTGAATTTATTTCAAAGCATTGTTGAATAAAACTAAAAACGTTTTATTTAAAACATATTTGATTATCTCACATGTGTCATACACTTCTATGGAAATGACATTCACAATTTAATCAAATCATTTCATGAGAATCATGATTTGTCCATATGGATCTTGTTTGTAACAAGACTTGAAGTCCATATAATCATATCTTCCTACTTGTTATTTGTAAGCACTCATCAATATGTTTGCACTAGCCTATATATTATCATTTTCATATAGTTGCATATTTAACTAGTTTGATTTATTGCTTCCTTGGTTGCCTATCTTAATTGATCAATTAGTAGATTGCATGATTATTAGAAATTAATTGTCTACTTTACTTATTTCTATAACACTCTCTACATTCATGAATAGTATGTCCTATATTGCCTCAAAGAGTTGAACTTACTTGAATCCAAATCCAAAAACACAACCTTTTTGAAAATTTTCTGCCAAAAACCCATTTCTGGAATTCTGGGAATCACCAGATGGGCGGCCCCCTTAATTTTAAGGGGATCGGCCCCTAATTAAGGGGACCGGCCATCTGATGGTCGGGGATACTGTTTTCTTTATTACTTTTTGACCCATTTCACCCTATACTTCCCAAAATTCACAAACATATTTTGTCCCATACTATCCCTCAAAATTTACCTTCCTAAACCACATTTATCATACACTATAAATACCCTCTTCCCATCATTAATGCCATCACACCCAAACATGTCATCTCCCAACAACCAAAAACCAAAAATTTCAAGAACCGCAAGGATCTCCGTCAAACCCGTTTAGAGGAGGAAACTTGATTCTTGTCATAACTCAAGTGATGTTGTTCCAAGTCAACCAACAACTAAACCTCAAACCCACACTAATGACTCATCTCACAACCTATCATCCACTCATGCCCTCTGATGAGTGTGTAAATACTCATCATTTTTACCTTTTTTGAGCTGCCAAAACATCTAAAAACACTCAATATTGTATCAAAATAGTGAAAATATCCCAGGAATGTGTTTTATATGTTTCAAATGCAAAACAATCAAAAACAGATGAAAAACGCACAAAGTTTGCAAAATTGGCAGTTTCAGTCCCTCAACTTTCAAAAATTGTCAAAACTAGTCCCTGGAAGTTTAAAATGAAAGAAAAGTCAACCCAAGGTTTTCTAAAGTAAAAAATTATCAAAAACGATCCTTGGGTGAAAAGTTTGAGAAAATGACATGTTTGGTCCCTGAAGTTTCAAAAATGGCAAAACTAGTCCTCGGGAATTTAAAAATTAGAATTTATCAAATATTTCCCTTGTACTATTCACATGTTGCAATTATAGTCCTTTTGATAACTTTTGGGAATTTACAACTTTAACCCTATAAAAATCAGAAAATGACATAAAAGGTCCCTCGTTTTGTACAAATGGAAAAATATGCAAAAAAATAGTCTTTGTATTATCTAATGTTGCAGGTATGGTCCCTATGATAATTTTTGGAAGCTTGTCACATAAGGTCCTCAAGAAATTCAGTAATTACAATTTTGGTCCCTATGGTTAGTTATAATACCAAACGGACCTTTGTAATGTACTAAACCAAATCCAAATAATAAAAACCCACACAACCATTACCCACCCTTGGCCCAATCCATTTCACAAGCCCACCCCCGTTTTGAAATAAAACCAGGTCAAACCCTGGTTTGACCTTCCCCTTTACCTCCAAAACCAGAAACCACTCACCAATACCACCTCCACCCCTAGTATCTCCCCACCACTTGCAACTGTGCCACCACCACCCTTATCCTTCCAATTACACTTCCCAAGAACCTATCACCTCCCCCCCCAGGGTCCTAGTGTTGTTCAAATTTGGTTCTCCCAACCCCCCTCCTACCAGGGAATAACAATTGACCAAAACTTTGACCTAGGATCAAGTGGACCTCACCTGGAATAAGGCCTCAAGTTTGTCCCAATCTGTGTTCATTTTCAGTTTGCAAAAGTGCTTAATTGGTTCTTAACAGCTTATTTGTGTTCATTGCTTGTTATTTATGGCTTATTTTAGCTTGTTTAACTTATTTGTATCTGTTTTCATCATTGTGGGACCCACACATGCTTAATTGAGCTTATTTTCCTTTTCAATCAACAAAAGTCAACTATGTGGACTTTTTAGCTTATTCTCAGCTTAATCTCAAGTTATAAAAAGTTTGTTTTCACAAAAAGTTTTTGTTTTTAAGTATAAAACAAGTTTGTAAAAGAAAAACCAAGAAAAATCAAATTTAAATTAAGTGATAGTTTCTATTTAATTCAAATAAAATTTTATTTTTCATTTTTATATTTTTATTAAGTACGTAGTAATTTTATATTTTTATTAATTACCTCTTATATTAAAGTAAATTCAGTAATTTTTCTAGATTTTTATTCGGTCATTTAGTATTTATTAGATTTAATACTAGTTTTCTTAATTATTAATTAATATTAAGTATTAAATAGCATATTTAGTTTTTATAAAGAAAAACTTAGTTTTTATAATTTTTTCTAGCTCTAATATAGTATAATAGACATTTAGAAAATAAACTTTTAGTTTCTACTGTTCATTTTCCACTTTTCTTATTTGAATTATTTAAATTAGATTTAAGTTAATTAAAAGGTAATTAATTAGTGGAATAGTTTTAAATATAATTTTTACAGGTTTTTATAATTTTTTAGGATTCCTGTGCTGGTTAAGTAATTTTGTAAATTTTCTTATAATTTTCTAAGTTAATTTAGTATTATTTATAATTTAAATTAATTTAAATAGTTTAATTAAGTTAAATAGTTTTTAATTAATAAAAAGCTCATAAAAAGACAAAAATAGTTATTTTTATTTTTTATACTTTCTTCAAGTTCTAATTAAGGTTTAGAAAATATTTTTGCTAATTTTTAGGTTAATTTATATCATTTGTCATTTTTTAGTTAATTTAAATTAGATTTAAATTAGGTTTTAATTAGTTTAATTAATTAAATAGTATTTAAATATTATAATAATCACTTTTATCATTTCATTTTCAATTTAAAATTTCTTTTTAATTTTTAAGTTTCAAAAAGTTCAAAAGCACCCCCTGTAGTTTGTAATTCACCAAATTCCACTTTTCCTGTTACGTGAATCCTGATTGTGAATACGTGCATATATCTGAGTATCAGATTTTTGTGAATATTATATATGTGTACCAATACCAAAATAACAGTAGCAATATCAATTCCACATCATCTGGGCTACTGTCCTCAGTGCCACTCACACTCATAAACGATTTCAAACGACACCATTTCAATCTCACTGGGACATAACGACCCGGTGACACACTATACTATCACCGGAGAATTGGAACGAGGCTGTCTTTGACTTGTTGACCTTGGTCAGTAATATCTGACCGTTTCGGGACCAATCAAAATAAGACCAATTTGACTAGTGGGACCCAAATATTTGATAAATCAAAATTTGGCGCCGCTGCCGGGGAGGTTGTTGCGTGTTTTAAAAAAATCGTTTTAAGTTTAGTGGTTTTCAAAACCCTCCCTGTACAAATTTCACACAAATTTGTAAAAAAGTTTTTTTGTAAAAATACAATCATATCAAAAACGTTCATTAACACTTTCCCTAAAGTGTTAAAAACACCAAAAAAAAAATCAAAAACAACAAAACAAACTGTGAAGTTAAATTACTTCGTTTTCTTTAAGATTACAACCTGAAACAGTTGGTTTAAGGTAAGTTTTGACATTAAAATGCGAACTAAAGAGGAAACCTATTTACTTCCTCCCGCCAGCCTACGAGTAATCTTAAAAGAACGATTTCGGTTAACGAATCAGTTCCAAAAAAATATTTCCCAAGTTTTCTGCACACACACCCAAAAGCCTAAAGCAGTTTTTCAAAGTAATAAATACATAAAATCTTACCACCGCAAACCAAGGCTGAACACCTACCAACTGGGGGTGTGGACATAATAAGTTCCCAAACTTAAGATTAAAACTTGTCTTTGTATCCCTGTGAGTGGTGTACCTTTTTCAAAGAAGCCATTCACTTGTGATTATTGGTTTAAGTTCACTGTGGTTTTGCCTCGATTTTGTTTTGAAAAATTGTTTTTGGTGCTTGTGCACTAAACATGTTTCTCAAAAATCCCAAAAATATCCATCTTTACCCTCCTAACTTTTTGATTCTCCATTTCTTACCCTCCAAAATCTTTTGATTCTTTCTATGTCTCATCCACACTTTCTGATTTACCAGTGGTGTGGTAATCCTTATAATGATGGCAATTGCCCTAGTTGTGGCATGGTAGAGTCAGGAAACGGGTCTGTCTATAACCAGAATCCCTATTCCTACCATGACACGACTGATTCATTCCATCAGTTACCACACCATGAGACTCAATAGTTTTACTGTTGTGAGTACTGTGGTGGTTCACATTACAGTTCTGATTGTCAATCAGGAAACACGCTTGTCTATGAGCAGTTTCCTGATAACAACTATAACTCAAGCACACACAACCCACAACCACATCAGTTTCACTATTATAATTACTGTGGAGGTCCACACTTTAGCTCTGATTGTCAAACAAGGAATCCATTTCCTTGTAACAATTTTGACTCTTCGTATCAAGACCAACCTCCACAGTACCAAATGATCCAAGCAACTCCTCAAATCCAGCAAGACTTTTTAGAAGTTCTTGAAAAACTTAAAGAACTTAAGGAGGAGTTAGCTAATATTTCACTCCGCCATACTCCAAGTTCTTCTTGTGCATATTGTGGGGGTCCTTATAATGATTTTCAATGTCAACCTTCCGGTTTTGACACATCCACATCCCCACAATTTCCACTCATTCCAAATTCTCATGGGAAAACTATGGTAGAATTACTTGCTGAAGAACGAGAATCTGGAAAAAGCATGGAAGAATTATTGGCTGAGCAACGAGCAGCTAAAAAACATGCTAATATTCGCAATACTGCTCTATTTGATGACTATGATGACAGTGATGATGAAGATAACATTGTTATTATTCAAAAAGATTCATCAAGTTCATCACTTGATATCCCAGCAGTTGAGATTCCATCTCAAACAACTGCTATCACACCCGAAGTTTCCACTCACTCTCTGAATATGGGGGATGAGTGATGAGTGCTCAAATACTCATCATTTTTGGTCTAATCTGAACTGCAGAACATACAAAAACACTCAGAAATGCATCAAAATACTGAAAATATTTCAAAATAGTGTTTTATATGTTTTAGATGCAAAATGAGCAAAAACAAATGAAAAACGTACAAAGTTTGCAAAATTGGCAGTTTCAGTCCCTCAACTTTCATAAAATTACAAAACTAGTCCCTGGATATTCAAAATATGAAAATTATCACCAAAGGTCATTTTGAAATCATAAGTTGTCATATTTAGTCCTTTGGTGAAAAATTGGAAAAGTTTTGAGAATTTACAGTTTGGTCCCTGGAGTTTCAAATTTTGGCAGATTTAGTCCCTGGTGGGATAATTTTGAAAGAAAAATCATTTTTGGTCTTTAAAAATCATAAATTATCAAAAATGATCCTTGGGTGAGAATTTTGAGGAAATTACATGTTTAGGCCCCGAGGTTTGGAAATTTACATAATTGGTCCCCGGGTATTTTTAAATGAAAAAATTATCATCATGGGTCCTTAGATAATTCAAGTATGGCAAATTCAACCCTTGGGACAATAATTTTGGAAAGTGACATTTTCACCTCCAACTTTCACCTAATCACATAATTGGTCCTTGTGATTATACTCTTAAACCAAATTGGACCCTTTTTAATATATAAACCCAAAAACCAAACCTGCCAAGCCCTTACCACAGCCCACCTTATCACCCCTTTGGCCCAACACCAACCTCGGCCCACTCCACCAAAACAAACACTACCCCGTTTTTTATTATCCCCCAAGTCAACCCCCTACTTTGACTCACCACTTCATCTCCCCCACTTGCAACTGCTACAACCAAACCAACACACCAACCCCCTCCTCTGCTCCTCTACCCATCCTTTGTCCCTCCCCCCCCCAGCTCACCAATAACTCAAAAGAGCATTAATTACCCATATAACACTCCAAGTAACCCCTAGCTGCCAAAACAACTTTTCCCGCCTAAATTAAATCAAACGGCCAGGAATCACTCAGGCCATCCAAGGGCCAAGAAACAAGTGGGAAAGTCAGAAACAAGCTCCAAGGACTATAAAAGTCAAGAAAAAGAAGAGATGGAGCAGTAGTTAATTTAGAATAAATTAGGATAGTTTAGTTTAAATCAATTTCATGTAATTCTCAATTTCAATCTTAATATTAGCTTTCAAGTTGCAAGTTTGATGTTTTCAGTGTAATAGAAACATAATTCAGCTATCAATTTCAAGTTTTTAATTAATATTCAGTTTATGCTAATTTTGGTGAAAATCTCATGTTTTTACAAATATTGTTAGAAGTTATAATTCAGTGATCCATTAAGTTCTATTAAGCTCAATTAGAAATATTTAACAGCTTCCAAAGCTTTTAAACTAGTTATGCTCAGTTTACCAAAAATTCAAGAAAAATACCAAAAAAATAGATATAAAATAAAAAATCAGTGTTTATGATGCAAGAAGCTGGAGCAAGGGTTGAAATGGAAGCCCTTGGGTTAGTAGCCTCTAGGGAAGCCTGAGGTAATGATATTGGACCTGGGTAATTGTTCTAAGCAGGCCTACCTTTTGTAAGAAATTTCTCAAATCTTTGCATAAATACTGTAGCATTGTTCATGTATGTCATTCAGTGTTTAAATTGTTGTTTTGATGTTTATTTATTTCTCTTAAGTTGAATTGTTGTTTAACTGATGTATCTCATTTATCCGTTTTTACTTTAGTTGATGCTTGCACTTTATAAATCATTTTTAGATTACTTAGTTCTGTTGGTTCCAGTGCTTGTTCTATGTTCATTTCAGCTTTTATATAATCCTAATAGCTTGTTCTTGCATTCTACTTCAGTGGTCTAGCTTATATTAGTTTTAATCAACAAAATCAAAAATCAGTTCTAGTATAAGAGGGTGTTTGGTTCAGCTTGTTGCTTAGTGTTCTTGTTTCTGTTAGGAGTCTATTTCAGTGTACTCAAACCACATTAGGTTATATTAGAACAATAAAAGCATGAAAACCAACTTTCATAAGCAAAAATGTCAAAACCTCACCTAATTGACCCATAATAGTCCACTGTTGGGACTGTTATGATCAAACCACACCCAATTTACTTTAAACTTGTCCTAGTAACCCAAATTAGTTTTAATTTATCATAATATATCAAAATAAGTAAGTAACTTGTGATCAAAGTTCACAAAAGTCAAAAGTTCCAAGTTTTTATAAAAAGTCAAATTGCTAGTTATCAGATTTTTCCAAAAGTTGTGGGAATATTTGTGAATTTTGTAGTGTGAATTAGAGTTTGTGCTTTTCAGAGATTGTAATCTACCACCCCAACTATTGATTTCCCCCATCCTTTCATTTTTAAGATCTTTGTGGTGGGCCCCACAGCCCTCCAAAGTGAGCTGCAGGGCTGCTGTGTGCCCTGTGCAGCAGAACAGCCACCCAAACACCATCCTTGGTGGTGGTTTTCTAGCGACCTCAGTGGGCCCAAGGCCACCAATCTTGTTCAGTTCCACCCCCTCCTACCAGGGTTGGTGATTTGACCTTTTGTTTGACCCCTAGGCCTGTGGACCCCACCTAAATCAAGGCCTCAACTCTGTCCCAGTTCAGTGTTCACAATAGTTTTGGAAGTGCTTATTTGCTAGCTTACTGCTTATTCTGTGGTTCTCACTTGCTTATTCCAGCTTATTCATGTTCACTTTACTAGTTTAAACTAGATTCAGACATTGTGGGTCCCACTTGAGGCCATTTTAGCTTATTTTGCCCTTTGGTCAACTTTAGTCAACTGTCATACTTTTTAGTTTGTATTCAGCTTATTTTTAAGTTACAAAAAGTTAGTTTTTACAAAAAGTGTTAGTTTTTAGTTATAAAATAAGTTTGTAAAAGAAAAATCAAGAAAAAACAATTTAATATTAAGTGATAGTTTCTATTTAATGTAATTTAATTTTAATTTTCATGTTTAAATTTTTATTAAGAACTTAGCTTTTTTATATTTTTCTTAAATTACTCTTATATTAAAGTATTTATAATAATTTTCTCAGATTTTTATTTCATCATTTAGTATTAATTAGAATTAATCTTAGTATTATTAATTATTAATTAATAATTAGTTTAAAATAGCATAATTAGTTTTTATTAAGTAAAACGTAGTTTTTATATTTTTTATAGCTTTTATATGTTATAAAATATTTTTAGAAATTTTATTAGAATTTTTACTGTTCATTTGCTATTTTTCTTAATTTAAAATAGTTTAATTAGGTAATTAATAATTAATTAGTAATTAATTAATATAAAAATCACAAAAAGACAAAAATACTTATTTTTAATTTTAAAACTTGTTTTTAGTTATTTTATAATTTTAGAAATTTTATTTTCACCTTTTTAGTATTTAATCAATATTGTATTAAATTTAAGTTGTTTAAATATTAATAATTAGTAATAATTAGTAATTAATTAATATTAAATAAATAATTAGTGTAAAAATTTATTTACTTTTCTAAAAATTTTCTTTTACCTTTTAGTTTGTAAAAAAGTCATTTTTACCCCCTGGGTGTTTTCAGATTTCAGTTTTCACTTTTTATTTTGTACGTTTACGTTTTATTTAAACTTGAACGTACACGTTTTAAGTTTTAAACGTTTTTGGTTTTTCCTAGCTTCCAGTCTTATTCATATACCTTATTTAAGCTATTCTCATGTAGATTCCTTAGTTAAACCATTCACAAACCCCTTTTCCACCCAAATTCACCCGATCACGAAACCGTTTGATAACCATTCACACCTCGTCGGGACATAACGACCCGGGGAAACCACTATATTCCGCGGAGCATTGACTCTAGGCTGTTTGACCTTGTTGACCATTCCCTGGTCAATTTAGGTTGACCGTTTGGAGCCAATCAATGAGCATCTTAGCACTGTTCCTCAAAAGGAATCGGACGAATTCATAAAGTCTAGTGTTGAGAACCTTATCCCAATCCCAGGAGAGTCACAGGGAACTTCTGATCATATGTGTGATTTACCTTCTCCTCTTGAGTGTCCAAAAGCTCAATTTGAGATTTTCTCCGATTGTAGCGAAGATTGTGCATCTTATGGAGACATCGAGTATGTTGAAGCATCAATTCCACATTCTGATGCTGATCATCTTCTTGAGGAGTTCACCAATATTAATTCACTTCCAACTGGAAGTGATGATGGTCTCCTTAACTCCGAAGCCGAAATTGAAAATCTCTTTAATCATGATCTGTCACTCACTTCTGATCCCGAAAATCCAATAGAGAATATTGAACACTTTGTTCCCGAAACTTTCAATACTACTCTCACCAATCCTCTATTTGAATTCGACTCTAAATTCACTTTGATTTCTGATAATCCACTCTTTGATATTCAGAATGAGGATTGTGATGAGTCTATTCCGGAACAGGGGTTCACAGATTTACATCTTGTGAAAGATTCTCTTCATGAGGAGTTCTCCGGTGAACTCACTCATCATATCACGACTCCTCCGGAGTTTGATATTCTGGGGGGAGATGCACTCAATCATGAGGATTTACAAATTCCCACCCACCCTCCCGGGATGTTTTTGAGCTTACCCTTTGAAATCCAAACTCAGGCTACGGAGCCTGCTCTCGAGGAAGAAAAACCTATACTGATTTTCATCATGGTTTTCTTCGTTTTCTTCACCTACAGGGTGACTTCTCTTGTTCTTCACTCCTTCGGGAATGAGGACACCATCTTTGACCCCGGCATTTTCATGTACCATTATCTTGAGCCGGGATTATATCTCATCGGTGTGGAACTTGCACGTGCTTCAAATGTTTATCCAAACATCTTGAATGAATGTTCGATGGAGATTATTTCTTCCACATCATGCTTCCCCAAGGACTAATGAATTCGGGGTCGAGTCAAGCTAGCGACTCGGTAAACAAAAACAGTAGCATGCTTATAGGGTTTTCACCCTAAGTGTGGGGGAGTCCCCCATGCTATGATTACAAAAGTGAAAAACAAAATTGTGTTTCCACATTTAGCTTGTAATGTTACCCTTTTACGTTCTAAGAGTCGGCATAATATCCGGGACTTTGAATATTGAGGACAATATTCATGCTAAGTGTGTGGGGGGGGGGGGGGGGGGGTATTCGCTATTCTAGCGAAACATTTTACTATCTTATACCCCCGTTTTTGACCAAAATTTTCAAAAAAATTTTCACTAAAGTTCAAAATTTTTTGTGGTAATCAGTCCGCCAAAGTCTAAATGACAAATGGATTGGCTAGTCCAGGAGCAAACGGCTCTTGGTAAAGACATCTCAAACCCGTTGATGGCTTGCAATTTGCCAAAAATTGTATGGTTCCTCAACTCCCCATATCCCATAAAGTGAATGAGTTGGCTAGCCCGCAAGATTATGGCTTGTGGTAAAGGCCGTGGAAAATCCATAATTGGTAATCAGCTCACCAAGATGTTGACTATTCCATCAAGAGTTGGCTAGTCCAGAAGCAAACGGCTTTTGGTAAAGACTAATCAAATCCGTTGACAGCTGGTGGTTTGCTCAAAATCACACGGTTATCAGGTGTTCCACAGTTCTTACACCTGGCTACTCCAGAGGTGATGGCTTTTGGTAAAGATATTTTCAAATCCATCAAGTTTTTCTCAAAAGATTGCTAGGGACTAGCAATGTTTTAGTGTGGGGGATTGATGAGTGTGTAAATACTCATCATTTTTACCTTTTCTGAGCTGCCAAAACATCTAAAAACACTCAATATTGTATCAAAATAGTGAAAATATCCCAGGAATGTGTTTTATATGTTTCAAATGCAAAACAATCAAAAACAGATGAAAAACGCACAAAGTTTGCAAAATTGGCAGTTTCAGTCCCTCAACTTTCAAAAATTGTCAAAACTAGTCCCTGGAAGTTTAAAATGAAAGAAAAGTCAACCCAAGGTTTTCTAAAGTAAAAAATTATCAAAAACGATCCTTGGGTGAAAAGTTTGAGAAAATGACATGTTTGGTCCCTGAAGTTTCAAAAATGGCAAAACTAGTCATCGGGAATTTAAAAATTAGAATTTATCAAATATTTCCCTTGTACTATTCACATGTTGCAATTTTAGTCCTTTTGATAACTTTTGGGAATTTACAACTTTAACCCTATAAAAATCAAAAAATGACATAAAAGGTCCCTCGTTTTGTACAAATGGAAAAATATGTAAAAAATGGTCCTTGTATTATCTAATGTTGCAGGTATGGTCCCTATGATAATTTTTGGAAGCTTGTCACATAAGGTCCTCAAGAAATTCAGTAATTACAATTTTGGTCCCTATGGTTAGTTATAATACCAAACGGACCTTTGTAATGTACTAAACCAAATCCAAATAATAAAAACCCACACAACCATTACCCACCCTTGGCCCAATCCATTTCACAAGCCCACCCCCATTTTGAAATAAAACCAGGTCAAACCCTGGTTTGACCTTCCCCTTTACCTCTAAAACCAGAAACCACTCACCAATACCACCTCCACCCCTGGTATCTCCCCACCACTTGCAACTGTGCCACCACCACCCTTATCCTTCCAATTACACTTCCCAAGAACCTATCACCTCCCCCCCCCCAGGGTCTGTTACAGAACCCAATTGCCCGTAAAAGCCTTTCCCGCCAAAATTGCAAAGAGAGCAAAAGTGATCCAAGTAGCTATTTTATTGCTGGGATTTGACTAGTGGGACCCACAAGACCAATTGGCTGCTATAAAGAGAAGAAAGGAGCAGTGGAAGAAATCAATTTGTGTAGTTGTAGTTTTAGTGTAATCGTAGGTAGTGTAAACTTCTATTTTAGTTGTAATTTCAATCTAAACAGCTTGTACTCAGTTTGGTTAATGTAATCTCAACTCTATTTAATCTTTAATTTAAATTTTCTTGTTTGAAACCGTATTTAGCAATTTTTGTGATTTTGACAAAATCACTTAAATCTGTTAGGTGTTGTTTCATTGTTTCTTTAAGCTCATTTTATCTCATTTTTAAGTTGTCTTAAGTTTCTTAAAAGCTCAGAAATAAGTTAGGCTTATATACTTAATAATCTCAAAAATACTCAAGAAATAGGAAAAATAATAAAAAAAATAAAGAAATCAAGATGAAGAAGATAAGTAGTTGAGGATCCTGGTTTAGAGCTCAGTGGGAGCATTAGGAGTTGTTCATGATCATTGGTTCATATCCTCAGTGTGGTAAGAGTCTTGTAAGCTTATTTTCTCACAATTTTTGCATATCCTGTTTTAATAGGTTCTAGTTATTGTTCATTGCTTGTTTCTGTTCATTAATAATCATCCTAGGTTAGTGCAAAGTTCAATATTCAGTTTCATGGTTTAACCCTGCTAGTTGCTTCACAATTTTCCAATAACTGTCACATAAGGGGGTGTTTGGTTTAGACTGTTAAGTGAGTTCTTGTTGGGTTATGCTGGTAATATTGATTAATACATGTTCATTAACTCATATTAGCTCAGTATAGTCAATAAAACATAGGGGTAAAACAAGAAAAAGTCAAAATCATCATTGATCACCCCTCACAGTTAACTGTGGGGGATTTGTGATCCACAAATCCTCATTTTACCTTATAAGTTGTAGTTTAAGCTAAAAATAGGTTCTCTATAGCTTATCATAACTTATTTAACTTATAGGAAGCAGTAGAAACTCACAAAAGTCAAAATAGTTAAGAAACTTAGAAAGTCAAATTTACATCTCTTAGATTTTTACAAAAGTTCAAGGAATTTATTAGAATTTTGTGTTTGGTCTCATGACTTGAAACGTATTTCTAATTGAAGCCTACCACCTCATCTTTGAAGTTCCTTGGTCCTTTTATTTTTTCCAATTTTCCTCTGGGCCCCACAAGCCAAGAAACAAGGGTGCAGGGCTGAGTGGTTGCCCTGAACCATCAGAAACCAGTCCACCACACCACCTATGGTGGTGGTTTGTGACCACCTTAGTGGGTCCTAGTGTTTCAAATTTGGTTCTCCCAACCCCCCTCCTACCAGGGAATAACAATTGACCAAAACTTTGACCTAGGATCAAATGGACCCCACCTGGAATAAGGCCTCAAGTTTGTCCCAATCTGTGTTCATTTTCAGTTTGCAAAAGTGCTTAATTGGTTCTTAACAGCTTATTTGTGTTCAATGCTTGTTATTTCTGGCTTATTTCAGCTTGTTTAACTTATTTGTATCGGTTTTCATCATTGTGGGACCACACATGCTTAATTTAGCTTATTTTCCTTTTCAGTCAACAAAAGTCAACTGTGTGGACTTTTTAGCTTATTCTCAGCTTAATCTCAAGTTATAAAAAGTTTGTTTCCATAAAAAGTTTTTGTTTTTAAGTATAAAACAAGTTTGTAAAAGAAAAACCAAGAAAAATTAAATTTAAACTAAGTGATAGTTTCTATTTAATTCAAATTAAATTTTATTTTTCATTTTTATATTTTTATTAAGTACTTAGTAATTTTATATTTTTATTAATTACCTCTTATATTAAAGTAAATTCAGTAATTTTTCTAGATTTTTATTCTATCATTTAGTATTTATTAGATTTAATACTAGTTTTCTTAATTATTAATTAATATTAAGTATTAAATAGCATATTTAGTTTTTATAAAGAAAAACTTAGTTTTTATATTTTTCCTAGCTCTAATATAGTATAATAGACTTTTAGAAAATAAATTTTTAGTTTCTACTATTCATTTTCCATTTTTCTTATTTTAATTATTTAAATTAGATTTAAGTTAATTAAAAGGTAATTAATTAGTGGAATAGTTTTAAATATAATTTTTGGAGGTTTTTATAATTTTGTAGGATTCCTGTGATGGTTCAGTAATTTTATAAATTTTCTTATAATTTTCTAAGTTAATTTAGTAATATTTATAATTTAAATTAGTTTAAATAGTTTAATTAAGTTAAATAGTTTTTAATTAATAAAAAGCTCATAAAAAGACAAAAATATTTATTTTTATTTTTTATACTTTCTTCAAGTTCTAATTAAGGTTTAGAAATTATTTTTGCTAATTTTTAGGTTAATTTATATCATTTGTCATTTCTTAGTTAATTTAAATTAGATTTAAATTAGATTTTAATTAGTTTAATTAATTAAATAGTATTTAAATATTATAATAATCACTTTGATCATTTCATTTTCAATTTAAAATTTCTTTTTAATTTTTAAGTTTCAAAAAGTTCAAAAGCAACCCCTGTAGTTTGTAATTCACCAAATCCCACTTTTCCTGTTACGTAAATCCTGATTGTGAATACGTGCATATATCTGAGTATCTGATTTTTGTGAATATTATATCTGTGTACCAATACCAAAATAACAGTAGCAATATAAATTCCACATCATCTGGGCTATTGTCCTCAGTGCCACTCACACTCATAAACGATTTCAAACGACACCATTTCAATCTCGCTGGGACATAACGACCCGGGGACACACTATACTATCACCGGAGAATTGGAACGAGGCTATCTTTGACTTGTTGACCTTGGTCAATAATATCTGACCGTTTCGGGACCAATCACCCTCATTAATGCCTCTTCTTATGATGAGCATGCTCAATCCCAAAACAACAATCCCAATCTCTCAATCAATACTTCACATGTTGCTCATTCAACAAAAACACCACCCACTCATGAAGAACCTCTTCCACCCATTTCATGTTTTCATGACTACCCAAGCTCAACCATGTCTCCACCACCAAGAGTACCACCACCACATCCTACAACTTCACATGCCATTCCTTTGTTTCATGTTCAAACCTTCACCCAAGACAACTATCATGTTCCACCACCATCACCTTCCTCCGAACACTTGATGTTCGTTGAGGAGCTAAAAGAGGCTCATGAGCTTAGTGCTCTTTTAGCATTACATCTTGCTCAACGCAATTTGGATCCACCTCAATCAAGCTCACCATCATCACCACACAACATCAACCAAATTGAGAAGCATGTTAACAATTGCCATTGTTGCATCTTCCTCCAACAACAAACCATTGCATTGAATGAGCACTTTACTTCGATTGAGTATCTTCTTACTAGATCTCAACAAACACCATTACTTGAACAACATCTAAACCCTCAATCAACAAACCCAACTTCAAATCCACCACCTCCAAGCTCCACATCTCCAAACTCACCAACATCCATGCAACCAAAAGTTTACCTCCATTAAACCACCAAGCATTTTATATGCTTATGTTTCTCATTTTCAAATAAAACTCCTCAACCATTTTGGGATGCAAGAAAGTTTGGTGACACTCTTTTTTGGCACATTAGGATGTTCTACTTAGTTTAGAATTCTATCTTTATGGCCTATGTAACAATGATTATGGGTTGACATAATAATTTTCTATTAATGAATGATTTAATATGTGTTTCTAATTCTCTTTTGCCATGCTTATTATTAGTTGGTATTATGCTATATGTATTTGCTTGTGCCATGCTTGTGCTTCTAATATTTTTCTTGCAAGAATTCCATTAATCGAACCCTTGGTGCCCTCAAACGAGGGGGAGCATACATCAAGGGGGAGCTTTCATTTTATTGGCTTAAACCTTTTTGATTCTACAAAAAGGGGGAGAAGTGATTATATAAACTCACTAAATACTTGTCTAAAAATTAATTTTTGGATTTAATGAGTTTAGGTTTTGTAATCATCAAAAAGGGGGAGATTGTTGATATAAATAAATGACTAAAAACGTTATTTATATCTTTCGATATCTCTATGTTTTGATAATCACAAAACGAAAACATATCAAACCAAAGATCATGACATAAACAATTATTTAGTAGTAAATAATCACTTTCACCATCTAATCACTTAAGGTATGAATAAACATAGTGTTTAATGCATTATAAGATCAAAGGGATATTATTACAAATTTTATTTTAATATATAAACTTATTATATATTTTTGAAAAACACTTTTGGTAATAAAGAAAAATGTTTTAATCATACTAAATATATGAATTCAAATTTTTAACCAAAATCAGTTAATTTTTCACCAAATAAACTTTCCCCACTAAAAGACAAAACTTTTGGCCGTTACAGCTGGGCGGCCCCCTTAATTATAAGGGGCGGTCCCCTTAATTTTAAGGGGGCCGACCTTGATTTAAGGGGACCGGCACGCTCCAGTTGTCAGATTTTGTTGCCTATAAATACTACCTTAAATCTGGAATTTTTCTTACCTTTTTGCACTAAAAACTTTTTGATTCAAACCTCCATTTCCATCTTAAAAATCCTTTGATCATATAATTCATAAGCCTTTGTTTCCAAGTGATCTAAAGCCTCATTCATCCAAGTGCAAAGAGAAGAGTACTTCTATTTATCAAGACTAGAAGTATTGCAACTTAGTATCATCTTGCTATCTAAGTTGTTTGATCATTTCATCTTGTATATCATTCATTCTTTGGTGAATATAGTGTATACATTGGTTAGTTAGATTTAGATATAGGATCTAGATTTATTGAATGTGTGAAGTAGTACTAGAAGTGAAGAAGTAGAGGTGTATAGGATGAAGAAATAAGAAGGGTTAGTATATTGAAGTAGAGAGATAGTTGTGAAGACAAAGAAGTTGAAGCCTTGAAGTTGAGAAGACCTTGAAGCCTAGAAGTTGTGAAGTAGTATATATCTTGGAGTAGTGGATAGGACTTAGTAGTGAATGTGTGAAGAAACAAGTGGCGTGAAGAAAAAGAGTTAGGAAGTAGTAAGGTGTGAAGAACCTAGGAGTGAAGTAGTAAGTTGTGAAGAAGCTAGGAGTGAAGTAGAAAGGTGTGAAGAAGAATTGGTGTGAAGTAGATTGGTGTGAAGAAATTGTGTAGAAGTTGTGATTGAGTTGTGACGAAGTTGTGGTGTGTAATTTGGTGTGTAAGGTTTTCTCCGCCATAAGGGAGGTTTTTGATCTAGTGAAGAAAACTCTCGAGTAGGTGACTCGGGGAGTGGAGTAGGGCAAGGAAGGTGTCCTTGTAGCCGAACCACTATAAATCATTTGTCTCTCGGTTTGATCTTTCCATCTCTCACCTTTTGATTATTTACTTGTTAGCATTTCATACATAGTTATAATTGCGTGTGTTGTGCATATATTGATTTCACATAAAGATCAAACTAGGATTAATTCATAACATTAATTTTACAAAAACAAACCAAGTACATAAACTCATATTAAAACACTTATACATATATATGCTTATATATGATAAATGAAATTGTAAATTCTTTCCTAACATTATATATATAAGTAGTGTTTATACAAAATCGTAAATAAACTAGTATCTATATTTTTGCATTAAAGAGTTTTGAAATTTACGTCTATTCTTTAAAAGCAAACTTTTATAAAACGAAAAAGACGTAAAACAATTCAAACCCCCCCCCCCCCCCTTCTAGTTTTCCACATAAATGAAAGCAACTTCACCATACTTAGTGTTTTTCACAGTACTTCTAGTTCTAACAGGTGCTTGAGGATCTCCAATTATCTTTGATAGAGGATGAGCAATATTGATCCTTTTTGTTCTAGTGGGGTTAACATCAATAGTGGTGTCAAGATTGTTCATTGTGGGTCCAAAATCACTGTCATAGGAAGAGGAGGTGAAGATTCCAGCTTTGGGTTGGTGATTACCAAGATCAGAAGGACTTGGAAATCTGATATATGGTTTTACAAAGTCTGTAGACACACTAGTAGAGATTGGAGATTGTGTTGCAGGACTATCAGCAGATTTGTTCATGTCGGAAGAAACAGGAGAACCTTTAGTAGAACTGTCAGCAGAATCCTGGTTTCCACTGACTGCTTGTGCTGATTGTCTGAGTAAAGCCTCAGTATCTCTTGCAAACTTCTCACCAAGCCTCTCAGCTTCTTGAGTGGCTGCATGTTCTTGCTTCTTGAGTCTAGCAAGGTCCTCTGCATAGTGTGACTCATCTTCATACTCATCAGCAGAATGATCACCTACAAATGGGTTAGGAGGAAAAGAAGGTACAACAATGGTTTGTTCATCTTTCTCAGATTCACTATCTGAGTCATTATCCAGGGTACCTGCATGGTTAGTGGGGGACTCTTTTGTACCCGCAGATTGGTTAGAAGCATATCTAGTATAGCCCAAGTGATCAATCAAGTAATCTAGGTCAAAATACCAAACATGACCTTGTCCCTGAACATTAGGCTGATCTTCTAGGAATCTCATGTTAAGGGTCTCCTTAATCTTTTTAGCATGTAAATTATAAACCCTATAAGCCTTACTATGAGCTGAATAACCCACAATATACCCCTCATCAGCTTTTCCATCAAATTTTCCCAGTGAATCACTAGTGTTCAAAATGGTCACTTTACAGCCAAAAGGTTTAAGGTAATGAATGTCAGGAACTTTCCCAATGAAAAGTTCATAAGGTGTCTTGAAAAGAAGTCTGGTGATGGATACCCTGTTAAAAACATAACAAGCAGTGCTTACTGCTTCAGTCCAGAACATAGTGGGTAATTTAGAGTCTGCAAGCATGGATCTTACAGCCTCTATTAAGGTACTATTCTTACTTTCAGCAACCCCATTTTGTTGTGGGGTTCTTGGAGTGCTATAGTCCCTTTTTATCCCTTTAGACTGACAAAGTTCTAGAGTTAATTACCCAGGTCGACCAAAAAAAACATGATTTCCACTATATAGACCTAGCGACTTGCTTTTACAGATTTCATTTGCTCGACTTTTGCTTAAATGCTAAACTAACCTTTGTCGCAAGATCACTTTTTTTTACTCTATCTCCAACCTCCCTGAACAACACAGATGCTTGTAGTATGGGTTTTTTTTTTTTTTTTTTTTTTTTTTTTTTTTTTTTTTTTTTTGTCTGCCTGTTTGTGCTAGTTTCTTTCACTGATCCTGGGTATGTTTTCTTTGGCTGTAGATAATTGTTCATGAAGATAAGGAGGTGTGTGTGTGGCTGTATATTTTTTTGATAATTGTTCATAAGATAAGGAGGTGTGTGTGGCTTGGAGCAGGGCTGCTAAAGATAGTGGGTTGGGCCAGGAAAACAGGCTGCGAAAATGGGCCTCAGTTTTGGTGGGAAAACGGCACCTAAAATGGTGTCGTTTGTCTTTGGGTTTAGTATAAACTATTATTATTATTATTATTATTATTATTATTATTATTATTATTATTATTATTATTATTATTATTATTATTAATAATAATATAATAATAATAATAATAATAATAATAATAATAATAATAATAATAATAATAATAATATTATTATTATTATTATTATTATTATTATTATTATTATTATTATTATTAGGGATTATTTATTCAAACCGCCTAACTATTAAATATTATACTTTTAGGCCACCAATTTTTTCTAATTAACTTATGTGCCACCAAAGTATGTGGTTTTCTTTCTTTATACAATCTTGTTCAAATTCTTGCCAAATATTTGTAAATTTCAATAATAAAGCTAACTTAACATATCAAAACAATAAAATAAAATTAAATTAAATTTGAGGCATTAGTTAAATTATCTTAATTGACTATCAACTAAATAATGTTGCACTTAATAATGGCTAAAACATATATTTTACATTTTAATACTCGTTTGTGTTGTTTTAATATGTTATATTTAGCTTTATTCTCGTTGTTTAAAATATTTTCGAGATAAAATTATCTGAAATTAGTTTTGATAAATGGATGACCTAAAAGTAAAAAAGTTTAACAATTGTGTGGCCTCCCAATACATAATTCTTTATTATTATTATTATTATTATTATTATTATTATTATTATTATTATTATTATTATTATTATTATTATTATTATTATTATTATTATTATTATTATTATTATTATTATTATAAACATCACTTTCATTATAACCAAACCAATAGGATTACAAGAAATTGGTGGGGAGCCTCGACACTACTTGAGCCCCCACGCCTTTAGCAATAGCAAAACTAATCCTACTGAAGATATGGGTTACAGCACGCGCACCAACGTCTTGAGTGATGGAAAACTTCTGGACCCGCTTAAGTAGGACCACCGCATCTGTCTCGAGTTCCCCTAAAGAGGAAAATGAGAAAGGGGTAAACCCATATCCCATATTTGCGCATTTAGCCCCGTATTTGACCCGCTTGCGTTTTGCGGCATCAGTCACCACGCGCCCCGGCACAAAGTCAATCATGCCGGTTTGCGTGAGGGGTGACGATCTCGTCAGATCAACACACACATCCTTCCCTTTATCCCAGGAATAGAGCAGAATATCTGCTGGCCTTAAGACTTGCTCTCTTTCTCCACCCAACCCGATGTCGACCTCCTTGCGAGCCGAGACCCTAGATCAAGAACAAATATCAAGCAGAGTATCCCGCACCATGTTGTGTCGATGTTTAACACCAATTGTGCCAGTACACGATACAACATGGTCCCCATAAATATCACCGGCGAAAACCTTAGAGCACGCTGAGCATGGCCCCTGAACAGAGAATAGGGGAACACCTAGCCGATAGCATAAAATGCACCTATAAGTTCTGGCGTTCATAGTCTATCCTAACCCGGATATCGGGACCACCCTAAGCCAGTCTGATGTGTAATCCTCTTTTTGCGACCTCCAGAGTGCCATTTGTCGAGGGGAAAGACAAAATGTGGATTCAGCCATTTGGGTAACATGTTTGAAATATATATCTGCCAGTTTCTTCATGAGTTTGAATTATTATTATTATTATTATTATTATTATTATTATTATTATTATTATTATTATTATTATTATTATTATTATTATTATTATTATTATTATTTTTTATTATTATTATTATTATTATTATTATTATTATTATTATTATTATTTTATTATAACCAACACTTTTATTAACAATAAATAGGATTTTACAAGAAATTGGTGGGGAGCCGAGAAACCAACTGGGCCCCCACACCTCTAGCAATAGCGAATCCAATCCTATTAAAAATATGAACTGCAGCCCGCGCTCCAATGTCTTGAGTCGTAGAGAAACGTCGAATACGCTTAAGAAGAGTTACTGCATCTTTCTCAAGTTCTCCAAAAGAGGAGAAAGAGAAGGGGAGGAACCCATATCCGATATCCACACATTTGGCTTCATACTTGACGCGTTTACGTTGTGCAGCTTCAATAACTGCACGACCTGGCATAAAATCAATCATACCAGATTGTGTCAAAGGTGACGACCCCGTAAGATCAACACAAACATCAAGCCCATTATCCCAGGAGTAAAGTAACATATCAGCTTGGCGCAAAGATCTATCCCTATCACCATAAAGCCCAATATCCACCTCCTTACGAGCTGAAATTCCGGACCGAGAGCATATATCCACAAGAACATCACGCACAATATTATGCCGATGTTTAATGCCAACAATACCCGCACAAGAAACCGCATGATCCCCATAAATATCTCCATTAAAGACACGAGAACAAGCTGAACACGGTACCTGAACATTGAAAAGAGGAACACCCAGCCGATAACACAAAACACAACGGTATGTCCGGGCATTCATAGTTTGACCCAATCCAGAGATGGGAGCCACCCTGAGCCAATCTGAAGTATGATCCTCCTTTAGAGAGCTCCATAACGCCATCTGTCTAGGAGAAAGATGGAATGTAGATTCAACATTTTGGGTAACCCGATCGAAATATATATCTGCCAATTTCTTCATGAGTTTGGGGGCAGCGACTTCGCTTCGGTTACTCAAAAGGTCAATGTCCATATCCATATTAAAAGTACATAAAGCATCATCAAAGGAAGGACCAGCAGTTACAATACCAGAACTATGGAGAAGCTTAGCCTGTAAACTAGCAGATTGAAGTCTAGACGCAAGAAAAGCATATTTCAAGACATCTCCTGCAGAATAAACACCAAGCCCCCCAAAGGCAAAGGGAAGGGTGGCGAGTCTCCATTGCCAATCACCAAAACCAGGCCCAGAACCAGTGACAATACGTTCCAAAGAAGAACGAAGTGCCGCATCAAAGGAAACCTGAGCACACTCAAAGACCCTGGGAGAACATGTGCGCATAGAAAAATACAACTTAGAAATACCTGCACATGCACGGAGTAACAACAACTCACATTGAGGGTCATTAAGTTTAGCAACAGCATCCATAAGATCAATAGTTTTAGCCACCCTTTTCAAAACCAGCCTACTACCAAACTCAAAATCAACACTAACAGGCCCACCCAGTAATTTAACACCAAGTAAGGGCTGAGAAATATTGGGAGGGAACACACCCGCATATCTGCTTCTCGGGTCTTCCTTTGGCCAAAAGACCTCAGTTTTATCAACGTTGAGGTGTAAGCCATGACTAGGTCCATCCGTCATAATCAACTCTAAAACCTTACCCACAACCAAAGTATCTCCAATAATAGTACCATCATCCAGATACCAAGCTTGAAAAGAAAGGTTAAAAGAATCTCTAATCTTACATGCCAGGGGATGTAACACTAAAGCAAAAAGAAAAGGCCCAAGCGGATCACCTTGTTGCACACCTTGATGAGACCAAAGAGTATACTCACCATAATATAATCTGGCGGGGCTAGAGTAACAGAATTCCACCCATTGTAAAATAGCCGGAAAATGAAGTCGAACCTCACGCAACATAACAGCCCTATCCACCATGTTGAAAGCGTTTTTAAAATCAACCAACAACATAGAAAGACCAACATCACCCCCCGATCCTCAACCAAACGATTCACTGCATGAAGAATAGCCTCCCCTCCTCCCGATACCCCAACACCAAATTGTAAATCATCTAAATAACCGTCTGAAGAATGTCCAATCATGGACGCACAAACCTTGGAAACTAAACGCCTCCAAACAGTCCCAACAGCAATAGGACGGATACCCCCACCTGGTTTGACTAAGGGTGTGAGAGGAGCACTAGCAATGTACTCACCCAACTCCCTCGGGCATTTACCAGCAAGGAAAAGGTTCACCACTTGGGTGATAGATGCGATCAATTCATCAGAAATAGCCACAACCGCACCATTTAAACAATCCAAAAGGTGTTGGGCACGCAAACCATCTCGCCCACAAGAAGTACCACGCGGGAAACTCTTAATCATGTCAAGAACCGTAGCAGTAGATGCAGTAAGGTAATGATGATCAATAGGTATATCAGGCAAAAGAGGAGCAGACTGGAAAGGGTGCTTAGCTTTTAAGTCTTCAAGAGTAGAAACATCATACGGTGCAATACCAGAAGACGAAAGAACTCTGACCGCCGCAGTATAATGACCATCACAAATCTTCCTCTTACATTGCTTGACATTGCGGTCACCCAAATCCGAACTGTCATCATCAATATTAGACCAAACAGGTGAGGGTTCGGCTAAAACTTCCCGCACAATCTGTATACTACCACTATAGGGGTGCCCCACGTCCGAATAGCATTAACAATATATTCTTCCTGGCGTTGGCGCTTATTGGCCGACCTACATTCTTGATTACTCCTCGGGCAAAAAGCTTTAAGGAGACAAAGAGGCAAGACCAACAAACCAACCCAACAAGAAATATCATCAGGCGCGCAGATTACCTTGTCAAGAGCTCCTTTCAAAACACGAGAGAACTCCAAACGACATTTAGGAGGAATGGACTTGACAGTACGCAACCCCTTAGAGAATAAAGAATCAAGAAGAGGTAAATCGAAACCACCAAGCTCATCCAAACCCAAATCCTCAACAATACCAACATGGGAAGAAACCTGTGGTTTGGTGAGATCATGCAACACGAACTGAACAACACCATCACCACAATCAGGAGCCCCCCCACCATCTCGACACTTAGCCCGGAAAGTATGCTTTTTTTTTTTTTTTTTTTTTTTTTTTATTATTATTATTTTTTATTGAAACATAAAATTTACATAAAGTTGGATGGGAGTCTAGACACAAGTTGTGCTCCCACCCCTTTCTGAATACAAAAGCTAACTCTATGAAAGATGAAAACACCATTTTTAGCATTATTTGAGTGGCTATTGGCAATAGACTTAATACGTGAAAGTGTGTCCAGAGCCTCCGTATCAAATTCCCCAAACGTAGAAAAAGCAAAAGGTATGAACTTGTATCCGTTGTCCTCACATTTGGTCACATACTTCCTCTTTTTCTTCTCCACAGCATTGTACAATGCTACCCCAGGAGCCCATGAAGTCGCCCCAATACCAGCAAATGGAGAGATACCAGTCACATCCAAGCATGCATCTTTACCTTGTAGCCAATTAAATAGTAACAAGTCTGCAGGTCGTAGCTTTTTCCCATCCTCCGAAAGGAACCCCATAGGAGCCTCCTTACGCACCATGATCCCAACCTTAGAACATATATCAACAAGAATATCACGCACCAGATTATGCCTGAACATATTATTATTATTATTATTATTATTATTATTATTATTATTATTATTATTATTATTATTATTATTATTATTATTATTATTATTATTATTATTATTATTATTATTATTATTATTTATAATAACATCACTTTATTAGAAATTTATAGGATTTACAAGAAATTAGTATGAAGCCAAGGTAGTATCTTGGCCCAATTTCTTGTCTCATTGAGAACTTTCAGATCCGCTTGAGTAAGATCATCACATCCTTCTCAAGTTGCCCAAATGAGGACAATAAGAAGGGGAGAAACCTAAACAATTCCATTTCAATTTCAAAGTCAAAGAACAATTCCGTTTGACATTCAAAAGTCAAAACAAGATTCGTTAACAAAAAGAATATATGAATAAGGCAAAACAAAATTGATTAATACATATTAGTTGATACTAGGTGTGATAATGTTGGTATAGAAAGAAATGAAGAATGAAAATGTTTGCACATTATGTTATGGGCATTTGAAATGTTACAGATTCAAAAGAAAATTAAGCGGGAAAGAAGCGGGAAGAAAATGAGGGAAAATTAGTCATTTCACATAATCACTAACGGGGAAATTTAACGATAGTTAATAAAAAAACACGAATTTGCAACTACAGTGCAGCTTCCGCAGCTTCCGGGACATTTCTCGCAAAAAGTCCAAACGTTAGGTACACGGCTAACATAATTTTAAAATTAGGAAAATGTCTCGCAAAAATGGCAAACGTTATAAAAAAGGCAAAAAAAAAAAAAAAAAAAAAAAAAAAAAAAAAAAAAAAAAAAAAAAAAAAAAAACCCCTAACTATTCCTAATCGTACCTTACTAAATCAATTTTTCTCCCTATTTTCCTTCACGAATCTGTAAAAGTAAGTGATTAATCTTGTGTTATTCAGTTTCTTGATCAAGTTTGTGAAGATTAATAGGTACTTGGTTGATTTAGTATAATCGTTTTTGTCAGGGTTCTTAACCGACTTTGGGTGCTGATCGATTCCTTTATTCCTTAATTATTATAGTCGGTTTCTATTACCTTTGGGTTATTTTAGTCGACTTATTATTCTCTGTATCGATTTGAGTATGGATGTAGGTTGAGCTTTGGTGCGAAGCATTATAAACTCTAATCATTACGATTAGGGTTTTCTCTTTATTATTTGGTATTGCACGCTTGCTAGTGATCTTTGGCTATTGTTTTGTTTTTGATTATTGTGTTTGTGGTTGTGAGAGATGAATAAGGGTTTCCTAACTTCTAAAGGTTCGACTGTGGTCAAACCTGCTTGTCAAGGTAACGAATCTGAGAACGCCGATGTTACTCAGTTAAAAAATACTACTCAAGGTAATTCTAGTGCTACTATGTTACGTAAAGCTGCTAGGGTTTTGGAAAACCCTAGCGTGGAGGCTGATGTGAATGTGAATGTTGGTGATGCTAATGTGTACATGGATACTCGATCTTTTGTACATGGTGATTCTCATCAGGTTATGCGTACAAGTTATGTGGAGAATGCTCATGGTTCTGATGATGTTGTTGGTAATGTGGAGAATACGAGTGTGACTATGGTGTCGAAGCAGGTGGGTACCTCTGCTGCTAGTGATTCGATGGGTACTTCATTAACACAACCTGTTAATGTGAACTTAGATGAATTGAGTTCTCGATTCAAATGTTCTAAAACCCGCGAAGCTGCTAGGAGTGCTAGGAACACTAATGATGTATTTGTTTCCACTGCTACTAGTGCACAAGATGATGAATCTGGTCATAGTCTAAGTGTTAAGGATATGGATTCTACGGTTGCACAATCTGTTTCGAATGCATCTGGTGGTGTTGAAGAGTTTCTTGATGCTAACTGTTAATACAAATATCGCCTAAAAACGTTATTTATATTTTACGATCTTTGCTAAGTTTTGTTAACGACAAAATGTAAACTTTAGTTTCTAAGTAAATCATAATCTTAGTTTTATAAGACTTCCATAACTAGACATTTGCTACATTTTACATTTCATAAAACACAACACTTTTTATTTCTTAAAATAGAAATGTCACATCACATTTATGGCAAGTTTTGTCAATATATATTTATGGAAAGAATGTGTGTTTGACTAACCATATGTTTGCTTGCACAAGTTTTGTGTTTGACTATGTGTAATGAGATGTGACATTGTTTGGTTTGCAAGATTTATTGCAAAACCAACTGCAAGCCTGGCGGAACCCTGGGGGTACACGGGCGGAACCCATCTGAGGGTTCCGCCGTATCCGCCAGACCTGCAGAAGGTTTTGCTATAAATACTAAGCCACAAGTTTGATTTTTGGCTTATCACTCTACATCATATTTTCACACATTCATTCATTCTTTGATCTAATCCTTTAACCTCTCATATGTGAAGTTTCTTTTTGTAGCAAAGAAGTTCACGAGTTCATAAAAAGTTACAAGTATTCAACACAACGTTGCAAGACTTGTTAGCTTAGCATTGTGTAGACTTGTGTAGTTTACACTTCATTTGATTGTGTATTTTCAGTAGTGATCGGTTAGTATTTTAGTCCTCAAAATACAAAGTGTGACGGGAGTTGTTGTACCCTTGTAAAAGAACTAACGGGAGTGGTTGTACCCTTGTAAAAGAACTCGACATCTAGCTTAGTGTCGGTAAACGTGTATAAGCGACGTGTAAGGTTTTCTCCGCCGGTGAAAGGAGCTTGTTGACTAGTGAAAGAAACTCTCGAGTTGGATACTCGGGACGTGGACGTAGGGCAAGGAAAAAGAGTCCTTGTAGCCGAACCACGATAAATACTCGTGTTGTGGTTTGATCGTTTCTTTCTTTATACTTTCATGTTATATATTGTGTTTTTGTATATATCTTTGATCAAACGGAAAGTTTCAAAAGATAACTAAACAAGTTAAAAAGATTTTAAACGGTAAACTATTCAACCCCCTTCTAGTTTTCCACAATTGGCATCAAGAGCTACGTTACTCAAGCTTTTAAAATATATTGTGTTTTAAAACTTGAAACGATCCATGGATTTTGAAAATTACAAAGAAGGGCAATCTATGCAAAGACCACCACTTTTTGAAGCAAATGGTTTTATATATTGGAAAAACCGTTTTGAAACTTACGTGAAATCGAAAGATATAGATTTATGGTATATAATCATTGATGGTGATAATATAGTTACTAATATTAAAGATGATGATCAAAAGAAATTGATTGCTAAAAATAATGAAGCTAAAATGATGCTTTACAATGCTTTGCCTAAGAAAGAGTATGAAAGAGTCTTTATGTGTAAAACCGCCAAAGATATTTGGCAATCTTTAATAGTCACTCATCAAGGAAACTCACAAGTTAAAGATAACAAAATTGATCTTCTTGTTCAACAATATGAACAATTTGTTATTTCCGAAGATGAGATTATTGATAATGCATTTGCTAGGTTTAACACTATTATTACTTCACTTAAAGCACTTGATGAATCTTTTTGTAGTAAGAATTTTGTCATGAAATTTCTTAGAGCACTCCATCCAAAGTGGAGAGCAAAAGTGACGGCAATTGAAGAATCCAAGGATCTTTCAAACATGTCACTTGACGAGCTAATTGGAAACCTCAAAGTTCATGAAATGGTAATGGAAAAAGATTCAGAACTAGTTAGAGGCAAGAAAGAAAAAGTTAAGTCCATTGCCTTGAAAGCTAGAGTCCAATCAAGTGATGATGAAGAATCTACTTCGGATAGTGATGATGAGGAATATGCTATGGCCGTAAGAGACTTCAAGAAGTTCTTTCGTAAACGAGGAACGTTTGTAAGGCAACCTAAAGATGACAAGAAAACCTTCCGAAAAGATCGTGATGATAGGAAAGGAAAGGTTGAAAGGAAATGCTATAGGTGTGGAGACACAAGTCATCTAGTAGGAGAATGTCCAAAACCACCCAAGAGCAAGCCTCAACAAGCTTTTGTGGGTGGTGCTTGGAGTGACTATGAAGGAGATGACGATGAGCCAAAGAATGATGATATTGCTCTCATGGCTCACGACTCAAATGAGGTACTCTCCGACTCATCTTACTCCTCTATTGATGATGACACCTTACAAAAAGAATATAACAAACTTTGTGAATTGAGCTTAAAAATCATAAACAAAAATAAGTTTTTGAAAACTAAAAAGGAATTTTTAGAAAATGAAGTTTATGAGCTAAAAGAAAAAGCTAAGAGATTAGAAAAGAGTAAAGGTATTAACACATCATGTAAATCATGTGAAGAGCTTAAACTCGAAGTTGAGAAACTTAAAATTACTCAAAATGATCTAATAAAACAAACCAAAAAGTTTAAGAAGTTAGATAAGAGCATTTCTTGTGCGGATGAAATTATGAAACTTCAAAAGTCAACCTTTGATAAAACAGGACTAGGTTTCATGAAATTAGAAACTTCAAAGGGTCAAACGAAACAAGAAAAGAATGCACAAGAAACTAACAAAACTGCTACAACAGCCCGCGGAACAGACGGAACCCAATCCAGGGTTCCGCCCGTTGAACCTGAAGGTTCCGCCAGGTCTGCTGCAGCAGTAACATCCTCCACATCATATCGTTCAAAATTTGTTAAAGTCACATATAAAAATGGAACAAAACCTGCCTTTAAAACTGGAGTAGGACTTAGTAAAAACGAATTTAGAGCTAAGACTACTCAACCAAGACCCAAGACTCCAATTCCCAAACGCCCCTTTCCAAAGAGCAACTTCAACACTCGACCAACCAACATGTTTGGAACCAAAACACTCCTGGACATTACCAAACTCCAAATTACATGTCATGGAACCCTTATGTTCTATTTTCATACTTGGAACTAGTTAATGGTATGCTTAACCAAAATGGACCCATGAGAAATTGGGGACCAAATGTTTGAGTGTTTTTCATAAAATAGGTGTGCCTCAAAGTTTGTTTGGAACCGGATGAATGGATTAAAGATTGTGGTTGTTCAAGGCACATGACGGGTAACAAAAGCCTCTTCACTACTTACACAAATGTGATGGAGGTAATGTTACGTTTGGTAGTAAAGCTAAGAGCAAAATCATCGGAAAAGGTACAATCTCTCATGACTCCCTTTTTATAGATGATGTAGCTCATGTTGATAACTTAGGTTTTAATCTCCTTAGTATTAGTCAACTTTGTCGTAATAAGTAGAATGTCCTTTTTAGTGAAAACGGAAGTAAAATACTTAAAGATGGTATAACCATAGCCAAAGGTGTCCTTAAGAACAACGTATACGTCATGAAGATGGATCCAACATCTAGAGACAAACTTTGTCTTACCTCATTAGATGAATCTTCAACTTTATGGCATAGACGTTTAGGACACGCTAACATGAGACTAATTCAAAACCTCTCCTCCAAAGACTTAGTTTGAAACCTACCTAAGTTGAAATATGACCAACACTTTTGTGATACTTGCAAAGTCGGTAAACAAGTCCATAGTAGCCATAAGGCTAAAAACTTGGTTTCTACATCTAGGTGCCTAGAACTTTTGCATATGGATTTATTTGGTCCATCCGCTATACAAAGTTATGGAGGTAACTTCTACACTTTGGTCATAGTCGATGATTACTCAAGATATACTTGGACAAAATTTTTGAAAAGTAAAAATGAAGCTTTTGATAAATTTGAGATTCTAAGTAAGAAAATTCAAAATCAAGTAGGGTCTAATATTGTGTCTATTAGAACGGATCACGGTCGTGAATTTGATAATGAATTTCAATTTGGAAACTTTCGTGATATTAATGGTATTACTCATAACTTTTCGGCTCCACGTACCCCTCAATCTAATGGTGTAGTAGAACATAAAAACCGGTCGTTACAAGATATGAGTAGAATAATGCTTAATGAACAAAACATTCCACAAAAATTTTGGTGTAATGTCGTTGACACATCAACGTACATTTTAAATCGAGTCTTAATTAGACCATTTTTGAAGAAAACTCCTTATGAACTATATGAAGGTAAAAAGCCTACATTAGGATACTTTAGAGTGTTTGGAAGTAAATGCTTCATTCTTAACAACAAGGATTACCTTACCAAATTTGACCCAAAGTCTTATGAAGGTGTATTTCTTGGATATTCACAAAATAGTAAAGCTTACATTGTTTTGAACAAAGAAACCTTAAGAGTCGAGGAATCGTTGAACGTAATATTTGACGAGAGTCCACCTCCCTCTAAGACATCACACTTGGTAGATGATGACTTAGTTGAAAGCCAAGCAATAGAAAGTCAAGAGATCTTAGGTAATGACAAGGAAGATGAACTATTAAACAAAGAACTTGTAAATGTCAAAAAATCTAAAAGTCATCCATTAGATAGTGTCATAGGCAACATTAACGAAAGAACACTAAGATCAAAAGTTCAAAATGAAAGCAACTACTTTTGTTTCGTGTCAACCATTGAACCGAAAAATATTAATGAAGCCATTAAGGATGAGTCTTGGGTAATTGCAATGCAAGAAGAGTTAAACCAATTTGTTAGGAATGATGTATGGACATTAGTTCCTCAACCAAAGAGTCAAACGATAATTGGAACAAAATGGGTCTTTCGTAATAAAATGGATGAAAATGTCTAGAAACAAAGCTAGGCTAGTTGCACAAGGATATAATCAACAAGAAGGCGTTGACTACGATGAAACTTTTGCTCTGGTTGCTAGGCTCGAATCAATTAGAATCTTACTTGCATATGCATGTGCACACAATTTTAAACTCTTTCAAATGGACGTCAAAAGTGCATTTCTAAATGGAGTCATAAATGAAGAAGTGTATGTTGCTCAACCACCGGGCTTCATCGATTTTGAAAAACCAAATCATGTTTACAAACTTAAAAAGGCTCTTTACGGACTTAAGCAAGCTCCAAAAGCATGGTATGATCGACTTAAAACCTTCCTAGTTGACCTTAAGTATACCATGGGCTTAGTTGATAATACTCTCTTCACTAAGAAGAAAGATTCGCATATTATCATAGTCCAAATCTATGTTGATGACATTATATTCGGATCAACTTGTCAAGAACTATGTGTGGATTTCTCAAAAATCATGCATGACGAGTTTGAAATGAGTATGATGGGAGAACTCAAATTTTTCCTAGGACTCCAAATTAAACAACTAGAAGATGGTATCTTCTTTAACCAATCTAAATATATTAAGGACATGCTTAAGAAATTTGGATTAGAAGATTCGAAACCAATCAAAACACCCATGTCCACGGAAACTAAACTCACCAAGGATGAGGAAAGTGAATCCGTAGATAGCACTAAATATAGAGGTATGATTGGTAGTCTACTTTACCTAACGGCTAGTAGACCCGACATTATATTTAGTGTTTGTCTATGTGCTCGTTTTCAAGAAGATCCTAAGACAACTCATCTCGAAGCCGTTAAAAGGATTTTTAGGTATATTAAGGGTACCACACATTTAGGTTTATGGTATCCCAAAGGAACGGGAATAGACACCATAGTATATGCCGACTCGGATCATGTCAGTGACTATGTTGATAGAAAGAGCACAAGTGGTATTTGTACTTTTGTTGGACATTGTCTCACCTCATGGTTCTCTAAGAAGCAAACGGCTCTTGTTATCTCAATAACAGAAGCCGAGTACGTTTCGGCCGGAAAGGCATGTCAACAAGCTCTTTGGATGAAGCAAGCTCTTGTCGACTACGGAATTCAACATAACGACATCACAATTCTTTGTGACAACAAAGGCGCCATTAATCTTAGCAAAAACCCGGTTCAACATGCTCGTACCAAACATATTGAAATCCGTCATCATTTCCTTCGTGACTACGTTCAAAAAGGAAATATCTCAATTGAGAAAGTTTCTTCCGAAGACAACATAGCCGACATTCTCACGAAACCCCTTAAACGTGAACCTTTTAACCTTCTTAGGCTAGGCTTAGGACTCATGGAACCTACGTTGTAGTTCTGGACATTAGAAAAAAATCACAAAAATCAAAACAAATCCATAACTCTTTTTCTCAGCAGGGTCGGCGGAACCCTCAGACACAACGGACGGAACCCAATTCAAGGGTCCGCCGTATCCGCCGACCTGCAGAACCATTTTTTTTTTGTTTATATTAAACAAAACACCCATTATCTCATACCACCACTTCCAAACTGTTACTATTCACTTTACCATCCATCCATACCTATGATTTTTTGGTCTTCCTTTCACTCATATTGCAAATCAATCATCATTGTAAGTATTCTAAACTTGATTTCAATCCTGATCTGAGTTTAGGAATTCTATTTTTGCACAAAAACAAAAACTTGGGGTTATGCATTAACTTGAGAAACTCATGCATGAAATTAGGTGTTTAACAAAACTAATCATGTTCCCCATAGTTAGGAATTGCATTCTTACTAAGTGTAAACATGTTTGCTAAAACATCCCATGTCAAATTCTTCCAAAAATTTCTCACAAATAGGACAAATATTTTTTCGTCTCACATTGAGAATACAAAATCAAAACGTTATGTTTAAAACATCACTTGCATAATGTCTCTTGAATGCTAAAGGGAATACATAACCAATATATATTTTTGGGTACATTCAAACGAAGCTACATTGAACTAGGAGCGCTTGGGTTATCTTTGGTTTTATAACAAAACTTGCATTACAAAACGTTTTTGAAGCATCAAAATGGGTCAAGATAACTACACCTCCACATTGTTTTCATATAGGCATACACTAGAACACCCACATTACAATAGTCGTTTACTTAGACTAAAATGTGAAATTTTGTTTTTCTAGGAAATCATGCCTCCTCTAACCCACTACGACCACAAGGACACCATTAAGAACCTACCCAAACACCACAAAACCAAAGGTCTTACTCCAACTCAAATCGACATTTTCAAAGCCTTAGAAAAACGTTATGTCCATGAGGGTAGAATCATTGACCCGTCCTTCCTAGAAGGCACAAACCTCTACCCGGAATTTGCCACAATCAACTTTGAGTGTCTCTTAGAAATTGACGAGCCTATTTGTCCTAGGTTCATTCTAGAATTCTATGCATCCGTCACTCTCTCCACGGATGAGTATGGTCGCATGTCTATCAACTTTAGGGATAGTAGTCATCAATACTCCTTCACTCTTGAGGAGTTTGCTCAAATCCTAGGTGTCCCAAACCGTGGTACTTGCATCTGTTGGAGTATGCTCGTGTCATAATAAATAATTATATGGCTAGACATATGTGAGCCTATGGGGTCACACACATATACACTTAGGTACCACTTTATATGTCGTGTTTATTGTACTTACGATATATAAATAACCTTACGTAACTAGGAAACTCTATCGGGCTTCTAATTATTAAGTAATGGACTTAATATTTTGGACTTGGAAAGTTTATGGGAAGCCCATAAAAAGCCCATAGGGGGCCGGCCATAGGGAGCTAAAAAAGGGGGGATTGGGTTTTGATTTTGGTCAAATAAATGGTGAATATCTCCTCATAATGTGATAACCAATTTACCATAAATCTCTCCCCCTCTCTCCCTCTAACTCACGGCAAACAAACACCCTCTCCTAGGGTTTTGTTTTTTCATAATCAAATCCTTGATTCTTGTTGAATCAAAGGCCATTTGAAGGTTACCGGTATAAGGACTAGCATCCAAGGGGTATACGGTGAGGTGTAGTGTGTTTCACACATAGAGGAGATCAACCTTATTGATCTCTTGGGTTTCTATTAACATTTGTGGTGGTGACTTTGTTGGTGATTCCCGGTGCACGCTACAAAGGTATAAAACTTATATGTTTAATTTGTTTTTATTTAGATTGATCATATGGCTATATGAGATCCGTGTGGGTGATGTTGTTCCGCTGCGTTTATTTGATATTTATATATTTTATATTCATACATCACCTATAGTGGTATCACGAGCCATCATATGATGTCATATGATCATCTTGTATGCGTAAAAATGGCTAAAAACGTGTTTTTTTAATGGATTTAAAAGTATAATCTTAAAACAGCCCCTAGGGCTTATATATTATGAATATGTTGACCTTTAAGAGGTCTTAAGATCTGGACTTTTTAATCCTATGGCCATTTGTTATGCATACATCTATTGGTTTCTTGATCGGGTACGTGAAAATGGCCTAAAACGCATGTTTTTGATCGATTTATGAAACGATTTCAAATCAGGCCCTATGGCTTAATTTTCTGTGGTAAAAAGATAATTAAAAGGTCCTAACATCAGTGGGTTTTGAACCTAAGGCCATTTGACACAAGTACCAAACGGGGGTTTAATTCTTGTCAATTAATTTCTTCGTTTTCGTTGGCTAACAATTTAATTCTTGTTATTATTTTGTTTTCCATGGCAAATACATGCATGTTTGTCCATGGAGTTAGCCAACACCATGTTTCATTCATAATATTATGGTATTATTATGTTTATATGCAAAGCCGATGAAAACCTAGACCACTTGTGCATTGAATGGTTGTTTATGTTGCTTAATTTCGTGTTTTGGGGTTTTGCCATTGTTTCGGCATTTATGTAATTATATTCTTTTGGTTGTAGCCATTGTTTGGGCACTTTTACAGTAGATTAAAAGTAGATTAATTGTATTTTACTTTCAATATAATGTAATCGTGGCTTGGTGGTGAAAGGCGAAAGAGTTAAAGACGTTTTTGCCGAAAAATGACTGCTGGAACACCAGTTGGTAAAACGGAGTTTCCCGGTGATTGGTAAGGTATTTTTGGCTGAAATTTTTTTTGCAGGTACCCAAGACATGGGCCTACAACTTTCTAGTTTTGAGCTAAGCCCGGGGAAGCCTCCATCATGGACTTTTGGGCCCTCTAACACAGAAATTCTGGAAGGACAGAAACTTTTTTTCATGTGCATCATGGGCTTCCAACTTGCTCTTGATTGTCTTGGAGCAAGTGGGAGTCCTCCGTGTGGTTGTGTGGTTGTCCCTAGTTGACTCTTGGTTCTTGTGATGGCTCACGAGACCAAGCATAGGTTTCTTCATCGGTTGAGGCTTTGCATATTGTGGTTGTGTGTTTGTGTTGCTTTTTATATATCTTGTTTCATATGTAAAAATTGCAAATAGTTTTTGATAAAACTTAAAACGAAACACAAACCATTTTAAAACTAAGTCTTATGATTTAGTTTTACTAAGTTTTTGAAACTTAAAAATCATTGTTTTATAATAACACCTTAACTTGTTATGTATGTTATTTTATTTATGTTTTGTCCAAACTTTATTATCCATGTAGGATTAATATTAGTCATGAAAATGGACAACTTGACACACATAAATTAAAACAATGATTAGACTTAAGTTAAGAAATGTTTTTAACTTGTGCTACGAAAGGTGAATGCATGCTCTTTTCGTACACCTTTTGATCCACATCAAAACTTTTACCCGTCAAAATTTAAGTCACGCCGTCCAAATTTGAGAACACTTGCAATTACTTTTTGCCTATGCGTGGGACCTAGGTTGAATTGTAACCCAAGGTGACTATTCTCTATGCGTGGGACCTAGATATATTCTCGCACGTTCTAAAAATTGGATGACTTAATCGAGTTAAGCGGTGAGACCTTGACCCGAGGCAAAGATGGGACTAAACATGCCAGCTTGACACTAGTTGCTTGTTCACTAGTGCCATGGGTCCCATAAAGATCTAAGAGTTGCACTTGTAATGCAATTGGTCGACGTTACCTACCTATTGAATCCTCCATTGCTAGCAGATCAACTGATGTGATGGTGGAACCTCAATGAGGATCTTAGCCTTTTCGCAAAATTAATTGTTTTAACATTGTAAACTTGGGTAGTTAATTTTAAAAAGGATTCATTATTGATAAATTACTAAAATTGAACTTTGTTTATTTTGTAGATGACAACTCCAAATTCAACCATGAACAACTCGTCAATCAGGTCAATTCTCGAGAAAGAGAAATTGAATGGTAACAACTTTTTGGACTGGTACCGCAACTTGAGGATTGTCCTCAAGGCTGAACAAAAGTTTTACCATCTGGAAGAACCTTTACCTGAAGCACCTGCTGCTAATGCTACTGCTGCTGTTCGTAACGCCCACCAACGTAGGAGTAACGAACAGCAGGAGGTGGCTTGTCTTATGTTGGCTAGCATGATCCCTGAGTTGCAAAAGAACTTAGAGAACTTTTCAGCATTTGACATGCTGCGAGAACTGAAAGTTATGTTCGAGCAGCAAGCAGAGCAAGAATTGTTTGACACGGTCAAATCTTTTCATGCCTGCAAGCAGGAGGAAGGGCAATCGGTCAGTAGCTATGTCATGAAAATGAAAAGCTATCTGGATCAGATGGAGCGACTGGGATACCCCATGCCTCAAATCCTTGGAGTGAGCATGATACTTACCTCACTGTCGAAGGATTATGACCAATTTGTGCAGAACTACAACATGCACAGCATGGGAAAAACCATTGCCGAACTGCATAACATGTTGAAACTTGCAGAGAAAGGCATGCCCAAGAAGGCTCCACTTGTCCTAGCTATCAACCAAGGTAGAATTCAGAAAAAGAACAAGGGAAAACCGCAGGCACCTGGCAAGGGACAAGGGAAAGGCAAGGCTAAGCTTGCTTATGCCCCCAAACCCAAAATCCCCCCACCTGCCAAGAAGGAGCACCCAGCCAAGGACACCGTCTGCCACCATTGTGGAGTGGTAGGACACTGGAGGCGCAACTGTCACGCCTACCTAGAAGGGCTGAAGAAGAACAAAGCTAGCGTTGCTAGCACATCAGGTATCTTCACTATAGAACTTTATACTTTTCCTAACAAAACCTGGGTATATGATACTGGTTGTGGTACTCACATTTGTAATAATGTGCAGGGGCTTAGGGGAAGTCGAAAGCTGAAGCAAGGAGCTTTACATCTGTACGTTGGTAATGGCGATCGTGCAGCTGTGGAAGCAATTGGGAGCTTTGATCTTATCCTCCCAAATGGACTAGTTATTGTTTTAAATAATTGCCATTTTGCACCTACTATCACTAGAGGTGTTGTTTCACTTTCGCGTTTGAAAGATGATGGTTTCATTCATACTTTTACGGATTTTGGCATTTCTGTTTCTAAGGATAATGTGTTTTATTTTAATGCTATTCCACGTGATGGCATTTTTGAAATTGATATGCGTGATCCTATTTCAAACAATAGTTCTATATATACTGTTAGCAATAAGAAATCCAAACGTAATTTGGATTCCACTTTTTTATGGCATTGTCGTCTTTGTCACATAAACAAGAAACGCATTACGAAGCTACAACATGATGGGCTTTTAGAGTCAATCGACAATGTGTCGTTTGATAAATGCACTTCTTGCATATCTGGTAAGATGGCACGAAAGCCTTTTTCCCATGTTGGAGAAAGAGCTACAGATCTACTTGGACTCATTCATACTGATGTATGTGGCCCATTTAGAACAATGTCTAGAGAAGGAGCTAACTACTTCATCACTTTTACTGATGATTTCAGTAGATATGGTTATGTTTACCTGATTAAACATAAACATGAAGCCTTTGAAACGTTTAAAGTCTTCCAAAGTGAAGTAGAGAATCAGCTTGGCAAGACCATTAAGGCTCTTCGATCCGATCGAGGAGGTGAATATATGAGTCAAGAGTTTTTAGATCATCTAAAAAGGTGTGGGATAGTCTCACAATTCACTCCTCCATATACACCACAACATAATGGTGTGTCTGAAAGGAGAAATCGAACCTTGCTAGACATGGTTCGATCTATGATGAGTCTAACAACATTGCCAATGTCCTTTTGGGGTTATGCTCTAGAGTCTGCTGCACGCATACTCAATATGGTTCCAACTAAGAAGGTTGATAAGACTCCATACGAAATATGGCATGGGAAGGTCCCTAATCTGTCTTACTTGAAAGTCTGGGGTTGTGAGGCTCTCGTTAAACGAGATACGCCAAACAAACTTGAGCCTAGAGCTATCAAGTGTATCTTTGTAGGATACCCAAAGGAAACGATGGGTTACTATTTCTACTACCCAACCGAGAACAAAATATTTGTTGCTCGATATGCTGAGTTTTTTGAGAACAGTCTCATCTCACAAGAAGCAAGTGGGAGCAAAGTAGACTTTGATGAACTTCAAAGCGAAGATGCACAACCTTCTAGTAACACTAGTGAACATCAAAATGAGACTGAGCATGAAAATGTTGAGCCTCTTCGAGATGTTGCTCCCATTCGTAGATCCGAAAGGATACCTCAAGCACCTGAACGATATGGTTTTTATATCGATGCTGAGGAACATGAGTTAGGGGATCATTGTGAACCCGCTAACTATCGGGAAGCTATATCGTGTCCTCAACGCGAAAAGTGGAACGATGCTATGAATGTGGAAATGAAATCCATGGAAGACAATGATGTCTGGGTCGAAGTAGAACTACCTCCCAATGCTAAAACCGTTGGGAGCAAATGGCTCTACAAGATAAAGACCGATGTGGATGGAAATGAACACACCTATAAAGCTCGTCTTGTAGCAAAAGGTTTCACTCAAATCTACGGAATTGACTATGATGAAACCTTCTCGCCTGTTGCAGACATTAAAGCAATTAGGATTCTTATAGCCATAGCAGCGTATTATGACTATGAGATTTGGCAAATGGATGTCAAGACCGCCTTCTTGAACGGCCACCTAAACGAGGATGTTTATATGGTGCAACCCGAGGGCTTCGTGAATCCAAAGTATCCTAGCAGAGTATGCAAGCTTAAAAAATCCATTTATGGGTTGAAGCAAGCATCTAGAAGCTGGAACAAGAGATTTGATGAGGAAATCAAGAAGATTGGTTTCGCTCAAAATCCCGATGAGCCATGTGTATACATAAACACTAGTGGAAGTATAGTCGCATTCCTAATCTTATATGTCGATGACATATTACTCATAGGAAACAACATTCCAATGCTACAAGATGTAAAATCCTGGCTTGGAAAGTGTTTTGAAATGAAAGATCTAGGAGAAGCATCGTACATACTTGGAGTCAAGATCTATCGAGATAGATCAAAGCGGTTAATCGGCTTGTGTCAAAGTGCATACATTGAAAAAATCCTGAAGAGATTTAGAATGCAAGATTCCAAACGTGGAAGTCTTCCAATGCAACCAAATACGGAATTGAGCAAGGCTCAAGGACCCTCTACACCCGCCGAGGTGAAAAGGATGAAGGGAATCCCTTATGCTTCGGCTGTGGGATCCATCATGTATGCGGTTAGGTGCACTAGACCTGATGTAGCGTTCTCTCAGAACCTAACGAGTAGATTTCAACAGAATCCAGGAGAATGTCACTGGACTGCTGTTAAGAACATATTGAAGTATCTGCGGAATACTAAAGATATGTTTCTTGTTTATGGTGGTGATGTCGAACGTGAGCTCAGTGTTACTTGTTATACTGATGCGAGCTGGGAGACAGATCGTGATGACATCAAATCCCAAACAGGATATGTTTTCGTCATGAATGGAGGTGCTGTTAACTGGAAGAGTGCCAAACAAAGCACACTTGCGATGTCCTCTACAGAAGCTGAATATATAGCTGCTTCAGAAGCTGCAATGGAGGCAGTTTGGATACGGAAATTCATTTCTGGGCTTGGCGTTGTTCCCAGCAATGAACGATCTATGGATATGTACTGCGATAATTCCGGTGCCATAATCATAGCTAATGAACCAGGTGTTCTAAAGGGTGCCAAACACTTTCGTCGGAAAGTTCACTATATTCGAGAAGTTATCGAAAGTGGTGATATTCGTCTCCTCAAAGTTCACACAGATGACAATTTAGCTGATCCTTTTACTAAACCAATGTCTTGTACCAAACATGTGGAGCATGCTAGGAACATTGGGCTGCGACCTGCTAATAGTCTCATGTAAATCTGTTTTTAGTATTTTAAATAATTGGAATGTTGAACAGTTTATATCTTTAATGAATTGATGTAATGGTTATAGTCGTTTTCATACATATCAACTGTATTCCATTTTTGCATGTTTAATCCATGAATGATTTAATTATTCAAAATTGTCCATTGTCAGTTGATGATATGGGAGTATCATTGAATTAAGGCAAATGTGAGCGTGTTGGTGATTTATTTGCCAAACTCATATGTTGTTCATTGTGATGAACATTGGACTGACCCAACCTTCGAGATTTCACTGCATGGATCGGCGTCAATAGTGAATCTCGCAAATGGTTATGTCTCTTATCCTTAGACTTGAGATGCAAGTAGGTCTTGCATGTGCGGAATTTTATTCTTTGATATGGTTAAACGCTGTCCTGAATAAGGTAGTTATAAAAACCATTTTCAGGAGTGATTTGAAACACATGAATGACACGTGCAGTCAAAACAGGATTTGTTCCTCCACATGTCATGGAGTTAGATACTATTGGGCCCCTCGATGAATTGAACGGATGTTTGTATGGCCGTACCCAAATGAGATTAAGATGAATCTTAATTCACTTGGTAATCTTGTTCAATATCTAGATCGAGAAACAGAATAGTTGAACAAATGGAATGACTTTGATCCATGTCTAGTGTTCAACATAGTATCTGTAACAAAAGGAAAGAAGGCATTAAAACCATTTAATTGAGAAGTTTAAGAAACTACCCTCACATATTTCTAGGGGCATTGGCGTGTTGCTAGACGCTAACCTTTGCTTGTATAATTACTTGATTATTATGACGTCGCAAGTGGGAGCTGTTGGAGTATGCTCGTGTCATAATAAATAATTATATGGCTAGACATATGTGAGCCTATGGGGTCACACACATATACACTTAGGTACCACTTTATATGTCGTGTTTATTGTACTTACGATATATAAATAACCTTACGTAACTAGGAAACTCTATCGGGCTTCTAATTATTAAGTAATGGACTTAATATTTTGGACTTGGAAAGTTTATGGGAAGCCCATAAAAAGCCCATAGGGGGCCGGCCATAGGGAGCTAAAAAAGGGGGGATTGGGTTTTGATTTTGGTCAAATAAATGGTGAATATCTCCTCATAATGTGATAACCAATTTACCATAAATCTCTCCCCCTCTCTCCCTCTAACTCACGGCAAACAAACACCCTCTCCTAGGGTTTTGTTTTTTCATAATCAAATCCTTGATTCTTGTTGAATCAAAGGCCATTTGAAGGTTACCGGTATAAGGACTAGCATCCAAGGGGTATACGGTGAGGTGTAGTGTGTTTCACACATAGAGGAGATCAACCTTATTGATCTCTTGGGTTTCTATTAACATTTGTGGTGGTGACTTTGTTGGTGATTCCCGGTGCACGCTACAAAGGTATAAAACTTATATGTTTAATTTGTTTTTATTTAGATTGATCATATGGCTATATGAGATCCGTGTGGGTGATGTTGTTCCGCTGCGTTTATTTGATATTTATATATTTTATATTCATACATCACCTATAGCATCTACTCCGACTTTTACTCTCTCTCAACTCTTGACACACTCCATGACCGCATCCATCCTTATGACACCCCTTTTGTGTCCAAAGATGAACTTCGTAACCACCTCTTCATTAGGACAACCACCACTAGGAGAACCCACTCGGGAAATGAGGTTGATAAGGACCCATATGGAATGGAACTCAATGAACTCAAGCCCCAATTCAAGAAATGGGAGGAAGTACTTAGAGCCAATGTCATTAGCACAATAGGAAACTGAGATCATATAAATCTTTTCCTTTGCTACATGCTCTACTCCTTGTCCGTTAGGTAACCCTTCAACCTTGCCTACTACATGGCCAAGAGAATGGCCGACATTCCCGTGCATGGCACAACGGCTATGTCGTATGGAATGCTCTTGACCCGTCTCTTTAGGTTCATCTCTCCCATTCCACCAACTCCCAACGGTCTTCGCCTTGACTACTCTCTCATTCCACACACCTTTGTCCCACTAAGTGATAAGAGAGTTTACAAAGCCCAAGAAAAACGTTCTCATCCTCCTACCTCCTCATCATCTTCCTCAATGAGTGAAGATGACACTTTGCCCTACTCTAGGCTCCCATCTCTAAAATACTTTTCCCAACTTCCGGATATTCCAAATGAGTCGGCGGAGTTCAAGCAAACAAAGGGGATGTTTAAGAATCTTGGAAGATTCCTTGGAAAGCTCAAGAACAAGATTGACCGTCAATGAGTGCGGATGTGTAGGAGTGTTTGGCACAAGGTGCTATTTGAACAATTTGGTCGTTTAAACAATGTTTGTCATGTATTTGTGTGTTGGTACAATTTGTGATACTATTTGGAACATGTATTAACTAACAATGATGCAGGTAGACAACTTTTGGCAAGTTGTCAAATTTTCATGTTTATGAAATTTTCACTAAGTATAGTGAAATTCGTTACCCCCCGGTCAAAGTCCTATGGTATGAGTGTTTACATGTCCATTTTTTTGCATTGCCTAACCATATATGCATTATATTTTTTATTTTAGGAGTTTTCAAAAAAATTGAAAATCATCTCGCGAGTCAAAATCGCGGACTGTATTGTTTTTCAGGTCTGGCGGATCTGGCGGCACCCTAGAATGGGTTCCGCCAGTGTAATTTCTGGGCAACCCAGAAATGGCCCAACAGATCAGACGGAACTCTCACACGGGTTCCGCCTGTGTATCCTGAAGGTTCCGCTAGATTTCCTGCAGATTTTTTTTTTTTTTTAGTTTTCAACATTTCAACATCCAATCAACAAAATACCATCCTTTTAGATAGAAACCAATTTCCTGCAATTTGTTAAGCACAATAGGGTAGTTCTCATTCCTTATAACTCAAAGAAAACCATTTCCTGCCAAATTTCAAAAATACCCATAACTACCTCAAGGAACCTTCACACATAAAGGAAGGAACCCTTCCAAAGGTTCCTTGAAACCCCTGTGACATATCCTTCCACAAATTTGCCAAAACCACTAAGCATTTAGTGCAAATCTTTGTCTTCCTACTTCACCATTTTCATTGGATTGACTTCCATGATTTGACAACCCACAATTAGTCTTCCAAATCATTAGGAACCTCCATTTTTGTATGGCTAAACATCAAATCTAAACACTCCTTCCCACACTCCTTCATCACTATAAATTAAACCATCCTAAACACTATCAAATCACACCTTCTTCATCACAATTTCTGATCTTTTAAACCATTTTAACCATGACTAAGTCAACAATCACCTCTCAACCATCACGACCCATCCAGAAAACCGCCCGGATAAGTGTCAAACCACTTTGGTCTAACCAATCCATCAACCTAAGATCCTCATCCTCGGATGAATTCACCTCACCTATCAAAAATGAACATTTTCTAAACCTTGCATCTCCATCTCCATCTCCATCACCCAATGAACCCAATGAGCTCACTCCACCACCAACTAAATCACCCATTGACCCAACTCTACCAAGTGCTCCAACCCAACCATCCAAAACTCCATCACCATCACCATTACCTAAACTTGAACCCATGGAGTTATTTGGGTCTCCTTTAACATCACCACACCCTTTTGTCCAAGATCTCAATGATCTTCCATCAAGACCAACTCAACCACCACCTTTTGCAAGTGAAACACCAAGGTCATTTCTTGACCAAAATGAGAATTCTAACCCCAACCAACCACCACAACAAGAGTACCACCAACCCAAACCATTGTTGTTTCACCCTATCTACCATGACATCCATGGTCCTCTTTATGGAGAACCAAATTTTGAAAACCATGATCGCCCAACTCCACCACATTCTCAAGCCCAAACCTTTGAGTCTTTCTTTCCTTCCTATGAGGAAATTCAAAGCATGGTCGAGAATCACCTACATCAAGCAATGGAATTTCAAACCACCTTGCTTGACTCTATACCAAACCCATCCTCCACCCAAGAACCAAAAACCAACCCATCCTTAAACCAAGAAACCAACACCAACCCACCCAATCATCCCCATGTTTGCTCACATTGTGAGCAAATGTTGAAAATGGGTGAAAGCATCAAATTGTTGCTTCACCAATTCCAAGATGAAACCCGTTTTGCATTCCAACACGTCATAGAACGTTTGGATGCTCTTTCCCACCCAAACAAATCCTAGACAATATTTGGAGGCCTTTTTGCCCCATTTAGGAAAGTAGGATTTGATTTTCTTTTATTTTCTTGGTTATTTTTAGTTTTTTAGAAGTAGGAGGATCTTTCCCATTTCTTGTCTTTGACTTTTAAAAGTCAAATTTTACTAGAAATGACATCTTTTTCTACTTACTTACTTGCATTGTTGGTTGATCATTTTTGAGTTGTTATTGTGGTTGCATTATGTGTGGTAACTACAAGTTTGATTATATATATCACCAACTAACCATTTTTTTTTGTAGGATCAAAATCCATGTTTCCCATCTTGGCACTCCTTTTAGGGGGAGTAACAACCAAGGGGGAGTACGTGCATTATTCCGCTTCGATACTCTACTTTTTGTTTCGACAAAAAGGGGGAGAAACATATATTAAACCTTTAAACTTAATATGATTTTCATCACTTAAGTAAAACAAGTTTAATATATTTTTTTAAGTCTTAAACACTAAGATTTTGTGAGTTACTTAAAAACAAAGTTTATGTTTTGTCATCAACAAAAAGGGGGAGATTGTTAATACAAATATCGCCTAAAAACGTTATTTATATTTTACGATCTTTGCTAAGTTTTGTTAACGACAAAATGTAAACTTTAGTTTCTAAGTAAATCATAATCTTAGTTTTATAAGACTTGCATAACTAGACATTTGCTATATTTTACATTTCATAAAACACAACACTTTTTATTTCTTAAAATAGAAATGTCACATCACATTTATGGCAAGTTTTGTCAATATACATTTATGGAAAGAAAGTGTGTTTGACTAACCATATGTTTGCTTGCACAAGTTTTGTGTTTGACTAGGTGTAATGAGATGTGACATTGTTTGGTTTGCAAGATTTATTGCAAAACCGACTGCAAGCCTGGCGGAACCCTGGGGGTACACGGGCGGAACCCATCTGAGGGTTCCGCCGTATCCGCCAGACCTGCAGAAGGTTTTGCTATAAATACTAAGCCACAAGTTTGATTTTTGGCTTATCACTCTACATCATATTTTCACACATTCATTCATTCTTTCATCTAATCCTTTAACCTCTCATATGTGAAGTTTCTTTTTGTAGCAAAGAAGTTCACGAGTTCATAAAAAGTTACAAGTATTCAACACAACGTTGAAAGACTTGTTAGCTTAGCATTGTGTAGACTTGTGTAGTTTACACTTCATTTGATTGTGTATTTTCAGTAGTGATCGGTTAGTATTTTAGTCCTCAAAATACAAAGTGTGACGGGAGTTGTTGTACCCTTGTAAAAGAACTAACGGGAGTGGTTGTACCCTTGTAAAAGAACTCGACATCTAGCTTAGTGTCGGTAAACGTGTATAAGCGACGTGTAAGGTTTTCTCCGCCGGTGAAAGGAGCTTGTTGACTAGTGAAAGAAACTCTCGAGTTGGATACTCGGGGCGTGGACGTAGGGCAAGGAAAAAGAGTCCTTGTAGCCGAACCACGATAAATACTCGTGTTGTGGTTTGATCGTTTCTTTCTTTATACTTTCATGTTATATATTGTGTTTGTGTATATATCTTTGATCAAACGGAAAGTTTCAAAAGATAACTAAACAAGTTAAAAAGATTTTAAACGGTAAACTATTCAACCCCCCTTCTAGTTTTCCACACTAACATGAACAACGATAATGCTCTTCGTAGTAATGGCAATCCTAGTTTAAATCAGCCTATCCATGCATCTTCTAGTCCTATTGTTTCTTATTGGAGTGTTGATGATGGTGATATAGAATTATCTACGCTAGTGGACAAGAATAAACAAGTGAAGCCGGTTTCACTTGATTCTTTTGTTAATGATTCGAATGGTTCAAATGGTGCTGCTAACCAATCTCATGTTTCTGATAAGGTTGATACGAATTCTCATGGGGCTATTGGGATTGATAAGGTTGGTGTGGATACTATGAAGCAAGTATCTAAGTCTTATGCTGGTGCTACTTCTAATGAACCTAAGAAACAAACATCTAACTTCCGTAGGCTGGAATGTAGTAAGAAATCTAATGGTGTGGATCTTTCTATCCCTATAAAAGTGGTTGAAGAGGTGAACACTTGGTATGAGAATATTCTTTATGGATATTTCCTTGGCCAACGTCTTGCTTTTCCTGTTGTTGATTACTATGTACGCAATACGTGGGCTAAGTATGGTATACAAAAGGTTATGATGAATGCAAAGGGGTTCTTTTCCTTTAAGTTTAACTTGAAGAAAGGTGTTGAGGATGTCCTTGAAAACGGTCCTTGGTTGATTAGAAACGTTCCAATTATTCTTAAACCATGGACTTTGAACACCAACTTACTAAAAGAGGATTTGACCAACATCCCGGTGTGGGTTAAATTCCATGATGTTCCTCTTGCTATGTTTTCTGATGATGGTCTTAGTCTTGCCACATTGATTGGTACACCAAAAATGTTAGATGCTTATACTAGCCAGATGTGCAAGGAATCATGGGGCCGTAGTAGTTTTGCTAGGTGCATGATTGATGTGAAGTCAGATGAGGTGCTTAGGGACAGCCTCACTGTTGAGATACCTTTACTTGATGGTACGAGTTCAACTATTGAGAAGATCTGGGTGGAATACGAGTGGAAACCACCCCGTTGTGATTAGTGTATGATTTTTGGTCATACTTTAATTGATTGTCCTAAAGTTGTTTTACCTTCGGTTCAGCCTACTAAGCCTATTAATGATGGTTTCAAGACCGTCACTAACAAGAAGAAAAAAAGCAAGGTGGTCCTACAGCTACGGGTCAAGGAGGGTTTACTAAACCTGTTGTGGGTAAGCAATTTCAGTATCAACCCAAAAAGACTCCTCCTGAACCTAAGAAAGTGGATGACACTAAGAAGAAGACTTCTGATGTGGCTAGTTCGAGTGGAAAGAAGATTTCTACATCTAATCAATTTGATGCTCTTAATATGGACGATACAGAACAAGGATGTGAATTCTGGTCGTACAATGGAAGTTAATGAGGATGAGTCTACTAAGACATGTAATGCATCACAAGAACCCCTTGTGAGTGATTTGAAAGAGAAGGAGACGGTTGTAGCTCCTAAAACTAGTGTTTCCTCTACTCCGCCCACCTCTTATACTAAGAGGGTTAACCTTTCTCTAAGGTGGGAGAGATCATGGTTTCTGATTTTGATGATGAGGTTCTTAACACATTTGACGAGTCTGCTAATCTATTCGGTGGTGGCCAAGAGTATGAAGAAGATTATGATGACTATGACTACGATAACTATGCGAAGCAGGTTTATGATCTTTGAGAGAATTTAGATGCTTTCAATGCCATGTCTTAGGTTATCATTTGAGTAGTTGTTTGTTTTCTTGTGTAGAAAATAAGAAGTATCTTGTATATAAGCTTATCGCTTATGTAACGGGCTGAGATATGTGATTCCACCCATATCCATTGTATGTAATCGTTAAAAAAAAAAAAAAAAAAAAAAAGGCAAACCTTTGGGACATAATTTGCATTTTACTCTATTTGCTGCTTACACAAACACCCTTCTTCATGGAGTTGCTTTGAAACAATCAAAGCCAACGTCATTTTAATGGCAGCAGCAACAAAAACCCTCATTCGAAAAACATTTCTTAAACCCTTTTCCACATACACGCTAAACCCCCTTCAAACCCCACAATATTCAGACACATCTTTCTTAAAAGAAAAGATTTTAATACATTTGAAACAACAAGGTACCCTTAGTAAAGATTATCTTTTTCAACTAACCCCATCTCTATTTACAGACATTTGTTATCATTTTAGTAGGCATAATTCACATTTGGGTCTAAAGTTTCTTGATTTAGTAGCTTTTAATCATCCTAAGTTTAAGCATTCATTGCTTTCTTTAAGTGCTGCAGTTCATGTACTTGTTAGACACCGTAGATTATCCAACGCACAAGCGTTGTTGCTTAGAATGGTTAGGAAGAGTGGCGTTACGCGCGTTATGGTTGTTGATTGTTTGGTAGATAGTTATGAGAAATGTGGGTGTGGAGGTAGTCTTGTTGTGTTTGATTTGTTGGTTAGGACTTTTGTGCAAGCTAGGAAGGTTAGGGAAGGTGTGGAGGCGTTTCGGTTGGTTAGGAGTAAAGGGTTTTGTGTGATGATTAATGGGTGTAATAGTGTTCTTGGCGGGCTTGTGAAAGTCGGGTGGATTGATTTGGCGTGGGAGGTTTATGATGAGGTCATTAAAAGTGGAGTTGAAGTGAATGGTTTTACGATGAATATTATGGTGAATGTGATTTGTAAGGAGGGGAAGTTTGATAAAGTTGATGACTTTTTGGCGGAATTTGAGGGGAGAGGTGTTATGCCGGATATTGTGACGTATAATACGTTGATTAATGGTTATTCTCGTGTAGGGCGAATTGATGAAGCTTTTGAAGTTTTGAAAAGTATGCGGACTAAGGGGTTTGAACCGGGGTTATATACTTATAATGCTATTTTAAACGGTGTGTGTAGGAATGGGAGTATTGAACGCGGGAAAGAGATTGTTAAAGAGATGGTGAGTATTGGGTTGAGTCCTGATGTTGCTACTTATAATACGCTGTTAGTCGAGTGTTGTAGAAAATGTAATATTGTGGAAGCTGAACGTGTTTTTAGTGAAATGATGCAGAAGAATATTGTTCCTGATTTTCTTACTTATAGTACACTTATTGGGTTGTTTTCAAGAAATGCGAATCTTGATAGGGCTTTAGGCTACTATAAGGATATGAAAAGTAATGGGCTGGTACCGGATAATGTTATCTACACAATTCTAATTAACGGGTTTTGTAGACAAGGTGTTATATCAGAAGCAATGAAAATGCGGGATGAAATGGTGAATCAGGGGTGTGTTTTGGATGTGGTTACTTATAATACTCTTATATACGGACTGTGCAAAAATAAGATGCTTCATGAAGCGGATAAACTTTTCTATGAGATGGTTGAAAGAGGTGTATTTCCAGATTTTTGTACTTTTACGACACTTATTAATGGGTATTCAAAGGAAGGAAACATGAACAAAGCACTGACTTTATTTGACTCGATGCTTCAAAGGAATCTAAAGCCTGATGTTGTTACATTTAATACTTTGATTGATGGGTTTTGTAAGGAAGGTGATATGGAAAAAGCTAATGATTTATGGAATGAAATGATATCTAAAAGTATTTTTCCTAATCATATAACATACAGCATTTTAATAAATGGATTTTGTAGTAAAGGTCGTGTAGTAGAAGGACTGCAAATATGGGATGAGATGGTCAATAAAGGCATTGAACCGACAATCGTGACTTGTAACACCATTATTAAAGGCTATTGCAGGTCTAGATCACCCTTTGAAGCTGTTAAATTTTTTATAAGAATGGCTTCTTATCATGTTAATCCCGATAGTATTACATATAACACTCTTATACACGGGTTTTTGATGAAAGATGAAATGGATAAGGCTTTTGAATTGGTCAACCAAATGGAAAGTCAAGGTCTTTTACCGGATGTTGTTACATACAATGTGATTCTTGACGGTTTTTGTAGACAAGGGAAATTGCAAGAAGCTGATATGATTTATAGGAAGATGATTAAGAAAGGTTTAGATCCTGATAGATCTACATACATATCGCTGATAAATGGGCAGGTTTCACAGGAGAACATGGAGGAAGCGTTTCGGTACCATGACCAAATGCTGCAGAGGGGTTTTGTTCCTGATGATAAATTTTGACTTATGTTCGGGCGCCGCTGCAGTTTTTGAGAGTGAAAGCACTGCAGCAATCGTCTAGAATGAATCCTTACTGATCCGTTGCTGAAAAGGTGTTGAACTTCCCAACAAAGAGGTATGTTTTAACTATGAGCTCAACGAAACTATATTTGAACTTCAAATTGACATGATTTTCGTAAATTTCTAAGAAACTGTTAGATGATTGCACTATAAGCATCATAAAAAATTGCTGTCTGTTCTCAAAGAAATTTGGTTGCTGTACTAATCTGATGAAAGACGTATCATGAAAGAGACCTATTTTTTTTTTACCAAATATTGAATATGGTAATTATTAATTTTAAACTTCAAATAACAAAAAAACTTTGATTTGGGGGTGCATGAAGTATTACTACAAATTGAACTGTGTTGGTGCCACTTTTTCTGACATAATTTCATGTCAACTACGGAACATAGCAGAATTAAGTTGAGGTGGAAAAATAGGCGGGGTAGGCAGGTCGGGTAATGGGTGAATTGATTATTTTGTTTGTACTGGATGATATGGGTTAACCCGAATCATTTTTCATCGAGAAGTTTCATGTTTTTATAAATACTTGGTTTGTCTAAAATGATTACGGAATGGTTTAGGAGGTTTTGTGCATTGGACATAATCTGTTTTCGACATTCGACCCGTTTGACCAGTTTCCTTATCATATATTTTTGTAATTTCTTTGTTTGACCCATTTGAGGTAAAGAAAACCCTATGTGACTCATTCATACATAATTTGGTGGAAATTGCCATATCAACAAAAACGTTGGCCTCATTAGCCAATTTGCAACTTTTTCTTTGGAATGTAAGGAAGATGTTTCAAAATTGCATGTATTTGAGCATGGCATCATGATTTTAATTTTGTTATCATTTCTCAAGAAAACTGCAAGCAAATTCATTTCTGATGGAAGCATTTGCCTTTGTAGTAAACAATACGAGAGCCTATAATGAATAATGATGCGGGATAAAAAAAATTGCATATCTGTATCTGATTGCTGATGCAGTTGGCTGCTTGATTAAGAACACAGTTGAGACTTCACAGGAACCTCGACTTTCTGACAATTAAATAGGTACATATAAATATCAATGCACTAAGTAGGTTATCTGCAATTCACGTATTGTTTCACTTGTTAATGGTAGCTGCTGATTTATGCTGGGTCGGGTGCACTAATTGGCGGAACAGCCAATATTTAGTTTACACTCTCTTCTGGAGTTTTTTTTTTTTTTTTTTTTTTTTTTTCCTTGAAATAAAAACTGAAGAAAGCAAAAGGAAGGGAATTGGTTGTGTTCTTGATGAACTTGAGTACACAGTATTAGAGTGTTCACTGATTCAGGTTTCAGGTTCCTCTGGTTGGCATTATTTTTCAAAGCAAAGACTGGAATTCGGTTTGGTTCAGTTTTAACCCAAAAATCTCAATTTCAAAAAATTCGTGTATATACTGTAAATTATAGTGTACCATACAAGGTATATGGTCTATTAATTTTTTTAAGCTAAATAACATGGTTATTGTTTGAATAGGAAATTTATCCACCCACCTGTGACATGCCGTACCTGAGACTTGAACCTCAACCTCTTGGTTCATAGGCTACTCACATGCCGCTAAGTCTTTGATATGGTCTATACTTTATATTAAGCATTTTAGTATCATTATTGTTTAAGAAACACTGTAGGCTGGTCGTTATACCCCTCATTGAACATGTATAGGTCTTCTACAGTGGACAAGGCAGCTGCAAAGCTACCTGCCTCACACCACCAGTGGAGTTCCCCTCTGAAATCATTACACACACACACTCAAAGTTCTCTCTGCCTTACAAACTCTCTCCTCCAACCCCCATCAACGTTCTCCCCTCCAGTTCGTTCAAAGGCTTTCACCTAACATCCTATATCGTTTCCATTTTTTCCTTTGAATTGTTAACCACCTTTTACAGCTTCAATTACGCTTGTATGTTGCTTTGATTATCTAGTTAGGAATCACATAATCATGTCTTATGGCTCGCGTATAGTAACAACAATAGCATTTCATGGATGAATTACGGATTGTGTCTTGTTCTCCTAGACTTTTATGCTCAAATATGGGTTCAAATCAGTTATTTGTATACATGGAGGATACGGTTTTACGTAATTGATGAACAACATGATAACTGGATGCTCTCTCATTGGTAAATTCTCTCTTTGAGATTAATCATTTTAAATTTTTTTATTTATTTATCAAAATGAGCTTTTTTTTCAATGTACCAAGTGGTAATACCTTTATAAGGGGATATTACTGATAAGCAGTAGTACTAGGCCTTGCACAAATGAAACTTTCAAGTAGGTCATAATGATTAGTTTAGGGACAAATCATACAAAACAAACCTGCTTTAAGACCCATATGGTGTACTTTGGCACATAGTAGTATGCTTGATTAGTTGATTCAAGACTGGATTTGGAGTGTTATGCTACTCTCATTGGCATCTTTACACCAATTCAGGCCGCATGATTGTTGACCGGATTTTTAGGTACATTAAATATGCAAATGACAAGTGCGGAGTATATAAAATGGATGTGATTTTCCCTGTTCAGGTTACTTGGGGAGGGCGAGCCTTTTGACTAAGATGTACGAGGCCTCACCAGGTTAATCCCGGGACCGTTTCCGGCCCTTCCCTGGCCACCCCCAAATGTACACACCTAGCGAGGTTTGAACCCTTGACCTCTTGTTTGAAAGCCAAGGACCTTACCACAAGTTCGGAGTATATCATTTGTTTAAAATAATAGTTGCAAAAAATAGAAGAAAATTCAACTTGACTTAAAATAATTCTTGCTGTTTCGCCCCCAGGTTAGTTGAACTCCATATAAATTCTTGGTTAAAGCTACCCATAGTATTAAAAGTAGGAGGAAATGAACATTATTATTCTCCATTTGTCTGGTACAGCAGTGTATCTTCTACTCTTGATTATGTTTCTTTCCTATACTTTTTTTAGCATATGTTGGTGCTGAAGTAGGATTCAAATACACCAAAAAGGATAGATTTTTTGTAGTTCATCTGATCCAGTCACTTCTCTTAATCATTGGTGCCAAGATAGAAATACAATGTATATTGGTATAGGATAATCCTTCTCAAGTCTTTTAATGGTTAGCTCGTCATTTTCTTTACCTTAAAATGCTTGCGCACATCTAATGCTTTTAGACATTATAATTGATGATGCTTTGCTTATTACTAGTTACTTTTTATGCTGCTAAATATGATGAATTTTTTTTAAGGGTAGAGGGTTTCACCCCGGCAAACTTTATATATATAAAAATGTTACATGAGCGTGTGACCACAACATAGGTAATCAAAAACTAAACAAATATGACATGCCATACTTATTACAGGCGAAATACAAGCTGCTAAATATGATACAAGGATGCCCTTTTAAAATAAGAAATGTGCAAGGATGAAGTTAGCCAAAGATGAAAATATCATCATTTCGTTATGTATATAGAAGTAGTCATTGTCTCCATGATATGTTTATATACTACATTACAACATGATATGGGATTTTGACTGCTAACTGTATGGTCGTGATAGATTTAGCAGGTTTAGATACCAACTAATACATGCTTTGATCCATCTCACAAGTTCTTTGAAATTTTTGATATAGATTCGTTGAAGCCGCTTGAGTCACATCAATGGCCTGGAAAGTGTTTGAACTTTCATCTTAGTCCTATTCATAGTTATGATATCCTAAAACTTTAAGAAGATATACCTTCAAAAAATACAGAAGAATTAGAATACAGAAATAGGAGTTAGTTTTTAATGTTGTGTCCTTATGTTGGAATTGTAGCTCATAAATAGCAAATGCTTGAAATCTTACGTGGAAAAGCCGACCAGGCAGCTTAGGAAGTAAGGTTTATTTCCCTTCTCTTATTACTGTGTCCGTCTGGTATGTGAAAAGCATGCCCCGTTTGTCTTAAAAAACCAACTGTAAAATCTGTGATGATTACAAACAACAGTTTGTTGGACAAGCGATGATTACAAAGCTACTGGAATTACATTATAGCCTTAAAAAATAGTGGTTTAAGTTTCGGAGTTCGACTTTCTGAAACAAGAATGTAGTGAAGTGCCATCTTTTGCTGTAGCTATTGTAATACTGCATTGACTTAATTTCGACTCTTTTAGGTTCAAATTTAGGTCTTGTGGTTCTCTGACGACAAACTAGATTCAACAAGTACTCAGATTGGTCGATTAAAGTTCAACAAGTACTCAAGTACAGATGGCTTTCCTGCAAAGAGCAAATTTGGGAGATTGGTGTACTTTGCTTTTCACATAGATAAGACATTAGAAAGTCCACAATCTTATCTACTTTTACATAACAACGTTCATCGAAGTAAAATGTCTTCGAAACTATATGAGATTGTTCGATCAATATGAATCACTTTTTGTCTTGAAAACGCCAGGTATTCTTTATTTGTTAACAACGTCATCGAAGTAACATGTCTTCGAAACCATATGAGATTGTTCGATAAATATGAATCACTTTTTGTCTTGAAAACGCCAGGTATTCTTTATTTGTATTCATGTAAAATTGTTTATACTCTGTCCATTTATGGTGTATGCATGTGTTCGTGCATTTTAACACTATTTAGGTAGCTATAAATTATACCGAGATAAACGTCTAAAGGTTCATCAGAATAAATTCTGTTGAGATATCAACTCCTTTCCTGACCAAATTATACCGAGATCTTTTATTTATTTATTTATTTTATGGGGAGACTCGAACTCGAGACCTCTCGTATGGGGAAGAGCCTCCTAACTAACTCGGCTAGGCAGACGTTGGCGCATAGCCAAAGATCTACCTGGTTGTTTATTGACAAGTCAAAATGTGACCATGCTAATCACAAACTCATACATGTACATTCTTTCATCAAGTTTTAGTATCATTAACTAGGTTATTGACAAGGTTAATTTGGAAGAAGATGATAAGAGAGCTAGGTATCGTAACTCAAGTAAACACCATAAACCTCGGCACGCCAGTGCCACATCATTTAAACACTAAATAATATAACACCAAAAAATCACCATTTATCATAACATTAAATAACACCACCTTTTGAGACATACATTTTTAAAAAATTACAATTTACAAATTCTACTTTCAACAATTTTATTCATTAAACAATATAATACTTCATTAATAAAATTAAACACTACAATACGAAATAAAAACGTTACAAACCATTTCATCCCAACAACAATCGTTGGAGATATATCATTTTGCGGTCCAAATCTGATAACCCAAACCAATCGAGTAGCAACTTAGCTCAAAAGAAATGATATAACCATTTTAGCCCAGCTTGATTTGAAATACCCGATGCAAAGTCTATATCATATACCCAATCCAACACAATACCTAATAACCTCTAACCATTTCATTTTGATAACCCTAACACTACACATAGTGTACTCTGCCCCATCATCACCACCATACGCAGCCACCATACATCACCACACTATTAATCACCATCATCACCATACGCAACCACCATACAAAACCATCATCACCATACGCAACCACCATACTAAACCCATACGCAGCTGCCATCATCTCCAGTTACTAGCCGTTACATTCAAACGAGGGGTGTGTAGTGATTTTTTTATTTTATTATTTTATTTTTTTTAATAACTGTTGCACCCAAGGGGTGCATTTTGTAAATATGTGTTTGTCCTCTTCCCCGTTTCAACTTGCGTTGGTATATCAACGCAAATCACAATGCCTCATCTAACATGGTAAGGCAGCCCAACGCCGAGCCACGTCGGACTCAACGCCGTTGGGGCGTTGCCATACCCAGCGTTCTAAGAAGAGTTAACAATTCAAGTTACAGAAGACAACACGTGTTTTCAATGCTTATGCTTGGTTGGACCTTACTTAAAGGCGACGAAAGTTATATAAGCAAATAAGCAATTAACTTAACTCGATCAATCTTCATAATGCAACAATTTAAACACCATAGTAAATGATATATTTAATACAATATTTAAGGAGGCTAAACCACCACAATATTAACAATTGTTTCTTGGAGTTAACGAGCGGGGAGACCCGCGCGTTGCAGCGGGAGTGTTTAGATATGTGTTTTGTGTTGTATGTTTTGTGTTTTGCGTGTTATAGGTTTAACGGCTTTAAAAGTTCGGTGATATTCCAATATTGGTTTGTGACATAATATTATTTGTTATATTGAAAGTTATGCATATTTATACTCGTTTTCGTTGAAAAAATTATTTCGTGAACAATGGTTCAAGTTTGTAATTTTTCGAGTCCGTTTGGTACGTCAAATGAGGCCCGAAACGTTTTGACGAAAAGTATTACTAACTTTGCACATATACCCTCTCAGCCCCTACTTTTCACTTCACACCCTTACTTTTCATATTTTCATTTATACCCTTTTCATTTTATATTTAAACCTATTTTTTCTTTTTATTTATTTAATTTCTATAACACACACTCACACAAAACTTTCTCTCTCTACACCCCTCGCCGGATTCTTCATCATTTCCGGCAACCCCTCGCCGGAAAATATTCCGGTGATAAATTTTCTTTGCCGATTCGATAGATCGGTTAGCTCCTAACGTTTCTGGAGAGTTTGAGCTCTTGGCTCCCACCACAACTAATCCACGCGCCACCACCGCCCCCTATCACCATCACCGATACCACCACCACCTTCTCCTTCGCCTTTTCTTCTCGGTAAAACCCTTCACAACCTTTTAAATACACGTTTTTTTTTTTTTTTTTTTTTTTTTTAATTTATGTTTTTTTTATGATTCATACATGTTTGTTCTTTTGTTGTATTTTTTAATTTATACGTTTTTTTTAAAGATCCATTTTTTTTTTATTTATACAATTCGAATAATCTATGGTTTTTTTTTTTTTTTTGTTGATGTATACGTAATTTTTTTAGATCAATACTTGTTTTGGGTTTTATTTATTTTTTATTTATTTATTTTTAAATCTATGTTTTTTATAAATCCATACGTGTTTGTTTTTTTAGATCTAACGTTTTTGTTTTTATTTTTTGTAGTGCCGCCGCTAGCCGCTGCTGTAGCGGCCACTCTCTTGCCGGAAAAAGATACCATCGTAGATTCGTTTCTAATAAGTTTGGTTGTAAAAACAATATTGTTTTGTATTATTTGGAGTAGTTTTATTATTTTTGTAGTTGTTTTAGTTGTAAAAAAAAAAAAAAAAAAAAAAAAAAAAAAAAATTGTATAATGTACTGTAGATGTGAAAAATATAAAAGTTTTGCATTTTTTTATATATTATTTATTTTTAATCCGAAAATTAATAAATATTTATGTTTTTATTTATTTATTTCCGTATTAAATTTTATTTATTTAAAAAAATATGAAAATTTTATTTTAAGTGTGGACTATAACTAAAAAAAAAAAAAAAAAAAAAAAAAAAAAAAAAAAAAAATTACTGTTTTGCACTGTAGCAAACGAAAAAAAAGGTGGTGCACTGTGCTGCACTGTGCTGCACTGTAGCATGAACAGTGCCAGCACACTCACAACTAGGGGTGTCATAAATCTTGACCCGACCCGAACCCGACCCGGACCCGAACCCGAATAAAGATAGTCGGGTCGGGTTACTCGGTTCAAAATCTTATTCGGGTCAATCGGGTCAACCCGACTAACCCGAATACGAACTAGGGTCGGGTATCGGGTTCAAAATAGTTTACTTATTCGGGTTCGGGTCAACCCGACTAACCCGAGTTAGCTTTTTCCTTTATTTTCCTTGTATTTTTAGAACTGTTATTGCGTCATATTGGCTACTCATGTTGCATATTTGCATGAACATTTAGTGCTTGCCACTGATTGCATATTTGTCTCATGTAAGTACTAGTATTTGTTACGTGGTCTATACATATGAAGTTGGGTGTTAAACTGTTGTTTGATTAAGTCCTTTCATACGACTATGTATATTATGAAATTATATTCACTTGAACTTGATTTAAAATTATGTGGCCATGAGTATTTGGATCAAAATAATGTGTATTATTAACTTTTGCTTACTGAATTTATAAATGGTGCAAGTTTGATGGTAAAAGCATGAGTGTTTGACAAAGATATATATATATATATATATATATATATATATATATATATAACAGAGACAAAGATACATTTGTGGTCTAAAGCATTTCACCAACTAGTTATATACTTATATGATTCAAGTTAGGTGTTAAACTTAGTTTGAAACATGGTTAAAAGCTACTGTAACAATTTGGGTGCAAGAAAGTTTAGATTAAAAGCTTAGTTTGGTTTTTAAATTAAAAGTGGTCAAATCATGAAATAGGTAACTTTGGTTAAACTTAAAAGGACTTATGGTTTATATACAACAAATAAATTACGTGAGTTTAACTACTAAATTTAAGAAATCAAATTATGTGACTTTATAAATGAGACAGACCCGAACCCGACTTGACCCGACCCGTTCTAACCCGACCCGTTTTGACCCGAACCCGACTAACCCGACCTCAAATAGGGTCGGGTTCGGGTATACAATTTTTAGCCTCGACCCGACTTGGACCCGACCCGTTAGACCCGAACCCGACCAACCCGACCCGATTAACACCCCTACTCACAACCCCCTAATGCCTTTTAGAATATATATATAATAAGTTAAAGAATTATTGCCACAAAAGCGTTTTACATACAACTGATACATGTTCATATCTATGAAGACATGTGATAAAGTCCATGTAAGAGTCTTGTGGTGTGCTATTTAGATAGAAACAAAGAACCTATGCAAATACGACCCAAAGTATATAGTCTTCTCTAATCACGAGCAAGATAATAATATCACACCGCAATATATTATTATTATTATTATTATTTTTATTGTTATTATTATTATTTTTTTATAAAAACCCCTCTCTTCATTAGAACAATGAAAATTTACATGAAGTTAGATGAGAGCCTTTTATTATTATTATTATTATTATTATTATTATTATTATTATTATTATTATTTGCAACGGCTTAAGTTAAAACATGATAATATATTTAAAATTCAATCTATTCATATACTGATAGCTTAATGTCAGCAATATACGCTTTAATTAAACCAATAAAAATACATTTAAAACTCAATTCAATGACATTATCTAACTTATGTTGAGATAACTCATAAATATCTTATAGTACCTCCAACACAATTTTTTTTGTCTCGTTATCGAAATAACAAGACGTTCCTTACAGTATTCATATGCACTCATATATACATATAAGGTGAGATCTATGCAAAACATGTATCATTTAAAAAACAAATAAGTCAATCTCAGCAATCCATCCACATTTCATTTAATAGCTACGATCAAATCAAAAATAATAAAGGGAGGGCAAAATTGACATTTTAGCTCATTTAATATAAAAACCTGCTTTTCACATTTTTTTAAAAAACAACATATCTTGCAAACGGTAAATCTTCAAGTTATAAAAAATACACCATCGCGACGAGAATTATATCATCTTTCTATTGATATGCATTGTTATATACTTTTGACGAACTTTTTTTTTCAAAATTTTCGTCCAGAAAAATCCCACGGGATTCGTAAAAAAATCCCATGAGATTCGTAAAATGACAAAATTTATTTTCAAAATTTCCGTCCAGAAAAATCCTACGGGATTCATAAAAAAATCCCAAGGGATTCGTAAAAAGAAGCTTTTTTTTTTTTTTTTTTTTTTTTTTAAATTTTCCGTCCAGAAAAATCTCACGGGATTTCTTAAAGAAATCCCACGGGATTCGTAAAAAAGTTCGTAAAAAGACGATTTTTTTTTTCAAAATTTCCGTCCAGAAAAAATCTCACGGGATTCGTAAAAAAAATCACTTGTGATTTGTTATTTTTAAAAAATCACAAGTGATTTGTAAAAATGAGTAAATCAATGTTTTTGAGTTTTATACTTTTATGTCATAGCTTTTTATGGGTAGATATTTTTTATATAATTGTTGAAATAAGCTCTTTGAATCTCTTTATTAAAAAGTTGTATGTTGTTATAGAGAATCCCATGTGATTCTCTCTAATCCTTTGGGATTCATCCAGAATCCCATGGGATTCTGTATGTGATTCATCAAATAATCTTTTATGTGATTCATATAGAATCTCATGGAATTCGTAAAAAAAACGATTTTTTTTTTCAAATTTTCCGTCGAGAAAAATCCCACGGGATTCGTAAAAGGACGATTTTGTTTTTCAAAATTTCCGTCTAGAAAAATCCCATGGGATTCGTAAAAATCCCACAGGATTCGTAAAAAATCACTTGCGATTTGTTATTTTTAAAAAATCACAAGTGATTTGTAAAAATGTGTAAATAACTGTTTTTGAGTTTTATACTTTTATGTCACAGCTTTTTAAGGGTAAATGTTTTTTTATATGATTGTTGAAATGAGCTATTGGAATTTATTTATTAAAAAGTTGTATGTTGTTATACATAATTTCTGATCCCTTGGGATTCATACAGAATCTCATACGATTTAATAAAGATACTTGACGAGTATTTTTTATGTGATTATAGAATCACATGGGATTCTGTATGAATCACATGGGTAATCTTTATGAATTATAGGTAATTTAACAAAGAATCTCATAGGATTCTGTATGGATCCCATGTGATTCTATATGAATCACAAGGGATCAGAGAGAATCACATGTGATTCTGTATAAATCACATGGGATTTTTATTTCGCTTTATATAAACTGGAAGTACAAAATCACTTGAGATTCTATTTTAGTTGTGTAATGTTATGAGAAAATTCTTGTTCACTTTGAATATATTTTGTTTACTTTGAATATATAATGTTTGTTACTTATATTTTGTTTGATTACATGGGTAATCTGTATAAATCCAATGGGATTCTGTATAAATCCCATGGGATTTTGTATAAATCCTATGGGATTTTGTATAAATCCCATGAGATTCTGTATGAATCACAAAGGATTCGTCAAAAGAATCACTAGACTAGATACTACAAACACCCTCTAAATAACATGAGTCACATGTGATTCGTATGTAAATCCCATGGGATTCTGTATGAATCTCAAATGATTCATTGTGAATCTCATGGGATTCAGTATGAATCTCAAGGGATTCATTGTAAATCCCATGGGATTCATTGTAAATCTAATGGGATTCTTTGGTGCATCACATGAGATTTTTTTTAGTTACAAATCACATGTAAAGCATTGCATAAAAATAAAATGAAAAATATATTCAATAAAAGGGGGGCTTTTTGGTCATTATCCAACTCTTATTAAAAGATAAATGAATGCGACATGTTACTTTTTTGTGCCTTTATTTAATTCACATAGTAATTCAATTCAAATAGTAATTCAGAGGTTAATGATTGAGACATGTTACTTTTTTGTGCCTTTATTTAATCACATATTAAATGCACCACTTTTTAAAATTAGAAATGTACATGTTACAAAAGTCGTGGGACGACAATATGGGTGTAACTGAGCCAAGTTGCTCGTTATATATGTAAGATTTTAAGGACAATTTGTTACGAGTTTGACTTGTGCTTGTGCCAAGATTGAGCTCAGCTTGAAGCTTACTTAATAATGTCACTCATGCGTCACACCACCACCACCCTCCTCAAACCCTTAACCACCACCTCTTTCCTCATGCGCCGCCCCTACTCCACCGACAACACCACCACAATCACCGTCGACACATCCGTCCCATTCACCAGCCACAACTGCGACCCTTCCTCCCGATCCATCACCACCACACCATCAGAACTCATGACCTTCTTCACCGACATGTCCTTAATGCGTCGTATGGAGATCGTAGCAGACTCGTTATACAAGTCCAAACTTATTAGAGGGTTTTGCCATCTTTACGATATGGTCAGGAAGCTGTGTATATTGGTATGGAATCAGCTATAACTCAAAAGGATTGGTATTAGTCATCAGGTGTTGGATCTGGTAGGGATGCTGCTGCTGCTGACGTGGCGGTGTCGTCACCGGTGACGAGACAGAAAGCAACTGCTGGATTCGGTATGGCTTGCAGGGTGGTTTGGGGATCTGAGGATTTGAGAGAGAGAGATGAGAGAGACAAGTGTGTGTGTTTAGGGGTTAGGTAGAAAGTATGGAATGACTAATATGCCCCCTCAGTATATTTGTTCATTTTAATCTCAACCATTGGATGCAAGAAGGATGGATGACCGATATCTTGTTATTTGTTCTTTAGATAAATGTTGTTTCGTATTGAACTTTTCTCATATACATATAGTCCGTTCATTGACAAAAATAAAAAGATAGATTGAATTAATGTCGTACACTAGCTCGATCTCTAACATAAGTTGAAAAGAACTTAAAAGGTACAACAAAGATCAAAAGACACCTGAACAAGAAACAACTTAAACAAAAAAGGAAGTAGCTAGACAAATAACTTATCAAACTATTGCTAGTGCTAACTACTATATTCACACCAAAATTCTAACTCATATAAATTGACGAAAATAGATGAATGAACCAAAAAGTGATTATATAATTAAATGTTAATCCATTCTATCCCTATTAATCGGGAAGGAGAATACCTAATCTTGTTATGTTCTAAAACGGTCTCGAGCTTCGGTGACCATGTTTGATCGTTGGATCCAACCAACTGTTCATACTTCATACTACTTCTTCATAGGGTGTATTACACAAGAACTCATGATTTGTTGTATTACCACTAGCACTTTCATTTTCTTGATCATTGAAACCACTTCTTCTAGTATGAAACAAATTAACCCCATTATTCCGAATCCGAATAGAATCCAAAGCAAGATATACCGAGAAAGGCTTAAGATGGCCATTTAGGTCACACCAAAACAGTTCATCTTGAGCATTGCCATGCAAAATAAGAACATTCATTTGGGCTAAATATGGGAATCTAGAAAACCAATCTGAAGGCCACTTCCATTCACAATTATCAATAAGATCATAAACCAAATCATGTAACGAAAAATCGGACCGTGTAATGAGCCTAGTGGTTACCAACCGTTTGATGCGACTCAAAGCACACTAATTATTAAACCAAATAGAAGTAGATCTACAATTTTGAATCTTGTGCCATAGAAAAGGTCGGATAGTATCACGAATCGGCAATAGCTTCCGCCATCCCTAGCTCATAACAGTCATACATGGAACATCACAAAAACTCCGACCATTAAGCTTATATATATGAATCCAGTTGACCCATAAGGATTCCCTATGAGTCAAAATGCTCCAAATATGAGAGGCTATAAGAGCAACATTCAAATCATCAACGGCGAAGCCCCAAACCACCATCAGATTTTGGTTTACAAACATTTTCCCAAGCAATCTTCGCCTTACTTTTCTTCATTTCTCCTTGACACCAAAGAAAACCTCTCATAGCTTGTTCAAGATCATGAAGAATACAAGCAGGAAGAATAAACACTGAAGCGCAATAATAATGAATAGAAGACAGAACAGAGGCAACAAGTTGAAGGTGTTAGTTTGACGGATAATAAATTAATATATCATGACCGGATTCGAACTCGAGACTTCGGGATTGCACACTTTACGTATGAGTTTCAATGAATTAATAATTATTGTTTTAGTGACGAATAATTATTAAATACACGAAATATAAACTTAACGGTAACTAACGACCGTTGGACGAAACATGAAGGACTTGATTTGGAAAAGAGTGAAAGTTCGGTTCGGGTTGGGCCTTGTGAACCCATGGCCGGCCACACCCTCCCTCTCTTAGGGTTTGGGATGGCTTTTGCTCCAAGTCTCTTGAATGCTATATAATGAGACCTCCTCTCATTCATTCATTCATCCCTTGGTTCCAGAGCAACCAAATCACTTCCTTCTCTTTCTTTGTGTCTAATCGATCTTTGATTGATAGGACCAATAGTTTAATCTTTTCATGTAAAAGCGAATCTAGCATTTCCGTTGAAACGTTATTAGTACGTGCGTGTGAGAATGAAGTGTTAGCATACTTTTGCTAAAGGTGATCTTGCCTTGTGACTTGCCCTAGTTGATCCATATAAGCCCTCTCCTAGGGTTTATAAGTTCTTGTTCTTGCTAGTGAATAAGAGGTACGCTTCCATTTATATTCGGTTAATTTGTTATTTGTATTTGATCTATTCCGCTGCGTACTCTTTGATGTTTATATGTTTATAGTTTATAATATCCATATATTCCAACAGTGGCATCAAGAGCCGTTAATACATTATAATGAATTAACGAAACACATAAAAATTGAATCGTTTGATTAATCACATGCTTGGTGTTCTTATGTTTTTATATTTTTCATAAACCCTAGATTTTATTTTTTTAATTTTTGATTTTTTTTTTCTATAAATGTCGATTTTATTTTTTTTATTTAAAAGAAATTAGGGTTTGATGAATTATGTGATAAAAACTTGTAGAAACCCTAGGTTGCATGTAATTTATGTGTATATAAATGGATATTTGTGATATGCCGTTTGGTTGCGTTCCTTGATTGACATGATTATTTGTTATAATATGCGCAATATGAGCATCCATGACAAATCATGCATGTGTTGTTATGGATTTATGATTGTTATGATTTCATGCTTATTTATACGTTTTGGTTATAATTGATGTGATGATTTAGTAAATATTATGATTTAAGATTACTAAAATTTAATTAATTATAAAATTAGGGAAGACCCTATTAATCGTATATTAAATCAATTGTGTGTTTTTAAATTGATTTTGATTTGCATGTCCATTATTGTTGTTGTTTGTTTATTTTATTTATTACTTTTGTTTTATATGTTATTGTGACATGATAGTAACAAAGGGTAATTTCATAAATAAAATATTAAACGGACTTAATAATGGTGAAATCTTGTTTTGAGCTTATATATATAAATCTTGGACTTTTGGTTGATTGATCGCGACTGTATTAAGTGGTTGTAAGGTGAAACTATTTTGACAAACTAAAAAGTGGGTATAAGGATGGCTTAGCATTAAATTGCGGCCTTAGTGAGCCTCCATTCTGGCTTGCCGCTCGCCTGTGAGTCAAATTTAGTTTTACCTAACATCCATGATAACTACGAAGCACTTAAGGCAAAGTTGTAAGTTTCTCAACGCCTCAATCAAAACTTTGGAGATTTAAGCTCGTAAAGAAACTAATGAGTAAAGTTTTTTACATGAAACATATGCTACAAGATGAATGCATGACATCTTTGTACATATATTTTGATTACACACATCAAATTTACTACCCTTAAATTTAAGTTATATGCCATCCAATGAAATGGAAACACCTAAAATTGGATCTACGTCAGGGCATAACCTGGCTAGATTGCAATGGAGGGGCAAATTACATGATTTCATCACTAGCAGATCAACTGGTGTGGTGTAATTATGTAAGTTTGTTGTTTCTTAAGTTGGTTAACTTAATTGAGTTGATAGCGGGTTCTGATCACTCAAGGCATAAGAAGATGGGGATAAAACATGCTTACATTGCAACTGCGGTTGGCAAATATGTAAATCCAATCGATTCTAGGAATTGCAATTGAATATTGGCAATTGGGACACGTCTCGTACCTTGTTGAATACCGTCATCACTAGCAGATCAACTGATGTGATGAACCTATGTCAATTTGGATCCTAGTTTTTCATTGTAAAATTAAATGGTTATATGATTATGAACCAAGGGTATTTAATTTTCTTGAAATTTTATTATCGAAAGTACTAACTTTTGAATTTTTTCTGTAGAAATGGCTACACCCGAAAACACTAATATGAGCAACATGAGTTCTGCGTTCAAGCAAATGATTGATCGAGACAAGTTGACTGGTGAAAATTTCAATGATTGGCATCGATCCTTAAGAATCACCTTGAGGATGGCCAAAAGATATGATTATCTTGGTGAACCACTTCCTGCAAAACCTGCTGAGGATGCAACACAAGCACAAAAGAATGTGTATAATGTTGAATATGAAAAGCACAATGATGTGGCTTGTCTCATGTTGGCTGGGATGGATACTCAATTGCAGAAACAGTTTGAGCAATTTGGACCCATGGACATGATAAATGAACTCAGACGAATGTTTGAAAAACCACCTGCTGCAGAATTATATGATTTAATAGAATCTGTGCATAATTGTAAGCAGGAAGCAGGAAAATTCGTGAGTGCCCACGTATTGTCCATGAAACACTATATGGATCAATTGGAGCGACTTGGCTGCGGATATCAGGAAAGCGTATGTATTGGTCTAATCTTGCGATCCCTTAATCAGGATTTGTATAGTGATTTTGTACACAACTATAATATGCATTGCAAGGGGAAGACAGTTAGTGAAGTTCATGCAAAGCTTATTGAGTATGAGAAAGGCCTGAATAAGAAGGCACCTACACCAGCTGTAATGGCAATACAGGGTGGTAGGATCACCAAGAAGAAACCCAACAAACCGCAAAATGCGAACTTCAAGGGTAAAGGCAATGGTAATGGTAAAGGCAAACAAATTGCGACTCACCAACAGAAGCCTAAGAAGAAAAATCCTCCTCCTGCTAAGAAGAAGGAAAATTTCAATAAGGATTTGGCTACTTGTCACTACTGCAACACTCCTGGTCATTGGAAGCGGAGCTGTCCATTGTTACTAGAGGAGTTGCGCCTCAACAAAGGTAAAATGCCTGGTAACGTCGCAAGCACTTCAGATATGTTTATGATTGAGTTATTTTCTTTTCCTCGTAAGAATAATTCCTGGATCTATGATAAAGGATGTGGTACTCACATCTGTAATACGTCACAGGGACTTAGAGGAGCAAGGAAGCTGGCCTATGGAGAAAGATACTTGTACGTAGGAAATGGTGTACGTGCAGCAGTTGAAGCCATAGGGACTTTCGATTTAGTTTTACCTTCGGGAATGATACTAGTATTGAATAATTGTCATTTTACACCCTCTATTGTTAGGGGTGTCATTTCAGTTTCCTTGTTATTGGATAATGGTTTTGTTCACACATTTATTAATAATGGAATTTCTGTTTCTTTAAATAATGTTTTTTACTTTAATGCAATTCCAATAAATGGTGTGTTTGAAATTGATATGGAAGATTCCATGTCCAAGAGAAATAATTCTGTGTATAGCATTAGCAATAAGAGAATCAAGTCTAACTTGGATTCGTCTTATCTTTGGCACTGTCGTCTTGCTCATATAGGCAAGGATCGCATGGAAAAGCTGCAACATGATGGGCTTTTGCATAAGATCAATGATGATTCATTTGATAAATGTGAATCCTGCATATCTGGAAAGATGACAAGGAAACCTTTTTCACCTCAAGTGGAAAGGGCTACAGATCTACTTGGATTAATACACACTGATGTGTGTGGTCCACTTAGACATGTGTCAAGACGTGGTGCTACCTACTTCATAACCTTCACGGATGATTATAGTCGTTATGGTTATGTTTATTTACTTAAACATAAACATGAGGTCTTTAATACCTTCAAGGCTTTTAAAAGTGAAGTAGAATTACAACTCGGTAAGAAGATTAAGGCACTTCGATCCGATAAAGGCGTTGAATATTTAAGCCAAGAGTTTAAAGATTATCTAACTGAGTGTGGCATAGTCCAACATCTCACGGCTCCTTATACTCCACAGCAAAATGGTGTATCTGAAAGGAGAAATCGTACTTTGCTAGACATGGTACGATCAATGTTTAATCATACATCTCTACCCTTATCCTTTTGGGATTATGCCCTTGAAACTGCTATTCGTATATTGAATATGGTTCCAACAAAGAAGGTTGATAAGACTCCATATGAATTATGGACAGGAAAAGCTCCCAACTTTTCTTACTTAAAGGTCTGGGGTTGTGACGCGTTTGTTAAACGTGATTCACCAGATAAACTCCAACAGAGATCTGTTAAGTGTATCTTCGTAGGATACTCAAAGGAAACGATGGGTTACTACTTTTACTTTCCACCAGAGAATAGAGTCATTGTGGTTAGGTATGGAGATTTCTTTGAAAAGAATCTCATATCTCAAGAATTCAGTGGGAGAGTTTATGATCTAGAGGATGAAGATACATCACCTTCTGAAAACACTAGCACACTTCTTCTGGAACCTGAAAGTTTAGGTCCTCCACCTGAAGTGGAAGTGGTACCCATTCGCAGATCTTCAAGAACTGTGAAAGCACCCGAACGTCTATGTCTTAACGTAGTATGTGAGGAAACGATAACAGGGGATCTTAATGAACCTACTAGTTATAAGGCTGCCATAAGTGGTCCTGAAAAGGAGAAATGGCAGAGTGCTATGAATGGGGAAATGCAGTCCATGAAAGACAATGAAGTCTGGGAAGAAGTAGACTTACCTCCAAATGCTAAGGTAGTTGGAAGTAAATGGCTCTACAAAATGAAAACAGACATGGATGGCATTGTACACATCTATAAGGCTCGTTTGGTAGCTAAAGGCTATACTCAAACATTTGGTGTTGACTACGAGGAGACCTTTTCTCCTGTAGCTGACATTAGAGCTATTAGGATTCTCTTAGCCATAGCTGCCTACTATGACTATGAGATATGGTAAATGGATGTCAAAACCGCCTTCTTGAATGGTCACCTAGATGAAGACATCTATATGGCGCAGCCTGAGGGGTTTGTGAATCCAGAATTTCCAAACCGTGTATGCAAACTTAAAAGATCCATTTATGGATTAAAGCAAGAATCACGTCAATGGAATAAGAGATTTGATGCAAAAATCAAAAGTTTTGGATTTAGTCAAAATCTTGATGAGCCATGTGTATACCAGAAAGCTAGTGGGAGTAATGTTACTTTCCTTATCCTATATGTCGATGACATATTAATATTAGGAAATCATATACCAAGTTTAAACAAATTTAAAGCTTATCTTGGTAGATGTTTTTCTATGAAGGATTTAGGAGAAACAACATTCATCCTTGGAATCAAGATCTACAGAGATAGATCAAAGCGGTTGATTGGATTAAGTCAAAGTACTTACATTGATAAAGTATTGAAGAGATTTAATATGCAAAATTCCAAGAAAGGATATTTGCCAATGCAAGTAGAACATGGCTTAAGTAGCAAACTGTGTGCTTCAACACCTGAAGAGGTTGCACTCATGAAGAAAGTTCCATATGCTTCAGCAGTAGGATCTATCATGTATGCAGTTAGATGCACAAGACCTGATGTGGCGTTTGCACAAAATATGACCAGTCGTTATCAACAGAATCCAGGTGGAAAGCACTGGCACGCTGTTAAAAGCATTCTTAAGTATTTAAGGAATACTAAAGATATGTTTCTAGTGTATGGGGGAAATCCTGAAGCAGAACTTGATGTTACAGGTTACTGTGATGCGTCCTTTGAAACTGATAAAGATGATACGAAGTCTCAGACGGGTTATGTCTTTGTTATTAATGGAGGAGCAGTTGACTGGAAGAGCAAGAAGCAGAAAACTATTGCGATGTCTGTTACAGAAGCTGAGTATATTGCTGCATCGGAAGCTGCAATGGAAGCTGTTTGGATTAGGAAATTCATTTTGGGGCTTGGTATTATGACAACTCTGCCACAGTTACATTCGCCAATGAACCTAGAGTTATGAAGGGTGCCAGACATTTTCCTAGAAGATATCACTATGTTCGAGAACAAGTCGATATAGGTGAAATCAATTTACTCAAAATTCACACAGATAACAATCTAGCTGATCCATTTACGAAGGCTTTATCTAAGGAAAAGCTTACTCATCATGCTAATGGCATTGGACTTCGTTTAGCTAGTAGTTTCATGTTATTCTGTGGTTAGTGTTTGGATAAAGGATATTGTAAGCAATAATTATTCGAATGAAATGAAGTATTGTGTTATGATTATTTCTATTCATAAATATTGTATCTTATATTTGCATGTTTAATCCATGAATAACTTTAATGTTATTCTAAATAGTCCGTTGTCAATTAATGATATGGGAGTATCATTGAACTAAGACAAATCTGAGTTTTGGTATAATATATTAAATATATTGATGCGTAGACATGCCAATTTCACATGATATTCAATACTGGATAAATTGGATATAGTACAAAATCCCAATTACATGATTGTACTTATGGATGTTGTCATTAGAGTAAATCATGAATATTTATCCTCAGACTTGAGATACCAGGTAACAACTGTGGATGTAGTTCATTTTTTGTGAGATAATCTAACGCTATCCGTAACTGGTAGTTATAAGGATTATTTTCAGAGGTGATGCGAAGTTTATAGCTTACGCTTGTAGTCAATACGGGATTTGGTTCCTTCAAATTTGTTTTGAAGTTTAATACTGTTTGGCCACTCGTAGGATTAACAAGATGTTTGCATGGCCATGCCCAAGGTCTATCTGGAATACGTTCAGAAGAATTGGTAATCTTGCTTGATCATAAATAACGAGAAACATTAGTTAATTATGGAATGACTTCGATCCATATCCATATTAACATAGTATTAGAATCAAAAGGATAAGTATGATGATGAATCATCAAAGGTGGTTTTTTCCAGGAAAACCATACTCGTGATCGTTCTGGGGACATTGGCGTGTTATGCTAGACTAACCATTGTCATTGTTACATTAATCTATATCCGAGTGGGAGCTGTTAGTTTGACGGATAATAAATTAATATATCATGACCGGATTCGAACTCGAGACTTCGGGATTGCACACTTTACGTATGAGTTTCAATGAATTAATAATTATTGTTTTAGTGACGAATAATTATTAAATACACGAAATATAAACTTAACGGTAACTAACGACCGTTGGACGAAACATGAAGGACTTGATTTGGAAAAGAGTGAAAGTTCGGTTCGGGTTGGGCCTTGTGAACCCATGGCCGGCCACACCCTCCCTCTCTTAGGGTTTGGGATGGCTTTTGCTCCAAGTCTCTTGAATGCTATATAATGAGACCTCCTCTCATTCATTCATTCATCCCTTGGTTCCAGAGCAACCAAATCACTTCCTTCTCTTTCTTTGTGTCTAATCGATCTTTGATTGATAGGACCAATAGTTTAATCTTTTCGTGTAAAAGCGAATCTAGCATTTCCGTTGAAACGCTATTAGTACGTGTGTGTGAGAACGAAGTGTTAGCATACTTTTGCTAACGGTGATCTTGCCTTGTGACTTGCCCTAGTCGATCCATATAAGCCCTCTCCTAGGGTTTATAAGTTCTTGTTCTTGCTAGTGAATAAGAGGTACGCTTCCATTAATATTCGGTTAATTTGCTATTTGTATTTGATCTATTCCGCTGCGTACTCTTTGATGTTTATATGTTTATAGTTTATAATTATTCATATATTCTAACAGAAGGTGACCCGCCAAAGACAAATACTTGTTCTTCCAGTCATCAATACAACTTTAAAGCCTATCAACAAGAACCTTGCAATCCCTATATAATAAATGAGAAGAAATTAACGGGACCCCAAGGTACCTGACAGGAAGATGACCTTCTTCAAAAGGCATGGAACTTAAAATCTCCATTTTAATAGCATGAGGCACACTGCAAATATAAGTTCTCCAAAGCCTCCATAATAACATTTTCATAGGTAACATCACCCGAGCAAATAGAAATAAGTCATCTGCAAAACAAAGTATAAACAATCTTTTGCTTGTCACAATGTTGATGGTATTGAAACCCATCCGAATTAGTAACTTTGCACTGCAAGATAAGCGTTAGAACTTACATAACTAAAGTAAAAAAGGTACGGGGACATAGGATCACCTTTCCTCAACCCAAACTTACCTTTAAACAAACCATATATATCACCATTAATACAAACAAAGTACAAGACACTAGTTACGCAAGCCATAATCCATGATACCATCTTAGAGTGAAAGTCGAACCCTACCTCCAAAAAACGCAATCCACAGTCTCATATGCCTTTGAATATCAACCTTAAACGTGCATCTAGGGGAACCACTACGCCTATGGTAATTCCTCATAAGCTCTTAAGTTCAGATAATATTATCAGATATTTTACGTCTCAGGACAAACGCCAATTGGTTAACACTAACAAGATCACCAAGGCCCTCTTTGATACGATACGTAATAAGTTTGCTAATGCATTTTTTTAGAACATTACAACATGAAATAGGCCTATAGTCATTAACACTAGAAGGGGTAGAAACTATGGGGATACGATCTATAATAGTATGGTTAAGCTCTTCAAGGAGCTTAGTAGCTTACCATTAGAGAAGAAATCACGTACCGCACAAGTAACATCACCACCGACCACATCCCACGCTTTTTTTAAAAACGCAGCGGTATAATCATCTGGACCTGGGGCTTTATCACCCCCTACCGAGAACATAGCAGCCTTAATCTCACTATCAGTCACATCACGCACCATAGAATCAGCCATATCGACATCAAGAACACGCGTGAATAAATCTTGGTTGGCAAGTTGAATGGTACTTCCTTTCAAACCAAGAAAGTTCTCATAGTGATTAACAAAAACACCCACAACATCATTACCTTCATGAAGCACATTAGATGAATCGCGAACCATTTCAATACGATTACGGGCACACTTACTCTTGACAACGTTATGAAAATAAGCCGAATTAGAATCCCCAACACGAAGCCATTCCACTTTCGACTTTTGCCTCAAGAACTTTTCCTCATCAAGTAAAGCGTTTTTAAATGCCAAGAAGTAATGAGCCTCCTCTTCACGTAATAAAGGACAAGAAGGGTTCTTATCAAGAGACTTCTGAGCTTCATCAAGTTTCACACGAAACCTATTAAGTAGAAAGAGGTTCGGCAGGTAGTAAATGAGAATAACCTAATACTAACTTTCTAACATTGCATTAAGTTAACTTCGTTTCTTTTCGGCAAACAAATGATTATATTGATAACTTGACAAACATTATTCTTAAGTTAGACATGACGGGATTCAAGGTGCTAACACAGAGCAATTCCATGACTTATTACTTTGTTGACGTATGTATAACCACACAGACTTGACTCTACCTTGAAGTTTAAGCTAGATAAATGCCCTTAACTATATAGTAAAATGAGACAGATATGATCTTCATCATTTATCTTGTATTAGACGTAAGTTACGTTGAGACAACTCGTGAATATCTTATAGCACCTCCAACACATTTTTTTTTTCTTCATTATATTATCGAAATAACAAGACGTTCCTTTCTTTTACAGTATTCAAATGCACTCATATATATAGTCCGTTCATTGACGAAAATAAAAAAAAATTAAATTATTAATGTCGTCCACTAGGCACTAGCTCAATCGATCTCTAACATAAGTTGAAAAGAACTTAAAAGGTACAACAAAGATCAAAAGACACGTGAACAAGAAACAACTGAAACAAAAAAAAGGAAGTAGCTAGACAAATAACTTATCAAACTATTGCTAGTGCTAACTACTATATTCACACCAAAATTCTAACTCATATAAATTGACGAAAATAGATGAATGAACCAAAAATGCTTATATAATTAAATGTTAATCCATTCTATCCCTATTAATCGGGAAGGAGAATACCTAATCTTGTTATGTTCTAAAACGGTCTCGAGCTTCGGTGACCATGTTTGATCCTTGGATCCAACCAACTGTTCATACTGCTTCTTCAACTCAGGTGTATTACACAAGAACTCATGATTTGTTGTATTACCACTAGCACTTTCATTTTCTTGAACATTAAAACCACTTCCTCTAGTAAGAATTATTCTTTCCAAAAACTCACTTGATACTTTGGTCAAAACCCTCCCGTTTGATCCCTTTATATACTCAAAAGGACACTCTTTGAAGTTGACTGGTGTGCGCTTAGAGGTGTAAGCGACCAAGGCTGATATTGAAGAAGCTGAGAGGGTCTTTGAAGAGAAAATGTCGATTGGGAGAACGAAATAGGTTTGGCCAGGCTTGAGCTCATCATCAATGGCTAAAGCCGGGATCGGGTGGCCAATGAATAAGGAATCTGCATGGCAAATCATACTATCTGGAAACTCGAACATGATCTCTCTCGCTAATAATCTTTTTCCTGTTAGGGTTCTTGTTTTCCCGTCCCAGCAAATTACTTTCACAGAGGATCCTTCACTTTTTATACAACAAGCACCCATGGCATTACCCATTATGGATTTCAAGGTGGAAATGAAATGAGGAAGATGAAGGTTGGGACGTTGGGTTACGTATATAAAGAAAAATGGTACAGTACATATGCATGCATGGTTGACCTTTTGATAAAGTCTTGGGTTGGTCGGTGGTCAGCAAAAAACGGCCTTTGAACTTTTAAAACGTATAATTTGGTGTTATTGTTGCAAAATTTAATTGAAAAACTCTACCAATTAAAGTCGTTGATGCACCTATAAACTGGAATAATAACGTTGACATTGCCATAAGATTATTTGGAAAGATGCTACTTGTTTTATTCTAATTATCTAGTCAACTTTTATATGAATGTGACTTATGATAGAATGGAAACGAGAGATAATGAGATACAATTTGGTATGTGAACATACGTAATTATCTCATTTTTTTGGACTTTTGAGGATGAATTAGGCCTGAATATATTATTATTGATTTGGTAATATTATTGATTTGGTAATGTCTTAGAGCATGAGGAATCATAACGCCTAACCGGTGTTATTCTTATGTGGCAATGTTTCAACATGGTAACGCACGTTAATACCATTTTCAAGCCATCTGCGTTGGGGCTGTGTTTCAACTCGAGTTACTCTAGCAACTTGCGTTGCAACGTGAAGCTTAAAAAAAAAAAAAAAAAAAAAAAAATTGCAAAACACCCCCCCTCTCCCTCCCAAGAGTTATTACTAGCAACGGCTAGTTTGCTTTTAATAAGTGTTTTTTTTTTTTTTTTTTTTTTTTTTTTTTTTTTTTTTTTTTATTATTATTATTTATTTTTTTTTATTTTTTATTTTTTAACCACCTATATAAACCCATCTTATCCAACCCTTTTACAAACCCAAAAATAAAACCATCTTTATATCCAACAAAAATTCTTTCACAATGGATCCACATCCAACTTACGCCGCACATATAAACCTTTCCGATATCGAAGATGAAGCCGATGCTTTAACAATTATGGCCGCCTATGAGTACCAGCGAATATAAGAAGAAGAAGCCCAATCATCTTTCCGGTTAACCCGTAACCCAATTTCCCGTGAGCGTGAGCTTGCAGAAGAGCGTTTGAAGGCCGACTATTTTAATGAAAATTGTAAGTATCCTCATAGAGAATTTCGTAGAAGATTTCGTATGAGCCGAAAATTATTTCTTGAAATAGTTTCCGCTATTGAATCATATACTGCCGATTTTCTTCCGGATAATTTTGCCTACTTTAGCCAAACACCCGATGCTACTGGTCGGATGAGTATTAGTGTTCTCCTGAAATGCACTGGGCATACGCCAATTGGCATACAACAACTCACCGGATGCGTTCGATGAGTATTTGCAAATGAGTACACGTATCGGATGTGTATGTCTAGATAGTTTCAATATGTGCATTATTGATTTGTTTAAGGCGGAGTTTTTTAGAAAACCAAATATGCATGACGTTCAAAACCTATATGCGAAACATTAGAAGGAACATGGTTTTCCGTGAATGCTTGGTAGCATCGACTATATGCATTAGCAATGGAAAAATTATCCGGTGTCATGGCAAAGGCAATATGTTAGTGGTCATAAAAAATACCCGACTATATTGCTTGAAGCTGTTGCGTCGCAGGATTTGTGAATTTGGCATGAATTTTTTTGGTATAGCGGGTGCGAATAATGATATCAATGATTTAGATAATTCACCGTTGTTCGATGACATGCTAAATGATGAATCCCTTGTAGCTCCGTTTGAGGTAAATGGAGTTGTGTTTGAAAAGGGGTACTACTTAGCCGATGGAATTTACCCACAGTGGGCTACTTTCGTCGAATCATTCACGAATACCGTTGATGATAAACACACTTTATTTAAAAAGCGACAAGAAAGTGAATGAAAGGATATTGAACGTGCTTTTGGTGTTCTCCAATGACGATGGGGAATAATACAACAACCAGCACATGCTTAGCAGGTTACCAAGATAAGTAGAATCATGTATTCTTGCATCATATTGCATAACATGATTCTAAAAGATCAAAAGTTTGCACTAAGTGAATACAAAAAAATTTTCCAGGATCCGGCTAGACATATGCAAGACAAATGGATTGACAGATGTGATAAGCGTCATCAAAAGGCAAAACAAATGCGTGACAAAGATGTTCATCTTAGTCTCCAACACCATCTTAAGGAGCATATTTGGCGTGAACGTGAGGATTTTATGGAAGAAGATGACGACTAGTTAAACTTATTTACTTATCGTATTTTTCATTTTGTATTTTAATTCGTAATTATTTTTGTAATGTTTTTTGTTTCGTATTGTAATGTTTAATTTTATTAATGAAGTGTTTGAATGTTTAATGAATGAAATTGTTGAGGGTAGAATTTATAAATTGTTATTTTAAAAAAAGGTGGGGACCTAAAAGTAGTGTTATTGGGTGTTATGATTTCCTGGTGTTTTTTGATGTTATGTTATTTGGTGTTAAGATGATGTGGTGCTGATATGACGCTGAGTTATTTCATAATTCAAGTTATGATTCCTCATGCTCTTATGAACATGTAGATAGATTATCAACTATCTTTTCTCATAATAAAGTTTGTATTCTGTAACGTAGTATGTGCATGGCGAGGACATGTTTAATGTATTACAGTAGCTTAATTGTATCCTATTTGCTTTTTTAAAGGTATATATTAAAAGACTAAAATTTCAGACCCCGCTAGATGGATGAACTAGTTCTGTTTTATTGTTTGAAAAGAATAATGATACGTTAAGATGATATTGTGATGAAAAATGTTAAGATGATATTACATTTACCTCTATGGAGTTGTTGTATTTCCTTGTTTGTTTTCTTTGGGACTCATTGTTTTTAACTATCTTGTTAAGAAGGTGGGTTGTCATTTCTTTTGTACTCTTGTTTTGGTTTCTTAATTTATGTTGCCTTTCTAAAAATAAAATAAATAAATAAATGATATTGTATTGGTCAAGTGATTGTTTTGATCATCTATAATCCTCAAGTTATTTATTATAAAATATTATGAACAAGTAATTTGGTTCGTAACAGAATAGTTGGTTCCAATTTTACTCATTCACGGTGTTGGATGGTATAACTTTTTGCATCTTTGATAACCGATTGATTTCACTTTACTCTAAAATTCGTTATCATAAAATAATATTAAGCTTTTTAACAACTCTTAACTAAATTTCGTGACAGTTCTTGTTTGATGAGTTATGAAATTAAGTTAGATTCAAGTTGTTACTTAGCTTAATATTTTGGATGATTGATATATTTTTTTGAGATGTGTGTGTTACTTACATATACATTTTTGGCAAACGAATCTTGAAACTATTTTGAGCATTATTTTGGTACTATGTTGGAACTATTTTAGAAAATATTTTTGGAACTATTTTGGTGTACGAATTTTTGTGAAACTCACCAACTATTTATTTCATAGTTGATCGTTTTTGTTATGCTTTTCAGGTGACCAGGTTAAAGTGAAAACTTAGTTGATGCATTGCATGGATTTCATATTAGTCACGAGTTCGACTAAAAACCATTATTATTTTTCAGTTCTTGTACTAAAACAATGATGTTGTCTATTTTGAAACTTGTACTTCGAATAAGATTGTAATTGTTGGGATTATTTTATGTTATCATGTATGATGTTGCTTTATCACTTTGTGTGATATTTATTGATTCGCCACACATCATGTTTCCGCCTTTGGCGGGGTATGACAATTAGACAGTCTATTAATTTACTTTGCTCCCTCCTGAATCTACAATACTTCTATCAATAAATCTCTTAGTCTTGTAACACGCAACAGAGAAAGTAGAATGTAGACTGTAGCACCATGGTTATCGTTCGGGAGCACCATATCAACATAACTCACGTAGAATGCATCCAAGTTACGAGTACACATTATTTAAGCTCAGTTCCCTCAATCAACCAAATCACGAAAGACGAAGTAATAATCCCCGTGTACACTACTTCTCCCTCCTGATGGTTGCGAGTTATCGGAATCATCATAATGCAGTGTACATGCTGTAAAATCAACTAGAAGCAATGTATATAGCTCAATTACCCCTGAGTATATGTCGATAAATACTCTCTCGAATCAATCTCTACTAATCCCCTTTAATAATCCATTGGTTAAAAGTAATGACCACGTAAGGAGAAAAACCAATATAAACGACTTGTGAATGAAGTAAAACCTCAACTTTGTGACTTAATGCTTGTACGAAGAATAATTGTGACTTTGAACATATACTGAGCACAACAATGTAACTCCTTAAAGTATGAGGTGCCCAATGGATAAACGCCCAAACAATTTATCTTGAGATATGCATCCAACCAACATCTCTAAGATAAATAAGTACACTCGTGAAACGTCACTTCAAACCCAAATAAGCAATATCGTACAAAAACCACGTAGTCACAAAAAAGTACCAACTTTAGTTGTGTCATTTAACTCGAATCTTGACAATGATCGTTTTCCGTGAGGTGTGAGGATGTTTATTTTGATGTTTTTTGGTTAAGATATTTATGGTTTTGATTGAATACGTTCTTGGTTTTGGTGACGTCGGCAAATAATTTCTTGGTATGAGAATGTTTTCGGTTTGGGTTTGGTTATAGATGTCCCTGTTTCTATATTTTTCAGTGCATACATAATATTTCTCGAAAGTCCAATTTTTCTCGAAGGAAAAGTTCTTGAAAGCTTAATATTTCTGGAAAAGGATGATTTTTGTCGAAATTTTCAAATTTCTCAAAATGGTGAAAGTTCTCAAAATTTTTTAAATTTCTCAAAACTACGTGGCATAGTTAGTCGAATCTCCACTACAACTAAAAGTTCTCGAAAGCCACGTCAGATTTCTCAATTTCTAAATTTCTTGAAATTTTCCTGATAGATGTTTCTTAAAAACTAAGGATGTATCTAGACATTCCTATGTTTCAAGAAATTTCATAATTTCTCAATCTTCAAAAGTTCTCGAAATTTTCTTAAGCACCAAATTAAAAAACCATACTATTTTCATCATTTTCGATCCAAATAACCATTTCTAAGCTCGATCTTTCCCACCAAACGACCAAATCTTTCACCTTTATCATATCTAAACTCATACCTATCACCAATCTATTTCAAGATCAAATCAAAACCCTTAAAATCAATACAAACCGACTATTTTCCTAAAAAATGGGCAACACATAATACAAGATTAGATCTATGGTTTTAAGTCGAAAATACAAGAGACCATTTAGCACCATAAAGTTTCGAACTTTACCATTTAAAAAGCAAAAAATTTCGATTTTTCAACCATAAAAATCCACGAAAAATTAATATAAAGTTGATTTGATCAAGATTTTTTAAAACAAAAATCTTTACAGTTCATGTTTAGCTCGTGATACAAATTGATAGGATCCATATCTGGTGGTCTTGGGGAATGTAAGTACTCGAAATACACAGTGTTTCCAGTAAGAGTAAGTAGAGAGAGGGTGGAGAAAGTAAGATGAATATATTAGCTTAGTAGCTATGAAATGATACATACATTTTCCCGCACCCCTTATGGAGAGTTATGAGGTGTATTTATCGGCTCTTGTCACACCTCGCCAAGGCGGAAACGCGAGTGCAAAAACATGGATATCATCGCAACACATGGTGTCTATATAGAGAATTTCTACATGCAATAAAATAGAGCAAAGCATAGAAACAAAGTGTCATAACAATACCCCAAAAGAATATACCAAAGTAAAACTCCAAAGGTATCTTTATTAAGACATAAAGTACTGATCAAACGACAATCAAAGTATCATATACAAAAGCAAAACAATTCATAATCCAAACATAAATGATAAACCACTTCCAATGCAACTAAAGTCTCGACTAGTCACTTCCTTCTATCTTATCCTTATTACGCTCAGCTGAAAATGATGCTTAAAAACGTCAACATAAAGTTGGTGAGGTTCATAGGTTTAAGACACAAAATTTATCTCATTCAACCAGTTCACTGTGATTATAAAACATAGAAGGACAGTAAGATTAGTTATCATACAAAATAACATGTAATTGTAACCAACTAACCAACAAACGGGACGGAACGTGCCCACGATCCAAATACTATATCAAACATCAATTGGGACGGAACATGCCCACGATCCAAGTTCACATTAATGGGTAATCATTACCCTCCGATCGGACCATACAGAAAAATAGTGAGTAGAGTTACTACACCCTCCAATTGGATCACACAGACGAACAATGGGAGCATAGCTACCCTCCAATTGGACCACACAGAAATACCATAACACGCAACATACATACAATAACCACTTACAAGTCTATGCACTTATTAAACCACATAATCACAGTAACTTAAAACTTATTTCAACACAAGCATCATTCCCATCCCAAGTTAAAACATAAAAAAATGTGACTATGAAACTCACCTGAAATTTTGCAGCTTCCAAAATAACAATCACAAATCTAAACAAAGAAAATAGAACCACATTACACGCGACTAAGCCAAAAACTAAAGTCCATGTAACACACATATGATGGATGTCTAAAGGTTATATAAACCACCATGGGTCACCTAGACTCCATACTATATGCTACCAACCACTTACACTCACTAAATCCCTTGTATATATTTTATTAGAAAATGTAGATTTTTGGGGTACTTCTACCCACATCAAATCACGACAAAATAAACTCCACAACTCACACCAAAAATTCACCATGGTATTTCATGAGCATACAAGCTACTCCCAGAAGGCCATGCACTAAAAACTCACACAAGCACCCTTAAGAAAATCAAACACAAAAACTATCCAGATTCGGATCTGCATGCACACCAAAATGTTTTGACCTAAGAAAAATACTTGCACAACTTATTAACGTCTACCCTTCGCGTGGAAGTCAAAGGGCACATAGAACTCAACTTCCCCAGAAGGGCTACCCCTAATTATACTTTCAAACCCACGTTTGACCTATTTACTTTTACCCTAAGTCTGTCCCAGTTTAATAGCTTTGACACCTTTACTCACAAAAATCATTAGACTGACTTCCCCACCTCGAAATCGATCGTGATTGGAATTTTTGGAAACTAGGTTCTCTGAACTACAATTTAGACTCAAGATTCATGTATTAACTCGTAACCATCTATTAAATAACTTTGTTTTACTACAGCCCTAAAATTCTGTCAAACCCTAACTCATTAATTCACATGTTTTAAACCCTAATTCTTTCACCAATCATCATAACATTACTAATTAATGATCCCAACATGTTTTACATCATTAAATTACAGATTATAGAGTAAACCCTAATCCACCATATCTTTGTTACATGAATCAAAACAATAATTAAACGATTTTGGGATCACTAGGCATACCTTAAGCTTGCTTTTTTTCTTCACAATAATGAATCCCTAATTTTTTCTTCTTGTTCCTCCCTGATGAGTGGCCTTTTACTCATCATTTTAGGCAAGAAAAACCCATCAAAACGACAAAAAACACCCAAAACGACCATATAATATCACAAATATCTTTGAAATGTGTTTTTGTGTGTTTCAGGTACAAATGGATTGAAAACAAGGAAAATGTGAGAAAAATGGAGCATGGATGGGAAACCGGAGCAATATTGGATCGATTCGACACAATTGGGATCATTTATTGAAGAATTGAAGAGTCGAAGACAATCCCTACAATGTGACATGGGGGGAGGTATGGAAATCCACAAGAAAACCCGTAATTTCCCAACTTACCCTTAACCTTAATTTAAAATTACCCATTTATCCCTCTCCCGACACCCAAATTACCCTTTTCACCCCGAAAACCTTAATTGCAAAAATCATTTTCATTTCAAAACATTTTCAAAAAAATAAAATCACAAAGAAGACATTTTGACAAAACCTTTCATTAAGTATTTTTACCTTATTAGTATATTTATTTTATTATTATTACTATTATTATTATTATTATTGTTGTTGTTGTTGTTGTTGTTGTTGTTGTTGTTGTTGTTGTTATTATTATTATTATTATTATTATCATTATCATTATTAGTATTTTTATTGTTATTGTTGTTATTATTATTATTATTATTATTATTATTATTATTATTATTATTATTATTATTATTATTATTATTATTATTATTGCAATGTGACATGGGGGAGGTATGGAAATCCACAACAAAACCCGTAATTTCCCAACTTACCCTTAACCTTAATTTAAAATTACCCATTTATCCCTCTCCCGACACCCAAATTACCCTTTTCACCCCGAAAACCTTAATTGCAAAAATCACTTTCATTTCAAAACATTTTCAAAAAAATAAAATCACAAAGAAGACATTTTGACAAAACCTTTCATTAAGTATTTTTACCTTATTAGTATATTTATTATTATTATTATTATTATTATTATTATTATTATTATTATTACTACTACTACTACTTATGTAATTAGTAGTATTAGTATTTTTGTTATTATGATTATTATTATTGTTATTGTTATTGTTATTATATATATATATATATATATATATATATATATATATATATATATATATATATATATATATAAAACTACATAAACATTTCTGTTTCAAAATCAATTTTACTTTTTATTATTAAGAATTTTATTTAGCTAATATTACTAAATTATTATTACTACTAAACCTAAATACAAATACTAAGTACTACCTAAACCTGTTATTACCCAAAATCCTTAGCCCATATACACACCAGCCCATCTCACTACACATCCCAGCCCAACATTAACACAAACTCAATCCAACCCGATCCACAAACATAACCACCAGAAACACTAAAACCTAGCCTACCCGTTTTGCACCTTTTGACAAACTCCAAGTCAAACACCAGAAACCCTCCTTCTCGCAATTCCAGCACATCACCATCACCCCCTTCTAATCAGACGAGGGCTTCACATGCCTTTGTTTTTCCTCCCTACCCCCTCTCTTCACTAAAAAACAGCCACCTTGGCAATCCAAGGATCCACAAGTGAATCCAATGGCTGCTTTTAAAACTTGGGGACCAAGAAGAATCTGAGGGCTGTGATTGACTGAAGAAAGCACAAAATGGGATTCAAAGGGTCTTCTACTCACAAAAGAAACACATTGACAAGAGGACAAGACATGTCAAACCCTAGCAGCCCTTTTAGTATAAATAGACATGGTTGTATGCCCTTGAGAGGCAGTAGGTTTTTAGCATAAAATTTTAGTTTTTAGTTAAGTTTAAACTTAAGTTTAAGTTTAATGTACTGCACTTTTTTTATTTCAATGAAAATTTTCAAAGTTTAATCTTATTGCTCAAGCTTATTTCGTTTCCTGTTTTTTTTTAAACTTTGTGTTACTGTAGCATTACTGATTTCAATTACTTAAATGCTTATTCATAGTCATTGTTAGCTTATTTGCTTTCAAACTCCAACCTTAAAACTGCTTTTTACTCAAAGAAATCCAAAAAAACCCATGTTAAGGGGTGTTTGGCACAAGAAGTAATTTAGCCCAAAAATAGTTTTTTACCAAAATTTTAACTTTTAATTAGCTGTACTTAGTAGTGTTTAGTAGTTTCTAATCAATGGTTTTCATTTCCAAATACTTTTGAAGATTCCAAACTTCTTTTCCAAAAATTTTTAGTAAAACTGATGTCATATAATCACTAGGGAAGAATCTGTTCATAGGCTTAATAGTTGTGTGTGTGTTTTTTTAATTAGTTTCATTAAAAGTTATAGTTTTAGAAAATGCTTATTTTAATATGATAAATTAGTTTGTAAAAGAAAAAAAAAAGTGTTTTGTAAAAAAAGTGGTCAAGGGGATTCGAACACCTGACCTCTTGGCTTGACAGAACTCACCAAACAACACACCAAACCATCTAAGCTAGTGTTAAACTCTTGTTATGCTTTGTTTCTATTAATATTTATAATTTGTTTGCTCTGCTTATTCCTTTTTATCAGCTTTTATTCCTGCTTATTGTCTGCTTATTACAACTGCTTTTCTCATTTTCATAATTTTCTCAGTTTCTTATTAGCATAATATAATTTCCAAATAATTTTCATAATTTTCCAAATTGTTTTACTATTTTTTATGCATTTATTTTATTATTATAGTATAATTCATAATAAAAAAAAATTAAAAAACCAAAAAAATAATTTTCTTTTTCCAAAAATTTTCTTTCATCATTAGAAACGTAGGAAAATCGTTTTTACCCCCATAGGATTAGCGTAGCTTAAAAATCACGTTTTATTTTGTGCACTTATATTTTTTTAAATTAACTTTTACGTTTTTAACTTAGAATACATTTTAGGATTCCCTTAGCTCCCGATTATTGTTCCCTTAGCATTTTAAGATTTATTTAGTATCTCTTGTTTAGATTTGCGTTTTAGTTTCGTTTATTTTATTTTCATACGTTATCCGTAATTCCCGTAGTTTTAAATTCCAAAAACCAAACTCGTTAATCAGGCACTTTTATTTCAAACCAAAAATCGATATCCTCAATTCACGTCTCTTCGGGAAACGGCTCGGGAAATCACTTACCCGGTACTATTCAAAATATCGAATTCATAGGTTTTACGCGTTAACCTTTTTAACGAAAGGTTGATTTGTGATTCTTACGTCTTATTACCCTCGAGGTAATCTTGCCCGATATTCTTGATCCTCTCTCCCTATTTTGACGCCGTTGCCGGGGAGGGGTGTTACGACAATATCGTCACGGTTTGACGATTAGTGACTTGAGATCCTTCCTCGGAAGTTATTTTTCGTATTTTTGTATATATATTATCACAATTCAAAAACGTAAAGAATACTTTTCACAAAGTATTCAAAACACCAAAAAATTAAAAAACCAACAAAATAAATTATATGGAAAATTTCTGTATGCTTGTATCTATGCGGAATTTAAAGACAAACACAATATACTAATAACACTTGATCCTCTATGGATCTTTTATTAATCACAAAAGTGAAAACTAATCGTGTATAACGCATTGGCCATGGGTTCCTTTTATACTACAAGAAACCCTAAACCATCTTACAAGAAACGAATAATCATAATACTATAAAAGATATTCTATACATATTGTCCTAAAATAAACAAGATATCCATTCTATATCATTCCTACGGATGCACTAAATCAGCAGGAACCAGATATCCGCAGGATCACACTATCAGTAGAAACCACTAAGTCATCAGCAGGATCCTGTCAGCAGTATCAGTCAGCATAAACTATCTTCTAACTTCAATAATTCCTAACAATCCTCCCCTAATCTTGAATTTGACACGGTTAACTTCAAGATTCTGGATAGATCTTTAACTTTCAAAAGGAGAGGATTGACTTTGAACATCAGCAGCAAAGAAACAAATCAGCAGCATCTCTATGAGTAGCAAAAACCTTAAGCCTCCATTCTTTGCAGCAACAAATGACAAAATGTACATCAAAACACAAGTTTCAGACTATTCTCATCACTTCCAGGTGTGTTAACTCCTGTGAGAGGTGAATCATTGAAAATAATGGATTTGATGTCTCTTTACCAATAGCCATTACTATTGGAGTAGCCAAATGTTTCAGTTCTAAAACTATGGTACACTGATAACCATATGAATTTTAGCAAATCATCAGCTATAAACGGATTTGAGATGTCTTTACCTGTAGCCGTTTGCTCAGGACTAGTCAATTATTTGGTTGAGTAAATCACCTTGGTAAATTGAATACCAAGTATGGTTTTCCACTGCCTTTACCACAAGCCATACACTTGTGGTCTAGCCAATTATTTGGAATCCAAAAGGAAAAATCCATGGTAAATTGAAGACCATTCAACTCTTAGCTGTTAAGCATGGGTGAGTTGAGTACCCAACAGTTTTTAGCAAACTATTACAGCTATCAACAGATTTGATGTGTCTGTACCAAAGCTGTACCCTTTGGACTAGCCAATTCTTTGATGGAATAGTCAACATCATGGTAAGTTGATAACCAAAGAAGGTGTGGTAAATAACCAACACCAAAACCTGCATACAACAAAACATAGCACTATAAAAATCTGTTAGGGTTTTTTTTTTTTTTTTTTTTTTTTTTTTTTTTTTTTTTTTTTTTAATTATTAAAATAAAGAAAAGAAATTCACAATAATACAGAGTACCATTACCAAATCACCTTAGGGAAGTTTCAAGATGAACATCATACTTGGCCTCCAATTCCTGTTTGACAAGAAGACTTCTTCTCATAGCTCTGACAAGTTGTTCAGCATGATGCATATCATTCCCCACCATATCAGGAGGAACAGTTAACTTCACCTCAAGCATTTGCTTTAAAACCTCTATTGTAATAGGATATATGACATCTCCCCACATATATAAAGTTTTACCAGTGGCAGTGAAAATCATATGTACATTGGAGAGAGGAAAATATTCCCAACTATCTACTTCCCAATTCTGTTGACCCTTCCAGGCTTGAAATCCCTTTCCAGCATAATGAGAAGAGTCACACAGAACATATAAAACTCCAAGAAGAAACATACCAATACCTTCAGGCTTATGAGATTTATAATAGTCTGTCACCCATCCATAGAGTAAGATAATATCCTGTCTATCCACCATGTGTAAGATCTCACTAAGAAAGGTGAAATGTTTTGTGGAACCATCTTGTCTGTGAATCACATTAACTTGACCTTGACCCACTGTGGACTCAACAAGTTACCATTTAACAACTTTTTCCCACACAACAGGATCCTCTTCATCATCATCATCAAACTCAATGAATGTACTGTCTTCTGCTGGCACATCAAGAACCTTAGAAGCCCTTCTCTTCCTTGCAACACTCTTCTTCCTAGTACCAGGAGTAGAAGGAGAAGGATTGGTTGTATCAGGATCATCATTTGGTTCAGCAGAAGCATCAGCAGTAGCATGAGGATCAGTAGGAACTGATTCTAAATCATCAGTAGGAACAAGCTTTGGATCATCAGAAGGAATAGACTCTGTAGTTGGAATAGATTTTGGAACATCAGTAGAAATGGTCTCTTGAGCCTTGGTAGTATCAGAAGAAACAATCTTTTTAAGAGGTTGTGAAACCTCAGCAGAAACAGATGCAGTATTATCCTTAGGTTCAGAAGCATCTCCAATAGGCACAGGCACTGCATGATCTTTAGTAGCTGAAAGTGGAGATTCTTTAGCAGATAGGATTCCTCCAAGCTTATCAGCAGATGCCTTATCAGAAGAATCCACAACAGGTTTAGAAGCATCTGGAGCATCAGCAGAATCATCTACCTGAGTCAAAACCGAGGGAGAATGAATTGTACTCTCACCAGTAGGAAAAGAATCAGTAGAATCCTGAAGAGTTTCAGCAGAATCAACAACTCTTAATCTTTTGGTTGCAGGCTCACCTAGAAGACTTCCATGTTTCTCTAGGGGATCAATAACATTGATTCCAGACTTATGAAGATTATCAAGAAGCCTTTCATACTCTGAAGTCAATTTAGCATCAGAAAAGCCCCATACTTTCTTCTTTGTCCAAGTGGCACCATACACAACAGAACTTTGATTCTTGACAAATGTTCTCATATAATCTCTTATCTGAGCTTTAGTCCATGGCTTATGCCTCTTTTCTTTGGCCTTTCTCTCTGACTCAGCTTTCTGTTTTTGTTTAACAGCTTCAACCCTCCTCTCAGCATAATCATCCATATTAAATGCATCACCAAGTACAGACTTAGCTAGATCTGGATTGGAAGAAACTTGAGATGCAAGATTATCCCAATGTGCAGATGTAAACTGTTTAGATATCTCATCCAATTCCTTTTGTCTTTCAGCAGGTAAAGTATGTGGGATTGGAAAACCCATCTTATCCAAATCAGCTTGAATTTTCCTAGCAAGAGCCTCAGATTGCTTCATCTCTGCATCCCTCTTGGCATCAGCATCAAATTCTTCAGCTTGTAACTGTGCTACTACCTGTTCACTAAGCTTTTCTTGTGCTAGTTCTTGCTTAGATTTCTTCCTAGAAGGGAGATCTTGTTCAATCATAATAGATTTCCCTTTATCCACTTGATTAGAAGGAACAGCAACAGGAACAGATGGCTGATCAGTAGAAACCTTCTCAATAGAGGGAATGGAACCAGCAGAAGTATCAACACCAGCAGTAGTTGTATCTGCTGATTGATCAGCAGGAACCACCTTAGGAAGAGGATCAGCAGGAATAAATTCCAGAGTAACATCAGCAGATGGAGTAGCTTCAGTCTCTCTTCTAAGTTGTTGCAAATACCTCCTCCTTGCATATGTCAACTTGGTAGCTTTGGGAGGTAATTTCTCAGCAGGTTGATCATCTTGAACATCCATATCATCAGTAGTATCACCTTTAGCACTATCCAAAGTAGTGGTAGCAAGGAGATGAAGACCATCTAAATCAAGCTTATCAGAACTTTCATCAACTGCTTAATCAGATTCAGCCACTGCACCCTTTCTCTTCTTTGACTTAAGCTTATTTTCCAATTTCTTCACCCTCTTCACTAGTGTAACAACTGCCTCTCCAAGTGTCTTCTTGGTTTTCTTGAGATCTTTTTCCAAATCATCAACCTTTTTCACATACCTGTTTAACAAGAGAGACATGGAGGTGAGAGTAACAGGACCTTCAGCTCCACCAGCAGGAATACCTGTGGCTTCAGGAGCATCATTGGTCCTAAGAGGAGAATTATAAAACCCTGCATCTACATTCTTAGAATCCTCAAAAGCAGGTCTTAATGGACTTGGTGTGGACAAACTTGTAGTCTGTGGAGAGTTAAAGGTTGGTTAACATTAGAAGCCTCAGGTTCTACTGGCTTTTCTATTCCTAAAGACCTAATTGTCTCAACAAATATATGCACATGCTCATCAGGAGCAACAGATTGAGGTGGTGTGGGTGGTCTAGGAGATGATGGTGGCTGGGCATCAGCAGCAACTGATGCACTTGCATCAGGAGCAGCTGAAGGACCCTAAGCAGCATCCACTGGTGCATTAGCATCAGCAGGTTCTGGTCCACCAGCAGCATGGCCCTCATCAGCAGCTGCATTGCCACCTGGCAACATTGCAGGTAACAAAGGCCTATGAACCCCAATATACTGGGACTGCATTGAAGCAAATAATTTGCTAGTCAACTTGATATTCTATAATTATCCACTCATGTACAAGTCTATCTCTTCAGCAGTAGATTCACCAGCAGTACTTTCCCATAGCAACAGAGTCAATAACCTTAGCACAGATTCATTTTAGCAGCAGTTTGACTCTTAGCAGCAGAATCCAAAACCCAACAATCCTCCCCTAAACTTAATATTTATTTCTAAATGATTAAGTTTCTTCAAAGCTTAGATAATCATCAGGAGGATGCTTCCAAACAGTTACATCTTCTAATCTCTTTGAAAGCTCTTTCAAATAGTTGGATCCAAGATCTTTTCATACTTCTGTATCAATTTGTAAGCTTGATTGTCAGACATATGATGTTGTTGACACTTGAGAAATCCAGGTCTAACCATCTGCCTAAGTATCTGAACACTTATTCAGACTAGGATAATCCTTTTCTACCAACAAAAACAAAGTAACTGCACCAGTTCTTAATTCATGAACCCCACAAGATTGCTACAAAAACCATTTATGTACCTTGCTGCATCCAATTTAATTCCATTCACTCTCACCAGGCTGAGGATCAAACATATTCTTCAAGATGCGATACAATACATTTTCAAATGCAAGATTAATATCAAGAGCAATATCCATCTTCTTTCCATCATACTTCTCTTTATATAATCCCCATATGGCAATCACATCATCCCTATCCATCTTATCAAATATTTGTGAAATTTCCTTAAAACCTTGAACTTCATGATTTCACCTCATGAATTCCCAATATCCTTCACTTCCACCTCTTATCTTGAAAGTATATGAGGTGATAGGATGTTTTGCAGCTAAAGGCTTTCCCTTGATAAACTATGGTTTTTCTAATTCAGACCAAACAGCCAGGGTTGTCTCTTGGTTTTCTTCAACTTCTTCTGCCTTATCCACATCACTACTGCTTTCATCAGAGATCTTTTTCTTCTTCCTAGCAAAGGTCTTGTGACCAACACTTTCTCTTTTAACACTTTGACTAGGAGGAATTTTAGTTTCTGTCTCTTGTACATGCTTTGCCTCAACAACTTTGTCAGGTACCAACTTCTTGTTCATTTGAGCAATTTGTTCTTCATCTTTAGCACAACCCATAGGATAGAAGGTATCCATTTCTCTTCTAGCTTGTTGATACAAATCAAACACCTCTTGATCAGACTTTGGTTTCAATTGTACCAATTTCCAGCCCTTCGTATTCTTTAGGTATCTCTCATGCTCTCTTCTTTGTTGAAGTGGAGTTGGTCCCCTGAGAATTTTCTTATTTCTTCTAGCAGCAGCATCCTCTTTCTTTTTCTTTGCTGTGAACTCTTTCATCCAAGCTTTAACATCAAATTCTGGAACTTCTTCTTCTTCAAGTTTAACTAACTTGGAGAGTTCTATATCAGCATCCATTCTTATCTTTTCATCAAACCACTCCTCATACCTCTTCAAATCTTCAGTCTCTTTATCAGCCTTTTCCATTTCTTATTGCATCAACTGTTGCTCTTCAATATCAATCTGCTCTTGTTCTTTCATTGCAACAGCTGCATCATGTTCAATTTGCAATTCTTTAGGCCAATAATGAAAAGGTAGTTGAGAGTAATCAATCCCCTTAAACATTATCTTTGGATCTTCAACTAGCTTGCCCTTTCCTTTATCAGTAGAAGATGATGAAGTAATCTTCTTTTGTTGAGCAATAGGTTCTCTGATTACTACTCCCTTTACAGGTATTCTTGGTAATGGAGATGTTATTGTGAATGTTAGTTGTTGTGGTAGTGGTAGTGGTTGTGTTGGTTGTGTTGTTTGTTGAGAAGGTGATTTAGATAGAACATCTGTTGTCTTTTTACTTAACAATACCATTGCCTCAGCAGCAGCTTTGTCACTAGATCCAGCAGTAGAACCTTGTGCATCAACAGAGTTTAATTTCTCACAAGTAGTAGGATCAGCAAAATCCTGAGCAGCAGAGTTAAGTGCAGCAGCAGAGTCATCTGTCTTGTTAGTAATAGTAGTAGTATTCACTTCTTTAGCCATAGAATCACCCAAAGTCATCAAAGCTTCACCCATCAACCATGTTGCCTTTACTAATTGGTCAGGCCCCAAAGTCTTGAGTTTTTCCACTACTTTTTCTTGAACAACAACCACTTTTTCCATTACAACCTCATTACCCTGCCTATCAGCAACCACAAAACCATCCATATCTTGAGGACTTTCCACCTCCATATCATCATTTATTGGAACCTCCCCTGACACCATTCCAATATCCACATCTTGAGCACCATCAACCTTCATCAAATTTGCCTCTCCTAAACCCATTACATCATTCTGCTCCTCATTCCTCCCCTGTTTGGAAGCATCCTCTTCTAAAGAAACAGATTGTTCAGAAGAACTAACCACCTGTGAAGTGCCCACTTTCTTCAATCTTTTGAAGGATGTTGAAGATCTTGATTTTCTTAAATGCTTGATTTTCCTTTGTAATCTTTTGATCTTTCTAGCTTGAGCAGCAGAAATGGTTGAAAGACCAAGAATATTCTCCTCCAAAGTATCATATTTAAGCTCCAAATTGGTACAAGTAGCCATCAATTTCTGAATAAGTTGCATACTAGTCTCATCACTTCGACCTGTGTGACCTGGTCCGAGAGGTGAATCATTGACATTGTCATTATGTACAGTATCATCCATCAATTCATGTGTCACTGATCTGTCCTCATCACTTCGACCTGTGTTACCTGGTCCGAGAGGTGAATCTTGGGACTTAAACCCAGCATCAAACCTAGTTTGATCATCTGAGCCCCTTGTGTTTGCCATTTGGCTAGGGTTACCATCATTGGAATCAGATTCATCAGAACCCTCTTCATTAGATGTTGCCTTGGATTGGGTCTTATTTATGTTATCACTGTCCTGCTCTGCTGCTAAGCTAGAAGCAGTAGTGACAGCCCTCACCAACATGTCCCCTTCATCACCTAGGACAGCCTCATCTGGTACAGACATCCTAACACCAGCCTGAGGTAGCTCAGTGTTCTTTGTGGCTTTCCTACGGGTATAGTGTATTTTAGGTTGAGTGACAGATACAGTAAAATTGGGTGTGTGATGGGAATCAGTGGGAGTTCTTGATTCTTCACCCTGAATGTTTTGCAAGATTTGCACCATATAAGGTGTAAGAGATTTATGTGTGCCTGAAAATCCTTTTCCATTTTTAAGTAAGAAAGTAAACATTTTTGGAACCAACTTAGGGGAATCATAAGTGGCTTTATCTGTTCTTACTTTTGAAATTTGTTTTTCAATAAAGAGCTGTATAAATCTTGGATATAGTAAATAAGAACCAGACTCTTTGATGCTTTTTGCAATCCCTTCCAAAATCATGTTTGAAAAATTAAATGGTTGTCCTTTGCTTAGGCATATCATAGCAGATTCTATGGTAGCACTAAACTCATTCCACCCAGAAATTTTGGAACTCAAACAATGAAGAAGATTGAATATCAAAAATTTATATTGAGAACAGAAGAGCACTTTTTGAAATTTTAAATTTGTATGATGGCCCTCATATCCCAAATCATCTAAACCCTAAAAAATGGCAGAGTTAGCAAGACACGTGGTCTCTGTTTCCTAAGAGAAGAATTTCTCTTATAGAAGATTCAGTTATACGCATTTATTGACCATCTACCATGGCCTTAATATATTTTTCCCCATTCCTAGTTTTGACTTTAGCAGTAAGCCAAAACTGTTTGATGTAGGAAATGTATATAGTAGGATTCACAGTTAATGCATACCTAAGAGAAGTAGCATTCAAGAATTTAGCCATATCTGTGAAACCTTTAGGAACCATCTCTTCATCCAGTAAAGCAACATTATTATGATTTTCAGCCCAAGTACGTGTACAATCCATGAATTAGGGTTTTGAGAAATTGGGGATTTTTGACTTTGAAAATAATAGTGTGTTAGGGGTATGAGAGAACTTCAATTTGGAGCGCGTAAAAACCAATTGTGAGTGTCAATTAGGTTTTAAACCTGTTTTGAGAAGTTACACAATCCACCCTCACACTTTCAACCATAGCAGCACAACCTTGATATCAGCACAACTAGCAGTAGAGTTGACTAGTCAAGCTTGGTCAAAAAGTCAAAAGATCCTCAACATTAAATGCTCAATATACGCCTTGATCCCTATAAAAAGGAACCAATCTTCCCCTAATTTAGCACAGGCAAACCCTAATATCTTCCAAAAACACCAATCCACCAAATCAAATCGCAATTAAGATGAAATCAAATCCCGAAATCATCAATATCTCATCAGATGATGAGACACCACTTCCTCCCTATGTTCTACCTTTTCGTCCTCCTCATGGTGGATGTAGAACAAAAGAACAAGCACGGAAGAGAAAACATGATCTTCCTGTGTTCAAGGATCTCTTGAACTTGAACCAAAGACCAAGCTCATCAAGGGGTAAGGGAGTGATGCCCCCCCAAATCTCCATCTTCATCAGAATCATCAGAAGACCCAAATACCTGGATCCCAATCAGACCTCCATCCCCAATGGAACTTGTTTCTCCCTTTCTTTGCACATCATCAGATGAGGATGAACCTCAGAACAATCCTCCTGCCACTCCTGAAAGACCACAATCATCAAGGCCAAGGCCACCACCCAGAACAAGAAGATCAAACCCTCCTCTACCAAAGGAAAGAGAAGTGGTAATTGGGCTTCCATGCCCTAGGCGTTGATGTAGGTTATGATAGTTGTCTTTTGATGTAGCAATCTTTTGTAGTCTTGGGAAGTCATGTGTGGTTGAAACACATATTTTGTAGTCTTTGGCCTTCATGAATGAAAAACGACTCTGTTCTGTTTTTAATATCTTTATTCTTATGAATTAACAGCAACAATCATCAATTTTAACTTTTCCTGCAAAATGTTAGTCCAAAAACCACAAAAACATACAAACATATGTTGCAAATGTACTAGAGATACTCAGCAGTAGAATAACATGTAGCAGCAGAGTACATTCCAACTAGCAATATGCTTCATAAGAAGCAACAGAAACAGCTTAAACAGCAGCACAATGTCTTTACAAGACTTTACAAAAACATACGGAGATAAGTTTTTCAAAGATTGATCATACCAATGTTTGCAATTAAAAATTGAAACCTCCCCACATCAAAATGTTTAGTGAGTAGATCAGCAACATTGTTATCAGTATGAATCTTAACAATTTGAATTAACTTCTTTTCATAACAATCTCTTATAAAGTGATGCCTTATCTCAATATGTTTTGTTTTAGAATGAAAAACAGTGTTTTTAATAATGCAAAGTGTGCTATTGTTATCAATATGAACTTTGGTGTTCATGAAATTATATCCATAATCCAGTAGTTGATGTTGCGTCCAAAGCATTTGTCCACAACAACTTGAAACAGCCACGTACTCAGCTTCAGTTGTAGAATTTGCAACCACTGTTTGTTTCTTGCATTGCCATGACACCAATCTGTTTCCAAGAAATTGACAACCTCCTGCTGTAGACTTTCTATCCAAGCAAGCTCCAGCATAGTCACTATCTGAGTATGCTACCAAATCAAAAGGTGAATCCTTAGGATACTAGAGGCTCAATTTAGGTTGATGCCTCAGATACCTAAAAATTCTCTTCACTGCATTGAGATGTGATTCTTTGGGACATACTTGGAATCTTGCACAGGCACATACAACAAACATAATATCAGGCCTTGAAGCTGTAAGGTACATCAATGAACCAATCATTGATCTGTACAAGTGAACATCTACTTCTTTTCCATTTTCATCCTTCAACAAAGGTTTGTTGGATTCCATGGTTGTCTTTGCAGGCTTAGCATCTTCAAATCCAAACTTCTTCAAAATGTCATTGACATATTTATCCTGACTAATAAATATGCCATCTTCCTTCTGTATAACTTGCAGACCCAAGAAGAAGGTGAGTTCCCCCATTGAACTCATAGCAAACTTATCCTTCATAAGCTTCTCAAAGTCAACACACATAGCTTTGTTTGTAGAACCAAAGATGATGTCATCAACATAGATTTGTACCAGCAAAATATCATCCTTGTGTCTTTTGAGAAACAAAGTCTTGTCAATCTTTCCTCTACTAAACCCAGAATCTAACAATTCCCGTAGTGTAAAATTCCAAAAACCAAACTCGTCAATCAAGCACTTTAATTTCAAACCAAAAATCAATATCCTCAATTCACGTCTCATCGGGAAATGACTCGGGAAATCACTTACCCAGTACTATTCAAAATATCGAATTCGTAGGTTTTACGCGTTAACCTTTTTAACGAAAGGTTGATTTGTGAATCTTACGTCTTATTACCCTTGAGGTAATCTTGCCCGATATTCTTGATCCTCTCTCCCCATTTGGTTGATTCCACGACCAATCACTCCCCTTGGTCGACCGTACGTTCAAAAAAATGGGTGAGGGGGTTTTCGTTTTGAATTTATACTACCCTATGATGATTCTAGATAACCCTCTTTATTAAGAATTATAATTGGACTAAAATTAGTTTCCCTTTTCCCCCTGAAAACCCTATGGGCCGATATATATATATATATATATATATATATATGATGAAGCGAAAAGTGAACCACTTTTAAGGGGTCATTTAATCCGGAATTAGAATTTATTTGATCAAATATTACCCTAAATCGTTCCTTTTGTGATTTTAGGTACTTTGGGAGTGAATTCTGGAAAAGAAGGCATTTTGGACATTTTTGGAGCATAAAAGTGAAGAAAACGGAAAAGACTTAATTTACCTTGTTGGGAACAGTGGATGATGGCGTCAAGAAGAAAATCTTGACGCTGTCAAGAGTAAAAGTGGTGACGATCCAGAAGAAATGTGACGGCATCACCCAAGGCTGTCACGTGTTAACTTGTCAAAACTTGCGCGCGGAGTAGCTGATATTGTTTTGGTCATAACTTTTGCATACGAACTCGGATTTAGGTGATTCAAAATCCCACGCGAAGAGGACGAAGAGATCTACAATTTGGTGAGAAAATGGTCATGACGGCGTCAAGAGAAACGAGCTGACGCCGTCAAGATGGGCCGACAGAAAACATGCCTATAAATATAACATCATAACTTTTCTTTTTGTAAGCCCTAAACCCTAAGGTCGATTCCTGGGTTTAGGTGGGTGTTTTTCCAGCAACTTAGAGGGTTTCAATCACTCCATAAACATCTTGTAATGGTTTGATGATTCTATCTTAATTCATGTCTTCAATTATCATTATTGTTGCTTGTTCTTTATTAATTATACTTGGCTAATTCACCTTGTGTCTACTTATGATTGTGTGAAACTTGTGTATAATTGATTAGATCTCATTGATTTCTTGTTGATGTGTGTGTCTATCTCCATCAATTAAGGCGTGACAACTTCAATAGATCTAGTTGGTTTAGTTTATAATTCTTGTTTCCTATTGATTCTTGTTTTGATTGAATGTCTCATCAATGTTAGGCTTAAGAAAACTGGCAGATCTCCATTGCGTAAATTGCTTGAACGTCTTAAGAAACATGAATCGATGTGTACTAGGTTTTTATGGTTGTATTTAATGCATGAGCGAATTCTAGTGATCCCATGTTAGGAGCTTCTTAGCCAGCTCGACATAGGAGTGAAGTAGGAGCTTATAGGATTGGGGAAGTAAGTACGCCACCCCATGAATGGTATTAAGGAATACAACCCGTCAATTAAAACAAGGTGTGACAATTCAATAGGTAGAATTGGATTGCTAGCAAGGAGTAACATATCATAGGTAGACATGCTTCACTTATCTTGTAGAACCCTAGTTTACTTTTTTTGTTAATTAGTTTAATTAGTAGCTTTTGGGTTAGTTGATTAGCAACTAATTCCGCCCCTCCTTCCAATACCCGAGATTTTTACTTGCTTTTTATAAAAACCTAAAAATAAAAAAAGAATCATCCTTCACCTTTAGACCTAGTTAGATTAATTTCAATCCTAACGACACTATTCCTGAGTTGAACGATCAATCCCCCGGTACTTGTTACTATACTATACTACAACGATCAGGTACACTTCCTGGTGGGGGTTGTAAGCTTCTCGAGATCCCTCGAGAGGTAAAGCCTGGTGCAATTCCCACGCATCAAGTTTTTGGCACCGTAGCCCGGGGAATATTTATTGCTTAGGTTGAATTTTATTTTTATTAGGTCTACTCATTAGATTCCTATCAAGTGAGATTTTTTCTTTTTATTTTGTAGCTTTCTCGTAGTCTATCTTTTCTTTGTGATTTTGTTTGTAATTTGCTTCAAATGGACTTTACACTTAGACTTCTAAGATTGCAAGATAAGGTTGAGTGGCTAGAACACCAAAGAGTTCAAAATACCTCATTTAGAGACACCTATGAATCATATGAGCCTTCACCTAGGATAGATTCTTATGAACAACCTCCATGTTTAAGATCTAGTTTTAGTGAGGCCAATAGGAAAAGCGACCTAGTTTGCCAAGGAATTGTGGATAGAGCTATAGCAATAAACCATAAGTTGGATGAAGTAATAGGTTTGCTTTTATCACTACCTAAGAAAAAAATTGAGGAAGATTTAGCCGAGCATGACCACATTGATCAACAAGACCTAGGTTTTATGATCGATGATGATGAATCTCAAGAAACGGATGATGAATCTTTTGGGCAATTTATATATAGTAGTCAGAATATTGAGGATGATCCTTATGATTCGGACATAGAAGTTGAGATGCCTAGAGAAGTACGTGAGATACTTAGGAGAATGCTTAGGATAGATCCTACCAAAACACATGATGAGGATATAGGTGATCTTGACACATGGAATGATGAGGTAAATAACATAAGCCCACAAAATACTCAACCATCATTTGAGGCACACACATCGCCCGTGACTTACCCGAAAGAAGTAGAAGAAACTTTAAGAATTCCGATGGAGGTAGAACCCTTGGACCAGGCATCACTAGAGGATATAGGTTTGAATACTTGTAGTGATAACCTTACTCCTAGTTCTAGGGAATTTCCTAATGTTGATGAACCGGAACCTCAACCTTTACACAACTTTCCATCCTTAGATATATTTCTAGGAGACAAAAGAGGAACCGACTCACCCATCAACCAATATTATCCGGGTAGTTTTAGGATGAAGGAAGCCATTCACTCACCCCTTTCACCTCACGTGGCATATTTCCACCCTAAGGGTGTGTATCGCTACTTCCACCCGCACTTAATTCAAAGTGTAGGGAAAACCTCCTCTATTTCCATTAAATAAGGGTAGAGTCAGGCTCGTGACTCGAACAAAAACAAGCGCTTATTGGGAGGCAACCCAAGCTTTATTTGTTTGTTTGTTTGTTTGATTTTATTTGTTTCCGTATGCATGTTTTATTTTTATTGTTTGCGGCTCATGTTTCAAAGTAAATTGTGAAAATGCTTTATTTTGTTTTTAACTTCGTCTTAATTGCATATAAAGGTATTTTGCAAAAGATAAGTGTAAGGGAGATCCAAATTTGTTTATAAAAACGAAATTGAGCATGAACCACAACAATATTAAATGAACATGTGTATTAGTATTCGTTAGAGTCAAATGCTTGTATCGAGTCATAATGATGTTTTGCAGGATTTTCCAGGAAGTAGGACATAAGTTTTTCCAGAAATTTTTCGGAACTTAACATAAAGATTTCTGCAGGTCACTTCTGACGGCGTCAGGAATTAATTCCTGACGACGTCATGTGTAAAATTCTGGAAATTTTGCTAGTTTTGTTTATACCGGAGTCTTAAAGTTTTTGTTGATTCTTTAGTTTTATAAACTCCAGGAAATCTGCAAACATTCATTCCACAAGCATTATATCTTTAATTGTTCTGTTTTTATTCCTAAGTCTGGAATTACACCTAGTTGTGAGTTTTCTTTGTTCGGATTGATGCTTTGGGTTTTTGTGATTGTTTTCTCAGGTTTAACAGGTTATATATGACAAGAAGGTGATTTATATTTCTGGAAGGGAAGCTTTGATTGTTCATTTTCTTGGAGGAAGATCTAACCTGGCCACCTTATTATCCATACCGAGCAAATCAGGGGAGTATTTGATTTCATTCTTTTTAATTATTTCACTTTTACATTCTTTACTCGAACATTGGGGACAATGTTCATCCTAAGTGTAAGGGGAGGGTAAAATGATGATACCTTACAGATACACTTTCGCTTGAGTTTGTTTGTTTGATAGTAGATGTGTAATAAAACTATGAGAAATACTTGTTAGTGTAATTTTAGCGCCAAATTTAAATTTTTTTACAACATTTAGGAGTGAAACTTTAGCCATAGCAAGCGTCTCATGGATAGGAGATTATATGACTAGCACAAAATCGTATCATTCAGAAAAATTTTCCACCCAAATATGTGAGGTTCGCCTTTAGATTTGATAGGAAAAGCATTTACTATTAGTGCTTATGAGTGTACCGGTAGCATTTAGATTCTAGAACTTGCGTTAGTAATGCATCCCGAGACAGCTAGTGAGACTACATTCGTGTAGTAGGATTTACTACATGATAAGAGGCATTAGGATCACCCTTGTGTTAAACCCGTATCATAATTACTTGACCATTTAAGTCATATTACTTGGCTAGTTAAGTCAATTAATTTTTCCCACACCTTAGCGTTGTACTCATTTTTAGTACACGAAACCCCTAGTACACCCCTCCTAGCCTATCTTTTCGTTTCTAACTTTAAGAATTTTACTTAACCAAGATGATTAACTCGCCACCAGTAAAGATTGCCTTTATCCAACAAAACTGTGTATTCCATATCCCTACACCTAACGTTATAACCCTTTAAAAGACCTCTTTGATAGTTTATCCTAAGTGCTTACGCCATGTGGTGGAGGTTTGATCCTTTCCCAAGCCTATGGTAATCTATTTTGCTATGACAGGTAGTGAGAGATGTTTCCCATTTCCATATTGTGATATATACTTTATTACACCCGAGAGATGTGAGTATCTAAACACTATTTGTGAGCTGCTAGTGTATGACCTCCGTGCTTGTCTTTGGTCTTTAGTGGAACGATTATTTGTTGTAATTACTTTTATATTAGTGTTAAATGACCCCTAACTTGTATTTTGACTAGAATAAAAGCGCATTTGCTTGAGGACAAGCAAATCTCAAGTGTAAGGGTATATGATGAGGCGAAAAATGAACCACTTTTAAGGGGTCATTTAAGCCGGAATTGGAATTTATTTGATCAAATATTACCCTAAATCGTTTCTTTTGTGATTTTAGGTACTTTGGGAGTGAATTCTGGAAAAGAAGGCATTTTGGACATTTTTGGAGCATAAAAGTGAAGAAACGTGACGGCGTCACCCAAGGCCGTCACGTGTTAACTTGTCAAAACTTGCGCGCGGAGTAGCTGATATTGTTTTGGTCATAAATTTTGCATACGAACTCGGCTTTAGGTGATTCAAAATCCCACGCGAAGAGGACGAAGAGATCTACAATTTGGTGAAAAAATGGTCGTGACGGCGTCAAGAGAAACGAGCTGACACCGTCAAGATGGGCCGACAGAAAACATGCCTATAAATATAACATCATAACTTCACTTTTTGTAAGCCCTAAACCCTAAGGTCGATTCCTGGGTTTAGGTGGGTGTTTTTCCAGCAACTTAGAGGGTTTCAATCACTCCATAAACATCTTGTAATGGTTTGATGATTCTATCTTAATTCATGTCTTCAATTATCATTATTGTTACTTGTTCTTTATTAATTATGCTTGGCTAATTCACCTTGTGTCTACTTATGATTGTGTGAAACTTGTGTATAATTGATTAGATCTCATTGATTTCTTGTTGATGTGTGTGTCTATCTCCATTAATTAAGGCGTGACAACGTCAATAGATCTAGTTGGTTTAGTTTATAATTCTTGTTTCCTATTGATTCTTGTTTTGATTGAATGTCTCATCAATGTTAGGCTTAAAAAAACTGGCAGATCTCCATTGCGTAACTTGCTTGAACGTCTTAAGAAACATGAACCGATGAGTACTAGGTTTTTATGGCTGTATTTAATGCATGAGCGAATTCTAGTGATCCCATGTTAGGAGCTTCTTAGCCGGCTCGACATAGGAGTGAAGTAGGAGCTTATAGGATTGGGGAAGTAAGTACGCCACCCCATGAATGGTATTAAGGAATACAACCCGTCAATTAAAACAAGGTGTGACAATTCAATAGGTAGAATTGGATAGCTAGCAAGGAGTAACATATCATAGGTAGACATGCTTCACTTATCTTGTAGAACCCTAGTTTACTTTTCTTGTTAATTAGTTTAATTAGTAGCTTTTGGGTTAGTTGATTAGCAACTAATTCCGCCCCTCCTTCCAATACTCGAGATTTTTACTTGCTTTTTATAAAAACGTAAAAAAAAAAAAAAAAAAAAAAAAAAAAAAAAAAAAAAATCATCCTTCACCTTTAGACCTAGTTAGATTAATTTCAATCATAACGACACTATTCCTGAGTTGAACGATCAATCCTCCAGTACTTGTCACTATACTATACTACAACGATCAGGTACACTGCCTGGTGGGGGTTGTAAGCTTCTCGAGATCCCTCAAGAGGTAAAGCCTGGTGCAATTCCCACGCATCAATATATATATATATATATATATATATATATATATATATATATATATATATATATATATATATATATATATATATATATATATATTAATTATTATTATTATTATTATTATTATATATTACACTTAAAACCTTGCGTTTTTGTTATTTTATAAAAGCGTTTACCGAAACCTAACATCTTACGCGATTATCCTTTTTTTTTACGACAACTCGAATAATTATCATTTTCAAAACAAAGTTTCAAAAAATAGAATTCCACACTTATTATTATTATAACCCATAAAACCGAACACCACGTAGCTCATTAACAATCATTTACTTGATCGAACTAAAATTATGTGATTAACACAAAAACGCTAGTAACTTGTGACACTAGTGTAATCCATTTGGTCATTCCAATCCGTATGTCTCTTGTTTACTATTTAATCATTTCTGTTGACATGAACTCATTAGCCATGAGAGGCTAAACCTCTTGTGATTGCTTGGATATGTTTTAATAATAAAGTGAATTATGATTATGCCTTGATCTTTATCAATTTCAAGTTTATGCTGTGAACTATTGTGTTCCTAGTCTTATTACGTTTGTTATTGAAACTAATTGAATTTAACTTGTTGGGATAGGTCGAAAGAACCAATTTGTTACATGCAATTCTAGAGACTTGTCTGCATTTCTAGCCTTTGAAAGGAGAAATCCACTTAGGAGAATCGATAATAATCTAGACTAGATATATAATACTATCTTGAGAGAAGTCTCTTGGTAGATAAACATAAATCTTGAATTAAACCTAAGAAACTATGAAATTTCTCTTTTGATGAAAATGGCAAAGTTATAAGTTGTAGTCTACTCATATTATCAAATTAAGATCAAACATAAGCATTGTCACTGAATTATCTAAGCTATCCAAGCAATCATTCATTTTATCATTTGAATTCTCCATATTACATTTATCACTATTTGTTAAATATTGTTTTGTTTACTAATTATTTTATACTTAATCCAGACGAACTAGGTCCCTGTGGATACAACCTGGTCTTACCTAAATCTTATATTACCAACGAAGGTTATACTTTACCCATGTGTTTGGTTAATTAAAATCGGTAAAACTAGTATTATAAATTTAAAGTTTTCCTTACACATCAGCTGCCATGTGGTGTTGAAACATGATCAACCTGAAAGTCAAACCTTGAGGTACGCCTCCAACTAAGTAAATCATGATCACTGTGAATGATTCAAGGGCAATAGGGATCCTTCTATATTTATAACAACCAGATACAAAACTGTGCAAAATGGTAGACCAAGTTGCTAACACATCTTACCATTATGATGGAATAACTATAGTAACTTAGTGAACCATAATTACCGCCCGGGTAACTATCAAGAAATTCAAGCGCATAGATGAACTCTGTCGTTAAGCTTTGTGGTTCCTTTGAACTCTGATGTTTACCGTTAGAAGTTTTGGGTTTGTGTTTCTAGATAATATTGAGTAGCATTTACGAATGTCTTTGAAAAAGATGACGAAGAAATGTGGAAAATTTGAATTCAAATAAACTGATATTTAGATGAAGATGATTCTTTGGGTTTTGAGCAAATAAACACGTATTTATAAGAACAAAAAGCATGAGTACTTTATTTAAAATTTCATTAGATTTTTTTTGGGAAAGATAGTTACAACCTTGTCAAATGTCGCGTCTATTTGAAGGCAACATCTCTCGCTGAAACATTAGTAATCGATTCGCGGGATGTTGTAGTGCAGAAACTGTTCATTGAGAATGGGTCTCGTTTCTTTATCACGTGACACTCACTTCGCAACTGGATCTCAACATCTTTGATTTCTTTTCCTCAAAATCGGGTGTCATCATGATCAGAATAGACGTTAGCAAAGATGGTGCAATATTTGCAAGAATGGAGGTACGTATGAAGAGATATATCTGATTATATGAAGTTAAAATGTGTGGTAGACTATAAATAAAGAGGTAAGATCAACAAAGAGCATTTTTTTTTTCTAAAAAAACAAATACATAGAATCTTGGCCATACATTTTTTCATTAACAAAAAACCCATTTATCATCTTCTTTTAAAACAACATATCTTACAACCAGTAATTCTTCAAGCTATGAAAATACACCATTGCGACGAGAATTAAATTATCTTTCAATAGATTTAGATATGCACTTCTATATACTTTCGACGATTTTTTTTTCAAAATTTTCGCCTAGAAAAATCACACGTGATTTGTTATTTTTCTGATTTGTAAAATTTTCACCTAGAAAATCACTTGCGATTTATTTATTTTTCACAAGTCACATGTGAAATTTAAAGTAATTAATCACAACATGTGATTTTTTTGGGCGGAAATTAAAGTTCGTCAAAAATATATAGAAGTACATATCTATAGAAAATAAATTAATTCTTGGCATGAATGTATAATTAATTTCGCATAATGATTAACGGTTTGTGAGATAATTTAATTTAAAAAAAAAATAGATAACACTGAGTTTTTTTAATTTATTTGACAAAAAAAATAAATGACCAAGATTAAATGGTTTGTTCTTTAAATAAAATAGAAGGGTACCCGCGCAATACGGAGGCGGGTATCCGGTGACTATCTTTGTGGTAAGGTTCCTGTGGTGGAGTGGTGCAGTGGTGGATGGGTCTTGTGGTGGAGTGGCGCGGTGGTGGAGGGGTCCGGTGATGGTGGGGTCTTGTAGTGGCGGCAATGACGGTGGTGGCAAAAGCAAGTGAGTCGAGAGAGAACCGGTCAGTGGGTTGTTTGTTTTTTATGTGTTTGGTATGTATACTTAAGGTTGGGGCAATGCTCGATTTTAATGGGCTGTTACAAGTTTTTAATGGGATATTACAAGTCTTCATATAGTTTAAATGAGATGCATCAACATTAGAGAATAGTACAAGTATGAGAATTTACGACATTAATCATGTATATGGTGAATTTTTATATGGGAAAATGGCAGGAAAAGGCATGAAAAGGCATCATACTTGCCACTTTTTGTCATTGTATGTAGTGTTATTTTTTTTTTGAATTTGACACTAACCTTTTTAAATCGTGTCATTGTATGTACTTTGCGACTTTTTCAGCCGTGAAATGACCATTTTACCTCTAAAAAATTTGAAAAAAGTAGGGGTAAAATGGTCAAAAAGTACACACAATAGCACAATTTAAAAAGGTGGGTACACACAATGACACGATTAAAAAAGGTTAGTGCCAAATTCAAAAAAAAAAGGACGCTACATACAATGACAAAAAGTGGCAAGTATGATGCATTTTCCTGCCATTTTCCCTTTTTATACTTAGCAAAAATAACTTCTTTTTATAGAAATATTTTTAGTCTTAAAAATTTTAAGACTCATGTATTTAAAAGGGTTATTACACAAATAAATTACTAAAGTTTACCAAAAATTTGTCTAAATTACTATAGTTTACTTTTGTTCATTGAGGTTACTCAACGTCACAAGTTTGTTAAATGTGTTACTCAACTTTTTAAATGATGACACTAAACTCACTCCCAGGGTGGGCAACCGGTTTTCATACGTTTTATACGTTTTTGTCTGTCTTTATACATTTTCATGTGTTTTTATACGTTTTCATACACTTTTATCCGTTTCTAATGGTTTTCATACGTTTTTATCCATTTTTATACGAGTTTGTCCATTTTTCTTATGTTTTCATACGTTTATATCCATTTTCGTCCGTTTTTCTTACGTTTATATCCGTTTTTATTCGTTTTCAACACTTTTTATACGTTTTCTTTTGTTTTATACGTCTTCATACTTTTTTATTTGTTTTCATCCGCTTCTATATGCTTTCGCCAGTTTTTACGTTTTCACCTGTTTATTATGTTTTCTTACGTTTTCATACGTTTTCGCCTGTTTTCTTATGTTTTCATATTTTCTTACGTTTTTGTCCGTTTTTATACATTTTCGTCCGTTTTTATACGTTTTCTTATGTTTTCAAACGTTTTACTTGTTTTTATACGTTTTCATATGTTTTTTTTCCTTTTCTATACGTTTTTGTCTGTTTTTATACGTATGAAAATGTATAACAACAAATAAAAATGGATAAAATCGTAATAAAAATGTATAAAAACAAACGAAAATTTATAAAGACAGACGAAAACCCAAAAAAACGAACGAAAACATTAAAAGACGAACGAAAACATATAAAACGGACAAAAACATTTAAAGATGGACGAAAACGTATAAAAACGTATGAAAATGCAAGAAAAACGTATTAAAACGGATGAAAACGAATAAGGATGGACAAAAACATTTAAAGACAAATGAAAACGTATAAAAATGGACGAAAACGTATAAAAACAGATAAAAATGGACGAAAACGTATAAAAACGGATGAAAACATATAAAACAGACGAAAACGTTTAAAGATAGATGAAAACCTATAAAAATGGACAAAAACGTATGAAAACGGGCGAAAACAGATAAAAACGGTCAAACCAACAGAAATAGTGGTGTAGGGACTAAATCCGTGAAACTCGGCAAACCACAAGGACCGTTTTGTACTTAAAAAATAAGCCATGCCTGTTATATTCGGTTACCAAAAATATAGTAACAACAAGTTGTGTAACGTGGATGAACAAAATTAAACTATAGTAACTTTGGACAAAATTTTGGTAATTGGTACCGAGTATAGATGTAGGTGTGCATATGTAAAAAAGGGAAGGTAGGTGCATAAGCGAACCATAAGATACCCATCTTTTAGCAATATAGGGTAAATAAAAGAAAATCAGACTGCAGGCAGGCACTTTGTTGATGAAATAAAAGAAAATGACACTGGTGAGTTCGGTATCACACATGCACTCCTTATTTATGATTTGTATTATACACTGCATATCAACTGTTTGATAAAGTGTCTAGCTAGCTGAACAAATGCTTCTTAAGATAGATTTATATATTATATGATGCATTCATAATCATGTTTGTTACAAATATTTCTAATAAATTTAATTTTTGTGTTACATGGAATTTAGTTTGGGAAAGAGAAAAAGCTTGTATCTGCATTGTTAGTGGCAAAAGTGCTTGAAAATGGGGTGTTTGGATACGAGAGACTTTTGTTTCAAACATTGTTGTGTCATGTTAGGTTGTGAGGGTGTAGCTGCAGGCTACATGGCAGTTTAAGTCAAGTTTAGAATCAGCAGGATCCAAAAGGTAGTTTCCTGCTTTGAGTGGACATTTTGTGGTAAGTAGTAGGCCTTTAGAAGGCTACATGGTGGAGTGCCAATTTCTGTCTTGCTATCTCTGTTTTCTTCTTAATTGTGAAGATGCAGCTGCAATTTTGGAGAGAATGGCTAGTGAAATGGGAAATGTAGTGATGCCTGCTCGAAATGTAGCTCTATGCAAAATGGCTCAATGGAACTGGAGTTTTTCTCATCCTCTTGATGATGCCTTTGTGTAAGAGCCTCTGTGTTTAAGGTGCGGGAGGGTTTAATCACAGGCAGGGTGTTTGCATAAAGGAAATGTAGTCAAGAGATGATTTTTCTCCATGGATGCCTAGAGCTAATGTCCTTTCCTAGACTAGAAGAATGGGTGTTTTGGTTACTGTTTCATTGCTTTGATTCAGTTGAATGTAATTTCCATGTTTTTTGTTGTAGCTTTCTTGTGTTTGATGGGGTATGTCCATTGAATGCAGGTCTGCTATCTGTATTCTCATTGATTATGATTGCTTAATATAATTCACCCATTTACATAAAAAGTATTTAACTTTTGCGTTTGTCTAATTGGTTGCTTCTGCTACAGGTTTGTTTGAAACAGTATGTTAGTTGTAATCAATTTAAACGAGACTTTCTTGCAGTATTTCAATATGTTATAGTTCTTTGGTGGTATATGCATTTGTTTGGTTTCGTGGAGGTACTTTTTGTATGTTTCAGAGGAAGTGTTTTCATGTTAAACCTAGTTGTTGAAAATCATCATCCGAATGTTCTATGTATCTGAAGAACGATGCTTTGATTATGTAATGCAATTTTGATAATACTTGGGTTGAATGCATTCAAAGTAAGTAATGTTATAAGCATACGAGTCTCGTCAATGAATTGTGGGATAAGAATATAAGCCGTTATTGGCTTCTAGGCTATCCCACATCTATTTAATTTATTTTTGTCTGCATATATTTAAGACGTACTTGACATTATCACTAAAATCACACCCATGTCGAACTGGTTAAATGTTTTCTTAGCTATTGTCTTTTTATGCTAAATGAAGCTGATTTGGTGCTGTTGGATGCATTTTGTGTGATGTTTACTATTCTTTTGAGCTATTTTAATGTTGTCTGGAGCGATTATTGCTGTTTTCAAGCTGCATGGTGCTAAATAATGTGTTCTGCATCAATCTATCACTTGTTATGCTTACTCGATAAGTTGAAAAACTGATAGAAAACTGCAGCATCTGAACATGTGTTCTAATTTTCTAAACTGGAAACATGCAACATCATTTGAACATGATCTTTTAATTTTGAAGACTTTTCTACAGATAAAAAAGACTTCCCCGCTTTCCATAGTAACAACACTTTGCAACTAAGCAACCCCTAATCCTCAATCAGGAACAATAATAAGCTGGTGCATGTTAAAGGGAGGAAACATGGAGATGGTGGCTGTAGAAAGTATAGAAGTCGGAGAAGACCTAACACCGGGGCTGTGTCCGTTGGCTTATTCACTTCATGACTCTTTCCTTGTCACTCACCGCGCTACCTGCTTCAACCCCCTTCCTTTCCCGATTGATCATAATAATAATTACAACGATGATAATGCTGTGTATAGGTATTGCTCTGCACAATGCTCTACCTCCCATTCTCCAATACATATATCCAGCCACCATCTCTCTTCTTCTAGTTACAGTGGTGAAACCTCCGAGCTCCGCGTTGCTCTCGTCTTGCTTCTCCAAATCAAACGCCAGCATGCTTTCCCGTCTTCTTCGTCTTGCTACGACAGAATTATTGGTTTGATGACAAATCATCACAAGCTTCTTTTTCCATCGTCTTCTTCCTTGAATGACAATGATGAGTTTTCCACCAAAATTAAAAATGGGGCAAAAGCCATCACAGCAGCAGCCTCATCCACAAGAATCTATAGTCCCGTCTTGGCCTCGCATAATTCTGTTGATGATTTGTCCCTAACAGAGGCTCTATTGTGCCTGGTGCTAACTAATGCCGTTGAGGTACAAGACTCCATTGGTAGATTGGTGGGGATTGCTTTATATGATACCTCTTTCTCCTGGATTAACCATAGTTGTTCCCCCAATGCCTGCTACCGCTTCTTACCCCCAGCGACGCCAGATACCCAACGACAATGTTTCATCACTCCAGTATCTTCTAATGGTCATGAACCAGTTACATATTCTGACTTCTGCCTAACAGGTAAAGTAATTCGATTAACCATTCCTAGAATTATTCACATATATATATATATATATATATATATATATATATATATATATATATATTTAATATTTGATAGATGTAAAATAGGATTGCCAGATGGTGGCCCAAGAATAGTTGTGAGGAGTATAAAGCCGATTAACAAAGGGGAGCAGGTAACAATTTCGTACTCCGACTTGCTACAACCCAAGGTAAGGTGGCAATCAGTTTGAGAACGGACTCATTGTCTGTTCCTACTTCCTAGTAATCTTTCATCTTAAATTTGTTACGCATGATAACCAAGGTCTAAAGGTTTATATTATTTTGTGCAGGACGTGAGGCAAGTCGAGTTGTGGTCCAAGTATAGATTTGATTGTCAGTGCCTTCGCTGTGTTAAAGTCCCTTTATCCTATGTTGATCAACGTCTTAAAGTAAGAATTTTGTCCCTTAAGCTTTTACTTACAAAACCTTAATAAATGATATTTGTGAACTTTGTGAAAAACGGGACAATTTGGAAAACAAGAATGGATTCTGATGATTATTCTGATTTTTAGGAAGTTTGGGGATCTGGTGGGAGTTTGTTGCATAATGCTGTACTAGAAAGTTTTACAAACTGCATAGATGTTGCTATTGATGATTACCTATCATCCAATGATGCTGAATCTTGCTGCATGAAATTGGAGAATGCCCTTTTGAATGGTTTGTGTTACAAACAACTTATTATAAGGTTACATCCCCAAAACCATCTGTCTTTAAACGCCTACACAACTCTGGCTTCAGCATATAAGTTCCGTGCAAATTCAATACAGCATGAACATGCTGCTACTTTGAACTTAAACAGATCATTCAGTGCGGCATATTCCTTCTTGCTCGCAATACTAACCCATCATCTGTATCTCTCTGAATCCTCATTAATTGTTTCTGTTTCAAACTTTTGGATTGGTGCTGGTGAATCTCTACTAAATCTTGCTACAATGTTAGAGTCTGATTCCTCTTCTGACTTCCCAAAGAGTAAGTGTTCAAAATGTCGTTTGATTGATACATTCGAAGCTTATGGGTATGATCATAATGTGGTTTTAGAAATATCCAATGAGTTTCTAAACTGCATCACTGACATAATACCCAAGGTATGGAAGTTTTTAGTCCAGGGAAATGATTATCTTGGAGTTGTTAAGGATCCAATGAATTTGAGATGGTTTGAGATCTTAAATGCTGTGGATAATAACAATGCAATGTAGCAGGAATTGTAGAGGGATATGCCGGCCAAGAAAGAGTTGGACTTTTTGGGCTAGGTGTCCATTGCTTGTTATATGGAGGGATTTTATCAAATATTTTTGGTGGCCATGATTCACCTTTAAGTTGTAATGTTCGCAGTCTTCTGTATCGTGGACAAGTTAAGTTGTAATAAGAAGGATCGGATATAAGGTAATTTTCACTGCTTTCATATGCTGATTCCTTATACCCCGTATATTTTATGTTATAACTACAAAGAAGGGTATAACCACTATTTAGTATAATCCTTGATGAAAAAAGGAGGTATGTTTTATTGATGGGCATATGAAGATGGAATGAAATAACTTGATTTGAGATTTATTAAATAATTTCCTAAGCAACACACTACTGTGAAATATCACGATAACAAGTTCTAAGCAGATAATCAGTTTGTAGTGTTTGGAAGTGATTAATTTTTTTTTATTGTTTCTCAAGTCGCAGATAATCAGTTTGTAGTGTTCTATGTGCTGCTATGGCGACTGGTGATATCAAGTAAAAGATTATCTGCAATAAAGTTGATTATTTTGCCCTTTGAGACTTATAGCCTGACTCATTTTGTTTATTTTTCACAGCCACATTAAATGACGGGATGCGTGAATGGAGAGGTCATGGACTTGATTTTTTTTTTTTTTTTTTTTTTTTTTTTTTTTTTTATTTATTTTTTATTAATTTTAAACTAGACTCTTATGTAAAAAAAATAAATAAATAAAAAAAATAAATAAATAAATAAATAAAAAAAAAAATAAAAAAAAAATTACTATTACGCTCAAAGTCTTAAATCATAAATTAAAAGAAAGATTGGAACTAATAGATGATAATCTGACTTTATATAGAACATTAGATAATCTTTAAAGTTCTTATTAATTAAAAGTTGTTCGAATAGTCATATTTAAAGGAAAGATAAGCCCGTAAATGATCAAATGAGGCTAAATTAAATGGATAAACATCTTTTTTCCCTGGAACAATTCATAAAAGTGTGTGTCTAAGTCGGTTTATAGAAGAAAAAGAGAGGGAAAAGAGAGACTACTAAATTAGTACTATTTTGATCAAGAAAGACTACTCAAATCACATTTTGTGGCTTATTTGAAACTTTTCGGCTTATATAAGTTTAATATGTCATAATAAGCTTATATAAGCCGAAACGTTACACCCTCAATTTACATAAATTATCGGAGAGCAGATTACAGCATAATCGCCATTCAAGCAAACAGATTGCGGTCGTTAGAGCAGCGCGTTGTTGTTGGAGGTCCACTAAAGGATGTCATGCTTCTGCTGTTTAAAGCAAATTGGGTGTAAGCCAATCTGTTGTGCATTTTTACATTAATGTTATTGTTGGTATCTGATATGGGTATAACAGATGTCCCCAACAATAGAGTAATGCACAAGTCAGGGCAACTGCATTTATATGTAAGTAGACGGGCGTAGCTAATTCATGGACTCGGGTGTTTGCTGTTTAGACTGCATTTTAAGGCTAGATTTTGAACCCACTGTTTACTAATTCATGGACATGGAAATCCACCCACAATTACCCGTATTGCCACATCCCTCTCTCCGTATCAGCAATGATAATGACTGTTGTTCGAGTATTCAGTTTTCATCTTCGGGGAAAACTATTTGGGGAAACTTCTTCTCAAGGGCATGGCCTGAGCCCCCCTACGGGTCCTTGATCTTGATGATAAAATGGTTCAATGTAACTTAATTTGAACTGTATTCAGTTTCTGGAAGAAGTTAATATTATGTTGACGTGTCTGGCAATTTTTTTATAAATGTGAATACATATGAGAAAGATGCTTCTGTAAAACAAGTTCTTTTTATCGAATGACCGCCCATTTATATAAAAGTGGGTCAGTTGGGGTTGTTATTTAAATAAGGGTCTGAGCGGGATATATTTAAAGTATTAGCTAAAAATGAAACGGTATGAATGGATGACTGGGGGAATGAAAAGAGTGGCAAATGATCACACATCATAGGATAAAGAAACAACGATTACCAGCCTGGGGGCCGTCGTGCGGGTCATATATGTGATAAGTTAAAGTATTCAAGATATATTGTTCAGAGCAAGCCTTGTTGAGGGCAATTTCTCCACCATTTGGCGCACGTCGTATACTCAAGATAAATCATATAAATCACGAAATAAATCATATAAATACCATTCAAATTTAACTCCAAGAGGATGACCTAACGGAAGATGAGTGGATGACACAGGTGCCTCAAAATGACCGAAGAGGATGACCGGCAGAAGAAAAGTGTCCAGGGAAGATGACCAGTGGTGGATAAAAACCCGGGAAAATGAGAGTGAATATTAACAAGAAAACCACTTCAAATTATCATATAATACTAAAAATGCACATTATCATGTGGGTTTCAAATTATCATATAATACTAAAAATTATAATAAAATGCCATATAAAACATATTACAGTACGTGTTTGCCGGTCAACGATTACCACATATAAATGAAACCGAAACAAAAATATGTACATGTATAATAGTATAATAGTGGAATAAAAATATGTACATGTATCATAACATTACTTTGAGAAAAACACGTTTTTGTTATACCGCTTAAACCCATAATTTAGTTGTCATGTATAAGAGGTTTTTTTTTTTTTTTCTTTTTCTTTTCTTTTTCTTTTTCTTTTATATATATCTTCTTAAACAACAATATTATAAATAAGGTGAGGCGTGACGTGGCGGTATGACAAAGCCCTCACGCTTTAGAAGTTATGGCGAATCCATAGTGTTTTTTAAGACGTGACTTAAAGTGACATAAAATACGAAAATATTTATATATTTATATATTCTATCATATTTTTCATATATATCCAGTTTATAAAAAGTGTTGTAAATAAGGAATTAAGTCAAGAAACTATCATTGCACGTAATATTTTTTATTTATTTCAGAAAACAATTCATCGGAGTTAAATTCAAAAAAGGCGTCACGCCTCGTGCCTTATCACGTTTTTTCATGCCTCATCTCACGACACGCTTAGAGTTGAATCCTTGGTCTATTGCGTAGCGTGAATGTCCCGCCTCACACCTTAACGATATTTTAGCACCGTCACGACGCGCCTTTTAAAACCCTGCTAATGATACATGTTAGGTCCCCTTTCTACATACTCCACTAGATGATAGTCATGCACATTAAAAGGACACGTAATAATAAGTATAGGATGATATATCGTTTGTTTTTATCTTTTGATCCTTTAGGTAGTGTTTGATGACATTTTTGTTTTGCTTCTTTTTGTCAAGTTTTCTCTATTTCTATATATTTTCACCATGTTAATGACTTTCTCTTGGTCTAATATTGCCAAATATTGAAACAATTTATACCCTCATTTATAACTACTTGGTGAAAGTCTATACACATCGTATTTTTAGTAGCCAAAAGTTTAAAAACGTCATTCATCAAGTATGTCAAAACATGTGATTTAAAGCAGTGTGAACGGTTTGCTGGAAACAAGAATCAAACATGTTCGACTAACTTTGAGACCATTTCAGAGCATGATCTACATGAGTGCTTTGAATAAAAAACTATCATTTAAAAGTCTTTGATACCGTAACCATTAAACTAATGTGGATATATATTTGCATTGTGGTCCTGTGAAATTTAAAGGATAAGATGCAGCACACGCAAGGCCTAATTAGTCATCTCTTAATCAATTCTACAAAATACAACTTACCTTAGAATATGATGTGTGATTTTATGAATTTGTTTGAATATTACTTATAAAATGCCAATTTGTTTTAACAAAATAAAACTTATTCATGATTTGGATATAACTAAAGTTACTTATAAGAGCATTTATATCAATAACACAAGTTAAATCTTAGCTCAGTGCCACGTCAACGCCACATCAGCTTTAACATTTTCACCTTAACTCACAAAAAAACACTCACATTCATAACTCAACCTTAACTCACTTTAACTCAACTTTTCAAATATTTTCAAATTCAACCCTAAACTAAAACTAATACTTCATTTATTAAAAACCATAACATTCATTCTTAAAATATATTACAATACGCATTTAAAAAAATATAAAAATAAAAAACGAAATAAAAAAAAACATTACGAAATAAAATAAAATAAAAAATACATTACGACAAAAACATTACGAAAAAAAAACGTTACAACAGCACACAATTATTCATTCTTGACGCTTTGGCAACCCGTGTTTTTCAATGATTCGGTCCTTTTCCATATTGACCAACGCCACATAGTGTGGATCCCTGCCAGTAGTGTCGAGCAACAAAAATTCAAACTCCTTCAACCTCATTTGGGTGGCTCGGTTTTCTGCGGTTGCCTGATACGCCCTTGCCGCATCTTCACGTTTTGCCCGAAACTCTTGGTGCGTAGTCTCCCCGAATTGAGCCGACGAAACAGACCCTCCGGTACTCGTGCCCCCAGTACTTGTCGTTGTCTCGAACTTTTGTTTCTTCGCAGCCCGCTTTTTTTTAATCGAGCGTGGTTGTGCATCATGACCAAACAACGCCTTGTTTGCTTGGCTTGAGATATCACCGCTTAAATCAACCGGATCCCGCGCGTCCCATTTTTTGTGATTACGCAAAACAACCCAAGCCGCCTCATTATTAGACGGAGCCGATTTGTGCCCGTCACGATAATATTCTTTCGCTCGTGTGAGGATATCCATATCATTTTCCCCACTTTTTTGATCGCGTTGAGCACGTTTGTAAACCGCGTTGAACTTCATGCAATTACGGTTCAATGTTCTCCACTTTCCTTGGATCATATCTTTGCCGCGTTTATGAAAATTGTGTTTATTGAACTCATTTTGAACCCGTTGCCAAAACGTATCTTTGGATTGGGAAAGACCGACTTGTGAATCCTCGCTAGCGGCCACCCAACACTTTGCAACTAATTTTTCTTCACTTGCTTGCCAACGTGTAATGATGCCTGCTTCGTTTTCTTCATAATCGTCGACTGGTTCGGGGTCTTTGTTTTTCTTGGACTTTCGTTTACCATGAGATTTGAATTTCTTTGGTGGAGAGGTAGGTATTTCGGAAAATTCGTTTGTTTCCGTTTGAGAATGTTGTGATTGTTGAGTGAATTGGAGGTTTTGGAAATCGGTGTATAGGGAGTTTTGCTGTTGGCTATCTTGCCAAAATTTTGACGCTTGATGTTGTTGGAAAAGTTCTTGACTCGACATACCGAAAAGGTTTGGGTTATACAAATTCGGATTTGTCGATGAACCCGCGTATGGGTTCCCCCACCCACCGAGGAGGTTCGTAAGCGAGTCGTTGTCGTTGTTGTTGCCTTGAGACATTTTTTTTGGCTATTAAAAGTGTAGTAGTGAATATAATGAGTTGTGGAAGTGTGGAAAAAAGAATTGCGTTGAATGGGTATTTATATTGGATGGAAAAAAGTTTTAATTTTTTCATCTTTTTTTAGGCATATAACCGTTTGAGAACGTTGGGGGGGGGGGGGGGGGGGGGCAATATGTAATTTTTTTTAAACTAACGGCTAGTAGCCATTTAAAGGGGTCAAAATGATTATTTTTTTAATTTCCTTTTACATGTTAACGTGACGTGAAGGAGTTAACATCACAACGCATACCCTCCTAACAATTGATTTAACACAAGCTTGACGTTAACGATGTACATGCTCTAAGAGCATACACAACAATAACTTGAGTTATACCTTAATGCAGCGCCACGTCAGCGCCACATCAGCTTTACCACTTTAACCTTAACTAAAAAAAAAAACACCCACAACAATAACTCAACCTTAACTCACTTTAACTCAACTTTTCAAATATTTTTAATTTCAACCCTAAACTAAAACCAATACTTCATTTATTAAAAACCATAACATTAATTCATAAAATATATTACAATACGTGTTAGGTCACCATTTATGTAAACACAAGTATGATATTGATAGAAATGAGATGAGAAAAGAGATTGGTTGATTATAAGAAATGAGAGAAAAGTAAGAACAAGAGTTTCACTAAGATATTCAAATAACCAACAAATGAAAAGTTTACATAAGCTTACTATTTATAAGGGAGGAGTAGGGCAACACTCCCTACCTCCCTCATCTAGCTCAAAACGTGGGCTTTCAAACCCATGGGCTTACTAACTTAAGCCTTGTAACTTTAACATAGTGAATAAAATAACTAAGCAACCTATTACAAAAGGTAATGACCGAGACTTGACTAAAATACAAAAGTATGATCCCAAAAATCTCCCCCTAAGGGTCGGTCATCACGGTTGCTTGACGTCTTCATCATAGTCGTTGACTTGTGACATGTAAAGCTTAAGACGTCTTCAAAATGGTTGAATGATAATGAATGTACTTTGCTCTATGTCTTTGTTCTTTGGTGATGATGTAATGAAAGTGTCATGAAGTAGTCTGCCATTCGTCACTCCTGCGTCTGTGGTGGTTGTCCGCCATTCCAACATACTCATACATCTTCGGACTTATTTTTCACGTGCACGAAGTTCCTTTTCATATTCTGAGATCTTTAAGTCTTTATACTTTGTAGATTCTTCTTTATTGACGTAGAATCTTTCTTTGAACTTTGTGGTGCTAAGATCTTTGGGGGAGCTTTCTTATGCTTCAAGATGTATGTATGAGCATGTTGGAATCTACCATCATGAAAGTGAGGTACCTGCAAGTAAACAGTTAGCAATAAATATCCGGTACTTACAGATAAGGATATAGAGTTCACCAACAGCATATTGTGAAGATTCCCTCTAATCCTTATCCAAGCCGTTCCCATATCAGATACTCCCGAAGGAGCTTACGAGACCTACTAAGTAGCTCAATGACTGGGTGAGTTGCTGGGGATCACTCCACGACTGTAGACCGCTATGGAACCACCGCAAACACTAAGCGTAACCCTTGTGGGGTTACCGAAGTGACCTGCTGTCAGGGCTGCTTGATGTTGACCCTGGCAGGAGTTTCCGTTCAATCATTGAGAAATACATAAGTAATTCTCTCATAAACGTTCTCGGCAGATTGCTTAGATCTGCGAAGGACTCGATAATTTACAGCTGGTGTCCATTGATGTAGAACACCAGTTGTAGAAATGCTAAGTGTTCCTAAGAGATCTTTGATGTATCTCAAGGCTCTAGACTCTATAAGTGCACACTTAGGTTTCCTATGCGGAGACTAGGGAGGGGTCTCCTACTTTAATATCAATCATCTCTAAGAGATAGGTCGATAGGTTATGCTGGTTCCCCGTGAGAATGAAACAAGTCCTTTTAAGAGAACTTGAGTGGTTAAGAAGGTTTAGTGCATTGCGTCACTGGGTCCATGACGACTTTGTCTTCAATACCGGTGTTGTCTTTTGCAACAACCAGTAGCATACGTATTGAACCCGGTGTCTGCCCTAAGGTTGAACATATGGAGGGCTATTTCTTTTCACCCTTTTCTTTGCTTTTCTTTTTAATTCTTCAACTCCTTCTTTCCCTTTCATTCTTTTCTCCTTTTTTCGTATCATACCTAAGGACTTCTAATTCTAACTATGGGAGATGTCCTTGGGTAGATCCCTCCGGCTCTGGCGGATCATAGGACGGTTATTCCTATCTTAATCACCTTATAACTCCGACAGTAGCCAAGAAACCTTTGATTGAAAAAAATCTCTCAAAGTGTTTGTGATAATCAAATATTTTGGTTAACACTTTGAGAGTTTTGTGTATACTTTTGAAGGGCTCCCCCTGCACATGTGCTCATAAGTGTTTAATAAATTTGCACATGCGGGAGGAGCAAGCATTTTGAATTGATCCACTTTCCGTGAACAAGACCGATTCGAGACACGCTTACATCACTAGATAAACTAGCTTGAAGTTATTACCCGGCCTGGTCAAGTCCACAGAAAGTTTCTCGAGACAGTACATTTCTACTAAGACAAATCCTTTTCGAGACACGCTTACGTGGTTAGTTAAAGAGATACATTGTCAGCTTTTAGGTGACAACTAGCTCTAGTAACTAGCTTGATGTTATTACCCGTCGAGGATAAGTCTTTTCGATATTACTAACTTTTATTGTCTCGTCAATTCTTGGGTCAATACTGAGTCTAGGTCGCACATGATACAACTTTTAAGCTTTGACTTCGTATATTTTAATCACTTTTTCATTTTCTCCCCCTCAAAAATAGCATATAAAATGATGTTTTTGACAATCTTTTAGATTAAAATATGCCTTTTGAGTCTTACGGGGAGATTCACCAAGAACTTTTGATTTTGAGCAAAGTATTTTTTGTTTTGACAAGTGCTCCCCCTCAACAAGTGATTAGGTCTTATTGAGATGAAATACTTGTCCTTTTGAGCAGAATTATGAAAATTCATAAACATTTGATTAATTCTACTCAAAAGTAAGAAGCCTTCGCTCCTTATATTAGGATTGAGGCACTGATGCGTACCTCAGGGTCCTTTCTTTACAAGTTCGGGTTGTACACTGTAATGCGTGTACAAGCCATTATGAAGTATATTATTGACAAATCAAATCAAACTCTTACAACTTTCTACCAATCAGGTCTCTGAAATGTCAACACCGGAAACTTTTGTCTGCCTCCAACATAGCTTTCCAATCTCCAAAATTGATCCATGTGCTTCAACCTGTTCTCAATCCTTAGAATGAATCTTCGAGCGTCCCTGGCCTCGTTGGTATTCCACCTTTTAGATTTACCCAGTGCTATGTCATCCAATCTGCTTTTGATTCCATCTCTGACGAACTTCAAGGTTTCATCACAGAACTTATGTATTTCTCCATAGGCCATGAAGCAGTTGCAACCGTTTACACTGCGGTAGGTGAACCCAAATGCTGGATGCCTGATCAAGGTGTATTGAGGTAGATGTTGAAGGTCGGGGATGTCGAACATGTTAGGTTTGGTGAGATTCAGCTTCTTGTGATAACTTTCCACTCCCAATTGAAGATCTTCTACTCTTTCTCTGATGACTATCTGCCTAATGAAGATTAGGAGAGCTTGGATAAAGGCAAGCTGCATCTCTTTGGGCAAGTTACAGAGCTTTCCTTGAACTTTGAGCAGGTACATATCTTCAATGTCGTTGAGAAGTAGTCGTGGAAAGTCTGACTCGGAAATATCGTACTCCTTTTCATCAAGTCTTTTCAGTGTGATTTTGCTGAGGAAGGGGTACCCAAAGTGAGTGACAGTCGAAATGAACTGAATCGAGACTATCTTTAAATCACTTGTCACATCACCCATCGTCTGATTGAGTCTGCTGCTTCGATAGTACTGTGCCCGGTTGTCTGGCCAATGATGTATACCGTAGAGTGCGTTCCGGTCATAGTCAACAACTTTATCGATGAATAAGGCTGAGGCTTCTTCTTCGATGGCATTGTTGAGATATCGAGCTGCAGGGAGAAAGGCAAGTGATGTAACATACTTCTTCTCAATCTTGCTGCCAAGTTTTAGAAATTCCAAGTCTGTGTTGAAGAAGAACTTGTAAGGGATCTTCGGTTCCTTAGGCTTCCCAATCATCGGTAGTGGTTTGGACCAGTCAGTAATGTAGGGTGCGGTTTTCTTTGTGACCGGATCGACATAAGATTCAGGATTGATCCAGTCAATATTGCTTGACATAGCTCAAGCAATATTTTCCAGATGGTACTCAAGTTCGATTGAGTTAGCAGACCGATCTTTCAGAAGATTGAACGCATCATTCTTGATTCTTCGCAGCTCTTTCTTCGGTGGGTACTTGATCATATTCTTCATCTGGGCCGAGTTCGGGTAACCCAAGAACATTCCTTAGTGTGTCTATATCCACAGTAACCTGTCGGTTATGAAGCATACAGGTGAAGGAAGCCTCCCCAAGATCTAGCTGAAGTGTATGCCAAAACTGGTGAATGTAGAAGCAGGAGACTGAAGCTGACTTGGTGAACAACAACTTGTTGGGGTGATATAGGAGAGCATCCACTGCAACAATACATGAGGATTCGTTGCAAGTGATTTTGTTGAAGTTGATACGTAAGTTGTTCTTTCCTATCTTCCTGGTGTAATCAGCTGGAAAGGTCTCTTCCCATGAGAGTTTTGGTTCAGGTTCTGGTCCATATGGAATGTCATTGTGTTCTGCCATCTGAATAGATCATAAACATATACAAACATGGCAAAGATTTACTGTGTTAGCTCAGACATAAGATTACATGATTGTGCATATTATGAATTGATCAGTGGGTGTTTGTGTGTGTGAAAACTTTTGTTATATGATAAACTTGTGTTATTATCACATGGTAGAAACTTCTAACAATTAAGTTACAACATTAGTTTATCATTACAAGAGATTACACTTTGGAAATTTTACAACACTTAGAAAATTTCATGAATTGGACAAGTTTACGCGTAAGTGGAACAATCTATGCATAACTTAGATTACGCATAAGAAATGAAATTACACGTTGGTGCAAAATCTACGCATAACTTTATATGTTACGCGTAAGTTCAATTCCTGCGTAGGCTTAATTTTACGCGTAGGATTATATCTTATGCGTAAGATTAGAGCTTAGGCAAAGGATTGAACCTTAAGTGTAAGATATAACTTGTGCGTAGGTTTTGACTTACGCGTAAGATCATGACTTAAGCGTAAGAAACAACTTATGCGTAAGTTAATCTTTATGCGTAAACATTGTCTTATCCAAGACAATGTTTGTCCACGTGTCGAATCTTACGCGTAAGATTCAATCTTACGCGTAGGATGAACAACTTGAGCGTAAAAACGTCTTTTTCCAGAAAATCACCTTTAGTAATTTGAGTTGTTTGATTCTTGAAAGTGTACAAACATAACCACTGATCAATAATCATTCCCACACACTTGAACTCACAACCTTATGCGTAAATGAGTCAAAAATCTGAGTTACGCGTAGGTGTGCATGAACACATAATCACAAACACATTCAAACTTGATTCTGGGTTGTAATAAGTTTAGGGCAAGTGATTCTGACAACCTAAGGAACATATTGTCCAAATTATAACATCAATCGACCACAGAATCACAAGATTAAATCTGCTTGTGCATTCGAACCCTAAATCTATGATTCATGACCAATTCAAGTAATTGAAACAATTAAACCATAATGATATGTTCTTAGGCATATCATAACACAATCCCCATTACCAATTACAATCCTAACGCACAAAATCAAGAACCTCTAAATCCATCGTATGAACCCTAATTCACAAATCGATCAATTGTTGTTTCTGGGTGAGTTTAGAGATTAGATACATGTTTATGAACATCTTAAGACTATTTCCCATCAACCAATTCAACCCAAACACAACAATTTTCTGGGTTTGATTTCTACGCAAGACTCAAGAACAATTTTATCGATTAAGGAAAAATTAGCTATTGGATTGATATGAAATTTAAAACCAATGCTTATAAACATGATCAAAAACTTTTAACACTTACAGATTTGAGGATAGATAACCGGATTGATTGATTGATTGATTGTGAGTCGTTGATTATGGTGGGTGAAAGTGATTAAATGTTTTGCAGGTAGTAGTAAATGTGAGGTCAAACGTATTTTGACCGAGGTTAAATCAAGTTTGAAAGATTGACAAGTATGGTCCCTTAACCTTATTAACCATTTACTTTTAATGCCCAAACTAATACTCACATATAACTTACGTTAATTACACCAAGCTATGATAAGAACAACATGTTGAATTATACTCCCCCTCGACCTTAGACCGTAGTCTAAAAAAAATATTAAACTTTATTATAATGGTCAAGGAGAGTATCCCGAAACACTTTTGAAGCATCATTTTGTTTGATAAAAAAAACGTAATATTTTTGGTAAAATGCAAGTATAAAAGTTAATATTTTATGAAAATTTTAAAATTCTTTTCCTCCCCCTCAACACTTGTTTTTAATAATTAAAGACATTTTACAAAAATTAGTGTTGAAAAGAGTGGATTATACTTGCATTTTTTTTTAAGAAAAATATTTACAAAGATAGTTTTGATGTTTGACGATCAATTGTGTTTTAAAAACTTTTCCAGATCATCTGGAGTCAAACATCGCATACCAAATTGGTGAACTAGACTAGCAAACCTTGATGGTGCTAAAGATTTGGTAAGTAAGTCCGCCAATTGGTACTCAGTCCCAACAAAATACAGTTCAACGGTACCCTTTTCCACATGCTCTTTGATGAAGTGATATCGGAGATCGATGTGTTTGGATTTGCAATGATGTACTGTGTTGCAGGAGATAGCAATTGCACTTTTGGAATCACAGTAGATAGGAATCTTATTGAATAGGTAGCCATAATCCTTAAGTTGTGATCTCATCCAAATGACTTGAGCACAACAAGCAGACATGGCTACATATTCAGATTCTGTAGACGACAGTGATGTGCAGTCCTGTTTCTTTGATTGCCATGACACAAGTTTATCTCCGAGAAATTGTAATCCACCAGATGTACTTTTGCGTGTGTCTAAACATCCTGCATGATCAGCATCTGAAAAAGCAATTAGTTCAAAACCAGAATCCTTCGGATACCAGATTCCCAAGTTAATGGTTCCCTTTATGTATCGAAGGATTCTTTTGACCTCACTGAGGTGTTTTTTAGTTGGTTTAGACTGATAGCGAGAGCACATGTAGACAGCAAATACTATATCAGGTCTACTAGCTGTGAGATACATGAGTGACCCAATCATACTTCGGTATTTGGTAGGGTCAACTGGAGTCCCATGTAAATCAGCATCTAGTTTTGTGGTATAGCCCATTGGTGTATTATACGTATCACAACTCATCATTCCATGTTTCTTTAAAATTTCAAGAGCATATTTGGACTGATTTATAAAAATTCCACAGGGTGATTGATGAACTTGTAGTCCTAGAAAGAACGAAAGTTCACCCATCATGGACATTTCAAAATTATCTTTCATTAATTTTGCAAAATCATTAGAGTAACTTCTTTTTGTTGAGGCAAAAATAATGTCATCGACATATATTTGAACAACAAGTAAGTCCTCCCCGTAGGTTTTTGTAAATAGTGTTGGATCCACCGATCCTTTAGAAAATTTATTGGCCAGCAAGAAAGTGGACAGTTTGTCATACCACGCCCGTGGGGCTTGCTTAAGTCCGTAGAGTGCCTTTTTAAATCGGTAAACGTGATTAGGACGCTCAGGATCAACGAAGCCGTCTGGTTGGCTCACATACACTTCTTCACGGAGTTCTCCATTAAGAAATGCGGTTTTCACATCCATTTGGTAAACAACCATGTTCTTGTGTGCAGCATAGGCCAAAAAGATCCGAACAGCTTCATGTCTAGCCACTGGAGCAAAGGATTCAGCAAAATCAAGTCCTTCTAGTTGGGAGTATCCTTTCGCTACCAGACGTGATTTGTTACGTATGACAGTTCCTTCTGCATCAAGCTTATTCTTCCAGATCCATTTTTAACCCGATGACAAAGACTCCGTCAGGTCTTTCAACTAATTCCCAGACTTCTAATCTTATGAATTGCTGAAATTCCTCTTGCATAGATTCAATCCAGTTGTCATAAGTCATTGCTTCTTTAATGTTCTTAGGTTCTTCGTGACAAACTGTGAGTGCATAGATACAAGTTTCTCCATCCGTGTGAAGTCGTTGTCTTGTCATAACAGGTGCATCTGGATGGCCAATAATATGAATAGTGGATGGTCTCGAGTCCATTTGTGTGTCAAAGGGTGTAGTTGATAGGTATCTCGCATGTTAGCAGGATCCAAATTGCGTGTAGACGACTCAGCAATATCAGGAAAGGTAGGAGCCGGTGCAAACGGGTTAAAGAACGCATCAGGATCATGCTCTGCGGGTTGTGGAACTGATTGTGGTGTGGGATCGTCAGCTGAATGACAGGAGTTAAAACAGTTTGTTCTGCTGTAGATGGTGATGCAATTGGAGGACCGTCTCTCTCAACACTTGTTGTAGTTTGTTGAGGTGAGTCTGGTACTGGAATGTTTTCAGGTTGAGCAGCGGAATTAGGTGAGACCTCAGTAGGACGGTATTCAATTGTGTCATCAAATAGTGGAGCAAACAAGGTTTCCAATTCTTTGCGGTTGAGTGGCAATGGTTCAGCCGAAGATTCCGGAGAGTTAAGACGGTTGAATTCGGGTCCTAAGCTGTGTTGCTCAGAAGCCATTTGTGTGAGTTCATCAAAATTAGCGTGAATGGTTTCTTGAATTTCTCTTGTTCGATGATTCCATATCCGAAAACCTTTAGAATTTTCACAGTATCCAACGAACACTCCGATGTCAGCCTTTGCTTTAAGTTTACCTAAATCATCACGATCATTTTTCGGATAACAAAGTGCTCCAAATACATGAAAGTAATCGATGTTCGGTTTTCTCTTGTGAACAATTTGATAAGGTGTTTTGCGATGGCGTTTAGTGATCATGCAACGGTTTTGTGTATAACATGCGGTTGAGACAGCTTCCGCCCATAAGTAATCCGGTAATTGAGCATTAATCAACATAGTTCTAGCAGCTTCCACTAACGTCCTGTTGCGTCTTTCAACAACTCCATTCTGTTCAGGGCTTCTAGGAATAGATGTTTGGTTTTCAATTCCCACTTTCTCGAAGTATGACCGAAGTGTCTGATTCTGAAATTCAGTTCCATTGTCAGATCTGACTATTCATACTGTATTGCATAGCTGAACTTGAATTTTAGTGAGAAAGGTGATGATCATTGAAGGAGCCTGATCTTTACTTCGTAAGAAATAAACCCAAGTCCATCTGGAGTAATCATCCACAATTACAAGAATGTAGCGTTTACCGTTGATACTTTGAACACGCATCGGCCCACACAAATCCATATGTAGCAATTGTAAAACATGATTCGTATTGTGCTCAGGTTTTGAAGGAAAATGAGCCCGAGTACTTTTTCCTTGTTCACAGGCTGAACATAAGTGATCTTTGGTAAAACGGAATCTTGGAAATCCATCAACAAGTTTATAACGAGCAAGGTCAGTCATAGTTTTGAAATTCAAGTGCGAAAGACGTTTGTGCCATAACCAAGATTCAGTCGATTTTGCTTTGGAGAGAAGGCATATCGGAGATGTAGCAATCATATCTGACATTGATATGGTATAAAGATTAGAACCACGTGAGCCAGACATCAGATCGTTTCCTTGTAAGTCACGAACGAAACAAGTTTTCTCACGAAATGCAACTTCTAGATCCCCATCACAAAATTGACCAACAGAGAAAAGGTTGTGTCCAAGTCCTTCCACATAATAAACACGACTGATTTCAATGTTCCCACTGACATAGTCACCATATCCCATGATTAAAGCGTAATGATCATTCCCGAATCTGACAGTACCAATGAACTTTGAGACAAAGTTTTGTAATAGTTTGAGATTGCCTGTCATATGTCGGGTGCATCCGCTATCAACAATCCAGAGAACAATCTGTACCACTTGCATCACAAGAAGAAGACACGGATGGAACAGAAGTAAGGGTGGAACCCAATGAAAGTGCGGGTTCCTGTTGGTTAGAAGCATATGTATTCAACAATTTAGGAATCCATTTAAAGTCTGGTTTGTGTTGTAACCAACGTAGCCAATTCCAACTAGTTCGTGCTTTCTTAATGGTGAATTCACTAGTGGTTGGCTGATTCCTAGATTTGTTCTCGGCACTTATGGGGGTAACTTCAACTTTATTAGAAATCGTAGAAGGCGGCTTTCCTAAGTTAGACTTAGAGGCAATAGTGGGCCTAGAAGGAATGCGTGTTCTACGTTTCTTATGATGATTCAGAAGAGAATTAGCTATACATTTTGTATGATCACCGGATGATACGCTTTTACGACAAAACACACAAGATGCATTAATATTCAAAACATTCAAAGGTTCATCATTCGTTACATTTAGATTTTGATTACAATTTGCCAGATTAGAATCTAAATCTGATGCAACATGAGTTTTATTCAAATTCCTAAGTTGATCTTCTACTTCTTGAGCTTCTAGTGATCGTCTCTTACGTTGCCAGAGCCTATTCTTCTTTTTACTTTTCGCTTGGGTCTGCTAATAGTGGAGACTAGTCCTGTAGAAGTGGAGTTATCAACATTCGTATTTTGAACAATATTTCCTTTAGCAGTTTTGTCTATTTGATACAATCCTGGTGCTATCACCGTGGTGTCAACAAACTTTCCTTTTTGGAGTATCTTGATTTTCTCTTTCAAATCTATGATGATGTGATTCTTATCCTGAATATTTGACTCAAGTACACCATTGCAATATTTGATGTCTTCGTGGTTTTGTTGATACGCAACGTTTTCACTTTTTAAATCCGCAATTTCTTTCTCGTATTTGAGACACATACTTTTGAAAGACTCATTGTTTTAGCAAAGCTGACAAGAGTTTGAATTATTTTGACTTTGAAGTTTCAATTCCGTTTCAAGACTTTGAGCTTGACACCATTCAAGCCTTTGTTTGAGTTGACAAATTTCTTTAGAAAATTGTTTTGTCACATCATCATTTTGTATTCGCAGCTTATCATTATCATGTTTAAGTGTCTCAATTTCCACATTCAACAAATTATTATCAACACATAGATCATCCATAAGCATAGAAGTACCAGATTTATAGAGATCATTCATGATAACAGACAAAATATCAGCATTGAGAACTTGTTCCAAGAGTCGATCAACATCATTCTTTAAAATTCTATTTCTTTGCTTTTGAACCAAAATCTCATTTTCAGTAGAGTTGAAAACGTTTATCATATTTTTGACCTCGTTTTGAAGTTCCTGATCCCAACGTGTAGCACAGAGACGGAGGTGTTTGACAATTGACAACATTTGTTTTTGAAAAATATCTCTCTTTTCTCGCTCGTAAGCGGATTGAAAAGTTTCAATTTTTATTTCAGAATTACGTTCAATTGTTTCCTCCAAAATTTCGATGTCTTCCATAAAAGTTTTGAAATAATTTAAGACACGACAAGTTTTCGGTAAAGGTGTAAGTTCACCGGATGATGGTAAAGGACCATTAACTTGTGCTACAGTTTGGACAGGGGCCGCATTAGAGGATGAAACATATGACTCTGTGACATACCATGATTTCTCAGGTAATTCCTTTTGAGGAACAAAAGATTTAGAAATGTGTGGAGCTTGTGAATAATCATATGGTGTCCAATATTGAACATAACTCATTTTTGATCGACTCTCGTCTTCAAGTTCTTCTTCTTCCTCAGTATCAAAAACAATAGCACGCACAATCGTATTATCAAGCATGTGGTCCATACTGTAAATCTTAGGATTTTCTTTGAATGCTGTGTGAAGAAACATTGATTTAAAATCGCAAAGTGCAAATCCTTTTCCGGGTCTCGGTTTTAAAGAAAATTTCTGTATTGTTGTGACAGAGTTCCCGTGTTTGTAAACAATGTTACGAAATTCTTTGAGTTGTTTTTCAAGATCAACAATCTCACCGAGTAAGTCATCTATATACTTTCTTTTTCGTATTTTATGTTCACAAAAATCCTTTTTACAACTTGACAATTCTGTTTCTGTTTTTGAAAGTACTGTTTGAAGACGTTCAACTTGCATTTTCAATTCACACTTCTCACTTTCAAGTTTAGAAATCAACTTTCCGTTTGATTCAATTAAATCTTGCATTTTGTGTTGAAGATCTTGCTCTTTGTTATACGAATCTTGAAAAGCTTTTTCAAAACTTTTTGCATGTTTAATCTTGTCTTCCTGATTTGAAAGTTGAATTTTATAACACTCAATATCTCTTGCAAGTGATGCATTTTGTTCTTTTAAAACTTTGTTCTTCTCGTTGCATTTTATGATTTGCAATTGTTGTGCATCCAGTTGTTTAGATAACAATATTAGGTCAGGGTCTGGATCAAATGATGGTTCATGTTGTTCTAGATGATCATGTTTATCATTCTCAATAGGATCATCAAATGAAACAACTGTGTCATCATCAAATATGACAACTGTGCTTATTTGTTCATCTGTTTGAGGAGATGAAGATGATGTAGATGGAACAACTTGCGCCATATCTAATTTAGAAGCAGAGGGTGAGGCTATTTCATGTATTAGGCATGCTTTTTGGTCATGTGCCTGAGACAAGCCGTCAGTGTCATACACTGGACCTGAATCATTAAACTGAAGTTCCTGCATGTTGGCCATAAGCATCACAGCTGCATTGGCTTCCAGATCTTCCATGTCATCATCATTGTTCACATTTGCCATGAAGTTGTTATCCTGTTCAGGGAAATGTCCATCTTTTTCATCTTGAAGAGCCATGAGTAATGCCTGCTTGTGAAACTTACTACCCCGAGTTCTTGGTTTGGGACATGCTGTCGCTATGTGACCTTGTTCATTACAATTATAGCACCATACTGCATTCCCTGAGTTTGAGTTCCTAGTTGCAACTGGTTCAGACCTTTGCTGAGAAGACCCTGAGTTGTTCCTGAACCCCCCATTGTTACTAAACCTCTGACCATTTCCAAAATTTCCTGAAGAACTTCCTGAACCAGATCGACCATAGTTACGATTCTGAATTTCCACCCTTCCATCATTGACAACAGCTTGATTCCTTGTGTTAGAAGATGAACGTTGAAGGTTGTTTGTTTTGTTGGAGAATTTGCTAAAAGCACGAGCAATAAGAGCAAGTCCCTGATTCAACGTATTAAAGTCATCATCGTCATCGTCATTGGAGTTTGAGTAATACACTGCATCATTGTTGTTTAATGGAACAAGTTGAGTAGAAGCATTCTGTGGAGATGAATCATAAGGGACCATTTGGTTCGAGGTAGGAGATTGTGGATAACTGAAGTAGTTTTGCTCTTGAATATATGCATGATTTGACATTGGTGGTGGAGCATATGGAGATTGAGCTACGAGTGCCAAAGAATTTGGTGTTGGTGTTGGTGTGTATCCTCCTAGAGCTCGATCTTTTTCAACTTCAGGTTCATGGTGTTTCAGAAAATCATACGACAAACCATACGGTGCATCATGAAGATTTTTTGTTTGACGAACAAATGTCACATATTTATGCCAATCAGGGCCAAGACTACCAACAAATTTGGAGTTCACTGCGATCCTTGGTACTGTGATTTTGTGACGTTCCAGATCATTGACCACATTTGTGAAACGATGATAGTAGGATTCAAGTGACTCTCCTGGTTCAATTGTGATGTCAGTGTATTCCATGTAGAGTTTGGATTCCATATCATCTTTCTTCAATTGGGTGCCTTCCATAAGGAGATGAACATGTTCCCACATAGCTTTGGCTGTTTTCTGAGCATCGACACTTCGATAAATTGGATTAGGTATACCTTGAAGTATATAAGCCATTGCATACTCATCAGCTTCACGATGTAATTTCTGTTCTTCTGTAAGTGAAGATTCTGGAAGAGTTCTATCACCAGGAGGACGTGGAGGATCAGCATTTGGATCACCAATTTCAAATCTTGTTGGCCACTTAAATGGTCCTTCAAGTATCACTTGCTTCAAGAATTTCCCATGAGGTTTCTTTAGTTCAAGAAATCGTAAGAATCGACTTGACCATTGAATATAGTTCCCAGGTGTTAGCATTGGAGGTGTTTCAAGTGATCCTGCCTCATGTCGGGATTGTTGAGTTGTAATAACTTCACACATTCTGTCAAACCAGTGAGGTTGTTTGGAGGAAAACTGAGTGTTTTGTTAGGACATTTGATATGGTTGTTGTTGAGGAATGATTTGATGTTGTTGCATCATGAGATATTGTGGTTGTGGATTAAACGGTTGTTGTTGAAAGTGTGACTGTGAAGGTTGTTGATATGATTGTTGCTGATTGTATTGTTGTTGCTGATACTGCTGATGTTGTTGCTGAGGATTAGAGAAGTAGTAATGTGGTGGTTGAGACATCTTTGAACACTTGTGTAGAAATGGATCTTTGTAGAAGATTGAAATGCACGTTCCTTTGGTTAAGTTCAAAATCCCAGGGGTAAGTTGAGTTCTTACGCGTAACAATAATCTTACACGTAAACTATAGGTTATGCGTAAAGAGTAGTTTATGCGTAAACACAGAGTTTATGCGTAAGTTTGCTCTTTACGCGTAAGCTTTGGCTTATGCGTAAGTTTAGACTTATGCGTAAGGTTAAACAACCAAACAAATATTTCAAACTTATCCAAGCTAGAAAGATATCCAAAGTCGAAGTATTCCACTAACTTATCCAAGCTAGGGAAGTACTGAGTCACCGTAACACAAGGGGAAGACCTTTGATGAAGTTATGCGTAGAACTCTGAAACTTACGCGTAAGATATAATCTTATGCGTAAGAGCTGATCTTCAGCGTAGAAAGTGACTTAGGTGTAGGAAATGGGCTTACTCGTAGGTTTTAGGTGTAGAAGACCAAAGTTACTCGTAAGAACAGGGTTTTGACCTATGTTACTCGTAAGAAAAGGGTTTTAGCCAAAAGTTACTCGTAGAAAGGACAAAAAGTACTGTTGACAGCTTTTTAATCGTACTGTTCACGTATGTTACGCGTAAAGAGGTCAGAAACTTGAAAAATCTCAAATTTTTGAAGAAGAAATGCTTAGAAATAAGGTGCTTTTGATCAAATAACTTCACCAATACTTAGAAAACACTAACTATTGAAGATTTTGCTACCAAAAAACTAGTTTTCCAATATCAAAGAAGCTATAAAACCTTAAAAAACCTTAAAAATCACAACTTTATGCAAAAACTAAGCTTCAAATCACTATATCAACCTTGAAACTTGTCCAAGCTTCAAGATTTGAGTGAAAGAAAATGCAAAAAATGCAAAAAGAAGCAAAACAACACCTATAACCCCACATTAATCCAAAGAAACACACTTCAAAATCTATTTGGCGAATGATACCACTTGTTAGGTCACCATTTATGTAAACACAAGTATGATATTGATAGAAATGAGATGAGAAAAGAGATTGGTTGATTATAAGAAATGAGAGAAAAGTATGAACAAGAGTTTCACTAAGATATTCAAATAACCAACAAATGAAAAGTTTACATAAGCTTACTATTTATAAGGGAGGAGTAGGGCAACACTCCCTACCTCCCTCATCTAGCTAAAAACGTGGGCTTTCAAGCCCATGGGCTTACTAACTTAAGCCTTGTAACTTTAACATAGTGAATAAAATAACTAAGCAACCTATTACAAAAGGTAATGACCGAGACTTGACTAAAATACAAAAGTATGATCCCAACAATACGAACTAAAAAAAATGCATTACGAAATAAAAAAAAATACATTACGAAAAAAAAAATTACGCAATAAAAAAAACATTACGAAAAAAAAACAACATTACGAAAAAAAAAACAGCTTTTATAACCACAGGGACTATATTGTAAACATCAAAGTACCACAGGGACCAAAATGCAAAAATGCTTTATGTATCATCTTCATCCTCTCCACAACACACACTGCACACACACAAACTCGAAACCATGCAACAACTTCAATCATGGAGGGGTGAAATGGTTTTTTTTTTTACCTCAACTCACCTTAACGCAACGTTAGTGGCTTAACGAGCCGCGTTAACGTATCCATAACACCATCAAACACAACGGTTAACGCACCTTAACGTGCGTTAACACACCCTTAACGCAGGTGAGCACGTTATCGCTGCACATGCTCTAAGGCGTCAAAGTTTAACGTGGTGGAATATGTGATGAAATCCACATGCAACGTGCATACTCGATAATTTTCTTTTTAACCACTTAACGGTGCTAGATGTTGTAATTTCCCGTCGGTTATCTTGTATTTCATTCACTATTTATAAGCATAGCTCTAAAAATGATAAATCTAAATTATTTTCCATCATTACTTGGATTATGTATCGAGGAGCATAATCTTTAAAATGATTTAAAACAAGGACCAATGGTCTGAAAAAATAACTTGTCAAATTTTTTTTAGACACTTAACTTTTAATTTTACTATTAGATTCAAAGACTTCTTTAATCTTCATATTGTAGCCATATTAAGGGTAAGGTTTGACATTACATCGTTTAATTACATAAACACGTTATATTTTAAGATACACCCATTAAGTGCTACAATAGGAAAATATGGCAAGTTGGATGCCCTTTGAGACTGGTAGCCCTATTTTAAAAGAACCAGTTATAACATATTTGCAGTGAAACTAAACCACATTTTTGAATCAAACACCCATTTTCATTCCTCTTACTCATCTCAACGACAACAACCGCCACTTAAACACCCAATTTCAATTGATCTCCCCATTTATTAAAAAAACTCAAATCATCAATCACCTTCATTTAAAAAAAAGAAAGATAGAGAAAAAAAAACTCAAATTAACAATCATCTTCATTTATAAAAAAAAAAAACTCAATTCGATTTAGGGTTTCAATTTTATATAGATCCGCCTTACAAATTTATTAATGATAGTGACACCATCAGGCACATAATCACACCTTATTCCACCATCATCCAAAAGTTCCAAGAACACGCACTCTGTAAAATCCCAAATTCCCACCACCAAAGCTTTTCTAAATTCAACCATCATCCAACCTGATTGAATCAAATTACTTTGCATCTTGTTGGGGAAAAATGATTTATAACACACATCTTGATTCAATCTGGTGATGGTTTTGTTTTTTTGTTGTTGGTTTAATAAGTGGATTATTGGATTGTGATGGGTTTTTCAGGGTTGTTATTGATTATAATAGAATGGAAAGGAATAAACAACCACTTGTCTTTTATGATAGATCAAGATGGAAAACACAAAACATTTTCCTTTGTTTGAAATCAAGAGGCAGAAGTTTCGGGTTTTTTTTAAGCTGTATGCGACTTTAATGATGATGCGTATATGTCTGATATGTTATTGCTGAGCAACTCATGCAAGTATACACGGGGATGTATGGGTTGGTTTGTTTATGGATGAGCAATGGTTTACCTTTTACGAGCTCATTACTTAGTTGGTTCATTGGTATCGTGTTACACATCATACCTTAAAACGACGACTCTCTTTCTCGTACATACCATCTCTTATCTTTTCTTCAACAGGTGGTTGTTGATGTGGTTGCTGTTAAGAGAAGGTGCTCACATGTGTGGACATATTTGTTGGCATAGCATACACGTTGATAGAGCTATCCATAATGGTGATAAACACAGCGTTGTCTAGAATGGCATACGATTATCCACCATAAAAACTCCACATTTATATCTCTGATGATAGTGGATCGGAGTTGATGTTTTATGCACTCCTGCAGGCTTCTCATGATAGTGGATCGGAGTTGATGTTTTATGCACACCCATTCCTCAGCCTACTCATGCGTATCGTGTCTATTCCGTGTCTAGAATTCCCAAATTCATGTCTTAAGAGTCCTTAACTAAAATAGTTTTGTTAGATGTTAAAGTCCTAAGTGTTTTCAAAAACTAGTCAAAAATTGTATTTTCCTCGAACCTTTCTGCCAATGGTCCCTGACCAAATGGCGGTCCCTTATCGATAACGGACCATCTGGCACTTTGCACTCGAACCATGTTTTTCGTCTCAGTATCAGTAAAATAAATCCAAACACCCCCTAGTATTACGACAATGGCAAAAAACTAGCATACACTCCTAAACAATTAATCACACCAATCAAACTAAAATTAAAAGCTTTCAACTCAACATTATCCATCACTCTTGCTTACTAATCATTATTTGTAAGTCAATCTCACCTAATTCTTTTTTATTTCATAATTAGGGTTTATACAAACAAAATTAAAAATTGAGGATTTTCAATTCTTTGTGAAATTAACTACAATTGACAACAAGCCTAAATAATGTGAAACTAATAACACTCATCTAGATGTAAAATTTGTCCAATTGAGTGAAATTTTGAAAAGTGTCAAAACTAGTGATAAATCCCCAAATGTCTAACTTGTGTTGTTAATCATAATTAGAAACATAACAATACTTAATCACACATTGTTAATACATGTCAAAAACACTTTTCATAACTCTACAACGACATAAGTCGATTCTACCAAACATCTAAAGAAGTGGTTGATAAAGTAAATCAAAATAACCAAGAACATTAATGTTGCTAGTTCACACCTAATATATATATATATATATATATATATATATATATATATATATATATATATATATATATATATATTAAATTCCTCTTATTAGGTTATCATGCCAGAACTAGGCTTTCATATGTTCGATTATGATCACGAGCTTACTTCAGAATATATACCTCAAATTTCACTAGAGTCAAATGTTTCTCCCAATCTAATTGGAACTTTACGTAACCTTGAGTCTTGCTACTTTCACGAAGGGTGAATCATCAAAACTTCTTTCTCAAGTCATGATCACATTCTTCCCATGTTTAAATCAATAGGATTCGACTGTTTGCTTAACATCAATGAACAAATTTGTCCACAATTTATTCTAGAATTCTATAGTCAAGGCAAACTTGAATATAACAAGTATCAAACAATTTCCATCAAATTTCCATACATAACAATGTTGTGTCTCTTACTCTTGAGTAATTTTCTCAAATCCTTGGTATCCCGAGTCATGGGCAATGTGCCTACACCGAAGGGTGGTCACTTAAATCTCTTAGGGGTTATCTAGAATTTTCGGGTCCATACCACACCTTCATTCCCAATCCACTACAAATCAAAGAACATATTGGCCTTCCTAAAAAAGTCCATGGCTTTCTAAATGAGAACCACAAAATTGAGTTCCGTGAGTCTCATGATTATAACCTCTATCAAGTCAAAATCTGTGTAGATGAATTACATCCTTATCTGCGTAGATGGATAGAAGTCATTTGTGAAAATGTCTTTTGTAAATCGAGATCTAGTTCCAGCATGTTGTGCTCACATGCTCTACTGTCTCATCACCGAGCAACCCTACAACCTCGCGTATTTTATGGTCAATCGAATTGTAAATGTCAAAGGAAGAACGGAAAAAGTCCTTCGATATGGCATGTTACTAACACGTCTCTATTGTTATACTCTCAATCTTTCTATATGTCCTCAATACTCTCTTTTCAACCCCTTCATGTCTCCTCTGTGTCATGATAACTATAGATGTCTATACTGGGTAAACTCTCCTCTTCAAGGACGACGAGATTCAAAAGAGACTTCATGCCATAAGGTGACCTTGAACCCGGATAACTCTAAGCCTTCATGCTATGATGTATCGTCAAATGAAGATGAACCAAATAATACATCGTGTCTGCATGTGTGTATTATCTTTATGCTTAAATCTGACTGTTGTAACTTTATCCTGTTATGGTATGTACTTGCTTATGTTGTAACATGAATGTTTTAATATTCGAATGGATGCTTGACTTAATCGAACTAATACGTTGTCAGTCACATATGTGTTGAACTTGGTTATGTGAATTGCTTTATAACATGCTAAATGCTTTCCTCTTAGTAGCATGATTGTTAATTTGATGTTTGTATAAGAATTAGATCTGTATGATTTGTTAGGATGAGTTACAGGAACAGGTTTGTAGAAATGAAAAACTGGACAAAATTTTATGAACTTACTGCCGGCGGTCCCTTTTCGTGTTGGCGGTCCCTTATCAATAAAGGACCATCTATTATTTAAGGGACCATATGCCTCATGTCACTGATTTTTGCACTGTTTCTCATTTAATGCAATCCTAAGCCTATTTGTATGATTATAACTACCATTACCATGTTTAGTTAAACAAACTTATGTACTAAAATCTTCCTAATGCATGCTTTGCCCATTTCATAATCACACTTGATTATTTAAACACCACTTCCTCTTCATTATCTTCATGTTCATCACCTTTCTCTTCCTTCTCATCCTCTACAATGGGTTCTCCCTCAACCTCATTGTCTCTCTCAAACAAAAGGCCTAAAATCACTCTCACACCACCACAATCACCCTTCATTGACCTTACCCTTGATAACACCACTTTCTCTCAAAAATCTCAACCTTAATCTCCTCAAATGCCTAGTGCACCTCGCAAAATGGCCTCAATTAGAGGCACCTCATCATCTTCATCAAGACCTAACTCATTTCTATTCACATCATTCATCAAAAAATTCGTCACTCTTAGTCACCCATTCTAGCTCGGGTGCTTACACACCATTTGTAAGTGACTCATCACCATCCTTTACCACCTCAACCTCTCCAAGTCCACCAAATACCACAATATCTCGATTCTCAACTTTTATTGGAGATCTCTCACCCTATCTTGGAAATATGTCTACTCCTCCAACAAGCACACATCCACCACCACCAAATACTTCTTTATCTCTCTCACCAAATGAGCCCTAGAGTACACTCCATCCACTCCACCACCATCTCTGTTGACATAAATAATGCCTTAAAACATTGTTAGCATAATTAACAATGTCTTTATGTTTTGATAATTACAAAGCCTTAAACTCATTAATCTAAAACTTATGACGTAAACAAGTTTTTAGTGCTTAATACTTGTCTTTGATTCCATATCACTTAAGGTATGAATAAACAAAGGGTTTATTACATTTCATGATCAAAGGAAATTTCTCTAATCACTAGATTTTTTATAAAATGCATTAAACATCTTATATCTTTTACAAAATTATTTTTGGAATTAAAAGAATATGTTTAATTCATTATAAATATTTGATTTCAAATTTCCAACCAAAAATGGCAAATTCTATCCAGAAAAATATTCCCCACTAAAAGACAAGAAAAACCAACATTCTGAAGGGGCGGCTCCCTTAATTCCTTAGGCGGTCCCCTTAATCATTAAGGGGACCGGCCACTAATTAAGGGGACCGGCCACGCTCCAGAACAGTATTTTTCTCCCCTATAAATACTGGTTCACTCCTCAGAATTTTCTCACCTTTTGCACTTCTAAACTTTCTGATCTAGATCTATATCTCTATTCTCTTATCCTTTGATCATAAGTGTATAATTTTTTGTTTCAAAGTGATCCAAACTTCATCCTCTCAAGTGCAAGAGAAGAATACTTCTATCCCTCAAGACAAGAAGTATTACAACTTGTTGTGATCTCCACATCCAAGTTGTTGGTGCATCAACAAAGATCATTTACGTTATTCTTTGTGAAGATTGTTGTGAATATTTGATTGTAGATAGTTGTGCTAGATATAGATTGTGTGATTAGTTAGTAGCTTGGTGTGATTAGTTAGTAGCTCGGGGAGTGGAGTAGGGCAAGGAAGGTGTCCTTTTAGCCGAACCACTATAAATCTCTTGTCTCGCGGTTCGATCTTTCCATCTCTTACTTATTTCATTACTTATCATTGTTATATATTGTGTATTGTTAATTGTTTATATTGTACAAGACTTGAGATCACATATTATCGAATCTATGTTTTTAAAAGCTAAGAAAACACTAAAACTATCTTTTATAACAAATTAAAAAGACGTAAAACTATTCAACCCCCCTTCTAGTTTTCCACAATTGGTATCAAGAGCCACGTCTAGCAAGATTTTTAAAATATATTGTGTTTTAAAACTTGTAACGATCTATGGAATCTGAAAAATCTGAAAAATATTTAGAAGGGCAATCTATGCAAAGACCACCACTATTTGAAAGTGATGGATTTTTATATTGGAAAAATAGATTCGAAACGTATGAGAAATCAAAAGATCTTGATCTTTGGCATATTATTACCTTTGGTGATTTTCCTCCTATTCAATATAATGTTGAAACTAAAATGAATGAAATTGTATCTTTCGAAGAACAAAATGATGATTTGAAAAAGAAATTAGCAAAAAATAATGAGGCTAAAATGGTAATTTATAATGCGTTACCACGCAAAGAATATGAAAGAATTTTTATGTGTAAAACCGCCAAAGAAATTTGGGATTCTTTACTAATTACTCACCAAGGTAATAGCCAAGTCAAAGATAATAAAATAGATCTTCTTGTACAACAATATGAACAATTTACGATTCCGGAAGAGGAATCAATTGATAATGCTTTTGCTAAGTTTAACACTATCATCACAAGTTTAAAAGCACTTGATGAGACATTTTCTAGTAAAAATTGTGTTAGGAAATTTCTTAGGGCATTGCATCCAAAATGGCGAGCTAAGAACACGGCAATTGAAGAATCAAAGAACTTGATGACGTTATCACTAGATGAACTAATTGGCAACTTGAAGGTTCATGAAGAAATCATAAGAAGAGATTCGGAAACGGTCAAAGTCAAGAAAGAACAAACCAAATCCATTGCTCTAAAAGCCAAAAAGGAACCTAGTGATGATGATGATGATTCAAGTGACGAAAGTGAAGACGAAGAATATGCAATGGCCGTAAGAGAATTCAAGAAGTTCTTCAAGAGACGAGGAAGATTCACTAGATCATCATGAGACGAAAGAAAAGCATTCCAAAGGAATAGAAGTGACAACTACGGGAAAAGAATGTGCTTTAGATGTGGAAGTCCAAATCATCTCATTGGCGAATGTCTAAAGCAACCGGGTTATGAAAATCAAGGTGCTTTTGTTAGTGAAACATGGAGTGATAGTGACAAAGAAGAAGTTGAAAAGCCAAGAGACGAAAGGTGTTTCATGGCAAAAGAAACCGACAAAATATGTTTAGGAATTGACTTGGAACCTGAGGAATGGATCAAAGATAGCAGATGTTCGAGGCACATGACGGGGAACCGCAGGCTATTCTCTACATACAAGGCATACAATGGAGGTAACGTTATTTTTGGTAGTGACTTACGTGGAAAAATCATTGGCAAAGGTACGATTTCTCAAGACTCTCTTACTATTGAAAATGTAGAGCATGTAGATAATTTAACATATAACTTGCTTAGTGTAGGACAAATATATGATAATAAATGTAGAGTCACATTTACTGAAGAGGATAGCGAAATAGTTAAGAATGGAAAAATTATAGGTAGAGGAATTAGGAAAGGTGGCATATATGTTATGAAACTAGGAAACAAACCTGAGGATAGGATATGCCTAACGACCCTAGATGAAAACTCTACATTGTGGCATTGGAGATTAGGACATGCTAACATGCAACAAATACAATCTTTGGCCTCTAAGGAATTAGTTAGAAATTTGCCTAATCTAAAATATGACAAGCATTTTTGTGATGCATGTAAAATTGGAAAACAAGCTCATGCTAGTCACAAAGCTAAGAATATAGTATCCACTACTAGGTGCCTAGAATTATTACATATGGATCTTTTTGGTCCATCCATTGTGCGGAGCTATGGAGGAAACAAATATACCTTAGTAATAGTAGATGACTACTCACGGTACACGTGGACTCGGTTTTTAAGTGACAAAACTCAAGCCTTTGAAAAATTCGAAATATTTATTAAAATGATTCAAAATAAATTAGGATGCTCAATAGTTGCCATTAGGACGGACCATGGTAGGGAATTTGATAACGAAGTACAATTCGGAAATATATTGTGAGTTAAATGGAATATCTCACAATTTCTCCGCTCCTCGTACTCCTCAATCAAATGGCGTAGTAGAAAGAAAAAATAGGTCACTACAAGAAATGAGTAGAACTATGTTAAATGAACAATCCATCCCACAAAAATTTTGGTGTCACGCCGTAGATACATCAACTTATATTTTAAATAGGGTATCAATTAGAAGAATTCTAGGAAAAACTCCTTATGAGTTATTAAGAGGTAGAAAACCAAACTTAAGCTACTTTAGGGTATTTGGAAGTAAATGCTATATTTTAAACACTAAGGATTACCTCACTAAGTTTGATCCAAAATCATATGAAGGAATATTTTTAGGATACTCATAAAATAGCAAAGCATATATAATACTTAACAAACAATCCATGAAAGTAGAGGAATCACTAAATGTAACATTTGATGAAACACCACCACCTCCTAAAACATTACCTTTAGAAGATGATGATTTAGTAGAAGATGAAGCTATTGAGGTTAGTAAAACAAAACCCATAGGAAATGATAATGAAGACATTCACTTAGAAAATAAAGAAACTGTTAATATTAAAGAATCTAGATCACATCCATTAGATAATATAATAGGACATCTTAACCAAAGAACCCTTAGGTCACAAGCCCAAGATAAAAACAATTTCTTTTGTTTCCTCTCAGCAATAGAACCTAAGAATATTAGCGAGGCTTTAAAGGATGAAAGTTGGGTTATAGCTATGCAAGAAGAATTAAATCAATTTAAGGCAAATGATGTTTGGGAATTAGTCCCAAATCCAAAGAATATGACCATCATAGGAACCAAATGGGCATATAGGAATAAGTTAAATGAGAATGGAATATTTACTAGGAATAAAGCTAGGTTAGTTGCCCAAGGTTATAATCAACAAGAAGGAATTGATTATGACGAAACTTATGCCCCCGTAGCTAGACTAGAATCGATTAGGATATTACTTGCCTATGCTTGCGCCCTAGATTTTAAGTTATTCCAAATGGATGTGAAAAGTGCATTCCTTAATGGTTTTATCAATGAGGAGGTATATGTGGCACAACCTCCAGGATTCATTGACTTCGCAAAACCTGATTATGTTTATAAGTTAAAGAAAGCTTTGTATGGACTCAAACAAGCTCCCAAAGCTTGGTATGATCGATTAAAAGCTTTTCTTATTAAACATGATTATTCCATGGGAATGGTAGATAACACTCTTTTCACTAAAAGGAAAGACCCAAATCTCATCATTGTCCAAATATATGTAGATGACATTATATTTGGATCGACTTGTCAAGACATGTGTAATGAATTTGCCAAAATCATGCATGATGAGTATGATGGGTGAACTTAACTTCTTCCTAGGATTACAAATAAAACAATTAGAAGATGGAATATTTTTTAACCAATCTAAGTACATTAAGGAAATGCCTAAGAAATTTGGCCTAGAAGACTTAAAACCCATGAAAACTCCCATGTCTACGGAGGTAAAGCTCACAAAGGATGATGAAGGTGAGTCCGTAGATAACACCAAGTATAGAGGAATGATAGGTAGTTTACTATACTTGATGGCAAGTAGACCCGACATCATGTTTAGTGTCTGCCTCTGTGCCCGTTTTCAAGAGGATCCCAAAACCTCTCACCTAGAAGCGGTTAAGCGTATCTTCCGATACGTTAAAGGCACTATACACTTAGGATTATGGTATCCTAAGGGATCCGGCATAGAAACCATCGTCTATGCGGATTCGGATCATGCAGGAGACTACGTAGATAGAAAGAGCACTAGCGGTATTTGCACATTTATGGGATGTTGTCTAACGTCTTGGTTTTCGAAGAAGCAAACCGCTCTTGCTATTTCTACCACCGAAGCCGAATATGTAAGCGCCGGAAAGGCATGTCAACAAGCACTATGGATGAAACAAGCTCTCGTAGACTATGGAATTAGGTTAGAAAATGTTCCCATTATGTGCGATAACAAAGGTGCGATAGATTTAAGTAAAAATCTGGTGCAACACTCTATGTCACACCCCCAAAATACCTGTTTTTAGCAGCGGAATGGAATACCTGGGGGTGACTGTCATAGCACCATAGTTATAGTTATATTGAACGACCTAAAGTGTCGTTTAGAAAATACAGCGTTTGATCATTAAAACATTCAGAGTTTACAAAGCTTAGGTCCCAAAGAGTTTGCCAATATGGTTAAAATAAGTTCAACAAGATCAAACGTTTCATAAGTGCAGAAAATATGGTGAGACGCGTCGACTCCGCGACTCCATGAAGGTCCAAATGTATGCAACATGAGCTACCTTAATAACCTGAGAAATACATTGCGAAAAACGGTCAACATAAAGTTGGTGAATAATCATAGGTTTATAAGTTAAATCGTATGTACAATAGCCACAAGTAAAGTAAAGTACTAAAATGTCAAAAGTGCTACATTGTCTCTTAAGCTCATGGCACCGAAGCTCAACGTACTAAAATTGGCCCCAAAGGAGTGTTTATCAGGCACTCTAAATATTCAGACATGAAATGCATTCGTTTTCCTTATGGAGCAACCCAAACACGAATGGAGGAGTCACCCTCGATAGATCTATCCACTCACTCTCGCTTGGCAATATAATTAACGGTCCATGATAATAAAGGGGACTTGAAGTGATAGTACTAACAACTTAAGCAATGTATGGAATTTAATACTTGGGCATGTACATAAATAATTGTGCAATGTATTCTCCCCCGTGGGATTAAAATCAAATAAGTACTAAAAACGGGGCTATGAGAACTCACCTGGAGTGATAGTACAAAGATGGCACAACGATGGTAAAGTAATCGGGACAATGAGGCGCGAACACTAGCCGCAACCTAAATGAATAATCGTGATCTAATTTAGATCATGCCATGATGTAATGAATGCACATGCACATGATACCTATACCACTCGTAATTTGGAAATACTAGTTATCGTCATAGTAAAATAGTTTCCATACTTAGGAAAAATAGGTCCATTTAAAGAAGTATATAACTTGTCATATTAACTAGTACGAAAAAGTTAGCGTTACAATCCTCGTATCGAAAACCTTAAAATAACGTCGTTAAGTCGTATAAATATTCCCTTGGGTCATACTTATTCATTTGTTAAGAATATAGTCATTAGTAACGTTTCTAGAAAATATACCATTTAGTACGTACGTTATTATTTTTATTTGTGACCAAATATATATATATATAGTTTTGACGATGTTAAAACGGGTATAACTCGGTCGTTTTAGGCTCGTTTTCCTTGTTCTTTATGTCCACGGATTCATTTTTGTGTATACTAGTATATTTTTGATAACTCGGCTTCTCTAAGTTACGTTTAATGCCTCGATTTACACGACGAAATCTGCCAAACAGCAAGCAGTTTTTACTAAAATAGTTTTCGTCGTTAAATTTGCAAAAAATCATATCTCCTTCGTTATAAACTCGTTTTAATCCATTCTTTCGCCTAAAGTTTCGTTTTTGAAAGTATTTTCTAAATCTTTGGTCAAAAATTAGCCATCAACCACTGATTTTCCCACGAAATAGAAATAGGGACAGTAGGTATTTCAAGTGTTTCAAAAACCATTTCTAGGGTTCTAATCTAGTTCCATCTTCATTCAAACCACTTTCAATCACCACAAAACTAATCTAATCCTACCATACACCTTCTTAGGGTGTCATGGGTTCCTAATCATCAAAACCAAGTAGATCTAACAAGGATCTAACCAAAAATCACTTCTAGGGCTTGTATGATCAAAAGTTTACAAAAATAAAGTGGTATAAGTTAATGCATGTATGAGATCTTGCAAGAAAAATATATAAACATAGTAATAACTTTGTAAAAATTATGAAATGAGTTTTGTAAACTTACTTGTAAGATTAATGAAGTTTTGGAGATGAAAACCTAATAATCCTTGAGTTTTTATTTCAAAACTCTAACAAGGATGCTATAAGAACAAGATTTACACTAAGATCTTGGAAAAACTTTGGTTCTTGCTTGCTTTCTTCCTTGTGGCCGTGGGTCAATAAGAGAAAAAGAGAGAAAGAAAACCTTTTTGCTAGTTGAAAAATGAGGTAAGAAGTCTTGTAAGGTTTTTAAGTATTATTGGTTATTATTATTATTATATTTAGTTAGTGTATAACATTAATGAAGAAGGAGTGTGTAAGTAAAAGGTGTAAGTGATTGGAGAGGGGGGGGGGGGGGGGGGGCGGCAAAGTCAAGGGGGGGGGAAAGTAATGGAAGACTTTTGTGACTTGTATTATTTTGTGTATATTTGTAGTTTTAAAATGTACCGGGTACCGGGTTAACTAAAAATAAATTTTAACGGAGTTAACCGGGTCATAATAAAGTTATAAAAATTATAAAAATAGGTTGGGTAAAATTATTGGGTGTTTAGATAATTATAGTTTAAATTCTACGAAAACCGTCGAAGTTTTAATAAACTTAAGTTAATAATTAGAATAAATATCCAAAATACCGGGTAAATTAATATTATAATTTTTATATTATAAAAATGAATATAAAAAATATATTGGAATCATAATCGGGAGTGTTGGACGTGTTAGTCACATTATTGGTCGCGTGTTAGTGTTTATTTAGAAATAAACATACGTAAATCGTTAATTGTACCAAAAGTATTAATTTATTTATCCTACGAGTGGAATAGTATGCAAGTGTCATAATGATAATATGAAGACTATTTCTAGTCCGTACGAAGTGTCCCAATGATAATGCATGAATTCGCTCTTGAACCAATACGGTTACGCGAATTTGAACACTCGTAAACTAAATTTACGATGACATGAATAATGCACGTGAATAGTGGTTTTCTCTCAGAAATGAATAGTGTCAAGTGAATAGTAAAATTTCTGAATATGTCTCGGAATGTCAAATTGACCTCAAAAATGATGAATAGTGATCGATGAATAGTAAATGATGAATAGTAACTTGTGAATAGTAAATTGTCGAGGTTTGGAAAATGACCAGAAATTACGAGTTGTGACAGTCTTCCCCACTAACAGGAACTTCGTCCCGAAGTTCAGTTTTGGTTGGTCTCTGAAGTTTATTTGGTAAAAAGACGTGGATACTTGAGTTGCATTTGGTTTTCCAGTTCCCAAGTAAATTCGGGTCCTTTTCAAGAATTCCAGCGAACTTTCACGATAGGAATTTGACTTTGCTTCAACCGTTCGACCTCATGGTCCATGATTTCTATTGGTTATTACCAAGTCTACGTTTGTCTCAGGGTTGGATTCCTTTCCAAATGGGATTATGATTGACTAATCTGAAAGTCATTTCCTGGGATTTGAATAGGTGAAACATAGTTGTGTAATCCGGCTGTTCCTTAACAAGGCTCAAGTCTGACGGCCACTAGGCCTACTCTGTCTGAACTATTAAGTGGTCCCGTGTATATCGGTTTTAACTTTCCAAATCTCTCCGAATAATATCATGCCTTTCCTAGGCAGAACTTTCAACATGATCTGTGTAACACCCCCAAAATCGGGTCCAGCGGAAGCATACATGCAGCTGGGGTGTAACTCAATTGATATCACAATACAAGTACAAAAATGGTTTTCACTTTAGTCATTTAGAATAAAATTGTTAAATCAAAAATGTTGAATTTACATCGTTAAAAGTTGTGCGGAAGTAGGCCCTTAAAAGTAGTTTAAAACGGTCCCCATATAAATAATCAGAGTCTTCTATGACCATGCCATGCCCTGCCAAAACCTCCTGTAGCGTGCCATAGATTAAAACCTGAAAATACATGCTAAAGTGTCAACACGAGGTTGGTGAGTTCATAGAGTTTGTTTAACAAATAATGCCTATAGAGAAATGATCGCCCAGCAAAGGCATTGTAAATCCACTCAGTTACAAGTCCTGCCATAAGAGACTTGTAACCTGTGTGTTTACAACCCACTGCCAAATGTGTTAAAGTCTACGGAAACAAAAGTAATATGTGGACCAATAATCAAAGATAAGTGTAGTTTGACCAATACATTTGGTTATGTGACCAATTCATTCGGTATGTGACCAATTCATTCGGTCGTATTACCCGTACATTCGGTTATGTGACCCGTTCATTTGGTCATGTATGTACATAGTGGAAAAGCCGGTTCATTCGGTTAAGTGTGCATAATAGTGGAAAAATCTTGGGTCCAAAGGTAAAAAGGATTAAGTGTGATGCAATTGAATATACACTACCTTCGAATGAGTAAGAAATTCATAAATGGAGCAAGTAAATGTTTGACTAAGCATGTAGCAAAAACCAATTAAATCAAGTATACATTTAGATGGAAATGAGCATGTATTCTCCCCCAAAACCGTTATAGAACAAGTTAAAATAGTAGGGGCTATGACTCACCTGGTGCGATAGCTACGATGACAAGAATGGATACACTGAAATGAGGTTCGATCTCTAACCGCAACCTAATATGAGTAATAACGATCTACCTTAGATCATGACATAATGAAATGAATGCACGTGCACATGATGCCTATACCACTCGTAACTTGTAGAAATACTTGTTGATATCAAAATATTCATTTTCCAAACCTTGGGAAAATATGGCAATTTAGAAAATAATCTAGCCGAAATCTATATATATATCGTATATATATAAGTATTAGTATTGATATCCTCGATTTGAAATCTTCCACATAACGTCTTAAAACCATGAAAATATACTTGAAATCACTAATACTTTATTAGTTATGAATTTGGGTACTTGGGTATTATTTCTAGAAATATAAGTTACTACGTAGTGGTATATTATTTTTGTACAAAAGCTGTCAAAACAATATTTATTTTGCCGTTACTGAAACGTGAATATCTTTGTCGTCGTAAGTCCGTTTTACTCGTTCTTTATATCCACGGAATCGTGAGATAAAATACTAGCATATTTTTGATAAGTCGGGATGGCTAGATTTAGTTTACGCCTCGAAACTGTCGTGACCACTGTTCATCAGCAAGGTTTTTCAGAAAAATAGTTTTCGTCGTTAAATTCGGAAAAATCATATCTCCTTCGTTATTAACTCGTTTTAATCCGTTCTTTCGCCCACGGCTTCGTTTTTGAAAGTATTTTCTAAAAATATTATCAAAAGTTACTGTGTAAATTCGGAGTTTTCTGGGTGAACCAAAATAGGACAGCATGTATTTTTATTTGTTCAAAAACCATTTTCAAGGTTTCAATCTAGTTTCTACTTCAACCAAACCACTTTCAATCACCACAAAACTAGTCTAATCCTACCATACACCTTCTTAGGGTGTCATGGGTTCCTAAACATCATAAACCAAGTAGATCTAACAAGGATCTAACCATAAACACTTTCTAGGTTTCAAAAGTTATAAGTTTGTAAAATAAAGTGGTATAAGCTATCAAATGCATAAGATCTTGTATAAAAACCATATGAACATAATAAGAACTTGATAAAATTAGGAAAATTAGTTTGACATACTTACTTGAAAGATTAGTGGACTAGTGGAGATGAAAAACTTGCAAAACCTTATGTTTTAACTTCAAAACTCTAACAAGAAATACTAAATAACCTAGCTTATCACTTGATCTTGGAAAAATTTATGTTTCTTCTTGTTGTTCTTGTGATGGCCGGTCATAGAGAGGAGAGGAAAAAGAGAATAAGTTTTCTAGTTTTGATTTTGTATGAAATGAGAAATAATATCAAAGTCTAGTTTATGTATTATTGCCTTTAGGAGACAAGATCCACTTTTTGTGGAAACCACAAAGGGGGGGGCGGCATTTTGGTGAGAAAAAGGGAAGAAATGAGATTGTATAATAATTTTGTAAGACTTTTGTGTTTATTAGGTAGATATTATTAGTTTTAGGAGATACCGGGTACCGAGTTAACTAGAAATAAATCGTAACGAGACAAACAAAAATATAATGAATTTGTAAAATTGTAAAATAATATTCCTGATGAGAATCGGGTGTTAAAATAATTATCGGGTTGAAATATCGCAAACCGACGGAGTTTTAAGCTCCGGCGGTATAATATAGCAATTGATTTGAAAACACCGGGTAAATTAATAATATAATTTTTATATTATAAGAATGAGTATAAAAATATATTGGGATCATAGTCGGGAGTGTCGGACGTGTTATTCTCGTTTATAGTTCGCGTATTAGTGTTTATTTAAAATAAACATACGTAATTCGTTAATTATATTAAAAATATAATTTGAATACCCTACGAGTGGAATAGTATGCAAGTGCCATAATAATGATATGCGGACTATTTCTAGTCCGTATGAAATGTCTCAATGATAATGCATGAATTCGCACCCGAACCAATACGATTACGCGAATTTTGAATACCCGTAAACTAAGTTTACGATGACATGAGTAATGCACGTGAATAGTGGTTTTCTCTCGGGAATGAATAGTGTCAAGTGAATAGTAAAATTTCCGAATGTTTCTCGAAATGTCAAATTGACCTAAAAAACGATGAATAGTAAAATGATGAATAGTAAATGGTGAATAGTATCTTGTGAATAGTAACTTGTCGAGGGTTGGAAAATGACCGGAAATTACGAGTTGTGACAGTCTTCCCTTCTAACAGGAACTTCGTCCCGAAGTTCAGTTTGTGTAAGTCTCTAGAATGGTATTGGTGAAAAGATGGTGATATTTGAGAATTTCAGCGAACTTCCACGATAGGAATTCGACTCTGCTTTAACCGTTCGACCTAACAGTCCATGATTTCTAGTGGTCCTCTTACAAGGTTTAGGTTTGTCGTTGGGTTGGATTCCTTCCAATGGAATCATAAGTGACTAATCTGAAAGTCGTTTCCTGGGTTTGAATAGGCGAACCATAGTTGTGTAATCCGGCCGTTCTTTAACAAGGCTCAAGTCTGATGGCCACTAGGCCTACTCTGTTTGAAATATTACGTGGTTCAGTGTATATCAGTTTTAACTTTCCAAATTTTTCCGAATAATATCATGCCTTTCCTAGGCAGAACTTTCACCATGATCTGACTACCAATTTGAAGTTTTAATGGTTTACAACTTATAGAGTTTGTAATTGATTCTTGACTTGTAGGAAATTTCTGGTCATTTCATGAATGCCTACTAGACTAGTGAGCTAGGATTTTCAAATTTCGATTCGTCAATGGATGTTGGCACTTCGACCATAGAGTGCGTCAAATGGTGTAGTCTCTAAGCTCGTGTGGTAACTATTGTTATAAAGGAATCTGAATTATGGCAAATGGTTAATCCAACCATTTCTAGAGTCAATCACTCATGCTTTGAGTATATCTTCCTATGTTTGAATCGTTCTCTAATTTCTGACCATTGGTCTACAGATGATAGGCGGTGTAGTTCCAAAAGAATCTTAATGGAATCGCTAGGAGCTTGTGGTGATAAAAGATAGAATATTCATTAGATCGGAATTCATTAATAGTACATGAAACTTATACGATAGAACGTAGAATTAAACACAAAAGAAGTACAACACTAGAGAGTTTAGGTTTTATTTATATACAAGGTAGGAGTTCTCTTTTTAACATTGACATCGTTGTTGTTTTCCTGATGAGCTTCGCATTTCAACGAACTCTTCCTCCATTCTGGTTCCTCAACTCTGGGCATTCACTCTTGAAGTGTCCAATTACTCCACACTCATGGCAGGTTACCGTGACTTTCTGATGCATTACGAGGGTGGGAGTCTTGCAATCCTTGGCTTTGTGTCCGACCTTTTGGCAGTTTCCACATTGAGTGGGGCAAGGTCCTTTGTGATGAAACTGACACTTGTTGCACTTAGGTAAAGTACCTGCATATCCTTTCTTTCCACTTGGCTCCGCAACGTAGGCCCTAACCACTTCATGTTGTTTGTTTGGCTGCCATACTTGATCGTCTCCTTGGTTGTCATCCCTTTTCCTCTTGTTTTCGTTGTTGTTGTTGACAGTAGTTTCTTGCTTCATCACTTGAGCCATAAGCTTTTGAGACATTCTGATAGCTTCCTCCAGTGTGTCTGATTTAGAAGCAATTACGTTCCCACTGATGTTGTGCGGTAGTCCACCGATGAAATTTTCTAGCAGCTTTTCGTTATCTGAAACCATAGTTGGACATAGCACAGCCAACTCCTGAAACCTTCGGATATATGCCTCGATATCATTACCTACTGTCACTAGCTTATAAAACTCTGTTTCCAACTTCTGCACCTCAGTACGAGGGCAAAACTTATCAGTCATCAATTTCTTGAATTGCTCCCAGGTGAGCTTGTAGGCATTTTCCATACCCATCGGTTGAGCATAAGAATTCCACCATGACATAGCTTCATCCAAAAGCATGCCAGTAGCAAATTTTACCTTGCTGACATCAGGACAGTTGCACATGAGGAACACATTCTCAGTCTTTTCGAACCAGCGAATCAAAGCAACCGCTCCTTCAGTGCCCTTAAACTTGATGGGATCACTAATCTTAAAATTTTTCCAAGTACATTCACGCCTATTATCGGATTGTCCATCTGTTCCTGTCTGTAAAGCGGTTTCAGCAGCCCTTGCAGCTACCTCAGCTCTCTCGATCTCTAGAGCTTCGGCGATACTATCCTTAACCAATTTCCGAATAACAGCAGGTGTCATAGTTGGAGTAGCTTTAACTTTCCTTGGCGGCATAGCTCTTCAAAACGAGAAAAGAAGGGTGAGACATAATTAAGACGTTTCCTAGTAGTAGATGTACGAGAGTGGGTTATCGTAGAATGAAAGGTTGATGTTGCGATATGACAAGTTGACGTGGCTCGAATGGTTTTGTGATATCCTGAGATTTTCGTTGATTTTTAAATGGTCATAATGTACCTAGGGATCCTCCTTATATATGGTATGGAAAGTCTTTCCTAGGGAGGTCATTGATAATATCCACTTATCAATATTGGGAGTAATGAGTGATAAATGACATAGGGATCTATAGAGTATCACCTAATTCCTTATATATATGGGGATGGTGAAGGGAAATAATAATGATGGTGAGAAGGGAAAAGACTGTGACATCCGCGACATAATGAGATTGTGATGAAAGTAAGTACGCACACATGAATAAAACATTTGGAAAATGAGTTGAGAATTTATTCCAGACAAAAATTTTATTATAACCATTCTTAGTGTTTCAAAATTCATTTCTGAGTCGGATATAGGTAGTCAGCCTATGTCCCACTATCCCGGGTTGAATATAGGTGACTAGTCTATATTCCACCGAGGTTCCATGAATTTTGAAATACTCAGCTCAGTTATACTACCAAGACGTACAGAAAGACAAAAGCAAGTGACCAAACTCGAGGTCAAATGATGAAACTATACAAAGAAGAACATGACGCGGTGACATATACGATACATGAGCATGCTTATATGAAAGAAAATGATAGTAATCTACTAGAATAAGTGAATATAATATGCCAGATAATGAGACACAAATCTCATCACCTAAGTCAACAACAAACCACAAGTGAGGCATCATCTTGGCAGGCAGGCACGTGACGGTCATAGGGTTAAGTTTTCCGTAAAAGTAGCTATAGTCTAGGTTTTAAAAACACTTAGTTCGCTATAGCCAAAGCTCTGATACCAATCTGTAACACCCCCAAAATCGGGTCCAGCGGAAGCATACATGCAGCTGGGGTGTAACTCAATTGATATCACAATACAAGTACAAAAATGGTTTTCACTTTAGTCATTTAGAATAAAATTGTTAAATCAAAAATGTTGAATTTACATCGTTAAAAGTTGTGCGGAAGTAGGCCCTTAAAAGTAGTTTAAAACGGTCCCCATATAAATAATCAGAGTCTTCTATGACCATGCCATGCCCTGTCAAAACCTCCTGTAGCGTGCCATAGATTAAAACCTGAAAATACATGCTAAAGTGTCAACACGAGGTTGGTGAGTTCATAGAGTTTGTTTAACAAATAATGCCTATAGAGAAATGATCGCCCAGCAAAGGCATTGTAAATCCACTCAGTTACAAGTCCCGCCATAAGAGACTTGTAACCTGTGTGTTTACAACCCACTGCCAAATGTGTTAAAGTCTACGGAAACAAAAGTAATATGTGGACCAATAATCAAAGATAAGTGTAGTTTGACCAATACATTTGGTTATGTGACCAATTCATTCGGTATGTGACCAATTCATTCGGTCGTATTACCCGTACATTCGGTTATGTGACCCGTTCATTTGGTCATGTATGTACATAGTGGAAAAGCCGGTTCATTCGGTTAAGTGTGCATAATAGTGGAAAAATCTTGGGTCCAAAGGTAAAAAGGATTAAGTGTGATGCAATTGAATATACACTACCTTCGAATGAGTAAGAAATTCATAAATGGAGCAAGTAAATGTTTGACTAAGCATGTAGCAAAAACCAATTAAATCAAGTATACATTTAGATGGAAACGAGCATGTATTCTCCCCCAAAACCGTTATAGAACAAGTTAAAATAGTAGGGGCTATGACTCACCTGGTGCGATAGCTACGATGACAAGAATGGATACACTGAAATGAGGTTCGATCTCTAACCGCAACCTAATATGAGTAATAACGATCTACCTTAGATCATGACATAATGAAATGAATGCACGTGCACATGATGCCTATACCACTCGTAACTTGTAGAAATACTTGTTGATATCAAAATATTCATTTTCCAAACCTTGGGAAAATATGGCAATTTAGAAAATAATCTAGCCGAAATCTATATATATATCGTATATATATAAGTATTAGTATTGATATCCTCGATTTGAAATCTTCCACATAACGTCTTAAAACCATGAAAATATACTTGAAATCACTAATACTTTATTAGTTATGAATTTGGGTACTTGGGTATTATTTCTAGAAATATAAGTTACTACGTAGTGGTATATTATTTTTGTACAAAAGCTGTCAAAACAATATTTATTTTGCCGTTACTGAAACGTGAATATCTTTGTCGTCGTAAGTCCGTTTTACTCGTTCTTTATATCCACGGAATCGTGAGATAAAATACTAGCATATTTTTGATAAGTCGGGATGGCTAGATTTAGTTTACGCCTCGAAACTGTCGTGACCACTGTTCATCAGCAAGGTTTTTCAGAAAAATAGTTTTCGTCGTTAAATTCGGAAAAATCATATATCCTTCGTTATTAACTCGTTTTAATCCGTTCTTTCGCCCACGGCTTCGTTTTTTAAAGTATTTTCTAAAAATATTATCAAAAGTTACTGTGTAAATTCGGAGTTTTCTGGGTGAACCAAAATAGGACAGCATGTATTTTTATTTGTTCAAAAACCATTTTCAAGGTTTCAATCTAGTTTCTACTTCAACCAAACCACTTTCAATCACCACAAAACTAGTCTAATCCTACCATACACCTTCTTAGGGTGTCATGGGTTCCTAAACATCATAAACCAAGTAGATCTAACAAGGATCTAACCATAAACACTTTCTAGGTTTCAAAAGTTATAAGTTTGTAAAATAAAGTGGTATAAGCTATCAAATGCATAAGATCTTGTATAAAAACCATATGAACATAATAAGAACTTGATAAAATTAGGAAAATTAGTTTGACATACTTACTTGAAAGATTAGTGGACTAGTGGAGATGAAAAACTTGCAAAACCTTATGTTTTAACTTCAAAACTCTAACAAGAAATACTAAATAACCTAGCTTATCACTTGATCTTGGAAAAATTTATGTTTCTTCTTGTTGTTCTTGTGATGGCCGGTCATAGAGAGGAGAGGAAAAAGAGAATAAGTTTTCTAGTTTTGATTTTGTATGAAATGAGAAATAATATCAAAGTCTAGTTTATGTATTATTGCCTTTAGGAGACAAGATCCACTTTTTGTGGAAACCACAAAGGGGGGGGGGGCGGCATTTTGGTGAGAAAAAGGGAAGAAATGAGATTGTATAATAATTTTGTAAGACTTTTGTGTTTATTAGGTAGATATTATTAGTTTTAGGAGATACCGGGTACCGAGTTAACTAGAAATAAATCGTAACGAGACAAACAAAAATATAATGAATTTGTAAAATTGTAAAATAATATTCCTGATGAGAATCGGGTGTTAAAATAATTATCGGGTTGAAATATCGCAAACCGACGGAGTTTTAAGCTCCGGCGGTATAATATAGCAATTGATTTGAAAACACCGGGTAAATTAATAATATAATTTTTATATTATAAGAATGAGTATAAAAATATATTGGGATCATAGTCGGGAGTGTCGGACGTGTTATTCTCGTTTATAGTTCGCGTATTAGTGTTTATTTAAAATAAACATACGTAATTCGTTAATTATATTAAAAATATAATTTGAATACCCTACGAGTGGAATAGTATGCAAGTGCCATAATAATGATATGCGGACTATTTCTAGTCCGTATGAAATGTCTCAATGATAATGCATGAATTCGCACCCGAACCAATACGATTACGCGAATTTTGAATACCCGTAAACTAAGTTTACGATGACATGAGTAATGCACGTGAATAGTGGTTTTCTCTCGGGAATGAATAGTGTCAAGTGAATAGTAAAATTTCCGAATGTTTCTCGAAATGTCAAATTGACCTCAAAAACGATGAATAGTAAAATGATGAATAGTAAATGGTGAATAGTATCTTGTGAATAGTAACTTGTCGAGGGTTGGAAAATGACCGGAAATTACGAGTTGTGACAATCTGGCTACCAATTCGAGGTTTTAATGGTTTACAACTCATAGAATTTGTAATTGATCCTTGACTTGTAGGAAATTTCTGGTTATTTCATGAATGCCTATTGGAATAGTGAGTTCGGCTTTTTCCGAGTTTGGTTCGTCAATAGATGATCAGTGCTTTTTCGGATTTATAATGTAATATGGATAATATATGTTGCTGAACTCTGTCAGAACTCAAATCTTATATGTCAGCTGGTCGATTCTAAAATGAATCTTAAATAGTCCAATATACTTAAAGGTTCAATCTCTCGTGTTACCAAAATCATATCATGCCTCTCCAAGGCAAAGCTTTCAACTTAGCTCGTTCTTTCACGTGAATCTGGTTAGTTTACTGTTCAAGGATACCCAATCCATATGATGTGCGTCATGTATCAACCTAACTTCTACCAGTTTCTCATTGCTTGTAAATGGTTCTTGACTTGTGAAATTTCCTTTGTTGTTCCATAGTTTAGTTCTAGACCAGTGAATTTAACTTTCCGATTTCGGTCTGTAAATGGGTAATTGGTACTTCGATCATAAAGTGCCTCAATTGATGTAGTCTCTATGCTCGCGCGATAACTATGGTTGTAAAAGAATCCGATTTATGGTAAATGGTTAGTCAAACCATTTCTAGAGTCAATCACTCATACTCTGAGTATAACTTTCCTATGTTTGAATCGTTCTCTTGTTCTGACCATCGGTCTGAGGATAGTAGGCGGTGTTTACATCTAAATGGGGTTCCGAAGGAAGTCTTAAAATGATAGCTAGAAGTCTGAGGTGATTCGATCACCTTTATCAGGAACAATTGAAATAGGTACAATAAATCTGGTGACTAATTCCACAACGTTACTTCTTTCGAACTTGGCGTTATCTGAATGAGATAGAATATGGGTAGCAGTTTCTTTGATTCCTTGTATTTTGGTCTAACGAATGATAAGACATATGTCTTTCCTTGCCTATTGGTGGTTGTCAGGCAAACTACAAGTCTAGGTATTCAACCAACTTAAGTCTTGAGATAGTTTATCGTGAAATTGTCATCAGGTTGGCAAAATGTATATTCGGGTCTGATTCCTTTCTTGATATGGTAATGAGGTTATCTAGAAGTTCTTGAGAACACAATTCCTTGAGGGAATCTATATCGATATTCATAATTCGAATCAATCATTCTTGGCGTAAATTCACTGCAGGGAAGTTTGCATTTAGATAAGGCCATGTTTAAACAAATCACTTTACAGTATCGGTTAGGAGGCTTGGTTTATTCCTATGGTTTTGCTTAGCGTACTCTCTCAATGTATTCGATCTTGTAGCTCAGTCTAGCTAGTACCTTTAAATAATAGGATTGGACAACCCGGTCAGAGATGGTGGTTCGGATGGTCTCGTGGCATCTTAGAACTGTTGTTGAGCTATAAATTGTCTTGGTGTATACTTCTAGTCTAGGTTAGTAGTTTCGTAACCCTTTTATTGTTTTTCTTGTATCGAGGAATCCTCCTAGTATTTAATATGGGAAGTCTCTCATAAAGAAATCAATGGAAATTCCAACATAATGACTAAGTGTGTGGCAGGTGGGGTAAGTATCCAGGGAGAGTTTGTCAGAAAAAGATATTTATAAAAGAGTTTACTTGTTTAAAACGCTTTTAAATGAAGATTGTTATTAGCAATACTTTAAAAAGTAACTATTTCCTTCATGGCATAATCCTTCCTGAAGTATACATAGGTGATCAGGCTATGTATAGTTGAGGACTAATGATGCGATGCTTGATTTAGTCAAAATAATATTATTTTTCTCAAAAGTTCTAGATAGTGTTCAACGTTTTGTTTCGAAGAATGGTATTCTAGTCATTTCCTTTCAAAGTAATATAAAAATTGTTTCGCGTAATAATAGTAAATATTTGGCGTAATATCGGAAAAATCAGTTTATAGTACGGTAACAAAACGGCTTATTTTAGAAATTCGGTAAAAACAATTTCCCCATAAGATAGTAAAATAGTTTGAAATAAAACTCGTTGAATGGTTTATTGGATACATGGGTAAATACTATGGGATGGTAATAGTCTACTAATCCGTCAAATACGAAATCGGTCTATTCCCTAAGTAAGACAATGGTATAATGTTGCGAAACGATTAAAGATTGAACGATTGGGATAGAAAATGGAGTAAACGAAAGTTATGGTTATCACAGAAGGTAACAAAAGATAGTCATTGCATTAGATAGGAAAGTGCTTAATATAACTAGGTTACACCGACGTACTTATGGAAAGTACCAAAGAAAGTACAACCCTAGAGGGCTCAAACTATGGTTTTACAACATGAAATGCCTCCTCCAGTTCTGGTCTCTCAACACCGGACATTCACTCTTGAAGTGTCCCACTACTCCATATTCACGGCAGATTACCGTGAGTTCCTGATGCTTTGCGAGGGTGGGAGCCTTGCAGTCCTTGGCTTCATGTCCGACCTTTTGGCATTTCTTACATTGAGAGGGGCAAGATCCTTTGTGATGAAACTGACACTTGTTGCACTCGGGTAATTTACCAATATACCTTTTCTTTTGGCTTGACCCAGCAGCACGGGTCTCCACCACTTGTGGTATCTTAAATGGTTGTTGAGAAGCATTAGCATCCAGATTACCGACCCATTTTCTCTTGTTGTTACTATTGTTTCCTGATGTCTTGTCTTGAATTATGCGTTCCTTTGCTTCGATTGCCATCTGGATAGCTTCAGACATGGCATTGGGTTCCCATGCGATGACCAACATACGAATTTCAGGAGAAAGTCCTCCTATGTACCTTTCAAGTTTCTTGCTTTCCGGCTCATCCATTGCAGAGCCTAGTCGGGCTAAATCATAAAAAGAAGCAGTATACTTAACAACATCATCTCCTACCATGGTAAGGTTTAGTGTTTCCTGTTCAATTGCTTGTAATTCGCTTTTCACACAGAACTTCAAACTCATCATCCTTTTTAGTTTCTCCCAAGAGTGTGAGTAAGCAGCATCAACTCCTACTACCTGGACATACTTAGTCCACCATTTCTGGGCATGCTCTTGAAAAGTGCATGTGGCGAACTTAACTTTGTCTTCCTTACGGCAGTCACCACATTGAAAGATTGTTTCTAATTCTTCGAACCATTTGAGAAATTCCTTTGTGTCTATATTTCCGCTAAAGGAGGAGGGATTACAACCCATAAATTCCACGTGAGTAAGTTCCTTGGTGAGGGCGGTAGTTACGTTCCTGGAAATGAATTGTCCAACAGCGGCTTGCGTCATGCTTGGAGTGGTTTGCTTAAATCTATTTCCATCAAATCATAAGAGTCCATGAGAATCTATATGTAATAAGGATCATCCTATTCATAACACATGAATATAACACATGAAGGTTTCGGTCTATATGGACCAATATCATAGATAGCACAACCATTCCCTTATAGTAGAGTCAATACTTGGTGATTCCGTTTGTTCATCAATCAAAATACTACAGGTTTCTTCGAACTATGCCACACCTCTCGTGGCTAGGGTAATAGTAAAAGCTAGTAAGGATATAAGTCTAGTCTAAAGACTTCCTGTAGTCCTTCTAGGTGAAATCAGGTTTATGGCATCGTAAGGTCGAGATAGTCCTGAAGTGATGTCTGAAGTTGTGCATCGATCAAGTCCTAGATAGTGTAGATTCTAAGCCATTCTTGAGGAACCTGCAGATGTTCCTGTTGAGTCCGTAATCTTGGTATTATCCACAAGGTGTTATCTAATTCGTGGCAAGTGAAAATGGAAAAGGGAAATGACAATAGTGGTATTCTAAAGGATGAGAATAACATTGATGACGATGAAATCCCAGTGATGAGTTAGGAGATAATGGTAATAATAGTGAATGGAATACTACCCTCTTTCGCGCTCTCTCGCGACATCTAAAAGGTAAAGCGGAAGTACGCACTATGGGACGACCAATAGTGTAATAAGTAACCAACGGTGGTGATAGTACCTAAGTAGTAAGCGTCCTACTAGTGAAGGAAAGAAAACATGCTATCTCCCTTGTAATAAGCATCCTAATAAGTCCATTAAAATTAAGTCTGAATACTCTACCAAACGGCATTCTATGTATAGGCTGAATGAGAACCTTGCTCTTATGACAATTCAATAGTGCTAATGATGGTGTAAGTACAGCTGGTGGTATAATGGTAGTGGAAGATGGCAAGGCATCTTCAATGTCGGAATCCGACGAAAGGATAACAGCGTGGGTATTTGAAGACATGTCACTAGTGAACCAGGTCAAAATAATCATATATATATATATATATATATATATATATATATATATATATATATATATATATATATATATATATATATATATGAGTATGGGTATGAATAACTCGTACAGTGTGTGCGTAAAGCAACATGTATAGTGAATATGCACCTATGATGAAATGATGAGATGCTATTATGATGTGGTTATAGTCTAGGGTCCATGATACATCCTAGTTCGCTATAACCTTAGCTCTGATGCCAATCTGTCACACCCCCAAAATACCTGTTTTTAGCAGCGGAATGGAATACCTGGGGGTGACTGTCATAGCACCATAGTTACAGTTATATTGAACGACCTAAAGTGTCGTTTAGAAAATACAGCGTTTGATCATTAAAACATTCAGAGTTTACAAAGCTTAGGTCCCAAAGAGTTTGCCAATATGGTTAAAATAAGTTCAACAAGATCAAACGTTTCATAAGTGCAGAAAATATGGTGAGACGCGTCGACTCCGCGACTCCATGAAGGTCCAAATGTATGCAACATGAGCTACCTTAATAACCTGAGAAATACATTGCGAAAAACGGTCAACATAAAGTTGGTGAATAATCATAGGTTTATAAGTTAAATCGTATGTACAATAGCCACAAGTAAAGTAAAGTACTAAAATGTCAAAAGTGCTACATTGTCTCTTAAGCTCATGGCACCGAAGCTCGACGTACTAAAATTGGCCCCAAAGGAGTGTTTATCAGGCACTCTAAATATTCAGACATGAAATGCATTCGTTTTCCTTATGGAGCAACCCAAACACGAATGAAGGAGTCACCCTCGATAGATCTATCCACTCACTCTCGCTTGGCAATATAATTAACGGTCCATGATAATAAAGGGGACTTGAAGTGATAGTACTAACAACTTAAGCAATGTATGGAATTTAATACTTGGGCATGTACATAAATAATTGTGCAATGTATTCTCCCCCGTGGGATTAAAATCAAATAAGTACTAAAAACGGGGCTATGAGAACTCACCTGGAGTGATAGTACAAAGATGGCACAACGATGGTAAAGTAATCGGGACAATGAGGCGCGAACACTAGCCGCAACCTAAATGAATAATCGTGATCTAATTTAGATCATGCCGTGATGTAATGAATGCACATGCACATGATACCTATACCACTCGTAATTTGGAAATACTAGTTATCGTCATAGTAAAATAGTTTCCATACTTAGGAAAAATAGGTCCATTTAAAGAAGTATATAACTTGTCATATTAACTAGTACGAAAAAGTTAGCGTTACAATCCTCGTATCGAAAACCTTAAAATAACGTCGTTAAGTCGTATAAATATTCCCTTGGGTCATACTTATTCATTTGTTAAGAATATAGTCATTAGTAACGTTTCTAGAAAATATACCATTTAGTACGTACGTTATTATTTTTATTTGTGACCAAATATATATATATATAGTTTTGACGATGTTAAAACGGGTATAACTCGGTCGTTTTAGGCTCGTTTTCCTTGTTCTTTATGTCCACGGATTCATTTTTGTGTATACTAGTATATTTTTGATAACTCGGCTTCTCTAAGTTACGTTTAATGCCTCGATTTACACGACGAAATCTGCCAAACAGCAAGCAGTTTTTACTAAAATAGTTTTCGTCGTTAAATTTGCAAAAAATCATATCTCCTTCGTTATAAACTCGTTTTAATCCATTCTTTCGCCTAAAGTTTCGTTTTTGAAAGTATTTTCTAAATCTTTGGTCAAAAATTAGCCATCAACCACTGATTTTCCCACGAAATAGAAATAGGGACAGTAGGTATTTCAAGTGTTTCAAAAACCATTTCTAGGGTTCTAATCTAGTTCCATCTTCATTCAAACCACTTTCAATCACCACAAAACTAATCTAATCCTACCATACACCTTCTTAGGGTGTCATGGGTTCCTAATCATCAAAACCAAGTAGATCTAACAAGGATCTAACCAAAAATCACTTCTAGGGCTTGTATGATCAAAAGTTTACAAAAATAAAGTGGTATAAGTTAATGCATGTATGAGATCTTGCAAGAAAAATATATAAACATAGTAATAACTTTGTAAAAATTATGAAATGAGTTTTGTAAACTTACTTGTAAGATTAATGAAGTTTTGGAGATGAAAACCTAATAATCCTTGAGTTTTTATTTCAAAACTCTAACAAGGATGCTATAAGAACAAGATTTACACTAAGATCTTGGAAAAACTTTGGTTCTTGCTTGCTTTCTTCCTTGTGGCCGTGGGTCAATAAGAGAAAAAGAGAGAAAGAAAACCTTTTTGCTAGTTGAAAAATGAGGTAAGAAGTCTTGTAAGGTTTTTAAGTATTATTGGTTATTATTATTATTATATTTAGTTAGTGTATAACATTAATGAAGAAGGAGTGTGTAAGTAAAAGGTGTAAGTGATTGGAGAGGGGGGGGGGGGCGGCAAAGTCAAGGGGGGGGGGAAAGTAATGGAAGACTTTTGTGACTTGTATTATTTTGTGTATATTTGTAGTTTTAAAATGTACCGGGTACCGGGTTAACTAAAAATAAATTTTAACGGAGTTAACCGGGTCATAATAAAGTTATAAAAATTATAAAAATAGGTTGGGTAAAATTATTGGGTGTTTAGATAATTATAGTTTAAATTCTACGAAAACCGTCGAAGTTTTAATAAACTTAAGTTAATAATTAGAATAAATATCCAAAATACCGGGTAAATTAATATTATAATTTTTATATTATAAAAATGAATATAAAAAATATATTGGAATCATAATCGGGAGTGTTGGACGTGTTAGTCACATTATTGGTCGCGTGTTAGTGTTTATTTAGAAATAAACATACGTAAATCGTTAATTGTACCAAAAGTATTAATTTATTTATCCTACGAGTGGAATAGTATGCAAGTGTCATAATGATAATATGAAGACTATTTCTAGTCCGTACGAAGTGTCCCAATGATAATGCATGAATTCGCTCTTGAACCAATACGGTTACGCGAATTTGAACACTCGTAAACTAAATTTACGATGACATGAATAATGCACGTGAATAGTGGTTTTCTCTTGGAAAAGAATAGTGTCAAGTGAATAGTAAAATTTCTGAATATGTCTCGGAATGTCAAATTGACCTCAAAAACGATGAATAGTGATCGATGAATAGTAAATGATGAATAGTAACTTGTGAATAGTAAATTGTCGAGGTTTGGAAAATGACCGGAAATTACGAGTTGTGACACTCTAGGACTAAACACATAGAAATACGTCACCATTTTCTTAGGGATAATGTACAAAAAGGAAATATATCTATAGAAAAGGTTGCATCAGAAGACAACATTGCGGATATATTCACAAAACCCCTTAAGCGCGAATTATTCAACCACTTGCGTTTAGGATTAGGAATGATGGAACAAGTTGACTAAATTATATTGAATTAATACAAATTTATACTTGCATAAAATTTATTTTTCTTCCATTTCATGTTTTCTGAGTCTAGGAATCTATTTCGCACAAAACTAAAGATTGAGAAGATTTATTTTCTTTGCATAAACCTTTTTGTAAAACTCAATCAATTTTCTATAAAAATTATTCTCACAATCTAGGAATCACATGAAGATCATTTTCCTTGCATTGTTGACTAATTCTAAAAACATTGTCTTTCAAAATCATGCATAAACTCTCACGTAAATTGTCAAGGTATATAATCTAATATATGTCTTTTACATTCATGATTGAGCAAAAATTGAATAAAGGAGATCATTTGGATTGTTTCTTAGGATCGTTATTTCTTTTTGCATCTAGGAGTCGAAACAATCACAACTCCACATTTGTTGCATATAGACACTCACTAGGACAAATTCACTAATAATGGTGTCATCTTAATCCATCACTAGCTTTTCACTCACTAATTGCCTTTGTCTTTAATCTAAGATAGATGCCTTAGGAAGTTTAAGTGATCTTGCCCTTACTTATCTCCCCTTGCTTATTATGTGTTGATTAATTGCTCTTTTGCCTATGTGTTATTGCATGCATGCTATATCTTGATTAGATTAGATTCTATATTGCCTAAGGGAATTGAACTTGCTTGAACTCTAATCCAAACACACAACCTTTCTGCAAATTTTCTGCCAAAAACCCAATTCTGGCAACCTGGAAATCACCAGATGGACGGCCCCCTTAATTTTGTAAGGCGGCCCCCTTAATCATTAAGGGGAACGCCCCCTAATTAAGGGGACCGGCCATCTGATGGTCAGGTTTACATAATCTTTTCTGCTTTTTAGCCCATTTCAACCTACATTTCCCAATTTTCACCAACACAATTTGTCCTAATCTCCCAAATAAACTTTATCCATCCATAAACACACAAATCTTACACTATAAATAACCCCAATCCTCAAAAGTCTTCACTCATCACTTCATGGCCTCTCCAAACAAACCAAAACCAAAAGCCTCTAGGCTTGCAAGAATGACGGAGAAACCCGTTTGGCGAAAGAAAAGCCCTCGAAACAAATCCATCATAACAAACGAAGTTGGTAATCACTCAACACCACAAACCACTTACTTCCCAAACTTTCCACCAAACTCACAAGGACATTCATTTGATCCTCTTTACAAACCATAAAACATTGGCCAAACTTCTTCCTTCATGCCAAACCACTCACCTCATCCTCCAATCACTTGTAATGATCCATACAAGTTTGATCAACCATCCCACTACAACTCCAACTACACAAACCCAATTCATCCATATCAACACAATGACTTTTTCCACATTACCACGGAAAAGCAAAACTTCCGTGATGAAATATCACAAATCCATGATCTTCGTGATCTCAATGCCATACATCTTGCATAATGCAACAAAGGGCAACCTCCATCATCTCCCTACAACAATTGCCTTCCTCACTCTCTCAACTTGGATCAAGTTACAAACCACACTCACTATTACCCTTGTTGCATCTTTCTCCAAAAACAAATCCTTTACTTGAGTGAAGATATTTCTTGGATTGAATATCTCCTCACTCGACCTCATCCCATTCCACCCCTAACACGATACAATATCGTAAGGGCCACCTCTTCCGCTCCATACCCCACTCCATATCCTTCTTCATCTAACAACTAAGCTTTATGCTTATGTTATCCTTCAAGCTAATAAAACAATCAACCATGAGTTGCAAGCAAGTCCAAGTGTTCTTTCTAGGCAATATAGGACTATGTCTTTTCTTTTGTTTTATTATGATTAATATGCCTTAAGCATATTAAATGTTGTAATGCTTTCTATGATGCTTGAATGAATCTATTTTTTTATTGCTTTGCATGTATATGTGCCTTGTTCTCTTCTAATATTTTATGTAGCCAAGATCTCCATAGCTCATTCCCTTGGTGCTCTCAAATGAGGGGGAGTACACATCAAGGGGGAGCTTTAACCTTTTTGATTTTACAAAAAGGGGGAGAAGAGAATGTTAAACTCTAAATTCTTGTCTAAAAATTATTTTTTAGGCCTAATGAGTTTAAGGTTTTGTAATCATCAAAAAGGGGGAGATTGTTGACATAAATAATGTCTTAAAACATTGTTAGCATAATTAACAATGTCTCTATGTTTTGATAATTAAAAAGCCTTAAACTCATTAATCTGAAACTTATGACGTAAACAAGTTTTTAGTGCTTAATACTTGTCTTTGATTCCATATCACTTAAGGTATGAATAAACAAAGGGTTTATTACATTTCATGATCAAAGGAAATTTCTCTAATCACTAGATTTTTTATAAAATGCATTAAACATCTTATATCTTTTACAAAATTATTTTTGGAATTAAAAGAATATGTTTAATTCATTATAAATATTTGATTTCAAATTTCCAACCAAAAATGGCAAATTCTATCCAGAAAAATATTCCTCACTAAAAGACAAGAAAAACCAACGTTCTGAAGGGGTGGCCCCCTTAATTCCTTAGGCGGTCCCCTTAATCATTAAGGGGACCGGCTACTAATTAAGGGGACCGGCCACGCTCCAGAACAGTATTTTTCTCCCATATAAATACTGGTTCACTCCTCAAAATTTTCTCACCTTTTGCACTTCTAAACTTTCTGATCTAGATCCATATCTCTATTCTCTTATCCTTTGATCATAAGTGTATAATTCTTTGTTTCAAAGTGATCCAAACTTCATCCTCTCAAGTGCAAGAGAAGAATACTTCTATCCTTCAAGACAAGAAGTGTTACAACTTGTTGTGATCTCCACATCCAAGTTGTTGGTGCATCAACAAAGATCATTTACATTATTCTTTGTAAAGATTGTTGTGAATATTTGATTGTAGATAGTTGTACTAGATATAGATTGTGTGATTAGTTAGTAGCTTGGTGTGAAGAAGAAAAGTTAGGAACTAGATTGGTGTGAAGAAGATAGGTGTGGAGTAGTTAGTTGTGAAGTAGATTGATTTGAAGAAGTTGTGACTTAGGTGTGACGAAGTTGTGGTGTCAAAATTGGTATGTAAATTGGTGTGTAAATTGGCGTGTACGGTTTTCTCCGCCATAAGGGAGCTTGTTGATATAGTGAAGAAAACTCTCGAGTTAGGTGCTCGGGGAGTGGAGTAGGGCAAGGAAGGTGTCCTTGTAGCCGAACCACTATAAATCTCTTGTCTCGCGGTTCGATCTTTCCATCTCTTACTTATTTCATTACTTATCATTGTTATATATTGTGTATTGTTAATTGTTTATATTGTACAAGACTTGAGATCACATATTATCGAATCTAAGTTTTTAAAAGCTAAGAAAACACTAAAACTATCTTTTATAACAAATTAAAAAGACATAAAACTATTCAACCCCCTTTCTAGTTTTCCACAATCTCCAATCATGGGGCATCCTCTCCAATTCAAGTTTTTGAACAACCACACCATCGGTTGTGCATGTTTGGTTACATTGAGTATCTTCTTTCTCCACCAAATGTTTGACCAACTCCTCTTGCTTCCATGCCACCTTCGGCACCACCATCTTCTCCACCTTCAAACTAAACATCTCTACATGTTTAGTTAAATAATCAAGAGGACTATCTTTTGGGCCAAGCATGTTCTAGGAAGCTAGGATTCTCTAGCAATATCTTGTAGTAGTACTTGTTGTATGAATCTATGATGATTATGTGATGTTTGTCTTAATCAGACATGTTTTCCTATGAATGAATGAATTATGGTGACTTTATGTTGTGATATTTATAATGGTTGTCCTTATAATATCATATTAATCAACCTTAAAATTGGGAAAACACTTAATTCGCAACACACCCTTCAAATAATACGCCTACTGGCGGTGGTCCCTTATCAAAGTGCCTATCCCTTATCTTTAAAGGACCGTCCAAACATTTACAGGACCGTGCTCAACATCACCTAAAACTTGATTTCTGCATGCTATGTATCTTCTGATTTCACATCCTTTCTTTCTAATCTATCATATTCTTCTATCTATCTTGTTTCTCTTCTCAATTCTATATATTCTTCTATATATGTATATGTGCTATGTCTTCTAACTTGTTTTTGTAGCACAACACCATAGCTCGATTCCATGGTGTCCTAATCTATGGGGAGCACTAAGCAAGGGGGAGCTTTTAAACACCGTCGACCTCTTTTGTCCTACATATCGACGAAGCCTTTTTGAATCTACAAAAAGGCGGAGAAGTAAACGAAAACTCATTAAAAAATTTATGCACAAATTTACCTAACATGAGTTTATATTTTGTAATAATCAAAAAGGGGGAGATTGTTAATACAAATAATGTCAAAAACGTTATTTGCATTATTCGGTCTCTACATGTTTTGATAATCACAAAATATAAAAACACGATACTTAAAGTTACCTTTAATAAGTTTTTGATCGAGACTCGTTTACTCAACGTATCTTCTACAGCGCCACTTTAGGTTTGAGCAAATAAGATACCAACACGGGTAAAGTGATCAAAGTTTTTATTTTCTCAAAACCTCATATTTTTATGTGACAAAACATTTTTACAAAAGTATTTTGTAATTAAAAAGAAATGTTTTATTAAAGAAAATAAATTTGAATTTCAAATATTCAAATAGCCATGTTTCCTGCCCAAACCAGTTAATTTTTTCACCAGATAAACTTTCACCACGTTAGGACAAAAATGGGAGCATCTGTCTGTACGGTCCCGTAAATAGGACGACGGTCCCTTAGTGATAAAGGACCATCCGTCTTTAAGGGACCGTCCCCCGCTCCTCCTTGCAGCTATAAATACTACACTGTTTCACACATAAAATAACCCTCTTTGCACGAAAGCTTTCTGTTCTTTTTTTCTTATTTCTTTGATCACTATAACATGTCGGTATGTGTTTATATGTGATTCTCTAATCCTCTACATAAAAGTGCAAGAGAAAACCACTCGAAGTCATCAAGAATCGATGTGTTATTGAGTCCATACACAAACGTAACAAGCATTACGATTCTATTCTTCCTTCATCTCTATCATTTGTATATGTTGTAATATTATAGATCTGACTTGTGTGTGAGTTGTGACTAGTTGTGTTAGGGTAAACTTGGACAAAGGTATAAGTCCAAGAAGTGTTGTATCTAGATTAGGACTTGTAATAGTTTGGGTGTTGTGTGAAGGCTAGGACTTAGTGGAGTTCTAGTGTGAAGATTTGGACTTGGTGAAGTCCGTGTGTTAAGGCTTGAATCGTGTGTAGATTCAAGTGAACGGGAGTGCTTGTTCATGTGAAGACTTAGATCGTGTGTCAATCTAAGTGGGACATGTGTGCTTGTCGTGTGGCTACGTGGGACTTGGTGTAGATTGGTTTTAGCTTGGATTAGGACTCGAAATTATGCTTAGTGTCGTTAAACTTGGCGTAAGCTACTATACGGATTGCTCCGCCTGAAGGAGTGTGTTGACATAGTAATTGAAAACTCTCGAGTGTGGTACTTGGGGAGTAGAGTAGGACGAAGAGTGAGCTTCGTGCTGAACAACTATAAATCTCAGCGTCTCCTTTGGTTGTGTTCTTTCCTTTACTCTTTTCTTTACACACTTTTTACTTTCACATCTAGTTAATTAGATATTACATAACTGGCAAATCTAGCAACTTTGTAAAAGAAACATAAATGGACCTAATGGAGGCAAAAATGATTTTAATAAGTAATTATAAATGGTGAAACTATTCAACCCCCCTCCTTCTAGTTTCTACACAAAGGTTGAGTGAAATTCATTGGTTTAGATGTAATAGTTTGAATACAAGTTCCACTGGGTTCATTTGTTACACCCATCAAGGAAAACATTGGGCCACGTTGTTGCACCCATAATCATATTATTACATCTAAGCTCATGACACCCCACGTTCACATATCCAATTCCAGTGGTGGCACTGTAGACCAAATGAATGACTATACGTAGGGTAACTTGCCAAGGTTAACCCCTTTGTACACAAATATAGTGCTAATTGGTACCCGGTAGGGGCAAACCAACATAAGTTGTCAAACTCCAGATAGATCTATCCACTATATTCGCATTCACTTGCAAGTGATTATGGTTCATGAAATTTATGTAACAGTGGCAAATGGTGGTACTCGTGCAATAATGAGTCAGGAAAGTTGAAAATACTTGTATTCATGTTTATAGCATGTATCTCCCTCACAGGTTTATAAAGCATTTAAAAGTAAGGCTATTAACTCACTTTAGTTCAGGGAAATCTGATTGATTTCAAAAGTGACTCAGATAATAGACGGCCTACTAGTGCAACCTAAGGTAGTGTATGTTAAGTCTTAGTTGGTTTGCTTATGTTTCAAAACTTTGTTTCCTTAAGTTACATATATAACGTAACATTGTTCGGGCTATCATAATCCAGATGTCATGTAGTAAACATTTGAGGATCCAGGGCACTTTAACTCGTAAACCAAGCAAACTCGTCAAAACGTATACCTAAATGAAACCCCTCACATGAAATTCCCTAGTATCGTGGTACATTGTGATGACATCAAATAGTCTTGATATTTAAGTGTCAATTTCCCCCTAATATGCTCATTATTTGTATTGATTATAAGGATATATTCTTTGATTTCTTTATATTTTGTTTCCAGGTTACAAATGAGCATAGGAGCTGAAGAGACGTGAAAATTGGAAATAACTTGCAAGAGATACACATTTTAGTATGTTGAAGAAAGCTATGGCGTAACTTATATTCTCAACTACGCTGTAGCTAAGAATTCAAACATGAAGACCAAGTCAACACTTATCAAGAGTTACGGTGTAACCAACTCATGAGATTATGCAATAATCATTTAAAGACTTAGCAGAAATCCTTAGCCATAAGGGCTACGCCGTAACCACACTATGAAGTTACGGCGTAGTTAAGGAACAATACGTGATCCATGATTTTTTCAAGATTACGGTGTAACCACACATGAAGATTACGGCGTAAGTGATAACCTTAAGGAGCTACGGCGTAACCAGTATCACAACTACGCCGTAGCCAATGTTAATGGATAAGATCGTTTCAAGATAACACTAGTTATGGTGTGTAACCAACTCTTAGGGTTACTCAATAGCTGTGTCGGGCCTATAAATACCAGCCCTATATTCTGCATTTGACACAACTTTCTCACCATCAAAAGTCAGAGAACGAAGGGAGGATTTCTAAAGGCATTCTATAGTAGCATATGGAGCATTTCCAAGGGAGAAATCATGCCTATAACACCATAAGTTTTAGTTTTTCATTATTTTAATTAAATTTGTGAATTCATGTCTTCATTCAACATTGATTTGGGTGTACTTTATTATATGATCGGCTAAGCACCTTTGGTACTAGCCTAGTTATGATTTCTATAATGTTGTAATTATGTTTTCGTACTTTTCACAATTGATGCGTGGTTTTGCCACCTTGCAAAAGGTTTTACCTTTCAAGGGATCTTGAGAAGCTTGCAATCCCCACCAGGCAGTGTACCTGACCGTTGTAGTATAGTATAGTGGCAAGTACCGGGGGATTGATCGTTCAACTCAAAGAATAGTGTTCGCTAAGGTTAAAACTCAATTAAACTAGGTCTAGAGATGAAGGATGATTCTTTTTGTATTTTTATATTTTATGGAAAGCAAGTAAAAATCTCGGGTTTGGAAGAATGGGCAGAATTAGTTGCTAGTCAACTAACCCAAATAACTACAAATGAAAAAATAAAATAAAATGACACTAAAGTAAATGTAGAGAAAACAATAATAAGAGAAATGTGTTTACTTAGATTTCACTAACCCCTAGCTATCTTTTACCGGTTGATTAGTTTGTTACAATTGCATGGATGACGGGTTATATTCCTTAATACCATTCGTAGGGCCGTGTATGATCTTCCCTAACTCTATAAGCTTCTACCTCTTCCTATGTCGAGCCGACTACCAGCTCCTAACATGGCCTCATTAGTAGTTACCTATGCATTCAATATAACCAATTTATTGTAGTACACATCCGATCATGTTTCTTAAGACGTTCAAGCAAGTTACCAATTGGAAATCTGCCAGTCATTAAGCCTAACATCGAAATCATTCATCCACAACAATTATTAAAAAACAACCAACCAATGATCAATATATAAGTTTCATTACATCTAAGCAACACACAAAGAAAACGTAGCCTAGCATGTTAAAGTGAAGACAAGCATAAGATATAATCAAACAACACATAGACATATTGAATGATTATTGGAAAACCCATCTTCAATTAAGCATAGATGAAACAAGGGTTTGAAACCCTTAAAAATATGGTGAAATTCGTCTAGGGTTTCTTCTCTCAAAGTTGCACATAAATGAATGAAAAATCAAAAACTATATATAGAGATTTGAGTCTGATAGCGTCAAGAGTAAATTCTGACGCCATCAACTCGCCGCTAAAAATACTATCGCATTGCCTAGATCCAATTCTGATGCCGTCATGTGTAAACTCCCTCTTGGCCGTCTCTTGCATTTTGTACGTGACGGCCTTGGTGACACCGTCACGTGTAAATCCTCCAAAAACATTCTGGCGCGTCACGTGTATTTTACATATCCACCTCTTTGTCAAAGGGTGACGTCGTCATAAGCAAATCCTGACGCCGTCAGGTACTGTTTTCAGCATGAATTGGAGACTTTGTCATTTTCTTCACTTTTTCGCTCCAAAAAAGTCCAAAATGCTTCCTTTTCCAGATTTCTTCTCAAAAGTACCTAAAATGACAAAAGGAACGATTTAGGGCAATATTTGATCAAATAATCTAGACTTTGGGCTTAAATGACAAAGCGGTACACTTTTCGACTCATCAAATACCCTTACACTTGAGATTTCCTTGTCCTCAAGCAAATGCGCTTTTATTATAATCAAAATACAAGCTAGGGGTCATTTAACACTAATATAAAAGTAATTGCAACAAATAATCATTCCACTTCAACCAAAACAAGCACGGAAATTATAGACTAGCACCTCACAAATAGTGTTTAGATACTTACATCTCTCGGGTGTAATAAAAGTATATATCACAATATGAAAATGGAAAATATCTCTCACTACCTATCATAGCAAATAGATTACCATAAGCTTGGGAAAGGATCAAACATCCACCACTTGGCATAAGCACCTAGGATAAACTATCAAAGAGGTCTTTTAAAGGGTTATAACGTGAGGTGTAGGGATATGATAAACACGGTTTTGTTGGATAAAGGCAATCTAGACTGGTGGCGAGTTAATCATCTTGGTCAATTACATGTATAATGTGGCATTGCTAAGCCAAGACTAGACTCGACTTAAGCTAATAAAAAACTAACCAAAAACATAAAATAAACTTAAAAGGAAACGGGATGGTAGTCCGTATGTTTTTTCTCTTTTTCTTTTTTCTATTTTTTTTTCTTGATTTTTCGATTTTTTTTGGCATACACTCTTGCCCTACCATCCAAAATAATACATCATAGGGAATTTCGCATTCCCCTTACACTTGAACTTTTACATACTTTACAATCAACTATTCTAATGACTCGAATTAAGATAATCAAAACAGTTGGTGTACTTTTTAAGATTAACGCACATATGGGGGTAATAATTGACGTCTTACCCAATACTCCATAACAATAGTACTTTACCCATGAGTCCCAATCGTCACAAAACAATATGTACAAGATATGACTCGACTCAGCAACCATGTAATCAATTAGATAATTAACTAAGGGTTTAAACATGTAACAGTAATGCACTAAAGATGAGTGCATACAAGGAAGGCTAAGGTGATTTGGATGTACATTTGGGGTGGATTGTTAACAAATTCTTCCTTTAAGTAAAATGCTTAAAGTTAGAAATGAAAAGATAGGCTCGGATGGGTGTACTAGGGGTATCGTGTACTAAAAATGAGTACAATGCAAAGGTGTGGGAAAAATTAATTGACTTTACTTGTCAAGTAATTATGACTTCATTGGTCAAGTAATTATGATACGGGTTTAACACAAGGGTGATCCTAATGCCTCTTATCATGTAGTAAATCCTAACTACACGAATGTAGTCTCACTAGCGGTCTCGGGATGCATCACTAACGCAAGTTCTAGAATCTAAGTACTACCGGTACATTCATAAGTATCTTTTCCTAACAAATCCAGGGGCGAACCTCAGATATTTATGGTGGAAAATTTTGAGTAGTACGGTTTTTTGTGCTAGTTATAAAACTCCTATCCATGAGATGCTCCTTAAGATTAAAGCTTCACTCCTAAATGTTGTAAAAAAATTTAAATTTGGTGCTAAAATTTCCCTAACAAGTATTTCTCTTAGTTTTATTACACACCTATTATTGAACAAACAAACTCAAGTGCAATTGCATTCTCTAAGGTATCATCATATCATTTACCCTCCCGTTACACTTAGGCTAAACATTGTCCCCAATCTTCAATAAAAAGGATGTAAAAGTAATGAAGGTAAAAGAATGAAACAAATACTCCCCTAATTCGTTCGGCGTGGATAATGTGATAACATGATTAAATCCTCCTATAAGAAAATGAACGTTGAAAGCTTCCCTCCAGAAATATAAATCATCTTCTTGTCCAATATAACCTGTTAAACCTGAGAAAACAATCATGGCAAACCTCGCGTAAAATCGGTGGCAATCTATATATATATATATATATATATAAAGATATAATGCTTGTGGAATGAATGTTTGCAGATTTCCTGGAGTTTATAAAACTAAAGAATTAACAAAAACTTTAAGACTCCGGTAGAAAAACAAAACTTGCAAAAAATTTCAGATTTTTACACCTGATGTCGTTAGGTTATAACCCTGACGCTGTCAGAGTGTTCTGACAGAAATCTTATGTTAAGTTTCTGAAAAATTTTTGGAAAAACTCATGCCTTAATTCCTGGAATTCCTGCAAAACATCATTATGACTCGATACAAGCATTTGACTCAAACAAATACTAATATACATGTTCATTTAATATTGTTGTGGTTCATGTTCAATTCCGTTCTTAGAAACAAATTTAGATTTCCCTTACACTTATCTTTTGTGGAATACCTATATATGAAGTTAAGACGAAGTTAAACAACAAGGTAAAGTATTTTCGCAATTTATTTTGAAACATGATCCACAAACAATAAAAATAAAGCACGCATACGGAAACAAATTAAATCAAACAATCAAACAAATAAAACAAAAAAAACTTGGGTTGCCTCCCAAGAAGCGCTTTTCTTTATTTACGAGTCTTGTAGCTAGACTCAAGGTCACATACTACCGTGTGTCGCTTATGCTCACATACCCAAGTGTGAGCCATCTAATTGTTGCCTCATTTTTCTTATAATCATCACTTAGCTCTAAACATCCGCGATAATACCTTTTATTCTTTTCATGAGGATATTTAAGCCCCTTCCTTTTATCATTCTCACTTAGCATATCGAGAGGTGGAAACCTATTACATTTCTCAATAGAAAAATCCTTGAACCTAGGGTGTGCATGGGGCATTTGGTAAACAAAATCTTCATCCCCGTCCGAGAATGTAATTAACCTTTCCATAAGTTTTTCATCTAATTTGATTAACCTTTTAAAGGGCTTCCCAAACACAACTTTGGTTAAGTTACTGTCGATAAACTCTCCTAGATTCTCCATAACCACAAACTCAACCAAATAGACAAAGCTTCATACAAAAACATGCGATGTCTTTGCCCCAGCAACAATATTATCTCCTTTGTATTCTAACTCATTCTCCATAATTTTATTGTATTCAGTACGCGAGATTATGTTCATTGGTAAAGATGAGTTAAGGTAAACATCAAAGCTCCTAAATCCTATCTTACAAGGAAACTGCATATTAAATGAGCTGTCATTCTCAATCCTTGTCCTAGGGTCGACATACCTAAGAGGGTTCATCTCATCTTCCATCCTATCCTCATTAATTGCATCACAATCATCTAGGTCCTCATCGGAGTTCGAATAGTAAAAAGGACTAGCCCTATGGTCATTATCATGGTCAGACTCCTCCATCTCAGAATTATTGTCAAAGTGGTGGTCAGGCGAGAGGTTAGGGGGGGGGGGGGTTCTCATTTTCCACTAAAGGGATTGGGACGGGTGGTTGGAAAATCCTATGACGAAAAACACGAATAACAGGAATCAAATGATCAATGCTATTGTTATCCATCGAGATAGTTTACGAACAAAGGAAACAAAGAAATAAGATAGACTAAAGAAGGCCTATAAAAATAAAAATAAAAATCTTACTAGAAAGGAATCTAGCAAGTAGACCTAATAAAAAGAAATTTCAACCTAGACAATAACTATTCCCCAGGCTGCGGCGCCAAAAACTTGATGCGTGGTTTTGCAACCTTGCAAAAGGTTTTACCTCTCAAGGGATCTTGAGAAGCTTGCAATCCCCACCAGGCAGTGTACCTGACCGTTGTAGTAGAGTATAGTGGCAACAACCGAGGGATTGATCGTTCAACTCAAAGAATAGTGTTCGCTAGGGTTAAAACTCAATTAAACTAGGTCTAGAGATGAATGATGATTCTTTTTGTATTTTTATATTTTATGGAAAGCAAGTAAAAATCTAGGGTTTGGAAGAATGGGCGGAATTAGTTGCTAGTCAACTAACCTAAATAACTACAAATGCAAAAATAAAATAAAATGACACTTAAGTAAATGTGGAGAAAACAATAATAAGAGAAAATGTGTTTACTTAGATTTCACTACTCCCTAGCTATCTTTTACCGGTTGATTAGTTTGTTACAATTGCATGGATGACGGATTATATTCCTTAATACCATTCGTAGGGCCGTGTATGATCTTCCCTAACTCTATAAGCTTCTACCTCTTCATATGTTGAGCCGACTACCAGCTCCTAACCTGGCCTCATTAGTAGTTACTTATGGATTAAATATAACTAATTTATCGTAGTACACATCCGATTATGTTTCTTAAGACGTTCAAGCAAGTTACCAATTGGAAGCCTGCCAGTTTTCTTAAGCCTAACATCGAAATCATCATCCACAACAATTATAAAAAAACAACCAACCAATAATCAATATATAAGTTTCATTACATCTAAGCATACACAAAGAAACCTAGCCTAGCATGTTAAAGTGAATACACGCATAAGATAGAATCAAACAACATATAGACACATTGAATGATTATTGGAAAATTTATCTTCAATTAAGCATGGATGAAACAAGGGTTTGAAACCCTTAAAAATATGGTGAAATTCGTCTAGGGTTTCTCCTCTCAAAGTTGCACACAAATGAATGAAAAATCAAAAACTATATATAGAGATTTGAGTCTGTCAGCGTCAAGTGTAAATTCTGACGCCGTCAACTCGCCGCCAAAAATACTATCGTATTGCCTAGATCCAATTCTGACGCTGTCATGTGTAAACTCCCTTTTGACCGTCTCGTGCATTTTGTACGTGACGGCCTTGGTGATGCCGTCACGTGTAAATCTGATGAGTGCTCAAACACTCATCGTTTTTGATATATTTAAACTGCCAAAACGCACAAAAACAATCAAAAAGATATCAAAATACTTAGATTATTCCAGGGATTGTGTTTTATGTGTTTTAAAAGCAAAATGTGCAAAAACAAAGAAAAAACGTACAAAGTTTGCAGTATTGGCAGTTTCAGTCCTCCAAGTTTCAAAACTTGTCAATTTTAGTCCCTAAGCATTTATTTTTAAGGAAAAGTCAACCCAAGGTTTTAAAAGTCAAATAATCACAAAATATTACACTTGGGTTGCAAGTTTTCTAAAATTACATATTTAGTCCCTAAAATATCCAAAAATGGCAAAAGTGGTCCCTGGGAATTTTTGAAAGTTGGAAAAAAATGGAAAATTGGTTTGTGATCTTTGGAATCTTAGCAACATTGGTCCTTGGTATACAATGGGAAAAGTTTCAATTTCAGTCCTTGGGTTTGGCAAAATTACAAAAATGGTCTTTGTTGAAACTACTAACCAACAGGACCCTATTTTTATTTAATCCAAAAACTAAACCCAGATACCACCCCACCCATTGGCCTGATCCAGCAAACAACCCAAGCCTAATCCACTTAGCCCAAATCCTAAAACTGTTTTAAATAAATCCCCGGTCAAACTCTGCGTTGACCCATCTTCTCCCCCAACAAGCATGTGTGAAACCAGGGTATACATCCCCCCCTCCTCACCTTTTCACCAACCTTTCCCCCCCACAATTAATAACCTCACCAAACAATCCCACCACCATAATTGTATCACCAACCCCTCACCAATACCACTCAGAATTGCCCCGACATGGTTTTGGTGCCAAAAAGCCAATCAATGGCTAGCATTGATAAAAGCATAATTGAACGATGGGGATTTGGTCAGAGGGTCAAAGCAAAGCATGTGGGGCTCTCAGTTTTCAAAAAGAAGCCATGTGGAAGACTTAGGGCTAGAATTTTAGGTCGATATATATAGAAAAGCTCATAGAAGCTTGTAGTGTGTAATTTCTTTGTTTTTTATGTATTTTCAGTTTATTTTCAATGTATTGTACCTTTTATTATCAATGAAAGTTTGGTTCTAAGTTAATTCTCATTTTCACTTTTCAAAGTCTCATTTCAAAATCTCAAGTTCTAATCAAGTAATCTAATGTATGTCTAATCTACTCAGAAGCTCTCACAAACTCAGATAGAAAGGTTTTATAAGCTTTATCAGCTTGTGTAAACTTTCTTAAATCAGTTTTTAATAATTGCTAAAAAATAAGAAAAATCAATAATAAATAAAAAATTTGTTGATCATGTACTGAATGAGCAAGGAGCACAGTAAGTTGTGGATGGCTGTGGGTTAGGTACGTCATGGGAGGGCATAGGATTGGTTGAATTAGTTCTTTGGTTCTTTATCAGTAAGCTTGGATAGCTTGTGTAAGTCCAACATTTTGATTTTAGTTCTTTGTAGTATAAGGGTGTTTATTATTGATCTTTTGCATCTTTATTACATGATTACTGATTATTAGTGTAATATTAATTATTAGATTATGGTTTAGATAGTTGTAACTTGAGTTTTGATTTGGATTGTCTGTTATAAGGGTGTTTGGTTTAAGGTTGTTGGCATTGTTCTATCAGTTCATTTGTGCATTTCTAAGTTTCATTTAGTTGAATGGGTGTATGATAGCTCAGGGAATCTTTTACTTGTTCTAAAACTCACCCAAAAGTCAAAATCACAAGTTAATACTCACCACAGTCAACTGTGGTGAGTTTTGAAGTGAAAAATCCATCAATCCATTTCACAAAGTGTTTTGTTTACTTAAATTAACTTGCATACAACTTAATATATCATTCTAAGTCATAAAATCAGTCACACAAGTTCACTAAAGTCAAAACTTGCAATTTCTTAAAAAGTCAAAAGTACCAAACTCAGATTTTCATCAAAATTGGGTGATTTTTCCTGATTTTTGTATTAAGATTGAGCATTTGAAATTTGTTAGGGTTGTTGTCTACCATGTGAACTTTTGATTTCCATCTTTGTTGGATTTTTGTGAATTTTTCTTAAAGACCAAATTGTCCCTTGATTTGGACTGCATGGCAAGAACTTGCCCTGTATCAGCAGACATGTCTCACACCCCCAACTTTGGTGGCATTTTGTGACTGACCCAGTGGGTCCCACAGCTCCTAATTTGCACCATTAAACCCCCTCCTACCCAGGATCAAGGTTTGACCCTTTATTTGACCATAAGATCAGTGGACCCTACCTGGTTAAGCCCCAAAAGTCTGTCCCTCAACTGTCTCAGAACCAAATAAGCCAAGTGCTTATTTTGGTATTGTGGCTAATTTCTTTGGCTTATTTGTGTGATTCTTGTTTAAAGTTGTTCATAGTACTTGTTCATATCTGTTTTCACTAGAGTGGACCCCACATCTCCCCATTTGAGCTAAAAATACTCCACAGTCAACAAAAGTCAACTGTGGGCATAATAAGCACTTCAAGTGCTTATTTATTGGGTTTAAATAAAAGTGTTTTCAGTAAAAGTAGTTGTTTTTAGTTTATAATTAGTTTAGAAAAAGAAAAAAATCCAAAAAACCAACTTTAAAAATAGTGATAGCTTCTATTTAATAGGATTTATCAATTTATTTTTCTTTTTAATTTATTTCTAAGTAATATATCACTTTTATATTTTTAGAAATTCTATTTTAGGTCAAAATAATTTTATAAATTTTTCCAGATTTTTATTTTGTCTTTTAGTGGGTTTTCTAATTAATTTTAGTTTAATTTAGTTTTAATTAATATTAATCAATTAAATAGCATAATTAGATTTTATATAGTATAACCTAGTTTTTATAATTTTTCTAGCTTTTAATTTAGTTAAAACATTTTTATAAATTTTTCTAGAATTTTTACTGTTCATTTTCTATTTTTTATAATATAATTAGTTTAATTAGTAATTAATAAGTAATTAGAATAATAATTAATTAATTAGCTTAAAAATACTTAGAATTAACTTTTTATAATTTTTTAGGATTCCTGTAATGGTTAATTAGATTTGTAAAATTTTTCTTAATTTTCTAAGCCTTTTTAGTATTTTTAATAATTCTAATTAATTTAATTAGTAATAAATAGATAATTAGTAATTAATTAATAATAAATAATTAAATAGTGTAAAAATAGTTTTTATTTTTCTTAAAATTTTCTTTAACTATTAGAATTGTAAAAATACCAATTTTACACTTTTAACCCTCCCAGTTCATCAGTTGTACATTTTTGTTTTGTTCATCTGTATACGTTTTTTTAATTAAAACGTAAGTTTTTAGGTTTTAGCTCAAATCTTCGTACTCCAAATTCCCATAATCAATCATATAGCTTTCCTAAGCTATATTTGTTAATAATTTCCAAATAATTTTCACAACAAACCCTTTTCTGTGAATAACACCCGATTACGAATACGCTAAAGTTACATTTCACACCTCAACGGGATTTAACGACCCGGTGATACATTATATTACCCGGAGCATTGATCTAGGCTATTTGACTTAGTTGACCATTCTTTGGTTAATTTAAGTTAGGTGGTTTGGCATCAATCAATTTATGGCGCCGCTGCCGGGGAGGTGTGCGCATTTCTGTAGCGTTTTTCGAGATTAGTGTTATCTCACCTCACTCATTGTACAAATACCATCACTTGTGAATGTTTTCAAAATCAAAACACATAAAAATGTCATTGAAACTTTTCCTAAAGTGTTAAAACACCAAAAAAAAGTAAAAAACCAACAAAACATATCGTAACGTTTTCTAATTCGGTTTTCTTTTAAGGTGATTCTTGAAGAGAAACGAGTCTGGATTACGGGACAATAACAAAAATATTGTCCAAAAAGTTTTTATCCCTAGTGCATGCGCACTCGTTCTTCAAGGTCCACTAGCCCATTACGTGAGCTGGTTCGGAAACCGCCAAGGCCTCGTAGACGTTCTGCACCAACAGTCGGATCTGAGATCCGTACTGTTCCACCTCCAGCTGTCATCATGGCAGCTGAACCCACTATGAACGAGCTTCTCCAAGCACCCGTCGAGGGTTACGGAGATGCTATCGTTGTTCCAACAATCATGGCCGATAATTTTGAGCTTAAAACAGGATTAATAAATCTGGCCACATCATGTCAATTCTACGGTTATGAGAGGGACGATCCTCAAGATCACATTCGATGGTTCAATAAAATCACTTACACCATCAAATGCAAAGATGTCCCCTCTGATGCAATCAAACTTCTTCTCTTCCCATTCTCCCTGGAGGGACAAGCCCGGATTTGGCTTGAAAAACAACCTCCACGATCTATTGAGACATGGGAAGATATTGTGAAAAAGTTCGTGAATGAATTCTTTCCTCCTTCCAAAACCACAAGTCTCAAGAATGATATCATGAAATTCACGCAAAAATTTGATGAATCCTTTAGTGAGGCATGGGATCGTTACAAGGAATTGCTCCGAAAATGCCCTCACCACGGTTTCTCTGATCTCATGACACTTGATACTTTCTACAATGGTGTAAGCCAATCTGATCAAGACTCTCTAAATGCCTCCGCTGGAGGTAACTTCTTGAATCGCACCACAAAGGATGCTTTAGAAATCATTGAGAATAAATCTAAGGTTCGCATTCCCCGAAGCAGATCGGTTTGTTCCCAAAGGGATGTTGTTCCTTCTTCTTCATCGCCCGTGGCTCAGTCTAGCACCGATGCTAGACTTGATAAACTCACGGAAGCTGTCCATGCATTTGTTCTCGCCCAAAGCAAGAAAGATTCTTCTCCTTCTCTACAAGCTGAAATAAAAAAGATAGAAGTTTGTGTCACTTGTGGTGGTCCACATTCATATTATAATTGCACTGCCACTGAAGGCAATCCATTCGAAGTAAATGCAATAGCCGGCAATTCCAACCAAGGAGGTAACCAATACCGTCCTCAAGTGGAACCAAATTACCGGGCTAGCAACCAGGGTGGACCACCCGGTTTTCCTCAGAATCCAAATAGGTTTAATCCTAATCCACCAAGGGGGCCTAATTTGCAAAATCAAAATCCTGCCCCCGTCAATCAGTACCCACCCCAAAGGGGTAATCAAGGGTATTCAGCTCCAAATTATCAAGATCCCCTCCCAAACGAGCTCAATAACTACATCAAAGTTAATGAGACCAAAATGAGGGCAATGCAGAATCAAATCTCAAATTTGAAAAATGATTTCCAATCATCAATAACCAAACAGGGTCAAGAGCTGAAGAGTGAGTTAATGCAAACAAACAACAAAATTTATCAAAATCAAGGCAAGATTGAAAATATGCTTGCCAGTCTTATGAATCATCTCACTCCACCCTCTACATCAGGAGGTCTCCCGGCTAATACAGTTGTTAACCCCAAGGGTGAACTCAAAGCTATTACTACACGAAGTGGTAAGGCTTATGAAGAGCCGCCAGTCCCTCCTATTCCTCCTATTCCTCCTCCTCTTTACCCCGAGGAAGTTGAAATTGAGCCTGAGGCAACCACGGACAAGGTGCAATTTACTAGCCCACGAAGTACCGCACACGTCCACCCTCAGGTTGTTCCAGAAATTGTACCAAAATCTGGACTTATACCAAAACTGGGAGTTGTATTTGAACCATCAACAACTCCTGGAGAGAACCCTAAATCCAAACCTTCACTACCATACCCGTCAAGACTTAATGAGCAAAAGCTCCGCAAAAAGGCTAGTCACCAAATGGATAAGTTTTATCAAATCTTTCAAGATTTGCACTTTGACGTTAGCCTCACGGATGCTATCATCCTGATGCCCAAATTCGCATCAATGATCAAGAACTTGTTAAGCAACAAGGAAAAATTGTACGAAATGGCAAAGACTCCATTGAACGAAAACTGCTCAGCAGTTATCTTAAAGAAGCTTCCTAAAAAGCTTGGAGACCCTGGGAGATTTCTCATTCCATGTGTTTTCCCTGGGATGGTTGAGTGCTTCGCCTTAGCAGATCTTGGCGCTAGCATCAACCTGATGCCTTACTCAGTGTGGGAGAAACTCTCTCTTCCTCAACTCACTCCTACGTGCATGACTCTCGAGCTTACCGACCGTTCAATCTCTCGTCCTCTCGGCATTGCCGAAGATGTATTCGTGAAAGTAGGAAAGTTCCATTTCCCCGCTGACTTCGTTGTTGTTAAGTTCGATGCTGACCCACGAGTTCCTCTCATTCTTGGGAGAGGATTCTTAAGGACGGGTCGTGCGTTAATTGATGTGCACGAAGAGGAAATAACTCTTCGTGTTGGTAATGAAGCTGTAACCTTTAACCTCGATCAAACTTCGAGGTACTCCTCTAACTATGACGCCGAAACGGTTAACCGAATTGATGTCATTGATGTCGCGTCTGAGGAGTACGCTCAAGAGGTTTTAGGTTTTGTCGATGATTCTCTGAGTGAAAACTTCACTCCATCTTCTCACCCCATTATTGCCAATTCTTCTCCTTCCCTCACTCCGTTTGAGGGAAGTGACTTCATCTTAGAAGAAATTGAGGCCTATCTCAACAGTGATTCAACTCCCGATGGAATCGATAACCAAGAGATTGACCTCGAGGGGGATATTCTCACTCTTGAAAAGTTATTAAATGAAGATCCCTCTCATCTTCCTGTTCTACCACAAACACTTCATAAGGAGGAAGTCAAAAATGTTGAGAAAACTGATGACTTTCCCGCGGTTGAACTTAAGGACTTGCCGCCTCATCTTGAATATGCATTTCTGGAGGGTGATGATAAATTGCCCGTCATTATTGCTAAAGACTTAAGTGTTGAGGAAAAGGCTGCTCTTATACAGGTTTTAAAGTCTCATAAGCGAGCAATTGCTTGGCGTCTCTCCGATATCAAGGGCATCGACCCTGAGTTTTGTACTCACAAGATATTAATGGAGGATGACTTCAAACCTGCGGTCCAACATCAAAGAAGGGTAAATCCAAAAATTCACGAGGTTATCAAACAATAGGTTTTAAAACTTCTTGAGGCTGGATTGATTTACCCTATCTCGGACAGTCCTTGGGTCAGCCCAATCCATTGTGTTCCAAAAAAGAGTGGCATTACTGTTGTCACAAATGAGGAGAATGAGTTAATTCCAACTCGTTTGGTTACGGGTTGGCGCGTCTGCATTGATTATCGTAAATTGAATGACGCCACCCGTAAGGATCATTTTCCTCTGCCCTTTATGGATCAGATGCTCGAGAGATTAGCGGGGAATGAGTACTATTGCTTCCTCGATGGTTTCTCGGGTTACTTTCAGATTCCCATTGACCCGCAAGACCAAGAAAAGACCACTTTTACGTGCCCCTATGGAACCTTCGCATATAAACGTATGCCATTTGGCCTATGTAATGCTCCGGGCACGTTTCAAAGATGTATGATGGCCATTTTTTCCGACATGATCGGGAAAAGTATGGAGGTCTTTATGGACGATTTCTCGGTCATTGGGGATTCATTTAAATCATGTCTCTCCCATTTAGACAGCATGCTAAAACGTTGTGAAGACACAAAGTTATGTCTAAATTGGGAGAAGAGTCACTTTATGGTCAAAGAGGGCATTGTCCTCGGCCATAAAATTTCAAAAAATGGGATGGAGGTTGACCGTGCCAAAGTGGACGTCATTGCAAAATTGCCTCATCCCACGACTGTGAAAGGTGTTAGGAGCTTTTGGGTCACGCCGGTTTTTACCGTAGGTTTATTCAAGATTTTTCTAAAATCGCCCGGCGTATGACCCATCTCTTCGAGAAGGATGCTCCTTTTATCTTCTCCCCTGAGTGCATCGAAGCCTTTGAAACATTAAAGAAAAGGCTTACCGAGGCACCGATTCTTGTTGCCCCCGATTAGGACTTGCCCTTCGAGCTCATGTGTGATGCTAGTGATTATGCTATAGGGGCAGTCTTGGGGCAACGCAAAACAAAACATTTTCAGCCTATACACTATGCCAGCAAGACTATGACCGAGGCTCAAAGTCATTACACCACCACTGAAAAAGAATTATTAGCTGTGGTGTATGCTTTTGAAAAATTCCGGCCATACCTGATTCTGACTAAAAGCATAGTGTATACGGATCATTCGGCTTTGAAGTATCTATTTGCAAAACAAGATGCAAAGCCGAGACTCCTCCGATGGGTTCTCCTCCTTCAGGAATTTGATATCATTATTCGTGATAAAAAAGGAGCTGAGAACCTAGCTGCTGATCATCTCTCCCGGCTTGAAAACCCTCACCAAAATCCTTTCGAGAAAAAGGAAATAAATGAAACATTTCCTCTCGAGACCCTCAATGTGATTTCATTTCGTGGAGACTCGATTACCCCATGGTTTGCCGACTTTGCAAACTATCTTGCGGGTAACTTCATTGTGAAAAGGATGTCGTCCCAACAAAAAAATAAATTTTTCAAAGATGTTAAACATTACTTTTGGGACGACCCCTACTTGTTCAAGATATGCGCGGATCAAGTCATCCGGCGGTGTGTGTATGGTCAGGAAGCCGCTGAAATCTTAAAGGCTTGCCATGCTGGTCCCACGGGGGGCCACCACAATCCTAACTACACCGCCAAAAAGGTGTTTGATTCCGGCTTTTATTGGCCCTCGATCTACAAGGATGCCCAAGATTTGGTCAAGTCCTGTGACGCTTGTCAACGTCATGGGAATATTTCACAAAGAAATGAAATGCCTCAGAATGCAATTCAAGTTTGTGAAATCTTTGATATCTGGGGCATCGACTTTATGGGGCCATTTCCATCCTCTCACGGAAACAAATACATACTCGTGCAGTTGACTACTTGTCAAAATGGGTTGAAGCAAAAGCTTTACCCACAAATGATGCCCGAGTAGTCGTGAAATTTTTAAAAGCTCTTTTTGCCCGATTCGGAACTCCACGTGCTATTATTAGTGATCGTGGTACGCACTTCTATAATGACAAATTTGACAAAGTCATGCAAAAGTACGGTGTGACTCACCGTCTTTCTACTGCGTACCACCCTCAAACGAGTGGACAAGTCGAAGTGTCCAATCGGGGCATTAAAAGAATCTTGGAAAGAACTGTAGGTGAAAATCATGCATCGTGGTCGGACAAATTAGATGATGCACTTTGGGCTTTCCGTATGGCTTACAAAACACCCATTGGGTGTACGCCTTATAAACTTGTGTACAGGAAAGCGTGCCATCTTCCGATCGAGCTTGAGCATAAAGCCTATTGGGCCCTCAAGCATGCCAATTTCGACCTCAGAACGGCGGGTGATCACAGAAAAGTTCAACTAAATGAATTAAACGAACTTCGTGATCAAGCTTACGAGAACTCTTTGATCTATAAACAAAAGATAAAGAAGATTCATGACTCAAAAATCAAAAACCGCGTTTTTAACGTTGGTGATCGAGTCCTTCTTTTCAACTCTAGACTCAAGATCTTCTCGGGAAAGCTCAAAACCCGATGGACTGGTCCATTCACTATCACAAAAGTTTATCCTTATGGTACCATCGAATTATCTCAAAATGACGGTCCTAACTTCAAAGTGAATGGACATCGGTTAAAGCACTACTTTGGAGAGGACGTACCATCCATGGTCGTCCCGGATCTCCAAACTTTCCCCATGGACAATTGAATTCGGGGATAGAGTCAAGCTAGCGACTCGATGATCAAAAACTAGCAACAATACGGGTTTTCACCCGTATCTCTGATTCTTTCTATTTTCTACCACCGAGTGTGGGGGAATGGCCACCCCCCCCCCCCCCCCCCCCCCGCTGTTTGAAAAAATGTATATATGTATATAAAGCTCTCAAAAAAAAAAAAAAAAAAAAAAAAGAAAAAAAAAGTTGTATATATATAGAAATAAAGTGAAAATTGGTATGTCCACAGTTAGATTCGAATCTTGGCTTTTTACGTTCATAGCTTCGGCATAATAGCCGGGACTTTGAATATTGAGGACAATATTCATTTCTAAAGTGTGGGGGGGAAATTCTAACGAATTTTAACAAATATCTTTCAAGTACCCCCGTTTTTGGCCAAAATTTTCAAAATTTTTTCACTTTATTTCAAAATTTTTGTGGTAATCAGTCCGCCTTGTCTAAGCGACAAAAGGGATTGGCTAATCCAGGAGCAAACGGCTCTTGGTAAAGATAAATCAAATCCGTTGACGGCTGGCAATTTGCCCAAAATTGTATGGTTCATCAACTCCCCGAAAACAAATGAGTTGGCTAGCCCGCAAGATTATGGCTTGTGGTAAAGGCCGTGGAAAATCCATAATTGGTAATCAGCTCACCAAGATGTTGACTAGGTCCATCAAGATGCTGGCTAGTCCAGGAGCAAACGGCTCTTGGTAAAGACTTAACAAATCCGTTGGAAGCTGGTGGTTTGCTCAAAATCACACGGTTATCAGGTGTGCCACAGTTCTTACACCTGGCTACTCCAGAAGTGATGGCTTTTGGTAAAGAGTTTAAAATCCATCAAGTTTTCTAAAAAGATTGCTAGGGACTAGCAATAGTTTAGTGTGGGGGATTGATGAGTGCTCAAACACTCATCGTTTTTTATATATTTAAACTGCCAAAACGCACAAAAACAATCAAAAAGATATCAAAATACTTAAATTATCCCAGGGATTGTGTTTTATGTGTTTTAAAAGCAAAATGTGCAAAAACAAAGAAAAAACGTACACAGTTTGCAGTATTGGTAGTTTCAGTCCCCCAAGTTTCAAAACTTGTCAATTTTAGTCCCTAAGCATTTATTTTTAAGGAAAAGTCAACCCAAGGTTTTAAAATTCAAATAATCACAAAATATTACACTTGGGTTGCAAGTTTTCTAAAATTACATATTTAGTCCCTGAAATATCCAAAAATGGCAAAAGTGGTCCCTGGGAATTTTTGAAAGTTGGAAAAAAATGGAAAATTGGTTTGTGATCTTTGGAATCTTAGCAACATTGGTCCTTGGTATACAATGGGAAAAGTTTCAATTTCAGTCCTTGGGTTTGGCAAAATTACAAAAATGGTCCTTGTTGAAACTACTAACCAACCGGACCCTATTTTTATTTAATCCAAAAACTAAACCCAGATACCACCCCACCCATTGGCCTGATCCAGCAAACAACCCAAGCCCAATCCACTTAGCCCAAATCCTAAAACTGTTTTAAATAAATCCCCGGTCAAACTCTGCGTTGACCCGTCTTCTCCCCCAACAAGCATGCGTGAAACCAGGGTATACATCCCCCCCTCCTCACCTTTTCACCAACCTTTCCCCCCCACAATTAATAACCTCACCAAACAATCCCACCACCATAAATGTATCACCAACCCCTCACCAATACCACTCAGAATTGCCCCGACATGGTTTTGGCGCCAAAAAGCCAATCAATGGCTAGGATTGATAAAAGCATAATTGAATGATGGGGATTTGGTCAGAGGGTCAAAGCAAAGCATGTGGGGCTCTCAGTTTTCAAAAAGAAGCCATGTGGAAGACTTAGGGCTTGAATTTTAGGTCGATATATATAGAAAAGCTCATAGAAGCTTGTAGTGTGTAATTTCTTAGTTTTTTATGTATTTTCAGTTTATTTTCAATGTATTGTACCTTTTATTATCAATGAAAGTTTGGTTCTAAGTTAATTCTCATTTTCACTTTTCAAAGTCTCATTTCAAAAACTCAAGTTCTAATCAAGTAATCTAATGTATGTTTAATCTACTCAGAAGCTCTCACAAACTCAGATAGAAAGGTTTTATAAGCTTTATCAGCTTGTGTAAACTTTCTTAAATCAGTTTTTAATAATTGCTAAAAAATAAGAAAAATCAATAATAAATAAAAAATTTGTTGATCATGTACTGAATGAGCAAGGAGCACAGTAAGTTGTGGATGGCTGTGGGTTAGGTACCTCATGGGAGGGCATAGGATTGGTTGAATTGGTTCTTTGGTTCTTGATCAGTAAGCTTGGATAGCTTGTGTAAGTCCAACATTTTGATTTTAGTTCTTTGTAGTATAAGGGTGTTTATTATTGATCTTTTGCATCTTTATTACATGATTACTGATTATTAGTGTAATATTAATTATTAGATTATGGTTTAGATAGTTGTAACTTGAGTTTTGATTTGGATTGTCTGTTATAAGGGTGTTTGGTTTAAGGTTGTTGGCATTATTCTATCAGTTCATTTGTGCATTTCTAAGTTTCATTTAGTTGACTGGGTGTATGATAGCTCAGGGAATCTTTTACTTGTTCTAAAACTCACCCAAAAGTCAAAATCACAAGTTAATACTCACCACAGTCAACTGTGGTGAGTTTTGAAGTGAAAAATCCATCAATCCATTTCACAAAGTGTTTTGTTTACTTAAATTAACTTGCATACAGCTTAATATATCATTCTAAGTCATAAAATCAGTCACACAAGTTCACTAAAGTCAAAACTTGCAATTTCTTAAAAAGTCAAAAGTACCAAACTCAGATTTTCATCAAAATTGGGTGATTTTTCCTGATTTTTGTATTAAGATTGAGCATTTGAAATTTGTTAGGGTTGTTTTCTACCATGTGAACTTTTGATTTCCATCTTTGTTGGATTTTTATGAATTTTTCTTAAAGACCAAATTGTCCCTTGATTTGGACTGCAGGGCAAGAACTTGCCCTGTATCAGTAGACTTGTCTCACACCCCCAACTTTGGTGGCATTTTGTGACTGACCCAGTGGGTCCCACAGCTCCTAATTTGCACCATTAAACCCCCCTCCTACCCAGGATCAAGGTTTGACCCTTTATTTGGCCATAAGATCAGTGGACCCTACTTGGTTAAGCCCCAAAAGTCTGTCCCTCAACTGTCTCAGAACCAAATAAGCCAAGTGCTTATTTTGGTATTGTGGTTTATTTCTTTGGCTTATTTGTGTGATTCTTGTTTAAAGTTGTTCATAGTACTTGTTCATATCTGTTTTCACTAGAGTGGACCCCACATCTTCCCATTTGAGCTAAAAATACTCCACAGTCAACAAAAGTCAACTGTGGGCATAATAAGCACTTCAAGTGCTTATTTATTGGGTTTAAATAAAAGTGTTTTTAGTAAAAGTAGTTGTTTTTAGTTTATAATTAGTTTAGAAAAAGAAAAAAATCCAAAAAACCAACTTTAAAAATAGTGATAGCTTCTATTTAATAGGATTTATCAATTTATTTTTTCTTTTTAATTTATTTCTAAGTAATATATCACTTTTATATTTTTAGAAATTATATTTTAGGTCAAAATAATTTTATAAATTTTTCCAGATTTTTATTTTGTCTTTTAGTGGGTTTTCTAATTAATTTTAGTTTAATTTAGTTTTAATTAATATTAATCAATTAAATAGCATAATTAGATTTTATATAGTATAACCTAGTTTTTATAATTTTTCTAGCTTTTAATTTAGTTAAAACATTTTTATAAATTTCTCTAGAATTTTTACTGTTAATTTTCTATTTTTTATAATATAATTCGTTTAATTAGTAATTAATAAGTAATTAGAATAATAATTAATTAATTAGCTTAAAAATACTTAGAATTAACTTTTTATAATTTTTTAGGATTCCTGTAATGGTTAATTAGATTTGTTAAATTTTTCTTAATTTTCTAAGCCTTTTTAGTATTTTTAATAATTCTAATTAATTTAATTAGTAATAAATAGATAATTAGTAATTAATTAATAATAAATAATTAAATTGTGTAAAAATAGTTTTTATTTTTCTTAAAATTTTCTTTAACTATTAGAATTGTAAAAATTCCAATTTTTCACTTTTAACCCTCCCAGTTCATCAGTTGTACATTTTTGTTTTGTTCGTCTGTATACGTTTTTTAATTAAAACGTAAGTTTTTAGGTTTTAGCTCAAATCTTCGTACTCCAAATTCCCGTAATCAATCACATAGCTTTCCTAAGCTATATTTGTTAATAATTTCCAAATAATTTTCACAACAAACCCTTTTCTGTGAATAACACCCGATTACGAATACGCTAAAGTTACATTTCACACCTCAACGGGATTTAACGACCCGGTGATACATTATATTACCCGGAGCATTGATCTAGGCTATTTGACTTAGTTGACCATTCTTTGGTTAATTTAAGTTAGGTGGTTTGGCATCAATCAAAATCCTCTAAAAACATTCTGGCGCGTCACGTGTATTTTACATATCCACCTCTTTGTCAAAGGGTGACGACGTCATAAGCAAATCCTGATGCCGTCAGGTACTGTTTTCAGCATGAATTGGAGACTTTGTCGTTTTCTTCACTTTTTCGCTCCAAAAACATCCAAAATGCTTCCTTTTCCCGATTTCTTCTCAAAAGTACCTAAAATGACAAAAGGAACGATTTAGAGCAATATTTGATCAAATAATCTCGACTTTGGGCTTAAATGACCCCCTAAAAGCGGTACACTTTTCGTCTGATCAATAATGCTTATAGTGTGTGCGTGCATAGTTTATTGTAGATACTTTAGTTGCGGTAGTTTTGAAGAACCGGTTATACTTGGTACTCTAGTCGAATCGACCAAAGGACCCTAGTTTAGTTAGGTTATGAGGGAAATGGGTGGGCGGACATATATCACTAGGTTCTTTTAGTTGCGGTAGTTTTGAAGAACCGGTTATTCTTTTCGTCTCATCAAAGAAACCTAGTGATATATGTCCGCCCCACTTGAAGCATTCGAATAGTTTTATAGAAAACATAATCGTAGTAATATAGGATGACCAACTAGGCTAGTACACTTTCTCCCACTGCTCACAACTCAATTTACTTTCTGCTTTCATTTCATTTATGTTTATTAGTTTAATTAAATCATTTCAAATCAATCATCTTTTAAAACGCGACATTAGACTTAAATAAGATCCGTCACACATAGCTCTTGGGACGACTTCAGTTTTACTAGTTACTAATTTACACACGACTGGATACACTGTCCGTTAGTGCATTTAGGTAGACCATAGGTAATCGAGACTTTATAAATTTAAGACCTGGTCAGTAATACCTGCATCACGTTGTTAAGTTAAAAAGATAGGATTTTTATTTATAAGCAAATATCTCATTTATACCTTCATGTTTTCAAATTGGCAATATATACCCTTGATTTATAAACTTTTACAAAACTAGTCCTTTATAAAATAAACATATATGTATTAAACCTTTAACTTTAAAACTTTACAACATAGGTCCTTAAACTTATAACTGTAGAAAAATGGCAAAAATAACCCTTATATTTAAGTGTTTCCAAAAGTTACAATATATACCCCTTTGCATGAAATATGTTACAAAACTAGTCCAAAAACCATGCAAAGTGAATTTTTATAATAAAAAAGAGTTTTATAGCTTATGGCTTATTAATATAGTCTTACATAAGTAGCTTTTATGAGCTTATAGCTTATGGAAAGGAATTATGATCAAAATATCAATATAACATGAAATTAGGGTTTTAAAATGAAAACGCCTAGGTTTTTATGATTGGGCTAAAACAAGGACTCATACATGATATGATAAAGCTTGTAAACATTCTAAAACATAAAAGAGCTTATAGAACAAATAGAAAGCTTACTTGATTAAAAATAGGTCGATTAGGGTTTTTAGGGTTTCTCGGCTAGAAAATGATTAAGAGAGGGCTTCAAGGCTCATTTTTCTTGGTGCTTGGCTTCTAAGGAACTCTTATGCTACTGGTAGGAAAAGATCCTTAAGGTAGAAAAGCTTTGGTGGAATGGTTTTGAAGGTTATGGGGTATCGGCCTATTTATAGGGTTTAAAACCTGGGAGACCAAGGTTCTTAACATGGAGTGGTGGCCAAGGGTGGTGTAGGTGACTAATAGCAGCTACTAGGTGACTATGGTGGGCTATGCTAGTAGCTAATGGTGTTTGAAGGGTGTGATTGGGTCGCGGTGGTGTTATGGTGATAAGGAGGTGACGAGGAAGTTATGGTGGTGGTTGGGTGGTTGCTTGGTGATGACAAGGTGGTAATGGAGGTGGTAGCCTGCTAGGTATGGTCATGGTGGTGCTAGGGTGCTAGGTTTAGTTAGTTTTTAAGTTTAGGGTTTAGTTTAAGATTAGGATTTAATTATGGTTTAGATTAGGGTTTAGTACTAGGATTAGGGTTTAGAAAGTGACTAGAGATTAGGTTTAAGGTTTAGGAGTCATGCATTAAGTGTTTGTAATGTATGCTAAAGAAATGGTAAGGTTTAAACATGGTTTAGGCACTTAAATGACCTAATTTGATCTCATTGCTTACATGTAAAGGCGTCCCAATTTTTGTAGGCAAGGATTTATAGATTCATAGTCTAGTGATTTATAACTTTCTTTTCAAATGAAAAAGCGTCCTGATTCTTTTTAATAAGATGATTATAAATCATCCTTGGATAGTATCGGTAGGAAAGCAGAGAGTTGACCATACCAAGGAATTATGGTACGAGAGTGTTTTGGGGAAAAAGAGTGGAGAAGTGTTTTGACTCAGAATTGAAAGTGAGAGACTCCATGAGATTGACTCACAAAATTTAGGAAAACATTATGGAATTTACAATGTTTAGTTTAAAAACCCATAAGCTATGTGCTTATTGGTCGGATAGGGAGTTTTATCGGTATTTGAGTCATGCTAGGAGCTCAAGTTTTCTAGTTCTACAGTCATTCTATTAGCAATTAGTTACTTAGTTGTACCTCGAGTCATGACTGGAGTAAGGAATGTCGACAATCTTAATCTTGCAACTTTTGCAAGATAAGATGATTTAATATCATAGTCGAACATAATGAGGATTAAAGTTCGACATAGATATTCTTACAAGTTCTAACTAATAGAAACTTGTGAAATGATGAGAAATTAGGGAATACAAGTTCTAACTCTTAGAACATTGAAGGAAGATGGAGGAAAAGAGTATAAGGGTAGGGTAAGAGAGGGTGGAGAATGACGAAAGAATAGAATGGAGGGATAGGAAATAATAGAAGAGAATGAAGGAATGAAAAGGGAAGAATAGAAAAGAACGGATGAGTAGGAAAGAATGAAAGGATAGGGTTAAACGGAAAAGGAGAAAAGGACGCTGGGAATAGGAAGGAACGTAGAAATAGAAAAGAATGGGGGAAGTAGAAAGGAAGGGAGGAATGGGATTAAACAGAAGAATGAGGGAAGACGAAAGAATAAGACTTAACGGTAGATTGGGGAAAGATGAGAGAATAGGATACCTGGAAGGATGGTATCCCGAGAAGGATAAGATTTACTAGATTCCTTGGAAGTTAGTTTCCCTCCTAAAGGTTTTGGTATAATTTATAATGAATTATCTAGTTTCCTATAGACTTAAAATCTAGGAGTGGGGTAGTTTCCCTCCTAAAGGTGGAGTTTCTTGTTTATTTCTTTGGCTAAATTTTTCTATCTTATGTCCTAGGTACTTAAAGCCAGGTAGGGTAATATACATAGTATCTTCCGAGATAAAATCCCAATACGGGACATATAGCTTAAGAAACTAGGTATAGGTAAACTAAAACTTCCTATTGGCTTATCTATAAGGTGAACAACCTTAACGAATGCCCGTTCAACTAACCTATATAAAAATCTAGGATTCGAAGTTAGTAACTTATTACTCTAATTCTTTAGTGTTTCCTTAAGGATTCCTTTTACCTAATCTTAACAAATAATTCTAATAACCTTAATATTGATATGGTAATCCTATCTTAGGTTAAGTGTATCTATTCATAATATCTTTCATATTTCCTAAAAAGAATTTCAAAATTTCTATTCTTACTTTCTATTTCCTTGATAATTTCTTAGAGATGTTTTATCTAGGGGTTTTAAGGTATTATGTTTTTCTACGGGTAACTATTTCTAACCCTGAATATAGGGAAACCTAGAGAGTATACTACGGGATTTGCTAAGAGTGGAAAGCTACTTCAGAAGTCATAGTAATCTTAAGGGAATAGGGAGTAAAGACGGAAGGATAGGAGTATGCTTGTATATTATCGTTATATACTTGCATATAAGGATAGTTAAGGGAAGGCTCTTTAACTAGGAGAAACTAAGAGATTTCGAAGAAGGGAGGATTTAGAGATGAAGAAGAATGAGATCAGATCGTTATGATGTAGAATAAGGATTCTCATCATCAGTATCATATAAAATGATAGAGGAAGTGATCTAAGGTGTCGGAAGAGGGCAGGGAATAGAATATGAGAAGAATTGTAATACATGACATTCAATGTCATAGAACAACTAGGAAGAAGATCACAATCACATAAGGTCATAAGTAACTTGTTATAACTAAAAGTTAAACAAGCATCTCTATTTATCCCATATGTGGTTAGGATCGATAGAGGTTTTAGGCAGCTTGCTGGACAGGGAAGGGAGGAAGTTTTTGTGGAGAGAGGTGAATATAGAGAGTGGATTTGTTTTTCCTTGGAGCCCATTCTATCAGCACTTACTAAGTATCTAAAGGGAAATATCCTAGTCTTAACCTTATAATGCCTAAAGTTCAAGAATAATATTTTTAAGAAATATTTCTCTATCTCCTAGGGTTTTGGGTTAAAGCATCGAAACTGTCTATCCTAAATACTTAGAGGTCATAGGGTAAAATTTAAGGTGAATTATAACAAGTACCTAACTTGTTATGTTTCTTAAGGATGTATAACGTTCTAGGGTTCGGGATATACAAAGTAACTTAGTAAAGGATGGTCGGAAGGTTGTATATCTATTCTAGGAAGTACTTAATGATTTCTAACTTAGGGTAAAGTATCATAACTTATCTTATAGGCATTCTATATTACGTATTCCATACCTAAATACTACCATTATTTATAGTACATATCCTAAGGTGAAATTCTAACTTTAAAACTTGATGATTTTCTTAAAACTTAGGGGTTAAGTTCGGAAGGACTTCCTATGTCTAATCGATGAAGGACCGGGTTATCATTGATTATCTTTTCTAAAGTAGTAATTCTAAAGCGGGAAAAGGCTATCTTATTGTTATGTTTCATTTGATCCTTTTTAATTTTGAAATCTGGTTACAGGTTTGTCTAAGCTTATCCTTAAATTTACTAAAATCCTGTTGATGTTCTACTTGCCTATTACTATGACCTTCTTCTATCTTCTCTAGAAGATCAATAGTAAGTTCATCTAAACTACTTAATTGTTCTCAGCCTGATCTTCCTGATTTTTTAAAGGTGTCCTATGGGAATCTCCTCCAACCTCAAATTTCCAAGATGAGGTAGGAAGATTTGTGGGGAAATAGGAAGGTGCTTAGTCATAAGGTTGTCTCCTAAATAAACTAGGCTCATTACTAGGTAAGTGCAATAGAGGACGTGTGGGTCTCCTAGGAAACATTGATCCTTCGGGAATAAAGAATCCTTGGGGATCAAATGTTGATGAGAGTAAAATAGTGGGAAAAGGAATCGGGGTTGATGGAGGAATAGGTGGTGTATTAGCATAGAATTCTCTTAGGTGTTTTATTTTTAGGTCGTCTAGAAAAGGTGTAAATCCTAAGGGTGACGATTTAACTATATTATTCCTAGAGTCGTCTAAAAAGTCAGGGAAAATGTATTTTAAGGAATAATCTAGTACATTCGAAGAAGGAAGAGCGTTCTCCGTATGTAAACTAGATGAGGCGGGGGTAGGATAGCGAGGAGTAGACATAATTAGGTATTGAAATAAAGCATTTAGCAATTAGGTACTATCTACTATACTAACCTTTTAACACGTATTGTTTCGGAGGATGGCAGGAGCATTAAGGACTTTCTTGGATTTTAGAAAATTAGTTGTATTTTAGGTTTTGACCTTTTTCCCTACAACCGAATCTCTGATACCAATCTGTAACACCCCCATTTTCATAGATCGCAGCGGATTTAGATCTGGGGTATTACCTTATGGAATCACAGTTATAGTAATAGAAAACGACTCGAAAAGAGACGTTTTTATAAAATGAGTTATCATTCATTAAATTATCAGAGTTTTATTAAGAAGAGCTCCTGTGAATCTAAGTGTTAAAAGAGTATTTTGAATGATGACAGGGCTGAAAGTCCTCCAAGTTCAGTGCCGCCTTATGCCATAGATCCGTAACAGCTATGTACCTAGGATACATGCTTAAAAGTCAACACTAGATGTTGAGTGAGAGTCATAGGTTTAAGTGTAGTGTGAATACAAGTTTCCCAGGGTTCAGATGTTACACCCTTCAAAGAAAAATGTAGGGTTTTTGATAATTGCAATGCATATTCAATTATTATGAGAAAAGAGTTATTGCACTAAGCTCATGAAACCGAACGTTAACAGTCCAGATCATGGGGCACTGCAGACCCTTGCATGATGGGACAAAGATAAGGTTAACTTTCCAAAGTTAAACCTTGTGAGATTTCAAGTATAATACTTATTGGTACCTGGCTGGGGCAAACCAATAGGAGTTGTCAAACTCCAATAGATCTATCAACTATACTCGCGTTCACTTGGGTACCCCCACAAGTGATTATTGTTGATATAAATAATGCGTAAAAATGTTATTAATATTTTTCGATATCCCTATGTTTTGACGATCACAAAATCAAAAATCATTAAACGTAAAATCATTACGTAAATAAGTATTTAGTAACAAAATATCATTATATCCAACTAATTCACTTAAGGTATGAATAAACAAGTGCCTAATACATTTTATGATCAAAGGAAGGTTTATTTACTAATTACAAATAATATAAAATGGTATAAACATTTTATATATTTAAGAAAAACACTTTTGGTAATTAAAGAAAATGTTTATTTCATAATAAATATATGAATTCAAATTTTTAACCAAATTCAGTTAAATTTTCACCAAATAAACTTTCCCCAGAAAAAAACAAAGAATCTGGCCGTTGCACATGGGCGGCCCCCTTAATTATATGGGGGCCGACACACAATTAAGGGGGCCGGCATACGCTCCTGTGTCAGATTTCTTTGCCTATAAATACTGGTTCAAATCTGAATTTTTTCCTCACCTTTTGCACTAAAACTTTTTGTTCTAATTCCTTCAAATCATCTTCCTAAATCCTTTGATCATAAACATATTAGTTCTTGTTTTCAAGTGATTCTATCCATCCTCATTCAAAGTACAAGAGAAGAATACTTCTTCAACATCTTGTTTAGAACTATTGAAGAGTTGTGTACATTGTTAGGTGTTGTGTAAATTATTTGCAAAGGTGTGAAGGTGTGACAAGTAGTGTAGTAGTAGTGGTGTGTATAAGTTGTGCAGAAGGTGTGTAGTGGTGTGATATTGGTTCTAGCTACTATTAGGACTCAACATTTAGCTTAGTGTTGTTAATCGGTGTAAGCAAAAGTTGTGTAAGGTTTCTCCGCCAGAAGGGAGTTCGTTGTGTTAGTGAAGAAAACTCTCGAGTAGGAGACTCGAGGAGTGGAGTAGAGCAAGGAAGGAGACCTTGTAGCCGAACCACTATAAATCCGCCGTGTCTTGGTTTGATCTTTCCATCTCTTGCTCATTAGTCCATTTACATTTTTATTATTTACATACTCATATATAATTTGCATCTAGTTGTAGATTGTGATATTGTGTTAAAATTGATTTCACACAAAGTTCAAATAAAAGGTTCATTCACAAAATAAAGTTTTACAAATAATCTAAAAAGATACAATATATACATACACACAAACTAGTGAACTTGATCATTTAGATTGAGTAGATTTTTTACAATAAATCTTGTATCGAAGTTTTTATAAAACTAAGTTTTTAAAATCTAAATTGACGTAAAACTATTCAACCCCCCTTCTAGTTTTCCACAATTGGCATCAGAGCTACATTAAACAAGATTTTTAAAATAAATTGTATTTTAAAACTTGTAATCGATCTATGGAATCGGAAAAATATTTAGAAGGAAAAATGATATTTAAACCACCATATTTTGAAAATGAGAATTTTAGTGAATGGAAAAATAAATTTGAAAATTATGTGAAATCAATAGATCAAGATCTTTGGCACATCATTTCAATTGGTGATATTCAAACAAAAACGGATTTTGAAAAACAATACAATTAATCTCAAACAAACATTGATAAAAATACCAAAGCAAAACTAATGATTTATAAAACCCTACCTAAAATTGAATATGAAAGGGTATTCTTTTGTAAAACGGCAAATGATATTTGGAAATGTTTTTCTAACTTTCACCAATGGAAATGTCGAGCCAAAGATGATAAACTTGATGTTGCACAAGAATTAATTGTTCTAGAAAATTTAATAAACAAACACTTAGTTGATGTAAATACAAGTACTACTAGTTCAAACTTGGTCATTGAAGGTATTAATGACGAAGATTACATGAGCCATATCCGAAGAAAGATTATAAATGAAACTTGGAGCGACATGGAAGATGAAGAGGATCGGTATATAGCATGTGAAGAGTGTGAAGCATATAAAGCCCCAAATGAGGTACAATCCGGAACCAAACATTTTTGCTATAATCAATTCATATTAGAATTTTCAAAATTTGAAAGTAACTTCAAAAGTTTTTGCAACATAAACTCAAATATCACGTTTAAAAATGAATCTTCAACATCTACTGAAGAAAATTTTGAAAAAGGAAAAATACTTGCTAAATTTGAAAATAGCTCCAAATCATTAATATACTTACTTAATACTCAAAAGGCTTTCAGTGACAAAACCGGATTAGGATTTTATTCTAATGATATATTGACAAATAAATCAAAGCAAATAGAGTTTGTAAAATCTAGTGGAGAAATATAGAAAATTACTCTAATCATAACAATGGCTTATCTCTTGAGACAAGAAGGACATTATCATTGTATGGAAACATACTGATAAGAAATTCTTGTACTTGTTAACAACATCTATACCATCTGCATTTTAAATGCAATGGATGTTGTGACTAACCATCTAGGACCCATAAGACTTTGGGTACCAAGTTGTTTTACATGTTAGGTATCTTAATCATGAGGATTGGCACACTTGCATATACGTGAAGCTTGACGATCTATTGAGACATGCATTTGAATCTTCACGTGCTCATGCTTCAAGAACTTGCTTGCTATTCTTTGATGATTATCTCGTTACTGGTTCTCTATTACATTACCTTCTATCTACGATCTTGTTGGTACTCATTGCTTCCTCCTTTCACTCTCTCATATGTCTTATTGAATTTATTCTCTTTAAGACGCCAGGTACGTTCTCTCTTTTATTATAACGTAAATTTCCAAGATTGTTAATTGCATGTTAGTGTGATAATTTTGCTTATTGTATTATTTACACTGCGGATATAGTCACTAAACCCTTTTAGCATGTACGACTTAATCACTAGCGTTTAGGATTAGGAATGATGGAGCAAATTGACCAAATTCTATTGATTTTTCATAAATAAATCATTGCATAAAATTGTTTTATTTTATCTTCTTCATCATTGAGTCTAGGTATCTACTTCACACAAAAATTGAAGATTGAGAACATTACATTTCATGATTCTTTTTAAAACTCAATCTATCTAAACTATTCACATTTTTAACCTCAAATATTGTAAGTCATTCATAACACATTTCATCAAATTTTGGTCATGATCATCATTAAGTATTTTACTTCTATTTCATCAACATTATTTTGGCTCATTCAAATCGAGTTTAGAAGTTTCATAACTAAATACTTTCCATAAGATTAAAATGCCTTATTAACATTAAAACTCCTTTACTACAAATCCTCTTTATGAAATTTCTCTTTGATTATACACTACGTTTCAAAAACTATTCTTAAAACACATTTGTTGAATAATGCTAAAAACGTTTTCTCATAAATCATGCTTGATACTACACATGTAATTATCATATTATTAAATCGAATATATTTTTGACAAACGCAAGTTTAACAAATTAAATCAGGAAGATTTTGGATTGCTTCTTAGGATTTTTTTTGGAGTTGAAGCAATCGCATCTTCACATATGTTAAGTCTAGACACAAATTCTTGTTAAGACATAAGTCATTTTGTCACATTTGCTCCATCACTAGCTTCTAACTCACTAATTGCCTTGGCCTCTTTTTATTAAGATAGTTACCTTAGGATATATATAACTTGCTTTACTGTCCCATTGCATGATTTCCTTTGCATGAAAATATATTATATGCTTAGTTGTCTACATGTATACTTCTCTTGCATACTCCATTAAGATAATACTTGATTAAGTTGCCTAAAGAGATGAACTTGCCCAAAACCAAACCTCCAAACAAAGTTCTTTCTGGAAGAATTTCTGTCAAAAACCATTTCTAGCAATCTGGGAACCAGGATCTGGGCGGCCCCCATAATTATCAAGGGCGGCCCCTTTAATTTTAAGGGGGCCGTCAATTAATTAAGGGGGCCGACCACCTGATGGACGAGGTTCCCTGTTTGCTTTCCACTTTTTAGCTCATTTCATCCTAATTTGATTCCTCACTTCCCTAAACTCACAAACATATTTTGTCTAGTAACCTTCCACTTATTTATCCTTCCATAAACACACATTCATCACACTATAAATACCTCTCCTCATAACTTATCCTTGCTCAACCATTCCATCATGACCTCTCCTAACAAACCAAAATCAAAATCTTCCAAGCTAGCAAGGATGACTAAAAAACCCACATGGAGAAAGAAACAAAGCCCTCGAAACAAATCCGTTACAACAAGTGGATTTGGTAATCAATCAACACCTCTAAACACCTACTTTCCCAACTACACTCCTAAATCTCAAGGACACTCCTTTGAACCACTCTACAAACCTTACCACAATGACCAATCATCCTACTTCATTCCAAATCATACATCCTCATTTCCATCCAACTACAACGATCCATATCACTTTGGTCAATCATCAAATTACAACCCCAACTACACAACACCTATTCATCCACCTCCACCAAATGATTCACTCCACATTACCATGGAAAGGCAAAAGTTCCATGAAGAAACCAAATCCGTGATCTTAGTGATCTTAATGCTATGCATCTTGCACAACGCAACTTGCACAAAGCTCCATCCTCTCCTTACTCAAATTGGCTACCTCACTCCCTTAACTTGGATCAAGTCATCAACCACACCTACTATTGTCCTTGTTGCTACTTTCTCCAAAAATAAATCCTTGACCTAAGTGAAGATATTTCGTGGATCGAATATCTCCTCACTCGTCCACATCGAATACCTCCATTAGTTAGGTATAACATACCTAGATCCACTCCTTCCGCTCCACATCCATCACCATCATACCACTAAATCCAATCACCATGTTTCCATCCTCTAATACTTTCACCACAAATCTTTGTACCCCATGCAAGTTCAAGTGACCTCAAGTCGGCAACTTAGTTATATCTAATGTAGTTTGCTGGAAAAGCATATATGTTTACACATATATGTTTAACTTTGTACTAGTGATTATGTTCCTAACATAATCCACTTCAATAATCAATAAATGTAACTTAAGTTCTATTAATATTGTTTGCTTGGTGTTTATGCATGCTTTTCTTCTTTCTTTTGATATATGTTTGCATGGATAGTTTTATGATTATATATATGCATCTCTAATAGACCAAAATAAATGTTCCAATAGAGCTTGCTGCAAATACAAAACCAAAATAAACCATTTTTAGATTTTTTTTTGAAATTTGGTCGTTTGGAAATTCATCAGATGGGCGGCCCCCATAATTCACACGGGCGGCCCCTTTAATCTTAATGGGGCCGGCCATGAATTAAGGGGACCGGCCATCTGGAACAGTTTTTACACTGTTTTCTTTTGCAACTTGTGACTTCTTTTGCTAGTCCCAGCTACCATTTCCCTTAAAAACTAAACTGATTTTGGAATCTAACAATGCAATTTCAAATTAATACCATTTCTAATCATGATTCCATGGTATATAACCCTTTCCACCTTCATCCACACTTCATTATCATCATCAACCTCAACAAATTCATCATATCATCACCAAAAACCACCACCTCAAACAAAGCTAAGAAACAAAAACTTGTTATCATCCCACCAAAACAACTCTTTATTGATCTCACTAGTGAAGACAATACCACTCCATCACCACCACCTCCATGCTCATCTCCTAGTGCTCCAAATGCACCATCCAAAACACCATCAACACATGGAACCTCCACCTCTTCCATACCATCATCATCATCCATCAATGACTACATCAACGCTCACCTATCACCTCCACCAAGAATTCCACCACCACCACCTCTTGAAAATGCAACCTTAGACATAACACTTTCATTGTCACCCATCACACCTCTTGACGCACAATTTTCACCATCACCACTCAATCCAACAAATTACAATCCCATCCCATGGAGCTTACTTGAAGCCCATGGTGATACATGCCTTTGTTGCATCCATAACCGAACCATCATCTTTGGATTAAGAGATGAAATTCACTACATGTTTTCATACCTTGAAAACTTGTTCCCTCAACCTCAACCAACAACATCCACACCTCCACCACCAACATCAACCACACCTCTACCTCCATCAAACACTCCTCCATCAACTCCATCATCTCCACCTACAACATTGCTCCTCCCAAATTAAGCATGAATCATGGTTGGAAAATAAATTTGTTTAAACCATTTTGATGACAAGCTCTAGGAATAACATTTCTATTAGAGTTTGGGTTAAATGTGAGCCTTTAAGGCTTTAGTTTATTAGTTGTATTGTTCATGCATCTTGGATGTATGATGTTTGTATTTTTATTTATTTATTGAGGTGTTTCTTCCATGCTTATATTGCTTGCCTTATTTTTTTATATATATAATTGTTGCATGCACATATATTGTATGTTCTAAATATTTTTGCAAGCATTCCATATCTCGATTTGTCTTGTAACCTTATAACGAGGGGGAGTACACATCAAGGGGGAGCTCATCCGTCTTCGGGACAACCTTTTTGAAGTTTACAAAAAGGGGGATAAATGATATAAACTCACTAAATACGTACATATATAATAATTTTTGATTTAATGAGTTTAGATTTTGTAATCATCAAAAAGGGGGAGATTGTTGATATAAATAATGCGTAAAAACGTTATTAATATTTTTCGATATCCCTATGTTTTGACGATCACAAAATCTAAAATCATTAAATGTAAAATCATTACGTAAATAAGTATTTAGTAACAAAATATCATTATATCCAACTAATTCACTTAAGGTATGAATAAACAAGTGTCTAATATATTTTATGATCAAAGGAAGGTTTATTTACTAATTGCAAATTATATAAAATGGTATAAACATTTTATATATTTAAGAAAAACACTTTTGGTAATTAATGAAAATATTTATTTCATAATAAATATATGAATTCAAATTTTTAACCAAATTCAGTTAAATTTTCACCAAATAAACTTTCCCCAGAAAAGGACAAAGAATATGGCCGTTGCACATGGGCGGCCCCCTTAATTATAAGGGGCGGCCCGCTTAATTTTAAGGGGGCCGGCACACAATTAAGGGGGCCGGCATACGCTCCTGTGTCAGATTTCTTTGCCTATAAATACTGGTTCAAATCTGGATTTTTTTCTCACCTTTTGCACTAAAACTTTCTGTTCTAATTCCTTCAAATCATCTTCCTAAATCCTTTGATCATAAACATATTAGTTCTTGTTTTCAAGTGATTCTATCCATCCTCATTCAAAGTGCAAGAGAAGAATACTTCTTCAACATCTTGTTTAAAGATCTAGGTGAGTTAGTAGTCGTGAATAGAAGTAGAAGGTGTGTTATTGATAGATCTAGGTGAGTTAGTAGTCGTGAATAGAAGTAGTGAAGAAATAGGTGTGTTGTGAAGAAGGAGTTGTGAAGGTGTGAGAAGTAGTGTAGTAGTTGTGGTGTGTATAAGTTGTGAAGAAGGTGTGTAGTGGTGTGAGATTGGTTCTAGCTACTATTAGGACTCGACATTTAGCTTAGTGTCGTTAATCGGTATAAGAAAAAGTTGTGTAAGGTTTCTCCGCCAAAAGGGAGTTCGTTGTGTTAGTGAAGAAAACTCTCGAGTAGGAGACTCGAGGAGTGGAGTAGGGCAAGGAAGGAGACCTTGTAGCCGAACCACTATAAATCCGCCGTGTCTTGGTTTGATCTTTCCATCTCTTACTTATTAGTCCATTTACATTTTTATTATTTACATACTCATATATAATTTGCATCTAGTTGTAGATTCTGATATTGTGTTAAAATTGATTTCACACAAAGTTCAAATAAAAGGTTCATGCACAAAATAAAGTTTTACAAATAATCTAAAAATATACAATATATACATACACACAAACTAGTGAACTTGATCATTTAGATTGAGTAGATTTTTACAATGAATCTTGTATCGACGTTTTTATAAATCTAAGTTTTTAAAATCTAAATTGACGTAAAACTATTCTACCCCCTTCTAGTTTTCCACAATTATGGTTCATGAATTTTAGTTATGTAATGGTGGCAGAAAGTAACACTCGTGCAATAACCAAAGAAAAAGACTTATATTCGATTTAAAGCATGTATCCCCCTCACAAGGTTTGTAAAGCATTTAAAAGTGAGGCTATGAAAACTCACCTGGGCTTAAGGATGATGTGATTGATGTGAAAAGTGACTCTGAAACTAGATTGCCTTACTTACGTGTCCTAAGGGTTTTGTAGGTGTATTTGTGTGGTTAAGTTCTTTAGTTTTTTTTTTTTTTAAGTTTCTTAAGTAATTACTCCTAGGGTTTCTATGTTTATAACATAACACCGTTCGGGCCATCGTAATCTAGAAGTATAACTCCTCACATGACGCTCCCTATTATTGTATTATGCTACCAACATAATACCGTTCGGGCCATCATAATTCAGAAGTATATAACTCCTCGCACGAAGCTCCCTACTATTGAGTTAAGTATTTTAGATTTAGTTATAACATAACACCGTTCGGGCTATCATAATCCAGAGGTCATGTAGTATACGTTTGAGGAGCCAGGGCACTTTAATTCGTAAACCCAGCAAACTCGTCGAAATGAATACCCAAATGAAACCCCTCACATGAAGTTCTCTACTATTGTGTTATGCTTTTGTTTTCAGGGTAATATTTTACTTAATAACCTTTAAGTTTCACATATTTACAATTTCAACCATAAACTTATATACTTTACAAAATTATCCCTTATACTTATATATTTTATGAAAATGACAGAAATGACCCCTAGACTTATTAGTTTTCAGAATTTACCATTTATACCCTTGACTTGCTAATATTTGCAAAACTAGTCTTTATAGGTTTATAACTATTATAACTTTTATCCTAGGGTTGTATAACTCTACAAAAAGGGTCCTTATACTTAATACTTCAAATAAATGTCAAAATAGTCCCTAGACTTAATATTTTTAGAAAGTTACCATATATACCCCTATGCATGGAAACTTTAGCAAAACTAGTCTTAATTCCATGCAAACTATATTTCTATGAAACAAAAGAGTTTCCTAGCTTATGACATACTAATATTAGTTTATATAAGTTTCATAAATGCAATGTATTATAGCATATATTTAGTAATTCGACTCAAATTAGGGTTTTAAAATGCAATGTCCAAAGGAAAGTGATCAAGGCTTAGGCAAGGGTTCTAAGGCATCCTAATACTATCCTAGTACTGTAATAAATTTATTAGAACAAGTATATAAGGCTTACTTGACCAGAAATGGGCAAAGGTGGTCTATAGGGCGGTATAGGGTTTGTATCGTGGTGGTGATGCCGCGTATGGAAGGAGGTGACAAGGGGGTGATCCACCTCCTTGTGTGCTTTCTAGGTAGGTGCTAGGGTGTGTGCTTAGGGTGACTAAGGTGCTAGGATACTTGATTGAGGTGCTTATGTTTAGGTTTTAACTAGTTTAGGCTTAGTTTAGACTTAATCTTACTTTGTGAGAGATTAGGGTTTAGCTTAAGGTTTAGTGCCTAGATTAGGTTCCTATGGGTGCTTAGTGACTAAGATTAAGTCCTAAGAAACTTTTACTAAGTGGTAGTAGCTTATGGTAAAAGTTTGGGAATGTTTAGCCTAGTTTTGGGACTTGTAAGACCTAGTTAGGGTTTTGTGCTCAAGGGACTTGTACCTAAGCTTCTAAAGGGTTGTAATAAGGTTTAGGGAGTCTAAGATATCCTAAAGTTTCTAATGTAACTTCTATATAAGCCTTGAGTACTTTCAAACTAGTTTAGATAGGCAATTAGGGTTTGATTAGGGTTTGTTTTGGTATTGTGATAGATTTAGTATGTTGTGATGATAGATTACTTATTGTGGTGTTGTAGTGATCTTAGATTAAGAGTTCTTGTGTTATGGATGTAAGGATATTTGGTTTAAGAGGATACGTGAGTAGGTCTATTGAGTCATTACATGCATGCAAAGGAAAGAAAAGCAAAAGTTTACCTGAGAAAATACCTACTATAGGTATTGTAGAGGAAATGGTATTGGTGGGATTTTATGGGTGGTTAAAATGCCGTATACTTCGGGATTGGATTTGAAAGGACGGGTTTTTAGGCAGATTTCCAGATATGGAAGGGAGGATTTTTTGGTGGGAGGTAAATATTGGGAGTAGATTTATTTCTTTGAGCCCACTCTATCAGCACTTACTAAGTATCTAAAGGTTAGTATCCTAGTTTTATCCTTATAGTGCCTAAAGTTCAAAAACAATTTTCCTAAGGAATATTTCTTTATCTTATAGGGTTTTAGGTTAATGTATCGAAATTGTCTATCCTAAATACTTAGAGGTCATACTAAGTAGGGGGCAAAATCTAAAGTGGATTATAACAAGTACCAAACTTGTTATGTTTCTTACGGATGGATAACTTTCTAAGGTTCGGGATATCCTAAAGTAAATTAATAAAGGATGGTCTAAAGGTAGTATTTCAATTCTAGGAAGTACTTAAGGATTTCTAACTTAGGGTAAGGTATCATAACTTATCTTATATTATAGGCATTCTATCTTACATATTCCGTAGCTAACTAGTACCATTATTTGTAGTACACATTCCAAGGTGAAGTTCTAACTTATGGGATATCAAAAGTGTGCTAGTTGATGATTTTTCTAAAACTTAAGGGTTAAGGTCGGAAGGACTTCCTATATCTAATCGATGAAGGACCTGATTATCATCGATTATCTTTTCTAAAGTAGTAATTCTAAAGCGGGCAAAGGCAATATTATTGTTATGTTTCATTTGTTCCTTTTGAATTTTAGAAATCTGGGTACGGGTTTGTCTGAGCTTATCCTTAAATTTACTAAATTCCTATTGATTTTCTACTTGCTTATTACTATGACCTTCTTCTATCTTCTCTAGAAGATCAGTAGTAAGTTCATCTAAACTACTCAATAAGATCTTCCTGATTTACTAAAGGTGTCCTATGGGAATCTCCTCCAACCTCAAATTTCCAAGATGAGGTAGGAAGATTTGTGGGGAATTAGGAAGGTGCTAAGTCATAAGGTCGTCTCCTAAATAAACTAGGCTTATTACTAGGTAAGTGCGATAGAGGACGTGTGGGTCTCCTAGGAAACATTGATCCTTCAGATATAAAGAATCGTTGAGGATCGAATGTCGATGAGGGTAAAATAGTGGGAAAAGGAATAGGGGTTGGTGAAGGAATAGGTGGTGTATTAGCATAGAATTCTCTTAAGTGTTTTAGGTGTGGGTCGTCTAAAAAAGGTATAAATCCTAAGGGTGATGGTGTAACCATATTATTCCTAGAGTTGTCTAAAAAGTCAGGGAAAAGGTGTTTTGAGGAATAATCCAATACATTCGGAGAGGGAAGAGCATTCTTCGTATGTAAACTAGACGAGGCGGGGGTAGGATAGTGGGGAGTGGACATAACTATGTATTGAAATAAAACATTTAGCAACTAGGTACTATCTAATATACTAACCTTTTAATACGTATTGTTTTGGAGAATGGCAGTGGCACTAAGGACTTTCTTGGACTTTAGAAAATTAGTTGTAGTTTAGGTTTTGAGCTGGTTCTCTACAACTGAGGCTCTGATGCCAATCTGTTATACCCCCATTTTCACAGATCGTAGCAGATTTAGATCTGGGGTATTACTTTATGGAATCACAGTCACAATAATAAAAAATGACTAAAAAAGAGATGTTTTTATAAAATGAGTTATCATTCATTAAAATATCAGAGTTTTTATTAAGAAGAGGTCCCGTAAATATAAGTGTGAAAGTAGTATTTTGAATGATAACAGGGTTGACATTCCTCCAAGTTTACTGCCGCTTTGTGCCATGGGTTCCGTAAAAGCTAATACCTAGGATACATGTTTAAAAGTCAATGCTAGGTGTTGAGTGAGAGTCATAGGTTTAAGTGATAGTGTGAATACAAGTTCTACAGGGTTCAGTTGTTAAACCCTTCAAGGAAAATGTAGTTTTTATGATAATTGCAATGCATATACAATAATCATTAAAAGAGAGTTGTTGCACTAAGCTCATGAGACTGCACGTTAACATGTCCAAGTCATGGGGCACTGCAGACCCTTAAATGACGGGAGGGAGATAAGGTTAACTTGCCAAAGTTAAACCTAAAGGGGTGTTTTCAAATATAGTACTTATTGGTACCCGGACAGGGCAAACCAATGGGATTTGTCAAACTCTAATAGATCTATCAACTATATTTGTTCATGAATTTTAGTTATGTAATGGTGGCAGAAAGTAACACTCGTGCAATAACTAAAGAAAAAGACTTGTATTCGGTTTAAAGAGAAAAAGTAAGCATGTATCCCCCTCAAAGGGTTTATAAATCATTAAGAAAGAGTGAGGCTATGAACTCACCTGGGCCTAAGGATGATCTAACTGATGTGAAAAGTGACTCGAATACTAGATCTTACTCACGTGTCCTAGGAGTTTTGTAGGTGTGTTTGTGTAGGGTAAGTTCTTTAGTTGTTTTAAGTTTCTTATGTAATTACTCCTAGGGTTTCTAAATTTAGTTATAATGTAACACCGTTCGCGCCATCATAATTCAGAAGTATATAACTCCTCACATGAAGTTCCCTACTATTGTATTATGTTGTATATACAGCATAATACCATTCGGGCCATTATAATTCGGAAGTATAACTCCTCACACGAAGCTCCCTACTATTGTGTTACGTTGTTAAGTATTTTAGATTTAGTTATAATATAACACTGTTCGGACCATCATAATCCAGAGGTCATGTAGTATAAGTTTGAGGAGCCAAGGCACTTTAATTCGTAAACCCAGCAAACTCGTCAAAACGAATACCCAAATGAAACTCCTCACATGAAGCTCCCTACTATTGTGCCATGATTTTGTTTAATGAGAATACTTTACTTAATACCCTTTAAGTTTTATATATTTACAATATCTACCCTAAAATTATATACTTTATATAATTTAGATTTTTATCTTTCTAAACTTTTCATTTTTAGTCCCTATACTTATATATTTTGAGAAAATGACAGAAATGACCCTTAGAGTTATTAGTTTTAAAAATTTATCATTTATACCCTTAACTTATAACATTTGCAAAACTAGTCCTTATAAGTTTATAACTATATTACTTTTTATCCTAAGGTTATACAATTTTTCAAGAAGGGTCCTTATACCTAATACTACTAAGAAATGTCAAAAACAGTCCCTAGACTTAGTATTTTCAGTAATTTACCATATATACCCCTTTGCATGGAAATATTTAAAACTAGTCCAAATTCCCTGCAAACTATATTCTTATGAAACAAAAAGTTTTCCTAACTTATGATTAACTAATATTAGATTATCTAAGTGACTTAAACTAGCTTATAGCTTATGATAATGTATTACAACATATAATTAGTAATTCGATCATAATTAGGGTTTTGAAATGAAAACTAGCAAATGAAAGTGATCAATGCTCGAGCAAGGGTTCCTAGGTGATCTAAGGAATATCCTAACTATCCTAGGTCAGTACCAAAGCTAATAGAACAAGTAGAAAATCTTACGTGACCAGAAATGGGACTAGCGAGAGTTTAGGGTTTTTAGGTGGAAAAAGGACTCGACAAGGCTTTAAGGGCTTAGCTACTCGACTTCTAAGGCTACTAGGGCTTGTGTACTACTACTAGGACCAGAACATATGAGGTAAAGAAGTGTGATTGTGTGATTTGGAATGGAGAGCGGTAGCGAGGTATTTATAGGGGTCTAATGGAGTAATGAGCAAGAAATGGGTAGCTAGGTGGTGAGAAGGGGGGGGGGGGGGAGAGGTGACTACTTGCATCTAGTGGTGACTAAGGAGAGCTAGTGTAGTGACTAAGGGTGACTAGGAGTAGGTAGGGAGCATGTAGGGGTGTTTATGGAGGTGGTGTTGCCGCTACCTCAAGGTAGTGACAAGTAGGTGATGTACCTACTTGTGTGCTACCTTGGGAGGTGCTAGGGAGGGTTCTTAGGGTGAATAAGATGCCAGGCTAGGTGTTTGAGGTGCTTAGGTTTTGGTTTGAACTAGTTTAGGTTTAGTTTAGACCTAAGCTTGCTTTGTGAGAGATTAGGGTTTACCTTAGGGTTTAGTGCCTAGATTAGGATCCTATGAGTGTTTAGTGACTAGGATTAAGTCTTAGGAAGCTTATACTAAGTAGTGGTAGCTTATCTAAAGATTTGGGATAGTTTATACCTAGTTCTGGGACTTTATGACCTAGTTAGAGTTTTGTGCTTAAGAGACTTGTACCTAAGCTCTAAAGAGTTGTACTAAGGTTTAGGGAGTCTAATATATCCTAAAGTTTCTAATGTAACTCCTATATAAGCCTTGAGTACTTTCAAACTAGCTTAGTTTAGGAACTAGGGTTTTAGAGATAATTATAACTACTTAGGGTTTGATTAGGGTTTGTTTTGGTATTGTGGTAGATATAGTATGTTGTGGTGATAGATTACTTATTGTGGTGTTGTAGTGATCTTAGATTAGGAGTTCATGTGGTATGGTTGTAAGGATATTTGGCTTAAGAGGATACATGAGTAGGTCTAGAGAGTCATGCATGCTATGTAAAGAGAAGAAAGCAAAAATTACCTGTGAAAATACCTACTATAGGTATTGTAGAGGAAATGATGTTGACGGGATTTTATAGATATTCACATAAATTGAGCTTTAAGTAGTTGTACTAGAGTTTAGGAAGGAAAATATGGCTAAGATAACTTGTACATAATCCTTGAACACATCAAAACTAGTTTCAACTGGAAATTAGAGTTTTTGAAATAACCATAAACGTATAGGGCTTGTTTTGGTATAATATTTGAAATAGTAGGTTATGTTGATAGTATACTTAATAAAATGATCTTTGAAACATAGACTTGACATATTAGAAGGTTTATAAGATGTAAACATAGAGATATTTGGCATTGGTTGTTGCATGAGCACGTCTAGTTAGCTATGTAAGTTACTTAACATAGTAGGAATGAAATGAAGCAAAAATTTTACCCGTGAAAATGAAATTATAAATATCATGAATTTAGACAACCTGGATGAAATTTGTGAGTTGTTACAGGAGATATGTAGAGTTCCTGATCTTTAATGTTGTTTGTTGACATAAATAATGCCTAAAAACATTATTAGCATGTTATCAATATCTGTATGTTTTAATTATCACAAAATATAAACTCGGGAACTAAAACTTGTGACATAAACAAGTATTTAGTAATTAATATTTCTCTTTACATCCAAATCACTTAAGGTATGAATAAACAAAGTGTTTAGTGTATTTTATGATCAAAGGAAAGTTTAATTAAGCATTACAAAGTCTATTTAATTATATAAACATATTATATATTTTTGAAAAACACTTTTGGTAATAAAGAAAAATGTTTTATTCATACTAAATATATGAATTCAAATTTTTAACCAAAATCAGTTAGTTTTTCACCAAATAAACTTTCCCCACTAAAAGACAAAGAATATGGCCGTTTCAGCTGGGCGGCCCCCTTAATTATAAAGGGCGGTCCCCTTAATTTTAAGGGGGCCGGCCATGAACTAAGGGGACCGGCCACGCTCCTCTATCAGATTCTGTTGCCTATAAATACCACCTTAAACCTGGATTTTTTCCTCACCTTTTGCACTACTAAACTTTCTGATCTAGATCCAATTCTCCATTCTTTTATCCTTTGATCATAAGTATATAAATTTTTGTTTCAAAGTGATCCAACCTTCATCCTCTCAAGTGCAAGAGAAGAATACTTCTATCCCTCAAGACAAGAAGTATTACAACTTGTTGTGATTTCCACATCCAAGTTGTTGGTGTATCATCAAAGATCATTTACATTATTCTTTGTGAAGATTGTTGTGAATATTTGATTGTAGATAGTTGTGTTAGATATTGATTGTGTGATTAGTTAGTAGCTTGGTGTGAAGAAGATAAGATAGGTATTAGATTGGTGTGAAGAAGATAGGTGTGGAGTAGTTAGTTGTGAAGTAGATAGATTTGTAGAAGTTGTGTAGAAGGTGTGACTTAGGTGTGACGAAGTTGTGGTGTGAAAAGCGGTGTGTAGATTGGTGTGTATATTGGTGTGTACGGTTTTCTCCGCCATAAGGGAGCTTGTTGATATAGTGAAGAAAACTCTTGAGTTAAGTGCTCGGGGAGTGGAGTAGGGCAAAGAAGGTGTCCTTGTAGCCGAACCACTATAAATCTCAATGTTGCAAAAATCGTGAATTGGTACTGAGGCGGTCGAGGGCCGATTAACGATTTTTGACCGATTAATCGGCCGATTTTCTTGACTCGGCCGATTACCTTGGAAATCCCTCCAAGTTCCAGGGCCGATTACCGATTAATCGCCGATTAATCGGCCGATTCGGCCGATTTTTGCAACACTGATAAATCTCTTGTCTCGCGGTTCGATCTTTCCATCTCTTACTTATTTCATTACTTATCATTATTATACTTTGTGTAGCATTAATTGTTTATATTGTACAAGACTTGAGATCACATATTTTCGAATCTAAGTTTTAAAAGGCTAAGCAAAACTCTAAAACTAATTTTTATAAGTAAAAAGACGTAAAACTATTCAACCCCCCTTCTAGTTTTCCACAATTGGTATCAATAGCCACGTCTAGCAAGATTTTTAAAATATATTGTATTTTAAAACTTGTAACGATCTATGGAATCTGAAAAATATTTAGAAGGGAAATCTATGCAAAGACCACCACTATTTGAAAGTGATGGATTTTTATATTGGAAAAATAGTTTCGAAACGTATGTGAAATCAAAAGATCTTGATCTTTGGCATATTATTACCTTTGGTGATTTTCCTCCTATTCAATATAATGTTGAAACTAAAATGAATGAAATTGTATCTTTTGAAAAACAAAATGATGATTTGAAAAAGAAATTAGCAAAAAATAATGAGGCTAAAATGGTAATTTATAATGCGTTACCACGCAAAGAATATGAAAGAATTTTTATGTGTAAAACCGCCAAAGAAATTTGGGATTCTTTACTAATCACTCACCAAGGTAATAGCCAAGTCAAAGATAATAAAATAGATCTTCTTGTACAACAATATGAACAATTTACGATTCCGGAAGAGGAATCAATTGATAATGCTTTTGCTAAGTTTAACACTATCATCACAAGTTTAAAAGCACTTGATGAGACATTTTCTAGTAAAAATTGTGTTAGGAAATTTCTTAGGGCATTGCATCTAAAATGGCGAGCTAAGGTCACGGCAATCGAAGAATCAAAGAACTTGATGACGTTATCTCTAGATGAACTAATTGGCAACTTGAAAGTTCATGAAGAAATCATAAGAAGAGATTCGGAAACAGTCAAAGTCAAGAAAGAACAAACCAAATCAATTGCTCTAAAAGCCAAAAAGGAACCGAGTGATGATGATGATTCAAGTGACGAAAGTGAAGACGAAGAATATGCAATGGCCGTAAGAGAATTCAAGAAGTTCTTCAAGAGACGAGGAAGATTCACTAGATCATCACGAGACGAAAGAAAAGCATTCTAAAGGAATAGAAGTGACAACTACGGGAAGAGAAAATGCTTTAGATGTGGAAGTCCAAATCATTTCGTTGGCGAATGTCTAAAGCCACCGGGTTACGAAAGTCAAGGTGCTTTTGTTAGTGGAACATGGAGTGATAGTGACAAAGAAGAAGTTGAAAAGCCAAGAGACGAAAAGTGTTTTATGGCAAAAGAAACCGACGAAATATGTTTAGGAATTGACTTGGAACCTGACGAATGGATCAAAGATAGTGGACGTTCGAAGCATATGACGGGGAATCGGAATCTATTCTCTACATACAAGGCATACAATGGAGGTAATGTTATTTTCGGTAGTGACTTACGTGGAAAAATCATTGGCAAAGGTACGATCTCTCAAGACTCACTTACTATTGAAAATGTAGAGCATGTAGATAAGTTAACATATAACTTGCTTAGTGTAGGACAAATATGTGATAATAAATGTAGAGTCACATTTACCGAAGATGATAGCGAAATAGTTAAGGATGGAAAAATTATAGGTAGAGGAATTAGAAAAGGTGGCATATATGTTATGAAACTAGGAAACAAACCTAAGGATAGGATATGCCTAACAACCCTAGATGAAAACTCTACACTATGGCATAGGAGATTAGGACATGCTAATATGCAACAAATACAATCGTTGGCCTCTAAGGAATTAGTTAGAAATTTGCCTAATCTAAAATATGACAAGCATTTTTGTGATGCATGTAAAATTGGAAAACAAGCTCATGCTAGTCACAAAGCCAAGAATATAGTATCCACTACTAGATGCCTAGAATTATTACATATGGATCTTTTTGGTCCATCCGCTGTGCGGAGCTATGGAGGAAACAAATATACCTTAGTGATAGTAGATGACTACTCACGATACACGTGGACTAAGTTTTTAAGTGACAAGACCCAAGCCTTTGAAAAATTTGAAATATTTAGTAGAATGATTCAAAATAAATTAGGATGCTCAATAGTTGCCATTAGGACGGACCGTGGTAGGGAATTTGATAACGAAGTACAATTCGGAAAATATTGCGAGTTAAATGGAATATCTCACAATTTCTCCGCTCCTCGTACTCCTCAATCAAATGGCGTAGTAGAAAGAAAAAATAGGTCACTACAAGAAATGAGTAGAACTATGTTAAATGAACAATCCATCCCACAAAAATTTTGGTGTCACGCCGTAGATACATCAACTTATATTTTAAATAGGGTATCAATTAGAAGAATTCTAGGAAAAACTCCTTATGAGTTATTAAGAGGTAGAAAACCAAACTTAAGCTACTTTAAGGTATTTGGAAGTAAATGCTATATATTAAACACTAAGGACTATCTCACTAAGTTTGATCCAAAATCATATGAAGGAATATTTTTGGGATACTCACAAAATAGCAAAGCATATATAATACTTAACAAACAGTCCATGAAAGTAGAGGAATCACTAAATGTAACATTTGATGAAACACCACCACCTCCTAAAACATTACCTTTAGAAGATGATGATTTGATTGAAGATGAAGCTATTGAGGTTAGTAAAACAAAACCCATAGGAAATGATAATGTAGACATTCACTTAGAAAATAACGAAACTAGTAATATTAAAGAATCTAGATCTCATCCATTGGATAATATAATAGGACATCTTAACCAAAGAACCCTTAGGTCACAAGCCCAAGATAAAAATAATTTCTTTTGTTTCCTCTCAGCAATAGAACCTAAGAATATTAGCGAGGCTTTAAAGGATGAAAGTTGGGTTATAGCTATGCAAGAAGAATTAAATCAATTTAAGGCGAATGATGTTTGGTAATTAGTCCCAAATCCAAAGGATATGACCATCATAGGAACCAAATGGGTATATAGGAATAAGTTGGACGAGAATGGAATAGTTACTAGGAATAAAGCTAGGTTAGTTGCCCAAGGTTATAATCAACAAGAAGGAATTGATTATGACGAAACTTATGCCCCTGTAGCTAGACTATAATCGATTAGGATATTACTTGCCTACGCTTGCGCCCTAGATTTTAAGTTATTCCAAATGGATGTGAAAAGTGCATTCCTTAACGGTTTTATCAATGAGGAGGTATATGTGGCACAACCTCTAGGATTCATTGACTTCGCAAAACCTGATTATGTTTATAAGTTAAAGAAAGCTTTGTATGGACTCAAACAAGCTCCCAAAGCTTGGTATGATCGATTAAAAGCTTTTCTTATTAAACATGATTATTCCATGGGAATGGTAGATAACACTCTTTTCACTAAAAGGAAAGACCCAAATCTCATCATTGTCCAAATATATGTTGATGACATTATATTTGGATCGACTTGTCAAGATATGTGTGATGAATTTGCCAAAATCATGCATGATGAGTTTGAGATGAGTATGATGGGTGAACTTAACTTCTTCCTAGGATTACAAATAAAACAATTAGAAGATGGAATATTTTTTAACCAATCTAAGTACATTAAGGAAATGCTTAAGAAGTTTGGCCTAGAAGACTCAAAACCCATGAAAACTCCCATGTCTACGGAGGTAAAGCTCACAAAGGATGATGAAGGTGAGTCCGTAGATAACACCAAGTATAGAGGAATGATAGGTAGTTTACTATACTTGACGGCAAGTAGACCCGATATCATGTTTAGTGTCTACCTTTGTGCCCGTTTTCAAGAGGATCCCAAAACCTCTCACCTAGAAGCGGTTAAGCGTATCTTCCGATACGTTAAAGGCACTATACACTTAGGATTATGGTATCCTAAGGAATCCGGCATAGAAACCATTGTCTATGCGGATTCGGATCATGCGGGAGACTACGTAGATAGAAAGAGCAATAGCGGTATTTGCACGTTTATGGGATGTTGTCTAACGTCTTGGTTTTCGAAGAAGCAAACCGCTCTTGCTATTTCTACCACCGAAGCCGAATATGTAAGCGCCGGAAAGGCATGTCAACAAGCACTATGGATGAAACAAGCTCTCGTAGACTATGGCATTAGGTTAGAAAATGTCCCCATTATGTGCGATAACAAAGGTGCAATAGATTTAAGTAAAAATCCGGTGCAACACTCTAGGACTAAACACATAGAAATACGTCACCATTTTCTTAGGGATAATGTACAAAAAGAAAATATATCTATAGAAAAGGTTGCATCGGAAGACAACATTGCGGATATATTCACAAAACCCCTTAAGCGTGAATTATTCAACCACTTGCGTTTAGGATTAGGAATGATGGAACAAGTTGACTAAATTATATTGAATTATTTCAAATTTATACTTGCATGAAATTCATTTTTTTTCTTCCATTTCACCTATTCTGAGTCTAGGAATCTATTTCGCACAAAACTAAAGATTGAGAAAAGCTAATTTCTTTGCATAAACCATTTTGTAAAACTCAATCACTTTTCTCTAAAAATTATTCTCACAATCTAGGAACCCCATGAAAATCATTTTCCTTGCATTGTTGACTAATCCTAAAAACATTCTATTTCAAAATCATGCATAAATTCTCACATAAATTGTCAAGATATATAATGTAATATATGTCTTTGACATTCATGATCGAGCAAAAATTGAATCAAGGAGATTATTTGGATTATTTCTTAGGATCGTTATTTCTTTTTGCCTCTAGGAGTCGAAACAATCACAACTCCACATTTGTTGCATATAGACACTCACTAGGACAAATTCATTAATAATGGTGTCATCTTGATCCATCATTAGTTGTTCACTCACTAATTATCCTTGCCTTTAATCTAAGATAGATGCCTTAGGAAGCTTAATTATGCTTACCTTTATTTGCCTCCTCTTGATTATTATATGTTGATTATTTGCTTTTGTGTTTATGTGTTTTTGCATGCATGCTATATCTTGATTAGATTAGACTCTATATTGCCTAAGACAATTGAACTTGCTTGAATTCTAATCCAAACACATAACCTTTCTGCAAATTTTCTGCCAAAAACCCAATTCTGGCAACCTGGAAATCACCAGATGGGCGGCCCCCTTAATTCTGTAAGGCGGCCCCCTTAATCATTAAGGGGACCGCCCCCTAATTAAGGGGACCGGCCATCTGATGGTTGGGTTTACAGAATCTTTTCTGCTTTTTAGCCTATTTCAACCTACATTTCCCATTTTTCACCAACACATTTTGTTCTAATCCCCCAAACAAACCTTATCCATCCTTAAACACACAAATCTTACACTATAAATATCCCCCATCCTCAAAACTCTCCATTCATCCCATCATGAACTCTCCAAACAAACGAAAATCAAAAGCCTCAAGGCTAGCAAGGATGACGGAAAAACCCGTTTGGCGACGAAAAAGCCCTCGAAACAAATCCATCATCATAAATGAAGTTGGAAATCATTCCTCACCACCAACTTCTTATTTCCCAAACTTTGCATCAAACCAACAAAGTCATTCATTTGATCCACTCTACAAACCATATAACATTGGCCAAACATCTTCCTTCAAGCCAAACTACACCTCTCAACCTCCAACAACTTATAATGATCCATGCAAGTTTGATCAACCATCAAACTACAATTCCAACTACACAAACCCAACTCATCCATACCAAACCTATGATCCCCTCCACATTGCCACGGAAAAAACAAAAGTTTCGTGATGAAATAAACCAAATCCATGATCTTAGTGATCTCCTTGCTATGCATCTTGCACAACGCAACAAAGGGCTACCTCCATCATCACCCTATGCAAATTGCCTTCCCCACTCTCTTAACTTGGATCAAGTTACAAATCACACTCACTTTTGCCCTTGTTGAATATTCCTTCAAAAACAAATCCTCTACTTGAGTGAAGATATTTCTTGGATTGAATATCTTCTCACTCGCAATCATCCAATACCACCCTTAACACGATACAACATCGTGAGATCCACTTCTTCCGTTCCACACTCCACTCCATATCCCTCTCAATCAAACATCTAAGCTTTATGCTTATGTTTCTCTTCAAGCAAATAAAACAATCAACCATGGGTTGCAAGCAAGTCCAAGTGTTCTCTTAGGCAAAATAGGACTATGTCTTTTCTTTTGTGTTATTATTTTTTTTTCAATATGCTCCAAGCATATTGAATGTTGTAATATTTATCATTCCTACAATGCTTGAATGAATCTATGTTTAGTTGCATAATTGTTGCTTTGCATATATGTGTATTTTGCTCTCTTCAAATATTTTTGTAGCAAAGATCTCCATTGCTCATTCCCTTGGTTCTCTCAAATGAGGGGGAGCATACATTAAGGGGGAGCTTTCTACCCGTTTAACCTTCCCTTGCGGAGCTTACTCGGCTTAACCTTTTTAATTAATACAAAAAGGGGGAGAAGAGAAATATAATCTATATAATACTTGTCTAAAAACAAGTTTTAGATATATTGAGTTTAAGGTTTTGTAATAATCAAAAAGGGGGAGATTGTTGACATAAATAATGCCTAAAAACATTATTAGCATGTTATCAATATCTCTATGTTTTAATTATCACAAAATATAAACTCATAGAACTAAAACTTGTAACATAAACAAGTATTTAGTAATTAATATTTCTCTTTACATCCAAATCACTTAAGGTATGAATAAACAAAGTGTTTAGTGTATTTTATGATCAAAGGAAAGTTTAATTAAGCATTACAAAGTCTATTTAATTATATAAACATATTATATATTTTTGAAAAACACTTTTGGTAATAAAGAAAAATGTTTTATTCATACTAAATATATGAATTCAAATTTTTAACCAAAATTAGTTAGTTTTTCACCAAATAAACTTTCCCCACTAAAAGACAAAGAATCTGGCCGTTTCAGCTGGGCGGCCCCCTTAATTATAAAGGGCGGTCCCCTTAATTTTAAGGGGGCCAGCCATGAATTAAGGGGACCGGCCACGCTCCTCTGTCAGATTCTGTTGCCTATAAATACCACCTTAAACCTGGATTTTTTCCTCACCTTTTGCACTACTAAACTTTCTGATCTAGATCCAATTCTCCATTCTTTTATCCTTTGATCATAAGTATATAAATTCTTTGTTTCAAAGTGATCCAACCTTCATCCTCTCAAGTGCAAGAGAAGAATACTTCTATCCCTCAAGACAAGAAGTATTACAACTTGTTGTGATCTCCACATCCAAGTTGTTGGTGTATCATCAAAGATCATTTACATTATTCTTTGTGAAGATTGTTGTGAATATTTGATTGTAGATAGTTGTGTTAGATATTGATTGTGTGATTAGTTAGTAGCTTGGTGTGAAGAAGATAAGATAGGTATTAGATTGGTGTGAAGAAGATAGGTGTGGAGTAGTTAGTTGTGAAGTAGATAGATTTGTAGAAGTTGTGTAGAAGGTGTGACTTAGGTGTGACGAAGTTGTGGTGTGAAAAGCGGTGTGTAGATTGGTGTGTAGATTGGTGTGTATATTGGTGTGTACGGTTTTCTCCGCCATAAGGGAGCTTGTTGATATAGTGAAGAAAATTCTTGAGTTAGGTGCTCGGGGAGTGGAGTAGGGCAAGGAAGGTGTCCTTGTAGCCGAACCACTATAAATCTCTTGTCTCGCGGTTCGATCTTTCCATCTCTTACTTATTTCATTACTTATCATTATTATACTTTGTGTAGCATTAATTGTTTATATTGTACAAGACTTGAGATCACATATTTTCGAATCTAAGTTTTAAAAGGCTAAGCAAAACTCTAAAACTAATTTTTATAACTAAATAAAAAGACGTAAAACTATTCAACCCCCCTTCTAGTTTTCCACATTGTTGACATGTTAAGGAATAATATTCCATATAACAAAAGCACCGTGTTTTTGAAATTAAGGAATATTTCTTGAATCATAGGATATATTGAAGATAGATCAAGTTAACATGTTTGCCAAAATGTAAGTACGTAAAAATCTTGTTGAGATTTACATTGAAAGTTTCTTGGACAAGAATCGGTACGATGGCTCTGATATTATGATCCATTTATCCTGTAACATTAAAACTGAATACACGAATGATGTACATTGTGTCTTGGGTATATGAAATGTTCATGTAGAGCTTGTACTCAATATTAAACATCTCGCATGTTTACTGTTAGGGATTATTGAATACATAAGTTGTTTATGCTGATATATTTCAGCTGATAGGTTCCTGCTGGTGCCTATAGTGGTTACTGCTGATGAAGTGGTTCCTGCTGATGATATGTTCCTGCGGATATGGTTAATCCGTAGTATTAGAAGTTGTTAGAAGGATATTTATAAGTTATATTAGGACAAGATATTGCATATCTTTTATAGTTTTGTTTACACATTTTCTTGTAAAAGTTGTTTAGGGTTTCTTGTAGTATAAAAGAAACTCATTGCTATGAATTATGTACGAGATTAGAATTAATCTATAGTGATTAATATAGATCCATAGAGTATCAAAGTGTTTTGTATAATTGTCTTCTTTACTCTTGTGTTTATATTTCGCGAAAACATAAGTTTACTAGAGATTCTCTATATAGTGTGCTTTTGATTACATTAGCATTCTATTGATTCCTAAGGCTCAAAGATCTATCTAGGAGCTGATCCAACAAGTGGTATCAGAGCCTCAAGAGAATCTCTGTTAAAGAAGTTCAACTTACATCTCTTTAAAACCATCAAACTCTTCAACCTTGTCAGGAGAAGACGATTCTGAAGTCACTCAACCACAAACTCAGACACAATCAATACAACAAGTAGTCATAACCACTGTATCCAGCGGTAATGGGAAATTCCCTTACCTGTAGAAGGATGAGTACGAGATTTGGGCTATGAAGATGGAGAACTGGATCATCAATACTAATTTCAACCTCTGGAATGTAATTCAGAATGGAAACAGTAGGAAGAAAACTGGAAGACACAATCAAGGCAACATAATCATTCTCCCTCCTACTACTAATGATGAACAAATTGCAGTCCAAAGAGAGACCAAGGCAAGAACTATCTTGCTTCAGTCTCTCCCAGATGATCACATGGGAGACTTTCATCATCTGGATGATGCTAAGGAGATCTGGAAGTCTATCAAGGCAAGATTTGGAGGCAATTATGAATCTAGAAAAATGAGGAAGTCCATGCTCAAGCAAGAGTTTGAAGAATTCAAGATTTCAGAAGAGGAGGGCTTACATAAAGGATATGACAGATTTCAGAAGATTTTGACTCAGATGAATCAATTAAAAGTAAAGCCTGTTAATGAAGATTGCAACACCAAGTTCTTAAGAGCCTTGCCTCATTCCTGGTCTCAGGTCTGCATCACTCTTAAGACGAGAGGTGGTCTTGAGTTCTTAACCTTTGATGATCTTTACAACATGCTTAGGACTCTGGAGATTGACATCAAGGGTCATTCAACATACTCACCAACTCCAACAAATTCAGCAGTTGTTAGCACCACCACTGGTAACAACAAGGTCTCATATGTTGATAGTCCAAGTTCTTCATCAACAACATCTTCCTACACCTCTACTAGACCAAAGACATATTCCAAATCCAGTAATGTGTTTGAAGATGTACTCCATTCCTTTGTTTCTGAATATGAACCACAATAGCAACTAGCTTTTGAAGATCTTGAGAAAGTTGATAAGTTGGATTTGGAGGAGATGGATCTTAAGTGGCAGATGTCTATGCTTTCTATCAAAATCAAAAGATTTGAGAGGAAGGCTGGTAAAAAGCTCAATTTCAGGTGAAGGGATCCAGCCAGGTTTGATAAGAAAAAGTTCAGTGCTACTCATGTGGCCAAATGGGTCACTTTTCAAGGGAATGCACTAAGAAGAAAGCTGATGACAAGACAAGATACTCTGCATTCAAGTAGAAGAAGTTGGAATCTGGTCAATCAAAAGCCTTGGTATCTGTGGACTCTATGGTTGATTGGAATGAGCATGATTCTGCCGATGTGGAAGGAAGTGCTTCTAAGCTCTATGAAATGCTTGCTGGATGTGAGTCAGAAAATAAGAATGAAGAATTTGCCTTGATGGGCATCTCATCTCAGGTACAAAATTGTATATTTGGTTGTGATAGTAAATATGCTGACCTTAAGAAAGAGTTTAATGACTTAGAAACTCAATATAAAGACTACTACATTCAGGTACAAACCTATAAAGGTGCACTTAAAACATTAGAACAACAGAAGGTTTGGTACCAAAAGAATCAGTTAGCTTATGAAGAGAAGATTAGGGTCTTAGAAAGAGATTTAGAAAACACCACTAATCTATTAAAGTATTCTGAAAAGGAAAATGCTAAAGTGAACCTAGAGAAACAGGACTTGAAAACTAGACTGGATAATGAAGTGGCTAGGCATATGCAATGGCAAAAAGCAACTAAACATTTGGAAAATTGGTTGATAGTTGTCAGTCTATTAAGTCTAGGAGAGGGTTGGGGTATGGAGATTTTATAGGGCCAAATGAAGTTTATTAACCTACTCAATAAAGCATTTTTGACCCTACCCCTAAGGAAAATTTTCAAATTCCTATCAAATATGTTAAAGAAGGAGAGATGCATTCTGTTTCTCCACCCATTACAGGAACATTTAAGGCACCCTCCACATATATAGACTTTGATGAATCACATATGTCATATGGCAAGAAGTCTAGTGACTTACATGACACTGGTAGTGAAACTAATGACTTTGTATCTTGTTCTTTCAGTTACAAGATCTCGGAGACTAATGACTTTTCCAGTTGTGATTCAAGTGACAAGTCTGACTCACCCAAGACCTCACCCAAGTCCACACAAGTCTGCTGACTTCTCACCAAGAGTTGCTGCTGATGAATCAAATTTAAAGACAGCTTCTTTTGATGATTTACATTTTCATTCTGTGAAAAACAATTCTTTTAATTATGTGAAAAACAATTATGCTTTTAATTTTGGTTGTGATAAGTTTATTTGTAATAAGACATCTTCTATGAAGAAATCTTTTAATAAGAAAACTTGTTTTGTTAGTGTTAGTGCTTATCATCTTATAAAGGATTGTGATTTTCATGAAAAAGGGATGGGTGTGTGTACTGACCAACAGAGACCTAGACCTATGTGGAATAATGTTAATGACATTCCACCATTTGTTCCACATGTGAAAACTAGCAGAAGTAATCCTACTGGCAAACCAGTTTCTGCTGGTAAACCAGTTCCTATTGGTAAACCAGTTCCCTCTGGCAAAGCAGTTCCTACTGGTAAGCCAGTTCCTGCTGTTAAGCCAGATTCTGCTGGTAGACCTTTTCCTGCTAGCTGGAAGAGAAAAGTTGCTAGACCATTCTTCAGACCTACTAGCCTTTACTTCCAAAATGAATTTTGGTCTATTTATTATGACCCAATGTACATTGGGGGGGGGGGGGAGATGGGATTCTGCTGTTAAGTCCTCAGCTGGTTGCTCTTGGAGACAAAATAGACCATACCTAAAAAGGGGATCCAAGAACAATGGTGGATCTCATCAATCTACCTGGTTTAACTCCCATTGATCCACAAGGAAGGCCCAAGTCAGACATGACTTGGGACTCCTATTGATACTAATGTTGTTGTATATTTTTTTGTTACTGTAGGATCATCCTCTTAAGAATAAAGATGTAGGTATTGTAGACATTGGATGTTCAAGGAGTATGTCAGGGAACATAGAAAGATTGGAAGATTTTATGCCAATTAGAGGTAGCATTGTGACTTTTGGAGGGGGAGATGGCATGATAACTGGGAAAGGAACCATTAGGACTCCTAAGCTGGATTTTGAAGATGTCTAATTTATGAAAGAGCTTCAAAACTTCAACTTGTTCTCTATTTCACAAATATGTGACAAGAAAAACAATGTCTTGTTCACTGAAAAGGATTGTCTTGTGTTGTCTAAAGATTTCAAGTTACTTGATGATACTCAGGTTTTGCTTAGAGTTCCAAGAAGTCACAATCTATAAACATTCAATCTGAATGATGTCCAACCTGAAGGAGATATAGCTTGGTTGGTGGCAAAAGCATCCTTGGATGAGTCTACTAAATGGCATAGAAGGATGGCACATGTGAACTTCAAAACCATCAACAATCTGGCTAAACATGGATTGGTCCAAGGGCTTCCTTCCAAGGTTTTTACAAATGAGCATAACTGTGTTACTTGCAACAAAGGAAAGCAACACAAAGCTTCCTACAAGACCATTACAGCTGTGAGCACAATTTCAGAACCTCTCCAATTGCTTCATATGGATCTTTTTGGTCCTACTTCTATGAGAAGCATTGATCACAAATACTTCTGCTTGGTGGTCACTGATGATTATAGCAGGTTTTGTTGGGTATTCTTTTTGGGGACTAAGGATGAAACCGTTCAGACTCTTAAAGACTTTATTGCTTGTATTGAGAACCAGCTAAATAAAAAGGTTAAAGCTATGAGGTGTGACAATGGGACAGAGTTCAAAAATGCTAGGTTAATTGAACTCTGTGGGTCTAAAGGAATTAAAAGGGACTATAGCAATGCAAGGACCCCACAACAAAATGGGGTTGCAGAAATAAAGAATAGAACCCTTATAGAGGCCACAAGATCTATGCTTGCTGACTCTAAGCAACCCACTATGTTTTGGACTGAAGCAGTTGGCACTACTTGCTATGTTTTAAATAGGGTATTGAGTACTAGACCTCACATAAAACACCTTATGAACTTTTGACTGGGAAAGTTCTTACCATTACTTACTTTAAGCCTTTTGGATGTCATGTGACTATCTTGAATATAAGTGATCACCTGGGTAAATTTGAAGGAAAAGCTGATGAGGGGTATATAGTTAGTTATTCTGCTCATAGTAAGGCTTACATGGTGTATAATTTATCTGCCAAGGGGATAGAGGAAACACTGAATTTGAGATTTCTTGAAGATAAACCTAATGTTCAGGGAGTAGGTCATGAGTAGTATTTTGACCTTGACTATTTAACTGATCATTTAGGGTACACACGTTTCAAAGCTAACCAATCTACAGGTATGTCAGACACACAAGCTAACAATGCAGGTGCATCAGATCATGATTCAGATTCAGATTCAGACTGTGATGAAGAAGTTATTGTTGTTCCTTCTTATCCCACTAACCACTTTTCAGGTACTAAGCCTAAGGATTCTTCTGGTATGACTAAAGCTAATACAAGTTATGTAGAGGAACTTGCTAAACTCCAAAGACAAGAGCATGATGCCATAGATGCTGCTGAAAAGCTTGGTTTTGAAATCTCCAAAGACATAGAGGAACTTTTAAGACAAGCAGCTATTGAAGCCCGCAGGAATATAGATGTTGCTGATAATGGTTCTGTACCTGCTGGTAGTATTCCAGTCTCTGCTAGTGTTGTTTCTGCTGATACTACCTATTCTGCTGGTAGTGTTCCTACTGTTGATAACTCTGTTCCTACTGATACCCCATCTGTTGACTCATTGGGGTTTGATGAATCTCCCACAAGATTTCCTAGTCCATATGATCTTGCCAATGCACAATCCTCAAGTTCTGAGTTGGAACCAAGTACATGAATCTTCACTTCCTCTTCATATGATGATGATTTTGGACCTACAATCAATAATCTACCAACTTTAGTTGATGTTACTCCTCATGCCACTAAGAGGATTAACACTGTGCATCCACAATCTTTGATTCTTGGTGATTCCACTTCAAGAGTTTAGACAAGAAACAAGGTCAAGAAATCAAAGCTTACTGAATCTGCCATTGTTTGTTACATTCAGAATCAACAGAGGAACAATCATGTAGATTTTCAACATTGTCTATTTGCTTGGTTTTTGTCTCAAGTAGAACCAACTAGTCTTCCTCAAGCTCTTGGAGATTCAGATTGGGTTGCTACTATGCAAAAGGAAATGCAACAATTCATGAATCAGGATATGTGGGAGTTGGTGCTATTGCCTGAAGGAAAGTTTGCTATTGGGACTAAATAGATTCTGAAGTGTAAAAGGGATGCAAGGGGGATTGTGGTAAGAAACAAGGCAAGATTAGTAGCTCAAGGTCAGGCAAGAAGAAGGTATTGAATATGATGAAGTTTTTGCTCCTGTTGCAAGAGTAGAAGTGATTACACTCTTCTTAGCCTTTGCCTCATATATGGGATTCATGGTTTATCAGATGGATGTCAAAAGTGCATTCCTCTATGGTGAGATTCAAGAAGAAGTTTATGTGACTCAACCAAAGGGTTTTGTGGACCCACAGAATCCTGATTTGGTTTACAGGGTCAAGAAAGCACTCTATGGTCTTTATTAAGCACCCAGAGCATGGTATCCTAGGTTATCCTCATTCCTGCTAAAGCGTGGTTACAGAAGAGGTGCCATTGACAAGACACTTTTCATCAAGAAGAACTCCAGGGATATCATTCTTGTTCAAGTTTATATGGATGACATTATTTTTGGCTCCACTAAGGAGGCTTGGTGTAGGGAGTTTGAAGAACTAATGAAAAGTGAGTTTGAGATGAGTAATAGGGTTGAGCTCACATTCTTCTTAGGACTATAGGTCAAGCAAAGGTCTGATGGTATTTTTATCAGTCAAGAGAAGTATGTCCAGGACATACTTAAGAAGTTTGATATGGAAACTATAAGAACTGCAACTACTTCTTATGAAGCTCCAAAACCAAAATCAAATAATGAACCAGATCCTGCTGTTAATGTTCATCTTTACAGGTCCATGATTGGTTCACTCATGTATTTGACAGCTTTAAGGCCAGACATCATGTTTGCAGCCAGTGCTTGTTCAAGACACCAAGTTACACCATTGACTTCTCTCTTAAGTGCTATGAAGAAGATCTTTAAGTATCTAAAGCACCAACCTAAATTGGATCTTTTTACCCAAGAGATTCTCCATTTGTGTTAGAGGCATACAGTGATAGTGATTATGCTGGTGCTTTGATAGGAAGTCTACTACTGGTGGGTGTCAATTTCTGGGTAGGAGGTTAATCTCCTGGAAATGCAAGAGGCAGACCATTATGACTACATCTTCTACTGAAGCAGAGTATGTTGTTGTTGCTAGTTATCGTGTTCAGGTACTCTGGATACAAAATCAACTTCTTGACTATTGGATCAATTTTATGAACACCAAAATTTTTATTGACAACCAAAGTACCATTTGCATTGTTAAAAATCTAGTTTTTCATCAAAGAACAAAGCATATTGAAATTAGGCACCATTTTATAAGAGATGCAAATGAGAAACATCTTATTCAAGTGCTTAAAATCCATACTAACGAGAATGTGGCTGATCTTTTAACCAAAGCTTTTGATGGCCCTAGGTTAAATTACTTAGTAGTCCACATTGGGATGGTTAACCCCTGATTGTTCTGTTTGAGGGGAGGAATAAGCCTAAAGGGAGGCTTATTGATTAAGGGGAGGATTATTGTAGTACAATTTTTAGCATAATGTGTATAAGTTTGTATAGTCTATTTTTGTGTACACTAACATGTTTGTAGGAATTCAAGTCAAACATTCACAATAAAAAAATAAGAATTCAAATCAAAAGAGAAATTTGTAATTTTATTACTTAATTAAGATTGCAACATTACAAAAGAAGACTTTCTGATACATCAAACACCTAATCAACTACTCCATGGGCCTTTTGCCCTTGTCCTTCAAATCAGGGATACTCTTTTGCACACCTTTGTTCATGATGCCTTCCCATAACCTTGGGCATAGCAGCCTTAGGATCTGTTTGGGTGGTTTTTGGCGTTGTTGAGATGGCTAAGTGGGTTCAGGCACAAGAATCTTCTTGAAAGTTGCTGCAGCCTTCTCCAGCTCTCATTGAAACACCTTCTCTATACGATTGGTGTCATCCTTAGCTTCTGAATCATATACATAGTGAGGAAGGTGTGAAAGATCTACATCAGAAGAAGAAGGACTTGGAGACTTGGCAGAAGCATTTACATCATTCTTCTTCTTTCTAGCCTATTCCTTTGTTCTGCATCCTTGTCTTGGTTTAAAAACTCAAGGTGGTGGGATATCATTCAATTCAGTGGAATCAAATGAAGAATCAGATGAAATTTCAATAATTTCAGAGTTAGGGTTCATGTTGTTGCTGTTGATGGAAGTCTTGATGTATAATTAGGGGATTAATGATTGATTGGTGTGTTTGGGGTTGGAAGACTTCTAGCCCTATTTATAAGCCTGTTCAAACTCGTATTAGTGAAGTTAATGCATTTTAATGTTAGTTGGTTGAAAAGTAAAAGTTGGGGATATCTACTGATGAAGAGTTGACTAAAAGAAGATATTTTACTGAGGGGTTGTTTCTGCTGATGGGTTGTTCCTGTGGGTTGACTAACACTTCTGCTGATGGTTCATTATTCCTACTGATTGAGTTGATGAATTGACCATGGTCAAACACACTTGGGATTCTGCTGCTTGACCAATTATTCCTTCTGTTTAACTTATGGTTGCTGCTGATAGTGTCAGTTTTGGGATTTTATTTTGGGTAAAAATTAAAGTCAAAATTGGTCAATGATTTTTTCAAGATTCTTGCTAATTAACTTCCACGATTAGGAAACTTCCTTTTATAACCTAACGTGTATATCCCACACCCTAAATAACTGATTCCTTCTCATTAAAAACTCAAACCCATTTCAAAACTTCTCAATTTCACAACTCAATCCTTCAAATCTTCAATGGCGGCACTTAAGTTCAAAGGAGATCATAACAAAGTTGCTTTCTTGGGTAGTGCTAAAGGGCATGAAGTATTTAAACTAATGGTGGAGTTTCTGCAAAGATCAAAGCTTAGATATGCTCTCACCCATTATCCTGAAGTTGTGTATGAATCTTTGGTCACACAATTCTGGGAAACAGCCGAAGAACGATCGATTGAAGGCCAACCAAAGGAGATTGTTGCTACAATTGATGTTGAAGAATGTGTGGTTACAGAGTCCTCTGTTAGGGCTCAACTTTAGTTGGATGATGAAGATGGTGAATTTGAAGCTACAAGGGAGGATATTGTTGAGTGCTTAACAAACATTGGATATCAAGCAGATGGGAAGAAAATTTGGTACAAAAACAGGTTTTGCCCTAAGTGGAGGTTTTTGGTACATACTCTACTTCAATGCATTAGTCCTAAGTCAGGGGGCTGGGATCAATTTTCAAGCTCTCTTGCTTTTGGTATTATCTGTTTGTCACAGGGGAGAACTTATAATTTCTCTAAGTACATCTTTGAGGAAATGCTTACCAATGTTAAGAATACCAAATACAAGTTTCTTATGTACCCTAGGTTTCTACAGATTATTTTACTCATTAAGACTGATGACGAAACTCATAGGCCTATTGGAAAGTTGTCTGCTAAATTATTTGCTACTAAGCAAACAAATTTTAATGGGGAACATACACCTCTATTACCTACCATGTTGCCTGCTGGCAATGCAGATGCTGCTGAGGGTAATGCTGCTAGTGCAGATGCACCAGTTACTGCTGATATTGGCCCCTTAGTTGTTCCTGATGCAAGTGCATCAGTTGCTACTGATGACCTGCTACCACCATCTCCTATACCTTCAACACCCAGACCTTCCACACCACCATCACCTAGCTTTGTTGCTCCTGTTGAGCCAGATATTGCTCCTGATGAGCATGTTACTGATTTTGTTGAGACCATTAAGTCTTCAGAGGTACATGTAGAAAACCCTGTTAGGCCAAAGGCTTCTAATGTTGACCAAATTCTTGACTCACCACAGTATACAAGACTACCCACACCTTGTCCTCTTAGGCCTGCTTTTGAAGATTATGATAATATGGGTGCAGGTTTTCATGATTCTCCTCTAAGGACCAATGATGCTCCTGATACCATAGGTACACCTGTTGGTGGAGCTGAGGATCCTAATTCTCTCACCTCTCTGTCTATTTTAGTGAACAGATGTTTGCAAAAGGTTTCTGAGTTAGAGGAAGATCTTAAAGATACCAAACAAACACTTGGAGATGCTGTTCTCAAGTTGGTTCAAAAGGTTAAGAGGCTGGAAGATAAGTTAAAGTCTAAAAAGAGAAAAGGTGTGGTGATTGATTCTGATGAGGAACATGATGGAGCCAAGGAGGATATTGATTTAGATGGTTTTCACTTACTGGCTAAACCTTCTCTGGAAAGTGCAAGGGTTGATGATGCTGTTGAGATGGATGTACATGGTCGACGTAATGCATAAGAAGAACTTGTTGATACTCAGTTATCTTATGAATTAAGAAAACACCTACAGGGGCTTAGAAAAAGTCAAAAGGATCAGCTGGTAGTTCTGGGATTGCTACAACTAGTATTCCTATTCCTGCTGTAGTTTTTGCTGATGCCACCATGAAGGACATTTCTGCTGATCATCCTTCTACTAAGGTTCCCTTTGATGGACATTCTAATGGTGACATTTACGCTGATCAGGTTTCTGCTGTTGTTGGGATAACTTCTGATCATTCTTCTGATCCTGCTGTTACAACTGTTGAGCCAACCATTCCTTCTAGTGTTTCTTCTGTTCCAGTGGACAAAGGCAAATCTATTATGATGGAAGTAGATCCTCCTGTTAAACAAAGAACAAAGAAACAAATAGAGGAAGAAAGGCTTGGTGAAGAGTATGCTAAACAGTTGCAACCTGAAGACTTGGCCAATGAGGCCCGGAAGAAAGAAGAGTTGAGACTTCATGAGGAAATTGCAAGGAAAATTCAAGATGATTTGAATAAAGAAGGCTTTCCAGCTTCAAGCACTTTACCTGCTGAGAGACAGAAGGAGTTGGATGAGGCTTCACAAAGATTTACTACTACACAATGGGACAACATTGTCACTCAAGTCAATTCAAATCCATCTCTAGCTCAATCTGTTTTAGGAGATTCTTTTGATGTGGAAGACTATGTTCAACAGATGGTTGCATTGGGAAATCAAAGGAAGAGAGCTGAGGCAGAAAGAAAACCAAAAGAGAAGAGATATTAGCCTATGAATCAAGCACAAATGAGGGACTATATGAGAACTTTTGTGAAAAATCAAAGTTCAACTGTATATGGAAAAGGGTGGACTATGAATTAGGTGAAAGGTTTCTTAGATGCTAAACTCATTATACATTATGAGAGGATCCACTCTTATCTTAGGAAAGCTGGGATTAAGGTTAATCAACCTTTGAAAAGGCCTGAAAGTCTTTTGTAAGAACCAGCAGCAAAGAGATTAAAGTCTGCTGATATTACTGATACCTTTAAGGATGCTGCTGATCCTTTTCCTACTGATGGGGGTCAAGTTCATTCACCTTCAGTTTTGAGTCAGGTGGATGTTTCTTCTGTTCTAAGTGATGTTCCTCCTGCATCTGCTGCTGATGGTGCTTCAAAACCTACTAAGGAATCTGTTGATGCACAACCTTCTCATTCTACTGATGTAGTTGGAGGATTTACTTATGATACTGTTCTTCCTGAACCATCTTTACATGTTGAGGAGATTTCCAAATCTCAAGAGACCTCAAATCAGGAATCTGTTCCTATGGATGTATCTCAGGAACAATCTATTCTTACTGAGGCTCCACAACCTGTTTCTACTGATGCTACAAAGTCTGTTCCTACTGATGATTCTACCTCTACACCTGCTGGTACTTCTGATGTACAAACTGAAGTTCCTGAATCTGAGATACCTTCTTCTAATGTTTCTTCTCATTCTTCTACTTCTGGAAAAAGGCAGAAGAGCATAGCAAGGAAAAAGTTTTTAAAAACATTGATTTACCAGCTGAGGATAGTTCATTCATTAAGGTTGTTGAGGAAGATGATGAGGATCCTTTTATGTGGTATCCTTTGGTTAAATAGGAATTGACTAAGCTTCCAATGGGACAAGTGAATACTATTCACAGAAGAGATGGATCTGTTAAGCATTTCACTTTTCTAAGTGAAATTTTACATATGGTGGATAGACAAGATCTACTCAACTTGTATGGATGGGTGACAACCTATTTTAAATCACATAAGCCTGAAGGTGCTGGGTTGTTCTTGCTTGGTGATTTGTATGTGCTTTTTGATTCTTCATATCATGTTGGCAAAGGTTTTAAAGTTTGGACTAGCCAACATACTTGGGATGTTGTTAGTAGAAAATTCTTTCCTCTATCCAATGTTCATATGGTCTTTACTCTATCTGGCAAGGTTTGGTATATGTCGTCAGATGTGTCATTTCCTTTTTCAATCATATGCAGCAGATGCTTGATGTTAAGTTGACAGTCCCTAAGGATATGGTGGGGAATGATATGACTCATGCAGAACAGTTGATTCATATCATTAGACAGAATCTTCTTGCCAGACAAGCAATGGATTCTAAATTTCACTATCGGTAATTTGTTATTTTTTATTGTATATTTTTATTTCTTATTTCTTGTGTTTAAAAAAATGTGCATGTATTATTTTTGTCTACTAACCTGTATGTTTGAGAAACATTGTCTACAGGGATTTGAGTATTAATTCATTCATACTAATGGTAATCAACTTACCATGTCAATCAGACAAAAAAAAGTTGACTCACTATGAGGGTACGGCTCTGGTGTGATCATGAAATCCGTTTTTGGTTGAAAATTTACCAAAAATTGTATGGTTTTCAACTCACCATATCTCTATGAGTGAAGAGTTGGCTAGCCCACATGTATATCGCTTATGGTAAAGGCAGTAGAAAACCATATTTTGGTCATCAACTAACCAAGATGTTGAATGTATTCCATCAAAGAGTTGGATAGTCCAAAAGCAAATAGTTTTTGGTAAAGACATCTCAATTCCATTGATAGCTTTAATAGTTTGCTCAAAACTATAGGGTTATTTCACTTACCCATGCTTCATGTGCTGAAAGTGAAAATGGTTTTCAATTTACCATGAATTAAGGCCCTTTCTGGGAACATAATAATTGACTAGTCTTGAGCAAATGGCTACAGGTAAAGATATATCAAATCCATTTATCGCTGTGATGGTTTGCCAAAAATCATCAGGGTAATTCAACACACCATTGATTCACATTCTAAGTGTTGAACTGGTTTCTAGTTCACTAGGGTGATGCCATGATTCCACCAAAGGACTAGCTAGCCCAAGAGTGAATAGCTACTTGTTAAAGGCTTATCAAATCTATTCTTGTTTATGTTGGTTCCAGTTGCTATTGATTCATAGGAATTGCTGCGGGAATTTTGGTCTTAAAGATGGTTACCTGTTGCTGCTGATATAGAGAAGTTGCTGCTGGTTACTTAAATTTTACTGAAAAAGTTAAAGTTTCATTCCTCTTGCTCTGAAAGTCAAAGATCTATCTGGAAACTTGAAGTTAACCTAGTCAAATTCAAGTTTAGGGGAGGATTGTTAGGAATTATTAAAGACATAAGTGGTTTATGCTGATATATTTCTGCTGACAGGTTCCTGCTAGTGCCTATAGTGGTTCCTGCTGATGATATATTCCTGCAGATATAGTTAATCCGTAGTATTAGAAGTTGTTAGAAGGATATGTATAAGTTATATTAGGACAAGATATTGCATATCTTTTATATATTTGTTTACATGTTTTCTTGTAAGAGTTGTTTAGGGTTTCTTGTAGTATAAAAGAAACTCATTGTTATGAATTATGTACGAGATTATAATTAATCTATAGTTATTAATATAGATCCATAGAGGATCAAAGTGTTTTGGTTAATTGTCTTCTTTACTCTTGTGTTTATATTTCGCGTAAACATAAGTTTACTAGAGATTCTCTATATAGTGTGCTTTTGATTACATTAGCATTCTATCGATTCCTAAGGCTCAAAGATCTATCTAGGAGCTGATCCAACATTTATGATCATAAGGAAAAGGCGTAAGCAAGTTTAGAATTGACTACTCTAAATTTCTATAAGAATATACTTTAATATCTTGTTGGAAATGTGAAAGTACGGTTCTTAGATTTCCGAATTCTAGACGAATAGATTAATGAATATTGTTGCAGTAATGCTAACCTCCAATCTAAATAGAAGATGCTCAATCATGATAAGACTAACTCTTTGTCTTGAGAAGAAAAGAAATTGCCTTGATAAAGCTTTGGAGCTAATCATATGTTTGATTTCCCACATTCGGTAAGGACCCCAAGATATGACTGGAGTCAAGTGTTGGGGTAACACTCATGTGATGACTACAATGTAGTGTGTGTATGTATGTACGCGTACTCATTTGAAGATAAATTAGCTTCATTGTAAGAATGAGTTGGTCCATTCGTGGGAACGGACTTCTATTCATAGGGATGCATTTAGGTTTTTGTACCACCCATGGATTCAATCTAATGGCTAAGGATGGTCCACAGGGTGGTCATCCAAGGGAGGAGACAAGAATGACATGCGGCGTGATATTCTTGGCTCTTCCAAGTGTATGAAATGTTCCGTAAGCATATCGTCGAGATATTCGTAGCATTACCTCTAAACCAATGAGTTAGACACGTGTTGTCTATTGTAACAGTCTTTTGGGATAAGATCTTAGTCGTATCTTTGCTTGGAGGTATCATCCAGGCTTGGTTCAACTATCGTCAGGCTTGGGAACTTTCCCAGGCGGAACGTATTACTTATGGGCCTGTCTTTGGTCTGCTCTAAGTGTATGGGCTCTAGCTATTTGGGTTAGAATTCTCATACGCTATCTAGTCCCCAGTTCATTCGTATATGGAGCTCTTTTACGAAATGGTGATGGACTTTGATGATTCTTTTTCTTCTAGGATGATGTGACACTTTTCCAGGCTATGCTTTATATCATAAAACTGGAAAGCCTAACATGTAGGTGTACATTTTTCGCTTTGTCCTTGTGTTTCTCCTAGGCGTTAAATGCATTGATTGTGAGGATGGCCTGGGTTTTTGACTTAGCTGTCTTTACATCCATCAACCTTCTCTTTCCTTCTTGGTTGACATGATAATCATTTCAAATATTGGAAATGCTCGTGTTTTATTTTGTAAGCAACCAAGCGCCTGTCCTTTCAACTGCCTTCCTGTTTTTGCATACATATCCCTGTGTTTTGGGCCTGATAAGTTTTGGACAAGTCATATGAGCCCCAATGAGATTTGGGGAATATAAAGGGATCATGACTTTTCAAAAGTCTTTTCTACCTTTCCTTACCATTTTCTAACTTGTCTCATTGAGTTTGTGTCTTTTTCCTCGAAAAATTCTTTGGAAAAAAAATTTTCGTTGTCTTTTGTGTTTCATCTTTGATGTGTGATGAATCTTGCTGACCCTTTCTTTAACCCTCATGTTCTTTTATGAAGATGTGGAGTTCACCATGTTGGTAGGTCTGTAACCGTCTTCTTTACTATCCATGATTTTTGCTACATTTTGAGGTTATTATTATTATTACTGTTGTTGTTGTTGTTGTTGTTGTTGTTGTTGTTGTTGTTGTTGTTGTTGTTGTTTTCTTGGAATATGCCCCCTAGGGCTGCTCCCCGAGGTCCACCTCCTATTGTAGAGGCTAGTGAATCCTCATTAACCATAGATAGGTTTGAGTCTTTTACAAATATGTATTCGTAGGTTGTCGACGTTTATCCCCGTATTCCAAGAAAGGAAGAACGTGCCAATATGCCCAAGGAATCTGATACCATGGCCTTATATCTTGATAAAATTAGACATGGTAATCTTAGGCTTCCCAAACACCCTTTATTTCAATAACTGTTCAACTTCTACGGCGTTCGTTTGTCACAGTTGCATCCAACTAGGGTGCAAAGGATCACGACTTTCATACTTTCTTGTTATAGCATGAATATGGGAGCATCAGTTGATGTATTTTGTGCCTTTTTCTTTTTTAAACTATATGATTCTTGGTATACCATGTTTGACATAAAATTGGGATCTGGATCCTTTATGTGGGGGGTCGAGGGCCAAACCAGTTCATTAGGTAGAGTGACCATGTTAGGCTAGATGAAGGCAGGCCTCTAGTTGTCCCAACCGATGTGAAAAGGGATTTTTATCATGCCCTTTGCACAATGTATGTGCACTAGAGGCCTTATCATGAAGGAGTGTTGGTGCAAGCCTAGAAAAGTATCAAGTGGAAAGCGGGTTATGCATCGATACTCAGTTGGGTTGGCATGGGTAAAACTCTTTTTATGAATTCGTTATATCTTTGCGAAAATTGTGTTTTGTCTCAAGATTTTTTACTATTTTATTTTTTATTTTATTTATTTTATTTTTTATTTATTATTATTATTATTATTATTATTATTATTATTATTATTATTATTATTATTATTATTATTATTATTATTATTATTATTATTATACAACATCACTTTATTGAAAAATAATAGGATTTTACAAGAAATTAGTTGGAGCCGAGATACTAACTGAGCCCCCCACACCTCTAGCTATAGCAAAACCAATCCTACTAAAAATATGTGGAGCAGCACGTGCTCCAATGTCTTGGGTCATCGAGAATCGTCTAATGCGCTTTATTATTATTATTATTATTATTATTATTATTATTATTATTATTATTATTATTATTATTATTATTATTATTATTATTATTATTATTTTGCAATGATGGGCACCAATGAATATATGACACATAAGGATAAAGAATTTTTGTCTATTGATAGTGAACATGTTATTTCTTTCTTGGATCCTGGCACAAATGTTCCCAGTGGAAGTGCTCAGGTTGGAGGTCATCCTAATGTTCAGCTGAACAGTCAGGTTCAGGATTGGACCGTTGATCAGGTGGTAAATCAGCTTGTTGCCCAGCCGAATGCTCCCGCCCAATCAAATGTTCAGGTTTTGGTTTCAAATTTTTTGGAAACCAGTGTTGGCCTTTCCCCAATTGCGGGCACTTCTCAGACAGTTCCCTCAAGGTCAAATGTTGATGCTTGCCCAAGTCACATAGATAGATGGAAATGTATTGCTCAAGTTGAGAATTTCATGGACCATGAGGATGTTGGCAATATGTGTTCATCAAAAAACGTACATGCTTATATCACTAAACTTACATTTTTAAGTTGCATATTTAGATTCCGTTTACCAAGGTTCACGCACAAAATCATCATCCCTTTCTAAAACTTCTTACTCGCTTTGTGCAAATTCCTGTTCTGTTAACAACTCTTACCAGGAAACAAACATACCAAAATTGCTTTGGAGGATGCTTAATTGGCTATAATGATTCGTCGATCCAGTTGGTTGTGAATTTTGAACGACAAAAACTGCACATTATACAATGCAACAAAGTTTTGTAGCAAGCACCATAACTGAGCCAATGCGCGAATATTGTTTATCAAAACATATTCAGGATATAATTTTCTCCTATACACTGTTTTTCACCATCTATAGTGTGTAGTCACAAATATTTTTGGTACGAACTTTGTTAAAAAAACATAAAACTTATGACTACGCTTTCTGATATGAACTTTTGCATGAAATTATGTGTTTCAGTTACCTATATCCATCTACTATTACACCAACATACATTTATTGTTGCTTTTATAATTAACAGGAAAGAACAAGATGAAAAGTGCTTGATCGAATCCATGAAACATCAAATAACTTCACTGTCATCTTGGACTCAATGTTCCAGAATATTTCTTTTTGTGCACTATGATTACCTAAAGAAATATGAGAAATAAAAGAAAATAATTCGATGGCTAGAAGACTTTGTATTTTCGTAAGACTTCAAATTAACAAAATCTTGATATTATTTATTACGCATTACATTTTATCTTACATTTTTACTACTATCTGATGCTCTAAACACATAAAAGTTATTCATAAACATTAACATGCATAGCCATAAATGCTTAGATTCATTTTATGAATCACCATTTTCTTGCATATACATTTAACTGCCTAAAGTCTGACTATTTTCGGTATATCTATATGACTGCCTCAGATGATTTATCTAGCATCACGTTGTTAGAACGTATAACAGAAAAACATTGGGTTGCATTCACCCAAACGCTTAACATAGAGAAGGGCACCCATTACACTCAACCAAAAACCGAGAGTTAAGCAGGTTTGAACTTCTCAATGTTATACATACACGCATATTCATAATATACAACTTCCATACTCTTTGACCATAAGCATTCCGTCATATCTTTTAAAGTTTGTCATTCATTCTAATATTGTGCAATTTATGATAGACAGACTCTAAAAGCTATTTGAACAAAACAATGGAGAAACTAGAAATGCACGACTCAAAGGAGATTGGTGTGTGCTTATTCACACACCTTTTTCTGGCCAAATTAAGACCAAAACAGACACAAACTAATCATAATTGCCAAAAATATTGTATTTTTGTGTTAGTGGTCGTGCAGAAACGGATATTTCAGAAATTGGCAAACACTGGTACAAAAAGTTGTATTGGTCACGCCAGAAATGTGTGACAATATGCATATAGTCACACATATTTTTTTTCGTTGTGTGTCACCAAAGGTCCCGCTACCGTAGGTAGCATATGGTCACATTGTTGAGTGCATAGCCTATTTCATTGAAAAAGAGTGACCAAAACCCCGAATATGTGTGACAAATTAGGCACAAGTTTTGTTGGATTAGTCAGTATGAGTGACCGTAAACACTTTATAGTCACATGAATGTTTTTTGAGAGTAACTATTGTTCGTCCTTTGGCCGTATAAATATATAATATATGTGACATTTGCGATGATTTATTCAATTAATTGTGTATTATGTGTGACTATTTCCCATCCTATGGCCACATGAATATATAGTAAATGTGACGTTTGTGAGGATTTAGTCACACAACAGGTATTGTTTTTTTTAAGTTAGTCACATACAATTAAAAAAAAAAAAAAAAAAAAAAAATGGCCAAAAGTGTGAATAAGTGTGACCATATGTTGTTTAAAGTGAAGAAATGTGTATTTTGTGTGACTATTGTTCATCCAATGGCCACTTGAATTTTATGTTTGTGTGGCCTTTTGTAATATTTAGTCACACAAAGCATCTTTGTTTTGGGTATTTAGTCACATACAATTAAGCATCAAGTGGCCAAAAATGTTAATAAGTGTGACCATATGTTGTTTAAAGTGAAGAAATATATATTTTGTGTGACTATTGATCATCCAATGACCACATTAATTTTATGTTTGCGTGGCCTTTTGTAATATTTAGTCACACAAAGCATCTTTGTTTTGGGTATTTAGTCACATACAATTAAGCCTCAAGTTGCCAAAAGTGTTAATAAGTGTGACCATATGCTATTTAAAATTAAGAAATGTGTTCTTTGTGTGATTATTGATCATCCAATGGCCACATGAATTTTATGTTTGTGTGGCCTTTTGTAATATTTAGTCACACAAACGAATTAAGCAAACAATGAACAAAAGTTTTAATAAGTGTGACTATATGCATCTTTTAGTCACATTTAAAAAATCAATATATATCAAAACAATTCAAATATATATCAAAACAAATTCAAATATAATAAAATTGGAATGTATATAACTGAACAAAATATAAAATTTGACATCATTTTATACACCAAGGAGTCCTAGTCGGCTTATAATAGTTTCCTAAGTATCTATAATCTTTTCCATAAGCAACTAGCAACTTCGAGCGGTCTTAATCTCTGAGCATTACCAACTTTCACTAGTAGTAGTAACTTTTGTACTAGTAGTAGTAAATACTTGGCACATTTTCTTTGAAGTTCATGAGCTGCACTAAATCCATCTAAGCAATATTAACACAAACATGATCAGCGGTAATTCAAACAACATCATGAAGACTTTTAATCCAAAACAATGAACATAATAATAAAATTTGCAGTTAAACTTACAAGTTTTTCTAGCATTGATCTAATCTCATCATATGGATATAACAGCCTTGAAAATGTAGGCTGTTGTGTATCAACACATCAGGATGAGAGCAGAACTAGAGCATGTCAAAGCTCACAACATAACAGAACTAGATGAGCCACTGGTTCAACTATATATATGTTTGTGTTTTAATATGAGTATATCCTTATGGTTTGTTTATATAAAATTAATGTTGTGAATGAAACCTAGTTTGATCTTTATGTGAAATAAATACATGCACAACACAAGCAATTATAACTATATACGAAATGTTAATAAGTAAGCAAATAGTGAGAGATGGAAAGATCAAACCGAGAGACAAAGGATTTATAGTGGTTAGGCTACAAGGACACCTTCCTTGCCCTACTCCACTCCCCGAGCATCGAGCTCGAGAGTTTTCTTCATTAAGTCAATAACCTCCCTTATGGCGGAGAAAACCGTACACACCTAAGCTTACACCGGTTAACGACACTAGGCTAAATGTCGAGTTCTAATCATAGCTAGAACCAATCTCACAACTACAATCACACCACAACTTCTTCATACCTTTGTTGGCATGAATATTACAATATTTAATCTAAACATCCTCTTCATGTTTTGATGATGACAAAGATGTAAGTTACAACATATAATGTAAAGTGCTTAAGTTACTTGTGATCACAATTCTTCTATGCATTCTTACGTCAACAAGCCTCGACATCTCAACGTCTCAAGTATGCTTCAACAATCACTTAAGGTATGGATAAACAAATGTTTAATACATCTCATGATCAAAGGGGTATTTAATTAACTAATACAAAGTTTATTTAATTATATAAACATATTATATATTTTTGAAAAACACTTTTGGTAATAAAGAAAAATGTTTTAATCATACTAAATATATGATTTCAAACTTTTAACCAAAATTAGTTAGTTTTTCACCAAATAAACTTTCCCCACTAAAAGACAGAAAATTTGGTCATTTCAGTAGGGCGGCCCCCTTAATTATAATGGGCGGCCCCCTTAATTTTAAGGGGACTGGCACACAATTAAGGGGACCGGCCACGCTCCCCTGTCAGATTTGGTCAGAAATTTTTCCCTATAAATACCACCTCAAACCTGGAATTTTTCTCACCTTTTGCACAAAAATTTTCAGATCCAACTCTCTCTAAACATCCTTCTAAAACCCTTTGATCATAAGGTTATTAATCTTTGTTTCAAGTGATCCAATTTCTCATCACTCAAATTGCAAGAGAAGAATCCTCCCTATCATAAAGCCAAAGATGTATTAGGATCTAGTTAGTGCTTATGTGAAGTTGTGAGTTATGTATATGTAATAAGTAGATCAAGATGATCTTACTTAGTAGTGATTTAATGAGTAAGTAAGAAGTAGTGGAAGGAAGTAGTAGTGTGGAGAAGACATGTAGTTGTGAAGATGTAGGTGTGTGATTAAGTAGTGGAGTTTAAAAGAAGTTGTGATGAAGTTGTGAAGTCGTGAAGACGTGAAGAAGTTGTGAAGCCGTGAAGAAGTTTAGAAGAAGTTGTGATGAAGTCGTGAAGTTTTGTAGAAGTTGTGTAGTGATCGAAGTTGTGTTGTGAGATTGGTTCTAGCCACTATTAGAACTCGACATTTAGCTTAGTGTCGTTAAATGGTGTAAGCAAAATTTGTGTATGGTTTTCTCCGCCAAAAGGGAGCTTGTTGAGTAGTGAAGAAAACTCTCGAGTAGGTGACTCGGGGAGTGGAGTAGGAACAAGGAAGGTGTCCTTGTAGCCAAACCACTATAAATCATCATGTCCGGTTTGCGTTTCCTTTCTCTTATCTCTTATCATTTGTTCTTGCATTTAACGCTTTACTTCTATGCTTGCCTACATGTCTTAGTTGTTGCTTATATAGTTGTGATGATTGATTGTGTTGAACATAGTAGTTAATATTGTGATTGTGTGTATAATTGCATGATATGGTCAAATAGATTATTATTCACACTTCTCATATTAAGTTTAACTTGATAGATAATTTGATACAAAACGTTTTAAGATTTTAAAAGGAAAACGTATTCACATAAAGATCGACCAAAGCTTCATTCATAAAACTAAGCTTTTCAAAAAGCTTACATATATAATTGATCATATTGATTATATGTTGTTTTCATACTAAACTCTAATTGAAGTTTTCCAAACAAACAATTGAATAAATTTGAATCAACATTTTGAAACAAAGTTTTTATAAAATGAAAAAGAAGGGAAAACTATTCAACCCCCCTTCTAGTTTTCCACAATTGATATCAGAGCCACGTCGCTCAAATTTTCAAAACAAATGGTTTTAAAAATTGAGTACGATCCATGTATCAAATTATCCATTAAGGAGGATTAAATATGAAAAGTGTTTTGTTGATTAACTTGTATTAGTTTTGATGATATATACACTAATTATATTTAGCTCGAAATAATATTATGCTTAAAATAAGTGTTATATGTTCGGTATCAAAATCAGAAAGTCACACACCTTTCCGAAAAGTCAGAAAACAATTTTTTACAAAAAAATGAAATTTTGAGTACCAGATGGGCGGCCCCCTTAATTGTCTGGGCGGCCCCTTTAAATACTGGGCGGTCCCTTTAATTATTTAGGGGGTCCGCCTGTCTGTTCGACAGTTTTTCGAAAACTTTGAAAAATCATATAAAATTAACCGTAACTCCGTAGAAGTCGTGCCACCCGGAGTTTTAAAGGTAATTGAGTATACTTTCATTTAAAGATACTTACAAATAATCATTACAAACTTAAATAAGTAAGAAAGTCAAAATACTATACGGTGGTCAAAAATTTGTGTTTCGTTTTAACGTAAAACTTTTGTTTTACCTTTTCCTTCAAGTCGGGTATTCCTAGTTGATATACTTTTGAAAAATTAAGTATTTGTGTTTTCAAAATATTGATCTTAATTAAATTATAGAATGGGAGGAAACTATTTTATTTTTAAATAAATTCGAGCTAAGTAAACGTTAGTGTATATAATACACAAAACGACGATAAGTGTTTTATGTGTTATGTGAACTTTTTTGTGATTTTATTTTCTTAATTGAATATATTAAATGATTGTTGCTATTTAAAGTTTAGCTGTGTATATATCTATGCATATGTGCCCTATTAGTGTATAGCCAGTTTGCCGATTTATACTTTACTAGATCTTATGCTAGATTTCTTGCGTTAGGATTGTTATAATATGCTTGCACTGCATATAGGTATAGATGGTTTAATGTTAATCAAACATCTTGTAAATGAGTTCAATCTAGTCACCTAAACATTTCAAACAATTTAATCCACTCTTCACAACACACTTAAATATTTTCTACAAATTAGCTTGTTTTACCTTAAGATGTTTAATAAGAGAAATTGAATCATTGTAAAACATTAATAGTTATATAAAAGAAAAAGTATTTTCAAATCTAAGTGTGTTCATAATAAGTAAAAATGAAGAGTCTTTCACAAAAACAAAGCATATAACAATCATGAAATAATAAGTCAACTTTCAATCATTCACTAATAAATAATCTTAGGATTAATGGAACACACTATCAAAATGTTTATTTATTTCAAATGAGTGTCCATGAGGGTCAAGAAAGATCTTGATATTATATCAATTCATTATTCAAATTATGGTTGATATATTCATCAAATCTAATTGACGTGTTTTTGAGTGTGGACAAGAAATTGGATTGCTACTTGTTTAGCTTCAATATTATATCAAATTACAACAAAAGATATAGTCTTGAATCTACATACTCAATCACACTAGATTGATATGAAAATAGTTACATCCTTTGTAGATGAAAAGAGTGTGCATTAGATCATAACTCACACTTGTGTTGTTAATGTCATATTGAATCTACTTGTCCAATAATTGTGTTCCAAATATTAGAATAACATTTAAACACATTTATAAAATATACAATGAAGTAGGATTGACGACTTGGATGTTTCGTCCGAAATATTCAAGCAATTTACATTGTAATGCAATGGATAAATGTGTCATATCCGAAAAACCAAACATGAGCAAACTAACAACATATGTAAACTTTGCTCACACTACTTAAAATCGTCACTTCAAGATAAAATACATTTTTAAGAATAATACACACTATATATTCTATGTATTTCATTTTCTTTGTAGCATGAATGGTTGTGTTACAAGATAATGCACTACACTTTCCTTTTTGAAATAATATAAGTTATTAGAAGTGAAAAATAACTTGTCACAATCCATAAACAAATAATTTTTTTTTTCAAATACTTGTTAATGTATGATATATAACATTGGCAAAAATCATAGAAAATAATATTTGTTTAAAAATATATTAATGTCTAGTTTTGATATCATTTGAGAATCACAAACTCATTTAAGATAAATAATCTTAATGAGATTCATTTCACAAGAGATGCTAAGGTGCACTCTTAAGTTTAGCACAGTTATTAAATCAAGTAATATGTCATCAAAACCAAACAACCGGTAAATCTTGAAGAAAAGATTAAAACTTTTTGTTTACTCTTATCTAAACATTCAACACGTCTCTATTAGGACCGTGAATAAAATATATCATCTAGATTTACCTTCATTAAAACATGATGTTTGAGTCACATTAAGCCAAGTATTAGTGAATCAAGCAAACTTCATGTTTGGTAATCTTCGATAGGTAAATTTAGGAACTCAATTTCTTCTAAAAAGAGAATGACTACTAGAGAATCTATTGACTAGAAATTCAATTTAACCTAACGGTTGAATTGCTTCTATGTGAGAAGTTGGGTGTGTGTAACCCGTAAAAATGGTCGTGTTTAGCCTGAATTGAGCACCACTAGTAATTGTCTCATACTCATTATCCAACTTGATTAAATTGCTCTTCCTATATATACCTAACGCTAGTTTACTTTTATGAACTTTGCTTCTCATTAGATTCTTTCATTCCTAGATTTATGGCATATCGCATATATGTTGTTTCTAGATGTTTATTTGCTCCTATGTGATTTGATTGTATGCCTTTACATGCTTAACTCTATGTCCGGATGAGCACGAATTTAATGGGAAGGGAAAACACACTCACTCACATATATCCCTCTACCTTACACTCAAACCTCATAACCCTTCTTTAGTACATCCTCAAACCACCCATGTGAAATGAAAAACCGAATCATCCTTTATACTACCAATCTCGAGTCATCCACCATTTCCATGCCCTCAAAATTTACCTTCCTAAACCACATCCTTCCTACACTATAAATACCCTCTTCCCATCATTAATGCCATCACACCCAAACATGTCATCTCCCAACAACCAGAAACCTAAGATTTCAAGAACCGCAAGGATCTCCGTCAAACCCGTTTGGAGGAGGAAACTTGATTCTTGTCATAACTCAAGTGATGTTGTTCCAAGTCAACCAACTACTAAACCTCAAACCCACAATAACGACTCATCTCACAACCTATCACCCACTCATTCCCTCATTCATGCTTTTTCTTATGATGAGCATGCTCAATCCCAAAACAACAATCCCAATTTCTCAATCAATACTTCACATGTTGCTCATTCAACAAAAACACCACTCACTCTTGGAGAACCTCTTCCACCCATTTCATGTTTTCATGACTACCCAACCTCAACCATGTCTTCACCACCAAGAGTACCACCACCACATCCTACAACCTCACATGCCATTCCTATGTTGCATGTTCAAACCTTCACCCAAGACAACCATCATGTTCCACCATCATCACCTTCCTCCGAACACTTGAAGTTCGTTGAGGAGCTAAAAGAGGCTCATGAGCTTAGTGCTCTTTTAGCATTACATCTTGCGCAACGCTATTTGGATCCAACCCAATCAAGCTCACCATCATCACCACACAACATCAACCAAGTTGAGAAGCATGTCAACAATTGCCCTTGCTGCATCTTCCTTCAACAATAAACCATTGCCTTGAATGAGCACCTCACTTGGATTGAGTATCTTCTTACAAGATCTCAACAAACATCATCACTTGAACAACATCCAAACTCTCAATCAACCTCTTCCGCTCCTAAATCTACACCCCTAAAAGTCAAGCGAATTTCTTTATGAAATGCATCTTTTCCACTTCCTAGCAAGTGAAGAACACAAAGAAGATATCCATGCTTTAAGTGTTGTCAAGCCATCACCACCTCATTCACATATCTATTTTCGGTCGTCAACCAACAAAACACCTAAAAATCCCTTGATTCCAAATCATCCACCCTTGTCAAATGTTATATTAATCTAAACCATATTTATCAACCTTTTGTCATTACCTTCCCTTTTCATTCACGCTCATCCTTATTTATTTTTCTACTTCTTTAAAAGAAGGCATCATTATCATTTTTTTTCTCTTTTAGAATATATATTTTGGTATCTTTTGCCAAAATATGTCAGTAGAATCTTTGCATTAGGTTCCAATCATTATCATGTCTTAAGCTTTGGTCATGGTAATTTTTTTTGGGAAGTTAGGTTGTTGTTTTTAAATCAATAATTACATGTGTCATATTTTTAGTGCATATACCTATTACGTCCATATATTGTTCCCCTATTAGTATCATGCATATACCTATCATCATCATTATATATATTTGCACTTGTCTACTAACTTTGTTTTGAAGGATTACTTCATCGCTCGATTCTTTGGTAGCCAAAACTAGTTTTGAGCATACACCAAGGGGGAGTATACACCAAGGGGGAGCATACACCAAGGGGGAGCATTAAGGTTGATTGGATCAAGGCTTCACTTATGATGATGCAAGCTCGCCTTTTACATTCTTTCTCAAGGGTTCAAGCGTAGTTGAAGTCTCGTCTAAGTGTCCACCTTTTTGCTTCGACAAAAGGGGGAAAAGAAGTGTAAACAAGTAACTTATACATTTTACTATAAGTTATAGTTTACATAGTTTGTCATCATCAAAAAGGAGGAGATTGTTGGCATGAATATTATGATATTTAATCTAAACATCCTTTTCATGTTTTGATGATGACAAAGATGTAAATTACAACATATAACGTAAAGTGCTTAAGTTACTTGTGATCACAATTCTTCTATGCATTCTTACGTCAACAAGCCTCGACATCTCAATGTCTCAAGTATGCTTCAACAATCACTTAAGGTATGGATAAACAAGTGTTTAATACATCTCATGATCAAAGGGTATTTAATTGACTAATAAAAAGTTTATTTAATTATATAAACATATTATATATTTTTGAAAAACACTTTTGGTAATAAAGAAAAATGTTTTAATCATACTAAATATATGATTTCAAACTTTTAACCAAAATTAGTTAGTTTTTCACCAAATAAACTTACCCCACTAAAAGACAGAAAATCTGGTCGTTTCAGTAGGGCAGCCCCCTTAATTATAAAGGGTGGCCCCCTTAATTTTAAGGGGACCGGCACACAATTAAGGGGACCGGCCACGCTCCCCTGTCAGATTTGGTCAAAAATTTTTCCCTATAAATACCACCTCAAACCTGGAATTTTTCTCACCTTTTGCACAAAAATTTTCAGATCCAACTCTCTCTAAACATCCTTCTAAAACCCTTTGATCATAAGATTATTAATCTTTGTTTCAAGTGATCCAATTTCTCATCACTCAAAGTGCAAGAGAAGAATCCTCCCTATCATAAAGCCAAAGATGTATTAGGATCTAGTTAGTGCTTATATGAAGTTGTGAGTTATGTATATGTAATAAGTAGATCAAGATGATCTTACTTAGTAGTGATTTAATGAGTAAGTAAGAAGTAGTGGAAGGAAGTAGTAGTGTGGAGAAGACATGTAGTTGTGAAGATGTAGGTGTGTGATTAAGTAGTGGAGTTTAGAGGAAGTTGTGATGAAGTTGTGAAGACGTGAAGAAGTTGTGAAGCCGTGAAGAAGTTTAGAAGAAGTTGTGATGAAGTCGTGAAGTCGTGAAGTTTTGTAGAAGTTGTGTAGTGATCGAAGTTGTGTTGTGAGATTGGTTCTAGCTATTATTAGAACTCGACATTTAGCTTAGTGTCGTTAAATGGTGTAAGCAAAATTTGTGTATGGTTTTCTCCGCCAAAAGGGAGCTTGTTGAGTAGTGAAGAAAACTCTCGAGTAGGTGACTCGGGGAGTGGAGTAGGAACAAGGAAGGTGTCCTTGTAGCTGAGCCACTATAAATCATCGTGTCCGGTTTGCATTTCCTTTCTCTTATCTCTTATCATTCGTTTTTGCATTTAACGCTTTACTTCTATGCTTGCCTACATGTCTTAGTTGTTGCTTATATAGTTGTGATGATTGATTGTGTTGAACATAGTAGTTAATATTGTGATTGTGTGTATAATTGCATGGTATGGTCAAATAGATTATTATTCACACTTCTCATATTAAGTTTAACTTGATAGATAATTTGATACAAAACGTTTTAAGATTTTAAAAGGAAAACGTATTCACATAAAGATCGACCAAAGCTTCATTCATAAAACTAAGCTTTTCAAAAAGCTTACATATATAATTGATCATATTGATTATATGTTGTTTTCATACTAAACTCTAATTGAAGTTTTCCAAACAAACAATTGAATAAATTTGAATCAACATTTTGAAACAAAGTTTTTATAAAATGAAAAAGAAGGGAAAACTATTCAACCCCCCTTCTAGTTTTCCACAACCTTTTCACGCCTTCTATACTTCTTCACATCTCTTGATTCTTCACATCTTCACAAATTCTATCAATTCACAACTCCAAGGGTTTTGCTACTTTACAACTTCTAGGCTTCTAAATCTTCACAAGTTCAATACTTCTAACTCTCTACATGAGGGCCTTTATCTATATATCACAACAATGATTCTTCTACTTTAAAAGCTTCTATATCATATATACTTCAAAGCTTCCAAATCTTCACACCTCCTAGTCTTTTATGTCTTCACAACTTAAAGCCTTCAACTTCTTCACTACTTACCTCTATTTCAATATGCTACTACTTCTTATATCTCCTATCGCTAATTCTATGCTCTTTTACTTCTTCACTTCTAGTACCTCTTCAACCAATCAACAATTCTAGATCCTATATCTAAATCTAGCCAACTAATGTATACACCTTATTCACCAAAGTATAAGTGATAAACAAAATGAAATGAACAAATAACTTAGATAGCAAGATGATACTAAGTTGTAATACTTCTAATCTTAATTAATAGAAGTATTCTTCTCTTTGCACTTGAGTTTTGAAGCTTGAATCCCTTTGAAACAAAGATTAATATATATATATATATATATATATATATATATATATATATATATATATATATATATATATATATATATATATATATATCAAAGGATTTTAGAGGATAGAAATTAAGGTTTGAATCAGAAAGTTTAGAGTGCAAAAAGGTGAGAAAAAATAGTGGAATGAACCAGTATTTAAAGGGACAGCTGGTGGGAATCAGGAGCGTGCCGGTCCGCTTAATTAGGGGCCGGTCCCCTTAATTATTAAGGGGGCCACCTTATATAATTAAGGGGGCCGCCCTCCTGAACGTTGCCCAGCTTTGTCCTTTTGTGAGGAAAATTTTTCTGGATTAGATTTGTCATTTTTGGTTGAAAATTTGAATTAACATTTTTGTAATGAATTAAACATATTCTTTTAATTCCAAAAATGTTTTATAAAAGATATAAAATGTTTTGTGACATTTTATAGAAATCTAGTGATTAATTAAAATATTCCTTTGATCTTATAATGCATTAGACACATTGTTTATTCATACCTTAAGTGATTAGATGGTGAAAGTGAGTATTGACTACTAAATACTTATTTACGTCATTATCTTTGGTTTGATGAGTTTTCGTTTTGTGATTATCAAAACATAGAGATATTGAAAGATACGAATAACGTTTTTAGGCATTTATTATATCAACAATCTCCCCCTTTTTAATGATTACAAAACCTAAACTCATTAAATCCAAAAATTAATTTTTAGACAAGTATTTAGTGAGTTTATATTCACTTCTCCCCCTTTTTGTAGAATCAAAAAGATTTAAGCCGAAAAGATGAAAGCTCCCCTTGATGTATGCTCCCCCTCGTTTGAGGGCACCAAGGGTTCGAGCTATGGAATTCTTGCAAGAAAAATATTAGAAGCACAAGCAAAAATATATAACATACTAACAACAAATAACAAGCATGGCAAAGGAGAATTTGAAACACATATAAAAACATTCATTAATTCAAAATGATTATGTCAACCACATAATCATTGTTACATAAACCATAATGCTAGAATCCTAAACCAAGTAGAATATCCTATTGTGCCAACAAAGAGTGTCATTAAACTTTCTTGCATCCCAAAACGGTTGAGGTGTTTTATTTGAAAAATAAGAAGCATAAGCATATAGAATGCTTGGGTGAGAATGGTAAATGGGGATCATGTTGGTGGCTTAATGGAGGTAAACTTTTGGTTTCATAGATGTTGGTAAGTTTTGTGATGTAGAGTTTGGAGGGGGTAAATTTGGAGTTGGGTTTGTTAGTTGAGGGTTTTGATGTTGTTCAAGTGATGGTGTTTGTTGAGATCTAGAAAGAAGATACTCAATCCAAGTAAAGTGCTCATTCAATGCAATTGTTTGTTTTTGGAGGAAGATACAACAAGGGCAATTGTTGACATGGTTCTCAATTTGGTTTATGTTGTGTGGTGATGATGGTGAGCTTGATTGAGGTGGATCCAAATTGCGTTGAGCAAGATGTAATGCTAAAAGAGCGCTAAGCTCATGGGCTTCTTTTAGCTCCTCAACGAACTTCAAGTGTTCGGAGGAAGGTGATGGTGGAGGAGCATGATAGTTGTCTTGGGTGAGGGTTTAAACATGCAACATAGGAATGGCATGTGAAGTTGTAGGATGTGGTGGTGGTACTCTTGGTGGTGGAGACATGATTGAGCTTGGGTAATCATGAAAACATGATATGGGTGGAAGAGATGCTTCATGAGTGGATGGTGTTTTTGTTGAATGAGCAACATGTGAAGTATTGGTAGTGAGATCGGGATTGTTGTTTTGGGATTGTGCATGCTCATCATAAGAAGAAGCATTCATGAAGGCAAGAGTAGATGATAGGTTGTGAGATGAATCATTACCGTGGGTTTGAGGTTTAGTTGTTGGTTGACTTGGAACAACATCACTTGAGTTGTTACAAGAATCAAGTTTCCTCCTCTAAACGGGTTTTACGGAGATCCTTGCGGTTCTTGAAACCTTGGGTTTTTGGTTGTTGGGAGATGACATGTTTGGACGTGATGGCATTTATGATGGGGAGAAGGTATTTATAGTGTAGGAAAAATGTGGTTTAGGAAGGTAAATTTTGAGGGATAGTATAGGACAAAATATGTTTGTGAATTTTGGGAAGTATAGGGTGAAGAGGGTCAAAAAGTGATAAAGAAAACAGTAATCCCAACCATCAGATGGCCGGTCCCCTTAATTAGGGGCCGGTCCCCTAAATCATTAAGGGGGCCACCTTATATAATTAAGGGGGCTGCCCATCTGGTGAATTCCAGAAAGCCAGAATTGGGTTTTTGGCAGAAAATTTTCAGAAAGGTTGTGTTTTTGGGTTTGGATTCAAGTATGTTCAACTCTTTGAGCCAATATAGGATATACTAATCACATATATATAGAGAGAGTTATTAAAATAAATTAAGTAGACAAGCAAGGAAGCAATAAAATATGCTAACCATGTATTCAACTATATGAGAATGACAAAATGTGGGCTAGTTCAAACATATTGATGAGTGCCTACAAGTAACAAATGGGAAGTAATGATTGTATGGACTTCAAGACTTCTTACAAACAGGATCCATATAGGCAAACCATGATTCTCATGAAATGATTTGGTTATATTGTGAATGTCATTTTTTATAGAAGTGTATGACACACGTGAAATAATCATATATAGTTTTAAGAAAATGTTTTTAGTTTTATTCAACAATGCTTTGAAATAGATTCAAGTGTGTATTAGAGTAAAATAGATTGAGTTTTGCTTCATGAGATGTTGACAAGTTGGATAAGAAAGTTTTCGCAATCTTGATTTTGATTAAAACAAGGTTATGGTAGCTTATAGACAAATATGTTGTTTGAAGAAAGATGAAATAGTTGTTTGAACGATCATTTTTCAAAATGAGAGGTTTTAACCATGATATTTTATTTTTGATAGCAAGAATCACAAGTGATGGATTTGAAATAAAAATTTATCATATTCAAGAGAATCGGTTGAGCCCATTGTCACATGTAATCATCTTTAATGGCAACTAAAGGCATGGATAAGTGATGGCAAATTCTAATGAACTTAATGCAATATGATTGAGAGAGATAAAGCTAATCATCTTATGGATGCAAAATTAACACACACACACACACACATATACATATATATATATATATATATATATATATATATATATATATATATATATATATATATATATATATATACTAAATTCATCATAGTGTTAAATACTAACTAGTCTTAATTATAGCACATGTATTAATGCAACTAGAATGATCATTATTCCTAAATGATAAGTATTCTACTATTGGTCATAAATGATTTCCAAGATAAATGATGAATAGGCAAAGGGTCACTAGACTTAAAATCAAGAGGGTCAAGTAACCTAATTTCATGTATACATATATTAGTATTAATGATATATGAACAGGGCAACCTATAAATTTAATCATATTAATATACTAATTATGGCGTATTTTGATATAATGTGATATTAACAAGTTTTTGAAAAGAAAACTTCCCACAGGTCCAGCTTTTCCTTAAGTGTGAGCATGAGAGTGTTAGTAGACATCTACAAAGTTTGCCCAAAGCATGTCGAAGTAGCAAGGTAAAATCCCAACGCAATAAAAATCAAGGAGGCTTGATCCGAAACACGTAATCGATCACAACAATCATCATAAGTTGTGTAGATCAAGAATAATTGCGCTTGAATCCTTCATCATGAGGTAGTAACGAACACAGCATAAAACCAATACTCCAAAAGTGAAGAACATGACGCCAAAACAATAAATGGCCGCAACAGTGTCATAAGCAAATCGTGTGTAGAATGTGAATCAGAGTAATAGGAACCAATAGTCATCAAATGTAAGATAGCAAAATGAGCGATCCAAAAAGTAATTGTCACTTCGTTCGTTTACTATCTAAACATGAAAAGGAGCTTGGTACCCAGATTCTCATGGGTCCGAGATGGTTAGTTTAGGACATCCATTGCATTTAAATGCACATGATGAGGATGTCGCCGAGAAGTACAAGAATTCGTCAATAGTTTGTTTTAACTAACAAACAATGACTTTGTTGACTAGAAGAGGGGTTAAATAATTTTACGTCTTTTTCGTTTTATCAAAGTTTGCTTCTAAAGAATAGACGCAAATTACAAAAATCTTTGATACAAAAATATAGATACTAGTTTGTTCACACTTATCGTATAAACACTACTTATATAGAATTTTGAGTAGAAATTATGATTTCATATATCACCTATATATATATATATATATATATATATATATATATATATATATATATATATATATATATATATATATATATATATATATATATATATATATATATATATATGTATGTATGTGTGTATATGTGTTTTAATATGAGTATATCCTTATGGTTTGTTTATATAAAATTAATGTTGTGAATGAAACCTAGTTTGATCTTTATGTGAAATCAATATATGCACAACACAAGCAACTATAACTATATACGAAATGCTAACAAGTAAGTAAGCAAATAGTGAGAGATGGAAAGATCAAACCGAGAGACAAAGGATTTATAGTGGTTCGGCTACAAGGACACCTTCCTTGCCCTACTCCACTCCCCGAGCACCGAGCTCGAGAGTTTTCTTCACTAAGTCAATAACCACCCTTATGGCGGAGAAAACCGTACACACCTAGGCTTACACCGGTTAACGACACTAAGCTAAATGTCGTGTTCTAATCGTAGCTAGAACCAATCTCACAACTACAATCACACCACAACTTCTTCATACCTTTTCACGCCTTCTATACTTCTTCACAACTCTTGATTTTTTACGTCTTCACAACTTCTATCAATTCACAACTCCAAGGGTTTTGCTACTTCACAACTTCTAGGCTTCTAAATCTTCACAACTTCAATACTTCTAACTCTCTACTTGAGGGCCTTTATCTATATATCGCTACAATGATTCTTCTACTTTAAAAGCTTCTATATCATATATACTTCAAAGCTTCCAAATCTTCACACCTCCTAGTCTTTTATGTCTTCACAACTTAAAGCCTTCAACTTCTTCACTACTTACCCCTATTTCAATATGCTACTACTTCTTATATCTCCTATCACTAGTTCTATGCTCTTTTACTTCTTCACTTCTAGTACCTCTTCAACCAATCAACAATTCTAGATCCTATATCTAAATCTAGCCAACTAATGTATACACCTTATTCACCAAAATATAAGTGATAAACAAAATGAAATGAACAAACAACTTAGATAGCAAGATGATACTAAATTGTAATACTTCTAATCTTAATTAATATAAGTATTCTTCTCTTTGGACTTGAGTGTTGAGGCTTGAGTCACTTTGAAACAAAGATGAATGTATATATGATCAAAGGATTTTAGTGGATAGAAATGAAGGTTTGAATTAGAAAGTTTAGAGTCCAAAAAGGTGAGAAAAAGTAGTAGAATGAACTAGTATTTAAAGGGACAGCTGGGGGGAATCAGGAGCTTGCCAGTCCCCTTAATTAGGGGCCGGTCCCCTTAATTATTAAGGGGGCCACCTTATATAATTAAGGAGGCCGCCCTCCTGAACGTTGCCCAGCTTTGTCCTTTTGTAAGGAAATTTTTTCTGGATTAGATTTGCCATTTTTTATTGAAAATTTGAATTCATATTTTTGTAATGAATTAAACATATTCTTTTAATTCCAAAAATATTTTATAAAAGATATAAAATGTTTTGTGACATTTTATAGAAATCTAGTGATTAATAAAAATATTCCTTTGATCTTATGATGCATTAGACACATTGTTTATTCATACCTTAAGTGATTAGATGGTGAAAGTGAATATTTACTACTAAATACTTATTTACGTCATTATCTTTTGTTTGATGAGTTCTCGTTTTGTGATTATCAAAACATAGAGATATTGAATGATATGAATAACATTTTTAGGCATTTATTTATATCAACTGTGACTGAGATGGAGCATACCCACGCCTCAATTTAATTTCAGTCCCTCGAAAATGAAGTGTGCTAGAAAATCCAGTTGAGGGAATTTTTAGCCAGGCATCCCATGTATCATCCTCACCCGTGAAAATAGCATGTAGCCCCTGCAAGAAACAAGTAACGTGATTAATGCTAACATAAAAGACGACAAAATTAGATGTCCGAAATATAAGTTTAGCATCAAAAACAAACATACGGGTTGCATATCAACTCGGGGAACAAATAATATACAATTGGTTGAAATGTTTTGCAGTGCCAAACCTGGAACAAATAAATGTCAAACACATTACCAAGCAAGCAAATCACTCACATTTGTTACAATTGAAACAGTTTCACAAAAAACAACCATATTTTAGTTAATTTCCTATATAACAGATGTTATGTTAATCTTTTGATAGATAACGTACGCAACTGCGATAAGCAAACTCCAACTGTTCAGCAACATCCTCCAGGAGTGGAAACCAAGTAAGACTCCCTTTACGAGCAAAACAGTGGCCTCTTAGAACTCGTCGATTGTCTCCATTCCAATAAACAGGAAAACTATGTCGTCTTAATAAGTCTACCTGCAACGATTATCACCACAAGAATTTATAACCAAAATCATGTTTTACGCTAATTTTAATCCTCGAAAATCAATATAAATCATTTTATATTTGATTACACATTCAAGAAAATATAAATTAAATATGTGTTTGAGCATACCCTTGAACAGAGTAGGATAGGTGAGATGAGGGTTGTGGTGGCTTCACTGTGATGGTGGTAGATGTGGTGGTTATCTCGAACCAAACAACCGAAGAAAACAAACTCACCCATTGCCTTTCTTGTCTTGATGACGGTGATGGCGTGGAGGAGTGATGATTGGTGGAACGACAGCGAGATACGGCGGTGAAGTGTGGCGGTGGTGTGTGAGTCAGTTCTAGAGAGAAGGAGAAGAGATGAATAATAGAGAGAAGATATATCTGACTAGTGATAATTAGTGTTTTGATTTTGGGTGAAAAAGGGGCGGGATCTTGGGCCAGAGATTGAAATTTTAGGGAAAAAAGGGGCTGGATATATCTTGAGCCACAAATTGAAATTTTGGGGAAAAAGGTAAGCTCCAAATGTTTAATGAGTTGAGCTCAACCTTATGTAAGTTGGATTCGAGTTATTGTTGAGTTCTCGAGCTTGTAAGTGAAATAAAATATTTATTATTATTATTATTATTATTATTATTATTATTATTATTATTATTATTATTATTATTATTATTATTATTATTATTATTATTATTATTATTATTATTATAAACCGTCACTTTTCATTGAAACCAAGGAAATTACATGAAATTGGAGGGGAGTCTAGACACAATCTGTGCTCCCACTTCTTTTTGAATGCACAAACTAACTCGATGAAAAATGAAAGCACCGCTCTTAACATTGTTAGAGTGGCTGCTGGCAATTACCCTGATGCGCGAGAGTGTATTCAAAGCTTCCACATCAAGTTCCCCGAATGTGGAAAAAGCGAAAGGAACGAACTTGTATCTATTGTCTTCACACTTAGACGCATACTTCTTCCTTTTCTTTTCCACAGCATTACACAACGCAGCCCCAGGAGCCCATGTCGTTACTCCATTCCCAGCAAACGGAGAGACCCCAGTCACATCCAGACATGCGTCCTTACCTTGGAACCAGTTAAACAATAGCACATATGCAGGCCGTAATTCTCTCCCTTCCTCCGAAAGAAATCCCATTGGAGCCTCTTTACGCACCATAATCCCTGCTTTGGAACATATATCAACAAGGACATCACGCACCAAATTATGCCTGAACTTAACACCCACTTCGCTAGCGCAGTGAACCGCGTGATCCCCCCACTGGTCCATACGGTGTACATTGCAACTCGGGCATAAGCTGCCTTCAGAGAACATAGGAACCCCAAGCCTGTAACATAACACCGATCGAAATTGGCAAGGATTCATCCGTTGTCCGAGACCGTCAATAGGGATGGCGAAGAAGAAGTCCTACGCATGCGGGGCGCGGATACTACTAAGTATAGCCACCTGCCTTGGACTTAGTGAGTACTTGCAAACAAGGTCTTTCTCAATGACACCGAAATAACACTTTGCCAAGGTTTTCATCATTTGAGGGGCAGAAGTGCCCCTGGTGACAGTGAGGAAGTCGGTGTTACAAGTAGCGTTGAATATGTCCAAAGCATGCTGGAATGAAGGGCCATGTGTGACAATACCCGTTTTGGTGAGTATCTTATCCTGTAAGCTGTTCGTTTGCATCCGAGAAGCGAGGAAAGCATATTGGACGATATCCCCCGCTGAAAGGATGCCAAGCCCACCGAGCTTTATTGGAAGAGTGGCAAGCCTCCACTACCAATCACTAAACCCTGGCCCTGAGGCAGTAACAATCTTCTCCAAAGAGGCACGTAATGTCTGATCGAACTAAGCTTGGGCCTCTGATAAATGCAAGGGGGAACATGTTCACAAAGCATACGATAGTTTCGAAACTCCTGCACAATTATGCAAAAGGAGAAGCTTACATTGCGGATCATTGAGTTTGTTAATTTCCTCGATTAAGTGTATGGTTTTGGAGACCCTTTTGGAAGCCAAATCCCGACAGAAACCTTCGTCCAAACTAACCGGACCACCAAGGAGTTTGACACCATTGATTGGGCGGGCAATATTTATAGGAAATACGCCCTCCACTCTACTTCTAGGGTCTTCGACAGGCCAGAAGAGTTCAGTCTTGTCAACATTTAAGAACAAACCACGAGCGGGGCCCTCTGTCCTAATGATATCAAGCGCCTTGGCGACCATGAGCGTATCTCCGACAATAGTACCATCATCGAGGTACCACGCCTGAAGGGTAAGTTCACATGACTGATTGATAGCATGAATCAAAGGGTGCAAAGCTAGGGCAAACAACAAAGGGCCCAACGGATCACCTTATTAGACACCCTGACATGACCAAAGGATGGAGTCCTCATAATAGAGTCTGGCAGGGCGCGCATAACAGAACTCAACCCACGGTGCAATAGAAGGGCATCGCCCCCTAGCTTCCTGAAGCAAGACACTCCTATCAACAAGATTAAAAGCATTCTTGAAGTCCACTAAAAGCATGGAAAGTCCAACTTCACGCCCCTTAGACTCAATGAGCCTATTTACAGAGTGAAGGACAGCCTCGCAACCCCCAGGGACTCCAACCCCAAATTGAAAATCATGCAAGTAAGAGTTCATGGAGTCACCAACCGAAGAGGAGGCAACCTTTGACACAAGCCTACGCCAAACAGTTCCAACAGCAATAGGGCGCATACCACCGTCAGGCTTGACTAAGGGAGTCAAGGGGGCACTAGCAATATATTCCCCCAGCTGATTAGGGCACTTTTCACTAAGGAACAGATTAACAACTCCAGTAATGGACCCAAGCAGGTCATCAGCAATAGCAGACGCCGCCCCTCCCAAAATATCCATCAAATGTTGTGCTCGTAGCCCATCACGCCCACATAACGTCCCCTTGGGGAAGCTACGGATCCTGTTGAGTACCAAGTCCTTGTCAACCGATAGGGCGTCCTCATCAAGTGACAAAGAAGATGGGGTCGGCTGGGGGGCATAGGGGTGTTTGGATTCAAGCTCCAATAGAGTGTCAGGCGTGGATGGGGCGATTCCAGAAGACGTGAGCACCTTAATAGCAGTAGTAAAATGCCCGTCCCCAAGTTTACGCTTGCACTGACCCAGGTTGACCCCGTTGTGATCCTTACATTTCGTCCCCCCAATGAAAGATGAAGGCATTTCGACTAACCGATCCATCACCAGACCAAGCCTGTCTACGGGATCCCTCCATCTAAGGATGGCGCGAGAAATACAGTCGAGCTGGCAGCGTTCTCTTTCACCGGAACGTCGTTGAGATCTGTTTGTTGGCATAAAGGCGGAGAGCACACAGGATGATAAAATAAGGAGTTTCACCCATGTAGATAAGTCCCTCGGTCACAATAGTACCATATCCAACGCTTCATAGAAAATCTTAGCAAATCCAAGTCGCGTCCTGGGGGGGATACATTTAACCGTGCATATTTTCTTTGAGAAAACCCGATCCAGGAGGTTGACGTCATAAGCGGGCTCACCAACGAGAGGGGGCACCCCAGAAGCATCTTCCACAAAACCCCTATCAATAGTGAGAGTACCATATGACTCACCCACAACCCTCTCCTCGACCATATTCAAGGCCTGCCTCATGGGTGGAGGAATACCGTAGATCGCTACATCGTCAAAACGAGGTGCCGGAACCGTATCACCTACGACATGTTTGCAATTCTTACTGAAGATGTAAGTGCAAAAACACTCCCCACAAAGCCAAATACCCGCTTGATGAAGTGCCTGGTCAAGATCAGAGAACAATGAGAAGTCACAAGCAATACGCGTTTTGTAAGAAGCCTTCAATGCATCAGTCTTAAAATGGCGGGTGCCTAGGTGATCGATAAAATATTTCTTAGTGAACCCCTTCTCATTCCCGCCACTGCACCCTTCATGTCCTTGTAACGGGCATGATATCCGAAGTGCGCCAAGGTTAGCCATGATAAGGAATATAACGTTATTGTCGAACAGAGTCAAACCCAAGGACCCTTCCCCTATGCGAACCACAAGGGTAATAAAAAAAGGCCCAAGAGTTTCATGTATCAAGAGGTCACGTTAAATAAATACCAAGAGCCCCCCTTATATACTAAATGAGAAGCCCAAATGCCCAAAGGAAACACTTTAGTAATAAATTGAACAGCCCACTAGGAAAATCAACAAAGGAGCGGGCCCCACCTGGAATTTATATACCGCCTTCTAAGACTGCAACACGCAACAGGATCCAAACCAAACAAACCGCAACAACACCACTCACAATCCTAAACTAACTGCAAAGGGGGGACCACCAACAAACAAACCGCAATCAGCTAAAGTTCAAAATAAGGCCACAAGGGCGGGAAAAGCAAACCGCAATCACTAACTCCTCCAACGAAGGCCTGCAACCTCAGCCGTGCACCCAAGACCAGGGACGCTAACTGCCCCGGAACCAGGGAGACCCACCAACGTTGAATAAGGTAGCACGAAAGGGGCTCGCCTCACGCGAAACCACTGCACACCCACGACCCAATGACACAACAACGAAGGAAAAGCAAAATGGAAGACACAACAACTACGGGGGGGGGGGGGGGGGGGGGGGGGACGATCCAACTGAAGGTTGAATCCCAGATGGTGGAGGGGAGGAAGACGACGAAGCCGGATCAAGGTGATCCCTTCGTCAAAATCGCCCACAGTTCACTTTCCCTTTAGTTGTTGTTATTATTATTATTATTATTATTATTATTATTATTATTATTATTATTATTATTATTATTATTATTATTATTATTATTATTATATGTAAGGGGGTGTTTATTTTTCTCCTTAGCTAAGAGACTATGTGGGTCCTATGTGGGCCCATGCATGTTAATGCCTCTATATGGGGAGAGAGACATATTATATGGCTTGTGAATATAGAGGAATTAGTAGAAATTTGTGGGCTCCACATAAAAAATAAACATTATTAAATGCATGTGTGGACCCTATCTCTTAGCTAAGGGAAAAAAGAAACACACCCTAAGTGTACTAAGTGTAAATAGTTATTTATGACTGCATCAAGCTTTTCGAGCTGAAGTCGAACCGAATTTAATTCTTAGGTTATATTTCAATTTTAATTTGTGTAAGAAAACACATCTTAACAGATAAATTGAGTTTTTCGAGTCAAGCTCAAGCCGAGTTCAAACTTCCTCGATCTCGGATAACATGATCGAGAGGGTGATGGAGGCTTGACTATGATGGTGCTGGATGTGGTGGTTATCTCGAACCAAACAACCGAAGCAAACAAACTCACACCCATTGCCTCCCTTGTCTTGATGACGGTAATGGCGTGGAGGAGTGATGGTTGGTGGAACGATGGCGAGATACGGTGGTGAAGTGTGGCAGTGGTGTGTGAGTCGATTCTAGAGAGAAGGAGAAGAGATGAATAATAGAGAGAAGATATATCTAACTAGTGTTAATTAGTGATTTGATTTTGGGTGAAAAAGGGGCGAGATCTTGGGCCAGAGATTGAAATTTTGGGGAAAAAAGGGGCGGGATATATCTTGAGCCACATATTGAAATTTTGGGGAAAAAGGTGAGCTCCAAATGTTTAATGAGTTGAGCTCAACCTTATGTAAGTTAGATTCGAGTTATTGTTGAGTTCTCGAGCTTGTAAGTGATATAAAATATGTTTTTTTTTTTTTTTTTTTTTTTTTTTTTTTTTAATATGTAAGTGTACTAAGTGTAAATAGTTATTTATGAACGCATCAAGCTTTTCGAGCTGAAGTCGAACAGAATTCAATTCTTAGGTTATATTTCAATTTTAATTTGTGTAAGAAAACACATCTTTACAGATAAATCGAGCTTTTCGAGTCAACCTCAAGTCGAGTTCAAACTTTCTCGATCCCGGATAACATGATCGAGAGGGTGATGGTGGCTTGCTTCTTAGTGTCTATGACAAACGGTATACGCCTACCAAGCCGGTGCAACCCATGCATGACCAGTGATAATGGATAATTCACATGGGTCATAGGTCATGTGCATTAGGTTATCACTGGTCACATTCATTAATATGGGTATTTGACATCATATGGGTCATATGCATTGGGTTATAGTTGCTTAGAGTGTCATGTTATGACACATCCATGACTGTTGACAATTGGTAATTAACATGGGTAATGGGTCATGTGCATTAGATTGTAGTGGCTTATAGTACGTGTCATGTTATCGACCAATACATTCCTAGTGATCGACAATGGGTAATTAACATGGGTAATGGGTCATGTGCATTGGGTTATAGTGGCTTATAGTGTGATGTTATCGACCAATACATTACTGGTGATCGACAATGGGTAATTAACGTGGGTCATGGGTCATGTGCATTGGGTTGTATTCACTTATAGTGTAATGGAAACCATGCATGACCGGTGATAATGGCTAATTCAAATGGGTGACTTTTTTAATATAAAATACACTAAAGGGTGTGCTTGGTTCAAACTTAGAAAAGGGAAAGGTAAAGAAAATCAATCCCCCTAATTTATTGGGTAATGATCCATTCCCCATAATTGGGTAATAGGTCATTGCATTATGCTTTACCAAGCATATTTTTCATTACCTTTCCCATTCTTCAATTCACCCCCTATAACCCCTTACCAAGCATTAGGGGTGTTCAAAAAACCCGAGAAACTGACAAACCGCTCAATCCAAAACCAAAAAAAACCCAAAACCGAAGAAACCGAAACCGAAAAAAACCAAAACCAGAAAAACCGCTTATCACGGTTCGGTTTCGGTTTTTACTTTTTGATATCCGTGGTTAACCGAACGAACCGTATGTAATATAAATAAATTACCTACCCCGCGATGGATAGCTAAAATCTTCCAACTAACCAAACCGAACCGCCCCGTGAACACCTCTACCAAGCATGCCCTAAAATACAAATGTAGCTTTAATACTTATTAGTTTTCAAACTTTTACTACTTTTTACTTTTAGTTTTTATACTTTTAATAATTTTTAAACTTATATTTTAAACTTATAATATATACAAAGAGTATCAAACACACCTATCTTTTAAACTTATAATATACAGTATACAAACTTATCAAATACGCTTCACACACTTCCACATAATCATCTCTTTCTCTCTCACAGTTATAAAACTCACTCGGTTACAATTGACCAAGTAAACGGATCTAGGGTTTTGATCATTTATGCTCAGTTTTGTCTTACATTTGTTAGAGACTTGTTACTTTATGTATTATATTTATGTTGTGTTGTTTTTGCGAATAATTAGAGAAAAAGAGATATTAAGGTGTGTTTGGATTAGCTTATTTTGTATGGTTATCGGCTTATTGAGTTTTGGGAAAGTTAATAAGCTCACTGTTTGTTGGCTTATTAGCTTATCCACTTAAAATAACACAGGCTTATTGGCATCCCCAAATCTCAAAAAGTTGATAAGATCATAAATTAATATAATCCAAATACCCCTTTAGAGCTATTTATTCTTAAGCTTAGGTTGACTATTTGTTATAAGAAGTATGTTGCATTTGTATTGATAGAATAAGGAAGAACATGTTGTGTTGTTTTTGCGAATAATTAGAGCAAAAGAGATATTAAGGTTTGATTGGATTAGCTTATTTTATCTTAGGCTTAGGTTGACTATCTGGTATAAGATTATGTTGCATTTGTTTTGAGAGAATAAGGAAGAAAAGTGGCGGATGTGTGTGCGAATATTTAGGCTAAAACACCCAAGCATCAAAGATGGAAGAAGTATCAATGATGGGTGAACACACACCACTTTCAAGTATGAGCATTAACTTGTTTTGGTGTTGTTCATCCATTGTTGATTCATCGTTGCTCTTTGTCAAAATACAGAAACAATTATCAAGTATAATTTGTAGGTTCGATGCTTTAATTTAGTGTCTTCATATTCTAGCATGTTGGTAGGTTATGTTGTTGTTGGCTAGGGTAGAAAGGATGGTAGTTCATTGCATTGTTAATATAAATTTAATATGATTTCATTCATGCACGATTATCTCTCTAATGTCGTAGAATCTACATAATTAATATGTATGTTCCTCACATCTAAAGGAGCAATGTAAATGATTGTAAGAATCTGTTTTCTAATAACTTAAAGCTCAATAATTATGGCAGATCTATCTAGCGTTGTAGATGGTTCCATTGCTTAATTTGCAAAACGTCTACTACCGTATGTGTGGTTGATCTTGATCACAAGCTTTGGCTCTTTCAATAATGTACCTTGATTAAAACTTTTGTCCCGACAATGAAGATACATTCTTGAAAGCGCTAAAGCTTGTGATCAAGATCAACCACACAAACGGTAGTAGACGGTGTCCAAAAAACAAAGAAATGGAACCATTCTGCAACGTTAGATAGATCTGGCCTGATCATTGAGATGTCTTCAATGCAATGATGATATAGTGTGTATTGTTCATGACAGGCCACACTCCTTCATTATCTCATTCAAGATGAGTGATGTTACTTCGACTCAATTCTTTACTCAACATTTCTAGATTGTTTGTATCACTCTATTTGCATTCCATTCATTTTTATGATCTAAATGATTCTAGAATTTCAACATACCTTTCCATTCTGAGTTCCCATACAGTTCCTTTTGTTTTTTCAACAATCTAATAATGCGCCTGGTGCAGGCCTTTGCTCAAAGGGAGTTGAAACGACAAAAGGAGCTGTAGCGGGAACTCAGAAGGGTTACGTATATTGGTTTATTGCATTCCATTCTTTTTTATGATCAAAAACCAGCCATCCACCAAGTAATGTGGCCATTGGAGTTCCAAGAACAAAGGTTGTTTCAAACACACCCTGAATTGCAACATTGACTGTTTTTGTCCACATTAGTTGATTGTTTTGTCCTTGGTCTTTGCACACCTGCCTTTTTGGCCTTGGTACTGCAAATACTATTTTTTTTCTCATGTTTGCACAAATGAAAAAGTAGTGTCATGACTGCAAGAAGGGTAAGAAACACTATTTCAATCTTCACTGTCAATTGACTACTTTTGCAGTTTTGAAATACTAACCAAGCATACCTTTTTCTTTATGAAAACCAAATACACCAATTAAGCTCCCACAACCCCATTCTACCTACGGAAACAATGAGTTCCAAGAACAAAGGTTGTTTCAAACACACCCTGAATTGCAACATTATCTTTTATTTCATTTACACTATATATTTTTTTAATTTTAATATATTTTTTATTTTATTTTTTTGCATAAATCATTAACATTGATAGCAGTGACTCAAGTTCATTTCACATATCAAGCAGTTCTGAAGTTCCTCAAAATACATGGGCAGACTACTTTCTAAAGGGATATTCTAGATCAGGCACAAAAAAGGAAGACGCTAGGAAGGTTAAAACACCAAAAAAGACTGCCAAAGAGCTTTTTGATGCGAGGGTCCAGGTGCTAGGCCTGCCCAATGCTAAGACTTGTGAAGACAAGGGTATAAAACCATGGGAACCAAAAATGCCCAAAGTTTGTTCAAAAGGGAAGGTTAAAAAGAAAATGTATTAGTTGAGTTAGAAAGTAATTTGAATAAACTTGTGTAATCCTTTTCTACTACTTTATTTGACTTAATGAATAAACATGTTGTCATTGCTCAATTTTCTCATTAATTGTTAGAATATTTTGATTTTTGTGTCCATTAAGAAGAACTTGGGATATATTTTGTATTATGTTAATCAAAAGTTTCTGCTACTAAGAAAACGTTACTGCAGCTGGGTTTGACTGCTAGATATGAGAGTGCAGGGGTGGATTGGTAACATTTACACTTAAGGATTTAAATCCCCAATCAAATCGATAACTTTTACATTATAGTTTTAAATGATTGTTACAAACATTTAAAACTACAATTTGTATTAAAATAGCGAGCAAATCTTTGTAAATTTTTAAAAAAATAAAACAATCATATCTAAATTCATTTTTCAACTAACTTAATCTATTTAGGTAATGATTAAATTAATAAAAGCATATTACAACAACTTCATTTATGTTACAAGGATGAATGTGTACATGGTTAATGGTAAAAGTTCAAATTTTAACCTTCCAAATTCCACAATTAATTTCTATCGAATTACTAGGCCTAGAAAACTTTTACCTTTTTACTGCATTTCATCATTCTCAAACAATTTCTAATTAACACATACTTTCTAATCTGCAAATGGATCAAGCATGTTTGTGGTTTTTGTTTCTTACACATATTTACCAGTTTTATAAAATCTCTACAAACATCTGTATTTAGATATATGTAACATCATTTTTTTTGGTCCATCTCTAATCGTTTTATTGCTTTATGTTTTAAAGCGGCATCATCCACACCACAACATCCTGTAGTTTGGTATATTGCAAAAATGGACCAAATGAAGAAGAAGAAGATGAAGGCTTGGGAGAAGAATGAAAAGAAGCAAAGGAAGAAGTACAAAGCAAACAAGTTTAAGGCTGATATAAGAAGACAGAAGAAAGCTAAACTTGAAGAAGATGAAAATGTCAGCCATGATGATCCTTTGGATCACATTGACTATGACAATCTTTATCTTGCTTATGATCAAGAGAAGGATCATAAGTTTAGCTTTTAGATTGTTTTGTTGTTTCTATTGTTATGTTTATATTTTTTTATTTAATGCAAGTAATGAACTGAATATGAATCGTTCAATTTTTGTGGCATTTTATTTTTATCCCTAGCAGCATGATGTTATGCCAAGCAGCATTAAGTTCTGAATTACTAGCATTCACCCAAGCACCGATGTAAATAACAATTATACAGAAAAATTAATGGTAACATAATGGTTCATACTGAATGATTAAAACATTAAAATAACATAATAATGATTAATATCATCTTACATCAGGTTAAATTCAATGAAAATTATACAAACTATTTTGAATGCCTTTGTAAATATCAACAATGTTTCCACGGATTTCTTCTATTTCTTTATTTCAAAGATCAACTTTGTACTGATGAACCAGTATGATCTCCTGATGCGCCAGTATGATCTCTTGGTCTTTTTTGTTCAGTTCTTCCAACCGCGAGATTCGTTTGTTGTAAAGTTCAACCAACTGTCGTTCAGTACCATATTGGCCTGCAGAATGGCATTTGTCCCAACACTCTTGGGTTAGGCTGTTGATTTTATATTTTTCTGGCATTGGAGGAGGAGGAGAAGTATCCCTTGAATGTTTTGTTTTCTTTGAAGGATTTGAAGATGATGAAGCCATTGCGTTCCAAACAAAAATTAAATATGTAATGAAAAGATGAAAGAAGTTGGTTGTAATTCCTTTGTAGTTATAGGAACACAAGAGTCGCAATGTCACAACGTTTAAGTGTCACAATGGTTTACAATTAAGTATTTAAGTGTCACAACGGTTTATAATAACTTTTTTACAGTTACACTGGTTTACAATAAGTATTTAACAGTCACCACATTTCACAAGCAGCATTAAGTTATGCCTAGCAGCATTAAGTTATGCCAAGCAGCATTAAGTTCTGACTTACTAGCATTCACCCAAATTCCAATCCAAACAGCTTTGTTAGTGATTGAGCCTAAACCGTCAGCCTAAATCAACCAGTGTGAGTGGTCAACAAAGTCAAACTGCTTAGAGTCAATCTCTGTGTAAGTATAGAGGTTTCCCTGGGTCGTTATGTCTCGACGAGGTATGCAAAGTGATGAGGCGAAAAATGAACCACTTTTAAGGGGTCATTTAAGCCCGGAATTGAATTTATTTGATCAAATATTGCCCTAAATCGTTCCTTTTGTAATTTTAGGTACTTTGGGAGTGAAATCTGGAAAACGAAGCAATTCGGACGTTTTTGGAGCATAAAAGTGAAGAAAATGCCAAAGTCTTAATTTTCCTTGCTGGGAATAGTAGGTGACGGCGTCAAGAAGAAATTTCTGATGGCGTCAAGAGTAATTTCCATGACGACCCAGTATATAATTGACGGCGTCACGAAGTAAGGCGTCAAGAGTAAAATTCATGACGGCATGGAAATGCATAACACATGACGGCGTCAAAAGTAGATCAACGCAGTCCGAGAAGTATTTTGGCGGCGAGGTGACAGCGTCACAAAATTTGTCTTGACGCCGTCAGACCCTATTTCCTATATATAGTTTTATAATTTTCACGTTAAAAAGAGAGAAGTTTTGGAGAAACCCTAAGTACGAACTTGGTACTCTAAGCCCTTGATCCCTTTCATGTGTAATTGAGATAAGTATTCTTTTAATTCAATTCATATGTCTATGTGTTGGTTGTCTTTATCTTGTTCTTGTCTTAATTCCATCATGCTAGGCTAGATCTATCTTGTGTTTGCTTGGATCTAATGAAACCTAGATGTTAATTATGTGTTGATTACTTGTTTATGGTTGTATTGGATGAATGAATTCGATGTTAGGCTTAAGAAAACTGGCAGACTTCCAAATGGTAACATGCTTGAACGTCTTAGGAAACATGAACTGACGTGCACTAGGTTTTATTGGATGTATTTAATGCATGAGTAAATTCTAATGATCCCATGTTAGGAGCTTCTTAGCCGGCTCGACATAGGAGTGAAGTAGGCACTCATAGGATTGGTGAATTAAGTGCGCCACCCCATGAATGGTATTAAGGAATACAATCCATCATCCACGCAACTATAACAAGTAATTAACATGTAAAAGATGTCTAGGGAGTAGTGAAATCTAAGTAAACACATTTTCTCCACTTATTGCTCACAACCTTAGTTAATTTAGTTTATTTTCATTTCTAATATTTTATTTTGATTGCATCTTTAGTATTGGGTTAGTTGACTAGCAATTAATTCCGCCCAAATCCTTCAAACCCGAGATTTTTACTTGCTTTCAAAAAAATATAAAAATACAAAAAGAATCATCCCTCACCTTTAGAACTAGTATTTAGGTTTTCTAATCCTAGCGACACTATTCCTAGCTGAACGATCAATCCCCCGGTACTTGTCACTATACTATACTACAACGATCAGGTACACTGCCTGGTGGGGGTTGTAAGCTTCTCAAGATCCCTTGAGAGGTAAAGCCTGGTGCGATTCCCACGTATCAAGTTTTTGGCGCCGCAGCCCAGGGAATAGTTATTGTCTAGCTTAGAATCTCTTTTTATTAGGTCTACTTGCTAGATTCCCTTCTAGTAAGATTTTATTTTTACTTTTAGGTTTTCTTTAGTCTATCTTATTTCTTTGTGTTTTTGTTCGTAACTCTTCACCACCGGACATCATGGACGATGGGAACATCCTTGAACCCATCATCCCACCACAACAAAACCCACCACTAGAACCTCTTAGGCCCCGAACCTTAGGATAGTATTCCCAACCTAGCCACCAAGGCTATTGAAACACCATTGAGCTCACCGGAGCCAATGTGACTCCCTTGCTATCCGACACCATCCGGTTGGTGCAAAGCGGATGTGCATTCCATGGACTTCGTTCCGAAGATCCAAACCAACATCTTAAGGACTTCCTCAAAATTGCAGATTCCATAGACCTAGGTGTTGAAACTAGAGAGACAACCCAATTACGCCTATTCCAATTCTCTCTACGGGATCAAGCTAGTCAATGGCTTGAGCGTTTACCCGCGGGATCCATCACCACATGGGATAATCTCACCAATCGCTTCCTTACTCAATTCTTCCCACCAGGGAAGACTGCAATGCTTAGAAATGACATTTTGATGTTTGAACAACATCAAGGAGAAACTTTCTACGAAGCATGGACCCGTTTTAAGGATCTCCTCCATAAGGTCCCTCATCATGGTATAAACCTTTGGTTATTAGTCCAGATTTTCTACGACCATGTTGACTATCATACTAAGCGCACAATCGATAGGGCCGCGGGAGGTAAACTGCGTGATAAGAACGCCGAGGAGTCCTGGGCAATTATCGAGGAGCTCTCCGTTGATAATCATGAGATGTGGGAGTTTAATCATGCAATAAAAGCGGCCATCAATGCAGTCTCAACATCTGGAGGAACCACCAAAATCCCCGATGAACTCCTATGCAAACTCGAGGCAAAAGTTGACTATTTTGAGGAAAGGCAAAGGAGACCTTTAAGTCCTAGACGGGCTACTGTCAATTCTGTCTCAAAACCAACTTCGGCACCATTATCTGAGTCACCTTCTAGAGAAAATGTCAAGACTTTTCAGAACTATGCCCCACCTTGTTCCCCTCCCGAGGAGCTTAGCTCGGAGTTTGAAGCTAGGATGAGAGAATATATGGCAACTCACTCAGATCGGCTTGCTAGATTCGAGGAAGCAGTTTATAAGCAAAAAGAGGAAATGCAAGAGAAAATGAATGAGATGATGAGTCTATTAGAGGAGTATGCCAACCAGAGAACCCCCGAAAGAATGCTACTAAGGAAAGAAAGCGCCACTCCCACTACCCAATTTGTTAATTCCATCACAATTGTCCACAAGGATAACGAGAAGGTAGAAGCCCCCACTAAACAGACCTTAGAAAAACCACCAGAATCCCAACCTTTGAGTCACTACCTGAAACATGATATAAACGAAAGCACCATAACAAATTGGATTAAGGGTGATGGGCGTAACCAACCTTCCAAACAGGGTTCAGAGAAAGAGGAAAAGGTAAAAGATAAGTATGATACGTTACCTGGGGGACCAGTATTCGAGAGGCTATTGGTACAAAAAGTGGCTACTAAACAAATAGCATGTGGAAACTTTGAGATACCAACCAGCATCGGGGACTTGAAATATCTTAGTGCTTTTGCCGACCAAGGATCGGAAGTAAATCTTATGCCCCTAACTATTTACATCCAACTAACGTCAAAAATGCCAACCCCTACTAGTGTTAGGTTATCCCTCACTGGACACTCGTACGTATACCCCCTAGGAATCGCAGAAGATGTATTAGTTAATGTCGCAGGATTCATGTACCCCGTTGATTTTATGATCATCGACGATAAAGGAGATGGATGCATGCCAATAATCCTTGGGGCACCATTCCTCACCACCGCTAGGGCTATCATTAAGTACGAAGGTAGGAAGATCGAGCTCAACTCTGGAAAAAGAAAAATTAGCTCCCCCATGACTCCGCGAAGTGGGCATGAGAATTTGAGTTGGAGAACGATCAAAAACAACATTGACACGACACCCATTCGTGTTCAGAATAAAATTCTTGCATGGGAGGCAAGAATCAAAAGCTATAAGGAAGCTAAAAATGAAAGAAGCAAAAGCAATAAGGTTCAGGTCGAATTCGAACATACTCAACCCGCAGAAAATCATGGACCATTTGAGGAAGGGAACTTGGTACTCTTGAGACACTTGGAAACAACAATACCACCCGATAAACCAAGTCCTTGGTGGTATGGGCCTTTCACAATTGAAGGTGTGAGCCAAGATGGAATACCTAACTTGAGAAGTGAAGTAGGTGGAATGGTAATTGCAAGTATCGATAGGTTAAGGCACTACCACCATAACAGTAATGATCACAACTACATGGGGTATATCATTTCAAGGGATGAGGTCACGTAGTAACCCATGACCTTAAGTCTAGCTACAAGACTCGTAAATAAAGAAAAGCGCTTCTTGGGAGGCAACCCATGTTTTGTGTAATTTTATTTTGTTTGTTTGTTATTTGCTTCCGTATACATGCTTTGTTTTTATTGTTGGTAGATCATGTTTCTAAACTAAATAATGGAAGTACTTTACTTTGTTGTTTTGGCCTAGTCTTAACTCCACCTAAAAGTATTTTTGCAAAAGATAAGTGTAAGGGGAAACCCCAAATATGTTTTTAAGAAACAAACCGATCATGATTCTCCACAATATTAAATGAACATGTATATTCGTATTTGTTAGAGTCAAATGCTTGTATTGAGTCATAATGAAGTTTTGCAGGATTTTCCAGGAAGTAGGACCAAGTTTTTCTAGAAATTTTCCAGAAACTTAACATAAGAATTTCTGCATGTCACTTTTGACGGCGTAAAGAATTAATTCTTGACGGCGTCACGTGCAAAAATCTGGAAATTTTACCAGTTTTGTTTTTCCAACGGAGTCTTATGGTTGTTGTGAATTATTAAGTTTTATAATCTCCAGGAAATCTGCAAACTTCATTCCACAAGCATTATATCTTATCTTGTTTTCTAGGATTTAGTAACTTATATAGGATGCCGCCGAGTTTACGCGAGGTTGTTTTGTCTATTTTCTCAGGATTTACAAGTTGTGTTTGACAAGAAGATGATTTATATTCTGGAAGGGAAGCTTTGATTGTTCATTTTCTTGGAGGAAGATCTAACCTGGCCACCTTATTATCCATACCGAGCGAATCAGGGGAGTATTTGATTTCATTCTTTTAACTTTTACATTCTTTACTTGAACATTGGGGACAATGTTCATCTTAAGTGTAAGGGGAGCGTAAAAAGATGATACCTTACATATGCACTTTCGCTTGAGTTTGTTTTGTTTAATGGTAGATGTGTAATAAAACTATGAGAAATACTTGTTAATGCAATTTTAGCGCCAAAGTTAAAAATTTTTACAACATTTAGGAGTGAAACTTTAGCCATAGCAAGCGTCTCATGGATAGGAGATTGTATGACTAGCACATAACCGTACTTTCAGAAAAATTTTCCACCCAAATATGTGAGGTTCGCCTTTAGATTTGATAGGAAAAGCATTTACTATTAGTGCTTATGAGTGTACCAGTAGCATTTAGATTCTAGAACTTGCGTTAGTGATGCATCCCGAGACCGCTAGTGAGACTACATTCGTGTGGTAGGATTTACTACATGATAAGAGGCATTAGGATCACCCTTGTGTTAAACCCGTATCATAATTACTTGGCCATTTAAGTCATATTACTTGGCTAGTTAAGTCAACTAATTTTTCCCACACCTTTAGCGTTGTACTCATTTTTAGTACACGAAACCCCTAGTACACCCCTCCGAGCCTATCTTTTCATTTCTAACTTTAAGCATTTTACTTAAAGGAAGAATTTGTTACACCCCACTTAAATGTACAACCAAATCGCCTTAGCCTTCCGTGTATGCGCTCATTTTTAGTGCATTATTGTTTTGGGACGATTGGGACTCATGGGTAAAGTACTTATTTTATGGAGTAATGGGGAAGAACATCATTTATTACCCCCATATGTGCGTTAATCTTAAAAGTGCTCCAAGTGTTTTGATTTTCTTAATTCGAGTCATTAGTTTAGTTTATTGTAAAGTATGTAAAAATTCAAGTGTAAGGGGAATGTTCATTCCGTACGATGTATTAGTTCGGATGGTAGGGTAAGAGTGTATGTAAAAAAAAAAAAAAAAAAAAAATAGAAAAAAGAAAAGAGAAAAAGCATACGAACTACCATCCCTTTTTATTCTATGTTCATTTTATGTTTTTGTTATTTTTCATTTATTAGCTTAATTCGAGTCTAGTCTCGGCTTAGCAACGCCATATTGTACATGTAATTAACCAAGATTGTTAACTCGCCACCAGTAAAAACTTCCTTTATCCAACAAAACCGTGTATTTCATATCCCTACACCTAACGTTACAACCCTTTAAAAAGACCTCTTTGACAGTTTATCCTTTCCCAAGCCTATGGTAATCTATTTTGCTATGACAGGTAGTGAGAGATATCTTCCGTTTCCATATTGTAATTTATACTTTATTACACCCGAGAGATGTGAGTATCTAAACACTATTTGTGAGGTGCTAGTGTATGACCTCCGTGCTCATCTATTGGTCTTTAGTGGAACGATTATTTGTTGTAATTACTTTTATATTAGTGTTAAATGACCCCTAACTTGTCTTTTGAGTAGAATAAAAGCGCATTTGCTTGAGGACAAGCAAATCTCAAGTGTAAGGGTATATGATGAGGCGAAAAATGAACCACTTTTAGGGGGTCATTTAAGCCCGGAATTGAATTTATTTGATCAAATATTGCCCTAAATCGTTCCTTTTGTGATTTTAGGTACTTTGGGAGTGAAATCTGGAAAAGGAAGCAAATCGGACGTTTTTGGAGCATAAAAGTGAAGAAAACGCCAAAGTCTTAATTTTCCTTGCTGGGAACAGTAGGTGACGGCGTCAAGAAGAAATTTCTGACGGCGTCAAGAGTAATTTCCATGACGACCCAGTACAAAATTGACGGAGTCACGAAGTAGGGCGTCAAGAGTAAAATTCATGATGGCCTGGAAATGCATAACACATGACGGCGTCAAAAGTAGATCAAGGCAGTCCGAGAAGTATTTTGGCGGCGAGGTGACGGCGTCACAAAATTTGTCTTGACCCCGTCAGACCCTATTTCCTATATATAGTTTTCTAATTTACACATTAAAAAGAGAGAAGTTTTGGAGAAACCCTAAGTACGAACTTGGTACGAATTTATAGGTTTTTCAAGGGTTCTAAGCCCTTGATCCCTTTCATGTGTAATTGAGATAAGTATTCTTTTAATTCAATCAATATTTCTATGTGTTGGTTGTCTATATCTTGTTCTTGTCTTAATTCCATCATGCTAGGCTAGATCTATCTTGTGTTTGCTTGGATCTAATGAAACCTAGATGTTAATTATGTGTTGATTACTTGTTTATGGTTGTATTGGATGAATGAATTCGATGTTAGGCTTAAGAAAACTGGCAGACTTCCAAATGGTAACATGCTTGAACGTCTTAGGAAACATGAACTGACGTGCACTAGGTTTTATTGGTTGTACTTAATGCATGAGTAAATTCTAATGATCCCATGTTAGGAGCTTCTTAGCCGGCTCGACATAGGAGTGAAGTAGGCACTCATAGGATTGGGGAATTAAGTGCGCCACCCCATGAATGGTATTAAGGAATACAATCCATCATCCACGCAACTATAACAAGTAATTAACGTGTAAAAGATGTCTAGGGAGTAGTGAAATCTAAGTAAACACATTTTCTCCACTTATTGCTCACAACCTTAGTTAATTTAGTTTATTTTCATTTCTAATATTTTATTTTGATTGCATCTTTAGTATTGGGTTAGTTGACTAGCAACTAATTCCGCCCAAATCCTTCAAACCCGAGTTTTTTACTTGCTTTCAAAAAAAGATAAAAATACAAAAAGAATCATCCCTCACCTTTAGAACTAGTATTAAGGTTTTCTAATCCTAGCGACACTATTCCTAGCTGAACGATCAATCCCCTGGTACTTGTCACTATACTATACTACAACGATCAGGTACACTGCCTGGTGGGGGTTGTAAGCTTCTCAAGATTCCTTGAGAGGTAAAGCCTGGTGCGATTCCCACGTATCCCAAAGGTATTCAAACGGGTTTGTGATCAGGTGAATTTGGACAGAAAAGGGTTGTGAATGATTACACTACTGAAATATACAAGGAAATAGCTTAAATAAGCTATATTAGCAAGATTGTAAAATTTGAAAACCCAGAAACGTTTAAAACCTAAAAACGCGTACGTTTGATTTAAATTTACGTGAACGTACGAAATAAAACACGAGTTTTATAGAAATAAAATACCTACGAACATGAAAATTACATTTTTACAATCCTAATGATAAAAGAAAATTTTTAGAAAAAGAAAAATAATTTTTACACTATTTATATTGTTGATCCCAGTTGAGCAAACGATCTTATATAGAAGTTGACTTAAAGTAAACACTTAAGCTTGAATGCGGAATGTAAAAGCTTAACTTAAGAAGAATAATTCTCTATCAACACTTCAATATTATTAATACGAGCACTCAACAATGCTAGGGTTTTACAACCTTGAAGTGTGAACAAAACTTAAACAATACGTACATAATCTAACCCTAGGATCCTCCTTTTATAGGCCAAGGAGTCCTACTAGGTTTACAATAACTTTCTAATCAAGATAAGAATATTCTAGACGTATAAGATATACACTCAATCTTTTCTATAATTATCTACTACGAATACATGCTTATCTCTTCAGCAGTAGTTTCCTTCAGCAGTATTTTCATCAGCAGCATTTTGTCATCAGCAGCAGAATCATTTACTGTAGCAGTAGTTTCATCATAGCAGCAGTTTCACTCAGCAGCAGAACTCAAAACCCAAAAATCCTCCCCTAAACTTAATATTTATTTCTAAATCATTAAGTTTCTTCAAAGCTCATCTAAACACCAGGAGGATGCTTCCAAACACTCAAGTCTTGAGATGTCTGTTGATCAAGTATCTTCTTATACTTTGACAACAAATTGAATGCTTGATCATCAGTATCATAGTCTTTCTGCAAGTTGAGTAATCCAGCACCATTAACCATCTGATTGACAGTATTTCAGTATCTTACCACTAGGTAATCTTTTTCAGAAAGCATATACGAAGTAATTGGTCCAATTTCTAGCATATGAACTCCAGAATCTTGAAAGAGTCTCCATCTTCTAACTTTGTATTGTACTATCTCTGTCCACTTAGAATCATCCATTAAAGGTTCATACATAAGTTTTAGAGCTCTCCACAAAACATTATCAAACATAGTTATGACATGATCAATTTGATCTATCTCATACTTTTTACCATCAAACTTCTCAGCTCCAAACTTTGCTTTGTACAACTTCCACAAGTCATCAACATCCTCTCTATCAACGTAGTATAGTATCTGTTGAAATCTAAGAAACCTGTGAGTCTTACCATCAGATCTCTCAACATCATGAAATGCTCCAATATTAGTATCATATCATGTAGTTACTTTGATAATAGGATATTTGACTCCTATTGGTATGGCATCAACTACTTCAGGATCTTCCATCTTGCCAACCATAGTGTAAACCTTCAATTGTTCTTTTAAATGCTCAGGAGGAATATGATCACAATCATTCTTGAACTTATCTCCATCTGGCTTAGAACTACTTTCTTCCCCTGTTTTCCTCTTCTTCTTTGCAAATGATTTATGAACCACTCCTTTTCTTTTACCACTTTGCACAGAAGAAGTAGTCTTAATTGCATCATCTAGCTGCTTAACAACATTTGCTTCTTGAACATGCTCTACTTTAGCTACTTTTTCAGGTACCAACTTTTTATTCATCTTAGCAATATGTTCTAAATCTTCAGCATAACCCATAGGATAAAAGGTATATGTTTGTCTCTTAGCCACTTGATACAAGTCATAAACCTCTTGATCAGACTTAGGTTTTAACTACACCAAATTCCATCCTTTCATATTCTTCAGATATCTTTCATACTCTTTTCTTTGTTGCAATGGGGTTGGACCTCTAAGTACCTTTTTCTTCTTTCTAGTAGCAGCATCTTCTTTCTTTTTCTTAGCTGTGAACTCCTTTACCCAAGATTTCACATCAAAAGTTGGATCTTCATTATCCTCAATCTTGATCATCTTGTTGAGTTCAATATCAGCCTCTATTCTTATCTTCTCATCAACCCATTCCTCATACCTCCTTAAATCTTCAGTCTCCTTTTCAATCCTTTCCTTTTCTTTCTGAGCCAGCTGTTGTTCTTCTTGATCAATCAACTCGTGTTCTTTCAAAGCAGCAGTTGAATCATGTTTAAGTTGTAATTCCTTAGGCCACATATGAAAAGGTAGTACAAAGTAGTTAAACCCCTTATACATCCATTGAGGTTCTGCAACTTGCTTGCCCTTCCCTTTGTCAGTAGATGATGATACAATCTTCTTTGGTTGAGCAGCAGGTTCTCTGAATACAACTCCTTTTAGAGGTAAACTTGGTGTTGATGATGTAATTGTTGTTGTTGGTTGTTGTGGTAGTGATGGTGTTGGTAGTGGAGTAAGTTTTGAAGATGATTCACATTGAACTTCTGAAGTTTTCTTACTTAACAAAACCATTGCTTCAGCAGCAGCATTATCACTAGACCCAGCAGCAGAGTCTTGTGCATCAGCAGAATTCACTTTTCCACTAGCAGCAGGATCAGCAAGATCCTTAGTAGCAGAATCATGAGCAACAGTAGAGTCATTAGTCTTGTCAGCAATAGCAGCATTTTCAAGTTCTTTCACCATTGAATCCCCCAAAGTGTTCAAAGCTTCACCCATCAACCCTGTTGCCTTCACTAATTGCTCAGGCTCCAAAGTCTTGAGTTTTTCCACCATATTTTCTTGAGAAGCAATCACCTCTTCCATTACAACCTCATTCCCTGATTGATCAGCAATCATAAAATTTTCAGCATCCTGAGAACATTCCACATCTATGTCTCCAATCACTGGAACCTCCCCTGAAACCATTTCTTCACCAAAAACCTGAGCACTTTCAACCTTCTTCAAATTTGCCTCCCCTGAACCCATTACATCTTCATTCCTCCCCTGTTTGGAAGCATCATCCTCTTCCAAATGTGTAGAGAGTTCAGGTGAACTAATAACTTGAGAAGTGCCCACTTTCTTTAGTCTTTTCAATTAGGTTGCAGATCTTGATTTCTTCAATTTCTTAATCTCTTTCTTCAATGTTGTAATAATCTTTCCTTGACTTTCAACAACTGTAGATAGAGTAAGAACTTTATCTTCCAGAGTAGTACACTTCAACCCCAAATTGGTACAGGTAACCGTCAATTCCTTAATGAGTTGCATAGTAGTCTCATCACTTCGACATGTGTTACCTGGTCCGAGAGGTGAATCATAGACATTGTCATCATGTACAGGATTTTCCGTCAATTCATTTGTCACTGGCCTGTCCTCATCACTTCGACCTGTGTAACCTGGTCCGAGAGGTGAATCTTGGGACATAAACTCAGTATCAATCCTAGTTTGATCATCTGAGCCCCCTATATTTTCCATTTGGCTAGGGTTACCATCCTGAGAAGTAGATTCAGAAGAATCCTTTTCTCTAGATGTTGCCTTGGTTTGGGTCTTATTTACGTTATCACTATCCTGCTCTGCTGCTAAGCTAGAAGCAATAGTGACAGCCCTTGCCAACATGTCCCCTCCATCAACTAGGACAGCCTCATCTGGTATAGCCATACTAACACTATCCTGAGGTAGATCAGTATTCTTTTTGGTTTTCCTACGGGTATAGTGTATTTTGGGTTGTGAAGTGGATGCAGAAAAATTGGGTGTGTGATGGGAATCAGTTGGATTTCCTGATCCTTCACCCTGTATATTTTGCACAAGTTGCACCATCGAAGGTGTTAGATTTGTATGTATGCCTGAAAAACCTTTTCCATGCTTAACCAAGAAAGTAAAAGTTTTTGAATCCAATTTTGGAGCTTCATAATAGCCAGCTTGGGATCTAAAATCTGTAAGTTGGTCAACAATAAAGAGCTGGAGAAATCTTGGATAAAGAAAATAAGAACCAGACTCTTTAACACTTTTAGCAATCCCCTCCAAAATCATATTTGAAAAATTAAATGGTTGACCTGTGCTTAGGCATACCATTGCAGAAGCAATAGTAGCACTAAACTCATGCCACCCAGAAGTTTTAGGACTCAAACAATGAAGGAGAATGTGTACCAAAAACTTGTATTGAGGACAGAGGAGAGCCTTTTGAAATTTTAAATTGTTATGCTTGCCCTCATACCCCAAAGTTTTTAAACCAGCAAAAATAGCAAAATTGGCAAGACAAGTAGTCTCTATTTCATCATTTAAGAGAAGAGATTCCCTTATAGATGATTCAGTGATACGAACCTTTTGCCCATCTACTAAAGCACTGACATATTTTTCCCCATTCATAGATTTGACTTTAGTAGTAAGCCAAAACTGTTTGATGTAGGAAACAAATATAGTAGGATTCACAGTGAGTGCATACCTAAGAGAAATAGCATTCAAAAATTTAACCATATCTGTGAGCCCTTCAGGAACCAACTCTTCATCTAAAACAACCACACTATTGTGTTGCTCTGCCCAGGTACGTACACAATCCATGAATTAGGGTTTAGAGAAATTGGGGATAATTGATTTTGTCAATAATGGAGTGTTAGGGTTTGTGAGAACTTCAATTTGGAGCGTATAGAAACCAATTATGAAGATTAATTTGGTTTTAAACTGATTGGTAGAAGTTACACATACCACCCTTTCACTTACAACCGTAGCTGCATAACCCAGTCATCCACAACTAGCAGCAGAATGAAACAACTAGCAGCAGAGTGATAATAAGCCAGCAGCAGAGTTGACTAAGCAATGTTGGTCAAAAGTCAATTACCCATAACAATTAACGCGCTTGTTACTCCATAATCCCTATAAAACCGGACGCAATCTTTTCCCTAATTCACCACAATCAAACCACCCTAATTACAATCAGAAACGCCAATCGCACAATCAAATCTTCCAATCACCCAAATCAAATCATCAATAACCATGAAATCTTCACCCGAAATTATCAACATCTCATCCGATTCTTCTTCTGAGGATGAATCTCCATTTGAAACATATGTCCCTCCCTTCCGTCCTCCTCACAATGGTTGTAAAACCAAGGAGCAAGCCAGAAAGAGGAAGCATGATCTTCCTGTCTTCAAAGATCTCCTATATTTGAACCAAACCCCAAGCACTTCAAGGGGTAAAGAGGTGATGTCCCCCAAGTCTCCATCGTCTTCAGAATCATCAGAAGGCCCTGCTTGGATCCCTATCAGACCACTATCTCCCAAGGAGCTTGTATCCCCCTTTATCTGCACATCATCAGATGAGGATGAGCCAGACCACAATCCACCATCAAAAGCCTCAAAATCTTCAAGCTGAGACTCATCCCCTGTCATATGTCCAGAGCATCCACTATCAACTATAACCATATCTTTAAGCTCATCCAATAGATTGCCCTGCACATGAAAATAGAGAAATTAGATTCTCTTGGGGACCCAAGCCATTACTGACTTGGATCTGCCTTGTGCATCAACATAGTTAAATTTCTTTAAATCACTTGATGCACTGCTAGTTTTGGAAACATTGTTTGTAACATTTGATTTTGGTTTCCAAACCCAACAAGCTGAGGCCTTAACAACATAAAAATGATTTCCAACAACTGTATTTGATAAAACTTTTGTCCCAGAAGTAGAAAGTTTTGTACTAGCAGCAGAATGCTTACCAGCAGCAGAGTGCTTACTAGTAGTAGAGTGCTTACTAGCAGTAGAAGCAGCAACAGAACCAGTTGTGGTTTTAAAAGCACCATTTGATTTAGCAGCATAAATTGATCTAGTTGCACCAGATCTTAACAACACAGCCCTAGGAATCATGTTTCTGTTAGGATGAGGGTGAGTATTCTGATTAACATATTTGTGATTCACCCTAGAGTATTGATTCCAAACAGGTTTCTTGTGGTCAGGACAGCTATTAATCAAATGTTCAAAGCTACCACACTTATAACAAGCCTTTTTCTCAATTGAAACTCACTACCTAATTTGTTTGAAACTAGGTTATTAAAGTTTCTCTGATTACCCCTAGGCTTATTATTGAAACCATTCATTCTTTCTCTAGAAATCTCTTTATACTCAACCATTTTTCTAGAGATACCTTTACCTAGCACAGGTTTCACAAACTTCACTTGTTCAATTTTAGGTTCAACTTTTTCAATCTTAGCAGGAATTTCTTCCTTTACTTCATTATGTTTTAGTTCAACCTGTTCTTGTTCCTCATCACTATCTGAGTACCAATCTTCAATAATGGGAGCATCAGGAAATTTTCTACCCTCTACCTTAGGTGTTTCTAAGACACTTGTACTAGACTCACCTATTGGTTTTTCTATGTTCAGCTCACTAATGAAGGACAATTCTTTTCCTAGTGGAGCATAGGCACTCTTTACAGGAGGAGCAACCTCATTGTAACCTATTCTACTTCCTTGCCTCATTATTGTACTCTCAATAGATTTATTAACCAAATCAGAAGCATATTGTTGTTTGTTTACTCTTACTATATGTTTTTCTTTTTCAGCAAGAGCTGCATCTCTATCTTGTTCTACTTCTTCTAATTTATTTTTAAGAAACTCAATTTCACTGTTTTTCTTAAAAATCTCAACATCTTGTTGGTTAATTCTATCTACATACTCCGTCTCACACTCTTTTAAGTACTCAAGTCTTCTTTCAACATTTTGAATACCTACTTTGTAACCTAAGTTATCAAGTTTTAGGTTTTCAACTTCCTTATTTAGACTTTCATTCCTAGACTTAAGTTCTTCTATAGTGTCAGCACAAGACTTAAAAGAACACACAGATAGATCAGAATCATTAGATACCTCAGAGTCAGATCCAGAAGATGCTGATGAATAAGCCATAAGTGTAAAGTTATGCACTTCAGGCTTGACTTGAGCCACCAAGGAATAATTTGGTTCTTCATCAGCCAAATTACTCCAATCATACTCTCCCAATCCATCACAAGACACCAATGCAGTAGTAGTATTCTTTGTCTCTTCAGTCTTCTTTGATGCTTCACTATTTTTCTTTGGAGCTCTACATTCTCTGGCAAAGTGACCCTTCCTATTACAGTTGTAACACTCTATCTTTGATTTGTCAAAACCAACATTTTCTTTAGGTCTATACTTGATCTCTTTTCCAGTTCTCTTCCAGAATTTTCTAGCCCTCAAAGTCAACATGGCCATTTGCCATTTAAGATCCATCTCTTCAAGATCATCTTGATCAAGGTGATCCAGATCTTGATTAAGTGCTTGTGACCTTATACTTGATGTTAGATCAGCCAAGAATGCACATAAAGCCATATCACTGGTGGAGTTATTATCATGAGAACTAGCAGCAGATCCATCAGCAGTAGATACTCCATAAGCAGCAGAGTGAGATTCTTTAGACCCCTTTGACTTTGAAGATACAAAGGCAAGATTTTGTGAACCAGAAGTAGATGAAGTAGATAATTCTGGTTCATACACTCTTAAATTGTTATAGAGGTTCCCAACTTCATGGTTTCAAAGTCAGGCTTATTCCTCCAAACAACAGTGTGCATACTCCATTCAGGTGCAAGACTTCTGAGAAACTTGAGATTCACATCTTCTTGTGGAACCACATATCCAACAAGCTTTAGATGACTGACAAGTTGATTGAGCTTGTTGTAGGTGCCAATAATCTTCTCTCCACTTTCAGCAATAAAGTTCTCAAACTGATGCTTCAACATATTCTTCCTCAACTTTTTGGTAGCATCATTCCCTCCAAACCTGAATTCAATAGCATCCATTAACTCTTTAGCAGTCTCACAACTCTCAAAGTCCAACTGAAACTCATTAGGTATTCCCATTAGGAGAATACTGTGAGCCTTGATCTCTATCTTCCTTACAGAGTTCTCTTCAGCAGATTTGATTGGTATATCTTTACCATCAGGGCCTTTCTTTGGTAAAGAGTCCCCATTCATGATCACATTCCACATGTTAAAGTCAATCATGCGAATGTATTGTCGAATTCTCATCTTCCATAGCTCATATTCACCAGGGTTGAGCATTGGAACCTTTGAAGCAGTCACCATATGTGTGTCATCACCCATCTTCAGCAGTTGATTAGGAACAACAAACTTGCAAAGAACAATTTCTTCTTGATTACAACTTCTAGATCACAAGCTCTGATGCCACTTGTTGATCCCAGTTGAGCAAACGATCTTATATAGAAGTTGACTTAAAGTAAACACTTAAGCTAGAATGCGGAATGTAAAAGCTTAACTTAAGAAGAATAATTCTCTATCAACACTTCAATATTATTAATACGAGCACTCAACAATACTAGGGTTTTACAACCTTGAAGTGTAAACGAAACTTAAACAATACGTACATAATCTAACCCTAGGATCCTCCTTTTATAGGCCAAGGAGTCCTACTAGGTTTACAATAACTTTCTAATCAAGATAAGGATATTCTAGACGTATAAGATATACACTCAATCTATTCTATAATTATCTACTACAAATACATGCTTATCTCTTCAGCAGTAGTTTCCTTCAGCAGTATTTTCATCAGCAGCATTTTATCATCAGCAGCAGAATCATTTAATCTAGCAGCAGTTTCACTCAGTAGCAGAACTCAAAACCCAACATATATAATTATTATTAATTAAATACTCTTTTCTAATTACTTATTAATTATTTAAATTAACCTAAATTATAACTAATTATGAAATTACACTAAAAATATGAAAATTAGATTTGGAAAAATCTAAAATATTATAAAACTAATTTTCAAACTGAAAATATATTTTTCCTACTTTTTAAATAATTATTATTAATTATTAACTAATTATTAATTAATAAAAACTAAACTAAATTATAAAAAATACTAAATGAAAAGAGAAAAATATGAAAAAATTGCTAAAATTATTTTATGATATCGGGAACCTAGGAAAATTTTAAAAATGAGATTTGCTTTTTGAAAAATCTGAAAATAAGCTAAAAAGCTTAAATAGAAGCTATCACTATTTTAAAGTTTGTCTTTTTCTGATTTTCTTTTTTCAAAACTATTTAAAAACTAAAAATAAATAACTTTAACAAAGGTGGTTTGGCTGAATATGAAAAATAAGCACTATGGGAATCCAAATGCATAACAGTTGGGTAAACCTAGCTTATTAGGACTTATTGAAATCTGAATAAGCTTGTAAGAAGCTACACAATACAAACCAAGGATGAAATAAGTTGCAATAAGTTAAGTACACTAGAAAATAAGAAGAAACAATCAAAAAGGGACACTAAATAAGTTAATAAGCAAATCCAAATACCACAGACCACAACAGGCCAAATAGGCACCCTTTGCAGGCTTGTGGGGCCCACAGAGGTAATCGGAAGCCCAACCTTGAGGTGGAACCAATAAGCTAAGATTATTGGCTTTCCAAAAAGCTAGGACTCAACCTATGGGGCCCACTATTGAGGTCAGGGGACGACATGGAATTTTGATACAAAAACTGATACCTCAGCTTATATGTGGAATGGGACAGACTTAATGAGGGTAGCAGCCCTAGCTAATGAGCTCTAAACCTCAAAATAAGCTATAAGCCATGAAGAGGAGCTTATTGGATCTCAAAAAAGCCAATAAACAACCTGTGGGGCCCACTAGGGAAGCCAGGGCAAGCTATTGAAAATGGGTGGCTGATCAGGGTATGTGTGTAGGGCAACCCCTTTCCCTGCAGGCTACTTTAAGCAATGATATAAGCTGTAAATAGAAATCACAAAAATAAATCAATTATGGGATTCAAAAGCCTAGGTGGGGTACTACATCTTCTAAAAAGATCATGGCCTGAATCCAAACACATAAATCAAAACAATTCTTGCAATTTTTGACTTTTCTGAAAACTAGAGTATTTGACCTTTTCTTATTAACATGAAATTTTGACTTTCATTAAATTCTAATGATCCTAAGTGATCCTAGATGAAGTATTAAGATGATTTGAGACTGATTTAAGCTATATTAACTACTTATGTTATGAATTGGTGAGATCAAGTCCCTAAATCCTAACAGTGCACTATAAAATGAAGATTGAAAGATGTTTTGACTTTTTGCTTGACAAACACTTGGTTTTAAGTGATAACCAGCCTATACTTGACTAATGCACCCTACTCATGCCAAAACAACAACAATGCAATAACAAGAACACAGGGTGAAGCACTAATTCAAACACCCCTTAACTGACTGATATTGGGTTTTCAAAGCAAATGGCTGCATTATCCCCTAAGACTAATTCACAGGGACTTAACAAGATATTTTATGCTTAAATAAACTTATAAACAACAACAACAACAACAACAACAACAACAACAGTAGAACACCCATACTCAATAACAAGCTAAATTAGCAATGAACATGGAGAAGCTGAGTAACCAAGGTCCCAATGAGCAATTAAGTAACATTCAACAACAAATCAACTTATATTAACTAAATAAACACAAATCAACATATATAACAGGTTTAGTAGCACTAGTACATGAATTTGCAAAAATGTAAAAAAAAACTTACAATTGATCCTGAACATGAACTTATATTTCCAGGGACCAAAACATTCCCTACTACTTCCCTTGAAGTACTAAACCCACATTAATCCAAAACACCACAGCACTCAGCTTACTTTTTCTTTAAACACCATTTTTTTATTTTTCTTTATTTTTCTTGTATTTTTGGTAATTTTTTATTATTAACTAGAAACTGAGTGGAATGCTAAGGAAACTGATAAAAAGCTTATAGAATGCTTATATGAACTTGAATTATTACTTAAACAACAATTTTCAACAACATAACAGTAAAAGAAATTTTCACTTGAAAATGTAAAATTTGGAATTTAACTTATACACTTTGAGATTGGTATTATAAAACTTCTAAGGTACACTTGATTAAGCTGAGAATTACAACGAGAATAAAAATTACACTAGAAACAGAGTTTTAAAATAAAGTCGACATGACATAAACTAAGATAAAACTATACTACCCCTAACTGCTCTTCTTTCTTCCTTTTGCTTGACTTTTATAGACCCTGGAGATATCCTCTCTCTTTCCCACACCTCTGTGAGCCGTTGGATGAATTCCTTTAATCTCATCCCTTGAATTGTTTTTTTTGGCGAGAAATGGAAATTGGACAGGTTTGGGTAGTTTAGGTGAAGTAGTTGGGTGTAATAAATGAGGAGGAGGGAGGTTGGTTTGGGTCGGTGGAAGGTATTAATGAAGGCTAGTGAAAAGGTGGAGTTGGAGGGGACATATTTACAGGAAACGGGGGAAAGGGGAAGGTGAACAGTGGAGTGGGGGTTGGTTTGACGGTGGGTTGACTGGGGGTAATATATTAAACGGGGTAGGGGTTTTGGGCTTTAAGGGTATGGGCTTAAGGTAGTGGATTTGGATTGGGATTGTTTAGTTTGAATATAATACAAAGGGTCCATGTGGTTTTAGTATTATTTCACAAGGACCAAATGTGTATTTCCTGAAAAGTACAAGGGTTATTTTTGTCCATTTCCCAAAGTAGTCACAAGGTCTTTTCCTGCCAAGTTTCAATAGTCCTAGGTGTATGAATGTACTTTTCCACTTTTGAAATTTCAGGGACTATATTTGCCAATTTTCAAAGTCGAAGGACTAAACTTGCAATTTCATCAAACTCTTCACTTTAAGGACTAAATTTGACACCTGTGACTTTCCAGGGACCAAAATTGAATGATTTTCCAAAAATTTCCCACCAGGGACAAAATCTGCCAAATGTGAAACTTTAGGGACTAAACTTGTAATTTCTCAAAACTTTTGAAATTTTTCACCAAAGGACTAAATATGACAGCTTATGATTTCAAAAGGACCTTTGGTGACTTTTCTTTTAAAATAAGTGTTCAGGGCATATTTTTGCCAATTTTTGAAAGTTGGGGGGACTGAAACTGCCAATTATGCAAACTTTGTTCATTTTTCGTCTGTTTTTACTCTTTTTGCATTTAAAACATATAAAACACAATTTTGGGATATTTTTAATATTTTGATGCATTTTTGAGTGTTTTTAAATATTTTGCAGCTCAGATTTGACCAAAAATGATGAGTGTTTGAGCACTCATCAATCCCCCACACTAAAATATTGCTAGTCCCTAGCAATCTTTTTGAGAAAACTTAATGGATTTGAATCTCTTTACCAAAAGCCATTACTTCTGGAGTAGCAAAGTGTTTCAGTTCAAGTAAGAACTATGGTACACTGATAACCATATGATTTTGAGCAAACCATCAGCTTTAAATGGATTTGATTTGTCTTTACCAGAAGCCGTTTACTTCTAGACTAGCCAACTCTTGATGGAATACAGTCATCATCTTGGTGAGTTGATTACCAATTATGATTTTCCACTGCCTTTACCACAAGCCATAATCTTGCGGGCTAGCCAACTCTTTACTTTTTAGGATATGGTGAGTTGAGTACCATACAATTTTCGGCAAATTGTCAGCCATCAACGGATTTGAGTTATCTTTACCAAGAGTCGTTTGCTCTTGGATTAGTCAGTCCTTTTGTGGATTAGACATGGTGGAATGATAACCACAAAATTTTTGAAATAAAGTGAAAAAAAATTTTTAATTTTAGCCAAAAACGAGGGTACTAGAAAGTAAAATGTGATAAAATTCGCTAGAATTTCCCCCCACCCCCCCCCCCCCCCCACACACACTTAGAATTGAATATTGTCCTCAATATTTAAAGTCCCAGCTATTATGCCGACTCTTTGAACGGAAAAAGGCAATATTCGAAGCTAACTGTGGAAACACCATTTTTCACTTTATATATATATATATATATATATATATATATATATATATATATATATATATATATATATATATATATGTATACATACATACATACTTTTTTTTTTTTTTTTTTTTTTTTTTTTTTTTTTTTTTTTTTTTTTTACAGCATGGGCAACTCCCCCACACTTTGGGTGAAAACCACATATACATGCTACTATTTTTGTTTACCAAGTCGCTAGCTTGACTCGACCCCGAATTCATTTGTTCTTGTGGAAGCAAGACGTGAAAGAAACAATCTCCATCGGACTTTCATTCAAGATGTTTGGACAAACATTTGAAGCACGTGAAAGTTCTACACCGATGAGATATATAGACCCTGACTCAAGATAATGGTAAATGAAAATATCGGGGTCAAAGATAGTGTCTTCATTCCCGAAGGATTGAAGAAGAGATGAAGTCACCAGGTAGGTGAAGAAAGGTAAGAAAATCATGATGATAATCATGATAAGATCTTCTTCCTCGAGATCAGGCTCAGTTGCCTGAATTTGGATTTCAAGGGTTAAGCTCATTGGGTTTGAAAACATCCCGGGTGGAGGGGTGGGAATTTGTAAATTCCCATGATTGAGTGCATCTCCCCCCGGGCTATCATACTCCGGAGGAGTCATGATATGAGTGAGTTCACCGGCGAACTCCTCATGAAGAAAATCATTCACATGATGGGAATCTGTGAAGTCACGTTCCAGTGTGGACTCATCACTATCCTCTGTCTGAGTACCAAAGATTGGGTTATCAGAAATGAAAGTGAATTCAGATTCGAATTCAAATAGAGGTTTAGTGAGAGTAGTTTTGAATGCTTCTGGAACAATGTGATTAACATTCTCTACTGGACTGTTGGGATAAGAAGTGAGTGGTGGATCATGATATGGGAGAGTTTCAATCTCTCCCAGATCGGCTTCAAAGTCAACGAGATCATCGTCACTTCCCGTTGGAAGTGGATTGATGTGAGTGAGTTCATCGGCGAACGCCTCAAGAAAATGATCAACATCAGAATGTGGAACTGATGCCTCAAGATATTCGATGTCTCCATAAGATGCACAATCTTCGCTACAATCGGAGAAAGTCTCAATTTGATCTTCTGGACACTCAAGAGGGGAAGGTAAATCACACATATGATCAAAAGTTCCCTGTGACTCTTTTGGGATTGGGACAAGGTTGTCAACACTAGACTTTATGAATTCGTCCGATTCCTTTTCAGAAACAGTGCTAAGATACTCATCCCCCATGTTCAAAGAGTGAGTGTGAACTTCGGGTGTGATATCAATAGACTAAGGGAGTTGAGAGGAGCTAGCATTCATGGATTGTACAAGTTCCATTTGATCTTCTGCTAGTAATTTCTCCGTCACATTATTTTCTCCCTGATTTTTCATGGAAAGAATCACAACTGATGAATCTGACGAACCCTTATAAAATTGAAGGATATCAAGAGTGTCTTCATTATCACTATCATCATCACAGTCGAGAAGAGCAACTTTACGAAATTTGGCACGTGTTATAGCTGCTTGTTCTTTGACAAGTAATTCCTCCATACTCTTTTTGTTTCTAGCCTCTCGTTCTTCCGCAAGTAATTCTGCCATAGATTTCTCATGAGAGCTTTGAAACGATATGTCAGCCAACTCCTCCTTAAGTTTTTTCAATATTTCAAGAGCCTCAAGACAAAGGTCTTGCTGAATTTGAGGAGTTACATGGGTCATTTGGTACTATGGAGGTGGGTCATGATACGGATAGTCGTAATTGTTACAAGGAAATGGAATCCCTGTTTGACAATCCGAGCTAAAGTGAGGACCTCCACAGTAATCACAACAGTTGAACTGATGTGGTTGTGAGTCGTATGTGCTGAAGTTATAATTGTTATCAGGAACCTGCTCATAGACAAGCGTGTTTCCTGATTGACAATCAGAACTGTAGTGTGAACCACTACAGTACTCACAACAGTAAAACTGCTGGGTCTCATGGAGTGGTAGCTGATGGAATGAATCAGTCGTGTCATGGTAGGAATAGGGATTCTGGTTATAGACAGACCCGTTTCCTGACTCTACCATGCCACAACTGGGGCAATTACCACCATTATGAGGACTACCACATCAATGACAAATTAGAAGGTGTGGATGAGACATAGAAAGAATCAAAAGGTTTGGGAGGGTAAGGAATAAAGAATCAAAAAGGTAGGAGGGATAAGAAGAATATTTTTGGGATTTTTGCTAAACATTTTATAAGAATGAAAATCTTTTTGTGTTTTTGTGTTCGTTGAAAACTAATTTTAAAATGTTTTCGGGAACCGTATTGTTTTTATGAAAATATACACAAGGATGGTAAATTTACAAAGAAGTGAATTCCAAAATCACTAATCTGCAAAACCGTTTAGAATAAAGCGCACAACCTCCCTGGCAGCGGCGCCACAATTTTGATTGAGCCTAAATCGTCAGCCTAAATCAAACAGTGTGAGTGGTCAACAAAGTCAAACTGCTTAGAGTCAATCTCCGTGGAAGTATAGGGGTTTCCCCGGGTCGTTATGTCCCGACGAGGTGTGCAAAGGTATTCAAACGGGTTTATGATCGGGTGAATTTAGACAGAAAAGGGTTGTGAATGATTACACTACTGAAATATACAAGGAAATAGCTTAAATAAGCTATAGTAGCAAGATTGTAAACTTAGAAAACCCAGAAACGTTTAAAACCTAAAAACGCGTACGTCTGATTTAAATTTACGTGAACGTACGAAATAAAACGCGAGTTTTATAGAAATAAAATACCTACGAACATGAAAATTATATTTTTACAATCCTAATGATAAAATAAAATTTTTAGAAAAAGAAAAATAATTTTTACACTATTTATATAATTATTATTAATTAAATATTATTTTCTAATTACTTATTAATTGTTTAAATTAACCTAAATTATAACTAATTATGAAATTACACTAAAAATATGAAAATAAGATTTGGAAAAATCTAAAATATTATAAAACTAATTTTCAAACTGAAAATATATTTTTCCTACTTTTTAAATAATTATTATTAATTATTAACTAATTATTAATTAATAAAAACTAAACTAAATTATAAAAAATACTAAATGACAAGAGAAAAATATGAAAAAATTACTAAAATTATTTTATGATATCGGGAACCTAGGAAAATTTTAAAAATGAGATTTGCTTTTTGAAAAATCTGAAAATAAGCTAAAAAGCTTAAATAGAAGCTATCACTATTTTAAAGTTTGTCTTTTTCTGATTTTCTTTTTTCAAAACTATTTAAAAACTAAAAATAAATAACTTTAACAAAGGTGGTTTGGCTGAATATGAAAAATAAGCACTATGGGAATCCAAATGCATAACAGTTGGGTAAACCTAGCTTATTAGGACTTATTGAAATCTGAATAAGCTTGTAAGAAGCTACACAATACAAACCAAGGATGAAATAAGTTGCAATAAGTTAAGTACACTAGAAAATAAGAAGAAACAATCAAAAAGGGACACTAAATAAGCTAATAAGCAAATCCAAATACCACAGACCACAACAGGCCAAATAGGCACCCTTTGCAGGCTTGTGGGGCCCACAGAGGTAATCGGAAGCCCAACCTTGAGGTGGAACCAATAAGCTAAGATTATTGGCTTTCCAAAAAGCTAGGACTCAACCTATGGGGCCCACTATTGAGGTCAGGGGACGACATGGAATTTTGATACAAAAACTGATACCTCAGCTTATATGTGGAATGGGACAGACTTAATGAGGGTAGCAGCCCTAGCTAATGAGCTCTAAACCTCAAAATAAGCTATAAGCCATGAAGAGGAGCTTATTGGATCTCAAAAAAGCCAATAAACAACCTGTGGGGCCCACTAGGGAAGCCAGGGCAAGCTATTGAAAATGGGTGGCTGATCAGGGTATGTGTGTAGGGCAACCCCTTTCCCTGCAGGCTACTTTAAGCAATGATATAAGCTGTAAATAGAAATCACAAAAATAAATCAATTACGGGATTCAAAAGCCTAGGTGGGGTACTACATCTTCTAAAAAGATCATGGCCTGAATCCAAACACATAAATCAAAACAATTCTTGCAATTTTTGACTTTTCTGAAAACTAGAGTATTTGACCTTTTCTTATTAACATGAAATTTTGACTTTCATTAAATTCTAATGATCCTAAGTGATCCTAGATGAAGTATTAAGATGATTTGAGACTGATTTAAGCTATATTAACTACTTATGTTATGAATTGGTGAGATCAAGTCCCTAAATCCTAACAGTGCACTATAAAATGAAGATTGAAAGATGTTTTGACTTTTTGCTTGACAAACACTTGGTTTTAAGTGATAACCAGCCTATACTTGACTAATGCACCCTACTCATGCCAAAACAACAACAATGCAACAACAAGAACACAGGGTGAAGCACTAATCCAAACACCCCTTAACTGACTGATATTGGGTTTTCAAAGAAAATGGCTGCATTATCCCCTAAGACTAATTCACAGGGACTTAACAAGATATTTTATGCTTAAATAAACTTATAAACAACAACAACAACAACAACAACAACAACAACAACAGTAGAACACCCATACTCAATAACAAGCTAAATTAGCAATGAACATGGAGAAGCTGAGTAACCAAGGTCCCAATGAGCAATTAAGTAACATTCAACAACAAATCAACTTATATTAACTAAATAAACACAAATCAACATATATAACAGGTTTAGTAGCACTAGTACATGAATTTGCAAAAATGTAAAAAAAAAACTTACAATTGATCCTGAACATGAACTTATATTTCCAGGGACCAAAACATTCCCTACTACTTCCCTTGAAGTACTAAACCCACATTAATCTAAAACACCACAACACTCAGCTTACTTTTTCTTTAAACACCATTTTTTTATTTTTCTTTATTTTTCTTGTATTTTTGGTAATTTTTTATTATTAACTAGAAACTGAGTGGAATGCTAAGGAAACTGATAAAAAGCTTATAGAATGCTTATATGAACTTGAATTATTACTTAAACAACAATTTTCAACAACATAACAGTAAATGAAATTTTCACTTGAAAATGTAAAATTTGGAATTTAACTTATAAACTTTGAGATTGGTATTATAAAACTTCTAAGGTACACTTGATTAAGCTGAGAATTACACCGAGAATAAAAATTACACTAGAAACAGAGTTTTAAAATAAAGTCGACATGACATAAAGTAAGATAAAACTATACTACCCCTAACTGCTCTTCTTTCTTCCTTTTGCTTGACTTTTATAGACCCTGGAGATATCCTCCCTCTTTCCCACACCTCTGTGAGCCGTTGGATGAATTCTTTTAATCTCATCCCTTGAATTGTTTTTTTTGGCGGGAAATGGAAATTGGACAGGTTTGGGTGGTTTAGGTGAAGTAGTTGGGTGTAATAAATGAGGAGGAGGGAGGTTGGTTTGGGTTGGTGGAAGGTATTAATGAAGGCTAGTGAAAAGGTGGAGTTAGAGGGGACATATTTACAGGAAACGGGGGAAAGGGGAAGGTGAACAGTGGAGTGAGGGTTGGTTTGACTATGGGTTGACTGGGGGTAATATATTAAACGGGGTAGGGGTTTTGGGCTTTAAGGGTATGGGCTTAAGGTAGTGGATTTGGATTGGGATTGTTTAGTTTGAATATAATACAAAGGGTCCATGTGGTTTTAGTATTATTTCACAAGGACCAAATGTGTATTTCCTGAAAAGTACAAGGGTTGTTTTTGTCCATTTCCCAAAGTAGTCACAAGGTCTTTTCCTGCCAAGTTTCAATAGTCCAAGGTGTATGAATGTATTTTTCCACTTTTGAAATTTCAGGGACTATATTTGCCAATTTTCAAAGTCGAAGGACTAAACTTGCAATTTCATCAAACTCTTCACTTTAAGGACTAAATTTGACACCTGTGACTTTCCAGGGACCAAAATTGAATGATTTTCCAAAAATTTCCCACCAGGGACCAAATCTGCCAAAAGTGAAACTCTAGGGACTAAACTTGTATTTTCTCAAAACCTTTGAAATTTTTCGCAAAAGGACTAAATATGACAACTTATGATTTCAAAAGGACCTTTGGTGACTTTTCTTTTAAAATAAGTGTTCAGGGACTATTTTTGCTAATTTTTGAAAGTTGGGGGACTAAAACTGCCAATTATGCAAACTTTGTTCGTTTTTCGTCTGTTTTTACTCATTTTGCATCTAAAACATATAAAACACAATTTTGGGATGTTTTTAGTATTTTGATGCATTTTTGAGTGTTTTTAAATGTTTTGCAGCTCAAATTTGACCAAAAATGATGAGTGTTTGAGCACTCATCAGTTAGTCTAGAAACAAAGAAAACACAAGCCATAACATATGTATCGAATTGTGACTACACTTAAATAATGTGTAACAAAATATGACTCTATGATTTAGACACCTAAATAAATACTTCATGTGACCATATATAACATCTTGAATTTAGTCACACAAACACTCAATGTGACTTATATCAAGGTTAATGATAACTGAGTTCACATTTTGCTATAAAATGATAGTCACATAAATATTTCACAATGTGACTATTTTGAATGTATTAGTCACATATAATACCCTTATAATGTGGCAATAAACATAATTTAGATACGCATTTGTGATATGATGTGACTATTGTAAATCCTATAGTCACATGATCGTGCTTCAATTAAATGTGACTATACATATTAGGATTTGGCAAGCAAACACACACTAAACTTTAGACACACATATTACCTTATGTGACCATATGTATCAAATTTTGGTTACACTTAATCATGTATGTCTATGGTTTAGTGTGACCATATATGACATTTGGTCACACTGTTCAAGTGTGTGACATATATTTGTCACATTTAAATGCATATCGTGACTAACGCTTCAAACTTACTTTTCAGTTGTCACACATTTCAAATGCATATGTGGCTAAATATTCAGCAAAGAATAGTAGTCATGTATAAATAATGTGTGACAAACTTGACTATATAATTTAGCCACATGCGCAAGTACTTCATGTGGCCATATATCTTTTTGGTCACACTGTTCAATTATGTGACATATATTTGTCACATATTTATATCTATAGTGTGACTAATGTTTCAAGTTGATTTGTATATGTCACACGTCCTGAATTAAAAGTGACTAAAATGTCAAAAAATATTTACTAGTTACCCTCTGGTCACATATATATACAAATGTGTGACATATATTTTACGAAATGGTCACACAAGTCAGATCAAGTGTGGTTGTTTATTTAAGGCTGGTACATTTAGTCATGTAAATATGTTGTTGTGTGACCATTTAAAATACGCTATGTGTGACGAAAGGCCATATTTGTACTAGTGAAAAATCAGGCCAAAAATGACAAAAACGAGCACGAGATTGGAAAACATGTCAAAAGCCAAAGCCGGGGAAGCAAATTACCATTTTTGAGCTCCGATTGTCAAAATATACCTTGAGGAATCATAAAATGTCAAAAATAGTCCTTAGAGCAAAAGTTTGCATAATTGGTAGAAATGGTCCCTCAAGTTAAAAAAATTGACAGAATTGGCCCTTGAGCATTTGATTTGGAAGAAAAGTCAACTAAGGTCCTTTGGAAATCAAAAGTTGTCATAATTGGTCCTTGGGATAAAAGTTTCAAGATTTGGCAAAACTGACCCCTCAACTTTGGAACTTGGCAATTTGGTCCCCGGGAATTAATCTTGGAAAATAAACATTCAAAGGTCCTTGTATAATTGACTTTGGGCAATAATTACCCTTGGGATTATAATTTGGAAAGTGGCAGGTTTGGTCCCTCATTTTCAGAAAATAACATATTTAGTCCTTGGGCTAGCTTAGTTACTAAATCAAATGGACCGTTTATGTTATTCTCTTAACACAAGCCCACATAAAACACCTCTTTGTTTAATAAACCCAATCCAACTCCTGAGCCCAAAACAAACCCCACAACCTGTTTTAATATTAAAACCTGTGGTCAAACCCACAGGTCAAAATCAACCCTCACCACTCTCTCTCCTCACGTGAAGCCTGCAAACACCAACCCTCATCATCACCACCCCTGCCACACTCCTTCCACCTCCATCATCAACCCTACTCCATACAAACACCCCAGTCCAAACCTCTCACCCTGCCACAAGTTATATCTGCCAAAATAGATAAAAACCCTTTTCCCGCCAAAAATGAATCAACAGCCAATATCATTCCAAGCTAATCCAATGGTCCCAAATTAAAGTAGGAAATCATAGGAAGCACAAGAGAGATGGAAACCCTAGTTCTTCTAGTATATATAGAACTTGTTGTATGCCATAAAAAGGCAGTAGGATTTTAATTAAAGTAGGGGTTTTTAGTTTGTAATTCCTAGTTTTAGTTTTATTGTACTCTTTACGTAATCAATCTTAATTTGAGCTTTTTATTAAAGATTTCAATCAGTGCACTCTTTTAATATATTTGCTTAGTAAATAGGATGAGTTCTGATTGTAGGCTTCTTTTAGTTGTTATTGTTGCTCATCATTAGTTCTTTATGCATAATTTCTAATTTTGGGTTCATAAGTTTTTGCTGTAAACAAGTTTTCACCAATTTGACCCTTTGCTACACCAACTACATCAGTAAATAAAACCTCGACAGTTAACTGCCAACCCACTAAACCCTTAGCTAATGTTAAATTTGGTTTTAAATTAGTTTTATGTAGGATTTAGTAACCATTCACCTACTGTCTTTGACTTTCCAAGTCAACTTTTGCCATTGTGTACCCATTACTCAACTGTTGCATACAGTTTCAACCTGTCCCAACTGTCCCTTTTCCACATTAATTTTTAGCTAAATTAAGTAGGAGTTAGATCTCAATTTTGGTTTTAGAAGTAGCTTATAAGCTGTATTTTACTTGTTTCAGCTTGTTGTGGAATTTAAATATCATTTATTTAGCTTAAACCAGGCCTGCAAAAGCACCATCACAACTGCCTCCATTAGGTCTGCATTTTAGCTTTGTCCAACAGCCCCTCAATGGTGCATTTTTAATTTGCTCAATACTTAGTATTTAGCCCTAAAAATTAGTTTGCAGCTTATTGGTCACCTTGTCTTCAAGCTAATATTCTTGGTTTATTTTCTAGAATTTTTTACAGCTTATTTAGTGGGCTGAAGTAGCCCCACTAGGCATGATGTACGAATTGCAGCCTTAGGGAATTTGTGGCTTATTTGAGCTTTAAGGTTCATCATAACTGCTTATCTATTCCTTTAGTCTCATGCATGTATCCTTTATAATTTTATTTAGCATAGTTGTAGCTTATTGGAGCTTGTTGGCTTAAACAGTTAAGTGCTTTACCCCTTTTTCCATTTTGACCTAGTTTTAGTCATCCATATCTTGTTATTTACTTGAGCATTTTGTGAGAAATTTGGTTCTATTGGAAGCTCATAGTACTAGCTTGCTAATTCCAGGCTCATTTTGGGCTCAAGAGCTTTTGCCCCTAGCTTATTTTGCCTTGCAAAAAGCATATGTGGATGTTTACTTATGCAGTTTGGGATTGTGCTTGTGTCAGCTTATTTGCCTGTTTCTTTATGCATATTTACAGGATTTAATTTATATATGATTGCAACCTACTCTCTTTAGCTTAATTGTACCTATTTCCTAGCTTGTAGCTTATTTCATTAGCTTTTTCAACTTAGAGATTCTATTTTTAGTTTATTTTGCCAACTGCTGTGAGAATAAGCTCCCACAAGGCTTATTTGTTTTTCTCAAAAAGTTTGTTTTCATAAAAGTAGCTTAATTTAGTTGTTAAATCAGTTTGCAATAAGAAAAATCAAAAAAGAAAGAAAGTGATAGCTTCTATTTAATTAAAATTAGCTTATTTTCTTATTTTTTCTGCTTTTTCATTAAACACTTGTGCCTTTTTATATTTTTCCTAGATTCCTGCTACCTTAAAGTATTTGTGTAAAAATTTTCATAATTTTCTGTTTCCATATAGTATTTTTAATAATTAATTTTAGTTTAATTAGTTTTAATTGAAAAATCAAAAATAAAATCCATTTCTGCTTAATTTTAATCACTAGCTTCTTTTTATATTTTTTCTAGGTTTTTATAATCATAAAGTATTTTTAGAAAAATTTCATAATTTTTACTGTTCATTTGCTACTTTTTAAAATTAATTTAGTTTAATTAGATTTTATTTAATAAATAAGTAATTAAATCCTCAAATAACTTAATTATAATTTTTAGAAGCTTTTTATAATTTTGTAGGATTCCTGTAATGGTTAAATAGTTTTAGAAAAATTATCTTAATTTTCCAACTTAGTTTAGTATTTTTAATAATTTAAATTAATTTAAATAGTTAATAATTAGTAATTAATTAATAATAAATAAAAGTAAAAAAAAATAATTTTCCTTTTTCTAAAATTTTCTTTTATCATTAGGATCATAGAAAAGTAATTTTCATAATCATAGGATTAGTATTTGTCAGATTTCACTTTTTATTTTGCTCGTTTACGTTTATTTTAATTTAAACACGCGTTTTAGATTTTAATAAAAGTTTTAAGATTTTGGAAATTAAACATAATGTTTTGAAACCCGGTTCGACCCGGGTGAACCGTTCCTGTCGAAAAATTGGTCGATTTAAACCAGGTCAACTTGCTAGGTTGGGTCGAAAATGAGTCAAATTAAACCGGTTCAGCCCGTCGGGTTTGAAGCATCCCGAGTCAACCCGATTTGTGATTTGTATTAATTGTTTTAATTGGTTGTATTTAATTTTGTAGATATGTTTTTAATTGGTTTTATAATGTGAATAAATTATTATACTTTTAAGTAATATGGTGTTTTAATAAGAGTATTAATTACATTTTATAATTTGCTTTAAGAAGATTTTTCAATATTTCATATTACTTGATTTTTCACTTTTCCACTTTTATTATTTTTCCTATGTAGTATAGATTAGCTGGTAAAAAGAATGAAATTTGAACTACCAAGTAATATTGTTCAAAAAAAAAGTAATATTGCGCAGTAAAGCAACAACAACTCAATAAAATAACACAAATAGCATGTTATAGGCACATTGCTACAAGAGATTATTCATTGAATATGTAGTCTGTTAATTAAATATGTTAAGGTTATATAACGTGGAACATCCAAAAGCACATATACAAGGAAGTTCAAAGGCGGCTTTTATTGACCATTAATGTCAAAACTCGTCTCTATATAAACCTAACCCCACCATATCTTTGTTTTGTCAACACATTTTGCTCCTACATACTAAGTAACAAATTCAAGCTTTATACATCTTTCTTTCTAATATTATTGTGCATATATTATGGGAAATACAATTGGCTTTTGTTGCATGGCAAGTAATGAAGGATCATTTGTGAAGGTTATTTATTGGGAAGGGAACACGAAAACCATAACGGGAAGAAAAAGATTAGCTGGAGAGATCATGTTTGAGTTCCCTGAGAGCATGGTATGTGACGCAGATCGCTTTTATATCGGACATGCTATTCCAGCTTTAGCTATTGATGACGAACTCAAACCTGGTAAAACCTATTTTGTTCTCCCATTGGACATATTCTCCTCAGAGATTCTCTCGGCTTCTTCCGTTGCAGCCTTTGTTCGTTATACAGCTAGACGTACCCCAGCAGACCTTAAAGACTGCCCTTTAGAGTACATAAAGGGATCAGACGGTAGAGTTTTGATCAAGGTGAAACCTGAGTTTATGGCAAAGAATATTATTAGTAGAAGTGGTCAAGATTATATTCAAGAAAACGTAGTTGTTACGGACAATAATGTAACTAATGGATCTTTGTGCAGTACACCTGAGTTGAAAAAGGAGTATGAAGCGTTGGTTCGATCTAAGGATCAAACGTGGTCTCCCGGTCTTGATACCATTTCAGAGGCTAAGAAAATTTGGTATTCTCCATATAGATTCATTGGGTTGGAATGGCAAGAGAAAGAGGAAGAAGTATTTGCAAACAGGAATGGGTAAACGATAGTTGTTCTGCTAAAAAAATCTTTATTTTTTTTGTTATCATTTCTAGCGTATGTGAATATACAATGTCAACTGTACGTATGAACGTCAATAACCTGTAAATTATATAATTTTTTTTAACGAAACCTGTATTCTATCTTTATTGTATATCCATGTAATGTAATACCTTCGGAATACACTTTAATCGCAATCTTTAGCGTGATACTAATATGGAAAAAAGAATCTATTACAAGTATATGTTTTTCGGCTGTTGTCTATGTCTTCTTCGTCTTAGTCATTGGGTTTAACTAGATTTATTTGTCCCAGCCAAATTCTAGCATCTTTGATCTTGTTTTCTGTTAGAATTAACAACCGATAATCAAAGATGAAAAATAAGAGAAGAAACAAGAATCACAAATTTGCAGAAGCTTTTCTTTATTACTAAACAAAATTCGAAGGTCCAAAGTCTTAATCTTATGATTCCCTATATATAAGCAAAAGTAACCGACCTAAACAACCGACCCATAATACTTTCCTAATACTAAGATAAGAAAAATACCAAACGACCCTTAGGAGTTTTAATCACATTCATAACAATCTACACCGTGATTGAAACTCCTAACGAATACCAAATGTTCCAAATTAAATTCAAAATTTCAAATGCTAGAGATACTAGCCTAATTCAAACGAATGATTGATTCCCCAAAAACAATCCAAAGGAAATCAATCCAAAACAAACGCCGATGATTTCAAAACAAATAACCAAACGTTAACCGAAACGGTTAACCATTCAAAGCAGCTCACATTCTGAACCCGAGTAGCATGACTTGTCTTTCGTAGTAGCCGCAACCAAAATTTTCTCTTTGCAGTAGTTACAAATATCTCGAGGATTGAGACCTCGAGAACTTGACGATGCTCCACCCTTATCTTTACCTTTTTCAAATCGATATCGACCCTTATCATGACTTGTGGTTGATAAACCCATGGATCGGGACTCATAACCACTAACTGAAGCTTGTTGACGAAGCTCTCTTGAATGCAAACTAGATCTAACATCTATCAAAGTGATAGTGTCTTTACCGACAACAAATGAGCTAAGAAAACTTTCAAACGAAGGAGGTAACTACACTAGAAGAACAAGAGCCGCATCTTCATCTTCAACCTTCACTTCAATATTCTTCAAATCCATCAATAACGAGTTCAAAGCATGAAGATGCTCTTTCAGAGATGAGCCCTCATTCATTTAAAGAGAAAACAAGCGTTGTTTCAACAACAACTTATTCGTCAACGACTTTGTCATGTAAATTGTTTCTAACTTATCCCAAACTCCTTTTGCCATTTCCTCATCACCAACTTCATAAAGAACTTCATCTGATAAACATAGCAAAATAGTAGAGTGTGCCTTTTCTTGTTGCAACTTATAGTTAGCATCAGTCATATCAGTCGGTTTTGTACCGCTAATGGGTGCCCAAATGCCTTGTTGTTTCAATAAGGCTCGAATCTTGATACGCCACAAGCTAAAGTTACTCTTTCCCGAAAACTTCTCAATATTAGTGATTTGAGAAGAAGACATGATTTTTGAACAAAAATCAAACAAATATATTCAAATGAATCAAAAACGAATTGCAAATGCTAATGTTACTAATTCAAAAAACAAAACCAAATTCCAGTAGCCCACTTTATAATAAGTGCAGCCCAATTTCAAAACATAAGCCCAAACACAAAACACAATAAAAACAATCGATTAAAAAACTGACAAAAAAGATCAATACCTGATGAGTTTCGTATTATACATATTTATACCCCGATATTATGTAAATTATATAGTAATATATCCTCATTTATAGAACTTCTGGTACTTAATACATATGTGATTATGTAGGGCTAAGGATTGAAGGAAAGACGCGAGAAGTACAATAAACGAATGACTTTGAGAACTTATATAGAATAACAAATGGTTTGTGATAAAAGCACACCGCTTACGGGCACCTTTGGTCAACTATGCAACTACGAGTCAAATAATCAAGTACGGCGATCTCAAGAATAAAGTGCGCTGCTCTTCAGTTTAAATAATGACCCTTTGGCGCCAAGAAAGTATTGAAGCCCGTCGGTTTTACACTGGTTGTGCGGCATACTTCTCATGGCAGTTATACTTCTACATTAATGAACGGCATCAATGATGAGCCTGATCATTTTCTTGTCATTACTCTCCAGGGACGAATTAGGGTTGCATTTTCACTATAAATAGGAGCTCAAATCGGAGTATTAAAAACACATCAATAATCAAGAATAAATTTCTTGATCATAAGAGAAGAGAAGGAGTGGTCTCTCACCAAGAACCACTTGTGGAGAAGAAGGAGGAGCAGAAATACCTTTGGAGGATCATTGTGAACGAAATAGTACTAGTAACTTTGGTATAATCTCGTTTGAATATGATCATATTAAATGTTTACTTTGTTAATTTCAACATGAATATGGAGTAGTACCTTTATGTTTGTTGAAGGCATTTAAGCCTTGAGTTAATGAGAGAATTGCATTGTGAATCATGAATTGTTGAACCTTAGACCTTGATAGATCTTTGAGCACTCGTGGATCTTTAGTAATGTTTATGTAATCACAAACACACTATTAGAAAATCTCTATTACTTGTATTCTAAAGCGGAAATTAAACACAAGTATGAACACAGAATACTAAGAATACTTTGATCCTCTATGGATCTTTGAATAGTACTAAAGCTTGTTTTTCAAAACGTGTACATAATACATAATAATGTGTTCCTTTTATAGACAAGGAACCCTAAACCGTTTCACAAGAAACGTATCTTCTATAAACTTAAAGAGATATGCATTATCACTTCCTAATAAAACTCATGCCTATCCTAACTAAATAACAAAATACACGAAATATCTATATCCGCAGAAACAAACTAAGCGAAATCCATTCTTCAGCAGAATTACTACTTCGGCAGAATGCAGCTCTTCAGCAGAAACCATTAGCAGTAACCTTCAACAGAATTCTTATTCAGTAGAATTCCTAACAATCCTCCCCTAATCTTGAATTTGACATGGTTAAGTTCAAGATTCTTGATAGATCATTAAAATTACAAACCAAGAGGATTGAATTCGAACATCGGCAGCAAAGAATCAAAATAGCCACATCTCTATGAATGGAAAACATGAAATCTTCAGGTCTTTGCAGCAACAAATGACAAAGTGTACATCAAAACATATTAGTTTCATACTATTCTCATCACATCCAGGTGTGTTAACTCCTGTGAGAGGTGAATCATTAAAAACAATGGATTTTATGTCTCTTTACCAATAGCCATCAATACTGGAGTAGCCAAATATTTAAGTTCGAAAACTATGGTACATTGATGACCATATGATTTAGCAAATCATCAGCTATAAACGGATTTAAGTTGTATTTACCTGTAGTCGTTTGCTCAGGACTAGTCAATTATTTGGATGATTAACCACCTGGGAAATTGAATAACATATGGTTTTCCACTGCCTTTACCACAAGCCATACACTTGTGGACTAACCAATTATTTGGAATCCTAAAAAGAAAAATCCATGGTCAATTGACAACCATCCAACTCTCAGCTGTTAAGCATGGGTGAGTTGAGTACCCAATAGTTTTTAGCAAACTATTACAGCTATCAACAGATTTGCCCTTGTCTTTACCAAAGTTGTACCCTTTGGACTAGCCAACTTTTTGATGAAATAGTCAACATCATGGTAAGTTGATAACCAGATAAGGTGTGGACATAACAAACACCAAAACCTGCATACAACATACAAAATACTATACAAATCTGTTAATTTTTTATTTTTTTAATTAATAATTAAGAAATATACAACAAAAGATCATACCAATATCAAGTAGCTCTGGCCACCCAGATCCTAGTTTTGAACAAACGAATCAAAGATTCAGCAAATAGTTTAGCATTCCCAACTGGATCAGGAGGAATTTCCAATTGATGTAGAAACATTTTCTCCATAAGAGGCACAGTCAGAGGATAATCCTTATCAATGAACATTATTACCCTTATACCAGATGTAGTCTCCAAGACATGAACATAAGGAAGAGGATAAAATTTCCAACTTAAGACTTTCCACCTATGATTGTTCTTCCAGACTGCATAACCAGAACCATTGGAAGAAACATAATCCATGAGCACTTGAAGATCCCCCAAAAGATATAATCCAGCACCTTCAGGAGTATGAGTAGCATAATGCTTGGTAACCAAGTCATAGAGAGTGAGTAAATCCTGATGATCCACAAGATTCAAAATTTCTTGTAGAAAGGTGAAGGATAGAGATGTTCCATCAAGTTTATAAATAGTATTAGACTGTCCATTACTAGACAGCTCCCATCTAACTAAAACATCTCTAAAACCCTCTAGCCAATCATCAAGAGATCCTTCTTTAAGAAAAGTAGAATTAACAGTATCAACATCCACCACCCTATGTACTTGAGAAAATTGTGAAACCTTCATTCTAGCCATTCATTTGGCCCTTCTACCAGGAATATATATAGAAGAATGAGGAGAAGAAAGTTCTTCAGCAGATACACCCTCTGACTCATGTGTTTCCACTGATGAAGGAGCTAGTGGATTATTAGTAGAAACCTCATCAGAAGGTTGGTCAAATGAAACAGATTCTGCTTTTGCATCCATCTCCATCCTAACTTGTTTAGCCCTAGCAGCTGCAAGCTCAACTTCTCTAACTTTGATCTCATGAAATTTTGCCAATTCAGCCTGTTGATCATCATGCAACCTCTTGGCAGCCTCTTCACCCAATCTATCCTCCTCCATTTGTCTTCTGGTCCTCTTTTTAGAAGGAATATCTTCTGCTACAACTTTTGCTTTACCTTTGTCAATAACAGATGGAGCAACAGCAGTTGTTGAAGCAGCAGAAGTAGACACAATAAGCAAAGGTGCATGACCAACAGAAGGAACACCTATATCAATACTGGAAACAACATCAACAGAATGAGATAAATTGGTAGCAGGCACATTAGTAGAAACAACTTCATCCATCTTTAGTCTCTTAGAATGTGGTTCTGCATCAGTAGTAGGTAGAGTAGAAACAAGCTTAGGAGTAAGAAGTCCATCCTTTTGTAATCTAGTCTTGATTCTGTTATAATGATAAACTAATTGTTCATTTGAGAAAGACCAAACTTGTTTCCTAGTCCAAGAATGATTATAGAGTGCACTGCTTTGATTCTTCACAAATTCCCTCATAAAATTCCTTTGCTGTGCTTGGGTAAGTGGTTTATCCCTCTTTGCTTTGCAAATCCTTTCAGCTTCAGCATTCCTCCTGAGTTTCATGAGCTCAACTATTCTAGGAGCATAATCAACTTCATTGACATTATCTCCAATAATATCTTTAGCTAGACCAGGATTAGAAACCACTTGCCTCCCAATATGCATCCAATCAGCTTCATCAAAATTTGGAACTGCAGCATCCAATTCTCTTTGTCTTGCAAGAGATAAAGTAGAAACATACTTGTTTGTAGCAGATTGGAACTCTGAGTCATATTTAGCTTGTAATGCCTTAGCCAAATCTGTACTTTTCTTCTTATCTGCCCATTCCTTCAAAAGTCTTTCTTGCTCAAGCTTTTCTTCTTCTGAGACACGATCATCATCACAAACTCTAGTAATGTCAGCAGAAGCATCCTGAGGAATGACTAAATCAATAATAGTATCAGCAGATCCTCTGGTGCAGAGAGTTGGAGATGTGTCTTCATGAGATGTATGTTCTGGAATAGATGGATCAATGCTAGGTGAAGCCACATACTATTTACCAGCAACAAAGAAAGTATCCACTGATGTGTGAACCCCAACAGTGACCTTCTCAGCAGCAACATCAATTAGTGGTTCATCAGCCTGAAGACAATCACCAGCATCTGTCTTTTGAACATCATCAGCATTTGATACCTTAGAAGATTCAGTGGAATTCTTTTTCAAATAATTTCTTCTCTTTCTTCTACTAAACTGAATAGGGTTCTTTTGTTTTAAAGATTCAGCAGCATTGGGAGAAGAAGCATGAGTCTGTTAAGCAACTTCAGCCAAGAACTCAAGTAGATCCAAATGCCTATCCTCATGTACTTCATCAGCATCAAACACAACCTTTCTTTTCTTTTGCTGCCCAAGTTGAGCTTCTAACTCTTGAACCCTCTTAGTCAACAACTCAATCTCACCACCAAGTAAGGATTTGGTGTCTGCAAGCTCCTTTTAAAGACCATCAACTTTTTTAACATACCTGTTAAGCAATTCATATATAGAGGTGAGAGTAATAGGGGCCTCAGCTCCACCAGTAGATTGCTCAGTGGTAATGGGAGCTTCATTGGACCTTTCAGGAGAAACAGACATATGTACAAAAGTGGGAGAGCCTTCATCAATTGGCTCTCGAACAGGACTAGGTGAGGTCAGTCTAGTAATCTCAGGTTCAAGAAGTATAGGTACTTGGGGTACCAAGATACTGAATTGTCTCCTCAACCTTAAGAACAAGCTCATCAGGAGCAACATGAGTAGGTGATGGAAAAGAACTAGGTGACAGAGGTAAAGGGGAAGGTGGAGGCTGGTCAAAAGAAACATTTAATGCTTCAGCAGTTGTAGAGGGCTCTCCATCATTGACAACTGATGGATTACCATCAGCAGCAACACAAGAAGATGATGGATTACCATCATCAGCAGCATTTGGAGAGGGTATATCACTAGTATCATCACCCTCACCTGTATCATCATTACCATGTGGCAACATAGCAGCTAACAGAGGGTGATGTGCCCCCACATAATGTGTTTTCTTAGAAGCAAACGATTTAGCACTAAGACCCCCTATGGGGATATGGACTCTGTCTTGGGTTGTAACGTCTAAAATCATTTGAAGAAACCTAGGGTACATTAGAAAATTATGCTTTTTCTTCTCAATGGTTTCTATCATGTTATCAAAAATAAAGTTAGAAAAATTATAAGTTAAACCCTTGGAAAGACACACAATACCACACCCCAATTGGGTAGAGAATTGATCCCATCCACCAGACTTGTTGCTGATACATTGGAGCAGCGTGTGCACCAAGAACCTCCACTTGGGACAAAACTGATTCTTAAACCACTTACTGGTGTCATTACTTTGATAACCAGCTTCCCGTAACCCAGAAAGTATCACTTCAGTGTTGGAGTGATAGGCACCATTCTCATCATTCAAACGAAGCTTTGTCCTTATCAACGATTCAGTCACCACATACTCAGTTCCATCAATAGTGGCTACCATCTCTGTGTCAGACCTTTTTGTAGCAGATGTCCAAAATTGTTTCACCAGGGATTCCTATATCACATTTGGAGAATGTGTTAGAGCATAATGAATATTGGAATGCGTCAAAAACTCCACCATTGGATCATACAGTTCATGTTCTTTTGTGTTACTCAGAAAGGCAACCTTGTTATGATCTTTCTTAAATGGAAGTGGTGCCATGTGAAGAAATTGTGAGAAAAGGTTATGAATCAAGCAAATGGGAAATGGGTTTAAATTGGTTGATGAGGGAATAAGTTAATTTTGGGCGAAGATATGCGAAATAGGTTATAAATGGAAGTTACCCAATCATGGTCAAGAATATTGGAACAAATCGTTGACCAGTTCTGACGTGTAAAGTAACTCCAACAAATTTCAAAATTAAACCTTCAGCAGAAATGATGGTCAATCTGCTGATCAAATGTCAATCAGCAGAATCAACTCAAGAGTAAAAATATCTTTAGTAAATATCTTGAGTTTTACTGTGCCACCCAACTCGCATTAATTACCATCAAGCCTTGACTCCGCCTATAAAATAATCCCAAATCACACTTCACATATATCAATTACCTCCAATTAGTATCAAAACCCTAATTTCTCAACAATACCACAATTAGCCACCAAAAACATGTCTTCCAAACCAGAAATCATTGATCTAACCTCCTCCACCTCATCATCATCATCATCAAGTGATGGTTGGAGCACTTACTTTCCACCTGGTGCTCAACCTTGGAAGAAACATGATGTGGGGGAACCAAGCGAAGCCCCCGTTCCTGCTTATAGAGAATACGTCTCTCCATTTCTGTTTACCTCTGATGAGGAATCTTTAGAGGATGAAGATGAAGATCCATCATTTATCCCTCCTTCCACACCAGAGAGGTCCCAACCAAGGCCAAGAAAGTCTAACCCTTCACTTCCAAAATCAAGGGAAGTGGTGATTGGTCTTCCTGCTCCAGGATCTGGTGCTTCATACCATGGAAGCAGGGGAAAGGGCAAGGAGGCAGAGGTGAAGGGAAAGGGAAAAGGGAAGGTAGAGTAGAAGGTGGTGTGATGTTGCCAGGGACCAAAGATATAAAACTAGGTTCTTGAGCATCATCGTCGTTTTCATCAATCCATCCTTTCCATTTTCATCTTCAGCTTCTTCATCGTACTGGTCATGCTTATCCACCAGCTTTTGTAATAGATGATAGAAGCTAGAATATGTTTGGTAGATTTTTTATAGGGATGGTCTTGTATTTCATTTGAAGTTGATTGTAAGCTGTAAATGTTTTCTTGAATGAATGAACAACTTTTCTCAATGAACATCCCTTGAACTTTACTTCAGTAGAAGCACTTAGTATCTCTTGTATTACTCTTTAGTAGAAACAAGCTTTAAGCTTACAAGACCACTTTCCCATTGAAACAATCTTGGTGAACTTCAACTTAAGATCAGCAACTACTCATAAAGGCATTCTGCAAAACAAACATAAAGTAGCAAACAAACCAAACCAAAATTTACAAGAACATTAGTTGGTTAGTGTTAGAAAACAAAAACATAAACAATAATCTACAAATTTTACAACTACAATCCTCCCCTGAGGCATACGCCTCCCCTCAAACTTGGCAGTTAAGGGTTAAGCATCCCAATATGGACAACTAAGTGTTGAAACCTAGGTCCATCAAAGGCTTTAGTCAATAAATCTGCCACATTATCATCTGTGTGAATCTTAACCACTTTTATTAAATGTTTTTCATATGCATCTCTTATAAAGTGGTATCTGATCTCAATATGCTTTGTTCTATTATGAAAAACTGGATTTTAAACTATGCATATGGTACTTTGATTATCAATAAAGATTGTGGTGTTCATGAAATTAAACCCATAATCCAGCAATTGATTTTGTATCCATAGAACCTGACCACAACAATTTGCAGCAGCAACATACTCTGCTTCAGTTGTAGAGGTAGCAACAATAGTTTGTTTCTTGCATTGCCAAGAAATCAATCTTCTTCCAAGAAATTGGCAACCTCTAGTTGTGGATCTCATATCCATATTTGCACCAGCATAATTACTATCACTATATGCTTCCAACCTAAAAGGAGATCTTTTGGGTACCAAAGACCTAAATTGGGTTAGCCTTTGAGGTACTTGAAGATCTTTTTGACTACATTTAAGTGGGAAGTAAGGGGAGTGACCTGGTGTCTAGAACAAGCACTCACAGCAAATGTAATGTCAGGCCTTGAAGCTGTCAAATACATCAATGAACCAATCATGGATCTGTATAGATGAACATTCACATCAGGATCTGGTTCAAGATTGTTCTTTGGTTTTGGAGCTTCATGAGGTGTAGTAGCAGTTCTGACATTTTCCATATCAAACTTTTTCAAAATGTCTCTCACATATTTATCCTAACTGATAAATATACCATCAGGTTTCTGCTTAACTTGTAAACCCAAAAAGAAAGTAAGCTCCCCCATAGAACTCATCTGAAACTCTCCCTTCACCAATTCCTCAAACTCCCTGCACGATTCTTCTTTAGTGGAGCCAAAGATGATGTCATCCACATAAACTTACACAAGAATAATATCCCTGGAATTTTTCTTTAGGAAGAGTGTTTTGTCAATGGCACCTCTTCTGTAACCATGCTTCAGCAGAAATGCAGAAAGCCTAGCATACCAAGCTCTTGGTGCCTGATGTAGTCCATAGAGAGCTTTTACAACCTTATAGACATGCTTTGGATTATCTGGGTCTTCAAAACCTTTGGGTTGAGTGACATATACCTCCTCTTCAATCTCACCATACAGAAAAGCACCTTTCACATCCATCTGATATACCATGAACCCCGTATAAGATGCATAGGCCAAGAAGATTCTAATGGCCTCAACTCTAGCTACTGGTGCAAAAACTTCATCATAATCTATTCCTTCCTCTTGCTTGAACCCCTGAGCCACTAATCTTGCTTTGTTTTTCACCACAATACCCCTTGCATCTCTTTTGTTCTTCAAAATCCATTTTGTCCCAATTGCAATTTTCCCATCAGATACACCCTCTGACTCACGTGTTTCCACTGATGAAGGAGCTAGTGGATTATTAGTAGAAACCTCATCAGAAGGTTGGTCAAATGAAACAGATTCTGCTTTTGCATCCATCTCCATCCTAACTTGTTTAGCCCTAGCAGCTGCAAGCTCAACTTCTCTAACTTTGATCTCATGAAATTTTGCCAATTCAGCCTGTTGATCATCATGCAACCTCTTGGCAGCCTCTTCACCCAATCTATCCTCCTCCATTTGTCTCCTGGTCCTCTTTTTAGAAGGAATATCTTCTGCTACAACTTTTGCTTTACCTTTGTCAATAACAGATGGAGCAACAGTAGTTGTTGAAGCAGCAGAAGTAGACATAATAAGCAAAGGTGCATGACCAACAGAAGGAACACCTATATCAATACTGGAAACAACATCAACAGAATGAGTTAAATTGGTAGCAGGCACATTAGTAGAAACAACTTCATCCATCTTTAGTCTCTTAGAATGTGGTTCTGCATCAGTAGTAGGTAGAGTAGAAACAAGCTTAGGAGTAAGAAGTCCATCCTTTTGTAATCTAGTCTTGATTCTATTATAATGATAAACTAATTGTTCATCTGAGAAAGACCAAACTTGTTTCCTAGTCCAAGAATGATTATAGAGTGCACTGCTTTGATTCTTCACAAATTCCCTCATAAAATTCCTTTGCTGTGCTTGGGTAAGTGGTTTATCCCTCTTTGCTTTGGAAATCCTTTCAGCTTCAGCTTTCCTCCTGAGTTTCATGAGCTCAACTATTCTAGGAGCACAATCAACTTCATTGACATTATCTCCAAGAATATCTTTAGCTAGACCAGGATTAGAAACCACTTGCCTCCCAATATGCATCCAATCAGCTTCATCAAAATTTGGAACTGCAGCATCCAATTCTCTTTGTCTTGCAAGAGACAAAGTAGAAACATACTTGTTTATAGCAGATTGGAACTCTGAGTCATATTTAGCTTGTAATGCCTTAGCCAAATCTGTACTTTTCTTCTTATCTGCCCATTCCTTCAAAAGTCTTTCTTGCTCAAGCTTTTCTTCTTCGGAGACACGATCATCATCACAAACTCTAGTAATGTCAGCAGAAGCATCCTGAGGAATGACTAACTCCTCTAGAGGATCAGCAGGAAAATCTTGAATACCTAAATCAATAATAGTATCAGCAGATCCTCTGGTGTAGAGAGTTGGAGATGTGTATTCATGAGATATATGTTCTGGAACAGATGGATCAATGCTAGGTGAAGCCACATACTATTTACCAGCAACAAAGAAAGTATCCACTGATGTGTGAACCCCAGCAGTGACCTTCTCAGCAGCAACATTAATTAGTGGTTCATCAGCCTGAAGACAATCACCAGCATCTGTCTTTTGAACATCATCAGCATTTGATACCTTAGAAGATTCAGTGGAATTCTTTTTCAAATAATGTCTTCTCTTTCTTCTACTAAACTGAATAGGCTTCTTTTGTTTTAAAGATTCAGCAACATTGGGAGAAGAAGCATGAGTCTGTTGAGCAACTTCAGCCAAGAACTCAAGTAGATCCAAATGCCTATCCTCATGTACTTCATCAGCATCAAACACAACCTTTCTTTTCTTTTGCTGCCCAAGTTGAGCTTCTAACTCCTGAACCCTCTTAGTCAACAACTCAATCTGACCACCATGTAAGGATTTGGTGTCTGCAAGCTCCTTTTAAAGTCCATCAACTTTTTTAACATACCTGTTGAGCAATTCATATACAGAGGTGAGAGTAATAGGGTCCTCAGCTCCACCAGCAGATTGCTCAGTGGTAATGGGAGCTTCATTGGACCTTTCAGGAGAAACATACATATGTACAAAAGTGGGAGAGCCTTCATCAATTGGCTCTCGAACAGGACTAGGTGAGGTTAGTCTAGTAATCTCAGGTTCAAGAAGTATAGGTACTTGGGTAACAAGATACTGAATTGTCTCCTCAACCTTAAGAACAAGCTCATCAGGAGCAACATGAGTAGGTGATGGAAAAGAACTAGGTGACAGAGGTAAAAGGGAAGGTGGAGGCTGGTCAGAAGAAACATTTAATGCTTCAGCAGTTGTAGAGGGCTCTCCATCATTGACAACTGATGGATTACCATCAGCAGCAACACAAGAAGATGATGGATTACCATCATCAGCAGCATTTGGAGAGGGTATATCACCAGTATCATTACCCTCACCTGTATCATCATTACCATGTGGCAACATAGCAGCTAACAGAGGGTGATGTGCCCCCACATAATGTGTTTTCATAGAAGCAAACAATTTAGCACTAAGACTGTCACAACTCGTAATTTCATGTCCTTTTTCACATGTCGAAATTTCATTTTTTTATCTCGGAAAGTTACTATTCACTTTTACTATTCACAAAACACTATTCATGTCCGAAATTTTTATTTCATATTCTCATAAGTTAAACTATTTTAACGGTAATCCGAGAGTTTGGCGCTCGTCGGATCATTTCTGCAAAAATCACGAAGCCGTGTCCGAGATTTACTTTTGGGTTTAAACGTCTTTCCGGCATCCCGATATGTCCATAAAACATTATAAACAATATAAATATGATTTTCTCTCATTTTACGACAATTCTAAAAGTTTTGGAATTTTACGTTTTTCAGTTCAGCGTTTTACGCGAATTCCGCGTTTTAACCCGCGTTTCCAGTTTTAACAGCGTTTAAGCAACCCGATAGAACTTACCATTCATTTTATATTTTATTATGGAATATTTTGACAAGTTTAGTCATTCTTTCAAGTTTCATATTTTTGCGATACCCGAATTTATGTTTCGCGATTTAAAACTTTACGTTTTGCGAATAACGGAACCAAAACCGACTCCGTGAACCAGATAACACCAAGCTTATCACATACTCATTCACTTATACACATGTGCAGCCCCCCCCCCCTCCCAAAATATCTAGTCAACTTGACTAATTAATTACCAAAATGCCATTGGATGAGATATTTCTTACATAAACCTCAAAAACATTATACATAACAAAATCAAGAATCAAAAAGTGTCATCTCTTCATCCTCTCCATCAAACCCACGACCTCATCTCAATATCCATGATCCATCCATCATTTTTCAAAGTACAAAGCATCAAAGTTGTTCATTTCATCATTCTAATCAAGAATCTTACAACAAAAACACAAGTAATCCAAGGTTTCTCATCATTTAATCACCTATTATTTCAAAGTGAGTTATCAAATTTATTTTCATGTTTTCATCTAATTAACATATGTATCTCATGGTATTCATGCTTAATTTCATGCACAAACTAGTTATACCACTTTATTTTTGTATACTTTTTGAACATACAAACCCTAAATTGTGATTTAGGTGTTCCTTTGTTAAATTAACTTGATTACTAGTGATTAGGAACCCATGGCACCCTAAGAAGGTGTATGGTAAGATTAGACTAGCTTTGTGGCGTTTGCAAGAGATTTGGTGATGTTAGAAACTAGTTTAGAACCTTGGAAATGGTTTTGGAACATATATTTATACCTACTATCCCAAAAATAAAAATACAGAAAACTCAGTAACTCAGGGGAACTTTTCAACCAAAGATTTAGAAAATACTTTCAAAAACGAATCCGTAGGCGAAAGAACGGATTAAAAAGAGTTTATAACGAAGAAGTTATGATATTTGCAAGTTTATTGACGAAAACTATTTTCCGGAAAAATACATGCTGATGGACGTTTTTCATCGGACAAAAAGAGACTTTAGACGTAACCCGGATGAGTCTAGCTTTCCAAAATATATTACTACATACTAAGACGTAACCGTGAATATAAAGAACAAGTAAAATGGGCTTATAACGACAAAGATATTCACGTTTGAATATCGGCAAAACTCATTTCATTTTGACAGCTTTTACTAATATTGACGCCAAAACTACGTAGTAACTCTAGATTTATAAAAATAATGCCAAGTACCCAATTTTTATAACTAATGAAGTATTAGTGATTACAACTATATTTTCATCACTACAAGGCGTTATTTCAAGGATTACAACCCGAGGATTTCAACACGAACATTGATACATACGATATATATATAAGTATATATATTGCAACTAGCTTTATTTTTTTTCTAATAGCCATATTTTTCCTAAGTCTTGGAAAGTGTATTATTTTGATAACAACAAGTATTTTTCAAGTTAAGAGTGGTATAGGGAACATGTGCATGGACATTCATAACATCATTTCATGATCTAAAGTAGATCGTTCATCATTCATATTAGGTTGCGGTTAGAGATCGAACCTCATTTCTGTGTATACACTTTTGTCATCGTAGCTGTTGCACCAGGTGAGTCATAGCCCCTACTCTTTTAATTGTTCTATCAACTCTTTGGGGGAGATACATGCTACTACTTGCTTACTTGTACAGATTCACATAACATGTATACTTGATAACATTATACTTGATTACATTATACTTGATTTCATTATACTTGATGGCGTTATACTTAAACTTGTAAGTCTCTTTGGGATAACACATGTATTGGGTTTCGGAGATGAAGTGGAACCAATGCTACTACCTTCCTTCTAAGCAACATAAAGTCTCCTTGGATAACACATGTATTGGGTTTCGGAGATGAAGTGGAACCAATGCCACTACCTTCCTTGTGAGCAACATACTTAAGTGAGGTCTTCGGAGATGAAGTGTAGACTCACTACTAATTGCTTAACTGTCGTTATGAACTTATACATATCTTAATCATATTATTTTGTAGCAGTGGGTTGTGAACACACAGGTTACAAGTCTCTTATGGCGGGACTTGCAACTGAGTGGATTTACGATGCCTTTGCTGTGTGAACACTTTCTATAAATTTTATTTGTTAAACAAACTCTATGAACTCACCAACCATTGTGTTGACACTTTAGCATGTATTTTCAGGTTTTAAGCTATGGCACACTACTGGAGGTTTTGGCAGGGCATGGCATGGTCATAGAAGACTCTGATTTAACCATTTGGGGACCGTTTTAAAATACTTTAAGGGCCTACTTCCGCATTACTTTTAACGATGTAAATTCAACAATTTGATTTAACTATTTTATTTTAAATGATTCAAGTGCAAACCATTTTTGAACTAGTGTTGTGATATCAATTGAGTTACACCCCAGCTACATGTATGCTTCCGCTGGACCCTATTTTGGGGGTGTGACAGATTGGTACCAGAGCTTTGGCTATAGCGAACTAAGTGTTTTTAAAAACCTAGACTATAGCTACTTTTACGAAAACTTAACCCTATGACCGTCACGTGCCTGCCTGCCAAGCTGAAGCCTCATTTGTGGTTAGATGCTGACATAGGTGATGAGATTTGTGTCTCATTATCTGATATATTATATTCACTTATTCTAGTTGATTACTATAATTGTCTTTCATATAAGCATGTTCACGTATCATATATATATCACAGCGTTATGTTTTCTTTGCATAGTTTCATCATTTGACCTCGAGTTTGGTCACCTGCTTTAGTCTTTCAGAACACCTTAGTATTTGTGAAGGACATAGTATTAGTATAACTGAGCTGAGTATTTCAAAATTCATGGAACCTCGGTGGAATATAGACTGGTCATTTATATTCAACCCGGGATAGTAGGACATAGGCTGACCACCTATATCCGACTCAGAAATGAATTTTGCAACACTGAGAATAGTTATAATGATATTCTGTCTGGATTGTGTGTAAGCAATTCCAAAGTCGAGCCAATCTTTCAAAAGACCTTTTTCAAGGACGTTGAATCCAGACCTTGATTTTTAGCTTGGTTCTAGTGACTGTTCTTGTTTGATTGGGTTGCGAAAATCAAGCTAAAAGTTAAAGTCATCACTCAAACCGATTTAGCCTACTCTCATGACTGTTCTTGTTTGATTGGGTTGTGGGATTAAGTGAAAATTGGTTACCTAAAGGATTAACCTAAAGGAGGTCTTTTGAGGACTATGCTCGGGATTGGGAAGGTTTGCCTCATCAAGTCTGACCACGAGAACGTACCTAGTTGGATAGGAAACCCACATACATAAGCTTTGACATATTTTCTTAAACACACACTTAACTGATTAACATCAACTGAACTTCGGGACGAAGTTCCATTTAGAGGGGAAGAATGTCACAACTCGTAATTTCATGTCCTTTTTCACATGTCGAAATTTCATTTTTTATCTCGGAAAGTTACTATTCACTTTTACTATTCACAAAACACTATTCATGTCCGAAATTTTTATTTCATATTCTCATAAGTTAAACTATTTTAACGGTAATCCGAGAGTTTGGCGCTCGTCGGATCATTTCTGGAAAAATCACGAAGCCGTGTCCGAGATTTACTTTTGGGTTTAAACGTCTTTCCGGCATCCCGATATGTCCATAAAACATTATAAACAATATAAATATGATTTTCTCTCATTTTACGACAATTCTAAAAGTTTTGGAATTTTACGTTTTTCAGTTCAGCGTTTTACGCGAATTCCGCGTTTTTAACCCGCGTTTCCAGTTTTAACAGCGTTTAAGCAACCCGATGGAACTTACCATTCATTTTATATTTTATTATGGAATATTTTGACAAGTTTAGTCATTCTTTCAAGTTTCATATTTTTACGATACCCGAATTTATGTTTCGCGATTTAAAACTTTACGTTTTGCGAATAACGGAACCAAAACCGACTCCGTGAACCAGATAACACCAAGCTTATCACATACTCATTCACTTATACACATGTGCAGCCCCCCCCCCCCCCCCCCCTCCCAAAATATCTAGTCAACTTGACTAATTAATTACCAAAATGCCATTGGATGAGATATTTCTTACATAAACCTCAAAAACATTATACATAACAAAATCAAGAATCAAAAAGTGTCATCTCTTCATCCTCTCCATCAAACCCACGACCTCATCTCAATATCCATGATCCATCCATCATTTTTCAAAGTACAAAGCATCAAAGTTGTTCATTTCATCATTCTAATCAAGAATCTTACAACAAAAACACAAGTAATCCAAGGTTTCTCATCATTTAATCACCTATTATTTCAAAGTGAGTTATCAAATTTATTTTCATGTTTTCATCTAATTAACATATGTATCTCATGGTATTCATGCTTAATTTCATGCACAAACTAGTTATACCACTTTATTTTTGTATACTTTTTGAACATACAAACCCTAAATTGTGATTTAGGTGTTCCTTTGTTAAATTAACTTGATTACTAGTGATTAGGAACCCATGGCACCCTAAGAAGGTGTATGGTAAGATTAGACTAGCTTTGTGGCGTTTGCAAGAGATTTGGTGATGTTAGAAACTAGTTTAGAACCTTGGAAATGGTTTTGGAACATATATTTATACCTACTATCCCAAAAATAAAAATACAGAAAACTCAGTAACTCAGGGGAACTTTGCAACCAAAGATTTAGAAAATACTTTCAAAAACGAATCCGTAGGCGAAAGAACGGATTAAAAAGAGTTTATAACGAAGAAGTTATGATATTTGCAAGTTTATTGACGAAAACTATTTTCCGGAAAAATACATGCTGATGGACGTTTTTCATCGGACAAAAAGAGACTTTAGACGTAACCCGCATGAGTCTAGCTTTCCAAAATATATTACTACATACTAAGACGTAACCGTGAATATAAAGAACAAGTAAAATGGGCTTATAACGACAAAGATATTCACGTTTGAATATCGGCAAAACTCATTTCATTTTGACAGCTTTTACTAATATTGACGCCAAAACTACGTAGTAACTCTAGATTTATAAAAATAATGCCAAGTACCCAATTTTTATAACTAATGAAGTATTAGTGATTACAACTATATTTTCATCACTACAAGGCGTTATTTCAAGGATTACAACCCGAGGATTTCAACACGAACATTGATACATACGATATATATATAAGTATATATATTGCAACTAGCTTTATTTTTTTTCTAATAGCCATATTTTTCCTAAGTCTTGGAAAGTGTATTATTTTGATAACAACAAGTATTTTTCAAGTTAAGAGTGGTATAGGGAATGTAACACCCCCAAAATACCGCAGCGGAAGACTGTGTCATTGGGGTGCTACTTCATAATACAAAGTACAAGTTATAGAAAACGAACTCTAAATGAGACGTTTTGAAAAGTTACCATTCGATTAATGAATTCAAAGTTACAAACATGAGATTCCAAAGTATGATACATAAATGTATACAAGTGTTTTGAATGGTAAATGATAAAAGCGTAAGTCTTCAGAATATGCAGCTTGACTCTAAGTTCCACGCACTAGCTATCGCCTTACTAACCTGAGATAAACATGCTAAAGTGTCAACACAATGGTTGGTGAGTTCATAGAGTTTGTCTTAAAACAGTTGAAAAAGCCTTAAAAGAATGATCACACAGCAAAGGCATTGAGAATCCACTCAGTTACAAGTCCCGCCATAAGAGACTTGTAACCTGTGTGTTCACAACCCACTGCTACAAATATAGTATAATAAAGACATGTATAAGTTCATCAAGACAATTAAGCAATTAGTAGTGAGTCTCTACTTCATCTCCGAAGACCTCACTTTTATGATGTATCCAACATTCGCAAATGTTAGGATGTATCAAAGACAACTGGGAGCCAATTCCCAAAGACAACTGGGAGCCACTTCCCAAAGACAACTGGGAGTCAATTCCCAAAGACAACTACTAGTCAATAAATAGAATAACGCAATTAAGTATAACGCAGTCATGTATGTAAGCAATCAAGTATAACACAGTCAAGTATAGACGTTTTGAGTATTTGTACAAGTAAGCAAGTAGTTGAGCATGTATCCCCCCCAGGAGTTAAAACAAGTACGAAAAGAGTAGGGGCTATGACTCACCTTAAGTCTATGTAATGAGAAATGAAAGTAGAAGTCGAATCGCGAAAGTCTCTAAGAGCAGCCTATAATAGAACGTTGCGACTTAGGTTTGGAGTAACGTCTAAGAATACGAAGAATTGCCCATATATGTCTTGCATAATGTTCATGATGTAGTACTTAGTATATAGTGTAAGTCTTTGAATATAAGTGGTCTATGAAACATGTATAAGTTGTATATCTCTTACTACCGTTCGGGCCGACATAATTCAGAAGTCATGGAGTAAACGTTCGAGGAGCCAGGACACTTTAACTCGTAAATCCACAACTCGTCTCGACGGCTTACTCAATGAACTCCTCACATGAGGCTCCCTACTATTGTAGTATTTGATAACATATATATATATATATATATAAGCTTTTTGATCTTTAATAGTTATATGGTCTTTAGCCGTAGCTTTGCCGTGACCTTGGTCATTGTTACCATGATCTTGAGACTCAACCTTGGCTTTAGCCATGGTTGTGGTCTCGGCTTTAGGTCATTAGACCTCTTGGTCTCATCTAATTATAATGATTATATAGTAACTTTGGTCTAAAAATGGGCTGTTAAGAATTTGAAGAAATTTATCACTCAGAAAGCATTTTTAGGTCTCAAGCTTCTTTATTCCTGAACGAAAACGTCGTTCCGGACAACTTTCGTGTTTTAACTTTTTGATGAATCGGACCAGAAGTGGGACTTTCAAAATCATAATTTGATCAGAATGCTATTTAGGCAGATTTGCCGTTTTGGTTTCGCTAACTTCAAATGGTCATAACTTTTGACTCGTGTACTCGTTTTGGGTGATTCAAATTGCTATGTTTTCCTTGTTAAGTCCTCTTTAACAGTAAGTAAGTGTCAAATATCAAAGTTATACTATTATGGTCGTGGTTTTCCATAAAAATCACTAGTTTGCTTGTTTGCTTGTCATAAGTTAACATATGTATACCAATACTCGTTTTATCTATTTTTAAACATCATGAACACAATACAAAGACCATATATAGCATGAAAGAAACATAATAAGCATGAAATGATATTGAGCAAGAAAGTGTATAAGGGTTTGCTTACAACTTTTGGCTTTCTAAAGAAAGGAAGTCAAGTATAGAACTAGGACACTAAACCTAAGCTTGTAAACCCTTCACCATAACTCTTGTAACCCTTGCTAGCCTTGATCTAACCCTTGTGAAAACCATTTAACTTCAGCCCTAGTAACCTTGTGTAGCTCCTAATTCAACCATGGAATCACCAAACAAACTTAAGAACTAGGTAGAGAATACTAAGACCTTGAACTTTGTAATGTAACTTGTATATTGAAGATCAAAGGATCATGGTGCTATGATATAAGGGTGTGGCATTTTTGTGGTGAAGAAAGGAAGAAGAATGAGCTTGTATTTATACTATGAATGAGGAGGTTAGGAAGGTGGCTAGGAAAGTGCTATAACTTGGTGACAAAGTTGTAATTAAGTAAGATCTAATGGCTAAAGTCAAGATTTAACCACACATGGTGACTCCCCCCCCCTCCTAAGTCGGTTCTAAAAGGATAAGGGTGACTAGATGAGTAGTCATGGTCTTTGGATGATAATATCCTAAGTATGTAGCTAGTTTTGACTCCGTAAATTGCTAACCGTAAGTTTTTAAGTCACGAAACGTAAAACCGGGTATCCTAAAAATATGAAACTTACAAATATGGTTAAACATGTCAATATAGTCCATAATAAAATATAAAATGAGTGGTAGGTTCTATCGGGTGCGAAAACCCTGCTAAAAACTGGAAACACGGGTCTAAAACGCGCAATTCGCGTAAAAAGCTGAACTGAAAAACGTAAAATTCCGAAACTTTTGGAATTGTCCTAAAATGAGAGAAAATCATATTTCTATTGTTTATAATGTTTTATGGACATATCGGGATGCTAGAAGGACATTTAAACCTAAAAGTAAATCTCGGACACGGCTTTGTGATTTTTGCAGAAATGATCCGACGAGCGTCAAACTCTCGGATTATCGTTAAAATAGTTTAACTTACGAGAATATGAAATAAAAATTTTTGAGATGAATAGTGAAAAGTGAATAGTAAAAGTGAATAGTAAAAAGTGAATAGTAAAATTTTCGGGAATAAAAGTTAACCTGAAATTGCGAATTGTTACAGTCTCTACCCCTTAAGGAGAACTTCGTCCCGAAGTTCAGTTGATGTTAACTACTTACGGTGTGTCTAAGAGAATTCGGGATCTCTAATATAGTGGTGTTTACTCTGATTCGTCTAAGATTCTGGTTAAGGAGTTGTATCGGCTACAATTAAGCCCACTTATTTATAACACATTACTTACATAAAGAAGCGTCCAAATTTATGTAAGTAAGGTCTCATAAACTTATGGTTCGGTGATTTACAATTTCTTTATTTAACTGAAGAGGCGTCCCAATCCATTTAAATAAGGAGATTCTAAATCATCCTACTTAAGAATTTCCGGCACAAAATCCGCCTTCTGAGGCCGATAGTAAGATAATCAAGTCATCAAATCCCTAAAGCTAAGCAATAATATTATTTAACTCAAATCTTGTGTCTAATCAAACAAGAACTGTCACAAGATCAAGTTAACTAATTAGTTATTACTGAGCTCCATGTTTTTAATGACCCGGCTAATCTCTGGGGCTCCTTATAATACTAAAGTCACATCATCTAACAACGTGGAACTAAGCAAACCTCTAACCAAAAAGCATATGTGTATGTATTGTGTGTAAGGCAAATAAAGAGGAAGGTCCCAACGTATATAGCAGTTATAGTCTAGGCACTAAATGCAACCTAGTTCTCTATAACCAAGGCTCTGGTACCAATCTGTAACACCCCCAAAATACCGCAGCGGAAGACTGTGTCATTGGGGTGCTACTTCATAATACAAAGTACAAGTTATAGAAAACGAACTCTAAATGAGACGTTTTGAAAAGTTACCATTCGATTAATGAATTCAAAGTTACAAACATGAGATTCCAAAGTATGATACATAAATGTATACAAGTGTTTTGAATGGTAAATGATAAAAGCGTAAGTCTTCAGAATATGCAGCTTGACTCTAAGTTCCACGCACTAGCTATCGCCTTACTAACCTGAGATAAACATGCTAAAGTGTCAACACAATGGTTGGTGAGTTCATAGAGTTTGTCTTAAAACAGTTGAAAAAGCCTTAAAAGAATGATCACACAGCAAAGGCATTGAGAATCCACTCAGTTACAAGTCCCGCTATAAGAGACTTGTAACCTGTGTGTTCACAACCCACTGCTACAAATATAGTATAATAAAGACATGTATAAGTTCATCAAGACAATTAAGCAATTAGTAGTGAGTCTCTACTTCATCTCCGAAGACCTCACTTTTATGATGTATCCAACATTCGCAAATGTTAGGATGTATCAAAGACAACTGGGAGCCAATTCCCAAAGACAACTGGGAGCCACTTCCCAAAGACAACTGGGAGTCAATTCCCAAAGACAACTACTAGTCAATAAATAGAATAACGCAATTAAGTATAACGCAGTCATGTATGTAAGCAATCAAGTATAACACAGTCAAGTATAGACGTTTTGAGTATTTGTACAAGTAAGCAAGTAGTTGAGCATGTATCCCCCCCAGGAGTTAAAACAAGTACGAAAAGAGTAGGGGCTATGACTCACCTTAAGTCTATGTAATGAGAAATGAAAGTAGAAGTCGAATCGCGAAAGTCTCTAAGAGCAGCCTATAATAGAACGTTGCGACTTAGGTTTGGAGTAACGTCTAAGAATACGAAGAATTGCCCATATATGTCTTGCATAATGTTCATGATGTAGTACTTAGTATATAGTGTAAGTCTTTGAATATAAGTGGTCTATGAAACATGTATAAGTTGTATATCTCTTACTACCGTTCGGGCCGACATAATTCAGAAGTCATGGAGTAAACGTTCGAGGAGCTAGGACACTTTAACTCGTAAATCCACAACTCGTCTCGACGGCTTACTCAATGAACTCCTCACATGAGGCTCCCTACTATTGTAGTATTTGATAACATATATATATATATATATATATATATATATATATATATATATAAGCTTTTTGATCTTTAATAGTTATATGGTCTTTAGCCGTAGCTTTGCCGTGACCTTGGTCATTGTTACCATGATCTTGAGACTCAACCTTGGCTTTAGCCATGGTTGTGGTCTCGGCTTTAGGTCATTAGACCTCTTGGTCTCATCTAATTATAATGATTATATAGTAACTTTGGTCTAAAAATGGGCTGTTAAGAATTTGAAGAAATTTATCACTCAGAAAGCATTTTTAGGTCTCAAGCTTCTTTGTTCCTGAACGAAAACGTCGTTCCGGACAACTTTCGTGTTTTAACTTTTTGATGAATCGGACCAGAAGTGGGACTTTCAAAATCATAATTTGATCAGAATGCTATTTAGGCAGATTTGCCGTTTTGGTTTCGCTAACTTCAAATGGTCATAACTTTTGACTCGTGTACTCGTTTTGGGTGATTCAAATTGCTATGTTTTCCTTGTTAAGTCCTCTTTAACAGTAAGTAAGTGTCAAATATCAAAGTTATACTATTATGGTCGTGGTTTTCCATAAAAATCACTAGTTTGCTTGTTTGCTTGTCATAAGTTAACATATGTATACCAATACTCGTTTTATCTATTTTTAAACATCATGAACACAATACAAAGACCATATATAGCATGAAAGAAACATAATAAGCATGAAATGATATTGAGCAAGAAAGTGTATAAGGGTTTGCTTACAACTTTTGGCTTTCTAAAGAAAGGAAGTCAAGTATAGAACTAGGACACTAAACCTAAGCTTGTAAACCCTTCACCATAACTCTTGTAACCCTTGCTAGCCTTGATCTAACCCTTGTGAAAACCATTTAACTTCAGCCCTAGTAACCTTGTGTAGCTCCTAATTCAACCATGGAATCACCAAACAAACTTAAGAACTAGGTAGAGAATACTAAGACCTTGAACTTTGTAATGTAACTTGTATATTGAAGATCAAAGGATCATGGTGCTATGATATAAGGGTGTGGCATTTTTGTGGTGAAGAAAGGAAGAAGAATGAGCTTGTATTTATACTATGAATGAGGAGGTTAGGAAGGTGGCTAGGAAAGTGCTATAACTTGGTGACAAAGTTGTAATTAAGTAAGATCTAATGGCTAAAGTCAAGATTTAACCACACATGGTGACTCCCCCCCCTCCTAAGTCGGTTCTAAAAGGATAAGGGTGACTAGATGAGTAGTCATGGTCTTTGGATGATAATATCCTAAGTATGTAGCTAGTTTTGACTCCGTAAATTGCTAACCGTAAGTTTTTAAGTCACGAAACGTAAAACCGGGTATCCTAAAAATATGAAACTTACAAATATGGTTAAACATGTCAATATAGTCCATAATAAAATATAAAATGAGTGGTAGGTTCTATCGGGTGCGAAAACCCTGCTAAAAACTGGAAACACGGGTCTAAAACGCGCAATTCGCGTAAAAAGCTGAACTGAAAAACGTAAAATTCCGAAACTTTTGGAATTGTCCTAAAATGAGAGAAAATCATATTTCTATTGTTTATAATGTTTTATGGACATATCGGGATGCTAGAAGGACATTTAAACCTAAAAGTAAATCTCGGACACGGCTTTGTGATTTTTGCAGAAATGATCCGACGAGCGTCAAACTCTCGGATTATCGTTAAAATAGTTTAACTTACGAGAATATGAAATAAAAATTTTTGAGATGAATAGTGAAAAGTGAATAGTAAAAGTGAATAGTAAAAAGTGAATAGTAAAATTTTCGGGAATAAAAGTTAACCTGAAATTGCGAATTGTTACAGGGAACATGTGCATGGACATTCATAACATCATTTCATGATCTAAAGTAGATCGTTCATCATTCATATTAGGTTGCGGTTAGAGATCGAACCTCATTACTGTGTATACACTTTTGTCATCGTAGCTGTTGCACCAGGTGAGTCATAGCCCCTACTCTTTTAATTGTTCTATCAACTCTTTGGGGGAGATACATGCTACTACTTGCTTACTTGTTCAGATTCACATAACATGTATACTTGATAACATTATACTTGATTTCATTATACTTGATGGCGTTATACTTAAACTTGTAAGTCTCTTTGGGATAACACATGTATTGGGTTTCGGAGATGAAGTGGAACCAATGCTACTACCTTCCTTCTAAGCAACATAAAGTCTCCTTGGATAACACATGTATTGGGTTTCGGAGATGAAGTGGAACCAATGCCACTACCTTCCTTGTGAGCAACATACTTAAGTGAGGTCTTCGGAGATGAAGTGTAGACTCACTACTAATTGCTTAACTGTCGTTATGAACTTATACATATCTTAATCATATTATTTTGTAGCAGTGGGTTGTGAACACACAGGTTACAAGTCTCTTATGGCGGGACTTGCAACTGAGTGGATTTACGATGCCTTTGCTGTGTGAACACTTTCTATAAATTTTATTTGTTAAACAAACTCTATGAACTCACCAACCATTGTGTTGACACTTTAGCATGTATTTTCAGGTTTTAAGCTATGGCACACTACTGGAGGTTTTGGCAGGGCATGGCATGGTCATAGAAGACTCTGATTTAACCATTTGGGGACCGTTTTAAAATACTTTAAGGGCCTACTTCCGCATTACTTTTAACGATGTAAATTCAACAATTTGATTTAACTATTTTATTTTAAATGATTCAAGTGCAAACCATTTTTGAACTAGTGTTGTGATATCAATTGAGTTACACCCCAGCTACATGTATGCTTCCGCTGGACCCTATTTTGGGGGTGTGACAAAGACCCCCTATGGGGATATGGACTCTGTCTTGGGTTGTAACGTCTAAAATCATTTGAAGAAACCTAGGGTACATTAGAAAATTATGCTTTTTCTTCTCAATGTTTTCTATCATATTATCAAAAATAAACTTAGAAAAATTATAAGTTAAACCCTTGGAAAGACACACAATACCACACCCCAATTGGGTAGAGAATTGATCCCATCCACCAGACTTGTTGCTGATACATTGGAGCAGCGTGTGCACCAAGAACCTCCACTTGGGACAAAACTGATTCTTAAACCACTTACTGGTGTCAGTGCTTTGATAACCAGCTTCCTGTAACCTAGAAAGTATCACTTCAGTGTTAGAGTGATAGACACCATTCTCATCATTCAAACGAAGCTTTGTCCTTATCAACGATTCAGTCACCACATACTCAGTTCCATCAATAGTGGCTACCATCTCTGTGTCAAACCTTTTTGTAGCAGATGTCCAAAATTGTTTCACCAAGGATTCATATATCACATTTGGAGAATGTGTTAGAGCATAATGAATATTGGAACGCATCAAAAACTCCACCATTGGATCATACAGTTCATGTTCTTTTGTATTACTCAGAAAGGCAACCTTGTTATGATCTTTCTTAACTGGAAGTGGTGCCATATGAAGAAATTGTGAGAAAAGGTTATGACTCAAGCAAATGGGAAATGGGTTTAAATTGGTTGATGAGGGAATAAGTTAATTTTGGGCGAAGATATGCGAAATAGGTTATAAATGGAAGTTACCCAATCATGGTCAAGAATATCGGAACAAATCATTGACCAGATCTGACGTGTAAAGTAACTCCAACAAATTTCAAAATTAAACCTTCAGCAGAAATGATGGTCAATCTGCTGATCAAAAGTCAATCAGCAGAATCAACTCAAGAGTAAAAATATCTTTAGTAAATATCTTGAGTTTTACTGTGCCACACAACTCGCATTAATTACCATCAAGCCTTGACTCCGCCTATAAAATAATCCCAAATCACACTTCACATATATCAATTACCTCCAATTAGTAACAAAACCCTAATTTCTCAACAATACCACAATTAGCCACCAAAAACATGTCTTCCAAACCAGAAATCATTGATCTAACCTCCTCCACCTCATCATCATCATCATCATCAAGTGATGGTTGGAGCACTTACTTTCCACCTGGTGCTCAACCTTGGAAGAAACATGATGTGGGGTAACCAAGCGAAGCCCCCATTCCTGCTTATAGAGAATACGTCCCTCCATTTCTGTTTACCTCTGATGAGGAATCTTCAGAGGATGAAGATGAAGATCCATCATTTATCCCTCCTTCCACACCAGAGAGGTCCCAACCAAGGCCAAGAAAGTCTAACCCTTCACTTCAAAAATCAAGGGAAGTGGTGATTGGTCTTCCTGCTCCAGGCTCTGGTGCTTCATACCATGGAAGCAGGGGAAAGGGCAAGGAGGCAGAGGTGAAGGGAAAGGGAAAAGGGAAGGTGGAGTAGAAGGTGGTGTGATGTTGCCAGGGACCAAGGATATAAAACTAGGTTCTTGAGCATCATCGTCGTTTTCATCAATCCATCCTTTCCATTTTCATCTTCAGCTTCTTCATCGTACTGGTCATGCTTATCCACCAGCTTTTGTAATAGATGATAGGAGCTAGAATATGTTTGGTAGATTTTGTGTAGGGATGGTCTTGTATTTCATTTGAAGTTGATTGTAAGCTGTAAATTGTTTCATGAATGAATGAACAACTTTTCTCAATGAACATCCCTTGAACTTTACTTCAGTAGAAGCACTTAGTATTTCTTGTATTACTCTTTAGTAGAAACAAGCTTTAAGCTTACAAGACCACTTTCCCATTGAAACAATCTTGGTGAACTTCAACTTAAGATCAGCAACTACTCATAAAGGCATTCTGCAAAACAAACACAAAGTAGCAAACAAACCAAACCAAAATTTACAAGAACATTAGTTGGTTAGTGTTAGAAAACAAAAACATAAACAATAATCTACAAATTTTACAACTACAATCCTCCCCTGAGGCATATGCCTCCCCTGAGGCTTATGCCTCCCCTCAAACTTGGCAGTTAAGGGTTAAGCATCCCAATATGGACAACTAAGTGTTGAAACCTAGGTCCATCAAAGGCTTTAGTCAATAAATCTGCCACATTATCATCTGTGTGAATCTTAACCACTTTTATTAAATGTTTTTGATATGCATCTCTTATAAAGTGGTGTCTGATCTCAATATGCTTTGTTCTATTATGAAAAACTGGATTTTTAACTATGCATATGGTACTTTGATTATCAATAAAGATTGTGGTGTTCATGAAATTAAACCCATAATCCAGCAATTGATTTTGTATCCATAGAACCTGACCACAACAATTTGCAGTAGCAACATACTCTGCTTCAGTAGTAGAGGTAGCAACAATAGTTTGTTTCTTGCATTGCGAAGAAATCAATCTTCTTCCAAGAAATTGGAAACCTCTAGTTGTAGACCTCATATCCATATTTGCACCAGCATAATCACTATCACTATATGCTTCCAACCTAAAAGGAGACTCTTTTGGGTACCAAAGACCTAAATTGGGTTGGCCTTTGAAGTACTTGAAGATCTTTTTGACTGCATTTAAGTGGGAAGTAAGGGGAGTGACCTGGTGTCTAGAACAAGCACTCACAGCAAATGTAATGTCAGGCCTTGAAGCTGTTAAATACATCAATGAACTAATCATGGATCTGTATAGATGAACATTCACATCAGGATCTGGTTCAAGATTGTTCTTTTGTTTTGGAGCTTCATGAGGTGTAGTAGAAGTTCTGACATTTTCCGTATCAAACTTTTTCAAAATGTCTCTCACATATTTATCCTAACTGATAAATATACCATCAGGTTTCTGCTTAACTTGTAAACCCAAAAAGAAAGTAAGCTCCCTCATAGAACTCATCTGAAACTCTCCCTTCACCAATTCCTCAAACTCCCTGCACGATTCTTCTTTAGTGGAGCCAAAGATGATGTCATCCACATAAACTTACACAAGAATAATATCCCTGGAATTTTTCTTTAGGAAGAGTGTTTTGTCAATGGCACCTCTTCTGTAACCATGCTTCAGCAGAAATGCAGAAAGCCTAGCATACCAAGCTCTTGGTGCCTGATGTAGTCCATAGAGAGCTTTTACAACCTTATAGACATAGTTTGGATTATCTGGGTCTTCAAAACCTTTGGGTTGAGTGACATATACCTCCTCTTCAATCTCACCATACAGAAAAGCACCTTTCACATCCATCCGATATACCATGAACCCCGTATAAGATGCATAGGCCAAGAAGATTCTAATGGCCTCAACTCTAGCTACTGGTGCAAAAACTTCATCATAATCTATTCCTTCCTCTTGCTTGAACCCCTGAGCCACTAATCTTACTTTGTTTTTCACCACAATACCCCTTGCATCTCTTTTGTTCTTCAAAATCCATTTTGTCCCAATTGAAATTTTCCCATCAGGTAGTGGTACCAGTATCCAAACTTGCTAATTCTTAAATTGTAGCATCTCTTCTTGCATTGCTTCAAGCCAACTTGAATCTTCAAGAGCTTGAGAAACACTGGTTGGTTCTATTTGAGAAAGAAAGCAAGCAAACAAACAATGCTTAAAGTCTGTATGATTGTCCCTTTGTTGATTTGAGACATAGGAAATAAAAGCAACTTCACCATACTTAGTACTTTTCACAGTACTTCTAGTTCTAACAGGTGCTTGTGGATCTCCAATAATCTTTGATTGAGGATGAGCAATGTTGATCCTTTTTGTTGCAATGGGGTTGCATCAATTGTGGTGTCAAGATTGTTCACTATGGGTCCAAAATCACTGTCATAGGAAGAGGATGTGAAGATACCAGCTTTGGGTTGGTGATGACCAAGATCAGAAGGACTTGGAAATCGTTTATTTGGTTTTCCAAAGTCTGTGGACAAACTAGTGGGTATTGGAGATTGTGCAGCAGGACTGTTAGCAGATTTGATGATGTCAAAAGAAACAGGAGAACTGTCAGTAGAACTGTCAGCAAAATCCTGGTTTCCACTGACTGCTTGTGCTGATTGTTTGAGTAGTGCCTCAGTATCTCTTACAAACTCCATACCAAGCCTCTCAGCTTCTTGAGTGGCTACATGCTCTTGCTTCTTGAGTCTAGCAAGGTCCTCTGCATAGTGTGACTCATCTTCATTCTCATTAGAAGTTTCTTCAGAATTATCACCTGCAAATGAATTAGGAGGAAAAGAAGGTACAACAATGGTTTGTTCATCTTGCTCAGATTCGCTATCTGAGTCATCATCCAAGGTACCTGCATTGTTAGTGGGAGACTCTTGTGTACCTGCAGATTGGTTATTAACATATCAAGTATAGCCCAAGTGATGAGTTAAGTAATCCAGGTCAAAATACCAAACATGACCTTATCCCTGAACATTAGGCTTATCTTCTAGGTATCTCAGGTTAAGAGTCTCCTCAATCTTCTTAGCATTTAAATTGTAAACCTTAAAAGCCTTACTATGAGCTGAATAACCCACAATATACCCCTCATCAGCTTTCCCATCAAATTTTCCCAGTAAATCACTAATGTTCAAAATGGTTACTTGACAACCAAAAGGTTTGAGGTAATGAATATCAGGAACTTTCCTAGTGAGAAGTTCATAAGGTGTCTTGAAATGAGGTCTAGTAATGGATACCCTGTTCAAAACATAACAAGCAGTGTTTACTGCTTCAGTCCAGAACATAGTGGGTAATTTAGAATCTGCAAGCATGGATCTTGCTGCCTCTATTAAGGTCCTATTATTTCTTTCAGAATCCCCATTTTGTTGTGGGGTTCTTGGATTGCTATAGTCCCTTTTTATCCCTTTAGACTGACAAAGTTCTATTTATACAACATTCTTGAACTCTGTTCCATTATCACACCTAATACCTTTAACCTTTTTGTTTTGCTGGTTTTCAATAAGGGTAATGAATTCTTTCAAAATAGGAGATGTTTCATCTTTAGTTTTCAAAAAGAATACCCAACAAAACCTGCTATAGTCATCAGTGATTACCAGGCAGAAGTACTTATGATCAATACTTCTGATTTGAGTTGGACCAAATAGATCCATGTGCAGCAACTGAAGAGGTTCTGAGATAGTGCTCACTGCTGTAATGGCTTTGTATGAGGCTCTGTGTTGCTTTCCTTTGTTACAGGCAACACAATTATGTTCATTGGTGAAGACTTTTGAAGGAAGTCTGTTGGATCGATATACTCTGACCAAACTACTTTGTAGCTTGTAAATGTTTAATAATATTAAGTAAACTTAACACTATTAATATTGAAACACTGTTTAACCTTGTAAAGTATGCGGAATCTACTAACACAAAGCTTAAGAAGAACTTTTATATTAACCAAACTTTGAACCTGCTTTGTTACACAGATTCACTAACAATCCCTAACTATTATCGACTTTGAACAACTCTAAAACATATATCGACTAATACCTCTTAAGGCTCTTTATATAGATAACCTTAAGTCGGTTTACAACATATAACTTGAATGATAAGTCATTATCCCTAACTAATTCTAGAATATTCATTCAATATTACACATTAATCCTTTAACTAATATTGCACATAAGTCCTTGTTTCCTTCGAAGTACTTTGAACATTCTTTAGTAAACAGCAGTACTTTGACTTTTATCTTCAGTAGTACTTTGACTTTATTCTTCATGCAACAGTACTTTGACATACAGAAGTACCTTGATCTTTTATATCCCAACAAAGTCCATGAACAAGACCAAGTTTAGAAAGCTTGTTAATGGTCTTGAAATTCACATGAGCCATCCTTCTATGCCATCTTGTAGACTCATCAAGGGATGCTTTAGCCACCAAACACGTTAGATTACCTTTAGGTTGGACATCATTCAAATTGAATGTGTACAAATTATAGTTTCTGGGAACTCTTAGCAGAATGGTTGTATCTTCTGGAAGTTTGAAGTCTTTAGAGAGCACAAGACATTCATCCTCACAGAAGAAGACTTTATTCTTGGTGTCACAAATTTGTGATACTGAGAACAAGTTGAAATGTTGCAGTTCCTTCACATAGTATACATTGCTGAAATCCAACAGAGGTGTTCTGATGGTGCCTTTCCCAGTGATTGTACCATCTCCTCCACCAAAAGTCACATTGCCTCCTCCTTCTATGGGTATAAAATCATGCATCTTATCCTTGTTTCCTGACATGCTCCTGGAACAACCACTATCTACTATTCCTAATTCTTTACTTTTCAGAGGATGATCCTACAACAACAACAAAAATAATATATAGAAAATGTTAGTACACATTGGAGACTCAATCATCACTGACTTGAGCCTGCCTTGTGGATCATAAGAGTTAGGCTATGTAGATGTATAAGATCCACCATTGTTCTTGTGCCTTCTTTGAAAATTAGGTCCCTTTTTAGTCCAAGAACAACCTGCTGAGGGTTTCACAACAGTATCCTAATATCCTTTTACAACATACATTGAGTCAAAATATCTAGGCCAATAAGCATTTTGAAAATAAGAACTAGTTGGTCTCACATATGGTCTAGCAACAGATCTTCTCCAACCAGATGGAGAAGGTTTATCAGTAGAATTGTGTTTGCTGGTTAGTTGGTTGTGGAACAAAAGATGGTATATCATTAACATTTTTCCACATTGGTCTAGGTTTCTTTTGACTAGCACATACACCCATTCTTTGCTCATGAAAATTACAATCCTTAATTAAACGAAATTTACTTCCACAAACAAAGCATTTCTTCTTTTAGAAGATTTATTCAACGTGAAAGATGTTCCATTACATGCAAAAGCATTCAAACCACAAACATTAATAGAATTGTTTTTGATAGAATTAAAAACATTGTTTTGCAAAGAATTAAATGACAAGTCTTTAGAGGAAACTGTCTTTGAATCAGCAGTAACTCTAACAGGCTTGTAGGGAGTCTTGGGTGTTGTCTTGGGTGAGGTCTTGGGAAGGTCTGACTTTTCACTTGAATCACAACTGGTATATGTAGTAGACCCTTGGTCAGAGGACTTGTCACTGTCAGAACAAGAGACAAAGTCAGTAGATTTAGAATCAGGGTCTGGTAAGTCACTTGACTTTTTTCCATATAGATGGTGTGATCCATCAAAGTCTATAGAGATGGAAAGGTCAGTGGGCATATGTTCTCCTCTAATAGGTCCAGATACAACATGTAAGCTTCATTCTTTTACATAATTAGCTAATCATGCTGGTGTTGTTTTACCCAGATTATTCCTACCTTCTAAACCAACATACTTCTTAAAACCTAAACCTATTCCAGAGTTTACAAATTGACCACCATAGAGTAAGCTAGCTAAATTGTCACCTGATATTAACCATGTTTTATGTCTAGCTACTTCCTCATTTAGTTTCTCTTTCAACACTTGTTTTCTGAACCTACATTAGCTTTTTCTTTCTCAGTACCACATTCTAACACCCTTATCTTTTCATCATAAGCAAACTGATTCTTTTGAAACCAAATTTTTTTGTCTTTCTAAAGTTTTTAAAGCCTGTTTATAAGCCTCAACTTCTACATAGCATTCATTATATTTAGGTTTCAATTCATCATAAGCTTCCTTAAGTTCATTATATCTTTCACTACAACCAAAAACACCATTATGTACCTGAGAGATGCCCATCAAGGCAACTTGATCATGCTGATCCTTTATAGTACAACTTGCCAGCATAATGATCTGCTCAGAACCAGAAGCTTCATCATTAACAGGCTCATGAACTATCCAGTTGACATGGTCATCCAGAGTGACCAAAGCTTTGGAAGATCTAGCTTTGGAGGTTCCAGCTTCCACTTGACTCTGCTGATAGGTAGTATATCTAACCTCATCACCAGCCTTCCTATCCTTGCATTCTCTTGAGAAGTGACCCATCTGACCACAAGTATAACACTTGACCACAAGTATAACACTTGACCTTTCTTCTATCAAATCTAGCTGGATCTCTTCCCTTGAAACCAAAGTTTCTCCCAGACTTATTCTCAAACCTCTTGATGTTCAGTGAAATCATGGCCAACTGCCACTTCAAGTTCATCTCTTCCGTATCTAGTGGATCCAACTGTTCAAAATCCTCATAAGCTAGTTGCTGTTGATTTTCAAAATCAGCGACAAAAGAGTGAAGTACATCTTCCATTATGCTAATGGATTGTGGTTGAGGATTTGATTTAGTGGTGATGTGCGAAGATGATGCTGAGGAAAATAGGCTTGAGGCATGAGTCATCTGATTGGGATATTTTATTTAACCAAATATGATTTTAACCAAATAATAACCAAATATTTTATGTTTTTGATATTTTATTTATCTTAATTTTAATTGTTAAAATATGATATTTTAATAAAATATTTAATTTTATTAAATATCTTAATTTTGATGTTAAAATATGATTTTTTTGATATTTAATTAAATTTGATATTTTGATGTTAAAATTTTTTATTAAAAAAAACTATTTAATATCTTAAAATATCATTTTTATTTATCATATCAAAACTATTTATCAAATCAAAAAAAAAAAATTGATGTTAATAAAATCAAATCAAAGTATATATAGTATAGTATTACTCAAGAAATCCGCAAAGAAATACGGATAACCCGATGTCGTAGTCTGTGTGAAGGGTGAATGGAATTTTGAATTCCCGGTTCGTGAAACGTGTCGTGAAAGTGGGAAAAAGTGATTTGAATGAGATTACACTAATTAATATGAAAATGAAGTACAATTAATCACTTAAGCACGTAATTCAAGTAAACAAACTTAAAACGTAACGTAGAATCAAAAACCGTAAGCTAAAACGCGAAATAAACGTTAAGGCGCGAAATAAAACGTGAAATTTAAGCTATACTACTCCTACAGACTTGAAAATAATTTTCTAAAGTTAAAAATGATAAAAGAAAATTTTGAGAAAAAGAAAAATATTTTTTTGACTTTTTATTTAATTTTTATGAATTAAAAACTAATTTAACTAATTAAAAATGAAAAGAAAATGAAAATAGAGAGAGAAAACTGCAAAATAAATTTTGAAAATTATAAAATAACTAAAAACTATTTTTGAAACTGAAAACTTTTTTGGCTTTTTGTGAAATTTTTAGGAATTAAAAACTATTAAAACTAATTAAAAAGTAATAAAAATTCAAATAAAATTTCAAAATAAATGGGAAAATGCAAAATTAATTTCTAAAAATCTGAAATAAATAAAAACTAATTTCTAAAATATTTTTGATTTTTTTAGGCTTTTTCTGATTTTTTTGGAATTTTTGGTAATTAAAAAGTATTAAAAATTGATAAAAAAAGAAATTAAATAAGAAAAATAGCAAATGAACTCCGAAAAATATAAAAAATTCAGGGAGATTCTAAAATAATATTCTAAAGCTTGGAAAAATTTAAAAAGTGAGAAATAAGCAGTGGAAGTACTATTTGCTTTGAAACTGCTTATAATGAAATGCTTATTGATAAGCAAACTTTGACCAGAGTTGACCAAACTTTAACCCAATCATTTTTAGACTTAAATAAGCTCAAATGAACAGGTGTGAGATCGAAATGAACTCAGAAACACAGGTAATGATCAAATCAGGTTCAAAAAGCACTTGTATGAAATAGCAATAAGCCAGCAGAATAAGCGAATGGTAAAAACTCAATGGACAAAGTAACTTAAGGCTCAAAGTGACTTGTATGAACCACAAAACTCAGACTTGAACAACTTAAATACAATTGCAGCCCTGAATTAGATAACATATTCTATGCCAAACCACACAACTAAATAAGCAAATAAGCTCAGGGGTACAAACTTATGGGGGAAAACACTTACTAACCAAGTGAGATCACAAATTTACCACTAGATCTGATTCTAAAACCACTTTACTAACCAAATTGCTACTTAGAAACTAGAACAAAGGCTGATGCACAGGGGTTGCTTAGGTCCACATAGTCAACTTCATTAAGCTTTAAGCTACAGTTTATAAGCTAAAAGAAAGGAGCAGATATAAAGAATAGAAACTTACTTCTTTACCCCCGACTAAATGGAGGGCTTTTCAAGCAGCCTATCATTAGATAGGCTAAGCACTTCCTTGCTTATACTCAGCTTATCACTCCAAGCTTCCAATAAGCTGTTGCTTATTTAATTTATTTATTTATTTATTTTTAACAAAAACTGAGTTAACTAATAAAACAGTAAATAAGATTGTGAAATAGATGAAAGCTAGAATTAAGCCTTAAAACAAAATTTCATTAACTAAATAAACTGATTACAATATAAAAAGGATTACAAGGAAGAAAAATTACCACTGTAGCAAGAATCATAAAAAATTACACACCCAAAATTAACCTCGTATAACCAATTATTACCCAATCATGAGTTTTATAGAAACTCACGCACATGTCAGGGTATGTCAGAGGCTGACACATGGACCAATAACAGAAGACACGAAGGATTCACAAGTTACACACACACGATCCAAGAGCTATGATTAAAGGATTTGGGACCAAGGTGATCAAACGGTTATGAAGGAATCAGAAGAAACACAAATTACCCACGGATTGATGACATGGACATCTAGAGACTTCTTCTCGCCTCCCCTTCATCAGCTATAAATAGCACCCCTCTTCACTCACTTGGAATTAGTTAGTTTTAGGAGTAGGAGTAGGTGTAGGTTTCTATATAATTGTTTGGGTAAAATTAATTGGGGGGCGGGAATATATTTGGTGTGTTTTTATTATAAAAGTTGACCGGGTCTAAGGGGTTGTGGTGTGTTGGACCGGGTAATATAATTATTAGATGGACCAGATTTAAAGGGAAGTGGGCTTATTGTGTTGTTGGGCTCTGGTTTAGGCTTAGGATTATTAATAATAATAAGATCCATTTGGTTTGCTGTAATTTTAAGGCTAAAACTACCAAGGATTATTTATGTTTGCTGCCATTTTTCCAAAGATGATCCAAGGGTTTTTTTATATTCTTTGATTTATGAAGTACCAAAGTTGACTTTTTCTTCAATTCTTTCTTCAAGGGACCATTTTTGTAAATATCTGAAAGTACAGGGACTTTTCTTGTCGTTTTCTAAATCTTTGAGGACTTTTCTTGACATTTTGAGCTATCTTTGATTATTAAGCTTCCCCGGCTCCGGTTTTTGACCTTTTTCCATTCTCGTGCTTGTTTTTGTCCGTTTTGGCTTTGTTTTTGTCTATTTTTCACATATTCGTACCTATACATACACAAATACAAAAACACACATTTTCTTGGCATATTTGGTTAGTATTTGGTCTGATTTAAGGCCTAAAAATGATGTGTGAATAACCACACATCAAAATCAAGCATAGGAACATCATGTTCAGAAATCTCGTCCACCACTTCAAAAATATCTTCATTCGTATCTGATTCAAAAACTACATCCGGTGGTTTTGCGGGTGGACGAGAAAAAGGAGAATCAAAGAGAAATGATTTAGCATTGGAAAGTAAATCATCATTATGTATTTCTTCAAGAAGATTTCTTCGAAGGCCATTCTCGTCATTTTCAATACCTGGTTGTATCAAGTCATCCGCAGCAAGAAATGGATTGACATCCTCTAAAAGTGGGTCACGTGACGGATTATCGAAAATAAGCACAGAGTCGATCTTAAAGTCAAAACGCTCATAATCTGGAAGAGAGATATCAGTATGAATAGTGGGACTGCCACTACTCGTTTCTTCAAATCGAAAAATTTCAAGCTCAGGTAAGAAATCACTAACCATAACGGGGATAGGAGAAGAATTCGGAGGATCTTTCAATGTCTCTATCTTAGAAATGAGAAGATTGATATTCAATAATTTTTCACGAAGAGCTTCATCTTGGATTTCAGTGTCAACTTCTTCATCATTCTCTTCTTCTAAGCTGACGAGCTCAGAAGGTAATTCATCCACATAGTCGATGTCTCCACAAGATATAGAATCGTCATCGTCAGAATGGAGAACATCTCAACACGATCATTCGAATTATCAACTGGAGATAACTCACATTTTTCAGTCGTATCAAAAACATATTTCTCAAAATCGGGTAAAGAATCCTTGCGCTCGGGCTCCAAAGGATCTGACGGCTTATCTTCAATAAATTCACAATCACCGTTAGAAATTTCCCCGGACTCACTTGGGATTGGGACGAGGTTCTCAATACTAGACTTATTGAATTCGTCCGACTCCGTTGCTGGAATAGTGTTTAGATGCTCGTCCCCCATTTTTAGAGAGTCCTTGGGTTCTACGGGAGAAACAACGGAAGTTTTGTGAGGATTGAGAACGATTGTAATTTTCTTATCATCGCCGTCGGAATCATAGTAAACAAAAGATTTATAAGGATTAGACGCTCTTTCTTCAGCAACTAATACTTCCATGGATTTCTCATGAGGCTCGGGAGTATGAGTTTCATGATTAGCCACCCACTCTCGTAACGTTTCAATAACGGATTTCATTTCAGCAATAAATTCAATCGGAACTTGAAACTTGTCGGGAATTTGTGGGGGTTGGTTAAAACCATGAGAATCGTAACATGAATTCAGCTAATAAAAATTTCCAACGATCCCCCACAATTTTCAAAATTTGATGAATCATTATTGAAACATGGTTCTTGTTCATAAAAGTTTTGAGGGGGAAGATCAAAATCGTTTTGAGGATAATTATCAAAGCTCGTATCGTAAGCGTAAGAAATTTCAACACTCGGGAGGTAACATATACAATTCGCGTATCCACATTGATTACAAAAACATTTCTCACATGGTAATCCTTCGTCGGATGGATTTCCACAATTAAAGCACGTAAACGGAGATGGCGGTGGTGTTGGATAGTAATCGGAAACGTTTTAAAGGAATGATCTTTGAACATACGCGGGAGAATTACAAAACCAACAAACTCCATCATGAATATCACTACCAAATTGTTCGCACGTACACCAAACACATGAACCTTCAAAGAACGGTTCTCCACATTTAAAACAAGTCGGATCCATAAGAATTAAACATATAAGGGAGAAAGTGAAAGAATTATCAGTTTAGAGGGTTAAAGAAGAAGAATCAAATGATAAGAGGATAAGAAGATTATTTTTGGTTTTTTAATTATCGAAAAAGAAAATCAAAGTAGAAAAGGAAAATCTTTTTGTATTTTTTTATTTTAGGAAAACAAAATTCAAAAACTTAAAACCTTTTTTTTTTCAAACGTTACGTTAATCGTAACCGTTTCCTTCAAATCTACTAGCGACGGAACGGGAGAGAAGAGTGTTTCTCTCTTCAGCTTGCAATTTAATGTCAAAGCTTACCGTATTTTCCGCTTATTCGGTTGTAGAATTTAAAGTAATCCGATTAGCAACTAATTTCACGCGTTCTTATATTGGGAAGCTTCTTTGGTTTAAAACACCTCCCTTCCACGGGAGAGTCGAGGCTGTAACTTTCTTTTTGGTATTTTTGAAAACACTTTAGGAAAAGTGTTTTTGATTTTTTAATTTTTTTGGTTTTTATAGAAAATATATACAAGGAAGGTTTTCAAAACACAATTTCAAAAACGAAAATAAAAAATTCACTTCAACCTTCCCCGGCAGCGGCGCCATTTGATTTGTTCGTTTTAAGTATAGGTTTATTTTTCCAAAGAAATACTTAGGAAAGTATTTCCCCGGGTCGTGTCCCAGCGAAGATGTGAATGGAATTCCGAATTCCCAATTCCTGAAACGTGTTGTGAAAGTGAAAAAAAATGATTTTGATGAGATTACACTAATGAATATGAAAATAAAGCACAAATAATCACTTAAGAACATAATTCAAATAATCAAACCAAAAACGTAACATAGAATTAAAAACCGTAAGCTTAAACGCAAAATAAATGTTAACGCGCGAAATAAAACGTGAAATTAAATATATACTAATCCTACGGACTTGAAAATAATTTTCCTAAGTTAAAAATGATAAAAGAAAATTTTAAGAAAAAAGAAAAATATTTTTTTTGACTTTTTATTTAATTTTTATGAATTAAAAACTAATTTAACTAATTAAAAATTAAAAGAAAATGAAAATTAAGTGAAAAAAATGCAAAATAAATTTTGAAAATTTTAAATAACTAAAGAATAATTTTAAAACTGAAAACTATTTTTTTTTTTTTTTTTTTTTTTTGCTTTTTATGTAATTTCTAGGAACTAAAAACTATTAAAACTAATTAAAAATTACTTAAAATTCAAATAAAATTCAAATCTAATAAGAAAAATTCAAAATAAATTTCTATAAATCTAAAGTAATTGAAAATTAATTTCTAAAATATTTTTGGATTTTTTTAGGCTTTCTGATTTTTTTTGGAGTTTTTGGTAATTAAAAAGTATTAAAAATTGATTAAAAATAAAATTAAATAAGAAAAATAGCAATTGAACTCAGAAAAATATGAAAAATTCTGGGAAATTCTAAAATATTATTCTAATTCTTGGAAAATTTTAAAAACTAGAAAATAAGCTGTGAAAGTGCAAATGGGCTAATAAGCAGTTGGGAAAAAGCAAAACAATAAGCACTTGTAATCCAATGAACACCAAAATCTTATAGAAGGTTCTAACAACTTATATAGGCACAAATCAACTCCAAACAACAAGAAAATCATTCCAATGAACCAAATAAGCACTTGGGCAGAGGGTACCTTAAGACAGATTTAGAAATTTGAACCCCCTGCTTAGAGCTTAATAATAAGCAACCTAATTAGCTAATTAGTGAAATCTAAAGGTGGAATCCTAAACCCTATACTACTGGCTACTTAAAATTACCAAAAGCCCCAATTCTAACTTACAAATGCTCTGTGAATTTGTCTCTAGTTCAGATGTTCATGAAACAAGGTCTGCCTAGAAAAATGTAAAAAAAAAAAAAAAAAAAAAAAAAAAAAAAAAAAAAAAAAAAAAAAAACAGTTTGGAAGATCAATTTTTACCCAGCAATTGTGATTGCAAATGTTTGATTTTGGAATATGTTGGAGTTTGTACTACAAATCAATACCAAAAACAATATCAAACAGATTTGAAACCGTTAAGCTCCTAAAACTCACTCATTGTACAAACCTGTTTGAACTAGTCAAATGCCTATGCTGACTTTTTGTAAGAACTGAGATTTTCACTAATGTGGATTTTAAAGGCCTAGATCTATTACTTTATGTTGTTTAATGATGATGAAGTATTAAGAGCTCAATCATAAACATAAAATACACAGATTAGGTAAATTGAAACAATAGATTACTAGTTATGCAGGCAGAAATGGATCAAGGGTTCAATTTGACTATTTCTCTTAAACCTATTGATTTAATGTTATGAATGACCTAAACTAACCTAATGCAACTTATTTATGCAGACCTAACTCTAAAGAAATAGCAAGATTATATAGAAACCACCCGATCCAAACACACCTAAACAGCTAACTTATACTAAGTTTATGAGAATTAAGCTTCTAAAGATCAAACTATTTATCAAATTAGATTACTCAGTTAACTAAAAGACTAGTTGAATACTGAATTACCACTAGATCCTACCAGAACTAGGAAATGCAGGAAAATCAAATAAGAGACAGAAGCAATGCTAAGAGAGCTACAGCTAAAGAAAAAAAACTATACTAAAGCACTTATATAACTAAAATAAGCAGTAATCAACACCAATAAGCTAGAAGATACAGTTTATAAGCTAAAAGAAAGGAGCAGATATGAAGAATAGAAATTTACTTCTTTACCCCCGACTAAATGGAGGGCTTTCCAAGCACTTCCTTGCTTATACTCAGCTTATCACTCCAAGCTTCCAGTAAGTTGTTGCTTATTTATTTATTTATTTATTTTTATGAAAATTAAGTTAACAATGCAAAATTTCATTATGACTCAATACAAGCATTTGACTCTAACAAATATGAATATACATGTTCATTTAATATTGTGGAGAATCATGATCGGTTTGTTTCTTGAAAACATATTTGGGGTTTCCCCTTACACTTATCTTTTGCAAAAATACCTTTAGGTGGAGTTGAGACTAGGCCAAAACAACAAAGTAAAGTATTTCCACTGTTTAGTTTAGAAACATGATCTACCAACAATAAAAATAAAGCATGCATGCGGAAGCAAAAATCAAACAAACAAAATAAAATCACACAAAATATGGGTTGCCTCCCAAGAAGCGCTTTTCTTTATTTACGAGTCTTGTAGCTAGACTCAAGGTCATAGGTTAACGTGTATCGCTTATGCTCACATAACCAAGTGTGAGCCATCTAATAGTCGCCTCATCTTTCTTATATTCATCTCCTAACTCTAAGCATCCGCGATAGTATCTTTTATTCTTTTCATGAGTGTACTTAAGTCCTTTTCTCTTATCATTCTCACTTAACATTCCATGGGCGGATACCTACTACACTTTTCCATGGAAAAATCTTTGAACCTAGGATGTGTGCGGGGCATTTGATAGACAAAATCTTCATCCCCATCCGAGAATGTAATTAGCCCTTCTATGAGTTTTTCATCGAGGTTGGTCAACCATTTGAAAGGTTTTCCAAACACAACTTGGGTCAACTTATTATCAATAAACTCTCCTAGATTCTCCATACCCATGAACTCAACAAGATAAACCAATCTTCCTACAAACACATGCAATGGTATTGCCTTAGCAATAATGTTTTCTCCTTTGTATTCTAACTCATCTACCATGATTTTATTGTATTCATTACGTGAGATTATGTTCATTGGAAGAGATGAGTTGAGATAGGCGTTAAAGCTCTTAAATCCGATCTTACAAGGGAATTGCATGTTAAATGAACTATCACACTCAATCCTAGTCCTAGGGTCAACATACCTAAGAGGGTTTATTTCTTCTTCCATCCTATTCTCATTAATCACATCACCATCATCAAGATCCTCATCGGAGTCTGAATAGTAGAAAGGACTAGCCCTACGGTCATCATCATGATCAGACTCTTCTAGCTCAGAATTATTGTCAAAGTGGGGGTTTGGTGAGAGGTTAAGTGGGTTCTCATTTTCTGCTAAAGGAAGTGGGGCGGGCATTTGGAAGATCCTACGACGAAAAACACGAATAACAGGAATCAACCGATCAATGTTATTGTGATCCATCGAAATATTTTACGAACAAAGGCACAAAGAAATAAGATAGACTAAAAAGGACCTAAAAATAAAAATAAAATCTTACTAGAAAAGAATCTAGCAAGTAGATCTAATAAAAAGAAATTCTAACCTAGACAATAACTATTCCCCGGCAGCAGCGCCAAAAACTTGATACGTGGGAATCGCACCTGGCTTTACCTCTCAAGGGATCTTGAGAAGCTTACAACCCCCACCAGGCAGTGTACCTGATCGTTGTAGTATAGTATAGTGACAAGTACCGGGGGATTGATCGTTCAGCTTAGGAATAGTGTTGCTAGGATTAGAAAACCTAAATACTAGTTCTAAAGGTGAGGGATGATTATTTTTGTATTTTATATTTTTTAGAAAGCAAGTAAAAATCTCGGGTTTGAAGGATTTGGGCGGAATTAGTTGCTAATCAACTAACCCAATACTAAAGATGCAATCAAAATAAAATACTAGAAATGTAAATAAACTAAATTATACTAAAGTTGTGAGCAGTAAATGGAGAAAATGTGTTTACTTAGATTTCACTACTCCCTAGACATCTTTTACACGTTAATTACTTGTTATAATTGCATGGATGACGGATCGTATTCCTTTATACCATTCATGGGGTGGCACACTTAAATCCCCAATTCTATGAGCTCTTATATCCTCCTATACCATGCCCAGCACAACTATAGGGATTATTGATAGGGTCATTGTGGGGCCCACCAAAAATAATTTGTAAAGGGGAGGGAAAGATACGGATACAAATCAAAACACCTAAGTATAATGACAAGTATAGATCTCCCGGATGTCGTTCTAAAGGAATGGTGAATTTGAGACGCGCGTTTAAGTTCTCGTCGAACGCTTAGATAACTTAATTTTGGGTTTTTATAATAATTATACTAAAACGCGAAATTATAAGGAAACTAAGGCAAGCAATGACTAAAGGATAAACTAAGGGAATAATAACAACTAAAAGGAATTATAGACTAAAGAAAAACTAAAGGGAATCTTAAGACAAATAATAACTTAAGAAAAACTATGGAAAAACTACGAGATAAACTAAAATGGTAACGGCAAATAAAAATGAAAAGAAATATACTTGTTTGGATATGGTTGACTTTTAGTGGTAACTAAGTGGTGATTGATAATTTAAGATAAGACCCTTGAATTAAATTAAATGCTAAATCAAGTTTATCGGTCACCAGTTCTGTTTTTCAATATTGTTAAAATAAATTTTATAACTATTTAAAACAATGTTTTTAGGCCGAATTATCGTTTGAATCAAAAGTATTAATTTAACTCATAATAATCCTCTCCAAATCACTAATTAATCACCACCTCAAATCAACCCATCACCAAACAAGTATGTCAATAAATCTACTCTAGCATCCTAATATCGCTAAAAGGAATAATAATAATAAAACTAAACATGACAATCCTAATTAAACGAAATACGACAATAAACATAATAAAAAGAGAATAAGAATAAGGATGAGAAAGCACCGGATATGGCTTAAGCATGACGACGACGATGAGAACACTAAACCCCATCCAAAGCTATTAAATTATACCCAAAATACTTCTAAATCACCTTAATTACCCTTTAATCTTCGTCAAATCTTCAAAAGGTTGAAACTTTAAGTGAATTTGAGGTGGGAAAATAAAAAGGTTGCAACTTATAAGTAAAAAAAAAAACTTAAAGATTTATAAAACTTGATTTTTAAAACTATTTTAATACTAAAAAAATTATAAAAAGATTGAAACTTTAATAAAAAGACATTGTAAAAATGAGTTTTAGAGCAAAAAGATTCAAACTTTATAAATTAACATGACTAAAAATGATGATTTTTATAAAAAAAGATTTAAACTTTATAAGATTTTAACCATAAAAATGTGAAAGGCAACAACTTTTTATAAAATAAACAAAGATTAAACAATTTAGAAGCTAATGACAAAAGTAATTAGATTAAAACATTAATTAAATATAAGTCTTAAAACTTAAAGCACACTTAAAAGTGTGTTAATACAAAAATAAATTGTTAAACTACATCATTGATTAATAGTAAATGACATTTAAAATGAAAGTAAATGTAAAAACAAAAGTTGCGTATGAAAGATGATTTCCCCATTTGCAAAGTTGGGTCTTCCCTTTTATAACCTTCAAACTCCAAGAGCCGTTGCATTAATGACCGTTTGTGGCATTGATATTTTGAATTAATGTGAGTGTTGGCCACGTGGGCTTCTAGAAGGGAGAGGTTGCTGTGGAATAAATAGCAAAAATAGGACAACGACGGGACTCGAACATGAGATGTCTTGTTCACAAATAGAAAGCATTTCCACTTCACCAAGTTGTCTTTGTTGATTCTCAGCCCACAGTTAATCTTTTATACTTTGCTTGAGCCTGGGCCAAATTTTACAAATCGCATCCTAATTTAGGCTTCTTTGGAGCTTCGTTACGGCTTCAATAATCTTGGGCTAGCAAGTGTCGTATTTTTTTTCCACTAATCTTGGCTTCAAGTCTTGCAATAATCATTTTTTTTCATTCTTCTCGTTAATCTTCTAAAAATCTTCAATAAACACCACTTTGTTTCACTTTTGCTCCAATAATTCTCCAATGATACCTTGATAAAAAAAAATAACAATAGACGTAATATTTGCAATAAAAAGCGCACTATTGTTAAATATATTCGCATAAATTGGGGCATTTTTTGGTAATAAAACATGTATAATCGTGATTTCATCAATTATAAACAGTGGCTCATGCATTAAATACAACCAATAAAGACCTAGTTCGCGTCGTTCATGTTTCTTAAGACGTTCAAGCGTGTTACCAATTGGAGATCTGCCAGTTTTCTTAAGCCTAACATATAAATCATTCATCCAAGACAAGTATAAACAAGTAATCAACACATAATTAACATCTAGGTTTCATTAGATCCAAGCAAACACAAGATTGATCTAGCCTGGCATGATGGAATTAAGACAAGAACAAGATATAAACGTCTACGTCTACAAAAGTAATAACGATATAAGCAAGATAATAAGTAAGATATGGAAAGATCTAACCGCGAGACAAAGGATTTATAGTGGTTCGGCTACAAGGACACCTTCCTTGCCCTACTCCACTCCTCGAGTCACCTACTCGAGAGTTTTCTTCACTATGTCAACAGGCTCCCTTATGGCGGAGAAAACCTTACACACCAATTTACACACCACAACTTCTTCACACCTAAGTCACAACTTCTTCAAATCAATCTACTTCACAACTAACTACTCCACACCTATCTTCTTCACACCAATATAATTCCTAACTTTTCTTCTTTACACCAAGCTACTAACTAATCACACAATCTATATATCTAGCACAACTATCTACAATCAAATATACGCAACAATCTTCACAAAGAATGATGTAAATAATCTTGATGATGTACCAACAACTTGTATGTGGAGGTCACAACAAGTTGTAATACTTCTTGTCTTGGGGGATAGAAGTATTCTTCTCTTGAACTTGAGAGGATGATGTTTGAATCACTTTGAAACAAAGAATTATGTACTTATGATCAAAGGATTAAGAGAAAGGAAATGTGGATCTAGAACAGAAAGTTTTGGAGTGCAAAAGGTGAGAAAATTATGTGGGATGAACCAGTATTTATACGGAGAAAAATATTGTTTGGGAGCGTGGCCGGTCCCCTTAATAATTAAGGGGACCGCCTAGTATAATTAAGGGGGCCGCCTAAGAAAGAAATATTTTTTCTTCAGATTTTTTGTCTTTTTGTGGGGGAGGTTTTTCCTGAAGAATGTAGCCGTTTTTTGGGTTGAAATTTGAATTCAAAATATTTATTTTGAATAAAACATTTCTTATAAATACAAAAATGTTTTTTATAAGTTTAAAAATGTTTGTCCCACTTTAATAAAATGTAAGGTTTGTAAAAATAAAAATTCCTTTGATCATAAAATGCATTAGACACTTTGTTTATTCATACCTTAAGTGATATCGATGCTAAAGCAAATATTTACGACTAAATACTTGTTTACGTCATAATTTGTAGTTCAATGAGTTTACGTTTTGTGATTATCAAAACATAGAGATATCGATATATGTTAATAATGTTTTTAGGCATTATTTATATCAACAATCTCCCCTTTTTGATGATTTCAAAACCTAAACTCATCAAGTCTAAAAATTAATTTTTAGACATGTATTTAGTGAGTTTATATTCACTTCTCCCCCTTTTTGTAGAATCAAAAAGGTTATGCCGACTAGCTTCATAAATGAAGTTAGACGAGATGAAAGCTCCCCCTTGATGTGTGCTCCCCCTCGTTCGATGGCACCAAGGGATCGAGATATGGAATGCTCGTAAGAAAATATTAGAAGAACAAGCATATATAGAAGAATATGAAATATACAAATAACAAGCGTAGCAAACGAATATTAAGGATACATAACAATTAATTCAAAGAGATTATGTTAAAGATCCTAATTTGCCAAAGAGAGCCATCGGACTTGCTTGTAACAAAAGGTTGGTTGATTCGTATCTGGAAGTGAAAATCATAAGCATATAGTATGCTTAGATGGTTGATGATGGAGTGTTTAGAATGAAGATGGTTTAGTTAGGGTGAGGTTGTTGGATTAATGGAGGTATATGTTTAGGTCATGAATGTTGGAGAGTTTGGTTGTGGAGAGTTTGTAGCGGAAGAGGTTGATTAAGGTTTTGGATGTTGTTCAAGTGAGGTATTGGATGTTCTCTAGTGAGAAGATATTCAATCCAAGTGAAGTGTTCATTGAATTCAATGGTTTTTGGGAGAAAGATGCAACAAGGTTAATTGTTGACATGCTTCTCAAGTTGATTTACGTTGTGTGGTGATGAGGGTGATCTAGATGAAGGTGGATCCAAATTGCGTTGAGCAAGATGTAAGGCTAAAAGAGTACTAAGCTCATGGGATTCTTTTAGCACCTCAACGAACATTAAGTGTTCGGAGGAAGGTGATGGTGGTGGAGCATGATAGTTGTCTTGGGTGAGGGTTTGAACATGCAACATAGGAATGGCATGTGAAGTTGTAGGTGTGGTGGTGATACTCTTGGTGGTGGAGACATGTTTGAGCTTGGGTAATCAAGAAAGCATGATATGGGTAGAAGAGATGCTTCATGAGTGGATGGTGTTTTTGTTGAATGAGCAACATGTAAAGTGTTGGTAATGAGGTTGGGATTATTGTTTTGGGATTGTGCATGCCCATCATAAAAAGGAGCATTAGTGGAAGCACGAATGGATGATTTGTTGTTAAATGGATCATTTATGTGAGAGTGAGGTTTAGGTGTTGGTTGATTATAAACAACATCGCTTGAGTTGTGAAAAGATTATGAGGTTTGAGTGTAATGTAGAAGGATATGGGTGAGTAAAGGTTTTTGATATGTAATGATGGTGAGAAGGAGAGTGATGTGTTAGGTATGTAATGTTGAAGACATAGGAGGAATTTGGTGTTGGATGTTTGACAACATCATTTGGTTTGACGGGCTTTTAATGGAAGTTAGGCTTTCTTCTCCAAATGGGTTATTTGGTGGTTTTGGTTTAATGGGAGAGGTCATGAAGAGATGAGTATAGATTGAGAGGAATGAGAGTGTTTATAATGTAGGATTTGTGGGATTAAGGATGTATAAATTTTGATAGAAGGTTTAGGATAAAATAGGTTTATGAATTTTGGGAAGTGTAGGATGAAATGGGCTAAAAAGTAGAAAAAGGAAACAACATCTTCGACCACCAGATGGCCGGTCCCCTTAATTGGAGGCCGGTCCCCTTAATAATTAAGGGGACCGCCTTATGATTTAAGGGGGCCGCCCATCTGGTGATTCCCAGATTGCCAGAAAAGGGTTTTTGGTAGTGAATTGCAGAAAGGTTGTGTTTTTTATTTCAAACAAGTCCAACTCTTTGAGGCAATTAAGCATATACTAATTATGCAGGCAATTATGTAGCCAAAGCATGTTAATCAAAGAGATTAAGTAAACAAGCAATTTCATCTAGCATGCAAACATACTCATCAAGCAAGTAAAATATAAGTGCCAGGAAACAATAAGCAACATCAAGTATTTCATAACTACATAACTAGGAGGATTAATCCTAATGTGTATCAATGTGTAATAAATGGGTAGTTATGATAGCATGGATTTCTAGACTTGTTACAAACAAAGTCTTAATGAACAAACCATGGTCCTCTAGATTTGATTTAGTTCACTTATAAGTGTCATTTATATAAATATAGATGACAAATATGAGATCACCATGCATGATTTTAAAAGAGATATTTTTAGCATTATTCAACAATGTTTGAAAGTAAGTTTTCACTTAGATGTGAGAGTTATTTGAATAAAATAGATTGGGTTTTTACTTCAAAATGTGTGAATGAATGGTAAAGAATATTTTCCCAATCTTTAGTTTTGATCAAAACAAAATTGTAGATATTGATAGTGAAAACATGTTATTTAAAAGTGGGATAGTTATTTGAAAAACTATTTTCCAAAATGTGAGGTTTTAGCATATTTTTAGAGATATTAGATTTTTGACAACAAATATCGTAAATAAAAAAGAATGTTTATTAAAGATCTCATGCTCAAGAGGATTGGTTAAGCCTATTATTATCTCATGCTATAGTTTCTACATATCCTATGATCCTAAGGAAATAAAGACGATAATTTATATATTAGATGCGAGAGTGTTAAATGGGGTATAACCTAACATCTATAGTTCCATTGTTTTCACACGCTTATCTAACTTAATGCCATAGTCTACGAGAGCTTGTTTCATCCATAGTTTTCTTACGTGAGGGATCTAATCCTACTTCTATATTAACAATTGATCCACTTAACTCATTTCACTTCATCACCAGGAGTTTGCTAATAGTGGATATAGAAGATTTCCATTTTCTATTTCGTTCGGCAATGAACAATTTTATCTTATTCCTAGGAGAGTCAACCAATGATGTTTCTAGGTTATAAGAATATAAGCTATTATGTACACATATATGTATTGCTAAGCATTAATCTAACTAATCATATATCTAAGCATGCAAATTATAGCGATGAACTTAAAAGAAATGCGTACCTTTTAGTCTTCAATGGAATATCTTCAAGCACTTCAAGTGACCATGTTGACTTATAGAAGTCATTTGTAGATGATATTCTAACTTCTTCCAAGATTGACAGCTTAGCCACTTGGTTCCCATTGACTCATTGGTCCAAAGTTGTTTGGTCCAAACATATTCAACATTTGGCTAGGATGCATGTATGGTGGTAGTATTCCCCAAGGATTGTAACTTGGTTGATAATTCCACATTTGATGACTAGTATTATTGTAGTTTTGTCTATTTTGTTTTCTTCTAGGTTTAGGTGTTTTAGATCGAGTATGAAGATTATTTAGTTTTCTCGGTGGTGGAGTTTTAGATCTTAATTTAAATTTAGAGGATCCTACTTCTGTCTTTAAGGATGGTTTATAAAAAGTTTTTACTTTTTCATCATTCGCAATGGGTATTTTTCTATCTTTTGTAAGCATATACTTAGGTATTGATTCTAATGATTTTTGTTTACTAGATTCACATTCAAACTTTATACTTTTATTTTCACTAGTTGAAACATTAGTTGAGGTTTATCCTAGACCGGTTTTATCTCCCGAAGTTTCTTGAACACTTATTATTTTCTTAAGTGGGTTACAACTATTTTTAAACTTGTCAAGTTTGAAAATTTCATCTTTAAGTTTTTCGTTTTCATTATTAACCTCTATGCATGTTTTACATTCTATAAAAACTCCTTTTCCTTTTTCCAAATGTTGTAGTCTAATTTTTAATTCGAGTACTTCATTTTCTAATAGATTATTAATATGTTTTAGTGACTTATTTTTAGCTATAACCTTTTGACCTAATTTTCATAACCTATTATATTCACTGTCTAGGTCTTTTTCGTCTAATGATAAATCTTCGTCACTAAAGTATTTGGTTTCGGAACGTACCTCGCTTGATGTCTTAGCCATAAGACATTTCTCCTCATTTGTGATTTCTTTCTCGTCGTCATTGCTATTACTCCAAGCTCCTCCAACAAACGCCTTTTGATTTTGATTTCTTGACATCATTGGACATTTTCCGATGAGATGATTTGGATCACCACATTTGAAGCACTTCCTATCACTTTTGCCATTTTTGTCATCTTTATTTCTTTGGTTTGCTTTCCTTTCATCATGCGGTTGTCTAACGAATCTTCCTCACCTTTTGAAGAATTTCTTGAAGTCTCTTACGGCCATCGCATATTCTTCGTCATCACTTTCGGAGGTTGAGCTATCCGCTTTACTAGATTCCTTCCTAGCTTTCAACGCAATTGACTTGCTTTGCTCTCTTTTTCCATTGACAATCTCGGAGTCTTTCTTTATTATTGCTTCGTAGACTTTCAGGTTGCTGATCAACTCATCAAGTTGAAGAGTTGACAAGTTCTTCGATTCTTCAATCGCCGTAACTTTAGCTCGCCATTTTGGATGAAGAGCCCTAAGAAATTTCCTAACAAAATTCTTACTAGAAAAATTCTCATCAAGTGCTTTTAAACTTGTGATGATAGTGTTAAACCTAGCAAAAGCATTATGGATTGATTCCTCCTCCGGAATCATAAATTGTTCATATTGTTGAACAAGAAGATCTATTTTGTTATCTTTAATTTGACTATTACCTTGGTGAGTGATTAGTAAAGAATCCCAAATTTCTTTTGCGGTTTCACACATAAAAATTCTTTCATATTCTTTGCGTGGTAACGCATTATAAATAACCATTTTAGCCTCATTATTTTTTGATAGTTTCTTTTTCAAATCATCATTTTGTTTTTCAAAAGATACAATTTCATCCTTTTTAGTTTCAAAATTATATTGAATAGGAGGAAAATCAACAAAGGTAATAACATGCCAAAGATCAAGATCTTTTGATTTCACATAAGTTTCGAATCTATTTTTTCAATAAAGAAAACCATCATTTTCAAATAATTGTGGTCTTTGCATAGATTGCCCTTCTAAATATTTTTCAGACTCCATAGATCGTTACAAGTTTTAAAATACAATATATTTTAAAAATCTTGCTAGACGTGGCTCCTGATACCAATTGTGGAAAACTAGAAGGGGGGTTGAATAGTTTTACATCTTTTTAATTTTATTATGAAAAATTAGTTTAGTTTTAAAACCTTGTTTGATTTTAAAACTTTGATTCAATCATATGTGAACTCAAATCTTGAACAATATGAACAACTATATCTAAGTATGAACAATAATAATATAAGCTAAGTATGTGAAATCAACATATGCACAATTATAAACAATTATAGCAATATACGAGAGATAAGTAATTAATCGTTTATTTTATAATCCTTAGTTATATTTTGTATGAAAACTTTACTTGATCGAAATGATCAATTATATGTATGTTACCTTTTTAGTTTGATTGTAAAAACTTTGTTTTGTGAATGAAACTTTCGTTTGTTCTTTAAGTAAAATCAATACTAGCACTATATGAGCAAATATATATATATACGTCTACGTCTACAAAAGTAATAACGATATAAGCAAGATAATAAGTAAGATATGGAAAGATCTAACCGCGAGACAAAGGATTTATAGTGGTTCGGCTACAAGGACACCTTCCTTGCCCTACTCCACTCCTCGAGTCACCTACTCGAGAGTTTCCTTCACTATGTCAACAAGCTCCCTTATGGCGGAGAAAACCTTACACACCAATTTACACACCAATTTACACACCAATTTTCACACCACAACTTCTTCACACCTAAGTTACAACTTCTACACAACTTTTTCAAATCAATCTACTTCACAACTAACTACTTCACACCTATCTTCTTCACACCAATATAATTCCTAACTTTTCTTCTTCACACCAAGCTACTAACTAATCACACAATCTATATATCCAGCACAACTATCTACAATCAAATATACACAACAATCTTCACAAAGAATGATGTAAATAATCTTGATGATGTACCAACAACTTGTATGTGGAGGTCACAACAAGTTTTAATACTTCTTGTCTTGGGGGATAGAAGTATTCTTCTCTTGCACTTGAGAGGATGATGTTTGAATCACTTTGAAACAAAGAATTATGTACTTATGATCAAAGGATTAAGAGAAAGGAAATGTGGATCTAGAACAGAAAGTTTTGGAGTGCAAAAGGTGAGAAAATTCTGTGGGATGAACCAGTATTTATAGGGAGAAAAATATTGTTTGGGAGCGTGGCCGGTCCCCTTAATTGGGTGCCGGTCCCTTTAATAATTCAGGGGACCGCCTAGTATAATTAAAGGGGCCGCCTAAGAAAAAAAAATTCTTCAGATTTTTTGTCTTTTTGTGGGGGAGGTTTTTCCTGAAGAATGTAGCCGTTTTTTGGGTTGAAATTTGAATTCAAAATATTTATTTTGAATAAAACATTTCTTATAAATACAAAAATGTTTTTTATAAGTTTAAAAATGTTTGTCCCACTTTAATAAAATGTAAGGTTTGTAAAAATAAAAATTCCTTTGATCATAAAATGCATTAGACACTTTGTTTATTCATACCTTAAGTGATATGGATGCTAAAGCAAATATTTACGACTAAATACTTGTTTACGTCATAATTTGTAGTTCAATGAGTTTACGTTTTGTGATTATCAAAACATAGAGATATCGATATATGTTAATAATGTTTTTAGGCATTATTTATATCAACAGGGTGCATAAGCATAAAGCTTAGTTGTTTGATGGAGAAGGATATGGAGTGGGGTATGGAGCGGAAGAGGTGGATCTCATGATGTTGTATCGTGTCAAGGGTGGTATTGGATGAGGATGTGTGAGAAGATATTCGATCCAGGAAAGAAAATATCTTCACTCAAGTAGAGGATTTGTTTTTGTAGGAAGATGCAACAAGGGCAAAAGTGGGTGTGGTTTGAAACTTGATCCAGGTTGATAGCGTGAGGTAGGCAATTTGCATAGGGTGATGATGGAGGTTGCCCTTTGTTGCGTTGTGCAAGACGCATAGCAAAGAGATCACCTAGATCATGGATTTGGTTTATTTTTTTCACGGAGCTTTTGCTTTTCCGTGGCAATGTGGAGAGAATCATTTTGTTGATATGGATGAATTGGGGTTGTGTAGTTGGATTTGAAATTGTTGAAAGTGTAGTTTGATGGTTGATCAAACTTGTAAGGATCATTATAAGTGGTTGGAGGTTGAGATGTGTAGTTTGGCATGAACGTGGATGTTTGGCCAATGTTGTATGGTTTGTAAAGAGGATCAAAGGAATGTCCTTGTGGGTTTGGTGTAAAGTTTGGAAAGTAAGTAGTCGGAGGTGTTGAGTGATTTCCAACTTCATTGGTTATGATGGATTTGTTTCGAGGGATTTTTCTTCGCCAAACGGGTTTTTCCGTCATCCTTGCTAGCCTTGAGGCTTTTGGTTTTGGTTTGTTTGGGGAGGTCATGATGAGATGAATGAAGAGTTTGAAGATTGGGGTATTTATAGTGTGAGATTTGTGTGTTTATGGATGGACAAGCTTTGTTTGGTAGATTAGGAAAAAATATGTTTGTGAAGTTTGGGAAGTGTAGGATGAAATGGGCTAAAAAACAAAAAGATTCTGTAAACCCGACCATCAGATGGCAATCTGGTGATATCCAGTTGCCATAATTGGGTTTTTGGCAGAAAATTTGCAAAAAGGTTGTGTCTTTCGGTTTGGATTCAAGCAAGTTCTACACTTTGAGGCAATATAGCATCTAATCTAATCATAATATAGCATACATGCAAAATTACTTAAATAATAGAACAATCAAGTAATCAATAATTACCAAGAGTAAACAAGAAAAGGCAAGAACAATCAATTCTTCCTAGTGAAACCATCTTAGATCAAAGGCAAAGGCAACTAATGAGTAAGTAACTATTGATGGACCAAAAAGACAATATTGTATGTGATTTTGTCCTAGTGAGTGCCTATATGCAACAAATGTGGAGTTGTGATTGTTTCGACTTCTAAATGCAAATGAGAAAATTTCCTAAGAAACAATCCAAAATCTCCTTGATTCAATTTTTGCTTAATCCATGAATGTCAATGGTATATATTAGATTATATATTTTGACGATTCATGTGAGATTTTATGCATGATTTAAGAAAGAGTTTTTAGTATTTGTCAACAATGCAAGAAAGATGGTTTTCATGTGTTTCCTAGATGTGAGAGTAGTTTTAAAGAAAATTCAATTAGGTTTTATAACAAAGTTTATGCAATAAAATGAAGATTCCCAATCTTTAATTTTGTGCGAAATAGATTCCTAGACTCAGATATGAAGAATTAAATATATATATATATATATATATATATATATATATATATATATATATATATATATATATATATATATATAAATTTTATGCAATAAAAAAAAATTTAGTCAATTTGTTCCATCATTCCTAATCCTAAACGCAAGTGGTTAAATAGTTCACTCTTAAGGGGTTTAGTGAATATATCCGCAATGTTATCTTCCGAAGCAACCTTTTCTATAGATATGTTTCCTTTTTGTACATTATCCCTAAGGAAGTGGTGGCGTATTTCTATATGTTTAGTCCTGGAGTGTTGAACCGGATTTTTACTTAAATCTATCGCACCTTTGTTATCGCACATAATAGGAACATTTTCTAACCTAATGCCATAGTCTATTAGAGCTTGTTTCATCCATAGTGCTTGTTGACATGCCTTTTCAGCGCTTACGTATTCAGCTTCGATGGTAGAAATAGCAAGAGTGGTTTGCTTCTTCGAAAACCAAGATGTTAGACAACATCCCATAAACGTGCAAATATCGCTAGTGCTCTTTCTATCTACGTAGTCTCCTGCATGATCCGAATCCGCATAGACGATGGTTTCTATGCCGGATCCCTTAGGATACCATAATCCTAAGTGTATAGTGCCTTTAATGTATCAGAAGATATGCTTAACCGCTTCTAGGTGAGAGGTTTTGGGATCCTCTTGAAAGCGGGCACAAAGGCAAACACTAAACATGATATCGGGTCTACTTGCCGTTAAGTATAGTAAACTACCTATCATTCCTCTATACTTAGTATTATCCACGGACTCACCGTCATCATCTTTTGTGAGCTTCACTTCCGTAGACATGGGAGTTTTCATGGGTTTTGAGTCTTCTAGGCCAAATTTCTTAAGCATTTCCTTAATGTACTTAGATTAGTTAAAGAATATTCCATCTTCTAATTGTTTTCTTTGTAATCTTAGGAAAAAGTTTAGTTCACCCATCATACTCATCTCGAACTCATCATGCATGATTTTGGCAAATTAATCACACATTTCTTGACAAGTCGATCCAAATATAATGTCGTCAACATATATTTGAACAATGATGAGATTTGGGTCTTTCTTTTCAGTGAAAAGAGTGTTATCTACCATTCCCATGGTGATGCGTAGGGATTGCACCAGGCTTTACCTCTCAAGGGATCTCGAGAAGCTTACAACCCCTACCAGGAAATGTACCTGATCGTTGTAGTATAGTATAGTGACAAGTACCGGGGGATTGATCGTTCAGCTAGGAATAGTGTCACTAGGATTAGAAAACCTAAATACTAGATCTAGAGATGAGGGATGATTGTTTTTGTATTTTTTTTATATTTTTAAGAAGGCAAATTAAAATCTCGGGTTTGAAGGATTTGGGCGGAATTAGTTGCTAGTCAACTAACCCACTACTAAAGATGCAATCAAAATAAAATACTAGAAATGAAAATAAACTATGTAACAATTCGCAATTTCAGGTTAACTTTTATTCCCGAAAATTTCACTATTCACTTTTACTATTCACTTTTCACTATTCATCTCAGAAATTTTTATTTCATATTCTCGTAAGTTAAACTATTTTAACGATAATCCGAGAGTTTGACGCTCGTCGGATCATTTCTGCAAAAATCACAAAGTCGTGTCCGAGATTTACTTTTAGGTTTAAACGTCATTCCAGCATCCCGATATGTCCATAAAACATTATAAACAATAGAAATATGATTTTCTCTCATTTTAGGACAATTCCAAAACTTTTGGAATTTTACGTTTTTCAGTTCAGCGTTTTACGCGAATTACGCGTTTTAGACCCGTGTTTCCAGTTTTTAGCAGGGTTTTAGCACCCGATAGAACCTACCACTCATTTTATATTTTATTATAGAGTATATTGATAAGTTTTAGCATATTTATAAGTTTCATATTTTTAGGATACCCGGTTTTACGTTTCGTGACTTAACAACTTACGGTTAGCAATTTACGGAGTCAAAACTAGCTACATACTTAGGATATTATCATCCAAAGACCATGACTACTTATCTAGTCACCCTTATCCCTTATGAACAGCCACTAGGGGGGATTCACACTTGTGGCATCATCTCATGACTTTAGCCATTAGATCATACTTATTTACAACTTTGTCACCAAGTTTAGGCACTTTCCTAACACTTTCCTAACCTTCTCATCCTAGCCTATATAAATAACTCATTCATGACTTAGAAAACTCATTCTTCTTCCTTTCTCATCAATAAAAACGCCACACCCTTTAATCCTAGCACCATGATCCTTTGATCTTCAATATACAAGTTACACTACAAAGTTCAATGTCTTAGTATTCTCTACCTAGTTCTTAAGTTTGTTTGGTGATTCCATGGTTGAATTAGGAGCTACAAAAGGTTACTAGGGCTGAAGTTAAATGGTTTTCACAAGGGTTATATCAAGGCTAGCAAGGGTTACAAGATTTATGGTGAAGGGTTTACAAGCTTAGGTTTAGTGTCCCAGTTCTATACTTGACTTCCTTTCTTTAGAAAGCCAAAAGTTGTAAGCAAACCCTTATACACTTTCTTGCTCAATATCGTTTTCATGCTTACTATGGTTCTTTCATGCTATATATGTTCTTGTTATTCTGTTCATGATGTTTAAAAATGGATAAAACAAGTATTGGTATACATATGTTAACTTATGACAAGTAAACAAGCAAACTAGTGGTTTTTATGGAGAACCACGACCAAAATAGTATAACTATGATATTTGACACTTACTTACTGTTAAATAGGACTTAACAAGGAAAACATAGCAATTTGAATCACCTAAAAACGAGTACACGAGTCAAAAGTTATGACCATTTGAAGCTAGCGAAACCAAAACGCCGAAACTGCCTATACCCTACTGTTTTGCATTCTGCCAATTTGAAAGTCACCCTTCTGGTCCGATTCATCAAAAAGTTAAAACACGAAAGTTGTCTGGAACGACGTTTTCGTTCAGGTTTAAAGAAGCTTGAGCCCTGAAAACGCTTTCTGAGTGATAATTTTCTTCAAATTCTTAACAGCCCATTTTTAGACCAAAGTAACTATATAATGGTTATAATTAGATGAGACCAAGAGGTCTAATGACCTAAAGCCAAGACCACAACTATGGCTAAAGCCAAGGTTGAGTCTCAAGACTATGGTAACAATGACCAAGATCACGGCAAAGCCACGGCTAAAGACCATGTAACTTTTAGAATCAAAAACTTATATATATGTTATCAAATACTACAATAGTAGGGAGCCTCATGTGAGGAGTTCATTGAGTAAGCCGTCGAGATGAGTTGTGGATTTACGAATTAAAGTGTCCTGGCTCCTCGAACGTTTACTCCATGACTTCTGAATTATGTCGGCCCGAACGGTAGTAAGAGATATACAACCTATACATGTTTCATAAACCATTTATATTCAAAGACTTACACTATATACTAAGTACTACATCATGAACATTATGCAAGACATATATAGGCAATTCTTCGTATTCTTAGACGTTACTCCAAACCTAAGTCGCAACGTTCTATTATAGGCTGCTCTTAGAGACTTTTGCAATTCGACTACCACTTTCATTTCTCATTACATAAGCTTAAGGTGAGTCATAGCCCCTACTTTTTCATACTTGTTTTAACTCTTTGGGGGAGATACATGCACAACTACTTGCTTACTTGTACAAATACTCAAAACATTTATACTTGATTGTTTTATACTTGATTGTCTTATACTTGATTGCATTATACTTGATTTCATACATACATGACTGTCTTTTATCTTTGGGAAGTGGCTCCCAGTAAACTTATATCTTTGGGAAGTGGCTCCCAGTAAACTTTTATCTTTGGGAAGTGGCTCCCAGTTTTCTTTGGGAAGTGCCTCCCAGTTTTCTTTGGGAAGTGGCTCCCAGTTTTCTTTGGGAATTGGCTCCCAAGTGAGGTCTTCGGAGATGAAGTAGAGACTCGCTACTAATTGCTTAATTGTTTTGATGAACTTATACATGTGTTTATTATACTATATGTTAGCAGTGGGTTGTGAACACACAGGTTGAAAGTCTCTTATGGCGGGACTTGCAACTGAGTGGATTCACAATGCCTTTGCTATGTGAACATTCTTTATAGGCTTTTCAACTGTTTTAAGACAAACTCTATGAACTCACCAACCATTGTGTTGACACTTTAGCATGTTTATCTCAGGTTAGTAAGGCGATAGCTAGTGCGTGGAACTTAGAGTCAAGCTGCATACTCTGAAGACTTACGCTTTTATCATTTACCATTCAAAACATTTTGTATACATTTATGTATCATACTTTGGAATCTCATGTTTGTAACTTTGAATTCATTAATCGAATGGTAACTTTTCAAAACGCCTCATTTAGAGTTCGTTTTCTATACCTTGTACTTTGTATTATGAAGTAGCACCACTGTGACACAGTCTTCCGCTGCGGTATTTTGGGGGTGTTACAAACTATATTAAACTAAGATTGTGAGCAATATGTGGGAAAAATGTGTTTACTTAGATTTCACTACTCCCTATATATCTTTTACACGTTAATTACTTGTTATAGTTGAGTGGATGACGGATTGTATTCCTTAATACCATTCATGGGGTGGCGTACTTACTTCCCCAATCTTATGAGTGCCTACTTCACTCCTATGTCGAGCCTGCTAGAAGCTCCTAACATGGGATCATTAGAATTTACTCATGCATTAAATACAACCAATAAAACCTAGTACACATCGGTTCATGTTTCCTAAGACGTTCAAGCATGTTACCAAATGGAGATCTGCTAGTTTTCTTAAGCCTAACATTGAAATCATTCATCCAATACAACCATAAACAAGTAATCAACACATAATCAACATCTAGGTTTCATTAGATCTAAGCAAACACAAGATAAATCTAGCCTAGCATATTGAAATCAAGACAAGCACAAGATATAGACAACCAACACATAGACATATTGATTGAATTAAGAGAAGACTTATCTCAATAGCACATGTAAGGATTCAAGGATTGAAAACCCTTTAAAAACTGTAAAATTCGTACAAGGTTCGGCCCTAGGGTTTCTCCACACAAGTTCCTCTTTAATGAATGAAAATTAGAAAACTATATCAAGAACAAATGTCTGACGCCGTCATCTCGCCGCCAAATAAATCTTCAGACTGCCTAGATCTACATCTGACGCCGTCATGTAGTCCCTTTTTGCAGGCCGTCACACATTTAACTCTTGACGCTCTACTTTTGACGCCTTCATGTTTGTACTGGGTCGTCATGGTTTTTACTCTTGACGCCATCAGGAATGTCTTCTTGACGCCGTCATACACTGTTCCCAACATGGAAAATTAAGTCTTTGGCGTTTTCTTCACTTTTATGCTCCAAAAACGTCTGAATTGCTTCCTTTTCCAGATTTCACTCCCAAATTACCTAAAATCACAAAAGGAACGATTTAGGGCAATATTTGATCAAATAAATTCAATTCCGGGCTTAAATGACCCCCTAAAAGTGGTTCATTTTTCGCCTCATCATATACCCTTACACTTGAGATTTGCTTGTCCTCAAGCAAATGCGCTTTTATTCTAATCAAAATACAAGTTAGGGGTCATTTAACACTAATATAAAAGTAATTACAACAAATAATCGTTCCACTAAAGACCAAAGACAAGCACGGAGGTCATATACTAGCACCTCACAAATAGTGTTTAGATACTCACATCTCTCGGGTGTAATAAAGTATAAATTACAATATAGAAATGGAAGATATCTCTCACTACCTGTCATAGCAAAATAGATTACCATAGGCTTGGGAAAGGATCAAACCTCCACAACATGGTGTAAGCACCTAGGACAAACTATCAAAGAGGTCTTTTAAAGGGTTGTAACGTTAGGTGTAGGGATATGAAATACACGGTTTTGTTGGATATAGGCAGTCTTTACTGGTGGCGAGTTAACAATCTTGGTTAATTACATGTACAATATGGCGTTTCTAAGCCAAGACTAGACTCGACTTAAGCTAATAAATGGAAAATAACAAAAACATAAAATGAACATAGAATGAAACGGGATGGTAGTCCGTATGTTTTTTCTCTTTTTCTTTTTCTATTTTTTTTTTTTTTTTTTTTTTTTTTTTTTTTTTTTTTTTTTTTTGCAGCATACACTCTTACCCTACCATCCAAAATAATAAATCATAGGGAGTAAAAATTCCCCTTACACTTGAATTTTTACATACTTTACAATAAACTAATCTATTGACTCGATTTAAGAAAATCAAAACACTTGGAATACTTTTAAGATTAACGCATATATGGGGGTAATAATATTATGTTCTTCCCCTTTACTCCATAAAATAAGTACTTTACCCATGAGTCTCAATCATCCCAAAGCAATATGTACAAGGATATGACTCGACTTAGCAACCATGTAATCAATTAGATAGTTAACTTAGGGTTTAACAAATAACAATAATGCACTAAAGATGAGTGCATACACGGAAGGCTAAGGCGATTTGGGTGTACATTTAAGTGGGGTGTAACAAATTCTTCCTTTAAGTAAGATGCTTAAAGTTAGAAACGAAAAGATAGGCTCGAAGGGGTGTACTAGGGGTTTCGTGTACTAAAAATGAGTACAACGCTAAGGTATGGGAAAAATTAGTTGACTTAACTAGCCAAGTAATATGACTTAAATGGTCAAGTAATTATGATACGGGTTTAACACAAGGGTGATCCTAATGCCTCTCATCATGTAGTAAATCCTACTACACGAATGTAGTCTCACTAGCAGTCTCGGGATGCATCACTAACGCAAGTTCTAGAATCTAAATGCTACTGGTACACTCATAAGCACTAATAGTAAATGATTTTCCTATCAAATCTAAAGGCGAACCTCACATATTTGGGTGGAAAATTTTTCTGAATGATACGGTTATGTGCTAGTCATACAATCTCCTATCCATGAGATGCTTGCTATTGCTAAAGTTTCACTCCTAAATGTTGTAAAAAAATTTAAATTTGATGCTAAAATTACACTAACAAGTATTTCTCATAGTTTTATTACACATCTACTGTCAAACAAACAAACTCAAGCGAAAGTGTATCTGTAAGGTATCATCATTTTACCCTCCCCTTACACTTAGGATGAACATTGTCCCCAATGTTCAAGTAAAGAATGTAAAAGTGAAATAAGTAAAAAGAATGAAATCAAATACTCCCCTGATTCGCTCGGTATGGATAATAAGGTGGTCAGGTTAAATCTTCCTCCAAGAAAATGAACAATCAAAGCTTCCCTTCTAGAAAAATAAATCATCTTCTTGTCATACATAACCTGTAAATCCTGAGAAAACAGACAAGGCAACCTCGCATAAAATCGGCGGCAATCTACATAAGTTACTAAATCCTAGAAAACAAAATAAGATATAATGATTGTGGAATGAAGTTTGCAGATTTCCTGGAGATTATAAAACTCAATAATTCAACAAAAACTTTAAGACTCCGTTAGAAAAACAAAACTGGTAAAATTTCCAGATTTTTACACGTGACGCCGTCAAGAGTAAACTCATGACGCCGTCAGAAGTGACCTGCAGAAATTCTTATGTTAAGTTTCCGGAAAATTTCTGGAAAAACTTAGTCCTACTTCCTGGAAAATCCTGCAAAACATCATTATGACTCGATACAAGAATTTGACTCTAAAAAATACGAATATACATGTTCACTTAATATTGTGGAGAATCATGATCGGTTTGTTTCTTAAAAACATATTTGGGGTTTCCCCTTACACTTATCTTTTGCAAAAATACCTTTGGGTGAAGTTAACACTAGGCCAAACAACAAAGTAAAGTATTTCCACTTGTTAGTTTAGAAACATGATCTACCAACAATAAAAATAAAGCATGTATACGGAAGCAAATAACAAACAAACAAAATAAAATCACACAAAGCATGGGTTGCCTCCCAAGAAGAGCTTTTCTTTATTTACGAGTCTTGTAGCTAGACTTAAGGCCATGGGTTACCGTGTATCGCTTATGCTCACATAACCAAGCGTGAGCCATCTAATGGTCGCCTCATCTTTCTTATAATCATCTCCTAACTATAAACATCCACGATAGTATCTTTTACTCTTTTCGTCAGTATATTTAAGCCCTTTTCTCTTATCATTCTCACTTAGCATTTCTATGGGCGGATACCTACTACACTTCTCCATGGAAAAATCCTTGAACCTAGGGTGTGTACGGGGCATTTGGTAGACAAAATCTTCTTCCCCATCCGAGAATGTAATTAACCCTTTTATAAGTTTTTCATCAAGGTTGGTCAACCTTTTGAAGGGTTTTCCAAACACAACCTGGGGTAACTTATCATCAATAAATTCTCCTAGACTCTCCATAACCATGAACTCAACAAGATAAACCAGGCTTCCTACAAACACATGCAATGGTATTGCCCTAGCGATAATGTTTTCTCCTTTGTACTCTAATTCATCTACCATGATTTTATTATATTCATTACGCGAGATTATGTTCATTGGGAGAGATGAGTTAAGATAGGCGTTAAAGCTCCTAAAGCTGATCTTACAAGGAAATTGCATGTTGAATGAACTATCACTCTCAATCTTTGTTCTAGGGTCGACATACCTAAGAGGGTTCACTTCCTCTTCCATCCTATCCTCATTAATCACATCACCATCATCAAGATCCTCATTGGAGTCTGAATAGTAAAAAGGACTAGCCCTACGGTTATCATCATGATCAGACTCCTCTAACTCAGAATTATTATCAAAGTGGTGGTTGTGCGAGAGGTTAGGTGGGTTCTCATTCTCCACTAAAGGGATTAGGGCGGGCATTTGGAAAATCCTATGACGAAAAACATGAATAACAGGAATCAAACAATCAATGTTATTGTTATCCATCGAGATAATTTACGAACAAAGGAAACAAAGAAATAAGATAGGCTAAAGAAAACCTAAAAATAACAATAAAATCTTACTAGAAAGGAATCTAGCAAGTAGACCTAATAAAAAGAGATTGTAACCTAGACAATAATTATTCCCCGGGCTGCGGCGCCAAAAACTTGATGCGTAGGGATTGCACCAGGCTTTACCTCTCAAGGGATCTCGAGAAGCTTACAACCCCCACCAGGCAGTGTACCTGATCGTTGTAGTATAGTATAGTGACAAGTACCGGGGAATTGAACGTTCAGCTAGGAATAGTGTCGCTAGGATTAGAAAACCTAAATACTAGATCTAGAGATTAGGGATGATTCTTTTTGTATTTTTTTATATTTTTAAGAAAGCAAATTAAAATCTCGGGTTTGAAGGATTTGGGCGGAATTAGTTGCTAGTCAACTAACCCAATACTAAAGATGCAATCAAAATAAAATACTAGAAATGAAAATAAACTATATTAAACTAAGATTGTGAGCAATATGTGGGAAAAATGTGTTTACTTAGATTTCACTACTCCCTAGATATCTTTTACACGTTAATTACTTGTTATAGTTGCGTGGATGACGGATTGTATTCCTTAATACCATTCATGGGGTGGCGTACTTACTTCCCCAATCCTATGAGTGCCTACTTCACTCCTATGTCGAGCCTGCTAGAAGCTCCTAACATGGGATCATTAGAATTTACTCATGCATTAAATACAACCAATAAAACCTAGTACACATCGGTTCATGTTTCCTAAGACGTTCAAGCATGTTACCAAATGGAGATCTGCTAGTTTTCTTAAGCCTAACATTGAAATCATTCATCCAATACAACCATAAACAAGTAATCAACACATAATCAACATCTAGGTTTCATTAGATCTAAGCAAACACAAGATAAATCTAGCCTAGCATGTTGAAATCAAGACAAGCACAAGATATAGACAACCAACACATAGACATATTGATTGAATTAAGAGAAGACTTATCTCAATAGCACATGCAAGGATTCAAGGGTTGAAAACCCTTGAAAAACTATAAAATTCGTACAAGGTTCGGCCCTAGGGTTTCTCCACACAAGTTCCTCTTTAATGAATGAAAATTAGAAAACTATATATAGATATTAGGAGGTGACGGTGTCAAGAACAAATGTCTGACGCCGTCATCTCGCCTCCAAATAAATCTTCGGACTGCCTAGATCTACATCTGACGCCGTCATGTAGTCCCTTTTTGCAGGCCGTCACACATTTAACTCTTGACGCTCTACTTATGACGCCTTCATGTTTGTAATGGGACGTCATGGTTTTTACTCTTGACGCCGTCAGGAATGTCTTCTTGACGCCGTCATACACTGTTCCCAGCATGGAAAATTAAGTCTTTGCCGTTTTCTTCACTTTTATGCTCCAAAAACGTCCGAATTGCTTCCTTTTCCAGATTTCACTCCCAAAGTACCTAAAATCACAAAAGGAACGATTTAGGGCAATATTTGATCAAATAAATTCAATTCCGGGCTTAAATGACCCCCTAAAAGTGGTTCATTTTTCGCCTCATCACATGGAATAATTATGTTTAATAAGAAAAGCTTTTAATCGATCATACCAAGCCTTAGGAGCTTGTTTGAGTCCATATAAAGCTTTCTTTAGTTTATAAACATAATCAGGTTTTGCGAAGTCAATGAATCCTGGAGGTTGTGCCACATAAACCTCCACATTGATAAAACCGTTGAGGAATGCACTTTTCACGTCCATTTGGAATAACTTAAAGTCTAGGGCGCATGCATAGGCAAGTAATATTCTAATAAATTCTAGTCTAGCTACGGGGGCATAAGTTTCGTCATAATCAATTCCTTCCTGTTGATTATAACCTTGGGCAACTAACCTAGCTTTGTTCCTAGTTACTATTCCATTTTCATCTAACTTATTCCTATATACCCACTTAGTTCCTATGATGGTCATGTTCATTGGATTTGGGACTAATTCCTAAACACCATTAGCCTTAAATTGGTTTAATTCTTCTTGCATAGCTATAACCCAACTTTCATCCTTTAATGCTTCATTAATATTCTTAGGTTCTATTGCTGAGAGGAAACAAAAGAAGTTATTTTTATCTTGGGCTTGTGACCTAAGGGTTCTTTGATTAAGACTTCCTATTATGTTATCTAATGGATGTGATTTAGATTCGTTAATATTTACGAGTTCGTTATTTCCTAGGTCTATGTTTTCATTATCATTTCCTATGGGTTTTGTTTTACTAACCTCAATAGCTTCATCTTCGACTAAGTCATCATCTTCTAAAGGTAATGTTTTAGGAGGTGGTGGTGTTTCATCAAATGTTACATTTAATGATTGTTCTACTTTCATAGTGTGTTTGTTAAGTATTACATATGCTTTACTATTTTGCGAGTAGCATAAAAATATTCCTTCGTATGATTTTGGGTCAAACTTAGTAAGGTAATCCTTAGTGTTTAAAATATAGCATTTACTTCTGAATACCCTAAAGTAGCTTAAGTTAGGTTTTCTACCTCTTAGTAACTCATAAGGAGTTTTTCCTAAAATTCTCCTAATTGATACCATATTAATAATATATGTTGATGTATCTACAGCGTGACACCAAATTTTTTGTGGGATGGATTGTTCATTTAACATTATTCTACTCATTTCTTGTAGTGACCTATTCTTTCTTTCTACTACGCCATTTGATTGAGGAGTACGAGGAGTGGAGAAATTGTGAGATATTCCATTTAAATCACAATATTTTCCGAATTGTACTTCATTATCAAATTCCCTACCATGGTTCGTCCTAATGGCTACTATTGTGCATCCTAATCTATTTTGAATCATTTTACTAAATATTTCAAATTTTTCAAAGACTTGAGTTTTGTCACTTAAAAACCTAGTCCACGTGTATCGTGAATAGTCATCTACTATTACTAAGGTATAATGGTTTCCTCCATAGCTCCGCACATCGGATGGACCAAATAGATCCATATGTAATAATTCTAGGCACCTAGTAGTGGACAATATATTCTTAGCTTTGTGACTAGCATGAGCTTGTTTTTCAATTTTACAAGCATCACAAAAGTGTTTGTCGTATTTTAGGTTAGGCAAGTTTCTAACTAGTTCTTTAGAGGCTAAAGATTGTATTTGTTGCTTGTTTGCATGTCCTAATCTCCTATGCCACAAAGTGGAGTTTTCGTCTAGGGTTGCTAGGCATACCCTATCTTCCAGTTTGTTTCCTAGTTTCATAGCATATATGCCTTCTTTCCAAATTCCTCTACCTATGACCTTTCCATTCTTAACTATTTCGCTATCCCTATCGTTAAAGGTAACCCTACATTTATTATCGCATATTTGGCCTATACTAAGCAAGTTATATATTAAATTATCTACATGCTCAACATTTTCAATAGTAAGTGATTCTTGAGAGATCGTACCTTCGCCAATTATTTTTCCACGCAAGTCACTACCGAAAATAACGTTACCTCCATTGTATGCCTTATATGTAGAAAATAGCTTATGGTTCCCCGTCATGTGCCTCGAACATCCACTATCTTTGATCCATTCATCGGGCTCCAAATCTATTCCTAAACATATTTCATCGGTCGCTTTGGCCACAAAACATTTTTCGTCTTTTGTTTTTTCTACTTCTTCTTTGTCACTATCACTCCATGTTCCACTAACAAAGGCGCCTTGATTTTCATAACCCGGTGGCTTTAGACATTCACCAATGAAATGATTTGGACTTCCACATCTAAAACACTTTCTTTTCTCGTAGCTATCACTTCTATTTCTTTAGAACGACTTTCTTTCGTCTCGTGGTAATCTAGTGAATCTTCCTCGTCTTTTGAAGAATTTCTTGAATTCTCTTACGGCCATTGCATATTCTTCGTCTTCACTCTCGTCACTTGAATCATCATCGTCACTAGGTTCCTTTTTGGTTGTTAGAGCAATAGATTTAGTTTGTTCTTTCTTGACCATGACTGTTTCCGAATCTCTTCTTATAATTTCTTCATGGACCTTCAAGTTGCCAATAAGTTCATCAAGTGACAACGTCATCAAATTCTTCGATTCTTCATTTGCCGTGACCTTAGCTCGCCATTTCAGATTCAATGCCCTAAGAAATTTCCTAACACAATTTTTACTAGAAAATGTCTCATCAAGTGCTTTGAAACTTGTGATAATAGTGTTAAATTTAGCAAAAGCATTGTCAATTGATTCCTCTTCTGGAATCGTAAATTGTTCATACTGTTGTACAAGAAGATTTATTTTATTGTTTTTTACTTGACTATTTCCTTGGTGAGTAGTAAGTAGTGACTCCCAAATTTCTTTGGCAGTTTGACACATAAAAATTCTTTCATATTCTTTGCGCGGTAACGCATTATAAATAACCATTATAGCTTCATTATTTTTAGCTTGTTTCTTTTTCAAATCATCATTTGTTTTTCAAAAGGTACAATTTCATCCATTTTAGTTTCTGGATTTTGTTGAGTAGGAGGAAAATCACCAAAGGTAATAACATGCCAAAGATCAAGATCTTTAGATTTCACATAAGTTTCGAATCTATTTTTCCAATATAAAAATCCATCACTTTCAAATAGTGATGGTCTTTGCATAGATTGCCCTTCTAAATATTTTTCAGATTCCATAGATCGTTGCAAGTTTTAAAATACAATATATTTTAGAATTCTTGCAAGACGTGGCTCCTGATACCAATTGTGGAAAACTAGAAGGGGGTTGTATAGTTTTACGTCCTTTTAATTTGTTATAAAAAATTTGTTTATGTGTTTTGTTTATTTTCAAAAATGTAGATTCGATGTTATGTGAACTCCAGTCTTGCACAATATGAATAACAATATATATGTATACTATAGCAATTATAATGTAAGTAAGGAAATAAATGAGAGATGCAAAGATCGAACCGCGAGACCAGGATTTATAGTGGTTTGGCTACAAGGACACCTTCCTTGCCCTACTCCACTCCCCGAGAACCTAACTCGAGAGTTTTCTTCACTATGTCAACAAGCTCCCTTATGGCGGAGAAAACCTTACACACCAATATTCACACCACAACTTCGTCACACCTTCTACACAACTTCTTCACACCTAGTCACAACTTGATTACAACACCACTTCTTCACATCTATCTATCTTCTCAACTATCTACTTCACAACTATCTTCCTCACAACAATCTACTTCCCAACTATCTACTTCACAACTATCTACTCTAAAATCTTTCTATCTACACACTTTGCTAATCTATGTTCTACCAAATATTCACAACTAATTACACAAAGAAATATATATAATGAATGATGCTCTAACAACTTGGATGTGGAGGTCACAACAAGTTGTAATACTTCTTGTCTTGGTGGATTGAAGTATTCTTCTCTTGCACTTGAAAGGATAAGACTTGGATCACTTTGAAACAAAGATTAATGGGGATTTAGATCAGAAAGTTTTGGGGTGCAAAAGGTGAGAAAAATCTGTGGAATGAACCAGTATTTATAGGCAAAAAAAAATACTGTTCTGGAGCGTGCCGGTCCCTTTAATAATTAAGGGGGCCGCCTAGGTAATTAAGGGGGCCGCCCCCTCCAGAACGTTGGACTTGTTTGTCCTTTTGTGGGGAAGGTTTTTCTGGATAATATTTCTCATTTTTTGGTTAAAAATTTGAATTCATATATTTATAATGATTTAAACATATTCTTTTAATTCCAAAAATGATTTTGTAAAAGATATAAAATGTTTGTGACATTTTATAAAAATTCTAGTGATTGAGAAAAACTTTCTTTGATCATAAGATACAATAAACACTTTATTTATTCATACCTTAAGTGATTTGGATGTAAATTGAGATATTTATCGCTAAATACTTGTTTACGTCATTATTTTTAGTTCAATAAGTTTACGTTTTGTAATTATCAAAACATAGTGATATCGTTAAAAATTAACAATGTTTTTAAGCATTATTATGTCAATAGAAAACATATAAAAACAGGCGAAAACGTAAGAAAAACGGGCAAAAACGTATAAAAACGGCCGAAAATGAATGAAAACGTATAAAAATGGGCGACAACAAATAAAAACGTAAGTAAAATGGGCGAAAACGTATAAAAATTGATGAAAACGTATAAAAACGGGCAAAAATGTATAAAACTGTAAGACAAACGGACGAAATCGTATAAAAACGGAAGAAAATGAACGTATAAAAACTGATCTTTTTCAATAACGGACGTTAGTTAAAATGATGAACGCTGCAAGAATTGTTGGGTAAAAGGGCTAACGTGTAAATTCTAATGGAATTTACTTAGTGACAGTTAAAGCTAGGGAGCAAAATTTGCCAGAAGGTTTGATTTAGGGACGATTTTTGCAATTTTAAACTATTTGGGACGAAATCTGCAATTTGAGCAAACCTTAGGGATGATTTTTGCAATCGACTCTATTAATTATTTTTATAAGGGTAAAATGAAAAAATAGTCCCTAAACTATCACGAAATCGCAAAATGGTACCGAGACAAAAAGTCACGCAAAAAAGCCACTAACGTTATGTAAATTTGCAAAAAAAACCATCGAGAGCCATTTTCTGTTAGTTTTCTCGTTAAGTGCCTAGTCATCAAGGGTAGTTTCATCTTTTTATCCTTTCCCGCCAATAACTTCAATTGCCAGTGTTTTGTTTTACAAATTTAGTCCTTTAGAACAATAGTTTATATACGTGGCTCAATTTCTTTCAAGGAGAACATTAATTTCACAAGTTAAGATGTTGAGAATGGTTAAGCTTTGGCAAAATCGTGCATGGAGTACCCCGATACCTGATTTAGGAATCCTTTATAGTAAGAATACTTTGTTCCATTTTAATGTTTTCCATTTAAATGTGTTATTGTTGTCAGAAGTAATTGATGTTTTGTGTGTTCCACAGATTTAAATGAAAAGGTGTTTTCTTTGCAAATCCATCACAATGGTGAATTTACCTCAAAACCAGGAAGAAGGTATCTCTTTGGAGATACAGATTGGTTTTACGGATGCTGACAAGGAACCCAAGGATGATGCTAAATAATGGTTATGCTTTTATGTTTAGGTCAATAATTTGTGGAAGATTATAACAATATTTACTTTCTTAAAGTTTATCTATCGGTTATGTAATCTTAACTAGGGTCAATGGTTGCATAACATTTTATCGAATATAATGAAAGCCAAAAAACTAGGCAATTTTGGGATGTGTATGTTGGTAACCCAAACGTTTAGCATTTATTACCCAAACACACCTAAAACACATTTTCACATGTAATTACCACGCCTATTTATACGCTATAACCTAAATAACTTCCTCATTCATCCAGTAAACAAACACAGTAAAACATAAACAAAGGAACAAAAGAATGTCTCAATTTGTGCTTCTTAAGGAACTTGCAGCAGTTGCTAACTCAAATGAGTTACCGTACCAGATGACGGTGTATTTTGATAGGGAGACACAGCGTGATGTCAAGTATGCGAAAGATCTGGTTAAGGCATATCAAGAGTTGCTTGATATTGTTATTCAAAGGAACAAGTACATGGCTGAAATGGAACTTGTGCGTCCCTTGGTGCAGATGTTCAAGTGCTAGGAGTACTTTAAGAAGCTTCAAAAGTCCGATGTTATCGAGCTTTTGGAATTGAAGAAGAAGATTGCCAAAGCGAAGCTCAAGCTTTTTGAGGCTCTTTAGGCTCTTGAGGCTCTTCAATCGCATGCATCTCTTCAGGTTCAGGTACATCAACTAAATGGTATGGATCATCATGCCATTTAGCATTAGTTCCTTGATCTACCTCTTCATCATACCATTCAGCATTAGTTCCTTGAGCGACCTCTTCATCACTTGTGTCATCATAATACGCATCATCAAAATCGAGATCATAAAAATCGAGCAAACCTATAGACTCCTCACTTGAATCCTCCACAGTAAAGTCTTGGTCAATCTCTTCCAATAACCTTCTGAATTGAAACTCATCACTCATCCTTTTTGTATGATAAGCAATCATTTTTTCGGCACAAAATGTTGGTGGGAATTCATTGTCAGAATCAATATCAAAAACAGGTCCAGCCTTCTCAGGTTGTCTTGTCTTATGCCACTTTAACAATAGTAATTTCCCACTGTTTCCAGTCTCACCATCAACACCCTTTCCAGCAGCCTTATTCATATCATCATCCACTATTTCTTCTATCACCACACCCTTGCCCTTAGTCATCATTCGATCCATCATCTCACACTCAACAATTGAAACACCGGTTTCAATATACAACTCCAATTGTGTAAATATAGGAACATACTCCACAAGTGCCTTCACATCTTCGTCAGACTTTAGTGGTAGCAAACCATCATCCAGTGACTCCCCAGGTATCCTAAAGTGAGTAAACTGTAATGAGGATGCTACTCAACATGAGTCAAAACAGTCAAGTCAACCTAATAACTGCCGAACCAAACACTTCATTGTAGCTAAGTAGTTCTAGAAGGCTCAGTTAGTTATTAGCTAGTTAGTTTTAGTTTCCCGCCAATATTGTACAAACCATAGAGTTTACCATTCACCAAAAGATCAGATTGGTTACATCAACAACTACCAACAAAAGACAAACATTAAACAAAGAAACTAGCTTAAGTGCCACAAAATGGCCAGACACCATCCTCAAACCCAACACCCTCAAACCCAACACCCTCAAACAGTGATGGCAAAAATACATTGGGTTCAAACGGAACCATCAAATTTCCGGCATCATCCACAGGTGGAGGCGTTAGATAGGACTGGTACGTCTGGTACTCCTTGTTCTCCGGCGGAGCAAAAGTGGTATCACAATAACTCGAAGTGGTGGTGGGGTTCATGGGTTTTTTTCCTTTTGTTTTTTTTTTGAGTACCACCTCCAACGGGGATGTCCCGAAGAACGCCACCATGAATCCAGTGCCTGCGACAGCTACGACAAAAGTGACGAGGCTGTGAAGTGCTGTTGTTGTTGTAGTAACAGAATTGTGTGTCTTTTGAATGACAATGTGGACATGGGCGTTGTTGTGGGTGTTGTGTCAAAGTTGTTGTAGTCACCAACATTGAAGTTTCTTGGTGTGTGTTGGTGGTGGTGGTTGTGGTTATGGTGGTGGTGATTATTGCGATGTTTGGTGATGATTCAATTATCGAAGCCGTGTTTTTTTTTACTGTTACCTCGAGTGGTGATTTGCAAATGTAGGTTGTGGGGGGGGGGGGGTTATGGGGTTAAAACTTTTTAGTTACTTTGCAAATTTAACCATTCAAGTCATGTCAAATCGATGCCCAAGCACAGAGCTGATTATGGCGGAAAATTTAATAAGTATGTATGATGAGTGCTCAAACACTCATCATTTTTGGTCAAATCTGAACTGCAAAACATACAAAAACACTCAGAAATGCATCAAAATACTAAAAATATTTCAAAATTGTGTTTTATATGTTTTAGATGCAAAATGAGTAAAAACAGATGAAAAAGGTACAAAGTTTGCCAATTTGGCAGTTTTAGTCCCCCAACTTTCATTAAATGTCAAAACTAGTCCCTGGTCATTCAAAATACAGAAAATTTTCACCAAAGGTCCTTTTTAAAATCATAAGTTGTCATATTTAGTCCTTTGGTGAAAAATCTTAAAAGTTTTGGAAATTTACAAGTTTAGTCCTTGGAGTTTCTGATTTTGGCAGATTTGGTCCCTGGTGGGAATTTTTGAAAGAAAAATCATTTTTGGGTCTTTAGGAAATTACAAGTTGGCAAATATGGTCCTTGGGTAGCAAAATTAGTGAAATTACATGTTTGGTCCCTGGATTTTGAAAATTGACATAAAAGGTCCATGGGATTTCTAATTTTAGAAAATTGCAACATTGGTCCTTGTGTTATTCAAATGTGGAAATTTTGGTCCTTATAATAAATTTTGGAAAGTTGCAGTTTCAGCCCCTAGATTTCAGAATAATTACATGAATGGTCCTTGTGATTTTGAAGCTTGAAAATAAACAAACAAAACCAAAACCAAACACCAGCCCACCATCCACTACCCTACCCAATACCCCCTAGGCCCATTCCCTAGACCAACACACAAATAGCCCAACCTCCCACCCCGATTGAATATTACCACCAGTCAAACCCTTTGAGCCTGTCCACTGTTCACCCCCACCATCTCCTCCCCTAATTACCAGGATACCTGCTCCCCCTCCTCACCAATTTTTCACCAACTCCACCTCCAACACTCCAACCTAATTAATACACCCAACCAAACCCCCTCCTCATTTATTCTATCAAACCAAACCCCATAACCTGCCAAACTCAATTTTCCCGCCAAGCATGTTTAAACGGCTAGGATTGATTTGAGCCATCCAGCGGCTGAGAACAAGTGTGGGAAAGTCAAAGAAACATGTCAGGACTTATAAATATGAAGAAAAGTGGAAAAAGAAGCAGTAGTTAATTAGAGTAGTTAGTAGTGTAGTCGTATTAGTTAATTTTCTAAATTCCATGGTTTTAATTAGCTTCTAATTTGTAATTGTAAGGTTTCAATGTAATCTAAACTCATTTTAATAATAAATCTCAGCTTTCTCAGTTGAATTCAGTTTTTAGCATTTTTAACTTAAAATCTCATTTAGTTCTAACATTGTAACAAGCTGTTGTTTTATGGTTCTATAAGCTCAAATAAATTACATAAAAGGTTTAATAAGTTTTCTTTTGTAATCTACTCAGTTTTAGTTCATTAGGCAAAAATACTCAAAAATAGAAATTAAATAGCAAAAAAAATACAAAAATCAGTTTCAAGGAAGAAGAAAGCCAAAGAGCTTGTGGAATTTGGATTTTTATGGTATTAGTGACCTATTGGGAGGTTGTAGGTGGTGATATGCTCCTTGGTATCTTCTTTTTCTGTATTGGAAGCTTTTGTAAGTTCTGTATTAAATTTTTAGTGTAGTCACTGTAGCAATAGCTTATTGAATTGCTTATTCCAGTCTAGTTATGCTTATCAGTGATTCTCCATGCCTTTTTGTGCTTATTTGATGGTCTTAATGATTTAGGTTGAGGATATGTAAGTTAACTGTCAATATTAGCTTTTTAATCCATATGCTTATCATCTCAGTTAAGAATGCTTACTTTAGGTTTCAGCTTGTTCAAAACACTTAATAATAGTCATCTAGATAAGTCTCTGTCAAAATCTAAGCTTAAAAGTAACATTTTCTTTGAAAAAGCCAAAACAGTCACTACTAAATGGGTGTTTGGATCAGTTTGATTCAAGGTGTTCTAGGAGGTTTCTGAGTTTTTTTTAGTCAAAACATGCCTCATTAGGTTAAAATAGGTCAAACAAAGCATAAAACTTGTATCTCCTGAGTAAAAAGTCAAAATCACAAGGAATACCCCCTCATAGTTAACTGTGTGGGGTTTTGAATCCACAAACCCTCATTTTAGCTTATCTGTGGTGGTTTTAGCTTAATTTAGGTTTATTCTAGCTTATTGCAACTATTCTAGCTTGTATGGTTCATCAGAAGTTCACTTAAGTCAAAATTCAAGTTTATCTAAAAAAGTCAAGTTTTCCTTGGAGCAGAAAAACCAAAAATAGTGAGATTTGTTTAGAATTTTGTATAAGGTTTCAGCACTTTGTGCTTTTTAGGATAAGCAACCCCCCAGCTAGTCTTCAAGTTCCCACCTTCCTTTGATTTTTTCCATTTTTTCTGTGGGGTCCACCTTCACCCAAAGTCAGCTACAGGGCATTCCCTGCCCCTGCTGCAGTAGATCACACAACCATCACCACCACTTTGGTGGTGGTTTCTGGCCACCTCAGTGGGTCCCATTGTCCAAATTTAGGTTCTTTCAACCCCCCTCCTGGCAACCTTCAAGGTTTGACCAATAATTGGACCTTAGACCCTGTGGACCCCATCTGAATTTAGCCCAAATCCTTGTCCCATTTTTAGTGATCAAATAAGAATTTAAGTGCTTATTTAAGTGCTTATAGCTTATCCTGTGAGCTTATTCATTTGAATCTTGCTTAAACATGTTCACTTAACTCATTGGAACCAGAATCTACCTTTGTGGGTCCCACTTAAGTACATTTAAGCTAATTTCTTGTTTTGGTCAACAAAAGTCAACTATGGTGTTAATAAGCATCCACAGTGCTTATTTTTGATTTCCAAAAAAGTTGTTTTTGTAAAAGTTAGTTGTTTTTAAGTATAAAATAGTTTTCAAAAAGAAAAATCAAGAAAAAACAATTTAATTCCAAGTGATAGTTTCTATTTAATGTAATTTAAATTTTAATTTTCCTTTTTAGATTTTTATTAAGCACTTTGTATTTTTATATTTTTATTAAATTTCTTTTATATTAAAGTAATTTTAGTAATTTTCTCAGATTTTTATTTTGTCATTTAGTATTTATTAGATTTAATATTTGTTTTATTAATTATTAATTAATATTAAGTATTAAATAGCAAATTTAGTTTTTATTAAGTAAGACCTAGTTTTTATATGTTTCCTAGCTTTTATATAATGTAAATTAATTTTAGGAATTTTCTTATAATTTTTACTGTTCATTTTCTGTTTTTTATAATTTAAATAGTTTAATTAGTAATTAAATAATATTTAATATAATAATTAGTAAAATAGTGTAAAAACTTATAAAACAAACTTTTTATAATCTTTTAGGATTCCTGTGATTGTTAATTAGATTTGTAAAAATTTTCTTAATTTTCTAAGTTAGTTTGTTATTTTTAATAATTTAAATTAATTAAAACTAGTAAGTAATTAATAATTAGTAATTAATTAATATTAAATAATTAAATAGTGTAAAAATTATTTTTCTTTTTCTAAAATTTTCTTTTATCATTAGGATTGTAAAAAGTTGATTTTCATAGTCATAAGTATTTTATTTCCTTAAAACTCGCGTTTTATCTCGTACGTTAACGTAAATTTAAATTAAACGTAAGCGTTTTTTGGTTTTAAACGTTTCTGGTTTTTCAATTTTTCCAATCTTGTTCATATGGCTTATTTAAGCTATTTCATTGTATAAATCAGTAGTGTAATCAATCTCAAACCTTTTCCGTCCAAATTCACCCGATCACAAGCCCGTTTGATAACAATTCACACCTCGTCGGGACATAACGACCCGGGGAAACCCTATACTTCCACGGAGCATTGAGCCTAATGAGTTTGACTATCTTGACCACATCCGTGGTTGAATTTAGTTGACCGTTTAGACTCAATCAATGTACAGTAAAAAGACAAAACTACCCTTGATGACTAGGCACTTAACGGGAAAACTAACGGAAAATGGCTCTCGGTGGCTTTTTTGCAAATTTACGTAACGTTAGTAGCTTTTACTTTTTATCAGTCAGGTCGACACTCTGATGGTGACTGAGGTAACGGTGCCCCCCCCCCCCCCCTCGATCCAGACTTATATGGAGTAACGAATTGCTTACATATTGTCTACATGAAAATTTTTTCTATATTTTGGGAAATGCAGTGGCCTCTTAAAAAGAAATTACTTTTAACATGTAGACATTATTTTAGAAACACATCATTCTCTCGAGTCGGACAAGATATTTAGGGCGTGTTTGGCATTTCGTTTGCAACACGATTATTCTGCTTAATGCGTTTCAAAAATGCAATTAATTAGTTTTTAGTGTTTGACAACTTTCCCTTCAAAATCAATTATCCACGTTTGAAGGTCTCAAAACACAAAAAGTGAAAAGCAGGCAGAGACATGCTTTTACAAAACGCATAAATCTCTCGAGGCCAGGTATTACAAAAGTGATCTTAGTATTTATTTACCTTTTATTTTGATCTTCTTACATCTTCATCTTCATGTATATTCATTCATTGTGATTCTTCTAATAAAAAGTAAAAACTAAATTATAAGCTTCATTCTGGCGATCTTGATGAAAAGAGAAATGATATATCCTCATATTACTTGTTCCTGCTTATATTTCTTATTCACATGATCTTGACAAGTGTCAGAATTGACGGTTTTGGATGTAGAGAGATAATGAGTGAAAAAAACACTAGGGGCGTTTGGTTCAACAAGGGAATCACTATGTGAATTGGAGTCAGAATGGGTCACAAACCCATCACCTTTGGTGGGTCTAGAACATGCATACTTTTGAGATTTTGATACCCATATTTGAATACCATACTTACCAACCAAACAAATATAATAGGAGTGAAAGTCATTACTTACCAATACTCTCATACCAAACACCCTCGTAATATTGTTATATGTGTAAAAGGATTAATAGTCATATAATTTACGAAGATATAGCAAAACGCTCATGAAAAATATTTATTGGTTTTTCAAACAGTGATGATCGTCTAAAGTTTGTGTATAAAATATATATAGCTTTGAGTTATTTTTGACTTATCTTGGTTGGATTGATTGACATGGGATGATGTACAAAGTGGGTTTTGTGTAGAAAAAATATGAATAGGTCAAAGGGATTTGCTAACAATAGAAGTTCTGATGGGTTTTACGTATAAAATGGATAATGTTTTAACTAAAATACATAAAATCTGTAGAGAATTTATTTTAGAAACTATAAAATGTTGACATTTTTAGGTTGTTTAATATACGTCGTTAAAAATAATGTGTTTTATATATTAAATTTGGTAATATAAAAGGATGTTTTTATCGTATTTTTACATGTAGTGCTTTTTAAGAATCTGATTTGCCAAACACAAAAATTAATTATATGATTATTACAATATCAAACAATATATAATTAAATTCAAGCATTATATTTTAAAATCACGTTTAATATATAGCCATTTTTTGATTATGCAATATCAAAAGACATAATTTATTTTATACTCCCTCCGTCTCAAAATTATTGTAGGAGACAAGAATTACAAAGTTTAATAAAAGTGAGGCAACTTTTATTTTCAACCACTCAAAGAAAATATTCCTTTACTATATTCTCTAGTTTTCTTAAAAAGGAAAGTGGACAATTAATTTGAGACATCCAAAAATGAAAATGTGAACAATAATTTTGAGACGGGGTAGTAAAATAAGCAATCCTAGACACCTCTTAATAAAAAGAGCAGTGATTGAGAGGCCTAAAAAATATGTGTCTAAATTCATGCCTAAGCCTACGTGGCATCATCCTGATAATTGCAGCCAAGGGAACCACTTGTCTACAAACCATCAAAATTATGCCACATATATTTAGTTTAGGCATGAATTTAGGTATAAAACTTAGGTCTCTAAATCATTTTCATAATAAAAAGGCTAGATAGAAGCCAAATTATTTAGTTCCTTCAACACACGAAATCAGAAAACTAGATAGAAACATGCCTCCTTCTTCCTTGCTCCAGCCCCTACAATCGACACAATTTTAACGTGTGGCATCCTTCAATACTCAATTATTGGTGCCGAATACACTAACTCATTAAATGTCTCAAATAACGATATACTACTTTAATAGTCGTACAACATTGATGATATTAACTTATAGCGTATTAAATACTCGAGTTATTGTATTTGTTATTACTGTCTAGTGGCTAATAATATTTGAGTTATTACATTTTTCAATATTCAAGAAACATAATTGATAATTAAGTGATTATGGGTATGTTTGACAAAACTAGCTGTAAGCTGTATATTGTAAGCTGTTAACTGTAAGCTGTAAGCTGTAAACTACAAAGTTGTTAACATAAGCTACAAGCTGTATCCTTTTTTCAATAAAGGTGTTTGATAAGTTAGTTGTTAAATGTATTTATAAGATGTAAAATTACATGAAATGACATATTTATAATTGTAAACAATTATTTGGAGGGTATATCAGTAATTTAAAGTTTTAACAGCTCCAAGATATTTTAAAAGCTTCATGAATCAGCTTTTCATTTAGGAGCTATTTGTTTAAAATAAAAGCTTAAAGTTAATGTAACAAACGGAGCTATTTATTTTAAAAGAGATTATTTTTGTAACAAAAAACTAACAGCTCCTCAAAAAGCTCATTCCAAACAGGCCCATATGTGGGACATGTTTTTTTTCAAGGAAAATGATACTTCCTTTTAGTATATATGCCACTTACCTTTTGTACCAATGTGATAAGATGTGATAAGTAGAGTGATCAATAAATCAAATTAAAATAAAGAAATAATGCATGGCAAATGAAGTATGTTTGGTGAAATGTGCCCGAGTTTGATTTGGAGTTGAAATTGGGGCCAAGTTAAAACAAATTTGTGTAGATAAGAAGATGAGTAAAAACACATTGTAAGAAGATATATAGCACCACTCTTTAGAGATCTATGCGGAAAACTATTTAGAAAGAAACTTACGATACAAAGGAACAGAAAAAGCAAAATACATTGCCTTATTTGTTTGATTTAGAAAAAGAAAACATTTTGCTTTAAATGAATTAAGAAAAAAAAAATGAATGGAAGGATTTTTTTATTTTATTTATTTATTTATTTATTTTGTGTGTGAAAGAAATCAAACTTATTTGAGAATAGATTGATAGTTGTAATAAAAAATTAATATTATAATAATAATAATAATAATAATAATAATAATAATAATAATAATAATAATAATAATAATAATAATAAGGCTTGAGCCGATTATAGTAAATCATACTCTCACCTCTAATAATCTTGTGATGCACAAATCAAGTTTTCATGATGACTACACAAATTATTAGAAAAGAAAATACGAATATGACTTTAGGCTGAAAGGAGCAGTGAGTGAGTAGCGTCGCTTCAGCTTTTTTTCTCTTCTCATTTTTACTCACTCTCGCTCACCATACATCTTTTTTGGCCACCCTCTCTCACATTTCAATCCCATTTCTTTATTTAATTAAATACTTTATATTTATGAACTGAAAACGTAAACGTGAACGTCAACATTTCGGAATTAAAAACATAAATGAACGAAATTAAAAACGTAATCGTATGAAATTAAAAACTTTTATTCAAAAATTAAAAACATGATATTAATTAAATAAAAAAACGTACGGAATTAAAAATAATACATAGATAAATAAAAAACATAAACTAAAATTAAAGATTACGAGACAAGTGTTTTCAATCAAATCGGCACGAAGGTTTTGACGCACTTCTGACGATCTAATGTACCTCAAAACTTCTCGCACTTGTTCATCAATCGTGTGAGGTCGTCCGGTTGATGTGCTTCTTCCGGGAACCATTTGGTTTTTCTCGTCAATTCGAACAATATTATATAATATGATGCACGTATACATCATATTCATTATTTTTCCTTTTCTCTTTTTTCATCCGTCGTGCGAGATTAGCTAGTATAGCCCATTTTTTTTTAGAACACCAAACGCTCGTTCCACATCTTTTGTTGCCGATTCCTGCATTCTCTTATACCTTATTCACTTTTGGTCATCATCAGATGGCTCTGGAATCATCTTAACGAGTGTCGCCAATTTCGGATATGTCCCGTCAACAAGATAATATCCCCATAGGTATGTTATGCCATTAGCCACTAACGGAATCTCTGGTGCTTTTCCTTGTTTTAGATCGTTAAATAAAGGGGATTGTTGTAGAACGTTGATGTCGTTGTTGGACCCAGAAACACCAAAGAAAGCATGTCATATCTATAAATCTTGTGACACAACAGCTTCCAACAAAATAAATGGATTCGAACCATGATCACGTTTAACATATGCCCCTTTAAATGCGTTAGGGCAGCCAAACCACTCCCAATCTGTACAGTCATAGCTTATTAACGTTCCGGAAACTCGTGTAGCTCTTCATAATGCCGATAAAGCTTAACAACATCAGTCATAGTCGGTTTTCTCAAATACTATGGTCCAAAATTTTCCATAACAGAATTACAAAAATAATCAAGAGATAGACGACAAGTTTTCTCACACATTTGCGGATATTCGTCTAAACCATCAGGAACCGCGTCATATGTCACTTGACGAATTGCGGTTGTGCACTTCATCATGGGTGAAATGCCTTTTCTTCCGGTACAGTCAACATTATCACTAAAAACGGACAATAAATAGTTACCTCCCGAACTATATAACTAAAGAGAGATCGATTCATTCGGAAACTCTTTCGGAATGTACATTCATCGTAGAACTCGTTCTCATTAAAATAGGCGGCGACTAAACGGTCATTAGCACCATAACGATCTCAATATACGGGGTTTCTCGTCGATCGATTTGCTCGTCATATAATCCTAATAAGCGTCACCGCTCTTCCAATAAAATTAACATTCCAACTTTGGATTTCTTGTTCTTGTTGGGTTCATTCAGTACCCAAGTCTCGTAAAACAAAGATTTGAACACAAATTAACCTAAGTGTTGGAAATCATTAAAAGCAAACAAGTCACTAAGTGAACAGTAACTCAGCGTCACCTTCAGGATGCTTAGGACGAGTCTAAGAAAAAAGTCTCTCCATTCAGTGAGGCAGAACTCAGTGAGTGGCACCTAAGCCAAAGAAGAAGGTGATGGGTTCCGTGAGGATGACAATAACTTACTGAACCCCCAGGACTCCTCAACAACTACTGAAGACTGAAGACCTGAAGACTGAAGAATGAGCGGGACAAAGCGGGAAACGTTTAAAAGTATGAGTGGGTGTCCATATCAACCTGAAGTCAAACTTTCCCTGAAAGTCATAAAGTCAGGATGGTGTCATCACTGTGCATTAGAAAGACACATTGTCTTTTACCCAATATAGCCTATTGTAACAGAGACAAAATACGTAAGTATTTTGTCTTCACTAGCCTAGATCATCAATTTGTCTTTATCAGTAAAGTTGTAATTTACTTATGTATAAATAGATAGCATAAGTGAGGAGTAAAAGTTGACAAGTTTGTGCAACTAATGCTTAGACATTCACAAACAACTTTTACTCCTCCAAAGAACAACACAGTCCCTGAGATAGCTCAGTTGGACCTTTATTTGTCACTCAAACATAGTTTGGGTTTAGAGAGGATTCATCCCATACTTGTCGTTTCAATCCCAAGTGTTATTCTGCAAACACTTGGGTACAATTCTTTGATTAACTTTTAATAAGAATTAAACGTTGAAAAATATTATGTCTCTTATCTTTACGTTTTATTTGTTGTTAATCATTTACATCTTTGTTTAAAGTCATGGAACTTGGTTAGTTTAACTCATTAGTTAATATTAACCTAGTAAAAGGGACCAACAAGTGGTATCAGAGCCTCTGATTTGTAAAACTTTTTAAAATTTGTTTTTCAAAACTAAAGAGTGCTCAAAGTTTTTAAAATCAAGATCCTACCATGGCTGACATTGATATTCCCCAACTTGTAAATAAAAAGGGTGGAAGCTATTCTACTACTGCCCCTAGACTTGAATTTGGTAAATTCAACAAGTGGAAAAAGCACATGATTTGCTACTTGACTGGGATGGAACCATATTACATTAAGCTTATTAATGATGGTCCATATGTCCCTAAAACTGCTCAAGGTTTAATCAAACCTGAAGCTCAGTGGACCCAAGATGAGAGGAGGGTGGTCAATCAAGACCAACGCCTGAAAAGCATCATTATATCTTGTCTTCCTGACGATATAATAGAATCAGTCATCAATTGTCCTACTGCCAAGCAGACATGGACTGACTTGGTTCACAGCTATGAAGGTCCCTCATATACCAAGGAAAACAGGATCATGGACTTGAAACTTGAGTACAATACTTTCAGGGCCAAAGACTTTGATAGTCTCTCAAAGACCTACACCCGGTATAAGACCCTTCTCAATGAACTGACCAATGTTGGTGTCACCCTGTCTAAGCATGAAATCAATGTTGGATTTGTCAACAGTCTCCCTGAGAAGTGGTTAAACTTCTCTCAGGGTCTGAGAAATGCAAATCACTTTCAAAATCTTGAGCTTCCTGAGATATATGGTAAATTTCTCTATGAGGATAGCTAATCTCAAGGAGGTACCCCGACTCCAAAAAGGCTTAAGAGACTAAAAAGACCCTGACCACCTGACCCATATCCACTGCTTTCTATTCTAATGGTGTTGTATAGGATTTTCAAGATGGATCTGATGATGAGGTTGATGAAAGAACCAATGAGGAGTACCTGAATGATTTACAAATTGAATTTCATGAAAGGGCACTCCTTGCAAACTCAAAAAGATTTATTAAAAGAAACAAAAACCTTTTTAACACAAAAGCAAATGACAACACTGAATGTTTTAAATGTGGTAAAAAGGATCATTTTGTAAAAGATTGTTTCTCAAAAACAATCTCAGAACCATCTTACAAATTCCCAGGAAACAACTCTTTCTATGGAACCAGCAAGTTTCAATAAAAAAAATGCTTCAATCTAGTCAGTCTTTCCAAAACAAGATTGAAAAAATTCCTCAAAAAGATTTTGAAGCAAAGTATAGCAAGGCCAAGGCCAAACTTGCTGTACTTGAGTCAGCCTACTCAGTCACTCAGTCACCTCAGGCCTCTAAACCTGCTCAAGCTAAAAACAAAGGGCTAGTTGCTAAAACATTTGATTGGGATGAGGAAGAAGTGTCCTCTGAGGATGAAGAAGTTCATGTAAGTGCCCTGATGGCTCTCTCAGAAGACAACAAGCTAGCTGTAGGAAAGAGTCATGCAAGGAATGGAGAGTGGGTGAGCATCACCATGAGAAAGGTAAACATCTTACTTTCAATGGATGATGATTTTGACTAGAAATCTTACTTAGATTATATAAATGTTGATCTTAAGTATGTTAAAGAGCAGTTGTTTCAAAATATAACAAACTGAGTTTTGAGTTAAATCAGTGTAGAGATGAACTCCTTGCTTTAAAACAAGCCAAACTTGAAAATGTTACTCTTTAAATTCAAAATTCTGAACTTGTAAAACAAAATCAAGCTCTTCAGAAAGAACTTAAGAAAGAAAAGGCTGTCATTTGGAGCTGGACTCAAAAGAACCCCAAACTCTTTGACGCATTGAGTCTCACACCCAGTACCAAAAAGGCTTCACTGGGTGAAGACCAACTCACTGAAGTATCTGCGGAGAGTAACCATGCAACAACCTTTCTATCAGCTAACAAACTCTCTAGCAAAGAACTTGCACCAAAATCCAGTGATTGGATTGAAAGAGTCAATCCTAATAGTAAAATACCAAATTTCAACACTGGAAGAATTTTGGAGCCTGAAAGTCAGGCCATTAAGGAAATGCTAGGAGTCACTGATGAACCTAGTAATACTGAGTCCATCACTGAGTCTAAGTCAGATTCCCAATCACCACTCCCTCCACTGAAACAACTTCAGGGAACTGCACCTAGTTCTGATCTTACCCTATCTGTCTATCAACCACATTCTCCCAAGGAGAAATCAGGTTTAGGGAGAACTATCATGAAGAGACCTACCTCTGTACCCACTGAAACACACACACCTTCAGTATCCAATAAAGTGAAACCTGACAGTACTGATTCTAAATATGATCAGTTAGCTGAACTTGGGAAGTTGAGTGAAAAAATTGAGTCCACCAAAAAAACTCTCTAGTTCAAAATCTAAACAACCACCAACTTCCTCAAGTTACTCCAAACCAAAATCTTCATCCAAACCTTCAGTGAGATGTGAAATGTGCAATTATACAAACCATACCACTGATAATTGCTACAGAATCCTGTTTTGCATGATATGGAAACAAGAGGACCACAGGACTTTTGATCACAACTCTCACTATGTATCACTGAATACACAATGAATTTACAAAGCATAAGGTCATGAGTATGCCTCTCCTTCCAAACAAAGACAAAAGGCAAAGCCTTTCCTGCCATGTCCTCACTGTGGGTTCAATGATCATCTTCCTTATGATTGAATAATGAACAAATGTTGTAACATTTGTGGTGACCACTCCCATGATGACAGAGGACATGACAAAGTTATTCAGGCCAAAAGAGGCATCACCCCAGCACCTCTCAGTCTACTGAGTCTTCATCAACCACCAAATGCAAAACCTGTGGAAGCTCAGTTCACTCTACCTCAGACCATGACTCAATAGCTAAATTCAAAAAGTCCTTGAGGACTAAACCCACTAGGAGGTGGGCTAACGAGAAAAACTAACCTAGTTTACTATTTGTGCAGAAATATACCAAGGATCTTGTTTGACATCTAGAAAGTGGATGCTCAAGGAGTATGACTGGTGTGAAGCATTATCTGCACAAATATGTGGAAGAACCAGGACCCAAGGTAGTATTTGATGATAACTCATCAGCTCCCACTGAAGGTTATGATTCAGTAAACTTTAATGGTATAGTTTTTACAAGTATAGCTTATGTCAATGGTCTCAAGTACAATCTTATCAGTGTGAGTCAACTATGTCATGCAAAATACATAGTTCAGTTTGCTGACAAGAGAGGAACCATCTTCAATGCCAATAAGGAAGTTGTGTTGATTACTCCCAGGAGGGATGATGTCTATGTCCTAGACATGTCAACCCTTACTCAAAATGGGACTTGCCTTTTCACTAAGGCAAGTGCAAAAATCAACTGGCTCTGGCATAGAAGACTCTCTAATCTAAACTTCAAATCTATCAACAACCTGGCCAAACAGAACAAAGTTCTTGGCCTTCCATCCCTGGTGTATACCAAAGACAAGCCATGTTCTGCTTGTGAGAAAGGTAAACACCACAGGGCATCATTCAAAGCCAAACAAACCTTCTCCATCAAAAGTTGCCTTCATCTCCTTCACATGGACCTCTTTGGACCGGTTAGTCCAATGTCTATTAACCATGAGAAATATACTCTGGTCATAATGGATGAATACTCAAGATACACTTTGGCTTACTTCCTGACCAAAAAGAGTCAGGCAGCTAGTACAATCATGTCTTTTGTCAGGAACATTGAGAATCAAAATGATATCAAGGTTAAACAGATTAGAACTGACAATGGTATTGAATTCAGAAATCATGACCTTGAGTGTTTTTGTGATGAGAAAGGAATTTCTTAGAACTTCTCTTCTCCTTATACTCCTGAACAAAATGGAGTAGCTGAAAGGAAGAACAAGACACTTATTGAGGCAGCTAGGACAATGTTAAATGGATCAGTCCTTTCAAAACACTTTTGGACTGAGGCAGTCAGAACAACCTACTATACTCAAAATAGGTCCATCATTGTGAAAAGACACAATGAGACTCCCTATGAGATATTCAAAGGAAGAATCCCTTACATCAGCTACTTTCATGTATTTGGGTGTCCTGTGTTTATTCATAATCACAAGGATCACTTAGGTAAATTTGATGCCAAAGGTGATGATGGATACTTCCTTGGACACTCTCTTGTCTCCAAAGCCTTCAGGGTGTTCAACACTAGGAGACAGCAAACTGAGAAAACTTATCACATAACAGTTGATGAGAGTACTGAATACATCAGGTTCTCAAACTCCTAAGTTGAGGAAATTGGTATTGATGACTCATCTAGATATCCTCCTGATGAGTATCATCCTGAGAACAATCCCTCAACTCAATACCAACCTGATGCAAATATCTCATACTACATCATTCCTCACAATCTACCTCAACCAACCATCAGTGAGTTTCTTGACACTCAACAAGTCTCCAATGAGACTACACCCACTGAACTAACTATTTAGGAACCCTTTGATCAAATTGACTATACTGAGATCACTGAAGATCAAAATCTTGAGGCACCTCAGGCTCCAGTGACTAAACCCACTCCTCCAATAAATCAGGCTTCTACAAGCTCTAACTCCTATCCTAGAACCCAGGATAGCTGGACTAAGTCCAAGAAAATTGAGCTTGTGAACATCATTGGTTAGCCCACTTAAGGCATGCTTACCAGAAGCATGGCTGCTAAACTCAAGGCAGCTTCAGCCAATGTATGTCTCTATGTAGACTTTCTCTCTGACATAGAGCCTAAGAATGTCAAAGGATATAATCAACAGGAAGGTATTGATTATGAGGAAACATTTACACCTGTTGCTAGAATGGAAGCCATCAGGATCTTCCTAGCCTATGCTACATACATGAACTTTAAAGTTTACCAAATGGATGTGAAAAGTGCCTTCCTGAATGGAAACATTAAAGTAGATGTTTATGTGCAATAACCTCCTGGTTTTGAAAGTAGTGAATTTCCTAACCATGTCTGCAAGCTTAACAAGGCCCTTTATGGACTAAAATAAGCACCCAGGGCATGGTATGAAACTCTTCCAGCCTTCCTGATTCAAAACAAGTTTGTTAGAGAAAGGATTGACAACACTCTTTTCATCTATAGAACAAAAAGTGATGTCATCCTTGTCCAAGTATATGTTGATGACATCATCTTTGGCTCAACAAGTTACAAACTTTGTGAACAGTTTGAAAAACTGATGACCACTAAGTTTGAAATGAGCATGATGGGTGAACTCACTTATTTTCTTGGACTTCAAATCAAAAAGATTGACAAAGGCATATCGATTTGTCAAGAAAAATACATTAGGAACCTACTGAAGAAGTATGAGCTCACTGACTTCTCTTCAGTAAAGACTCCTATGGTTCCCCCAAACAACCTTGGACCTGATCTCACTGGTAAATCAGTAAATCAAACCCTATACAGTGCAATGATAGGGTCTCTGATGTACCTAATTGCCTCAAGGCCTGATATCCAATTCTTAGTCTGTCTATGTGCTAGATATTAGTCTGATCCAAAAGAATCTCACCTTACTGATGTCAAGAGAATCATCAGATACCTGAAGGGTACACCAAACCTTGGTTTGTATTACCCAAAATGCTCACGGTTTGATCTCAAAGGATACACTGACTCATACTATGCAGGCTGCAATATCCTGGCAATTCCTTGGTGGAAAACTTGTGTGTTGGAGTAAAAAGAAGCAACAGTCAGTGGCCATGTCCTCAGCTGAAGCTGAATATGTGGCTGCTGCAGGGTGTTGTGCAAATGTACTTTAGATGAAGAGTCAACTGAGTGACTATGGCATTCAGTACAAGATGGTACCCATCTTTTGTGATAACACAAGTGCCATAGCCATCTCCAACAACCATGTGCTTCATCAAAGAACCAAACACATCGACATAAGATATCACTTCATCAGGGACCACATCATGTTGCGAGCCACGCAACTGTTCATCTGATCATGTTGCGAAAAATGGGGTTGATGGAAAACGTGCATTTAATGCGGATATAAAACCACTTTTTATAACACCCAATCAAATCAATTCACAACCGTTTGGTATCCGCAAAATTTGCAAACCTATTTCCCTCTCCTATAAATACCCCCACAAAGAAAAAAACACACACACGCTTTCATTATTTAGAAAAACTCTTGCAAAGCTTTTTCTTCTTCTTAAAATTGTATGTGTTCTATCTTGTAAAAAAACCTTTTTCAAAACCAGACCTATTCTCTACCAATGGCTTCTTCCAAAGCTATCACATATGCTCCAAATGTGGAATACCAGATGGAAAGCATGGACCTTACCAAAAATAATGTGGTAGGTAATTTTGCCTACCCTGAAGGGTTCCATAATTATAGGGATATGGTGAAATACCTTCAAAACTATTTTCTCTCCACCGCATTCACAAAACCCCCCTCTGTCATTTATCATGATTATCTGAGGGAATTCTGGTGTACAGCAGTGGTGGAAAACCCTGATGCACCAAAGGATGCGACCATAAGGTTCTTAGTGAAGAATGGGACAAAGTCCCTGACTCTTACCTACAAAACCTTTATCAAAGCCACCGGCCTTGATTACACTGAGACCTTTGCTGACCAACCCAAGGATGAGGATGTGAAAGCAATTCTGCTAGAACTAGGGCTATATGATAAGAATCGCCCTGATGTGACGCCAGGGGCCCATCATTATCATCATCATCATCATCATCATCAGGAGACAAGCCCACTGAGCCCTCATCTTCAGGCTACTACAATCTGGATGACACCAAGCCGGTTACTGAGAAGGTCTTGGTAGATTTGGTGAATATAAAAATAAATGGTTGTTTAATCAGCTTGAACATGCAAATCAAGATAGGCACCTTAAAGCAGCTGCCTTTTATGCTGACTTCAGGGGATCAGTTGAAAAGAAATAGGCTGAACTAAAGTCTGCTTTCATGACTACTGATGAAAAGGTCAAGGAACTCAAGACTTTAGCTGAGAAGTTGGCTACTGATCAAGGGACCAACTTTACTAATCTTCTTCAGACTCTCACTGCCATAAAACAAGAGTTTAAGGATGATCCCGCCCTAGTTTCCAAGCTCACTGAGTTCATGGATTCTCACAAGTCCACCTCTAGTGCACTCAGTAGCCTGCTTGCTCTGTTCAGGGAAGTCAATTTTGCTGAACTCAACTCTCAACAGGTCTCCATCCTCACCACTCTCAAGGAGCAAAGTGTTCATCTTGGTAAAATCTCAGCTGGCTATGAAGGGTTCACAACCAAGCACAATGAGCTTGTAGACTGCTACACCGCCAAGATCACTCAGCTCACTGACACTCAAAAGTCCATGTCCACTGAACATTCAAGCCTGAAGATGAAAACATCTTAACTCAAAGGCATGGTTTCCGAAGTGCTAAGACTTCTTTAAGTTGCTCCTACTCCTGCTCCTACTGGTCCCAAATCAACAAATGCTTCCATTGAAGCTCATGCATCTGTTGAGGGGGAGAAATTGGTCACTATCACTCCTATCAGGAAGACTAAGAATGATGCTCAAACAACACCTACCACTGAGGTCATCACTGAGGCTGTTCCTTTGAGAAACTTCATGCCTGGGTCCACCACTTCTACTCCTATCATAACCCCTGTCATCAGTGAAGCAACTACCATAACAACAAGTCGCCCTGACAAAGGGAAGGAAATCAAGGTCACTGATGAGTCACCACCCAAAATTGGTACCAGCATCAAAAGAAGTACGACGTGATCCTGATGCACTAGAACTTGTTGAAGTTACCCTACACAATGGGAAAATCTTTAGGGGTACTAATGAAGAGGTGGCTGCTGCTTTGTTGGAAGATGACAAACTTAAGGCTGAGCTGCTTAGTAAGCCCTTCATTAATAAAGTGTCTAAGGAAGTGATAAAGGAATCGAACTAGGATATGGAAGGAGAAGAGCTTGTCAGGCTTCAGGCGAACATAATAAACGAAGCCAACCTGAAAGCCAAAGAGGTAGCTGAAAGAAAATAGAGGAACTATGAAAGGTATGTCTGGACCATGACCAAGACTAAGGGTGAAGGTGCTATCATTGACAATGACATGATCATTCATCCATACAAGAAGAATGAACCCATTGAAGTCACCATTGAAAGAGACCCAAGAGTCCATGAAAACTACAAACCATTCAGGCCTTCTGACTTTGGGATAAATGAATTGGACATGATGGTACCCATCCTGAAGAAGAAGAAGAGCAAGTATGTTCCTGAACTCCTATCAACTCTATCTAACAAATACAAGGAGTTGGAAAGAGTTACCAAAAGCCTGGGAATCAATCACCAGAAAGCACTTGCCTCTCAGGGACTGGCAATTCCTAAGCCAGTTCAGGTCACTGGGAAGAAACTAAAAGCAGTAGCATTCGAACCTGAAGCATTCATTGTTGGACTTCACTGCAACAGAGCTCTTCCTCTTGGTGTTACATTCACCAACAACAAAGTGATCAAGACACCAGAGTATGGAATCTTCTTCATTGATGAACTTGGTGCACCTGCCTTTCAGAGAGTGAGTGATATACATCTGGTGGAGACTACAACTCTTTTGGCCTACAAACTGATGGCTAGAAATCATAAGAGTCCTGAGAATGAGGAGTTCATGTTCCTGATGGACAAGATGATGAATGAACGTCCTGACAACCACATCCTGCTCTCCAAGAAGCTGAAGCTTAAGCTTATGGGCATGAGGGAAGTCTGAGTACTTTGCCCTAAGCTTATGTAATAGATGTTAGGATATTTTGTAATGTTTTTGATGAATAAAGATGATGGCCCATGTTTAAAAATTTAAAGTGTTCTGTTGTTGTGAAATTGTATTCTCAGTGTAAGAAGAAGCCCAAATGCTCGCTTACACTGATCAGACACTTAGACATAATTTATAACCAAATTGGGGGAGATTGTTGGGTTCATTCAGTACCCAAGTCTCATAAAACAAAGATCTGAACACAAATTAATGATGTGTGCTTATTCACACACTTTTTTCTATCCATATTAAGACCAGAACAGACACAAACTAACCATAAATGCCAAAGATATTGTGTTTTTGTGTTTTTGATCGTGCAGGAACGGATATTTCAGAAATTGGCATAAATCAGGCCAAAAAGGACAAAAACGAGCATGAGTTTGGAAATCATGTCAAAAGCCAGAGTCGAGGAAGCAAATTACCACTTTTGAGCTCAGAATGTCAAAACAGACCTTGAAGAATCACAAAATGCCAATACTCCTTGGAGCAAAAAGTTTGCAAAATTGGTATAAATGGTCCCTCAGGTTTGGAAAATTGACAGAAATGGCCCCTGAGCATTGGTTTTGGAAGAAAAAAGTCAACAAAAGTGCTTTGGAAGTCACAAGTTGTCAAATTTGGTCCCTGGATGAAAAGTTTGAGGAATTTACAAGTTTGGTCCCAGAAGTTTCAGATTTGGCAAAAATGGTCCTTGGAGTTTCAAAAATGGAAAATATCAACTATGGTCCTTATATTATTCAAGCTTGGAAAAAGTGATCCCTTGGTGAGCTTTGGAAAAATTCCACATTCAGTTCCTACAAAATTTAGAAGGTTACAATTTTGGTCCTTGTGAAACTATAAATACCAAACGGACCCCTTTGTTATTATTACTAAACACAATACAATCCAAGCACCTATCCAGTCCAATCCCTAGGCCCAAATACCACCCCAGCCCAACTCCAAATCCAAAAAACACACCTTGGTAATAATACCAGTATCAAACCCAGGTCAAACACACCCCTTCCCTCCATTCTTCTTTACCCCAACTTGTATCTGCAAATCAGTCACATCCCACCACCCCACCATCTCCATCACATCCCACCGCCCCATCCACTACTCACCTAACATCCCCTCAACATTTAATGCACCCCCTCTTGCAAATAAAACAGAGCAAATTGCAATTGCCTGTTTCCCGCCAAAACACGTGGAGGGCTGTGATTGATTTTCAGATATCCAATGGTTGTAATTCATGATGGGATTTGATCAGAGATATGCTTGGAACCCTAATTTCACCTATATAATGAAGAAGAAGCGGAGTGTAGTTCATTAGTTTTTAATTAGTGTCGATTAGCTTAATGTATCAATTTCTTGTAATCTCTAGTCAAAATTAGCATTGTACTCAGTCTTTTAAATATAATTTAAACGATTTTCAAGTTTCAATTTCAGTTTCTCTTTACAATTTTAGTTTATGCAATTTTTAGCTCAAAACTCTCATCTAGCTTAAATGTTATGGATACTTGTTGTTATGGACTCATAAGCTCATGTAAGCTCCCTATATAGCTTCTGAGAGCTATTAGAAACCTTAAAACCAACTAAGTTGTTAAACTCAAAAATACAAAAAAATACCAAAAAAATAGTGGGAAAAAAATCATCTCAGAAGAAGAAGATTAGCTGGAGCACAATGAATATTGGATGGCAGTGGTTTAGAGCCTCGGGGGAGGCAATAGGGTTGGTATTTGGTCCTTGGTTCCTTGTGTACAAGCTGGAAGGAATTTGTAAGCTCATAACTCCATTTCCTCATTATACTATAGCATTGCTTATTTTAGCCTATCTCTGTGTTCTCTGTGTTTATTAAGTTTAAACTAGTCATATTATAGCTTAAGATTAGTAGCTTGTTCATTAGGATCCATTTTACTCAAAGTTTTAGTTTAACTGTCATTTTAGTCATTTATAGCATCTTAAGTATTTGGTGTTTAGATTGTTGTTCCTGTGCTTAATTTGGCTTATTACATCATAATATAAGGTTGGAAATCAGTATTAAGGTCTAATTCAATCATTTGCTTTGTTAATAAAAAACAAGTATTTATTAATGACTATTTGGATTGCTGATTTCACCTTGACACAGGTTGTCATTGTTGTTGTTCTCAGTTGAGAAGTGTCACTCTAGGTTCATTTAGATAGTCAAACCTTAAAACTCAGTACTAATTTATCAAAAAGTCAAAATTAGATTGCTAGCTCATTAACTTGTTCACTGTTAGGAATTTAAGTACCATTTTAGCTCATTAGTTGGATACTTAGCTTATTATCACCTCTCATTAGCTTAATATAACATAACAAGTCAGTAAATTAGGATCAAAGTTCATATAAGTCAACCTTAGTCCAAGATTTAAAAAGTCAAAATTGCATAGTTTGGCAGAAAACCAATTTTTCCAAGAATTTTCTTGATTTTAGTTTTCAAGATTAAGCCCTGATCTTTTTGGAGGTTAAAATACACCAGCTTAACTTGTGAAATATCACTTTGGCTTATTTTTAGGAATTTTTCTGTGGCTTGTTATCTGGCTTATTTGAGCCTGTAGGGATACACCCTCCCCTGCACCAGGGTAATTACCCACTTTTCATAAGCTCATACTGAGCTTACCCCAGTCCCTAACCCCTAGCTTTTTTGATAGCTTATTAGTAGATTTATTCAGTTCAGTGCTTATCTTGGGGTTTGTAGCTTTTGCCCTTAGCTTATTTGTTTTCTAAAGTTACCCAATTCATTCCTGTTGATTCATCAGCAGGAACCTAGGCCAGATTTCACAAGACCACCCTGTGCTTATTAGTGAACCATAAGCTCTGCTTTTTGGCTTTTTGGAAAGCCCCCCAGCTTGGCTTTTAAGATCAACTTTTTGTTTGGGCTTCCAATCACCCTTGTGGGCCCCACACAGAGCTGCATATTGCTCTCTTGGCCTGTATGTTTTGGTTGTGCTTGTTTTCTGCTTCTTAGCTTATTCTTGTGCTTATTAGTTATTCCTAGCTTATTTGTGTTCATCTCAGTAGATTAAAACTTATTTAGCCCTTTGTAGCTTATTTCATTAAAAATCCATAAAAATCTTTAATTAAATCTTCTGTTTTGCTTTTTAAGATACCCACTGCCTATTTTTAAGCCATAAAAAGTTTGTCTTTGTAAAAGTTGTATATTTTCAGTAATAAAATAGATTTGTAAAAGAAAATCCAAGAAAAACCAAACATAAAATTAGTTATAGCTTTTATTTAAGCCATTTGGCTTATTGCTTAAGTTTTTCAAAAAGTAATTTTCAATTATATATTTTTATTAAATTTTTATATATTAAAATAGTTTCAGAAAAATTTTCATAATTTCTGAGTTTGTTTAGTATTTATAATAATTAATTTAAGTTTAATTAGTTATAATTAAAAAACCAAAAAATTAAATTTCTTTTTGCTTATTTATAAGCAATAGTACATTTTTATATTTTTCCTAGCTTTTATAATTAGTAAAGTATTTTTAGAAAAATTCTCATAATTTTTACTGTTCATTTGGTATTTTTCATAATTAAATTAGTTAAAATAGATTTTAATTAATAAATAAGTAAATAATTAGTAAAATAGTTTAAAAATAATTTGTATAAACTTTTTATAATTTTTTAGGATTCCTGTAATAGTTAAGTAGTTTTATAAAAAAATTCATAATTTTCTAAGTCCTTTTATTTATTATTAAATAGTTTAAATAGTTTTAATTAATATTAAATAATAAAATAATCAAAAAATAATTTTCTTTTTATTCAAATCTTCTTTTAATATCAAGTTTGTAAAAATTTCATTTCCACCCCTCTAGTTTAATTTTGTTTAAAACTCACCTTTTTCTCCGTAGGTAATCATCTGTTTTTAATTCAGTTTACGTTTATATATATCTGTTTCCTATATTTGTTAATACTGTTAATCTCAATCATTTTCAGTAGTGTAAATCAACTCCAAATCATTATCTGTTACTTTCCTCAGTCACTAAATCATTCAAACGTTTCTAAAACACAATTTCAATCTCGTTGGGACTTAACGACCCGTGAAACACTGTGCTTTCAACGGATCATAAATTGATCTCTCCTCTCCCTAACTGCTTGACTTTGTTGACCAAGCAGTCTTGGTTGACTTAGTTTGACTGTTAGTCTGGGAGGTGTCAATTAACCTAAGTGTTGGAAATCATTAAACGCAAACAAGTCACTGAGTGAACAGTAACTCAGTGAGTCATCTTCAGTATGCTTAGGACGAGTCTAAGAAGAAAGTCTCTCCATTCAGTGAGGCGGAACTCAGTGAGTGGCACCTAAGCCAAAGAAGAAGGTGATGGGTTCCGTGAGGATGACAATAACTCACTAAACCCCCAGGACCCCTCAACAACTATTGAAGTACTAAAGACTGAAGACTGAAGACCTGAAGACTGAAGAATAGGCGGGACAAAGCGTGAAACGTTTGAAAGTATGAGTGGGTGTCCCTATGAACCTGAATTCAAACTTTATCTAAAAGGCATAAAGTCAGGATAGTGTCATCACTGTGCATTAGAAAGACACATTGTCTTTTACCCAATATAGCTTATTGTAACAGACACAAAATACGTAAGTATTTTGTCTCCACTAGCCTAGGTTATCAATTTGTCTTTATCAATAAAGTTGTAATTTACTTGTGTACAAATAGATAGCATAAGTGAGGAGTAAAAGTTGACAAGTTTGTGCAATTAATGCTTAGACATTCACAAACAACTTTTACTCCTCCAAAGAACAACACAGTTCCTGAGAAGCTCAGTTGGACCTTTAGTTGTCACTCAAACATAGTTGGGTTTAGAGAGGAGTTATACCATACTTGTCGTTTCAATCCCAAGTGTTATTCCGCAAACACTTGGGTATAATTCTTTGATTAACTTCTAATAAGAATTAAACGTTGAAAAATATTGTGTCTCTTATCTTTACGTTTTATTTGTTGTTAATCATTTAAATCTTTGTTTAAAGTCATGGAACTTGGTTAGTTTAACTCATTAATTAATATTAACCTAGTAAAAGGGACCAACAGTTCTTCTTCTTATTCAGTCAACACAAACGTTTCAGAATTCATTTGGATTATAAGGAATGAAACATATTTGTTGTGAAAGTAAGAATATATAGAAGATATGTATAAAATGGTTAAGTTTTGGGGTATTTATATTTGAAAAATGGAGTGTTGGAATTTTATTTAAATATATATTTATTTTTTAATAGCCTAACGGATACATGTTTTCTTAGGTCCCACTTTGTCAGCGTTTCACAAGTGGCAAGTAACTCACCATACTTGCTCAATTTGGCCATGACATTGCTTTGTTGTTTTGGGTGTGTCGCGCGTGACTTACTCACCAAAGGGTGAGTAAGACACCACTCCATCTAGTCTTACAAGCTTTATCTGAATGAAATTTAATAATAAATATGTTCATATTTGAATATTGTCCCACAACAATAAGGAAAAACATATTCATCATGTACCATTTTATACAATCAACTATCATGGTATTGAAAAAAAATAATCTACTTGTTCTGTCGATCGGGTCAATTTCTTTCTATTGGATCAATTTCCTTTCATGGTCTTAGAAAATTGTTCATAGTTAAAGATATATGAGTATCTAAATTCAATACTTATGCTAGTGGACATGGTCACCATATATTCACCTTACATATCAACGACACTTTAGTTTTCTCTCTCCTTTCACTTCCTCTCATTCCCTCTCACTTTTTACAAAATATGATCACATTACCCACACATTAATACCCATTTTTTTTAATTTAAATACTTACGAAATTAAAAACATAAACGTACAAAATAAACAATGTAAACGTAGAAATTAAAAACATAAACGTTCGAAATTAAAAACATTACATAAACTTCGGAATTAAAATATTACATAGATTATTAGAAATGTAAACCTACGAAATCAAAAACAATACATAGCTAAATAAAAAGCGTAAACTAAAATTGCAAACCTCGCTTCCCTTTAATCCCCGACCTCATCTCTTCCATGATCATTAGTGCATCCCCTGTTAAGTGATCATATGGCTACATATAGAACATTAAGTCTTTTCGACGCGCTTTATATTCCTGCATTTCCACCCCCTTTTTTGATCTCCAAAAATTCAGCGCTTTCTTTCTTCATTTCCATGGCATGTTCGTTCTGCTGTGCCAACTCCGAGATCACCATACTAGTCAATGCTTCGTCATACATAGTTGCTAATACTCCCTACAATCCCACCTCTTTCTTGTTCAAAGCATTCGCTTTGTCCCTGCTGATTGGTCGTTGAACTTCATGCACCTCATCTTCCTCGTCATCTCCAGCATCATCATTAAGATTAATACTAGCATCCCCAGACTCTGGGTTGAACGGACTAGACCCATATGACTTGTATCTCTTGACCTTTTCTGCTTTTTTCTTTGCTTCAAACCTTGGAACTTCAACCTCCATCCATTTCATACTCTGTCTTAAAATCTCCCAACAATGACGAAGTGTAAACGCTACTTCATATTCAGCTTCATAATCAAGAAGTGCCTTTTGGAAGTAATCTTCATCTCCGGCTCCACTATCTTTGACTTGACATATTTCTTGATGAAAATTTTATATATTTTTCCAAATGTCATTAGCCGTTTGGCAAAAATACACTCTTTCATATTCAATCCTTGGTAAAGCTTTATAAATCATTATCTTAGCTTTAGTGTTTTTATCAAATTTAGGATAATCATCTTGATTTTCAAAACTTGTTTTTGTTGGTTTAAAATCACCAATGGAAATAATATGCCAAAGATTTTGATCAATTGATCTCACTTAGTTTTCAAATTTACTTTTCCAATTAAGGAAATTTTCTTTTTCAAATAGCGGTGGCCTTTGAATAGATTGCCCTTCTTTGAGATTTTCAAAATCAATGGACCGATCCAAGTTTTAAAATACAATATATTTTAAAGATCTTGAGTAACGTAGCTCTGATACCAATTGTGGAAAACTAGAAAGGGGGTTGAATAGTTTACCACTTTTTAACTTGTTAATCTTTGAAAAGCTTTACGTGTAATCAACAATTCTAACTAATTAACAATAATTAATATGAAAGTATAAAGAAAGAAACGATCAAACCACAACACGATTATTTATCATGGTTCGGCTACAAGGGCTCTTTTTCCTTGCCCTACTCCACGCCCCTATTTTCTAACTCGAGAGTTTCAAGCACTAGTCAACAAGCTCCTTTCACCGGTGGAGAAACCCTTACAATCGTCGCTTACACTTTATCCGGTACAAAGCTAAATACCGGGTCCTAGTTCAAGGTAGAACCACCCTAACGTCGCTTATTCACTATTTCCGACACTAAGCTAGATGTCGAGTTCTTTTACAAAGGTACAACCACTCCTATCAGTTAATGTATTTTGAGGACTAAAATACTAACCGATCACTTCTTAACAAAATACAAATGAAGTATAAACTACAAGAGTTTACACAATAGAAGTCTAACAAGTCTTGCAACGTTGAGTTGAAACTTGTAACTTCTCGAATGAACTTGTGAACTTCCTTTCTACACAAGAGAATCACACAAATGAGTTGCTACTGAGTTAGATAAGATAAATGAAAGTTTTTATGCAAAGTATAGCTTATAGTGATGAGAGATTTCTTGCAAGTGGCTTGGTATTTATAACCAACCAAACCAGCAGACTGGCGGATCCGGCGAAACCAAAACAAGGGTTCTGCCCTTGTAACCCCAGGGTTCCGCTAGGTCTGATAGTCAAAGACTACAAGAAATCTTTCCATATCTAGCAATGTCAAATCAAGATTCTACAAGTCAACACACAATAGTTTGAGTAAGAATCCTTCCAAGATGTTTAAGAGATCTTATGGAAAGTCAACATCAAGATTTAGAAACCTTTCCATAAATGCTCATGATGCAAGCTATGATGTCATGTTATATTTTCTATATTTGGAAATATAACAATGTTATGTTTAATACGAAATGTAAAGTCTAGTTATACAAGACTAAAACTAAAATCATGTTTTACTAAAAACTAAAGTTTACACTTTGTCGTTAACAAAACTTAGCAAGGATTGTAAAATATAAATAACGTTTTTAGGCGATATTTATATTAACATTTGTGTTTTTGGTCATTTGGGTGAAGAGATGGAAAGTTTAGAGTTGTCTGTGATGTTTGAAAGTAATAATTTGTTTACTGATATGTCGGTTCAGCCGGATCCCTTTGAAAAGGGATTTGACACGTCATAGCCAATGGATCCAGCTCAACAGCAAAATATTTTTTTTGTTTGGTTTTTGGTGTAATGTTTTTTTCTAATACTTTTAGGTTAACTGTTATTTGTACATATTACGAAGAGATAGTTATTGATCCTAAGTAAATAATATATTTTGACAAAGACGAGAGTTTATCTATTTGTGAGTAATAGTGTTACAAAAGAAAAGGTATAAAACAAACGAGACAATAATCCTATTCCATTTATTGCAATGCAGAACGTGAAACAAAAGGATTGGATAAATAATAAAAATATAAAAGCCTAGAACAAAGTGCAATGCTCTACGCGTGAACTTGATCATTGGGTAGATGAGCGCAACGAGAGAAATGACGATGATCATAAAAATGACACTAAACATTTTTGTGGAGTTTTCGCCTTTTTATTTTTAAGAGAGTTTTTGAGGTGAGTGAAAATTTGAAATTTGAGTGTGAATGAGATTTGAATGAGGAAGATTAGAGAGAATAAAAAGGTTGATGAGATGGATCACTATTCCTAACCATTCGACTGGTGTGGAAGTTTGTGAAGATAGATTTTTTAATTTTGTGGATAGGTACTTCAAATATTTCATGTTGTGGTACAACAATATGGTTAGAAACAGCATATTATTATAGGTAACACGAAGGTAGAAAAATAGACAATTAAAGATCTTTAGTGAAATATAATCATATAAAGACTATTTAGTTAATGAGCATGTTAGGCATGTTCGCAGGATGATATAAAGAAAAGTCTAAATAATTGGCTATTAACAACTAAAGAAATAACCATATAATATAGACCAATATATTATTATAAGAATTATATAGCTACTTATTATATAACCATCATAGATTAGTATTTCAAAGAGATTAGAGAAACCTAAATACTAACAAGATGAAAATAATTATTTATTTAAAAGAAAACATACATTTCCTATATTTTCTTGGGTGGCTTTTGAGATCATTCACGAGTAATGATTCACAAGCTTTTAATATACCTGTAGGCTTATTGATGAAGTGGTTTGATAGGTCTTTTGGTTCTTTTACGTGTGTCAGCCTTGTTCTTCCTTTGATTGAAAGTAGTTTTGGAACTTTCCTATCCTAAAGATTTCTTGAAAAATATTTATTATGACTATCTAATGAATTAATATTAATGTTAGAATATATTCAGGATATTATCAAAACTATCATTATCCTAGATGGAAATTTTATCATATTTGTAAACATGGATTTAATGTCAGTTTTTTTTTAAAGATTTTCCTTCTTTGTAGTTTTCAAAAATTCACTTATCATTTCAAGTTTTTAAAGTACAATATACATTAAGAAACTTGGTAACGTAGCTCTGATGCCAATTGTAAAAAACTAGAAAGGGTGGGGGTGGGGTTGAATAGTTTTACCAATTAAAATCTTATTTTAGAACACTTAGTTTGACTTATGTCAATCCTTTTGATATTTAGATATTGATGCGTGGGAGTTGCACCAGGCTTTACCTCTCAAGGGATCTCGAGAAGCTTACAACCCCCACCAGGCAGTGTACCTGATCGTTGTAGTATAGTATAGTGACAAGTACCGGGGGATTGATCGTTAAACTCAGGAATAGTGTCGTTAGGATTGAAATTAATCTAACTAGGTCTAAAGGTAAAGGATGATTCTTTTTGTATTTTTATATTTTATGAAAAACAAGTAAAAATCTCGGGTATTGGAAGGAGGGGCGGAATTAGTTGCTAATCAACTAACCCAAAAGCTACCAATTAAACTAATGTGCAAGATAAATAAGCTAAGGTTCTACAAGATAAGTGAAGCATGTCTACCCATGATATGTTACTCCTTGCTAGCTATCCAATTCTACCTATTGAATTGTCACACCTTGTTTTAATTGACTGGTTGTATTCCTTAATACCATTCGTGGGGTGGCGTACGTACTTCCCCAACTCTATAAGCTCCTACTTTACTCCTATGTCGAGCCTGCAAGAAGCTCCTAACATGGGATCATTAGAATTTGCTCATGCATTAAATACAACCATAATAACCTAGTACGCATTGGTTCATGTTTCTTAAGACGTTCAAGCATGTTACCCTATGGAAGTCTGCCACTTTTCTTAAGCCTAACATCGAATACAATCAACCAAACAAGAGACAATAGGAATTAAGAATTATAAACTAAACCAATTAGACCTATCGAAGTGTCACATCCTAATTGATGAAGATAGACACAAACATCAACAAGGAATCAATAAGATCTAATCAATTATATACAAGTTTCACACAATCATAAGTAGACACAAGGTGAATTAGCCAAGCATAATTAATAATGAACAAGCAACAATAATGATAATTGAAGACATGAATTAAGATAGAATCATCAAACCATTACAAGATGTTTATGGAGTGATTGAAACCCTCTAAGTTGCTGGAAAAACACCCACCTAAACCCAGGAATCGACCTTAGGGTTTAGGGCTTACAAAAAGTGAAGTTATGATGTTATATTTATAGGCTGATTTTATGTCGGCCCGATCATGACAGCGTCAGACCAGTCATGATGGTGTCACGACCAACTTTTCTTCACCAAATTGTAGATCTCTTCGTCCTCTTCGCGTAGGCTTTTGAATCACCTAAATCCGAGTTCGTATGCAAAAGTTATGACCAAAACAATATCAGCTACTCCGCGCGCAAGTTTTGACAAGTTAACACGTGACGGCCTACGTGACGCCTTCAGGAAATTTTCTAGACCATTACTCTTTAATTTTACATGTGACGGCCTTGGGTGACGCCGTCATCTCCAATGCACAAAACTTTCTGGACCGTCACGGACTTTATCCACTTCCACCTCTTGTATTACTCTTGACGCCGTCATGAAGAAGCTTGTGACGCCGTCAGGTACTGTTCCCAGAAAGGAAAATTAAGACTTTGCCATTTTCTTCACTTTTATGCTCCAAAAACATCCAAAATGCTTCCTTTTTCCAGAATTCACTCCAAAAGTACCTAAAATCACAAAAGGAACGATTTAAGGCAATATTTGATCAAATAAATTCAATTCCGGGCTTAAATAACCCCCTAAAAATGGATCATTTTTTGCCTCATCAGATATTGATAGACAGATACTAAGAATATCAAAGACGATTTAAAGTAAAGAGAGATAAATCCATTACACAAGTAGTTATAGTGGTTCGGCTATAAGGTCACCTTCTTTATCCTACTTCACTCCCCGAGTACCCAACTCTAGAGTTCGTAAGCACTAGATCCACAAGCTCCTTTTCCGGCAGAGAAGCCTTCACAACGTCACTTACACTTTATTTGGTATAAAGATAGATACCGAGTTCTGATTCAAGTATGAACCTTCCCTAATGTTGCTTACGATTTATCCGTTACCAAGCTCAACACCGGGTTCTTTTACAATGGAAGAACCAACCCAACAACAAAAACTTACACAACAATTTTATGGTACAATGTGATGTATGAAATACAAGTATCAATTCAGTGATCTTTTATGATGAAGATGGCTAGCAACACTTCTCTTGAAGCTTGCAAGTCTTCTATACTAATGTCATGATCTCGCCTTTTACGAAGAACTTTGAGAATCACTAAAAAAAACCACAAGAATGATATTAGATATAAGGTCAGAGAGATATAAGAATATATGAAGAGTTATGAAAGAAAGGGGTGAAAAATGATGAAGAAATGACTTGCTATTTATAGGCAAAATTCACTCCGACCAGCCGGATCCGGTGGATCCCTTTGGCTTTACCCAAGGGATCCGGCAGACTGGATCAACCAGTCCAGATTTTGGGTCATGGGTTTGATTATTGGGTCATGGGTATTGGGTCTTTGTTTACAAATACCCATTTAATGTCATGCATGATGTAACTAGTATATTTACTTAAAACATTTATATACTCTAATTTAAATAAGGGGATAGCTTGGCTACAATTCGTCACAAAAATACACATGCAATGAAGTAGAGACCCACATAAAAGAATTAGGGACCCACAAAAAAGAATCATAACCCACATTTGTTGCACAATATTATAGCCAGTTAGCTAAAAAAATTGTAGCTAATATATTCTCTTTAAATAAAATGTAAGTAACAAGTGTTAATTATAAGTGTTTTAGAAAAGTGATTTTGACTTTATGTAAACTATTATGTTAGATGTATTATCTTTGAATATGTGGCGAAGTATTTGTTTAGCATAACGAGTTTGAAAACTATTGGCTCGAAGACTTACGTATTTTATTTTTTCTCGTTAAAATGATTTTACGATTGTTATCAACAAAACATAGAGAGATCGTAAAATATAAATAAACATTTTACGACTTATTTGTATTAAGAATTGTGATAGCGAACCACCCATTTGGGTTTGTGAGCTGTAGTTGGTATTATCGAATGGGTATGTGTAATGTTGTGACGAGAATTGACTAAATGCGTTTTGTTGTTGTTGTTGTAAGAATTGGTTAAAAACGTTTTGTTGTGGCTATGGGTTTTTGTATTTGTTGTCTGGGTAACTTTTAAAATTCCGGACCCCCCTCGTGCTATGACGAGGTAATATAAGAAAAATGGGGTCTCCCCTGGAGTGCTTGTCAGTTTATTTGTTGGTTTGATGGGGGAATATTTCCGATATTAAATGTTCCTTCAGATATCTGCGGATTGCTTCGGGTATTATTTCGTTGGTTACGCTTGGTGGTTTTAGGAGTGTTTTTTTTAGATATTTTTGTATAAAATGATGAAGTGAAAGTGTTGAGAGTATGCGAGCATGAAATGATGAAGTTGTGTTTAAAACAATGTTGACGTTAATGGTAGTGGGAAGGGTTATTATTATTATTATTATTATTATTATTATTATTATTATTATTATTATTATTAAGCTCAACGGATACATTTAAAGGAGTTTGAAAATAACTTGGTGAACGAGTCACCATAACTTTGCTCAAATCAATCAAATTGCATATGATTCGGTCTCGATGGAATGAAGCTCGCGTGTGACCATGGGGTCACTTAGTTTTTTTAACGCCAATGCCGGGCAGTGTTATACTGTCACACCCCTAAAATTGGGTCCAACGGAAGCATACATGTAGCTGGGGTATAACTCAATTGGTACCACAACACAAGTACAAAATGGTTTTCATTTCAATCATTTTGAATAAAATCGTTTAACCAAAAGTGTTGAATTTACGTTGTCAAAAGTAGTGCGGAAGTAGGCCCTTAAAATAGTTCAAACGGTCCCCAAATGAATATCAGAGTCTTCTATGACCATGCCATGCCCTGCCAAAACCTCCAGTAGCGTGCCATTGCTTAAAACCTGAAAATACATGCTAAAGTGTCAACACGAGGTTGGTGAGTTCATAGAGTTTAGTGTAAAATAATGTAATGCATATGAATGAAGATTTCCTAGCAAAGGCATCGTAAATCCACTCAGTTCCAAGTCCCGCCATAAAAGACTTGTAACCTGTGTGTTTACAACCCACTGCCAAATATGACATGGTTTACGTGAACAAAAGTAATACTTGTATCTGAATTCAAAGAATAGTGTAGCAATACCGCTATATAAACAATCATTGGCAATGAGGCCATATAAACAAGTCTGACAATGTCGCCAGATAAACAATGATGACAATGAGGTCATATAAAATAAATCTGACAATGTCGCCAGATAAACAGTTTTGACAATCCTGACAATGTCGACAGATAGATAAATCAGTCGAGTAGGGAAAACAGCAATATTACGTTTGACATATATGAACAAATGGTGACCATCAGGTCATATAAACAAGGATGACAAATCCCATGAAACGCAGGTAATCAAACATACCAAAGAATTAGAGGTAATCAAACATACCAAAAAAATACAGGTAATCAAACATATCCATGAAATACAGGTAATCAAACATACCCATGAAATGCAGGTGATTAAACATATATTTAGGTAAAGCTAAAAGTATTTGAATAATCAACCATGTAAAGCGAGTAATGCGTTTAAGTAAAACGAGCATGTATTCTCCACCAAAGAGTTTACCAAAATAATTGAAAAAGTAGGGGCTATGACTCACCTGGTGCGATAGCTATGATGACAAAAGTAGATATACTGAAATGAGGCACGATCTCTAACCGCAACCTAATATGAATAATAGTCTCTAATGTAAGAAATGAAATGATGCTACACATGAAATTACGTATGTTATCGATACCACTCGTGAAATTTGAAAATAACGTTTATCATCGAAAAATACATTTTGACGTCTCATTGAGTTAATAACCACTTTCCATGTAAATACGTTGAAACGGTACTCCACGATCCTCGTTTGGTGTTTTATCAGTAAATATAGTATTTTCGTCATAAAATAACATTTTTTATTACTTGAAAATATGACCAAAATGGCCTCGCAAAACTAGTCGCAAAATATTGTACGTTAAGTATTAGTGATGAAACTCGGCGTTTTTGAAAATCTTGCAACAATGTCTAAAAGTCATGTCATTTAACTTTTGACCATACGGGTCTCGGCGATTAAGAAATATGGCTTTCAATGTCAGTACTTGAAAATATAGTTTTCAACACTTAGCAACTTTTATTACCAAAAGCTGTCAATTTATTATAAGTTTTGTCGGGTTTCAAACATGTATATCTTGGTCGTTATAAGCTCGTTTTCTACGTTATTTATATACCCGGAATCGTATTAATATATACTAATATATTTTCAGTATTTTGGCTCCTATAGATTACGTCTAACGCCTCTTTTTGTCCGTCGAAATTCGTCCAACAGCAAGTACATTTTCAGAAAATAGTTTTCGTCGTTAAACTTGCAAAAATCATATCTCCTTCGTTATAAACTCGTTTTAATCCGTTCTTTCGCCCATAGCTTCATTTTTGAAAGTATTTTATAAATATTTAAGCCAAAATATTCCCTGAGTTACTGAGTTTTCCAAATTTCGTGATTAAGGACAGAACCTTTTCTATTGTTGTTAAAACTCATTTTTCTAGTTCAAGACTTGTTCAAAACTTAACCAAACTATCTCAAATCAACTCCACAAATACTCAATCCTACCATACACCTTCTTAGGGTGTCATGGGGTCCTAAACATCAACAACCTTGGTGGATCTCATGAGATTACTAGTGAAATTTATAGATCTAGTGTTAAAGATAGTTTATGTGCAAAGTGGTATCTAAAACATAAATAAGTTGCATTACCAACTAGTATATCTTGAAAATACATAAACATATAAGGTAAATGAAAGTATGAAAGGATCATAAAGATATTTTTGAAGCTTAATTAAAATATTGGAGTGATTTGATGAGAAAATGTATAATAACCTAGGGTTTTTACCACAAAACCCTAACTAGATCATAACTAGGACTTGATTAAACACTTGATTCTTGAAAAACTATGGATTCTTCCTTTGTTGTTGTTCTTGGCCGTGGGTTGGAGAGCAAGAGAGAAATAGATGAGATTTTGCTAGTTGCTTGTATAAATGAGAAAATATCTATGTCTTGTATATATATTTTATTTTTAGACAAAAAGGACTAGTATTAATGGTAGCAAGTGAAAAAATGCAATTGTGTAAGTGATTGGAATGGGGTGGATGAGTATGTAAGAAATTCTTGAACTTTTGATGTAGTTTAGGTAGATATTTAGTGTTATAAATGATACCGGGTACCAAGATTGCTAGAAATAAAGTTTAACTCTACCAAATAAAATGTGACAACGTTGTAAAAATTATAAAATTACATTCCTGATGAGCATCGGGTGTTAAAATATTTGTCGTGTTGAAATATCGTGATCCGACGAAATTTTAGGCGTTTACTGGAAAATATAGCAATAGGTCTCAAAACACCGGGTAAATTAATAATATAAATTTTATATTATTGTAATGAGTATATATTAGGATCACAGACGGAAGTATCGAGTATATGTTAGTAGCAAAAACTGAGTGGTAACGTTAATTACAAATTAATCATACGTAAATGGAAATAATGCATAATCGTGCATGATCTAAAGTGTTGATGACGTTATTGATGATATGTAGACTACTCCAGTCCAAATGACGTGTCCCTACTGAAGATGCATGAATTCGCAGCTAAACCAAACTGGTTACGCGAATTTGGATACCCGTAAACTAGATTTACAAAATGATGAACGACAATCGTGAATAGTGATTTCCTTCCGAGAATGAATAGTGTCATATGAATAGTAAAATTTTTGAACACTTGTCGGAATTTCAAACTAACTCTGAAGATGATGAATAGTGATCGGTGAATAGTAAATGATGAATAGTAACGGATGAGTAGTAATTTTTTCGAGATGAATAATGAAATTTCGACGTTTGAAAAAGGACCTGAAATTACGAGTTGTGACAGTCTTCCCCTCTAACAGGAACTTCGTCCCGAAGTTCAGTTTGTGTTGGTCTCTAGAATGGTATTGGTGAAAAGATGATGACATTCATCGTGTGAACTACTGAACTCTAATGGGAGCTCAAGTCTGTAGGCTACTAGGCTCATTCTGTCTGAAATATTGAATGGTCCAATGTATCTCGGGTTTATCTCTCCATGTTTGTGTATTGTGTCTCAATGATGTTGTCTTTGGAATCTTGTGATAGCTATTGTTGTCAATGAATCAGATTTATAGCAAATGGTTAGCCCAACCATTTCCAGAGTCAATCACACCCGATGTGGGCATATCTCCCTATGTTTGAATCATTCTCTAATCCTGACCATTGGTCTGAAGATGATAGGTGGTGTGGTTCCAAAGGAATCTTAATGAAATTGCTAGGAGTTTGAGGTGAATCAAATTCCTATATTAGGAATAATTGAAATAGGTCTCATGAATCTTGTGGAAAAAATCTTACAAGGTTAAGTCCATCAAAGGGTGTTATTAGAAAGATTTGGTTAGGATAAGGTTGTGATCCTCCGCAGGAATGTCATGAATTGGGTCTGTCTCCACCTACGATGCTTAGTCTCTATTACTAAGATTTTCCCTAAACTCTATATCGTCAAATCACAAAATCCTAAATGTATAAGTGATGTAATATAATCATTGATTTTCAAAGTTTGTTTTGAGATTGTGTGTTTTGTTCATAAACCTTCCCCGAATAAATGAGTTTACAACTTTAAGCAAACGGCTTTCTAAGTAACATTTTTCTTGATGTTTCCAAATTTAATAGTTATGCAAGATAGGACTCTTTTCAATATTAGATGGATAGTATGGTTTACCAAAGATCGATATTTAAAATTTCTTAACATCCAATAGATTTGAAAAAGATTAACCAAAAGGAATTTGCTTGTCAAAATAAGTGCCTCAAAAAAGTATTTCTTACAAGATATATGTTTTGTATAACTGTAGTTTAGAGGAAAATCCATTTAAAAGTGAAAGTATTAAGGGGATAAAATAGTCGGGTAGGTATGTCTGCACAAATGCATAGGTGTCTAACATGTTTGGATAAAGTCTATTGGTGAGGACATGTTCAATTGAAGGTTCTATAGTCTTGGTTAGGAGGTTGGATGTATCTCTGTAGTGTTGCTTAGTGAGCATTCGCATCTAAACTAATCTTGTAATTCAGTCAAGCCAATACTTTCTAGATGGTAGAATTTTGGCGATCAGGCCAGTGATAGTGGTTCGAATGGTTTTGTGATATCTTGAAGTTTCTGTTGAGTTTTAAATGGTCATAATGTACCGAGGGATCCTCCTTATAAATAGTATGGAAAGTCTTTCCTAGGGGGGTCATTGATAATATCCACTTATCAATATTGGGAATAGTGAGTGACGAGTGACATAGGAATCTATAGAGTGTTAGCTAATTCCTTATATATATAAGGATGGGGAAAGGAAATGATAATGATGGTGAGAAGGGAAAAGACTGTGACAGCTGCGACATAATGAGATTGTGGTAAAAGGAAATATTGTGATGTAAGTGTATTGTGCATAAATGCGAAGATTCATGAGATGAAATGACTAGTTGACGTGCTTCCAATCGGTGCTTCACGAAGTGATAAAAAGTATGAATGTTCTGACAACGAGGGTATACACACACATAAATGAAACATTTGGAAATTGAGCAGAGAATTCAATCCAGACAAAATCTTATTATAACCATTCTCAGTGTTGCAAAATTCATCTCTGAGTCAGACATAGGTGGTCAGCCTATACCTCACTATCCCGGGTTGAATATAGATGACCAGTCTATATTCCACCGAGGTTCCATGAATTTTGAAATACTCAGCTCAGTCATACTAATACTATGTCCTTCACGAATACAACGACGTTCTGAAAGACTAAGGCAAGTGACAAAAACTCGAGGTCAAATGATGAAACTATGCAAGGAAAAACATAACGTGGTGACATATATGATACGTGAACATGCTTATATGAAAGACAATTATAGTAATCAACTATAATAAATGAATATAATATATCAGATAATGAGATACAAATCTCATCACCTATGTCAGCAACTAACCACAAATGAGGCTTCAGCTTGGCAGGTAGGCACGTGACGGTCATAGGGTTAAGTTTTCTTGAAAGTAGCTATAGTATAGGTTTTAAAAACACTTAGTTCGCTATAGCCAAAGCTCTGATGCCAATCTGTCACACCCCCAAAATCGGGTCCAACGGAAGCATACATGTAGCTGGGGTGTAACTCAATTGGTACCACAACACAAGTACAAAATGGTTCTCATTTCAATCATTTTGAATAAAATCGTTTAACCAAAAGTGTTGAATTTACATTGTTAAAAGTAGTGCGGAAGTAGGCCCTTAAAATAGTTCAAACGGTCCCCAAATGGATATCAGAGTCTTCTATGACCATGCCATGCCCTGCCAAAACCTCCAGTAGCGTGCCATTGCTTAAAACCTGAAAATACATGCTAAAGTGTCAACACGAGGTTGGTGAGTTCATAGAGTTTAGTGTAAAAGAATGTAATGCATATGAATGAAGATTTCCCAGCAAAGGCATCGTAAATCCACTCAGTTCCAAGTCCCGCCATAAAAGACTTGTAACCTGTGTGTTTACAACCTACTGCCAAATATGACATGGTTTACGTGAACAAAAGTAATACTTGTATCTGAATTCAAAGAATAGTGTAGCAATACCGCTATATAAACAATCATTAGCAATGAGGCCATATAAACAAGTCTGACAATGTCGCCAGATAAACAATGATGACAATGAGGTCATATAAAATAAATCTGACAATGTCGCCAGATAAACAATTTTGACAATCCTGACAATGTCGCCAGATAGATAAATCAGTCGAGTAGGGAAAACAGCAATATTACGTTTGACATATATGAACAATTGGTGACCATGAGGTCATATAAACAAGGATGACAAATCTCATGAAATGCAGGTAATCAAACATACCAAAGAATTACAGGTAATCAAACATATCCATGAAATACAGGTAATCAAAATGCAGGTGATCAAACATATATTTAGGTAAAGCTAAAAGTATTTGAATAATCAACCATGTAAAGCGAGTAATGCGTTTAAGTAAAACGAGCATGTATTCTCCCCCAAAGAGTTTACCAAAACAATTGAAAAAGTAGGGGTTATCACTCACCTGGTGCGATAGTTACGATGACAAAAGTAGATATACTGAAATGAGGCACGATCTCTAACCACAACCTAATATGAATAATAGTCTCTAATGTAAGAAATGAAATGATGCTACACATGCAATTACGTATGTTATCGATACCACTCGTGAAATTTGAAAATAACGTTTATCGTCGAAAAATACATTTTTGACGTCTCATTGAGTTAATAACCACTTTCCATGTAAATACGTTGAAAAGGTACTCCACGATCCTCGTTTGGTGTTTTATCAGTAAATATAGTATTTTCGTCATAAAATAACATTTTTCATTACTTGAAAATATGACCAAAATGACATCGCAAAAATAGTCGCAAAATATTGTACGTTAAGTGTTAGTGATGAAACTCGGCATTTTTGAAAACCTTGCAACAATGTCTAAAAGTCATGTCATTTAACTTTTGACCATACAGGTCTCGGCGGTTAAGAAATATGGCTTTCAATGTCGTTACTTGAAAATATAGTTTTCAACACTTAGCAACTTTTATTACCAAAAGCTGTCAATTTATTATAAGTTTTGTCGGGTTTCAAACATGTATATCTTGGTTGTTATAAGCTCGTTTTCTACGTTCTTTATATCCCCGGAATCGTATTAATATATACTAATATATTTTCAGTATTTCGGCTCCTATAGATTACGTCTAACGCCTCTTTTTGTCCGTCGAAATTCGTCCAACAACAAGTACATTTTCAGAAAATAGTTTTCGTCGTTAAACTTGCAAAAATTATATCTCCTTCGTTATAAACTCGTTTTAATCCGTTCTTTCGCCCATAGCTTCGTTTTTGAAAGTATTTTCTAAATATTTAAGCCAAAATATTCCCTGAGTTACTGAGTTTTCCAAATTTCGTGATTAAGGACAGAACCTTTTCTATTGTTGTTAAAACTCATTTTTCTAGTTCAAGACTTGTTCAAAACTTAACCAAACTATCTCAAATCAACTCCACAAATACTCAATCCTACCATACACCTTCTTAGGGTGTCATGGGGTCCTAAACATCAACAACCTTGGTGGATCTCATGAGATTACTAGTGAAATTTATAGATCTAGTGTTAAAGATAGTTTATGTGCAAAGTGGTATCTAAAACATAAATAAGTTGCATTACCAACTAGTATATCTTGAAAATACATAAATATATAAGGTAAATGAAAGTATGAAAGGATCATAAAGATATTTTTGAAGCTTACTTGAAATATTGGAGTGATTTGATGAGAAAATGTATAATAACCTAGGGTTTTTACCACAAAACCCTAACTAGATCATAACTAGGACTTGATTAAACACTTGATTCTTGAAAAACTATGGATTCTTCCTTTGTTGTTGTTCTTGGCCGTGGGTTGGAGAGCAAGAGAGAAAGAAATGAGATTTTGCTAGTTGCTTGTATAAATGAGAAAATATCTATGTCTTGTATATATATTTTATTTTTAAACAAAAAGGACTAGTATTAATGGTAGCAAGTGAAAATTTTCAATTGTGTAAGTGATTGGAATGGGGTGGATGAGTATGTAAGAAATTCTTGGACTTTTGATGTAGTTTAGGTAGATATTTAGTGTTATAAATGATACCGGGTATCAAGATTGCTAGAAATAAAGTTTAACTGTACCAAATAAAATGTGACAACGTTGTAAAAATTATAAAATTACATTCCTGATGAGCATCGGGTGTTAAAATATTTGTCGTGTTGAAATATCGTGATCCGATGAAATTTTAGGCGTTTACCGGAAAATATAGCAATAGGTCTCAAAACATCGGGTAAATTAATAATATAAATTTTATATTATTATAATGAGTATGAAAATATATTAGGATCGCAGACGGAAGTATCGGGTATATGTTAGTAGCAAAAACTAAGTGGTAACGTTAATTACAAATTAATCATACGTAAATGGAAATAATGCATATCTGTGCATGATCTAAAGTGCTGATGACGTTATTGATGATATGTAGACTACTCCAGTCTAAATGGCGTGTCCCTACTGAAGATGCATGAATTCGCAGCTAAACCAAACTGGTTACGCGAATTTGGATACCCGTAATCTAGATTTACGAAATGATGAACGACAATCGTGAATAGTGATTTCCTTCCGGGAATGAATAGTGTCATATGAATAGTAAAATTTTCGAACACTTCTCGGAATTTCAAACTAACTCCGAAAATGATAAATAGTAAATGATGAATAGTAACGGATGAATAATAACTTTTTCGAGATGAATAATAAAATTTCGACGTTTGAAAAAGGACCTGAAATTACGAGTTGTGACGTATACAATGTTTTTTCTTTTCAAAACACACTTTTTTCACTTTTTGTTTGCAAACGAGAATAGGGAATGAATAAGTGCGGCTATTTTTTTTCTTATATTTGCAAACAAGAAGAGAAAAGAAGTGTTTCTGTTTATTTTCAAATATAGGAAGCAAAAACAACATTTTTTCTCTTTATTTTTGCAGATTTTTTCAAGTTTAGGTATCATTTCTTAGAGTAAGGATCAAATGAGAAATAAAATTAAAATGAGAATAATGAAAAGAAACCACAACCGCACATTTTAGATGCATCTACAAAAATAGATGTATCTCCACTTAATTTTTTTTCCCTTATTTGAAATGTGAGTTAGTAATATTTCTCACTCTTCTCATTTGATTTTCTTTTGTCACCGGATCTCTTCCCTCGTTTCTTATTCATAAAGGTGTTAAATTCAGCTTTTATCGAAGATATCTGAATAAACAAATACTAGTAACACTTTGTTGTGCCTTGTAAAAGAGATAAGGTTATACAGTAATATAATTTGGTGTGTGAGGGCCAATTGTCCAAAATGTTAACGTGGGTATCATAGAAAAATTGGCCAACACTCAAAGGGTCTTTATTATCAAGACAAATAACATGAAGGCAAAGTTTTGAAACTTTACATTGAGAAGGTGGAAACACGCATAAAATAAGAAGGTGGGCTTTTTATCTTTTTGTAAACAGAAGAGGGCACAGAAGTAGTAGTAGACTAGCAGTAGTATAGTAGGCTAAATAATTACAAAAAACCAGAGAACAAAAGTCTTTATGCTCCTTTTTTTTTCTGTGATTATTGGAGAGAGAGAATAACCCAAACAAACCCATATCTCCATTTTCCAAGAACTCAAAACAAAGATATAGAATCCCATGGTTACGATGATGTTGCTGTTGAAGTTCAAAAAAATATACATATAAGTATATAACCTCCTTCTTTGGATCTTCTTTTTTTCTGTCAAGAAGCCAAGTTCCATTTGATGTTTTGGCTGTTTTTAGCACAAGTTGCAGTCTGCAAATCTTTTATATCAGAGCAGCAGTAATTGTGTAATCTGTCTTATGTCTGCTTTGCTTGTTTTGAAGAGAATTTGCATTTTGCAGTGACCCCACCATCATCATAGAAATATCCATCTATAAACAAACTTAATAGATCTTCACAGATCTTCAATATTCTTCAACTCTATATTCAAATTTGGGTTTTGAAATTTTTTATTTTTTTGAGTACTATTTACAAAATTTTAGCAGTTGTGGCTACTAGCAGGAGTAGTAGGCTGCCTTCAGATTCTGGTGCTTTTGCAGACTGGGTTGCTCACCCTTCATCATCTTCTGCTCTTAGATCTTCTGATCAAGACCTTTCTTTAGGGTTCAATGCCGGGCCCCCCACTGCCTCAGCTGGGATGTGGTCATCGACCACATCCACTAGACAGATAAACTATGGTCTTCCAGAAATGGGGATGCTAGGTCTTCGGGATGTCTTTGTTGTTGCGGATCCTCATGGTCATCCACATTCAATCACCAACGCCGGTGCTGCGACCGCACTTGGTCGCAGCGTTGGCGTTGGTGTAATCCCGCTTTTAAGCGCTGCACCATGTCTAGAAGAGGACATGTTGAATAGTCGTGGGAGAGGTAATAATAATAGTAATAGTAGTACTAATAATTATAGTATTCAGTTTTGGCAGCAACATCCGCAAACTCAGCCACATAATTATTTGAACAAACCAATGATTTCGGACCATGGGTTTCTTCAAGCGAGCGTTGGTGGGTCTAGTTCAACTTCGGGGTCGACGTTAACTTGTCAAGATTGTGGAAATCAAGCGAAGAAAGATTGCACACACAGGAGGTGTAGGACTTGTTGCAAGAGTCGAGGGTACGATTGTGCAACTCATGTGAAAAGTACTTGGGTTCCGGCTGCTAGGCGTCGTGAGCGTCAGCTCATGACGCCTACTGGTGCAGCTACGGTTTCATCGGCCACTTCGGGTCTGAAGAAACAGCGACTCACGACGCATACCACTACCACTTCACATACTTCAACCTCAAACACTACACCACCTCGAAGTTATGATACTAGTTCTAGTCATCATCAAGGTATACATCAAAGCATTTTTCATGTTTCCTACTTCATTTCATTGAATCATTCATAAGGTCTAAGTGATTGCTTATTTGATTGTTTTATACATTCATTGTGTTGTAAATGAAATAAATAGTTTTAATGTAAGTAAATGAAGAGTTTTCATTATAAAAGCGTTTTAGGTTTGAAAAAAATTTGCCAACATATTTACTGTAATTTAAATAACTATGTGTAATGTTTATCTACGTAAGTAGTGACCAAGTTTTTTAGTCCAGAGTTTAAGTTTATCATTCCAAATTACTAACATTGTTTTAAACATTAAAGTCAAGTACTCCCTCCGTCCCATTTTAATTGTCCGCGGGCCCGAATTTGACCGTAAATATTTTTGTTTGTATTATATAACACTTGATAAAATTTATATCATTGAAAAGTTCGTTAAACGAACTTTTCAATGATATAAATTTCATCAAGTGTTATATAATACAAACAAAAATATTTACGGTCAAATTCGGGCCCGGCGAACAATTAAAATGGGACGGAGGGAGTAGTTATCAAGTCATTTTGCTTTTCAAACTCCTAGCACAATTGTCAATGAAATGACCTTTTTTAGTTTCGGAATGAATGGACTAAACGCATTTAAGTTACTTAACTATGTTTGGTGTCTATCACTAGATGCAAGTTTCAAAGAATCATTGCCGAGGCAAGTACGTGCTCCGGCAGTGTTCAAATGCGTAAGAGTGACAGCAGTAGAGGACGGAGATGACGAATATGCATACCAAGCAAGTGCAACAATCGGGGGGCATGTCTTTAAAGGGTTCCTCTATGATCAAGGAGTCGAAACACGGGACCAAAACAGCTTTCCTAATTTCTCAGAATTGCACCTAGGTGGAAATAGCAGCAGTGGCGGAGGAAGGAATGTAGGTGGTTCGACATCTTCGCCATTACTTGATCCATCAGATGTTTATGCATCTTCTGGTGGTGGATTGATTACAGGATCAAACTATGGTAACACAATAAATTGATAATTATAATTTTTGCATAAAGAAAAATGTCTACTCAGTGACTCAAAATTTCATGAACACTAATTGGCTGCGTGGCATTGTGTTGTCCAATCAGATAGGCATTAGGGTTTTATCTTTTGGTCACGCTTCGAATGTTGCCCTAATACGCTCTGTGATTCAACAATTCTTTCACCGTATTGCAATAATTTTGATGTTAAAACAAGTTGCTTAAATTTTTTAATTCAATGTAATGAGAAATTATATTTCCTATATTATTAGAGTAATAACTACTCCCTTATTACTCCCATCCGCCCTCTATTAAGTATGCCAGTTTTGAATGTCTTAAATAAGTGTCAATTTAATATATCAACAAATGAAAATAGACTTTAATGAGTATATATGATATTTTATTAGTGAATAGTATAGCTATGGAGATTTTTCAAAACTTTGTGTTTATGAATGTGAAATCTAACATCTTAACCACATATAATGAAGGAAGGCTATTTCCACCATTAAATGAGACTAAATTGAAAAATTAAGCAATACAGCATTGAAGCATGTTTGCATAAACCAGTCAACAAAAATAACAATTTAAGAAATAAAAATACAAACATTAACAAAGCACTAACAATCATATAAGAGCATTGGGTATATTTGTACCGTTCTTCTAGTGCCGTTTTTTAAAAGTGATGTCATGTCAGCAAAACACACAACGACATCAGAAATGTTTTGGCATCACATTTTGTGCTGTTATAGTTGGCACCAGAAAATTTGGTGTCGTTCTCCATTTTTTTTTTCATTTAAATAAAACAATACACTTCACTAAATTAAAAAACACACAAACATTACATTAAATTTTAAAAAAGATACATAAAAATGAAAACCTAGTACATAAACATAGAAATAAAACCTAATCCTCGTCGGTAGGATATTTTGACCGGATTCGTGCTTGTTGGGTTTTGACTGCCGCATTGACCGGATCCATCCTGCTTGTATCCATTTGTAGCACTCACATATCCTCTGCAATCTTTTGAGATTCAAACAAAGTAACTCTCGCGAGTGACTCGCATTCCATAACATCCATCTTTGCCTTGCGATCTAACTCGATTTGTTGTTGCATCATTTCATGAAACATTGTCAGGTTTGAACCGGAACTAGCGGTCGAGTTTGACGAACGTTGTCTCTTGGAAATCCGGTGCATCCCGTCAGGCCGTGGCAATGCGTCTGTTCCAAAATGCTCGGGTTCCTCCTTCGTAACCCAAAGACGATTTCGCCTTGCCAATGTCGATTCGTGATTTTTCCACTTGTGCTTGTCTTTAAAAAAGGACCAAGCGGTCATGTGTTTAAACTCTAAGCCCCGTCACCGATTTATACAAACCAATGCACTTTCGTCATAAAATCTTGATCATTCTCCCCACTCATAGCGCTTGTTTCATTCACTAACGAATTCCACCTGCCCACCTCTTTGTTCATTGGAGTCCATTTTCTTGACACCATGTCCTTGGTATGAGTAGTCCAACCTTTTCTTTTAGCTTCACAATTGTATACGTCAAGAATTCTATACCAAAATGTTTCCTTTGATTGACCTGAACCTCTTTTTGGATCCTCGGATATTTGATTGTAACACTCCGCCAAAAGCAATTCCCCATCTTGGTTCCACACGTTACGAGCTCGAGTACCACCTTGCGTCTTCCCCTTCCCCTCGTCTTCGTCTTCTCCTTCATCTTCGTCTTTGTCTTCTTGGACGTCGGGGTCAGGATCGCCTCCTCTTCATCTTTGTCTTCATCTTGGTCTTTATCTAAGTCTTTGTCATGTAGATGAAAGGATCCATGGTCGGAATTTGGTTGTGAAGCGAGGCCTTGGTTTGGTTGTTGATTTTGTTGAGTAAGTTGTTGATATTGTCGCATTTTCCATTCACTAAATAGCATTTGTTCTTCGGAATTCATGTATGGATTTGATGGGAAGGTAGGAAAGTAAGCCGATTGATTGTATGGATTCGAAGATGAGCCTGGATTGTTGGTCGGATTTTGAGACGCGCCCGTCATTTGGTTCGACGGGTCATTGAGCATGCTATTAATCCATGGTGAGTTATTAGAATTTGTTTTGGTTGGAAAAGAATTGAGAATTGGAAGTGTGTGATTTTTTTAAAAATCAAATGGGTTATTTATAGTTTTCTTTGGGGGTAATTTTTTTATTTTTATTTTTTTTTTCAACCATTAATACCAAACTGTATTATTAGTTTATTACCATTAAAACCAAACGCTCCCTTTCTTCATTTTCAAATGCAACGGTAAAAAATAGGCAAAAAAAATGGTGTTGCGTGGAGGGGATGGCACGAGGTCGGGTATTGTGCGCCGTTCAAGTTTCTCATGCTGTTCTTTGGCACCACCCAACAACGCTATCATACCTCCCACTCTAAGCGTGTAAATTGTGATCTGCATGTTAGTTAAAGGGAGTATTATGCAGTTATTTAAGAATGTTGTATGAACCAATCAACAACAAAAATAGCAATTTAAGAAATAAAATTACAACCGTTAATAAAACACTTACAATTATATAAGTGTATATTGTGATCTGCATGTTAGTTCAAGAGAGTATTATGTAATTAATTTGGTACATTCTCGCTTTAGATATATGACGAAATCTTCAAAACATGTTGATTTTTATTGTTCATCAATACCTCATTCTTATGATTACTTTAGGGATAAGGATGTGACAGTCATGATTCGATGTATCCCTCATGTCTTATCACCCACTAATAATATTCTGCCACCTCATTCCATACCCCTCTCATGCCTCATCATACTTTTTTAGTGGCAACTATGATTCCATGCCTCATTTAATTTTTTTTATTCATAATTATATTAAACAATTTAATAAAAACATGATGTTTCATTAATACTTAAAAAAAATTACATAATACTTAGAAAAAAACATAATTACATCTAAAAATCGCAATTCCATCCATATTTTTCCGCGATCTCAAGTTTTTTTGGCAAGAGTGAACGCTTGCATATTCGGATTGGTTATGTTATCGTGCGGTTGGTTGTAGAACTTAAGCGCCCGAAACAAAGCCTTTTCTTCAATACTACGGATTTGTGCCGCCAACAACTTTTCAGCCAATTCATCCTTTGCAAGTTTTTTCTCCTTACCGTCTCCAATAGTTGTGTTTTCTTTGCCGTGTAGGTGTCGAAGCTCGCAACAATACTATTCTTTGTCGACGCCTTGCTGTCGGTCTTTTTGCGTTTTCTTTTCCGTGTAGGAGTTGTGTCGTCATTCAGATCCGGAATAACAGTCTCAACATTGTCATTGCTTCCTGACTCGTAGTTGCCCGATTCCAACGACTTTCTTCGTTTGTCGGAATGAGACGAATTTGCTTGTTCCAACCATTTGTCTGCTTTCCTAACAATCTCCCATGCTTCAATAAGACTAAAAGACTTGCCTTTTGTTTTCTTATTGTAATTGGCCAAGGCGTTTTTCATCATGTCAACATCGCCACACCCACTCTCACGAACACGGTTCTACAATTATAAACGTAGCAAGTATAAATTAATAAAAGTATAAAAATATTAAGTATAAATTAATACAAGTATAACAAATATAAAGTATAAATTAATACAAGTATATCAAATACAAAGTATGAAAAGTATAGAGTTTAATAATTACTTGTTGGATGAATAGCCCTTTAAAGACATTCATGGCGGTATTCATATTTTGCCACTTTTTGTTCAAGTTATGATAAGTTCGAGTAGTATATGTCACGTTTTGCTTGAAATGCTCTAGAATTCTTTTCCAAAAGCTATCTCTATTTTGTTCATTCCCGACTTTTGGACATGTCGAGATATGAACCCACGCTTTTGCCAAAGCCACCTCTTAGGCCGTCGTCCATTTTTTTTCTGCTTTATTTGATTGTTTTCTTTTTTGGACATCGTAGTTTTGTTGAACATCTTCATCCGTTTGTTCTTGGCCTAATACATAGTATAACAAATAAATTATAACAAATATAGCAAATGCTACTATAACAAATAAATTATAACATATTTGGATTATTAAAAAAAAGTATACCGAATGGATTTTGTGGTTGAGTTTCGGGAACAAAATCAATTTCATCATCCTCGTAATCGTATAGTGGTAGTTCTCGTTTGACATTTGGTTCACGCCGCGAAGGACCGTCATAGAAGTCATTGAACAGGTCGAACTCACTTGTCATTGATATATGGTATTGGCTTGGATTCATCGGTGGAGGTTGGTGATAATATTGGCGTTGATGTGATGGTGGATTCCCCGGTGGAGGTTGGGAATAATAATGAGCGGGTGGAGGTCTCATTTGGGGATAGTAGGGAAGGGGTTGTGATTGAACTTGCGGAAGAACGGGTTGTGATCGAGAGCCCCGTCCACGACCTTTGGATGAGTTTGAAACACGTTTTGATTTATTTGGATCCATTTTTTTTAAAAGAATAACAAAGTTGGAAGTGGAAGTAGTGGAATAAAATGTGATTTGAAAATGGTTATGTGAATAAAATGTGATTTGAAAGTGTATATTTAAAGATTTTCTTTAATGCCCAACGTTCGAATAAATTAATGCCCAACGGTTACTTTTTTAATGCACAACGTCTATGATTCCCCAGCAAAGGATGCCGATTTCCTTGATCCCTCGTCCATGCCGAATAACATGCAATGGTGTTGCCGAGCGGTTTGGGCCATGCCAAATGGTCATACCGCTCCACGGCCACCCCCCTAATAAAAAAAATGTATATAACTTTTTCATTTTTGTTGTTTTGTGTAGTCTTCTTTTTTCTTTGCTTTTAAATTTTAACTTTTGTTTGTATTTTGTGAGCATTATATCCTTATGTTTTTTAACTTACCTATTAACATCGAAGGATAAAATGGTCGTCGTACATGAACAAAATAAACAAGTATTAAATTTTTAAAAAGTTTGTGTTTTAATAGGAAAAAAAGTCTACACAGAATAAAAAAGAAAAACAGACAATTAGATACATTGTTTCGTTATTATCCCATTACTTTATTGCTGTACATCCGTCGCCTTTCATCACTGAATTTATTCCGTTGTGGACAACTTTTTTCACCTATATAGAAGATTTGTCCCTCTCCAGAATTCCTTTAAAATTTCACAAAATAAAATTTAAAGTAATATATATATATATATATATATATATATATATATATATATTCTAAAGCAAGTTTTACAAACACTTAAAACATAGTAATTTTCGACAAATACATACCCTTCAGATTCATATTAAATGCATTTAAAACTCATTTAAACACTAATTATCGACTTTGTACCTCATTTTCATGAAAGAATCAACTACATCAATAAAACAATACATACGAAAATAAGCCCAAAGAAACCTACATAAAACTGCAAATGAAAATGAAGTGTGTGAGAAACAATTATATATGTTTATTCCTTATTCTACCGAACTTAAAAAATACACAAAACAACAATCATGTTATTAAATGTTCATGAGATTCGAAGAACGCTTATTATTACATTTTTTTATATTGATTAATAAATTTTGATAACAAAAATAATAAAAAATTAGTGTACAAAATAGAAGTGAAAAGAGAGTTTTTGCGTTTATGTAAAAATTTTATGAGAATCGTCTCCACGCCAATTCCAAAATGTGATTTTTTTGCGTCATACAAAATGATACACACCCTTCATTACTTCTTGCTTCAGGTACCACTTTGTTCCTACCACCGTTGCATAGTGTAGTGTGGGCAACCTGCCATGTTAGTATGAAATAAGTTGTTATTAATTAAAGTTATCTTAACCTAAAAATCGCTATTTTTAAAGTTATTATTATGAAAAAATGGGACGTTGTTTTTGCCGAAGGTTTTAATAACAGAGTATTCGCCGCTGCAATGCGCGGACTGCTATTTCAAATCATGTGGTTATTTTGTTTTCTGCTATGAGTAGCCAACGATTTTCGGCACTTCTCGTGTAAGAGAGAAAGTACAGAATGTGGTATCACCTTTAATTGTCAATATGTCAATTTAAAAAGGTTTTGTAAAAATGTTAGAAAACAATGTTGAACTATAAGACCTTGATAGATCTTCTTGAGCACTCTAGAATCGTTAGTTATGTTAATGTAATAAAAAACACACTAATAGATAATCTCTGTAACTTGTATTTTAAAGCGGAAACAAATACAAGTGTAATACTAAGAACTCTTGATCCTCTATGGATCTTTTAATAATAATGAAGGTGTTTTCTAAAACGTAATACAATACATAATCGTGTGTTCCTTTTATACACAAGGAACCCTAAACCGTTTCCCAAGAAACGTATATTCTAAAACTTCTAAAAGATATGCATTATCACTTCCTAAATAAACTCATGCATATCCAAACTATAATACATAAAATACAGAAATACTATATCCGCAGAAACTAATAATGCTGAAACTAGTCTTCAGCAGATACACTGCTTCAGCAGGAACCAGCTCTTCAGCAGTAACCTTCAGCAGTAACAGTCAGCAGAATTCTTACTTAACAGAATTCCCAACAATCCTCCCCTAATCTTGAATTTGACCTGGTTAAGTTCAAGATTCTTGATAGATCTTCGAAATAATATACCAAGAGTATTGTAATAATACAGCACCAGCAAAGAATCATCTTCAGCAGGATCTCTATGATCAGCAAATACTTGAAAGCTCCATTCTTTGCAGCAACAAATGACTAAATGTACATCAAAACAAATTAGTTTCATACTATTCTCATCACTTCCAGGTGTGTTAACTCCTGTGAGAGGTGAATCATTGAAAATAATGGATTTGATATCTCTTTACCAATAGCCATCACTACTGGAGTAGCCAAGTGTTCTAAGGTACACTGATAACCACAAGATTTTTAGCAAATCATCAGCTATAAATGGATTTGAGATGTCTTTACCTGTAGCCGTTTGCTCAGGACTAGCCAATTATTTTGATGAAAATCATCTTGGTTAACTGATTACCAAATATGGTTTTTCATTGCCTTTACCACAAGCCATATACATGTGGGCTAGCCAATTATTCAGAATCCATAAATGAAAAATCCATGGTCAATTGATAACCATTTCAACTACTCAGCAACAAAGCATGGGTGAGTTGAAAAACCCTATGGTTTTGAGCAAACCATTACAGCTATCAACAAATTTGATATGTCTTTACCAAAGCTGTACCCTTTGGACTAGCCAACTTTGTGATGAAATAGTCAACATCAGGTAAGTTGATAACCAAACCTGCATACAATAGATACAATACTATACAACAAAATGTTTTTTTTTTTTTTTTTTTTTTTTTTTTTTTTTTTTTAAATAAGAAAAACAAATATACAACATGATACCCTTAAACAGAAGCTGCTCTGGAAGTCATAATCCTTTGCTTGAAGACTTTCACCAAAGATTCAGCAAACAACCTTGCATTCCCAACTGGATCAGGAGGAATCTCCAACTTTTGTTGTAGCATTTTCTCTATCAAAGACACTTTCAGAGGATATCTTTTGCCAATATCCATAATAAGCCTTAGACCAGTTGTAGTTTCCAAAACATAAACATAAGGCATAGGATAGAACTTCCAACTCTGAACTTTCCATCTCTGATTGTTCTTCCATATGTCATAGCTAGCACCAGTGGGAGTAGAAGAATCAAACAACACTCTAAGATCACCCAACAAATACAATCCAGACCCTGTAGGAGTAAGATTTGCATAATACTTGTGAACCAACTTATTAAGAGTGACTAAATCCTGATGATCAACAAGATGTAGAATCTCTTGAAGAAATGTAAAAGATATAGAAGTTTTATCCAATCTGTAAATGGTATTAACTTGACCATTTTCAGTTAACTCCCAGTGAACCAAAACATCTCTAGTTGCCTCAGGCCAATCATCAGGGGATCCTTCTCTTATAAATGAAGTATCAGAAGCATTCACATTGATTAGGCTTTGTGTGGAATGTGAAGTTCTGACTTTAGCCATCCTCTTTGCTCTTCTTCCAAGAACATAAATAGCAGCATGAGGTAGAGAAGATGTATCAGGAACTTCAGCTTCAGCAGATTCACCTTCGGCAGCATCATCCACTGATGGAGTATCCAATTGTTCATTAGTAGAATCATTAGAAGATTCAAGTGCAGCAGATGCATATTGTTCATCCAGAGCCTTCCTCATCTGTTTGTCTCTAGGAGCTTGAAGTTCAGCTTCTCTTACCTTAAGCTCATGAAATTTTGCAAATTCAGCTTTTTGTTCCTCATCTAACTTCTTAGCAGCCTCTTCACCCAATCTTTCCTCCTCCAGTTGTCTTCTGGTTCTCTTTCTAGATGGAGGATCTTCTGCAATCACTTGACCTTTACCTTTATCCACATAAGATGAAGCAGCAAAATGTGGTACATCGGCAGAAGTATCAGGTAAAGATACATTTTCAGCAGCAACAGGAATATTAACAGATGAACCAGCATTAGCATTGAGGAGAGGAATATTCTTAGAATCACCCATTCTAGCTTTGTCATTTCTAGCCTTGATTTTGTTATACATCTGAACCAATTTGTCAAATGGAAGTGCCCACACTTGTTTCTTAGACCAAGCAGTATTATATAATGAACTGCTTTAACTTCTCACATAAGTTCTCATATAATCCCTCTGCTGTGCTTGAGTCATAGGTTTATCTCTTTTAGCTTTGGCTTTTAACTCATCTACTACCTTCTTCCTCAACTTCAGCACTTTCACAATTTCAGAAGCCCAGTCGTGTTTCTCCACCCTTTTTCCAAGAATGTCTGTAGCTAAATCAGGAGTAGCAAGCACTTGTTGTCCAATATGCTGCCAATCTGACTCATCAAACTCTTGAATAGCAGCATCCAATTCTCTTTGTCTTTCAATAGGCAAAGTAGAAACATATCTTTGAGTGACAGACTGATATGCTGCATCAAACTTGGCTTGCTCTGTCTCAGCCATATTAGCACTCTTCTTATAATCTTCCTATTCTTGGAAGAGTTTTTCTTGTGCAGCTCTGTCTTCAGCTGTAACAAGCTCATCCACAGCCACATCTGTTCCTTCAGCAAGATTATCATGAGGAACATTCAAATCTTCCATAGGTTCATCATGTAATTCTTGAACCTCTCTATCAGGAGAAACTTGTTGATTCTCAGATGAATTATGAACAGGGGAATTCAAATACTCTTTCCCTGCTACAAAGAATGCTTCTCTTGATGTATTACCTTTATCAGCAGATTTGTCAGTAGCAACACCACTTGGTGATTGTTTCTCCTGAAGTATATCAGTAGCTTCAGTCATGAGCACATCATCATCACCACTAGACACTTTGGAAGATTCAGCAGCTTTCCTTGCCAAATACTGTCTTGTACTTCTTCTCCTGCTGAATTGAATTTGTGGTTTAGATTTAGGTATTTCAGCAGCTTTAGGAGGAACAACATGAGACTGTCTAGCAACTTCAGCTAGAATATCAAGAGAATCCAAATTTGCCTCCTGAGCAACTTCAGTAGCATCCAGTCCATTCTTACTTTGCTTCTGCTGATTCAGCTGTGCCTCCAAATCTTGAACGTTACTTTTCAACCCTGCAATTTCATTACCAAGAGTAGTCTTGGTATCAGCAAGCTCTTTTTGGAGATCATCAGTCATTTTCATGTACCTGCAAAGTGAATCATATACAAAAGTAAGAGTAATAGGGTCCTCTGCTCTACCAGCTGATTGCTCAGTGGTAAGTGGAGCTTCATTGAACCCAACAGGAGAAACAGACTCATGTACAACATTAGGAAAGCCTTCATCAATTGGCTCTCTCATAGGACTGGGTGTAGGTAGTCTAGTGAACTCAGGTTCAAGAGGCTGAAAGTTATCTTCAAACTCATGAATTTGCTCAGCTGGAGCATCCTGAGATGGTGAAATGGTAGGACTAGGTGACATATGTACAGGGGTAGGTGGTGGTAAGTCAGTAGAAATAGGTAATGGTTCAGCAGTTGTAGCTGGCTCTTCCTCCATTACCACTGAAGGATTACCATCAGCAGCAACACCAGAAGATGATGGATTACCATTATCAGCATCATTATGAGCAGGCACATTACTAGCATCATCACCCTCAACTACATTATCATTGCCATGTGGCAACATAGCTTCTAACATAGGGTGATGTTCCCCAGTATAATTTGTTTCATTGAGGCAAACAACTTAGAACCAAGACTTTTAATAGGCACATGGGTTCTATCTTCAGTGGTTATGTCTAAAATTATTTGTAAGAATCTAGGGTACATTAAAAACTTATGCAGTTGTTTATCAATATTTTCTAGCATATTATCAAAAATAAACTTAGAAAAATTATAAGTTAGACCCTTAGAAAGACAAACAATACCACAACCCAATTGCAGAGAGAATTGGTTCCATCCACCACACTTGTTGCTTATACATTGGAGCAGCAAATGCACCAAATATCTCCACTTAGGACAAAATTGATTCTTGTGCCACTTAGATGTATCAGTATTTTGATATCCAGCTTCCCTTAGCCCAGCAAGAATCTCTGCAGCATTGGAATGATACACACCATTCTCATCATCCAACTAAAGCTTTGTCCTAATCAAACCTTCTGTCACCACATACTCTACACCATCAATTTCAGCAACAATCTCTGTGTTAGATCTCTTTGTAGCAGATGCCCAAAATTGCTTCACCATTGACTCACAAATCAGATTGGGACTATGTGTCAAAGCATAATGAATCTTTGACCTTTGTAGAAACTCCACCATTAAATCGAATTCTTCATGTCCCTTCGCCTTTTTCAGAATAGCATACTTGTTATGATCACCTTTTAATTCAAGTTGTGCCATTTGAATGAACTTGCGTGAGACGGTTATGAATTACACAGAGAATAATGGGTTTAAATGGAGTGATAAGCGAATAATTTTGTTTAGGAAGAGATATGCAAAGTGGGTTATATTTGGAAGTTCCCCAATCGTGGTCAAAATTATCGGAACTTATTATTGACCGAGTCTGACGTGTAATTCAAAAACTTCCAATTTCAAAATTACCCTTCAGCAGAAATGAAAGTCAAATCTGCTGAGGAATGGTCAACATCAGCAGAAACCAAGCAAATGTAAAAATATCTTCAATGAATATCTTGATTTTACTGTGCCACCCAACTCGCATTAATTATCGTAACGCCTAAACTTGGCTTATTTAATCACCCCCAAATAACACATCTCCGTCACCAATTTACCCCAAATCATCTTTCAAACCCTAATTTCCCAATTAAAACCCAATTCACCACCAAAACCATATCATCAAACCCAGAAACCTCAGATCAAAATTCCTCTTTTTCATCATCAGAAGAAGATTTACCACCATATCCATGGGAGCTTGATGATTCTGACTATGAAAGAGAAATGGAGAGACGATGGGATGCACATGAAAGACAATGGAATGCACATAGGAAGGGTGAACCAAGCCATGTACCCATTCCTGCTGAGAGAGAGCTTGTCTCTCCCTTCATCTGTACCTTTGATGAAGACTCTTCAGAGGAAGAAAATGAAGATCCAACCTTTCTTCCTCCTTCCACACCAGAGAGATCCCAACCAAGATCAAGTAAGAGAGATCCATCTCTTCCAACATCACAAAATTTGGTGATGGATCTTCCTGCTCCAGGACCTGATCTTTCTTCACAAGAGCACATCGGACAGAGCAAGAAAGCAGAGATTATACGTAAGGGAAAGGAGAAGCTGAAGTAGATGATTGAGGAATGTTGCCATGGACCAAAGTTCTTGAGTATTTTCTTGACTTTGGTACTTGAGCATCTTCACAGCCTTCCTTCTCTTCTTTTTCCATTTTCATCTTCAGCTTCATCATTGTACTTGTCATAGCCTCAAGTATTTTGTAATAAGTGATAGAAGCTAGTAGTACTCAATTAGGCAAATGTTTAGGAATGGTCATTGTAATCCAGTTGGAACTTTGAATGTAAGCTGTAACTTATTTCTCTGAATGAATGAAAAGATCTTCTTTATTAATCAACTGTGTAAGACCTTCAGCATAATACTAATTAGTAGAAACCATGTTCAACATACTTGACCACATTCCTTTGACTTCAGCTCTTGGTGACTTTAACATACAACTTACAATCTCAGAACATCTGCAAAACAGACATAAAACATGCAAATACACCAAACAACTTGCAAAAATATTAGTGGGTTAGTGTTAAACTCAAAAAGTATACAAATTATACAAATCCACAAAGTTTACACTCATAATCCTCCCCTGAGGCATATGCCTCCCCTTAAAATGATGAATTCTTTCAGAATAGGAGTTGTTTCATCTTTAGTTTTAAGAAAGAATACCCAGCAAAACCTGCTAAAATCATCTATGATAACCAGGCAGAAGTACTTGTGATCAATACTTCTGATAGGAGTTGGACCAAAAAGATCCATGTGCAGCAACTGAAGAGGTTCTGAAATGGTGCTCACAGCTTTGATGGCTTTGTAAGAGGCTCTGTGTTGCTTTCCCTTGTTGCAAGCTATACAATTGTGTTCATTGGTGAAGAGTTTAGAAGGAAGGCGCTAAACAAGACCAAGTTTAGACAACTTGTTGATAGTCTTGTATTTCACATGAGCCATTCTCCTATGCCACTTGGTAGATTCATCCTGGGAAGCTTTGGCTACCAAACATGTTAGATCACCTTCTGGCTTGACATCATTCAGATTGAATGTGTACAAGTTGAAGGTTCTAGGAACTCTCAGCAAAACAGTTGTGTCTTCTGGAAGTTTGAAGTCCTTGGAGAGTACAAGACACTCATCTTCAGAGAAGAAAACCTTATTCTTAGTGTCACAAATTTGTGATACAGAGAATAGATTAAAATGCTCCAGTTCCTTCACATAACAAACATTCTCAAAGTCTAACAAAGGTGTCTTAATAGTTCCTTTCCCAGTAATTTTGCCATCTCCACCACCAAAAGTTACACTGCCTCCTCCTTCTATGGGGACAAAGTCATGCATCTTGTCCTTGTTCCCTGACATACTTCTAGAACAACCACTATCAACTATACCTACTTCAGTACTTTTCAAAGGATGATCCTACAACAACAACAAAAAATATACAAAGGTTAGTACACATTGGAGACTCAAGTCATTGCTGACTTGAGCCTGCCTTGTGGATCATTAGTGATAGGCCATGTAGATGTTTTAGATCCACCATTGTTCTTGGGCCTATACTGCAAATTAGGTCCCTTCTTTGTCCAAGAACAACCTGCTGAGGGCTTCACAGCAGTATTCCAATACCCACCACCATAATACATTGAGTTAAATTTATTAGGCCAATAACCATTAGAAAAGAAAGAACTAGTGGGTCGAACATAAGGTCTAGTACTAGGTCTTCTCCATGAAGAATGTGGTTCAGCAGAATTGGATTTCTGCTGATGTGGAACAAAAGAGGGTATTTCACTAACATTCTTCCACATTTGCCTAGGTTTCCTTTGACTAAAACATTCACCCATTCTTTGCTCATGAAATGTACAATCCTTAATCAAATGAGATTTACTTCCACACAAAAAAAATTTCTTCTTCTTAGAAGATTTATTCAAACCAAAGGAAGTTCCATAACATGAAAAAGTATTCAAACCACCATGATAAACAAAATTGTTTTTAATAGAACTAAAAGTATTATTTTGCAAAGAATTGAAAAACAAGTCTTCAGTAGAAACTGTCATGTTATTAGCAGCAACTCTAGAAGGCTTGTGGGGAGTCTTGGGTGATGTCTTTGGTGTGGTATTGGGAGTGGTCTTGGGCAGGTCAGACTTCTCACTTGAATCACAGCTGGCAAATGAGGTAGACCCTTCATCAGAAGACTTGTCACTGTCACAACAAGAGACAAAGTCAGTAGATTTAATAATAGGATCTGGCAAGTCAGTTGACTTTTTGCCATAGAGATGGTGTGATCCATCAAAGTCACTAGGTATGGACAGGTCTATAGGCATATGTTCCCCTCTTATAGGTCTAGGGACAACATTCATTCCCCCTTCCTTAACAAATTTAACAGGTGTTTGATAAGCTAAGGCTGGTTCAGGGTCAAAACACTAGACATATCAGGATATGTTAACTCTTCAGGGTCTATATATTTCTCATATCCTAATGCTTTTCTAGACCTAACAGATTGGTGACCATCAATCAATTTACTCAAATTAGATGCTCCTTCCTGCCATTTCATACGACCAACTATCTCTTTATCTAACTTAGCTTGTAATTCTTGTTTTTCCTTTTCTATATCAGACTTCTCCTTTTCAGTACGTCTTAAGTCTATCTTAACAATTTCTAAATCACTTTCTAGAACTTTTATTTTTTCATCATATTTAACTTGATTCTTTTGAAACCAGACTTTTTGTTTCTCTAAAGTTTTTAAAGCCATTTTATAGGACTCTACTTCAATATAACACTCATTGTACTTTGGTTTTAATTCATCATATTCTTGTTTAAGCTCATTGTATCTTACACTACATCTAAACACACAGTTGTGTACCTGAGAAATTCCCATCAAGAAGACTTGCTCCTTCTTGTCCTCTGAAGGTGAGTATGCCAGCAGATTCACTTGTGTAGAAGTAGAAGCTTCCTCTCCAGCAGGTTCATGTTCAGCCCAATCAATCTGGTGATCCAGAGTCACCATAGCTTTTGAAGGTGCAGCCTTACTAGTCCCTGCTTCCAATGGATAAGAGCCATATCTAACTTCATCACCAGACTTCCTCTCCTTGCATTCTCTTGAAAAATGTCCCACTTGCCCACAAGTGTAGCATTTAACCTTCCTTCTATCAAACCTTGCTGCCTCTCTTCCATTAAAACTAAACTTCCTTCCAGACTTGGTTTCAAACCTCTTAATGTTCATGGAGATCATTGCAAGCTGCCATTTCAAGTGCATCTCCTCCATCTCCAATGGATCTACCTGTTCAAAATACTCATAAGAAAGAAACTGCTGATGTTCATATTCAGCCACAAATGAATGAACAATATCATCCAACACAGTACTGGATTTTGATTTAGGAGCAGATTAAGTTTGGGTTTGAGAAGATACTCCTGATGAATAAGAGCTTGAGGCATTATGCACAGGTTTTGTGGTGGTGCTGACAAAGGCTGAGTGAGTGGATGGACGAATTGGACTTCTAACATCAGGCTCAAGAGATTTGAGCTTGTTGTAGAGGTCATCAAAAGAGATTAAGTCCAATCCACCCTTTGTTTTGAGAGCAATACTAACTTGCAACCAAGATGGTGGCAAATATATCAGAAACTTAGCATTGCAGTCCTCATTGTCAGGTCTAGCCTTCAGCTGATTGAGTTGACTTAAGATCCGGTGAAACCTGTCATAGCCTTTATGGATTCCCTCTTCCTCAGATATCTGAAACTCTTGGAACTGCTGCTTCAGCATTGACTTCTTCAACCTTCTTGATTCATCATTCCCACCAAATCTTGCCTTTATTGCCATCCAAATGTCCTTGGCATCCTCCATGAAGTGGAAGTCACCCATGTGATCATCTGGTATAGCTTGGAGCAGAATTGTTCTTACTTTACTCTCCCTTTGCACAGCCAGAATCTCTTTAGCAGTTTTGGGACCTAGAATTGTAACTATCCCATCAGCATCTTTAACATGCTTCTTCAGGCTATTCCCCTTTTTGACAACCTCCCAAAGATTCCAGTCTATGTTTGTGATCCAGTTCTGCATCTTCATAGACCACAAATGATATTCTTCAGCATTCTTCAAGTATGGAAACTTAGCATTACTGTTGGAGAGGTTGAGTTGTTGAAGAGAATTGGTGTTAAGGTTTTGGGTTGTATCAACTTCATCATCAGATCCAGGCATGTTTCTTGATTTGATTGGATTCTTAAGGTGTAAGATTTGTGTTTCTTAGTATAACAGAGACTCTCTCGAGGCTCTGATACCACTTGTTGAACTATAAGACCTTGATAGATCTTCTTGAGCACTCTAGAATCGTTAGTTATGTTAATGTAATAAAAAACACACTAATAGATAATCTCTGTAACTTGTATTTTAAAGCGGAAACAAATACAAGTGTAATACTAAGAACTCTTGATCCTCTATGGATCTTTTAATAATAATGAAGGTGTTTTCTAAAACGTAATACAATACATAATCGTGTGTTCCTTTTATACACAAGGAACCCTAAACCGTTTCCCAAGAAACGTATATTCTAAAACTTCTAAAAGATATGCATTATCACTTCCTAAATAAACTCATGCATATCCAAACTATAATACATAAAATATGGAAATACTATATCTGCAGAAACTAATAATGCTGAAACTAGTCTTCAGCAGATACACTGCTTCAGCAGGAACCAGCTCTTCAGCAGTAACCTAACAGTCAGCAGAATTCTTACTTAACAGAATTCCCAACAAACAAGATACTTTTGCTCTCGTGTCGCAACAGGTGCAAAAACATTTGTTTTGTAGCTATGAAATAAACTTTTGACAATAGTATTTTTGCCCAAAAAATGTGTTAACAATAATCAAAAAAATTATTTAACCCCTACCTCCTCCATACCATTATCATCATCAATGAATTACTACATCAACACTCACTTATCACCTACACCAAGAATACCACCATCACCACTTATTGAAAATGCATCTTTAGACATCACCCTTTCATTATCACCCATCACACCTCTTGATGCACAATTTTCACCATCACCACTCAACCCACCAAACTTCAACCCCATCCTATGGAGCATACTTGAAGCTTATGGTGATACTTGCCTTTGTTGCATCTATAACCGTACCATCATCTTTGGCCTAAAAGATGAAATACACTACATGTTTTCATATATTGAAAGCTTATTCCCTCAACCTCCACCAACAACATCTACGTCCACACCTCCACCACCAACATGAAACACACCTCCATCAACACCATCATCTCCACCTACAACATTGCTTCCCCCAAACTAAGCATGTCTCATGTTTGGAAAATAAAATTGTTTCAACCATTTTGATGGCAAGCTCAAGGAAAAACATTTCTATTGGAGCTTTGGTTACTTATTTGTGTTTTTATGTATGCTTGTAAGCCTATAGGGCATTAGTTTCTTGGATAACTTGTTTATGCATCTTGGATGCATTTTGCTTTTAACCATATTATCATTTAGTAGAAATGATATTTTCATGCTCTAATTGCTTATTTTACCTCTGTGTGTGTATATATATATATATTGTTGCATGCATCATATATATTGTGTATTCTAAATATTTTTGCAAGCATTCCATCTCGAATTGTCTTATAACCTTAAAACGAGGGGGAGTACATGTCGAGGGGGAGCTCTAACATCGTCGGGATAACCTTATTGATGCTAACAAAAAGGGGTAGAAATGATATAAACTCACTAAATACTTGTATACATATTAATTTTTGATTTAATGAGTTTAGATTTTGTAATCATCAAAAAGGGGGAGATTGTTGATATAAATAATGCGTAAAAACATTATTAATATTTTTCGATATCCCTATGTTTTGAGGATCACAAAATCTTAAATCATTAAATGTAAAATCATTACGTAAACAAGTTTTAGTGACAAAATATCATTATATCCAACTTAATCACTTAAGGTATGAATAAACAATTGCCTAATACATTTTATGATCAAAGGAAGGTTTATTTAATCATTACAACTTATATAAAATGGTATAAACATTTTTTATATTTAGAAAAACACTTTTGGTAATTAAAGGAAAATGTTTAATTCATAATAAATATATGAATTCAAATTTTTAACCAAAATCAGTTAAATTTTCACCAAATAGACTTTCCCCAGAAAGAGACAAAAGTTCAGGTTGTTACAGGAGGGCGGCCCCCTTAATTATAAGGGGCGCCCCCTTTAATTTTAAGGGGGGTGGCCACAATTTAAGTGGGTCGGCACGCTCCTGTGACCAGAAACTTTTGCACTAATACTTTCTGTCCAAATCCTCTCAAATCATCTTCCTAAAACCTTTGATCATAAGTTTATTAGTTCTTGTTTCAAGTGATCCAATCCCTCACCATTCATAGTGCAAGAGAAGAATACTCCTTTCATTTCAAATCAAGAAGTTTTAAAGATTAGTTGTATAGCTTGTGTAAATTGATTATAAAGTAGTGTAGTGCTTGTAATAAGGAGCTTTAGGTTGGTGTGTAATTAAGTATAGTAGAAGTAGTGGTGTGAAGAAGAAGTAGTTAAGTAGTGAGTAGTTGTGAAGTAGTTGTGGTGTGTACAAGTTGTGGAAAAGGTGTTCCGAGTCGTGAAGAAGTCGTGTGATTGGTTCTAGCTACTATTAAAACTCGACATTTAGCTTAGTGTCGTAAATTGGTGTAAGAAAAAGTTGTGTAAGGTTTCTCCTCCACAAGGGAGTTTGTTGACATAGTGAAGAAAACTCTCGATTTAGAGACTCGGGGAGTGGAGTAGGGCGAAGAGGAGCTTCATAGCTAAACCACTATAAATCCTTGTATTGTGGTTTGATCTTTCTAACTCTATCCTTTCTTTACTTTCATATTTACATTATATTTGCTTAGTTAGTTAGATTGAATTGTTCATATAGTACAAGTGTTGAAATTTACATAAAAGAGAATCGAAGTTTTTGAAAGCAAAGTTTTTTATATAATCTAAATTGACGTAAAACTATTCAACCCCCCCCCCCCTTATAGTTTTCCACATAAACTAACCGCCACCACTACATAACCAAAATTCATGAATCTAATCGTTTGGGATATTTTACCCATGCGAACGCGAATATAGTTGATAGATCTATTGGAGTTTGACAACTCCCGTTGGTATTAACACCTCACTGGGTGGTACCAATAAGTACTATATTTGAACCCATTGAAGGTTTAACTTTGTCAAGTTATCCTTCACATCCCCTCATGGTTGGGTCTGCAGCCCCCATGACCCGGATTGTTAACATGTGGTTCATGAGCTTAGTGTAACATACCCCACTCATGATAATTGTGTATGCATCACAATTATCACACACCTTACATTTTCCTAGATGGGTGTAACAACTGAACCAGGGAACTTGTATTCACTAACCTCTAAACCTATGACTCTCACTCAACATCTAGTGTTGACTTTTTAAGCATGTATTCTAGGTATACTACTTCTATGGAGTTATGGCAGAAGGAGGCACTGAACTCGGAGGACTTTCCATTGTTATCATTCAAACATAACCTAACACCTAGATTTTTGGGACCTCATAAAAAATAAAAGTATATCTTTTACAATTAAAACTCTGATAATAATGAATGATAACTAAATTTCTAAAACGTCTCTTTTCGAGTCGTTTTCTATTACTGTAACAATGATTCTATGAAGTAATACCCCAAACACTTTATCCACTGTGATCAGTGAAAAATGGGGGTGTTACAGATTGGCATCAGAGCTTCAGTTGTAGAGAACAAGGTCGAAACCTAAACTACAACTATTTTTCCTAAACTCGAGAAAAGTCCTCAGTAACTCTGCCATCCTCCGTAACTATACGTGCTAAGGTTAGTATAATAAGTGCTTGCTTAATTGCTAAATGATTTACATTATTTTTACTATTATATATAGTTATATCTGCTCCCCACTACCCTACCCCCGTCTCATCTAGCTTACATTCGGAGAATGATCTTTCCTCTCCGAATGTACTAGATTATTCCCCTAAACCCTATATCCCCTATAACTTAGAAGACTCTAGGTATAGTTTAGATATACCTTCACCCTTAGGATATACCCCTTCCTTAGATAACCCTCATTTAAAACACATAAGAGATTTCTATGCGAAGACATCACCCTTACCTCCCCTAAACCCTGTTATACACCCACCTTTCCCCACATCTAGACTAGAACTCCATGGTTTCTTTCTCCCGAGATAACCATATATACCTAAAAACCCTATCCCTACCTATACCCCTAGATATGTCGTTAGGCAACCCTAAAACTTAGGACCTACCCCTTACTTAGTAAACCCTCTCATTTCATCTTGGAAAGATAAAAATGGAGAAAAACCCTCTAAGACAACTTTAGAAAATGAGGAAAATCAATTAGAGGAAATTTTAAATAACTTAGATGAGATTTTCCTTGACCTTCTTGAGAAAATAGAAAAAGGTCATAATAGTAATAACTTAGATAATCAACCTGACTATAGTAGTTTAAGAAACACTTTACAAGAAAACCGTTTTAAAGTAGCTAAAATACAGAAAAACCAAATGAAACACCACCATAAAATAGCCTTTGCCCGCTTTAGGATTTGCACTTTAGAAAAGATAATAGATAATGACGAGGAAAATTTTCAAACAAACTTAGAAAACACAAACTCTTGGAATTAGGAAATTAGGAAAACCTTAGATAACCCTAGGTAATATGTCTTATATACCTTAGAATAGTTAGTGCCTATAGGATATGTAAGATAGGAAATCAATAAAATAAGCTAGGTTTTAGAAACTATCTAGTACCCCTCAATTAGGATAATTAGATAAACCCCTTAGGAAAATACCTCTTGTTGACATAAATAATGTCTTAAAACATTGTTAGCATATTAACAATGTCTCTATGTTTTGATAATTACAAAGCATAAACTCATTAATCTAAAACTTATGACGTAAACAAGTTTTTAGTGCTTAATATTTGTCTTTGCTTCCATATCACTTAAGGTATGAATAAACAAAGGGTTTATTGCATTTCATGATCAAAGGAAATTTTTCTAATCACTAGAATTTTTATAAAATGTATTAAACATTTTTTATCTTTTACAAAATTACTTTTGGAATTAAAAGAATATGTTTAATTCATTATAAATATATGATTTCAAATTTCCAACAAAAAATGGCAAATTTTATCCAGAAAAATATTCCCCAATAAAAGACAAGAAAAATCAACGTTCTGAAGGGGCGGCCCCCTTAATTCCTTAGGCGGCCCCCTTAATCATTAAGGGGACCGGCCATTAATTAAGGGGACCGACCACGCTCCAGAACAATATTTTTCTCCCCTATAAATACTGGTTCATCCCACAGAATTTTCTCACCTTTTGCACTCCTAAACTTTCTGTTCTAGATCAACATTTCCTTTCTCTTAATCCTTTGATTATAAGTACATAATTCTTTGTTTCAAAGTGATTCAAACATCATCCTCTCAAGTGCAAGAGAAGAATACTTCTATCCCCCAAGACAAGAAGTATTACAACTTGTTGTGACCTCCATATACAAGTTGTTGGTACATCATCAAGATTATTTACATCATTCTTTATGAAGATTTTTGTGTATATTTGATTGTAGATAGTTGTGCTAGATATATACATTGTGTGATTAGTTAGGTGCTTGGTGTGAAGAAGAAAAGTTAGGAATTAGATTGTAGTGAAGAAGCTAGGTGTGGAGTAGTTAGTTGTGGAGTGAATTGGTGTGAAGAAGATAGGCGTGGAGTAGTTAGTTGTGAAGTAGATTGATTTGAAGAAGTTGTGACTTAGTTGTGAAGAAGTTGTGGTGTGTTAATTGGTGTGTTAGGTTTTCTCTGCCATAAGGGAGCTTGTTGATATAGTGAAGAAAACTCTCGAGTTAGGTGCTCGGGGAGTGGAGTAGGGCAAGGAAGGTGTCCTCGTAGCTGAACCACTATAAATCTCTTGTCTCGCGGTTCGATCTTTCCATCTCTTATTTATTTCATTACTTATCATTGTTATATCTTATTGATTGATAGTTGTTTATATTGTGCAAGACTTGAGATCACATATTATCGAATCTAAGTTTTTAAAAGCTAAGAAAACACTAAAATTATCTTTTACAACAAATTAAAAAGACGTAAAACTATTCAACCCCCTTCTAGTTTTTCACAATTGGTATCAGAGCCAGGTCTAGCAAGATTTTTAAAATATATTGTATTTTAAAACTTGTAACGATCTATGGAATCTGAAAAATATTTAGAAGGGCAATCTATGCAAAGACCACCACTATTTGAAAGTGATGGATTTTTATATTAGAAAAATAGATTCGAAATGTATGTGAAATCAAAAGATCTTGATCTTTGGCATATTATTACATTTGGTGATTTTCCTCCTATTCAATATAATGTTGAAACTAAAATGGATGAAATTATATCTTTCGAAGAACAAAATGATGATTTGAAAAAGAAATTAGCAAAAAATAATGAGGCTAAAATGGTTATTTATAATGCGTTACCACGCAAAGAATATGAAAGAATTTTTATGTGTAAAATCGACAAAGAAATTTGGGATTCTTTACTAATCACTCACCAAGGTAATAGCCAAGTCAAAGATAATAAAATAGATCTTCTTGTACAACAATATGAATAATTTATGATTCCGGAAGAGGAATCAATTGATAATGCTTTTGCTAAATTTAACACTATTATCACAAGTTTAAAAGCACTTGATGAGACATTTTCTAGTAAAAATTGTGTTAGGAAATTTCTTAGGGCATTGCATCCAAAATGGCGAGCTAAGGTCATAGCAATTGAATAATCAAAGAACTTGATGACGTTATCACTAGATGAACTAATTGGCAACTTGAAGGTTCATGAAGAAATTATAAGAAGAGATTCGGAAACGGTCAAAGTCAAGAAAGAACAAACCAAAACCATTGCTCTAAAAGCCAAAAAGGAACCTAGTGATGATGATGATTCAAGTGAAGAAAGTGAAGACGAAGAATATGCAATGGCCGTAAGAGAATTCAAGAAATTCTTCAAGAGACGAGGAAGATTTACTAGATCATCACGAGACGAAAGAAAATCATTCCAAAGAAATAGAAGTGACAACTACGGGAAAAGAAAGTGCTTTAGATGTGGAAGTCCAAATCATCTCATTGGCGAATGTCTAAAGCTGACGGGTTATGAAAATCAAGGTGCATTTGTTAGCAGAACATGGAGTGATAGTGACAAAGAAGAAGTTGAAAAGCCAAGAGACGAAAAGTGTTTTATGGCAAAAGAAACCGACGAAATATATTTAGGAATTGACTTGGAGCCTGACGAATGGATCAAAGATAGCGGATGTTCAAGGCACATGACGGGGAACCGCAAGCTATTCTCTACATATAAGGCATACATTGGAGGTAACGTTATTTTTGGTAGTGACTTACGTAGAAAAATCATTGAAAAATGTACGATTTCTCAAGACTCACTTACTATTGAAAATGTAGAGCATGTAGATAATTTAACATATAACTTGCTTAGTGTAGGAAAAATATGTGATAATAAATGTAGAGTCACATTTACCGAAAAGGATAGCGAAATAGTTAAGAATGGAAAAATTATAGGTAGAGGAATTAGGAAAGGTGGCATATATGTTATGAAACTAGGAAACAAGCCTGAGGATAGGATATGCCTAACGACCCTAGATGAAAACTCTACATTGTGGCGTAGGAGATTAGGACATGCTAACATGCAACAAATACAATCTTTGGCCTCTAAGGAATTAGTTAGAAATTTGCTTAATCTAAAATATGACAAACATTTTTGTGATGCATGTAAAATTGGAAAACAAGCTCATGCTAGTCACAAAGCTAAGAATATAGTATCCACTACTAGGTGCCTAGAATTATTACATATGGATCTTTTCGGTCCATCCGCTGTGCGGAGCTATGGAGGAAACAAATATACCTTAGTAATAGTAGATGACTACTCACGATACACGTGGACTAGGTTTTTAAGTGACAAAACCCAAGCCTTTGAAAAATTCGAAATATTTAGTAAAATGATTCAAAATAAATTAGGATGCTCAATAGTTGCCATTAGGACGGACCATGGTAGGGAATTTGATAACGAAGTACAATTCAGAAAATATTGTGAGTTAAATGGAATATCTCACAATTTCTCCGCTCCTCGTAGTCCTCAATCAAATGGCGTAGTAGAAAGAAAAAATAGGTCACTACAAGAAATGAGTAGAACTATGTTAAATGAACAATCCATCCCACAAAAATTTTGGTGTCACGCCGTAGATACATCGACTTATATTTTAAATAGGGTATCAATTAGGAGAATTCTAGGAAAAACTCCTTATGAGTTATTAAGAGGTAGAAAACCAAACTTAAGCTACTTTAGGGTATTTGAAAGTAAATGTTATATTCTTAACACTAAGGATTACCTCACTAAGTTTGATCCAAAATCATATGAAGGAATATTTTTAGGATACTCACAAAATAGCAAAGCATATATAATACTTAACAACACTCCATGAAAATAGAGGAATCACTAAATATAACATTTGATGAAACACCACCACCTCCTAAAACATTACCTTTAGAAGATGATGATTTAGTCGAAGATGAAGCTATTGAGGTTAGTAAAACAAAACCTATAGGAAATGATAATGAAGACATTCACTTAGCAAATAACGAAACTGTTAATATTAAAGAATCTAGATCACATCCATTAGATAATATAATAGGACATCTTAACCAAAGAACCCTTAGGTCACAAGCCCAAGATAAAAACAATTTCTTTTGTTTCCTCTCAGCAATAGAACCTAAGAATATTAACGAGGCTTTAAAAGATGAAAGTTGGGTTATAGCTATGCAGGAAGAATTAAATCAATTTAAGGCAAATGATGTTTTGGAATTAGTCCCAAATCCAAAGAATATGACCATCATAGGAACTAAATGGGTATATAGGAATAAGTTAGATGAGAATAAAATAGTTACTAGGAACAAAGCTAGGTTAGTTGCTCAAGGTTATAATCAACAAGAAGGAATTGATTATGACGAAACTTATGCCCCCGTAGCTAGACTAGAATCAATTAGGATATTACTTGCCTATGCTTACGCCCTAGATTTTAAGTTATTCCAAATGGATGTGAAAAGTGCTTTCCTTAATGGTTTTATCAATGAGGAGGTATATGTGGCACAACCTCCAGGATTCATTGTAACACCCCCAATTCATGGATGCAGCGGAATTCAAACTGGGTGTTACTTGACGGCACAATAGTCACAATAATAGAAAACGAACTCCAATTGAGTCGTTTTAAAAGATTTATCATTCAAATTGTATAAATATCAGAGATTACAAAATGAGGTCCCAAATGGTTCCATGTTTACAATTTACATTAAATGAGTTTTGAATGATAATAAAATTTATAGCCCTCTTGAGTATCCGTGCCCTTCCGTACCATCCTTGATCATCATGAACCTGAAATACATGCTTGAGAGGTCAACACAAAGGTTGAGTGGAATTCGTAGAGTTTAGTTAAATCATTTGAACACAATATGTCGTAGTGTGAGCTATAGACTCACACTCATAGTTAGAAAACAAAATCGTTATTTATTTCACTAAGCTCATGCAACCAAAGCATTAACATCGAACCAACAAAATTGGCATTATAGAAGCCCTACCAAGGTACTTTTGCCATTATACTGCTAAATCTCAAATATAGTGCATTTGTGTGAACACATCGTTGTTCAACACAAATGGGATCCGTCAATCCCAATAGATCTATTCACAATATTCGCGCTCACTAAAGGTAGTGACTAATGGTTCATGATATAGGGACTTCGAACATGGCAATCGTTACTTAGTGACAATAAAACATAGTCGGGTAGCGTACATTAGAAAGCATTGTGTTCGAGTAGAAAAATAATAGCATGTATTCCCCCCATGGGTTTGTAAAATAGTTAAACAATAGAAAGTGGGGCTACGAACTCACCTTAAGTTATGTAGTGAGTAGTGAATGTGATGGTCGAATCGCGAAGGTTTCTACGAGTAACCTATAATAGAATGTCGCGACTTAGGATCGGAGTAAAGAATATGAATAAGTGCCTATATATATATATCTTGCATCTAGTCCATGATGTGGTATGATGTATATTATAAGTCTTTGAAAGAAAGATTCATGAAACATGTATGTTTTGGTATATCGTTTACTACCGTTCGGGCCGACATAATTCAGAAGTCATGTTAGTAAGCGTTCGAGGAGCCAGGACACTTTAACTCGTAAATCCACAACTCATCTCGACGGCTTACATAATGAACTCCTCACATGAGGCTTCCTACTATTGTAGTAGTTGATAAAATATATAGATATAAGTTTTGATCCGAAAAGTTACATGTCCGATATTTGAATAAACTTAGGAAAGTTTATTAGTACATGAAGATTGTTATTAGGGGTAGTTTCATAAGTTTTGTATGACCGTTTTCTCTTGATAATATCTCATTGTTCCTTTTTAAGTGAAGTAGATCCAAATTGCTTGTTCAAGTTATCGCCTAATTCATTGTTTCATGTTTACGCCTATGTAGGTTGGTATGGTCATTTCGTCATGGCCTAGCCATGACCTTTGGTCCTTGTTCCAAGGTCATGAGACACAACCTTGGCTCTAGACATGGTGGTGGTCTTGATTATAGGTCATAAGACCTCTTGTTCCTTTTAAAGTATAACCAATATATAGTGACTTGTATATATGTAAATAGCTGTTAAGAAACTGAGAAATATCTCACTCGGAAAGCGTTTTCAAGACTCGAGCTTCTTTGTCCTAGAGGAAAACGTGATTCCGGACAACTTTCGTGTTTTAACTTTTTGATGAATCGGACCAGAAATGCCTCTTTTTGCGTGTTTAATGTTTCTGTAACAGAAAGTATTTGGCAGCTTTGCCGCAAAGTTTTGGTAACTTCAAATCGTCATAACTTTTGACTCGTGTACTCGTTTTAGGTGGTTCAAATTGCTATGTTTTCCTTGTTAGGTCCTCTACTAGAATATGTAATGATCCAATATCATATTTTTACCCTTTTGATCAGGTCTTTCCAAGAAAATCACTAGTTTACTTGTTTTAATAACTTGTTTTAACAATCAATAACAATAACTTGTTTTGCTCACTTTTAAACATCATGGACATAACTACAAGACATAATATAGCAAGAATAACATGTAAATGATATGAACATGATTAATTAACAAGAAGCATGTTAGGGTTTGGCTCACAACTTTTGGCTTTCAAAGATGAAAGGAAGTTAACATGTAAGGATAGGACTTTGATAGACTTGCTTCAACCCACTTCACTTCATGCAATCTTTCTACCCTTGTAATCTTGAAAGATGGATGATGAAAGTTGAGGTGACTTGAGTGGATTTAAACTCAAGAGAAATCACCAAGTATATGAGGTTATGGAAGTGTTTTGATGAATGATAACCTAACTAGAGTTTCTACCTTGAACTTGCACTTGATCCTTGCTAGAAATTAGAAGAAATAAGCTAAGTATGGAATGGTTATGGTGTTGGAGGTGTGGCGTATAAATGAAGGGAAGAGGGGTATATATATGAGCTTAAGGAGGTGAGGAAGTAACTAGGAAATTGCCTTAAGGAGGTTACATTTCAAGACTTTTCAAAGCTTATCAAAGAAGCTTGAACACATGTACACATCCAAGGGCTAGAAGCATGAGATCAAGACACCTAGTGGGAATCCCCCCTCCTAGTGGCGGTTTGGGATTACTTGGAGGGTAAGTGTTGGCCTTGGATGATATTATCCAAGATACTTAGTTAGTTTTGACTCCGGGAAATGCCAATCGTAAATGATTAACCCTCAAAACGTAAAACCGGGTGTCGTAAAATTATGGAACTTGAAAGTATTGATAAACATATTCATATGTTCCATAATAAAATATAAAATGAGTGGTAGGTTCCATTTGGGGTGCTAAAACCCTGCTAAAAACTGGAAACACGGGTCTAAAACGCGTAATTCGCGTAGAACGCTGAACTGGAAAACGTAAAATTCCAAAACTTTTGGAATTGTCATAAAATGATAGAAAATCATATTTCTATTGTATATAATGTTTTATGGATATATCGGGATGCTGGAAAGACGTTTAAACCTAAAAGTAAATCTCGGACACGGCTTTGTGATTTTTGCAGAAATGATCCGACGAGCGTCAAACTCTCGGATTATCGTTAAAATAGTTTAACTTACGAGAATATGAAATAAAAATTTCTGAGATGAATAGTGAAAAGTGAATAGTAAAAAGTGAATAGTGAAATTTTCGGGAATAAAAGTTATCTTGAAAATGCGAATTGTTACAGTCTCTACCCCTTACGGGGAACTTCGTCCCGAAGTTCTATGTGTGTTATATGTTGAAGTTGTGTCGATGAAAATGTGTGGTTACTTATGAGGACTAAAGTCTGGGATTACCGGTGATGTAGTTTGATTTGTCATTTCAGTGTATGGCGTAGGATGAGGCTTACTTTTATGTAGGAAAGGTAGTCGAATATCAAAGGAAATTGATATAGCAGTCGAATATTAATAGGAATTGAGATAGTAATTGCAATCATAGCCTAGTAGGTAATCGGTTGTTGTACCTAGTGTTTATTGACTTCATACCTATGTTATTTCGGATACAAATAAGCCCACTTGTTTATAATTCTTTATTTACATAGAGAGGCATCCCAAACAATGTAAATAGGGGAATATAAACTTATGGTTCGGTGATTTACAATTTCTTTATTTAAATGAAAAGGCATCCCAATCCATTCAAATAATTACAAATCATCCTACACAACATTCATACTTAGTCAGTGAGTTACAAGGTAGGGTATTACGAGATGATACTGGTGTTCCAAAAGTACAAGATAAATATTCAATCTTGTAAAGCTGATGAGCGTGCTTGTGGTGTAACTATGGATGATTTGAGCTTTAAAAGTGTATCAAGATCTGTTAATGAGCTTGTGTTTGTAACGGTTGTGAAGATAATGATGTGATATGTTGATGAACAAAAGTGTGTAGTGTATGCTTAACATTAATACTCTTAGGTATAGATGTTGAGTTTGCTTTAAAAATCTTAAGAGATTTTAAAGGTTTATGATGGAATGGTATCCTTAGGACCTAAACAGGATAGTACTTCTATAGGATGAAGAGAATAATTGATACTATCCCAGATAGTAGTTCGGATTATCTCATAAATGAAAACTTTCAAGAATGAAGTTAGGTAGTACAAATAAAGTGTTAAGATTTCGCTGAGTGGTAAGGCACTATCGTGTCTCTAGATTGTTTTAATGTATTCTGGTGGTTTATCATGTTCATGTAGGAAATCAATCTAAACATAACCCTAGTACAACTATTCTCAGTATTTGAAAATTTTAAGTCGAATATAGTTAGTCAGACTATATTCCACTGTCCCTAGATTAAATATAGGTGACTAGTCTATATTTAGCCAAGGTTCGATAAAATTTTCAAATACCTAAATTAGGTATACTTTTGATATGTCCGTTGCTTTCGAGAAACTGTCCACTAAACAAAGGCGATGTCAAACCATTCAGTTACAAGTCCCGCCCATACAAGACTTGTAACCTATGTTTTCACATTCAATTGCATAGAAGATAGTACGGGTAGATACGTGTGGAAAGGAAGTTTTAAGTAGTTCTAAAATAGAACATACTTGGCCAGGATCACGAACTTTTAATAATGAAGGTTTCATAAGAAAACTTTGATGAATGTAGAGCTGAACTTCAGCTTTTGTAGGTGATGGATTTGTTTGTCCTTTAGAAATCTCATATTTCTATTTAGAAATCGATAGGTTGTGACGGGTTTTTGATATCATATGAAATGATATTGATGATGTGATGGAATAATTCTAGAGACCATTGCGCAAAACACAATGTCTCGGAAGTAGGTTAGACCATTGGGCAATTCACAATGTCTGGGAAGTAGGTTAGACCATTGTGTGACTCAAAACATTTGAGAAATGGTTAAGACCATTGTATAATACAATGTCTTGGAAAATGAATGAGACCATTGTATCTCACAATGTCTTGGAAAATGAATGAGACCATTGTAACACACAATGTCTTGGAAAATGAATGAGACCATTGTAACACACAATGTCTTGGAAAATGAATGAGATCATTGTAATTAGTTACAATGTCTTGGACATATAATGTTGGAGTAGGAACATGATTGGGAGAGTGTGGCTGTGCCGAAATGCCTTAGAATAGGCATACACAGATATGTTTAGTCCATTGTTTAGATAAATGATTGAAAATAAACCGAGTTTATATATCAATATACTAATATGTTCATGTAGTATAGAATGCCTAGTGTGTATATATCAATATACTTATATGTTCATGTAGTATAGAATGCCTAGTGTGTATATATCAATATACTTATATGTTCATGTAGCATAAAATGCTTACGGGGAAATGCTCAATTATGTTAAGGGTACATATATCAATATGCAATTATGTTTGTGTAGCATACAAATGTCTACGGGGAAATGCTCAAAATGGGTATATTTCAATATACTAATATGTTTGTGTAGCATAACATGCTTACTAAGTCCATAATCGTCTGGAGGATGGAAGGCACGAAGAGTGGAAGGCTATAAAAATGTTTTTGCTTGTATGTGTGGTTATAGTTTAGGTCTCAATTAGACCCGTTTCTCTATAACCATGGCTCTGGTACCAATCTGTAACACCCCCAATTCATGGATGCAGCGGAATTCGAACTGGGTGTTACTTGACGGCACAATAGTCACAATAATAGAAAACAAACTCCAATTGAGTCGTTTTAAAAGATTTATCATTCAAATTGTATAAATATCAGAGATTACAAAATGAGGTCCCAAATGGTTCCATGTTTACAATTTACATTAAATGAGTTTTGAATGATAATAAAATTTATAGCCCTCTTGAGTATCCGTGCCCTTCCGTACCATCCTTGATCGTCATGAACCTGAAATACATGCTTGAGAGGTCAACACAAAGGTTGAGTGGAATTCGTAGAGTTTAGTTAAATCGTTTGAACACAATATGTCGTAGTGTGAGCTATAGACTCACACTCATAGTTAGAAAACAAAATCGTTATTTATTTCACTAAGCTCATGCAACCAAAGCATTAACATCGAACCAACAAAATTGGCATTATAGAAGCCCTACCAAGGTACTTTTGCCATTATACCGCTAAATCTCAAATATAGTGCATTTGTGTGAACACATCGTTGTTCAACACAAATGGGATCCGTCAATCCCAATAGATCTATTCACAATATTCGCGCTCACTAAAGGTAGTGACTAATGGTTCATGATATAGGGACTTCGAACATGGCAATCGTTACTTAGTGACAATAAAACATAGTCGGGTAGCATACATTAGAAAGCATTGTGTTCGAGTAGAAAAATAATAGCATGTATTCCCCCCATGGGTTTGTAAAATAGTTAAACAATAAAAAGTGGGGCTACGAACTCACCTTAAGTTATGTAGTGAGTAGCGAATGTGATGGTCGAATCGCGAAGGTTTCTACGAGCAACCTATAATAGAATGTCGCGACTTAGGATCGGAGTAAAGAATATGAATAAGTGCCTATATATATATCTTGCATCTAGTCCATGATGTGGTATGATGTATATTATAAGTCTTTGAAAGAAAGATTCATGAAACATGTATGTTTTGGTATATCGTTTACTACCGTTCGGGCCGACATAATTCAGAAGTCATGTTAGTAAGCGTTCGAGGAGCCAGGACACTTTAACTCGTAAATCCACAACTCATCTCGACGGCTTACATAATGAACTCCTCACATGAGGCTCCCTACTATTGTAGTAGTTGATAAAATATATAGATATAAGTTTTGATCCGAAAAGTTACATGTCCGATATTTGAATAAACTTAGGAAAGTTTATTAGTACATGAAGATTGTTATTAGGGGTAGTTTCATAAGTTTTGTATGACCATTTTCTCTTGATAATATCTCATGGTTCCTTTTTAAGTGAAGTAGATCCAAATTGCTTGTTCAAGTTATCGCCTAATTCATTGTTTCATGTTTACGCCTATGTAGGTTGGTATGGTCATTTCGTCATGGCCTAGCCATGACCTTTGGTCCTTGTTCCAAGGTCATGAGACACAACCTTGGCTCTAGCCATGGTGGTGGTCTTGATTATAGGTCATAAGACCTCTTGTTCCTTTTAAAGTATAACCAATATATAGTGACTTGTATATATGTAAATAGCTGTTAAGAAACTGAGAAATATCTCACTCGGAAAGCGTTTTCAAGACTCGAGCTTCTTTGTTTCTGAAGGAAAACGTGATTCCGGACAACTTTCGTGTTTTAACTTTTTGATGAATCGGACCAGAAATGCCTCTTTTTGCGTGTTTAATGTTTCTGTAACAGAAAGTATTTGGCAGCTTTGCCGCAAAGTTTTGGTAACTTTAAATCGTCATAACTTTTGACTCGTGTACTCGTTTTAGGTGGTTCAAATTGCTATGTTTTCCTTGTTAGGTCCTCTACTAGAATATGTAATGATCCAATATCATATTTTTACCATTTTGATCAGGTCTTTCCAAGAAAATCACTAGTTTACTTGTTTTAATATCTTGTTTTAACAATCAATAACAATAACTTGTTTTGCTCACTTTTAAACATCATGGACATAACTACAAGACATAATATAGCAAGAATAACATGTAAATGATATGAACATGATTAATTAACAAGAAGCATGTTAGGGTTTGGCTCACAACTTTTGGCTTTCAAAGATGAAAGGAAGTTAACATGTAAAGATAGGACTTTGATAGACTTGCTTCAACCCACTTCACTTCATGCAATCTTTCTACCCTTGTAATCTTGAAAGATGGATGATGAAAGTTGAGGTGACTTGAGTGGATTTAAACTCAAGAGAAATCACCAAGTATATGAGGTTATGGAAGTGTTTTGATGAATGATAACCTAACTAGAGTTTCTACCTTGAACTTGCACTTGATCCTTGCTAGAAATTAGAAGAAATAAGCTAAGTATGGAATGGTTATGGTGTTGGAGGTGTGGCGTATAAATGAAGGGAAGAGGGGTATATATATGAGCTTAAGGAGGTGAGGAAGTAACTAGGAAATTGCCTTAAGGAGGTTACATTTCAAGACTTTTCAAAGCTTATCAAAGAAGCTTGAACACATGTACACATCCAAGGGCTAGAAGCATGAGATCAAGACACCTAGTGTGAATCCCCCCTCCTAGTGGCGGTTTGGGATTACTTGGAGGGTAAGTGTTGGCCTTGGATGATATTATCCAAGATACTTAGTTAGTTTTGACTCCGGGAAATGCCAATCGTAAATGATTAAGCCTCAAAACGTAAAACCGGGTGTCGTAAAATTATGGAACTTGAAAGTATTGATAAACATATTCATATGTTCCATAATAAAATATAAAATGAGTGGTAGGTTCCATTTGGGTGCTAAAACCCTGCTAAAAACTGGAAACACGGGTCTAAAATACGTAATTCGCGTAAAACGCTGAACTGGAAAACGTAAAATTCCAAAACTTTTGGAATTGTCATAAAATGATAGAAAATCATATTTCTATTGTATATAATGTTTTATGGATATATCGGGATGCTGGAAAGACGTTTAAACCTAAAAGTAAATCTCGGACACGGCTTTGTGATTTTTGCAGAAATGATCCGACGAGCGTCAAACTCTCGGATTATCGTTAAAATAGTTTAACTTACGAGAATATGAAATAAAAATTTCTGAGATGAATAGTGAAAAGTGAATAGTGAAAAGTGAATAGTGAAATTTTCGGGAATAAAAGTTATCTTGAAAATGCGAATTGTTACATTCATTGACTTCACAAAACCTGATTATGTTTATAAATTAAAGAAAGCTTTGTATGGACTCAAACAAGCTCCCAAAGCTTGGTATGATCGATTAAAAGCTTTTTTTATTAAACATTATTATTCCATGGGAATGGTAGATAACACTCTTTTCACTAAAAGGAAAAACCCAAATCTCATCATTGTCCAAATATATGTTGATGACATTATATTTGGATCGACTTGTCAAGACACGTGTGATGAATTTGCCAAAATCATGCATGATGAGTTTGAGATGAGTATGATGGGTGAACTAACTTCTTCCTAGGATTACAAATAAAACAATTAGAAGATGGAATATTTTTTAACCAATCTAAGTACATTAAGGAAATGCTTAAGAAATTTGGCCTAGAAGACTCAAAACCCATGAAAACTCCCATGTCTACGGAAGTGAAGCTCACAAAGGACGATGAAGGTGAGTCCGTAGATAACACCAAATATAGAGGAATGATAGGTAGTTTACTATACTTGATGGCAAGTAGACCCGATATCATGTTTAGTGTCTGCCTTTGTGCCCGTTTTCAAGAGGATCCCAAAACCTCACATCTAGAAGCGGTTAAGCGTATCTTCTGATACATTATACACTTAGGATTATGGTATCCTAAGGGATCCGGCATAGAAACCATCGTCTATGCGGATTCGGATCATGCGGGAGACTACGTAGATAGAAAAAGCACTAGCGGTACTTGCACGTTTATGGGATGTTGTCTAACATATTGGTTTTCGAAGAAGCAAACCGCTCTTGCTATTTCTACCACCGAAGCCAAATATGTAAGCACTAGAAAGGCATGTCAACAAGCACTATGGATGAAACAAGCTCTCGTAGACTATGACATTAGGTTAGAAAATGTCCCCATTATGTGCGATAACAAAGGTGCGATAGATTTAAGTAAAAATCCGGTGCAACACTCTAGGACTAAACATATGGAAATACGCCATCATTTTCTTAGGGATAATGTACAAAAAGGAAATATATCTATAGAAAAGGTTGCATCGGAAGACAACATTGCGGATATATTCACAAAACCCCTTAAGCGTGAATTATTCAACCACTTGCGTTTAGGATTAGGAATGATGGAACAAGTTTACTAAATTATATTGAATTAATACAAATTTATACTTGCATAAAATTTACTTTTCGTCCACTTCTTCATTTCTGAGTCTAGGAATCTATTTCGCACAAAATTAAAGATTGGGAAAGTTCATTTTCTTTGCATAAACTCTTTTGTAAAACCCAATCAATTTTCTTTAAAAATTATTCTCACATCTAGGAATCACATGAACATCATTTTCCTTGCATTGTTGACTAATGCTAAAAACATTGTTTTCCAAAATCATGCATAAACTCTCATCTAAATTGTCAAGGTATATAATTTAATATATATCTTTGACATTCATGATCGAGCAAAAATTGAATCAAGGAGATCTTTTGGATTGTTTCTTAGGATCGTTATTTCTCTTTGCATTTAGGAGTCGAAACAATCACAACTCCACATTTGTTGCATATAGACACACACAAGGACAAATTCACTAATAATATTGTCATCTTGCTCCATCACTAGTTTTCCACTCATTAGTTGCCTTTGCCTTTGATCTAAGATAGGTGCCTTAGGAAGTTTAAGTGCTCTTGCCTTTACTTATCTCCTCTTGCTTATTATGTGTTGCTTATTTGCTCTTTTGCTTATGTGTTTTTGCATGCATGCTATATCTTGATTAGATTAGATCCTATATTGCCTAAAGGAATTGAACTTGCTTGAATTCCAATCCAAACACAAAACCTTTCTGCAAATTTTCTGCCAAAAACCCAATTCTGGCAACCTGGAAATCACCAGATGGGCGGCCCCCTTAATTTTGTAAGGCGGCTCCCTTAATCATTAAGGGGACCGCCCCCTAATTAAGGGGACCGGCCATCTGATGGTCGGGTTTACATAATCTTTTCTGCTTTTTAGCCCATTTCAACCTACATTTCCCATCTTTCACCAACATATTTTGTCCTAGTCTCCCAAACAAACCTTATCCATCCTTAAACACACAAATCTTACACTATAAATACCCCAAATCTTCCACACTCTCCATTCATCTCTTTATGACTTCTCCAAACAAACCAAAACCAAAAGCCTCAAGGCTTGCAAGAATGACGGAAAAACCCATTTGGCGAAGAAAAAGCCCTCGAAACAAATCCATCATAACCAATGAAGTTGGAAATCACTCAACACCTCCAACCACTTACTTCCCAAACTTTACACCAAATTCACAAGGACATTCATTTGATCCTTTCTACAAACCATACAACATTGGCCAAACATCTTCCTTCATGCCAAACCACTCATCTCATCCTCCAACCATTTGTAATGATCCACACAAGTTTGATCAACTATCCCACTAGAATTCCAACTACACAAACCCAATTCATCCATATCAACACAATGACTTTCTTCGCATTGCCACGGAAAAGCAAAAGTTCCGTGATGAAATATCACAAATCCATGATCTTTGTGATCTAAATGCCATGCATCTTGCACAACGCAACAAAGGGCAACCTCCATCATCACCCTACAACAATTGCCTTCCTCACTCTCTCAACTTGGATCAAGTTACAAACCACACTCACTATTGCCCTTGTTGCATCTTCCTTCAAAAACAAATCCTATACTTGAGTGAAGATATTTCTTGGATTGAATATCTCCTCACTCGACCTCATCCCATACCACCCTTAACACGATACAATATCGTAAGGTCCAACTCTTCCGCTCCATACCCAACTCCATATCCTTCTCCATCTAACAACTAAGCTTTATGCTTATGTTATCCTTCAAGCAAATAAAACAATCAACCATGGGTTGCAAGCAAGTCCAAGTGCTCTTTTAGGCAATATAGGACTATGTCTTTTCTTTTGTTTTATTATGTTCAATATGCCTTAAGCATATTAAATGTTGTAATGCTATCTATGATGCTTGAATGAATCTATTTTTATTTGCATAATTATTGCTTTGCATGTATATGTGCCTTGTTCTCTTCTAATATTTTGTGTAGCCAAGATTTCCATAGCTCATTCCCTTGGTGCTCTCAAATGAGGGGGAGCATTAACCTTTTTTATTTTACAAAAAGGGGGAGAAGAGAATGTTAAACTCTAATAATACTTGTCTAATAATTAATTTTTAGACCTAATGAGTTTAAGGTTTTGTAATCATCAAAAAGGGGGAGATTGTTGACATAAATAATGTCTTAAAACATTGTTAGCATATTAACAATGTCTCTATGTTTTGATAATTACAAAGCATAAACTCATTAATCTAAAACTTATGACGTAAACAAGTTTTTAGTGCTTAATATTTGTTTTTGCTTCCATATCACTTAAGGTATGAATAAACAAAGGGTTTATTGCATTTCATGATCAAAGGAAATTTTTATAATCACTAGAATTTTTATAAAATGTATTAAACATTTTATATCTTTTACAAAATTACTTTTGGAATTAAAAGAATATGTTTAATTCATTATAAATATATGATTTCAAATTTCCAACCAAAAATAGCAAATTTTATCCAGAAAAATATTCCCCACTAAAAGACAAGAAAAACAAACGTTCTGAAGGGGCGGCCCCCTTAATTCCTTAGGGGGCCCCCTTAATCATTAAGGGGACCGGCCATTAATTAAGGGGACCGACCACGCTCCAGAATAGTATTTTTCTCCCCTATAAATACTGGTTCATCCCACAGTATTTTCTCACCTTTTGCACTCCTAAACTTTCTGTTCTAGATCCACATTTCCTTTCTCCTAATCCTTTGATCATAAGTACATAATTCTTTGTTTCAAAGTGATTCAAACATCATCCTCTCAAGTGCAAGAGAAGAATACTTCTATCCCCCAAGACAAGAAGTATTACAACTTGTTGTGACCTCCACATACAAGTTGTTGGTACATCATCAAGATTATTTACATCATTCTTTGTGAAGATTGTTGTGTATATTTGATTGTAGATAGTTGTGCTAGATATATAGATTGTGTGATTAGTTAGGTGCTTGGTGTGAAGAAGAAAAGTTAGGAATTAGATTGTAGTGAAGAAGCTAGGCATGGAGTAGTTAGTTGTGGAGTGAATTGGTGTGAAGAAGATAGGCGTGGAGTAGTTAGTTGTGAAGTAGATTGATTTGAAGAAGTTGTGTAGAAGTTGTGACTTAGTTGTGAAGAAGTTGTGGTGTGTAAATTGGTGTGTAAGATTTTCCCCGCCATAAGGGAGCTTGTTGATATAGTGAAGAAAACTCTCGAGTTAGGTGCTCGGGGAGTGGAGTAGGGCAAGGAAGGTGTCCTTGTAACCGAACTACTATAAATCTCTTGTCTCGCGGTTCGATCTTTCCATCTCTTATTTATTTCATTACTTATCATTGTTGTATCTTATTGATGGATAGTTGTTTATATTGTGCAAGACTTGAGATCACATATTATCGAATCTAAGTTTTTAAAAGCTAAGAAAACACTAAAGTTATCTTTTACAACAAATTAAAAAGACGTAAAACTATTCAACCCCCTTCTAGTTTTCCACACCTCTCTCACACTACCTTAGGTCACCCCTAACCCAATAGTAACCCTTTAGGAAAAATTAGGTATAACCCATAGAACATAACAAGTTAGGTACTTGTTATAACCTACCCTTAACCTTTACCCTTAGGAATTTAGGAAAACTACCCCGATGTCTTAGATACATAGAATCTCTAAACTGTTTTAAACTCCCCTCATACTTCATCTTTCCCCAGAAACCCAATCACTCCCAAACACTCTCCCTAAATCAATTGTGAGAATACTTATTCTACACCATAGAGATCTGAATTCTTTCTCCTCTGGTCTCTAAACCTTCACTACTTCCTTAGCTTTCCTAAGCTATTTCCTTCATAGTTAGAGATTCTACCCCTGACTATCCCATATGCAAAGATATGATAATTCATATACAAGCATATTCCTATCCTTTTCCTCTTCATTTCCTTAGATTACTAAGATTTTTCCAAATTAGTTTTCCCCATCCCCTTAGTAAAAACCATATTTAGGATTCCCATATTTGAGGTTAAATAACATTAGGATATCCCTAGAAAACATAGAATACCTTAGGTCACTAAGATAAGCTATTTAAGAAATGCTTGAGGAATTAGAAAATATAGGATTAGAAAATTTTAAGGTTTTATAGGTTAGAAACCAAAAATCCCTTCCCCAATAGAAAATTTTAGGAAGACATCCCTATAAGATAGGACTTAGCTTAGAAAATTCCTTAGGATTAGAACCTATACATATTAAGAAAAACATAGGATTAAATAGTAAAACCTCTAACACAAACCATTAAACCCCTAGTTTAGGATAGACACATAGTAAAACTTCTACCATATAGGAATAAGTAGTTTTAGGATAAAAAATGCTTTACCTAGTCTCTTAGGATACCCATATATATATTTGAGGATTTTAGATTACACCTTAGGATTTTACATCTCTTAGAATACACATTAGGAAACTTCACTTAGGAGATACTATGGATACTACTTTAGCTTGTTTCAAATTCCTAGGAATAGTAATATTCATAAGAATAGTAATAGTGGTAGTAATAGACAACTTAAAACAAAAGTGAAAACCCGAAACTACACCTGAGAATAAGGACACACCTAGTAAACCCTTAGAAAAGAAAACGCCTAAACCTATACCTTCTTTAGAACCCTCTACTTCAAATGAACCAAACACCTCACCCCTAGAAATTAGGATTAGTTAGGAAAAGACTAGAAGAACCTTAGGGGGAAAACCAACTTTGGAAAAGAATCTAGTAAATCTCAAACTTCATTAGGATACTATCTTTCAGGTATCCTATACTCTTACTCTTCCGTTTAATCTTATCCTTTTGTTCTTTCCCTTTCCACCGTTTAAATCTCCTTCTCCCGCCTATTTCCCTCTTTCCATTCGAAATCCCATTTTCCCGCCTTTTTCCCCACTTTCCTATTAAAATCCTACTCTTCCATTTTCTCCACTCTACTGTTTAATCTTATACCCCTATACTTTTCCACTTCACCTAAACCTACCATTCCATCCTTTCAGTATCCTCCATCCTTTCATACCTTCCTATTTCTTCCCTTTCCATCTTTCAACTTCATCACTCTTTCCTACTAAAATCCCTCATTCCATTTCTTTCCTTTTTACTCTTCCGTTATTTTACACTCTATTTTCTTCTCTCTATATTCTCTCTCTACCTCATCCTACAACGTTCTAGAAGTAGAACTTGTATTTCTCGTCATATCGCAAGATTCTATTAGTTAGAGCTTGTAAGAATATCTACATCGAACTGTAATCCTCATTATGTTTGACTATGATATTAAATCTCACTTTGCAAGAGTTGCAAAAAGAGATCTTCAACGCCCGTCATTCTAGTCATAACATGGGTATGTACCATGTGACAAGTTGCTGAACAGAAAGACTGTAGAACATGTTCCTATCATGACTAGAACTTGTCTCTATTATGACTAGAACTTGTCTCTATCGTGACTAGAATTTACCTTTACCGTAGTTCGAACTTGTCTTCACCATGACTAGAACTAGTCTTCATCATGGTTGAAACTTGTTTCAAAAATATTCCCATACCGCATTTCCTTAAGTGTGGTAAACACTGTTCATTTTTCACCGATACTACGTAAGGATTATTTATAATGACTATCCTATTAAAATGAATTAGGTCGCTCCTTCATTTTAAAGGGAAAGTTATAAATTAAATTGGTTATGAATTTATACCCTCTTGTTTACAAATAATGGGACGCCTTTATTTGTAAATAATGATATATAAATAAATCAACCTAAGTATCTGGCAACTGTGCACGCATTTCCTACTCCGCTTGTACACCTTCCTTTCTTTTTATATCATTCTTCTTTGATATCAGAATAATCCTTCCCCATAATTCTCTTCTTCCTCTTACTTTTCTCGACTTATTCTTTCCCCTACTCCTACGATTATCTAAATCTCGGGACGAGATTTCTTCTAAGGGGGTAAGACTGTAACAACTCACAAAACCTCATTACTATCATTCCCATTACAAATACCTATAGTAGGTATTTCACAGGTAAATTTTCGCTTTTTATGTGCATTTATTACTTGCATGACTCACTAGACCTGCTCATGTATCTGCACAAGCCAAATAACTCAACACTCACATCCTATAAACCCCTGGTATGTCAAGCATAAGATCACCACAACACCATAAGAAGTAATCAACCAATCTAAAACACTAAATATATCACAAAACCCTAATAAACCTTAACTAAACCCTAATTAGGTCTATGTGCTTATTTGAACCTATATGCTTTACTTAACTAGTATGAAAGTGTCCAAGGCTTAAGTATGAGTTACCTTAGGAATATTAGGATATCTTAGGACCATTAGGAATTAGTACAAAACTTTAGAACTTAGGTACAAGTCCCTTAAGCACAAAACCATAAGTAAGTCATAATTTCCTAGAATTATATATAGACTATCCCAAAACTTCACCATAGGTCACCACCACTTAGTATAAACCTCTTAGGACTTAGGATTAGTTATTAGACACTCATAGGACACTAATCAAGGCACAAAACCCTAGGATAAACCCTAATCTCCCACTAAACACAAATAGGTCATTTAGGTAACAAAACTAGGTCAGACCTTCCCAAATCTTTCCCATAAGTTACCATCACTTAGTATAAACCCTTTAGGACTTAGGATTAGTCACTAAAAACTCTTAAGAACCTAACCTAGGCACTAAACCTTAGGAAAAACATTAAACACTCACTAAGTAAAACTAGGTCTAAACTTAACCTAAATTAATAAAACCTAAACATAAGCACCTCAAACACCTCAACCAAGCACCCTAACACCTCTCCCTATTTAATCTAGCACCCTAACACCTTACAAGCACCCACACAAGTAGGTGCATCACCTACTTGTCTAAACCACCACTAATCACCACTAAACCACCACTAATCCACCACTAATCCACCCCTAATCACTCTAAAACATCCCTAAACCTCCCAAGCAGCTTACAAGCACCTCTAAGCTAGCAATAAAGGTGGTGCATCACCACCTTGTCACCACCTCTACCCCGCGGTTCCATTACCACCACAAAACCCTAAACCGACTCCATGACCGCCTATAGGCCTCCCTAGCTCATCCTCATCACCATATAGCCTCACCACATCACCCACTAGCCTTGTTTACTCGCCCCTTCCCCTCCTCGACACCACACCATCGCGTTTGCCACCTATCCCCTTCGCGACCCTATAAATACCTCGTCCCCTCCACACTTCAAACTACACCTCTTCTCTTCTTTTCACCTCAAAGTTTCTATAGCTAGTAGTGGTATAAGGTCTTTGTAGTCTTAGAAGTCGAGCTAGGTGAGTCTTGAGGCCTTGTCGAGTCCCATTTCCATCGCAAAAAACCCTAAACCTAGTTAACCCTCGTTAAACCCTAAACTAACCAAGTAAGCTTTACATTTAGTTCTATTAGCTTTAGTACAATATTAGGATGCCTTAGATCTCTTTGGAACCCTTGCATGAGCCTTGAACCATTTCATTTACTAGTTTACATTTTAAAATCCTAAAATAAGTTTAATACATGTTTACATGCTATACACCCTTTACATGACCTATAATCTGAAATAGATAACTTAGATAGGCTAATATTAGTTAAAAATAAGCTAGAAAACTTAGTTGTTACATAAAAATATAAGTTACATGCATTTAGGACTAGTTTTGCAAAACTTTACATGCATAAGGGTATATATCATAAATTCCTAAAACTAAAAAGTCTAGGAACTGTTTTTGACAATTTCTAGAAGTTATAAGTGTAAGGACTAGTTTTGTAAAGTTTTAAAACCTTAGGATAGATATTAAAATAAGTTATAAACTAAAAAGGACTAGATATACAAATATTATAAAGTTAAAGGTCTAAATGGTAAATATAGAAAACTTAATAGTCTAAGGGTTAGTTATGTCATTTTATAAAACTATAGAAGTCTAGGGATTAGTTGTGTCAAGTATAGATAGTTATAAGTATAAATAATATAAGTATTATAAGTTTAGCGTAGAAAATGTAAATATATAAACTATAAGGGTACAAAGTGAAAATATCATATAAGTATAAAACCTAAATAAAGTTAGAAGCATAATGCAATAGTAGGGAGCTTAATGGGAGGAGTACTATGTGGATATTTCGTTTTGACGAGTTTGTTGGGTTTACGAATTAAAGTGCCCTGACTCCTCGAACGATTATTGCATATACATCTGAGATATGATGGCACGAACAGTGTTATGATTATAACTTAACTTAATAACAATATAGCTCAATAATAGGGAGCTTCATGTGAGGAGTATTAACTTCTGAATTATGACAGCCCGAATGGTATTATGTTGATAACATAATACAATAGTAGGGAGCTTCATGAGAGGAGTCATATAATTCTAGATTATGATGGCCCAAACAGTGTTATATTATATCTAAAACATTAACGAACCTAAGAACAATAACTTAAGAAACTTAAACAAAGATAACTAAAGCTTGACATATATCCAAACCTACAACACACTAGGATATGTGAGTAAGGCAGTCTAGTTCCCAAGTCACTATTTGCATCACTTAGAGTACCCTAAGCCTAGGTGAGTTCATAGCCTCATACTCTTTTTAAAGGCTTTCACTCTAAATGCTTTACAAACCCTGTGGGGGGGGGGGGATACATGCTACTTGCTTTACTTAAAACCGAATACAAGTCTTTTTCTTTGGTTGTTGCACGAGTAACCAAAATTCATGAATCTAATGGTTTGGGATATTTTACCCACGCGAACGCAAATATAGTTGATAGATCTATTGGAGTTTGACAACTCCCGTTGGTATTAACACCTCACCGGGTGGTACCAATAAGTATTATATTTGAACCCACTTAAGGTTTAACTTTGGCAAGTAATCCTTCCCATCCCCTCATGGTTGGGTTTGCAGCCCCCGTGACCCGGATTGTTAACGTGTGGTTCATGAGCTTAGTGTAACATACCCCACTCATGATAATTGTGTATGCATCACAATTATCACACACCTTACATTTTCTCAGATGGGTGTAACAACTGAACCCATAGAACTTGTATTCACTAACTCCTAAACCTATGACTCTCACTCAACACCTAGTGTTAACTTTTTAAGCATGTATTCTAGGTATACTACTTCTATGGAGTTATGGCAGAAGGAGGCACTGAACTCGGAGGACTTTTCATGGTTATCATTCAAACATAACCTAACACCTAGATTTTTGGGACCTCATCTAAAATAAAAGTATATCTTTTACAATTAAAACTCTGATATTAATGAATGATAACTAAATTTCTAAATCGTCTCTTTTCGAGTCATTTTCTATTACTCTAACTATGATTCTATGAAGTAATACCCCAAACACTTTATCCGCTGCGATCAGTGAAAAATGGGGGTGTTACAATAAAAGATCTTCTGTAATCTTTTCTTTCTTTTGAAGTTTAATTCTTTGTCTTTTTAATTGCTTCATCTTTCATGTTGTTTTGTCTTATCAACTCAATTGTAATTCCCAACAATATTCCCCTACTTGATAATGACAAAACTACATAAGGACGAACTTCCCCTGAAGCTAATATATATGAAAGAATCAAACTTCCGCTTTGTAGAAAACTAGATGGGGGGGGGGGGGGTTGAATAGTTTTACGTCGTTTTTATTTTTATAAAAACTTTTTTTACAAAATCTTCGATTCAATTTTTATGTGAGATCAATACTTGCACACTATTTAATACAAATATATAAGAGACTAAGTAATAACAATGTAGATAAGCAAATAGAGAGATAGAGATGGAAATATCGCACCACAAGACAAAGGATTTATAGTGGTTTAGTTACAAAGCTCCTCTTCGCCCTACTCCACTCCCCGAGCACCTAACTCGAGAGTTTTCTTCACTATGTCAACAAGCTCACTTATAGCAGAGAAAACCTTACACAACTTTTGCTTACACCAATTAACGACACTAAGCTAGATGTCGAGTCCTAACCGTAGCTAGAACCAATCTCACACCACTAGTTACTACACAACTTCTTCACAAAACTACTACTACACAACTTCTCTCAACTTCACTACTTCTTCTTCACAACACTACTACTTCTTCACTACTTCTATTCACAACTTCTATTTACTACTTCTCTTTACTACTAACACACCTAAATCTACCTATTACAAAACCTATACACCTTTAAAAATAATTTACATAACTACAAACAATATTCACAAATCTACAATACTTCTTAATTAGATGTTGAACGAGTATTCTTCTCTTGCACTTTGGGTGGTGAGGGATTTGATCACTTGAAACAAAAACATATATTCTTATGATCAAAGGATTTAGAAGGACGTTTTGAAAGGATTGGGATAGAAAGTTTTAGTGCAAAAGGTGAGAAAAAATTGTAGGAATGAACCAGTATTTATAGGCAAGAAATCCTGGTCACAGGAGCGTGCCGGCCCCTTTAAATGGTGGCCGGCCCCTTTAAAATTAAGGGGGCCACCCCTTATAATTAAGGGGCCCGCCTTCCTGTAATGGCCAGATTTCTTGTCTTTTCCTGGAGATTGGTTAAAAATTTAAATTCACATATTTATTATGAATTAAACATTTTCCTTTAATTACCAGTAATGTTTTTCTAAATATATAAAAATATTTATATCATTTTATATAATTTGTAGTGTTTAAATAAAACTCCCTTTGATCATAAAATGTATTAGGCAATTGTTTACCTTAAGTGATTTAGTTAGATGGAATAATATTTTGCAACTAAATACTTGTTTACATAATGAATTTACGTTTAATGATTTAACATTTTGTGATCGTCAAAACCTAGGGATATCGAGAAATATTAATGACGTTTTTATGCATTATTTATATCAACAATATCCCCTTTTTGATGATTACAAAATCTAAACTTATTAAATCAAAAATTAATATATATATACAAGTATTTAGTGAGTTTATATCATTTCTCCCCCTTTTTGTTAGCATCAAAAAGGTTATCCCGTTGATATTAGAACTCCCCCTCGACGTGTACTCCCCCTCGTTTTAAGGTTATAAGACAAATCGTGATATCAAATGCTTGCAAAAATATTTAGAACGCACACAATATATATGATGCATGAAACAAGAATGATATATGTATAAGCAATTAGAGCATGAGAAGATTAAGACACAAGAGACATTTATTAATAATTGAAAATAGATTATGTTAAAACATAATCATTGGTACAAAGTCATACATATATGCTTTTCCATCATACTACAATAGATAATATTAAGTTGCCAACTTGAGGTCTCTAGGACTTACATGGAGATGTGGAGCATGGTGGTTGGATTTAGTGGAAGTAGATTTTTGTGGGAATGTTGTTTGGAGAGTTAGGTGGTGGTGAGTTTGGAGCGGAAGGGTTGGATTGTTGTATTTGTGATGGCGGTGGAGAAGACCTTGTGAGGAGATACTCAATCCATGTAAAGTGTTCATTGAGAGCAATGGTTTGTTTTTGGAGAAAAATGCAACAAGGACAATTGTTAACATGATTCTCAAGTTGGACCAAGTTTTTTGGTGGCGAGGAGTGAGTGGAAGAAGGTTGTTGATCCAAATTGCGTTGAGCAAGGTATAAGGCAAGAAGAGCACTAAGCTCATGAGCTTCTTTGAGCTCCTCAACGAACTTTTGAAGTTCAGAGGAGGGTGATGAGGGTGGATTTGGATTGTGACTAGGGATTAAGGCTTGAACATGGAACATAGGATTCATGTTTTGATGAGAGTGATGGTTGTTCTTTTGAGATTGAGTATGTTCCTCAAAAGGATCATTTGGAAGAAGTGAGTGAGATGGATGTGGACTTTTGTTGGAAAGTGAAGTAGTGAGGTTGTCATGTGGAGGTTAATGATTGGGTGAGTTTAATGTTTAGTTGTTGGTTGGTTGGAGACAAAATCATTGATTGAGGTGGACTTTTGACAAGTATCAAGTTTTCTTCTCCACACGGGTTTGACGAAGATCTTTGCAACTCTTGAAGGCTTAGATCTTGGGTGGTTGGGAGATGACATGATGGGTTGAGTAATGAATTTTGATGAAGAAGGGTATTTATAATGTGATGATTATGTGTTTATGGAAGGATAATATGTGGTGGATTTGTTGAAAAAAATATGTTTGTGAATTTAGGGAAGTGGAGAATCAAAATAGGGTAAAATGGGCTAAAAAGTAGAAAGCAAACAGGGAACCTCGAGCATCAGGTGGCCGACCCCTTTAATTTTAAGGGGGCCGCCCAGGTCTTGGTTCCCAGATTGCCAGAAAAGGGTTTTTGGCAGAAATTTTTCTAGAAGGATGTTTGTTTTGAGGTTTGGTTTTAGGCAAGTCCATCTCTTTAGGCAACTATCTATGTATTTTATTAATGAAATATGCATGAAAAGTATATATGTAGGCAAATAAGCATATAATTTCAACTAAGCATGCATGCAAAAAGAATAATGTTATTGTAAATAAGCATGTCATTCTTCCTAAGAAACTTAACTTAGTGTAAGGGAAAAGGCTACTAGATAGTGAGAAACTAGTGATGGAACAAATGTGACTATGTAATTCATGACTTTGTTCTGGTGTGTGCCTATATGCAACAAATGTGGAGATGCGATTGCTTCGACTCCTAATTCAAAGATGAAGATATCCTAAGAAGAAATCCAAATTCTCCTTGATTCAATTTGCTTAATCCATGAGTGTCAAGTATATATATTAGATTATATATTTTGACAATTTCATGTGAAATTTCATGCATTATTTAAAAAAAACATTCTTAGCATTATTCAACAATGCAAAAAAAAAAGTAAAAATTCATGTGTTTCCTAGAAGTGAGAATTGTTTAAATAAAATAGATTGGGTTTTATAAAAATGTTTATGCAACGTAGAATTCCCAATCTTCAATTTTGTGCGAAATAGATTCCTAGACTCAGAAACGAAGAAAAGAAGAGAAAGAAATTTTATGCAATAAGTAATTAATGAAAACGCAATAGAATTTAGTAACTTTGTTCCATCATTCCTAATCCTAAACGCAAGTGGTTAAATAGTTCACGTTTAAGGGGTTTAGTGAATATATCCATAATATTATCTTCCGATGCAACCTTTTCTATAGATATATTACCCTTTTGTACATTATCCCTAAGGAAGTGGTGACGTATTTCTATATGTTTGGTCCTAGAGTGTTGAACGGGATTCTTACTTAAATCTATAGCACCTTTATTGTCGCACATTATAGGAATATTTTCTAACCTAACGCCATACTCTACGAGAGCTTGTTTCATCCATAGTGCTTGTTGACATGCCTTTCCAGCGCTTACATATTCAGCTTCGGTGGTCGAAATAGCAAGAGCGGTTTGGTTCTTAGAAAACCAAGATGTTAGGCAACATCCCATGAACATGCAAATACCGCTAGTGCTCTTTCGGTCCACGTAGTCTCCCACATGATCCGAATCCGCATAGAGAATGGTTCCTAGGCCGGATCCCTTAGGATACCATAATCCTAAGTGTATAGTGCCTTTAATGTATCAGAAGATATGCTTAACAGCTTCTAGGTGAGAGGTTTTGGGATCTTCTTGAAAGCGAGCACAAAGGCAAACACTAAACTTGATATCGGGTCTACTTGCCGTTAAGTATAGTAAACTACCTATCATTCCTCTATACTTAGTATTATCTACAGACTCACCTTCTTCATCTTTTGTGAGTTTCACTTCCGTAGACATAGGTGTTTATAAGGGTTTTGAGTCTTCTAGGCCAAATTTCTTAAGCATTTTCTTAATGTATTTAGATTGGTTAAAAAATATTCCATCTTTTAATTATTTTATATGTAATACTAGGAAGAAGTCTAGTTCACCCATCATACTCATCTCAAACTCATCATGCATGATTTTGGCAAATTCATCACACATTTCTTGACAAGTCGATCCAAATACAATATCATTGACATATATTTGAACAATGATGAGATTCGGGTTTTTCTTTTTAGTGAAGAGAGTGTTGTCTACCATTCCCATAGAATAATCATGTTTAATAAGAAATGCTTTTAATCGATCATACCAAGCCTTGGGGGCTTTTTGAGTCCATATAAAGCCTTCTTGAGTTTATAAACATAATGAGATTTTGCGAAGTCAGTGAATCCCGGAGGCTGTGCCACATAAACCTCCTCATTGATAAAACCGTTGAGGAATGCACTCTTCACATCCATTTGGTATAACTTAAAGTCTAGGGCGCAGGCGTAAGCTAGGAGTATTCGAATAGATTCTAGTCGCTACTGGGGCATAGGTTTCGTCATAATCAATTCCTTCTTGTTTATAACCTTGGGCTACTAATCTAGCTTTATTCCTAGTTACTATTCCATTTTCATCTAGTTTATTCCTAAATTCCCATTTGTTCCTATTATGGTCACATTCCTAGGATTTGGGACTAGTTCCCAAACATCATTTGTTTTAAATTGATTTAATTCTTCTTACATAGCCATAATCCAACTTTCATCCTTTAAGGCTTCATTTACATTCCTAGGTTCTATTGTTGACACAAAGCAAAAGAAGTTACTTTCGTCTTGAGCTTGCGATCTAAGGGTTCATTGATTCAAACTACCTATGATGTTACCTAATGGATGTGATTTTGATTCCTTAATATTTACAACCTCATTTTCTTCTAATGTTTCTACTTCATTATCATTTCCTAAGGACTTATTTTTACTATCCTCAATAGCTTCTTCTTCAATCACATCATATCTTCTAACGGTAATGTTTTAGGTGGTGGAGGAGTTTCATCAAATGTTACATTTAAGGATTCTTCTACTTTCATAGTATGTTTATTTAAAATTATATATGTTTTACTATTTTGTGAATATCCTAGAAAAATTCCTTCGTATGACTTAGGGTCGAATTTAGTAAGGTAATCTTTTGTATTAAGGACAAAGCATTTACTTCCAAATGCTCTAAAGTAGCCTATATTTGGTTTTCTACCTCTTAATAACTCATAAGGAGTTTTTCCTAATATTTGTCTAATAGAAACCCTATTAAGTATATACGTTGATGTATCTATTGCGTGACACCAAAACTTTTGTAGGATAGATTGTTCATTTAGCATTGTTCTACTCATTTCTTGTAAAGACCTATTTTTCCTTTCTACTACCCCATTAGATTGAGCAATACGAGGAGCGAAAAAGTTGTGAGATATTCCATTTAAATCACAATATTTTCTGAATTGTACTTCGTTGTAAAATTCCCTACCATGATCCGTCCTAATTGAAACAATTGAGCATCCTAATTTATTTTGAATCATTTTACTAAATTTCTCAAATTTCTCAAAGGCTTCGGTTTTATCACTTAAGAACCTAGTCCACGTGTATCGTGAATAATCATCTACTATAACTAAGGTGTAACGGTTGCCACCATAGCTCCACACTGCGGATGGACCAAAAAGATCCATGTGAAGTAATTCTAAGCACCTAGTAGTGGATACCATATTTTTAGCTTTGTGACTAGCATGTGTTTGTTTTCCAATTTTACAAGCGTTACAAAAATGTTGATCATATCTTAGACTAGGCAAGTTTCTAACAAGTTCCTTAAAGACTAACGATTGTAATTGTTGCATGTTAGCATGACCTAATCTCCTATGCCACAAAGTGGAATTTTCATCTAGAGTTGCTAAGCATATCCTATCTTCCGGTTTGTCTCCTAATTTCATAACATATATACCTCCTTTCCTAATTCCTCTACCTATGACTTTCGCATCCTTATTTCACTATCTTTATCGGTAAAGGAAACCCTACACTTATTATCACATATTTGACCTATGCTAAGCAAGTTATAAGTTAGATTATCTACATGTTCAACATTTTCAATAGTTAGAGAGTCTTGAGAGATTGTACCTTTGCCTATGATTTTTCCACGACGATCACTACCAAAAACAACGTTACGTCCGTTGTATGCCTTGTATGTAGAAAATAGCTTGCGATTCCCCGTCATGTGTCTTGAGTATCCACTATCCTTTATCCATTCATCGTGCTCCAAATCTACTCCTAGACATACTTCATTAGATGCTTGAGCTACAAAACATTTGTGCTTCATCGTTTCGTCTTCGTCACTGGGTTTTCTTCTTCGGGTTGTTTTTCTTTTATCTTGTGCTTTTAGTCGCTTTTTAATAATATTCTTGAATTCTTTAACGACCTTTGCATATTCTTCATCTTCACTTTCGGAACTAGAATCATCATCATCACTAAGTTCCTTTTCGATTGTTATCTTTATACAACCATCTTGTTTTCTCTTGACATGACTCATGGAATTTTCGCCATCATTACCTTCACATAAAAAATTTGAACTAGTAGCACTTGTACTCATTTCAACTAAATAATTATCTAATATACTTTCATTTTCTATTATTTTGTATGCAAAATTTTCTTTGGCTTGACACTTCTCTTGATGAAAATTTAAACGACTTTTCCACATATCATTTTCCATTTGTGAAAGAAAATTTCTTTCGTATTCAATTCTTGATAAAGCTTTGTATATAATTATTTTAGCTGTATTATTTTTATCTAGTAATATTTTGAAACATGATGAAGCGAAAAGTGTATCGTTTTTGGGGGCTCATTTAAGGCCAAAGTCGAGATTATTTGATCAAATATTACCCTAAATCGTTCCTTTTGTCATTTTAGGTACTTTTGAGAGGAATTTTACAAAAGGACGCATTTTGGACGTTTTTGGAGCGAAAATGCGAAGAAAACGACAAAGTCTCAAAAGCATGCTGGAAATTGCCTTTGACGGCGTCACAAGGTGTTAGTGACGGCGTCATGAGTTGACAAAATGGTGGATAAATCAATTACACATGACACGCCAGAATGTTTTGTAAAGGGGATCTGACGGTGTCACGTACAAAGTTTCTAAGGCCATCAAGAGTTATCGTAAAGAGTGACGGCCCAGAACCCATATAGAGTGAGGGCATCAGAAGTGGATCTAGGCAATACGAGTATTATTTTGGCGGCGAGTTGACGGCGTCAGACTTAACTCTTGACGCCGTCGTGATGTAAAATCTATATATAGTTTTCTAGTTTTCATTCATTGGGTGCAACTTTGAGGGAATAAACCCTAGACGAATTTTACAGCTTTTCAATGGTTTCAACCCCTTGTTTCTCCCATGCTTAATTGAAGATAAGTATTTTACCAAATCATTCAATATGTCTATGTGTTGTTTGATTATATCTTACGCTTGTCTTCTATTTATCATGCTAGTCTAGGTTCTCTTCGTGTTTGCTTAGATATAATGAAACTTAGATATTGATTATGGGTTGGTTGTTTGTTTATAATTGTTGTGGATGAATGATTTCGATGTCAGGCTTAAGAAAACTGGCAGACTTCCTTTTGGTAACTTGCTTGAACGTCTTAAGAAACATGATCGGATGTGTACTACGATTATTTGGTTATATTTAATGCATAAGTAATTTCTAAGGATGCCATGTTAGGAGCTTTTATTCGGCTCAACATAGGAATGAGGTAGACGCTTATAGAGTTAGGGAAGATCGTACACGGCCCTACGAATGATATTAAGGAATATAACCCGTCATACATGCAATTGTAACAAACTAATCAACCTATAAAAGATAGCTAAGGAGTAGTGAAATCTAAGTAAACACAATTTTCTCATTATTGTTTACACCACAAATTAATTAAGTTTAGTTTATTTTATTTTGATTGCATCTTTAGTTAGTTGGGTTAGTTGACTAGCAACTAATTCCGCCACACCTTCCAAAACCGAGATTTTTACTTGCTTTCCTTAAAATATAAAAATACAAAAAGAATCATCCATCACCTCTAGATACCTATAAAAGATACTTAGTTTTAGTGAGTTTTAACCCTAGCGAACACTATTCTTTTAGTTGAATGATCAATCCCCCGGTACTTGTCACTAAACTATACTACAACGAACAGGTACACTGCCTGGTGGGGATTGTAAGCTTCTCAAGATCCCTTGAGAGGTAAAACCTTTTGCGAGGGCGCAATTCCACGCATAAAGTTTTTGGCGCCGCAACCCGGGGAAATAGTTATTGTCTAGGTTAAAATTTCTTTTTATTAGGTCTACTTGTGATGAGGCGAAAAATGATCCATTTTTAGGGGGTCATTTAAGCCCGGAATTGAATTTATTTGATCAAATATTACCCTAAATCATTCCTTTTGTGATTTTAGGTACTTTTGGAGTGAATTCTGGAAAAGGAAGCATTTTGGACATTTTTGGAGCATAAAAGTGAAGAAAACGGCAAAGTCTTAATTTTTCTTGCTGGGAACAGTACCTAACGGCGTCACAAGATTCTACATGACGGCGTCAAGAGTAAAGCAAGAGGTGAAGTAGATAAAGTCCGTGACGGTCCAGAAAGTTTTGGGCATTGGAGATAATGGCGTCACCCAAGGCCGTCACGTGTAAAATTAAAGAGTGATGGCCTAGAAAATTTCCTGAAGGCGTCATGTAGGCCGTCACGTGTTAACTTGTCAAAACTTGCGCGCCGAGTAGCTGATATTATTTTGGTCATAACTTTTGCATACGAACTCGGATTGAGGTGATTCAAAAGCCCACGCGAAGAGGACGAAGAGATCTACAATTTGGTGAAGAAATGTTGGTCGTGACACTATCATGGTTGGTCTGACGCCGTCATGATCAGGCCGACAGAAAATCAGCCTATAAATATAACATCATAACTTCACTTTTTGTAAGCCCTAAACCCTAAGGTCGATTCCTGGGTTTAGGTGGGTGTTTTTCTAGCAACTTAGAGGGTTTCAATCACTCCATAAACATCTTGTAATGGTTTGATGATTCTATCTTAATTCATGTCTTCAATTATCATTATTGTTGCTTGTTCTTTATTAATTATGCTTAGCTAATTCACCTTGTGTCTACTTATGATTGTGTGAAACTTGTATATAATTGATTAGATCTTATTGATTCCTTGTTGATGTTTGTGTCTATCTTCATCAATTAGGGTGTGACACTTCGATAGGTCTAGTTGGTTTAGTTTATAATTCTTGATTCCTATTGTCTTTTGTTTGGTTGATTGTATTCGATGTCAGGCTTAAGAAAACTGGCAGACTTGCATAGGGTAACATGCTTGAACGTCTTAAGAAACATGAACCAATGCGTACTAGGTTATTATAGTTGTATTTAATGCATGAGCGAATTCTAATGATCCCATGTTAGGAGCTTCTTGCAGGCTCGACATAGGAGTGAAGTAGGAGCTTATAGAGTTGGGGAAGTACGTACGCCACCCCACGAATGGTATTAAGGAATACAACCCGTCAATTAAAACAAGGTGTGACAATTTAATAGGTAGAATTGGATAGCTAGCAAGGAGTAATATATCATAGGTAGACATGCTTCACTTATCTTGTAGAACCTTAGTTTAGTTTTCTTGCACATTAGTTTAATTAGTAGCTTTTGGGTTAGTTGATTAGCAACTAATTCCGCCCCTCCTTCCAATACCCGAGATTTTTACCTGCTTTTCATAAAATATAAAAACATAAAAAGAATCATCCTTCACCATTAGACCTAGTTAGATTAATTTCAATCCTAACGACACTATTCCTGAGTTGAACGATCAATCCCCCGGTACTTGTAACTATATTATACTACAACGATCAGGTACACTGCCTGGTGGGGGTTGTAAGCTTCTCGAGATCCCTTGAGAGGTAAAGCCTGGTGCGATTCCAACGCATCAAGTTTTTGGCGCCGCAGCCCGGGAAATAGTTATTGCTTAGGTTGGAATTTATTTTGATTAGGTCTACTCATTAGATTCCTTTTTAGTGAGATTTTTATTTTCATTTTATTAGCTTTCTCGTAGTCTATCTTTTCTTTGTGTCTTTGTTCGTAAAAACCTTTCCATTGACTCTTCCGTTCACCATTATGGAGAACATGAATCCACCAAGTCCGACACTAGAGTTTTACCAGAAAAAATATAATTACACCAGTTTGGATATACAAAGATGGACGAATGAAATGAGGAGGACAGGATCTTATATTGATTTTATTGAGTACTGATGAGGCGAAAAATGATCCGTTTTTAGGGGGTCATTTAAGCCCGAATCCGAATTTATTTGATCAAATATTGCCCTAAATCGTTCCTTTTGTGATTTTAGGTGTTTGGAGAGTGAATTCTGGAAAAGAGGCTATTTTGGACGTTTTTGGAGCATAAAGTGAAGAAAACAACAAAGTACCAAATCCAAGCTGGAATTACAAGGTGACGGCGTCAAGAATTTACTCTTGACGGCGTCAGAAAGGATGAATATTTTACCGAAGGTTGTGAAGGCGTCAGATGAAGAGATGACGGCGTCAAAGTGACCAAGATTAATTTACCGAGGGTGGTGACGGCGTCACATAGGCCGTCACGATTGGATCTAGGGCGTCCGAGGAAGTATATGGCGGCGAGTTGACGGCGTCAGATTTTACTCTTGACGCCGTCAGGACAATTTTCCTATATATAGTTTTCTAGTTTTTTCATTAAAAAGAAGAGAAGTTTTGGTGAAACCCTAAAGACGATTTTGGTGCCTCTTTTACAGGTTTTTCAAGGGTTCCAAACCCTTGAGACCTTGCATTGTAATTGAGATAAGTATACTCTTAATTCAATCAATATGTCTATGTGTTGGTTGTCTATCTTTTGTTCTTATCTTAATTCTACTATGCTAGGCTAAATTTCCTTTGTGTTTGCTTAGATCTAATGAAACCTAGATGTTGATTATGTGTTGATTACTTGTCTATTCTTGTTTTGAATGAATGATATTATATGTTAGGCTTAAGAAAACTGGCAGATCTCCAAATGGTAACATGCTTGAACGTCTTAAGAAACATGAACCGAGGCGTACTAGGTCTTTATTGGTTGTATTTAATGCATGAGCCACTGTTTACAATCCCTATAGTTGTGCTGGGTCATGGTGTAGGAGGAGATAAGAGCTCATAGAGTTGGGGAGTTATGTATGCCACTCCACGAATGGTATTAAGGAATACAACCCGTCATTCATACAAGTGTAACAAGTAATTAACATGTAAAAGATATCTAGGGAGTAATGAAGTCTAAGTAAACACAATTTCTCCAACCACTGCTCACAACCTTAGTTTAATATTAGTTTAATTTCATTTTCATTAGTTAATTAGTTATAAAGTAGTTTTTGGGTTAGTTGATTAGCAACTAATTCCGCCCACTCCTTCAAAACCTGAGATTTTACTTGCTTTCATAAAATATAAAAACACAAAAATAATCATCTTCCATCTCTAGAACTATTAATTAGGCTTTCTAATCCTAGCGACACTATTCCTAAGCTGAACGATCAATCCCCCGGTACTTGTCACTATACTATACTACAACGATCAGGTACACTGCCTGGTGGGGGTTGTAAGCCTCGCGAGATCCCTCGAGAGGTAAAGCAAGGTGCGATTCCCACGCATCAAGTTTTTGGCGCCGCTGCCGGGGAATAGTTATTGTCTAGGTTAGGATTTCTTTTTATTAGGTCTACTTGCTAGATTCCTTTCTAGTAAGATTTTATTTTTATTTTTAGGTCTTCTTTAGTCTATCTTATTTCTTCGTGCTTTTGTTCGTAACTCTTTACCATCCGACATCATGGAAGGTGGTAACATCTTTGAACCCATCATCCCACCACAACAAAACCCACCATTAGAACCCCTTAGGCCCCGAACCTTAGGAGAGTATTCCCGACCTAGCCACCAAGGCTACCGAAACACCATTGAGCTCACCGGAGCCAATGTGACCCCCTTGCGATCCGACACCATCCGGTTGGTGCAAAGCGGATGTGCATTCCATGGACTTCGTTCCGAAGATCCAAACCAACACCTTAAGGACTTCCTCAAAATCGTAGATTCCATAGACCTAGGTGTTGAAACTAGAGAGACTACCCGTTTACGCCTATTCCAATTCTCTCTACGGGATCAAGCTAGTCAATGGCTTGAGCGTTTACCCGCGGGATCCATCACCACATGGGATGATCTCACCACTCGTTTCCTTGCTCAATTTTTCCCACCGGGGAGAACTACTAAACTTAGGAATGACATCTTGATGTTCCAACAACGTCAAAATGAATCTCTTTATGAAGCATGGACTCGTTTCAAGGACTTACTCCAAAAAGTCCCTCATCATGGCATAGATTTGTGGCTCCAAGTCCAAATTTTTTATGACCATATCGATATCCCCACGAGGCGAACCATTGACCAATCGGCCGGTGGTAAGCTACGTGATCTTAGTGCGGAACAATCATGGGAACTCATAGAAGATCTTGCTCTCTATGACAACGAAAGTTGGAATGATCCCCGTGATTTGAACAAAACGGTCAAGGCAATATCTTTGCCTTCGAATAATTCAAGCACTCCCGACCGTAGGATCATGGAACTTGAGGACCAAGTCAAGTTTCTCATGAAATCTTACGAAGCTCCGGAGCATTCAAGCCAAGTGAACAAAATCACTTCTTCATGCGAATTATGTAGTGGTCCCCATGACACTCGTGATTGTGTGGAACTCCCCGGAACAGCTTTTGCGGACTACGCATCCACGCGTACCGACGAAGCGGGAGATAAGTGGTACACTTTCAAGCCCGAGCCAAACACATACGGTGATTCATATAACCCCTCATGGAAAAATCACCCAAACCTTAGGTGGAAACAAAATCAACCAAATTCATCCAACCCACCTAATCGTTACCAATCAAACGGTCCACCATCCAACCGTACCTTCAACAACAATCCTTCTAACAACTATGGTAGTACCAACAATCTTGAAGGATTGATGTCGAAATTTATGGCATCTCAAGAAGCTCGCATAGCTAGGTTTGAAACCGAATTCAACCAACAACAAACGGAGATGACCAACAAAATCGACAACTTGTTGAAAGCCCTCAACAACCAAACATTAGCCACACCTAGGAAGGACACTAGGGACACCAATAGTGGAATCCAAGCTAAGGACCCCTCATCATCCAAACATGTCCACTTTGTCAATGTTGTCACTATTAAGCCGATAGATAGGGAAATAGAGGAGAGTGACAAAGATGAAGTTAGAGTAGAAGCCAATAGTGAGGATGAGAGTAGGGAAGTTGAGGTTAATAAGGATGAGGAATTAGAGGAGGTAGAACCTATAAAGGAATATTTTGATAAGTTGCCAACCAAGGAAGAACGGGAATACCATAAGTATTTATTCGATAGTCCCGAAACAACATATATCTTTGGCGATCCCCTGATCAAAATGGGAGACCCCTCTAACATTAACATCCCATGCAATATCGGGCACATGCATGTATGGAAAGCTTACATAGACCTTAGATCCCCCGTGAACATCATGTCTAGGACTTATTACAATTGGGTGATGAAGAAGCAACTCAATTTTAGGATAATGCCCGGTAAAAGTTGGATAAGTAATTTTGCGGGAAGAGTGAAGGGATTGCATGTCATTATAGGGAATCTCACCTATGAGATTGATTTTATGATAGTTGAAGACATTCGTCCGGTGATAGATGCTTGCCTAAGTCAAGTAGTATTCGGGAAGCCATTTGTTGAGGCCACTAGGATGAGTTATGATCCGACGTTAGGGATAGTTAGATTCAAGGAAGAGAATGATGAGGTTGCTTATCAAATGCCCTACAAGATTGAGCAATACCGCCTTCTCTCTAATTTCGAAAAGGAACGTAAGCAAGCGGCTTATTATAGGAATGAGGAGGATAGACGTAGAGGAGTAGAGTATGTTAGAAATAGGATGCTTGGTTTCTACAAAGAGTGCTTACAACTAGGTCCAGAATACAAAACTGGTTTAGAAGATGACCTAGAGAATGGAACCAATGATGAAATCACGTAGTAACCCACGACTTTGAGTCTAGCTACAAGACTCGTAAATAAAGAAAAGCGCTTCTTGGGAGGCAACCCATGTTTTGTGTGATTTTAATTGTTTGATTGTTATTTGCTTCCGTATGCATGTTTTATTTTTATTGTTGGTTGATCATGTTTCTCAATTAAAATGTGAAATACTATATTATGTTGTTTAGCCTAGTCTTAACTTCAACCTAAAGGTATTTTTGCAAAAGATAAGTGTAAGGGGAAACCCCAAATATGTTTTTTAAGAAACAAACCGATCATGATTCTCCACAATATTTAATGAACATGTGTATTCGTATTGTTAGAGTCAAATGCTTGTATTGAGTCATAATATAGTTTTGCAGGATTTTCCAGGAAGTAGGACAAAGTTTTTCCAGAAATTTTCCGGAAATTTAACATAAAGATTTCTGCAGGTTCATTCTGACGGCGTCAGGCAATTGCTCTTGACGGCGTCAGGAGTCAAAAATCTGGAAATTTTACCAGTTTTGTTTTTCTAACGGAGTCTTATAAGTTTTTGTGAATTATTAAGTTTTATAATCTCCAGGAAATCTGCAAACTTCATTCCACAAGCATTATATCTTATTTTGTTTTCTAGGATTTAGTAACTTATATAGGATGCCGCCGATTTTACGCGAGGTTGCCTTGTCTACTTTTGTCAGGATTTACAGGTTATTTGAGACAAGAAGATGATTTATATTCTGGAAGGGAAGCTTTGATTGTTCGTTTTCTTGGAGGAAGATTTAACCTGGCCAACCTAAAATCCATACCGAGCGAATCAGGGGAGTATTTGAATTCATTCTCTTTACTTTTAACTTTTACATTCTTTACTTGAACATTGGGGACAATGTTCATCTTAAGTGTAAGGGGAGGGTAAAAAGATGATACCTTACATATGCACTTTCGCTTGAGTTTGTTTTGTTTGATAGTAGATGAGTAATAAAACTATGAGAAATACTTGTTAGTGTAATTTTAGCGCCAAATTTAAAATTTTTTACAACATTTAGGAGTGAAACTTTAGCCATAGCAAGCGTCTCATGGATAGGAGGTTGTATGACTAGCACATAACCGTATATTCAGAAAAATTTTCCACCCAAAAATGTGAGGTTCGCCTTTAGTTTTGATAGGAAAAGCATTTATTATTGGTGCTTATGAGTGTACCGGTAGCATTTAGATTCTAGAACTTGCGTTAGTGATGCATCCCGAGACCGCTAGTGAGACTACATTCGTGTAGTAGGATTTACTACATGATAAGAGGCATTAGGATCACCCTTGTGTTAAACCCGTATTACGATTACTTGACCATTTAAGTCATATTACTTGGCTAGTTAAGTCAACTAATTTTTCCCACACCCTTAGCGTTGTACTCATTTTTAGTACACGATACCCCTAGTACACCCCTCCGAGCCTATCTTTTCGTTTCTAACTTTAAGCATCTTACTTAAAGGAAGAATTTGTTACACCCCACTTAAATGTACACCCAAATCGCCTTAGCCTTCCGTGTATGCGCTCATTTTTAGTGCATTATTGTTATTTGTTAAACCCTAAGTTAACTTTCTAATTGATTACATGGTTGCTAAGTCGAGTCATATCCTTGTACATATTGTTTTGGGACGATTGGGACTCATGGGTAAGTACTTATTTTATGGAGTAATGGGGAAGAACAACACTTATTACCCCCATATGTACGTTAATCTTAAAAGTGCTCCAAGTGTTTTGATTTTCTTAATTCGAGTCATTAGAATAGTTTAATATAAAGTATGTAAAGATTCAAGTGTAAGGGGAATGCTCAAACCCCTATGATGTATTATTTTGGATGGTAGGGTAAGAGTGTATGAAAAAAAAAAAAAAAAAAAAAAAAAAAAAAAAATCGAAAAAATCAAGAAAAAGAAAAAAAAAAAAAAAAAAAGAAAAGAAAAAAAATAAAAGAAAAGAAAAAAAAAAAATAGAAAAGAAAGAGAGAAAAAACATACGGACTACTATCCCGTTTTCATTCTATGTTCATTTTATGTTTTTAGTTATTTTTCATTTATTAGCTTAAGTCGAGTCTAGTCTTGGCTTAGCAACGCCATCTTGTACATGTAATTAACTAAGATTGTTAACTCGCCACCAGTAAAACTTCCTTTATCCAACAAAACCGTGTAATTCATATCCCTACACCTAACGTTATAACCCTTTAAAAGACCTCTTTGATAGTTTATCCTAGGTGCTTACGCTATGTGGTGGAGGTTTGATCCTTTCCCAAGCCTATGGTAATCTATTTTGCTATGACAGGTAGTGAGAGATATCTTCCATTTCCATAATGTTATATTACTTTATTACACCCGAGAGATGTGAGTATCTAAACACTATTTGTGAGGTGCTTGTGTATGACCTCCGTGCTTGTCTATTGGTCTTTAGTGGAACGATTATTTGTTGTAATTACTTTTATATTAGTGTTAAATGACCCCTAACTTGTCTTTTGAGTAGAATAAAAGCTCATTTGCTTGAGGACAAGCAAATCTCAAGTGTAAGGGTATATGATGAGGCGAAAAATGATCCGTTTTTAGGGGGTCATTTAAGCCCGAATCCGAATTTATTTGATCAAATATTGCCCTAAATCGTTCCTTTTGTGATTTTAGGTGTTTGGAGAGTGAATTCTGGAAAAGAGGCTATTTTGGACGTTTTTGGAGCATAAAGTGAAGAAAACAACAAAGTACCAAATCCAAGCTGGAATTACAAGGTGACGGCGTCAAGAATTTACTCTTGACGGCGTCAGAAAGGATGAATATTTTACCGAAGGTTGTGAAGGCGTCAGATGAAGAGATGACGGCGTCAAAGTGACCAAGATTAATTTACCGAGGGTGGTGACGGCGTCACATAGGCCGTCACGATTGGATCTAGGGCGTCCGAGGAAGTATATGGCGGCGAGTTGACGGCGTCAGATTTTACTCTTGACGCCGTCAGGACAATTTTCCTATATATAGTTTTCTAGTTTTTTCATTAAAAAGAAGAGAAGTTTTGGTGAAACCCTAAAGACGATTTTGGTGCCTCTTTTACAGGTTTTTCAAGGGTTCCAAACCCTTGAGACCTTGCATTGTAATTGAGATAAGTATACTCTTAATTCAATCAATATGTCTATGTGTTGGTTGTCTATCTTTTGTTCTTATCTTAATTCTACTATGCTAGGCTAAATTTCCTTTGTGTTTGCTTAGATCTAATGAAACCTAGATGTTGATTATGTGTTGATTACTTGTCTATTCTTGTTTTGAATGAATGATATTATATGTTAGGCTTAAGAAAACTGGCAGATCTCCAAATGGTAACATGCTTGAACGTCTTAAGAAACATGAACCGAGGCGTACTAGGTCTTTATTGGTTGTATTTAATGCATGAGCCACTGTTTACAATCCCTATAGTTGTGCTGGGTCATGGTGTAGGAGGAGATAAGAGCTCATAGAGTTGGGGAGTTATGTATGCCACTCCACGAATGGTATTAAGGAATACAACCCGTCATTCATACAAGTGTAACAAGTAATTAACATGTAAAAGATATCTAGGGAGTAATGAAGTCTAAGTAAACACAATTTCTCCAACCACTGCTCACAACCTTAGTTTAATATTAGTTTAATTTCATTTTCATTAGTTAATTAGTTATAAAGTAGTTTTTGGGTTAGTCGATTAGCAACTAATTCCGCCCACTCCTTCAAAACCTGAGATTTTACTTGCTTTCATAAAATATAAAAACACAAAAATAATCATCTTCCATCTCTAGAACTATTAATTAGGCTTTCTAATCCTAGCGACACTATTCCTAAGCTGAACGATCAATCCCCCGGTACTTGTCACTATACTATACTACAACGATCAGGTACACTGCCTGGTGGGGGTTGTAAGCCTCGCGAGATCCCTCGAGAGGTAAAGCAAGGTGCGATTCCCACGCATCAAGTACCTTGAGAAAAGAGGCCAAGTGCATAAGAAATTAAAAGAATTCACCTTAGGTGCTCCATCAACTCTAACCTCTCGTAAATTTCCCTTACGATTAGTAAATGAATACGAATAAATAAAACGATGTTACAAGGAATTAACACCATTTTACGGGGGTAACAAAAATTTTTTTTATGATATGGCTTGATATTGAACCACTACGATAACTGTGATTGACCGTTTACCCAGGAACGATGCTTACACACAACCTAGATTACCTATAATTATTGCGAACGATAAATAATTATATAACGCGTTTATATTTAATAATACGTTTCGTCTAAATAACGTATACTATTTATATATTCCCCGAACCTACGAAACTTCCCGATAACGCTCACTAATATTTTTGAACTTCGACACGATAATCGAGACACCCTAGGTGGGCCCCCAACACCCTTTGGGCCACGAATACACCACACAAACCAAACGGACTCCTTTTTATTCTTTTCTTTTTCTTTGGGCCGACAACACCAGCAGCCCACCAGGCCAAGCCCAAGACACACCTTTATATTATTTTCTTTGTTTTCTTTTCTTTCTTTCTGTCGCGACCACGCCCAAAACACACCCCTTATCTTACAATTTCTACGTATGACATATACCTATTTTTGCTTGTTTTGTATCACCTAGTACCAAAAAACCAGAAACAACAAATATTGCAACCTCCCTTGTTCGTTTACTACCCTAGAAACCACCCAAGCAAACCACAAAACGCTCCATATCAAAACTTCTAAAAACATAGCATATTATTCCTTAGCACCACCCATGCTCTCCAATCCCATCTAAATGAACAATATGCATCTCATGATTGTCAGGAATGAACAGGAACATATCTCACAAGATCTAAACCTTGTAAACCTTCGATTGGGCATTGTTTGTGGTGACACTATTCGCCCTCACATGCTACACCAACACTTGCGAACATATCTTGTTTTTACTGCCCATATAAGAGTTCCATGCAACCCTAAACCACCACATACACTCATACGTACCACTACCACTAAAAATATCAATGAGAAGAAGCTATGGAGGGACATACGGATTGCTAGGAGAACCACGCCTTGAAGTGAACCTAGGAAGCAAAGCTTGGAGCCTATTAAACCTTTGGAAGGACTTGAAGTGAACCACGAAGCTAGTTTACCTTCACACGAACTATACACTCGTTTTACACCACCTTTTCTAGGTGAGGTGAGACCACGAACTTTTCTTTCTATTTATATATATACGTATGATTATATTATGCACAATCACTTGGAACCTATAAATCGTAAATCTTAAAAACAACGTATACATTTTATGTGTTATACTATTTCTTAGTTATGGCATTAACGAGTATCTATAATAATATTGAACTTATATTAACAAATACATACTAAAAATCACACGTTTCTAAGTTGGATTGAACCTATACGAAATATACAAAGACTTAGTTTATTTTTCAACTTATATAGTTTTTACGTATGGAGTTTTGGCTTACACTTTAGCCTCGTCATTTTAAAAATCAACACATGACCACCTATTATTTTTGTACGATCTAATTGCCAACTTGAAATAGAAACAAGAATGATAAATAAGTCGACCTAATAACTTCATTTAATCACCTAACGAGACCCAAAGTATATCGCTATTAGAACTAGTTTTCAGAAACTTTAAAAACCTTACGTGGGCCTAAAAGCCTAAAAAGCTTGTTTCAGCTTATTACAATAAGCTGAGCATATAAGCTGTTTTGAAATGCTTTTGTAACTTAAAATTATGGATTTCTATAAACCTAGTGTTCCCCCAAACCCCTTGGATCATAAAACCTTAACGGGCCCTTATTTTTGGCTCGTTAAGCCCAATTAACAAAATAAGCTAATAATAAGCTAATAAGCTGGGAAAATAAGCTATTTGAGACCTTAAGAGCTTATTGAAATAATAAAAATTTTAAGTTTTAAATTTGGAAATGTTTGGACCATTTTTGCAAATGTTCGAAGGTTAGGGACTAGAATTGTCAAATTTGAAAACTTAAGGTGAAAAGTATAAAACTGTTTTTCTAAGGGTATAAACAGTAAATATTGAAGTTTAGGGATAATGAATGTAAATATTTGATAATTGGACTAAAAATGTAAATATATATAATTTTTAGACTAACGGCGTAAATGTTTTCCGTTAAGGGTAAAAAGTGTAAAATTGAGAAACATGAAGGATTGAACAGTAATATTGTTTTTTAATAATATTTTTTTTATATATACTTATATACATATATTTGAATATATATTAAATCGATAAATAATAAACGTAACTTATTATATATATATATAATACGAATAAAACGTATATAAAGAATAACTAAATTTAGACGAATAAAACAATACGTAACCGTTATCTATTTTTATACGACGTAACACATCACGTATGCACTTTACCGATTACTCATAATTAGTAATAAACGTTCGCTATAAAACGAGACTTAAAAACTGAAACGTGCCATATCTTATAGGTTGTGTGTGAAGCCGTTGCCTTGCATCGTTGAGATTACAATTGTTCTACTATCCTACTAAGGTGAGTTCATAGCCCACATTTAACTTATTTTTGTGGGGGGGATACATGCTCAAAAACCGAACACAAGTCTTTTCTGTTCTTATTATTGCTTAAGTAGCTATTGCCAAAAGTCCCTCGATCATGAACCTTAATCACTTGAAAGGTGAACGTAAATAATTGTGAATAGATCTATTAGGGATTGATAATCCCCATTTGGTTGCTAGAGGAAAGTTACCAAATGCACGTTATTTGAATATAATAGGTTACTGGCAAATACCTATCTTGGGGGCTATATATTTTACATCATTATTACAGAAAATATTGATGTCTGTTGAATCGTTGAGTGTCATGAGCTTAATGCAATAATGAATGTGATTTCTAACTTGTTTATTTGTATCGATATTACAAATAAACATCTATCTCTTGTGTTCAAACTCTTAATTATAAACCTATGAATTTCACTCAACTTTTTGTTGACTTTTAGCATGTTTATCTCATGTAACTAAATGGAATGGATGGCAAAGGCACGAAGTGGGCAAATAAAGAAATGTTTATTTCTCTTTAAATAAAACTTGTTGTTGAATAACGATTCTCTTGGAATTATGAATATTTGGTATTTTAAATAAAATTTAAAAACAGTCACTTGAATCATTTTCTATAATTGTGACGAAAGATCCGCAATATAATACCCCAAAAGTCTTCCGCTGACATTTTAAGTCTTCCGCTGTATTGATTGATTTTGGGGGTGTTATAGATTGGCATCAGAGCTACGGTTATAGTGAACCAAGTGTTTTTGGAACATTGGACTATAACTACACTTTAAACGGGACAAAATTTTCATAAAATACCATCCTACGCCCTTCGTGCCTACGCATCCCAGTAATTGGTAAAAAGTATTATTTACCTTATAGCATTTTTTAAATTGGTTATAATTATGCTTACATTTACTAATCGGGAAATTTATTATAGTGTCATGTCTTCGAACACCCACCCTATCAGCTTGTCCTCAAACTCAGGAACTGAAGATGTTACTTCAGCCTATGCCACCTCACGTATGCCTATGTCTCCTGCTACCGACAGATACATGCAAAGCCAGCAATTTCTGCCAGCATCTGACACAGAGGCTTCTCCTCTGGCAACATCTGGTCCAATTCGCCGATCTAGGCAAATTAGACAACTTCAGCCGTATGAAGCAAGTACTGCTGTACCAGCACCAGCTCTTGTCATACCACCTGAATCAGTTGCGCCATCACCACCTGCAACACCAGTGATACCACCACTACCAACTATCTTTTACAGCCAAACTACTACTGTGCCACTAACACCATCACCTATAGTATCACCTCCACTAGCATCACCACCTGCACCTTACCAAAGTGTCCCTCTATCACCTCACCGAAGGACTTACCCAATCCGCCCAACCACCTCAGAATCTAGTGTTCACCGTAGCCGCCGAAGGACCCACAAACGAGTAGATGCTCGTAAATGGTCTTTCTTATTACCCATTATGCGATATTGGAGATCTCAAGAAGGAACACCAACAACAAGGGAACTTGGGGAAAGTTCTTACTCTACCTCCCGAATTCTGCCAGTCACTGGGGAACCCATACACCATACCATACCATTGTTAGCTGCAAGAATGGTTCGTCACGAAGACCGACTTGATTCCATCGCTAGTATACTCAACAAGATTCCGCATGAACTTCTAGAAACCTTTGAAGATGATATGAACAGTCTCATAATTGGTCATCTTGCAATAGAAGATAAGGTCGAAAAGTTGGATTCTCTATTTTGGGAATCAATGGAATTCGTAGGAGCACTATGTGGGGCTAACACTTCGACCGAAATAGCATTGGGGACTTTAGACCGAGAAATTGAGAGGATCAACACTGAAAACCTACGCCTTAGGCAAGCCCTGCTAGAAGCTCGAGAAAGGGAAAGGACTCGAGATCAAACCATGGAAACCATGTCCACTGCTATTCAAGAACTCCAAAACCGCCTAGACAAGGCCTTAGGAAAACCATGAGACCACCACCTTGTTAAGAAAAATCAATGTCCTACAAATAAGAATATCTTGTCGTGCTTTGTAAACATTTGCACAAGTACCAAATAAGTGTTGTAACACCTTGACATTGATTTATGGAAGTTTATTTTATCTTTATTTACGTTGCAAACTCTATATCGTAATATATTAGTTCACACAGGTCAAACTTATTCGTAATTCCTATGTGTACCATTCCAACATACGAAAATTTACGATCTGAACCCTTTCAATGATCGAATCATTGTAACTGCGACCTATATTTAACTAATTATTACTCGATATGTATTTTTCGACGTGATAGGATTATTATAAATGTTCTAATAATATACCTTCTTTTATAGCAACATGGCTAGAACTAGGAGAACAACCACGAACGCCGCACCAGCAAGCAATCGCTGATGGCGTTAATGCCGTTTTAGCTGAACAAAACCGTAATAGAGACGGAAATGCACCGGCACCCCGCTACTGCACGTACAAGGACTTCATAGCATGTCAACCAACGTATTTCAAAGGAACTGAAGGAGTGTCGGAATTAGCTCAATGGTTTGAAAGAAGTGAAACTGTTTTCCAAAGAAGTGGATGCTCGGAAAACAACAAGGTAAGCTTCGCAACGGGAACACTAATGCAAGACGCTCTATCCTGGTGGAACTCTACCGTTCAAACACTAGGAGCAGAAGCAGCACATCAGATTACTTGGATTGAATTCAAGGCTAAAATACTAAAGAAGTATTGTCCCCATTCTGAACTGCGAAAACTCGAGGATGAGTTCCATGCCTTAATAGTGAAAGGAGTTGATTTGAGAAGTTACAATCGGAGATTCCAAGAACTCAGGATACTATGCCCTACCATGGTACCCGATCATGAGAAGACATTAGAGAAATATGTCGAAGGACTCCCTAGGAGTATTGAAGGAAATGTCACCTCAGCAAACCCGCCAACCTTGGAAGCAGCAATGGAGCTTGCTCAGAAACTTCTAGATCGAGAAGTGAAATGCAATGAACTTAAAAGGAAATTGGACGATAAAAGAACCACCCACCATCACAACAACAACCAGCAAAGCTACAACAGTCATCACCGCAACAACAACCAACGCAACAATAATCGGAACCACCAACCATATCACAACACTCGAAGCACTCAGCAGCTGAATCAAAGACAAGAAAAACCCCGAGTCTACACCGCTACGGAAGGTGTAGGGTACAACGGACAGAAACCCCTGTGCCAGCGATGCAAACTTCATCACGAGGGTCGTTGTACCATCCGATGTGACAAATGTCATAAGATCGGTCATCAAACCAGAAACTGTAGGATTCCTGCTACGGGAAGCAACACACTGGCTGTATCACCCACTTGTTTCGGATGCGGAGAAGTAGGACACATCCGGAGGAACTGCCCAAAAGGAAACGAACCAGCCAACGCCCAAGCTAGGGTATACCTACTCGGAGATGGAAATGGACCCGATGTAGTCACCGGTACGTTTCTACTAAACCATCATAATGCTAGAGTATTGTTTGATTCGGGCGCCGATAAGAGTTTTATATCAGATACGTTTGCCCCTTTACTTAATGTTACCCCCTCTAAGCTAAACACCACCTACGAAGTTGAAATGGCTGACGGGAATTTAATAGATACCAATACTATCATGAAAGATTGCACCCTAACCTTATCCGAAAAACCTTTTGCCATTGATCTTATGCCGGTTCAACTTGGTAGTTTCGACGCTATCGTCGGCATGGATTGGCTATCCCACCATCGTGCTAGGATTCACTGTGACGAAAAGGCCGTCCGTATACCACTCAAGGATGAAACACTCATTGTCCAGGGCGACAAAAGCAAACATCGATATGGAATTATCTCATGTATGCGAGTAATAAAATACATGAAAGAAGGATGTCAGGTATTCATGGCTCAAGTTACGGAAAGTAAGTCATCCGAGAAGCAGTTTGATGACGTTCCTATCGTTAGAGATTTTCCTGAAGTATTCCCTGAAGAATTACCTGGCATTCCACCCGTACGTCAAATAGAATTTCAGATTGAACTAGTGCCTGGAGCAGCACCAGTGGCTAAAGCACCTTATAGGCTAGCGCCGTCTGAAATGGAGGAGTTATCAGAACAACTAAAGGAATTATCGGATAAAGGATTTATTCGACCAAGCTCATCACCTTGGGGAGCTCCAATTTTATTTGTTAAGAAGAAGGATGGATCCTTTTGAATGTGCATCAATTACCGGGAGTTGAATAAACTTACGGTAAAGAATCGATACCCATTACCTCGAATTGATGATCGGTTTGATCAATTGCAAGGATCGAGTGTGTACTCAAAAATTGATCTGAGATCAGGATATCATCAGCTAAGAGTTCGAGAAGAGGATATTCCGAAAACTGCATTCAGAACGCGCTATGGTCACTACGAATTTCAAGTAATGCCGTTCGGTTTGACCAATGCACCAGCAGTTTTCATGGATTTAATGAATCGAGTATGCAAACCTTACTTTGATAAGTTTGTAATAGTATTCATCGACGATATTTTGATCTACTCTCGTAACGAAGAAGAACACGCGGGACATTTGCGAATCGTTCTAGAACTGCTGAAGAAGGAAGAATTGTACGCTAAGTTCTCTAAATGCGACTTTTGGATTCGCACCGTACAATTTTTAGGACACATCATCGATAGTCAAGGCATTCACGTGGACCCTGCAAAGATTGAGGCTATTAAAGGTTGGTCATCTCCTACAAACCCCACGGAGATTCGTCAATTTTTAGGTCTCGCAGGTTACTACTGAAGATTTATAGAAGGATTCTCCGATATTGCAAAACCTTTGACTAAACTGACCCAAAAGAATGAGAAGTACATCTGGGAAGAAAAGGAAGAAGCAGCCTTCCAGTTGTTAAAACAAAAGCTTTGTGAAGCTCCAATATTAGCCCTCCCAGAAGGAAACGAGGACTTTATAGTATATTGCGACGCATCTTATCATGGACTAGGAGCGGTCTCGATGCAAAGAAGCAAAGTGATAGCTTATGCATCTCGGCAACTGAAGAAACATGAGGAAAACTACACGACTCATGACTTGGAATTAGGAGCTGTAGTGTTTGCACTCAAGTTGTAGAGACACTACTTATATGGCACCAAATGTACCGTGTACACCGACCACAAGAGTCTTCAACACATTTTGGATCAGAAGGATTTGAATATGAGGCAACGTTGCTGGCTAGAGTTGCTCAGCGATTATGATTGTGAGATCCGTTACCACCCAGGAAAGGCTAATGTTGTAGCAGATGCGTTAAGCCGAAAAGAACGATTGAAACCCCTTCGAGTTAGATCACTAGGGATGACTGTCTACTCACCCCTTCCATCCCAAATCCTTACCGCGCAGAACGAAGCACTTAAAGAAGAAAATCGACCCAAAGAAAAGATTTACGGTATGCCCGAGAATAAGAATGGTTTCATGAAGAAACCCGATGGAACACTGTGTTTCAAGGACAGAAGTTGGATCCCTATGATTGGAGGTATTCGTGAGCTCATCATGTACGAGTCCCACAAGTCAAAATACTCCATTCATCCAGGTTCCGAGAAGATGTATCAGGATTTAAAGAAACTATATTGGTGGCCAAACATGAAGGCTGACATCGCAGAATATGTCGGTAAATGTTTGACATGTTCAAGGGTAAAGGCAGAACATCAGAAACCTTCAGGCTTACTTGTACAACCAGAACTTCCTATGTGGAAATGGGAACGAATCACTATGGACTTCATCACCAAACTCCCAAGAACCTCATCCGGATACGACACAATATGGGTTATTGTGGATCGTCTAACAAAATCTGCTCATTTTATACCCATCAAAGAAACCGATGAGATGATTACACTAGCTCAGCTATATGTGAAGGAAATTGTCACTCGACATGGAGTACCAATTTCGATTATCTTGGATCGGGATAGTCGTTTTTGGAAATCATTACAGAAAGCCTTAGGAACTAAACTAGATATGAGCACCGCATACCACCCTCAAACTGATGGTCAAAGTGAAAGAACTATCCAAACCTTGGAAGATATGCTCAGAGCATGCGTTATTGATTTTGGAAAAGGTTGGGATAAGCACTTACCATTAGCAGAGTTTTCATACAACAATAGTTACCACGTCAGTATAAAAGCAGCACCCTTCGAAGTACTGTATGGTAGAAAGTGCAGATCGCCCATTTGTTGGGCAGAATTCGGAGAAAGACAACTTATAGGACCAGACCTTGTTCGGGAAACAACTGAGAAAATTATTAAGATTAAGCAACGATTACAAGCAGCCCGAGACCGACAGAAGAGCTACGCAGACCTAAAAAGGAAACCCATGGAATTTCAAATAGGAGACAGAGTCTTATTGAAAGTATCTCCCTGGAAGGGAATGGTACGATTTGGAAAGCATGGAAAGTTGAACCCTAGATACATCAGTCCATTCAAAATCCTGGAAAGGATAGGACCCGTGGCTTATAAACTAGAACTACCCAAAGAACTTAGTCGGATTCACAACACCTTCCATGTGTCAAACCTTAAGAGGTGTTTATCCGATGAATCTCTCGTGATTCCATTGAAAGAGATTCGACTAGATGACAAACTTGTCTTTACCGAGGAACCCATTGAAATCATGGATAGAGAAGTCAAACAACTAAAACAAAACCGTATCCCTATCATCAAAGTTCGTTGGGACTCCAAGCGAGGACCGGAATATACCTGGGAGCGCGAGGATCAGATTCGCTCCAAGTACCCACATCTCTTCACCTAAGACACCCTTGGCAACTACCTTAGACTACAATTCTGGGACGGAATTCCCTGTAAGAGGTAGGTAATGTAACCTCTCGTAAATTTCCCTTACGATTAGTAAATGCATACGAATAAATAAAACGATGTTACAAGAAATTAACACCATTTTACGGGTAACAATTTTTTTTTTTATGATATGGCTTGATATTGAACCACTACGATAACTGTGATTGACCGTTTACCCAGGAACGATGCTTACACACAACCTAGATTGCCTATAATTATTGCGAACGATAAATAATTATATAACGCGCTTATATTTAATAATACGTTTCGTCTAAATAACGTATACTATTTATATATTCCCCGAACCTACGAAACTTCCCGATAACGCTCACTAATATTTTTGAACTTTGACACGATAATCGAGACACCCCAGGTGGGCCCCCAACACCCTTTGGGCCACGAATACACCACACAAACCAAACGGACTCCTTTTTATTCTTTTCTTTTTCTTTGGGCCGACAACACCAGCAGCCCACCAGGCCAAGCCCAAGACACACCCTTATATTATTTTCTTTGTTTTCTTTTCTTTCTTTCTGTCGCGACCACGCCCAAAACACACCCCTTATCTTACGATTTCTACATATGACATATACCTATTTTTGCTTGTTTTGTATCACCTAGTACCAAAGAACCAGAAACAACAAATATTGCAACCTCCCTTGTTCGTTTACTACCCTAGAAACCACCCAAGCAAACCACAAAACACTCCATATCAAAACTTCCAAAAACGTGGCATATTATTCCTTAGCACCACCCATGCTCTCCAATCCCATCTAAATGAACAATATGCATCTCATGATTGTCAGGAATGAACATGAACATATCTCACAAGATCTAAACCTTGTAAACCTTCGATTGGGCATTGTTTGTGGTGACACTATTCGCCCTCACATGCTACACCAACACTTGCGAACATATCTTGTTTTTACTGCCCATATAAGAGTTCCATGCAACCCTAAACCACCACATACACTCATACGTACCACTACCACTAAAAATATCAACGAGAAGAAGCTATGGAGGGACATACAGATTGCTAGGAGAACCACGCCTTGAAGTGAACCTAGGAAGCAAAGCTTGGAGCCTATTGAACCTTTGGAAGGACTTGAAGTGAACCACGAAGCTAGTTTACCCTCACACGAACCATACACTTGTTTTACACCACCTTTTCTAGGTGAGGTGAGACCATGAACTTTTCTTTCTATTTATATATATACGTATGATTATATTATGCACAATCACTTGGAACCTATAAATCGTAAATCTTAAAAACAACGTATACATTTTATGTGTTATACTATTTCTTAGTTATGGCATTAACGTGTATCTATAATAATATTGAACTTATATTAACGAATACATACTAAAAATCACGCGTTTCTAAGTTGGATTAAACCTATACGAAATATACAAAGACTTAGTTTATTTTTCAAATTATATAGTTTTTAGGTATGGAGTTTTGGCTTACACTTTGGCCTCGTCATTTTAAAAATCGACACATGACCACCTATTATTTTTGTACGATCTAATTGCCTTCTTGAAATAGAAACAAGAATGATAAATAAGTCGACCTAATAACTTCGTTTAATCACCTAACGAGACCCAAAGTATATCGCTATTAGAACTAGTTTTCAGAAACTTTAAAAACCTTACGTGGGCCTAAAAGCCCAAAAAGCTTTTTTCAGCTTATTACGATAAGCTGAGCATATAAGCTGTTTTGAAATGCTTTTGTAACTTAAAATGATGGATTTCTATAAACCTAGTGTTCCCCCAAACCCCTTGGATCATAAAACCTTAACGGGCCCTTATTTTTGGCTCGTTAAGCCCAATTAACAAAATAAGCTAATAATAAGCTAATAAGCTTGGAAAATAAGCTATTTGAGACCTTAAGAGCCTATTGAAATAATAAAAATGTTAAGTTTTAAATTTGGAAATGTTTGGACCATTTTTGCAAATGTTCGAATGTTAGGGACTAGAATTGTCAAATTTGAAAACTTAAGGTGAAAAGTACAAAACTGTTTTTCTTAGGGTATAAACAGTAAATATTGAAATTTAGGGATAATGAATGTAAATATTTGATAATTGGACTAAAAATGTAAATATATATAATTTTTGGACTAACGGCGTAAATGTTTTCCGTTAAGGGTAAAAAGTGTAAAATTGAGAAACATGAAGGATTGAACAGTAATATTGATTTTTAATAATAATTTTTTTTTATATATATCAATGTTGCAAAAAACGGCCTACAAGGCCTTGTAATCGCCGATTCCAAGCTACAAGGCCCTGGAACTTGGAGACATTTACAAGGAAGTCGGCTGATTAATCGGCGATTACAAGGTTTTGGGCCGATTAATCGGCTAAAAAACGCAACTCGGCCCTCGAGCGCCTCAAGACCGATTCACGATTTTTGCAACATTGATATATATATATATATATATATATATATATATATATATATATATATATATATATATATATATATATATATATATATATATTGAATATATATTAAATCGATAAATAATAAACGTAACTTATTATATATATATATATATATATATATATATATATATATATATATATATATATAATACGAATAAAACGTATATAAAGAATAACTAAATTTAGACGAATAAAACAATACGTAACCGTTATTTATTTTTATACAACGTAACATATCACGTATGCATTTTATCGATTACTCATAATTAATAATAAACGTTCGCTATAAAACGAGACTTAAAAACTGAAACGTGCCATATCTTATAGGTTGTGTGTGAAGCCGTTGCCTTGCATCGTTGAGATTACAATTGTTCTACTATCCTACTAAGGTGAGTTCATAGCCCTCATTTAACTTATTTTTGTGGGGGGGGGGGGGGGGGGGATACATGCTCAAAAACTGAACACAAGTCTTTTCTGATCTTATTATTGCTTAAGTAGCTATTGCCAAAAGTCCCTCGATCATGAACCTTAATCACTTGAAAGGTGAACGTAAATAATTGTGAATAGATCTATTAGGGATTGACAATCCCCATTTGGTTGCTAGAGGAAAGTTACCAAATGCACGTTATTTGAATATAATAGGTTACTGGCAAATACCTATCTTGGGGGCTATATATTTTACATCATTATTACAGAAAATATTGATGTCTGTTGAATCGTTGAGTGTCATGAGCTTAATGCAATAATGAATGTGATTTCTAACTTGTTTATTTGTATCGATATTACAAATAAACATCTATCTCTTGTGTTCAAACTCTTAATTATAAACCTATGAATTTCACTCAACTTTTTGTTGACTTTTAGAATGTTTATCTCAGGTAACTAAATGGAATGGATGGCAAAGGCACGAAGTGGGCAAATAAAGAAATGTTTATTTCTCTTTAAATAAAACTTGTTGTTGAATAACGATTCTCTTGGAATTATGAATATTTGGTATTTTAAATAAAATTTAAAACGGTCACTTGAATCGTTTTCTATAATTGTGACGAAAGATCCGCAATATAATACCCCAAAAGTCTTCCGCTGACATTTTAAGTCTTCCGCTGTATTGATCGATTTTGGGGGTGTTATATCAACCCCTCAAAATGCCTCACTTAGTGAAACCAATGCACCATATGAGCCTTCACCTAGGATAGTTTCGTATGAGCCTCCTAGATGCATGTCATGGTTAGGCACTACCATAATACAGGATAAACACATAGGTGACCTTGATGTGATGGAGGATTTAGCCGAACATGATCACATTAATAAAAAAGACCTAGGTTTTATGATCGATGATGATGAATCTCAAGAAACACATGATGAATCTTTTGGGCAATTTGAATATAGCAGTCAGAAAATTGAGGATGATCCTTATGATTCAAATATAGAAGTTGAGATGCCTAGAGAAGCACTTGAGATACTTGGGAAAATTTTAGGGTTAGATTATAATAAAACACATGTTGAGGATATAGGTGATCTGGACACAAGGAATGATGAAGAAGAAAATCTAAGCCCACCAAGTACCCCACAAGTCCTACCATCATTTGGGGCACACACACCGCCCGTGACTTACCCGGAAGAAGTAGAAGAAACTTTAGGAATTCCGATGGAGGTAGAACCCTTGGACCAGGCGTCACTTGAGGATATAGGTTTGAATACTTGTAGTCATAACCTTACTCCTAGTTCTAGGGAATTTCCTAGTGTTGATGAACCGGAACCTCAATCTTTACACAACTTTCCATCCTTAGATATATTTCTAGGAGACAAAAGAGGAACCGACCCACCCATCAACCAATATTATCCGAGTAGTTTTTGGATGAAGGAAGCCATTCACTCACCCCCTTCACCTCACGTGGCATATTTCCACCCTAAGGGTGTGTATCGCTACTTCCACCCGCACTTAATTCAAAGTGCAAGGAAAACTTCCCCTATTTCCAATAAATAAGGGTAGAGTCAGGCTCGTGACTCGAACAAAAACAAGCGCTTATTGGGAGGCAACCCAAGCTTTATTTATTTGTTTGTTTGTTTGTTTGTTTATTTGATTTTATTTGTTTCCGTACGCATGTTTTATTTTTGTTGCTTGTGGCTCATGTTTCACAGTAAATTGTGAAAATGCTTTATTTTGTTTTTAACTTCGTCTTAATTGCATATAAAGGTATTTTTGCAAAAGATAAGTGTAAGGGGAAACCCCAAATTTGTTTATAAGAACGAAATTGAGCATGATCCACAACAATATTAAATGAACATGTATATTAGTAATTGTTTGAGTCAAATGCTTGTATCGAGTCATAATGATGTTTTGTAGGATTTTTTAAGGAAGTAAGACATAAGTTTTCCAGAAATTTTCCGGAAACTTAACATAAAGATTTCTGCAGGTCACTTCTGACGGCGTCAGGAATTAACTCCTGACGGCGTCATGTGTAAAATTCTGGAAATTTTGCTAGTTTTGTTTTTCTAACGGAGTCTTAAAGTTTTTGTTGATTCTTTAATTTTATAAACTCCAAGAAATCTGCAAACATTCATTCCACAAGCATTATATCTTTAATTGTTTTGTTTTTATTCCTAAGTCTAGAATTACATATAGTTGTGAGTTTTCTTTGTTCGGATTGATGCGTTGGGTTTTTTTGATTGTTTTCTCAGGTTTAACAGGTTATGTATGACAAGAAGATGATTTATATTTCTGGAATGGAAGCTTTGATTGTTCATTTTCTTGGAGGAAGATCTAACCTTGTTACCGCATTATCCACACCAAACGAATCAGGGGAGTATTTGATTTCATTCTTTTACCTATTTCACTTTTACATTCTTTAATTGAACACTGGGGACAATGTTCATCCTAAGTGTAAGGGGAGGGTAAATGATTATACCTTATAGGATACACTTTCACTTGAGTTTGTTTGTTTGATGGTAGATGTGTAATAAAACTATGAGAAATACTTGTTAGTGTAATTTTAGCGCCAAATTTAAATTTTTTTACAACATTTAGGAGTGAAACTTTAGCCTTAGCAAGCGTCTCATGGATAGGAGGTTGTATGACTAGCACAAAACCGTACCATATAAAAAATTTTCCACCCAAATATGTGAGGTTCGCCTTTAGATTTGATAGGAAAAGCATTTACTATTAGTGCTTATGAGAGTACCGGTAGCATTTAGATTCTAGAACTTGCGTTAGTGATGCATCCTGAGACCGCTAGTGAGACTACATTCGTGTGGTAGGATTTACTACATGATAAGAGGCATTAGGATCACCCTTTTGTTAAACCCGTATCATAATTACTTGACCATTTAAGTCATATTACTTGGATAGTAAAGTCAATTAATTTTTCCCACACTTTAGCGTTGTACTCATTTTTAGTACACGAAACCCCTAGTACACCCCTCCGAGCCTATCTTTTTGTTTCTAACTTTAAGCATCTTACTTAAAGGAAGAATTTGTTACAACTCACTTAAATGTACACCCAAATCGCCTTAGCCTTCTGTGTATGCACTCATCTTTAGTACATTATTGTTATTTGTTAAACCCTTAGTTAATTATCTAATTGATTACATGGTTGCTAAGTCAAGTCATATCTTGTACATATTATTTTGGGACGATTGGGACTCATGGGTAAAGTACTAATGTATGGAGTAATGGGGAAGAACATCATATTATTACCCCCATATGTGCGTTAATCTTAAAAGTACTCCAAGTGTTTTGATTATCTTAATTCGAGCCATTAGATTAGTTTATTGTAAAGTATGTAAAGATTTAAGTGTAAGGGGAATGTTCATTCCCTATGATGTATTATTTTTGATGGTAGGGTAAGAGTTTATGCACAAAAAAAAAAAAAAAAAAAAAAAAAAAAAAAATCGAAAAAATTAGGAAAAAAAATAGAAAAAGAGAAAAGAAAACAAAAACATACGTACTACCATCTCGTTTCATTCTATGTTTATTTTATGTTTTTGTTATTTTTGATTCATTAGCTTAAGTCAAGTCTAGTATTGGCTTAGCAATGCCATATTGTACATGTAATTAACCAAGATGATTAACTCGCCACCAGTAAAGATTGCCTTTATCCAACAAAACAGTGTAATACATATCCCTACACCTAACGTTATAACCCTTTAAAAGACCTCTTTGATAGTTTATCCTAGGTGCTTACGCCATGTGGTGGAGGTTTGATCCTTTCACAAGCCTATGGTAACCTATTTTGCTATGACAGGTAGTGAGAGATGTTTTCCATTTCCATATTATGATATATACTTTATTACACCCGAGAGACGTGAGTATCTAAACACTATTTGTGAGGTGCTAGTGTATGACCTCCGTGCTTGTCTTTGGTCTTTAGTGGAACGATTATTTGTTGTAATTACTTTTATATTAGTGTTAAATGACCCCTAACTTGTATTTTGATTAGAATAAAAGCGCATTTGCTTGAGGACAAGCAAATCTCAAGTGTAAGGGTATATGATGAGGTGAAAAATGATCCGTTTTAGCGGGTCATTTAAGTCCGGAATTGAATTTATTTGATCAAATATTGCCCTAAATCGTTCCTTTTATGATTTTAGGTACTTTTGGAGTGAATTATGGAAAAGGAAACATTTTGGACATTTTTGGAGCATAAAAGTGAAGAAAACAGCAAAGTCTTAATTTTCCTTGCTGGGAACAGTACCTGACGGCGTCACAAGATTCTACATGACGGCGTCAAGAGTAAAACAATAGGTGAAGTGGATAAAGTCCGCGACGGTCCAGAAAGTTTTGGGCATTGGAGATGATGGCATCACCCAAGGCCGTCACGTGTAAAATTAAAGAGTGATGGCCTAGAAAATTTCCTGAAGGCGTCACGTAGGCCGTCACTTGTTAACTTGTCAAAACTTGCGCGTGGAGTAGCTGATATTGTTTTGGTCATAACTTTTGCATACGAACTCGGATTGAGGTGATTCAAAAGCCCACGCTAAGAGGACGAAGAGATATACAATTTGGTGAAGAAATGTTGGTCGTGACGCCATCATGATTGGTCTGACGCCGTCATGATCGGGCCGACATAAAATCAGGCTATAAATATAACATCATAACTTCACTTTTTGTAAGCCCTAAACCCTAATGTCGATTCCTGGGTTTAGGTGTGTGTTTTTCCAACAACTTAGAGGGTTTCAATCACTCCATAAACATCTTGTAATGGTTTGATGATTCTATTTTAATTCATGTCTTCAATTATCATTATTGTTGCTTGTTCTTTATTAATTATGCTTGGCTAATTCACCTTGTGTCTACTTACGATTGTATGAAACTTTTATATAATTGATTAGATCTTATTAATTCCTTGTTGATGTTTGTGTCTATCTTCATCAATTAGGGTGTGACACTTCGATAGGTCTAATTGGTGTAGTTTATAATTCTTGATTCCTATTGTTTCTTGTTTGGTTGATGTATTCGATGTTAGGCTTAAGAAAACTGGCAGACTTCCATAGGGTAACATGCTTGAACGTCTTAAGAAACATGAACCAATGCGTACTAGGTTTATGGTTGTATTTAATGCATGAGCGAATTCTAATGATCCCATGTTAGGAGCTTCTTGCAGGCTTGATATAGGAGTGAAGTAGGAGCTTATAGAGTTGGGGAAGTACGTACGCCACCCCACGAATGGTATTAAGGAATACAACCCGTCAATTAAAACAAGGTGTGACAATTCAATAGGTAGAATTGGATAGCTAGCAGGTAGTAACATATCATAGGTAGACATGCTTCACTTATCTTGTAGAACCTTAGTTTAGTTTTCTTGCACATTAGTTTAATTAGTAGCTTTTGGGTTAGTTGATTAGCAACTAATTCCACCCCTCCTTCCAATACCCGAGATTTTTACCTGCTTTTCATAAAATATAAAAACATAAAAAGAATCATCTTTCACCTTTAGACCTAGTTAGATTAATTTCAATCCTAACGACACTATTCCTGAGTTAAACGATCAACCCCCGATACTTGTCACTATACTATACTACAACGATCAGGTACACTGCCTGGTGAGGGTTGTAAGCTTCTCGAGATCCCTTGAGAGGTAAAGCCTGGTGTGATTCCCACGCATCAACTTGCTAGATTCCTTTCTAGTAAGATTTTTATTTTATTTTTATAGTTTTCTTTAGTCTATCTTATTTCTTCGTTCTTTTGTTCGTAACCTTTGCCATCCGCCATCATGGAAGATGGTAATCTCTTTGATCTCATCAACCCATCACAACAAAACCACCCACAAAACCCACCACTACCAAACCAACCTCCTAGACCCCGAACTTTAGGAGAGTACTCCCGACCTAGCCACCAAGGCTATCAAAACACCATTGAGCTCACTCTAGGAACCAATGTGTCTCCCTTGCGATCCGACACCATCCGGTTGGTGCAAAGCGGATATACATTCCATGGACTTCGTTCCAAAGATCTTAATCAACATCTCAAGGATTTCTTCAAAATAGTAGATTACATAGACCTTGATGTTGTAACTCGAGAGACAACCCGATTGCATCTCTTCCAATTCTCTCAACGTGACCAAGCTAGTCAATGGCTTGAGCATTTACCCGCGGGATCCATCACCTCTTGGGATGATCTTACAACTCGTTTCCTTGCTCAATTTTTCCCATCGGGGAGAACTACTAAGCTTAGAAATGACATCTTGATGTTCCGACAATGTCAAGGTGAAACTCTCTATAAAGCATGGACTCGTTTCAAGGACTTACTCCCAAAAGTCCCTCATCATGGCATAGATCTTTGGCTCCAAATTCAAAACGTACCATTGATCAAGCCGTCAGCGGTAGATTGCGTGACAAAGACGCCAAAGAGTCGTGGTAAATCATTGATGAACTTGCATTCGATGATAATGAGTTATGGGAGGTTGCCTATGTCGTAGAATCTGCCGTCAATGCAATCTCATCATCAGGAGGGACCACTCAACTTTCCAATGAAAACCTCTGCGAATTTGAGAAAAAAGTTGACTATCTCATGGAAAAACGAAAGAATTCTTTAAATTCTAGACATGCGTGGGTCAATTCTATCTCAAACGTAAACCCAACACCGTTGTCTGAATCACCCCTTAGAGAGAATGCCGAAACCTTTCAAAAATATGCTCGGCCCTATCCCCCTCCTCAAAACCTCAGCCCGAAATTTAAAACTCGAATGAGAGAATATATGTCCACTCATTTTAAGCGGTTAGCAAAATTCGAGGAGGTAGTCTATAGACAAAAGGAGGAGATGCAAGAGAAAATGACGGAGATGATGAGCTTATTAGAGGAATACTCAAACATAAAGACTCCGGAAAAGGTGTTGTTAAGAAAGGAAGACGTCACCCCCACTACCAAGTTTGTTAACTCTATATCCATTGTCCACGAGGGTAATGAAGAAAAGGAGACCCCCATTGCACAAACCGTTGAGGAACCCCCAAGATCCCAATCATTAGGGTACTATCTAAAGCATGAGAAAACAATAACCAACTGGATAGAGGGCGACGGACGTAATAGATCTTCCAAAAAGGACTCTGAAGAAGAAGAAGTAGGGGAGGATGATTATGACACCGTACCTGGGGACCGGTATACGAAAAGCTACTTAAGCAAAAAGTGGCTACAAAGCAGATGGCTTATGGGAACTTTGAAATACCAGCTAGCATTGGGAAATTGCAATATTTGGATGCTTTCACCGATCAAGGATCAGAGGTGAACTTAATGCCTTTGACTATCTATGCCCAACACACTAATGAAATGTCGGCCACCACCCGCGTTAGGCTATCTTTCACTAGTCACTCTTATGTGTAACCTTTAGGAATTGCAGATGATGTGATGGTCAATGTAGCAGGTTTCATGTATCCCGTCGATTTCATGAATATCGATGATAAAGAAAATGGGTGTATGCCAATAATCCTTGGAGCACCATTCCTTACCACAGCAAGAGCTGTTATCAAGTATGAAAAAGGGGAAATTGAACTTAAGTCAGGAAAAAGGAAGATTCACTTCCCCATGACCCCAAAATATATTCGAGAAAGCATGATGGAAAGGAGGCTAAAAAATAATGCCGACATACCGCATAATCATGTTCAAGAAAAAAAATCCTTGAATGGGAAACAAGGATTAAAAGCTACAAAGAAACTACGCTTGAGAAATGCAAAGGTAGCAATAAAATTCATGTCGAATTCGAGTGAAATCAGTCGATAGAGAATCATACCCCATTCATCGAAGGATACTTAGTACTCCTAAGGCATTTACGGATGAAGGAGCCTCCCGATAAGTCAAACTCCTGGAGGTATAGACCATTCATAATCAAGAACTTAGGTCACAATGGAGTTGCACTCTTGAATAGCGAAAGGGGTGGGGAAATAACTTTGAATATCGAACGGTTGAGACATTATCACCCGAATGACGTGGATTCTGTTGATAAGGGTTACATCATATTAAGAGACGAGGTCACGTAATAGCTCATGACTTTGAGTCTAGCTACAAGACTCGTAAATAAAGAAAAGCGCTTCTTGGGAGGCAACCCATGTTTTATTTGTTTTGTTTGTTTGTTTGATTTTTTTTTTCCGTATGCATGCTTTATTTTTATTGTTTGTGGATCATGTTTCAAACTAAATTGTGAAAATGCTTAACCTTGTTGTTTGTCTTAACTTCATAAAAGGTATTTCGCAAAAGATAAGTGTAAGGGAAATCTTAATTTGTTTTAAAGAACGGAATTGAACATGAACCACAACAATATTAAATGAACATGTATATTAGTATTTGTTTGAGTCAAATGCTTGTATCGAGTCATAATGATGTTTTGCAGGAAATTCCAGGAATTAAGGCATAAGTTTTTCCAGAAATTTCCCGGAAACTTAACATGAGATTTCTGTCAGAACACTCTGTCGACGTCAGGATTAATATCTGATGGCGTCAGGTGTAAAATTCTGGAAATTTTGCAAGTTTTGTTTTTCTAACGGAGTCTTGAAGTTTTTGTTAATTCTTTAGTTTTATAAATTCCAGGAACTCTGCAAACATTCATTCCACAAGGCTTATATCCTTATATATATAGATTGCCGTTGATTTTACGCGAGGTTGCCATGAGTGTTTTCTTAGGTTTAACAGGTTATATTGGACAAGAAGATAATTTATTATTTCGGAAGGGAAACTTTCAACGTTCATTTTCTTGGAGGAGGATTTAACCATGTTAACGATTTATCCACATTTGAACGAATTAGCGGAGTATTTGTTTTCATTCTTTTACCTTATTTACTTTTACATCTTTTTATTGAACATTGGGGACAATGTTCAGCCTAAGTGTAAGGGGAGGGTAAATGACGATACTTTAGAGAATGCAATTGCATTTGAGTTTGTTTGTTCAATTGTAGGTGTGTAATAAAACTAAGAGAAATACTTGTTAGGGCAATTTTAGCACCAAATTTAATTTTTTTTACAACATTTAGGAGTGAAGCTTTAGCCTTAATGAGCGTCTCATGGATAGGAGTTGTATGACTAGCATAAAAACCGTACCACTTAAAAAACATTTCCACCAAATATGTGAGGTTCGCGTTTAGATTTGTTAGGAAAAGCATTCATTATTAGTGCTTATGAGTGTACCAGTAGTACTTAGATTATAGAACTTGCGTTAGTGATGCATCCCGAGACCGCTAGTGAGACTACATTCGTGTAGTAGGATTTACTACATGATAAGAGGCATTAGGATCACCCTTGTGTTAAACCCGTATCATAATTACTTGACCATTTAAGTCAATTACCTTGACTAGTAAAGCCAATTAATTTTTCCCACACCTTTGCGTTGTACTCATTTTTAGTACATGATACCCCTAGTACATCCCTCCGAGCCTATCTTTTTGTTTCTAACTTTAATCATTTTACTTAAAGGAAGAATTTGTTTACAACACACCCCAAATGTACACCAAAATCGCCTTAGCCTTCCGTGTATGCACTCATATTTAGTGCATTATTGTTATTTGTTTAAACCCTTAGTTAATTGTCTAATTGATTATATGGTTGCTAGGTCGAGTCATATCTTGTACATATTGTTTTGGGATGATTGGGACTCATGGGTAAAGTACTAGTGTTATGGAGTAATGGGGAAGAACATCATATATTACCCCCATATGTGCGTAATCTTAAAAGGTACTCCAAGTGTTTTGATTATCTTAATTCGAGTCATTAGAATAGTTTATTGTAAAGTATGTAAAAGTTCAAGTGTAAGGGGAATGCAAGTTCCCTATGATGTATTATTTTATGTTTTTGCTAGTTTGTTATTAGCTTAAGTCGAGTCGAGTCTTGGCTTAGCAACGCCACATTGTATGTGTAATTAACCAAGATGATTAACTCGCCACCAGTAAATATTGTCTTTGTCCAACAAAACCGTGTTTATCCTATCCATACACATCACGTTATAAAACTTTAAAAGACCTCTTTGATAGTTTATCTTAGGTACTTACGCCAAGTGGTGGAGGTTTGATCCTTTCCCAAGCCTATGGTAATCTATTTGCTATGACATGTAGTGAGAGATATTTTCCATTTCCATATTGTGATATATACTTTATTACACCCGAGAGATGTGCGTGTCTAAACACTATTTGTGAGGTGCTAGTGTATAATTTCCGTGCTTGTTTTTGGTTGAAGTGGAACAATTATTTGTTGAAATTACTTTTATATTAGTGTTAAATGACCCCTAACTTGTATTTTGATTAGAATAAAAGCGTATTTGCTTGAGGACAAGCAAATCTCAAGTGTAAGAGTATTTGATGAAGCGAAAAGTGTACCGCTTTTGGGGGGTCATTTAAGGCCAAAGTCGAGATTATTTGATCAAATATTACCCTAAATCGTTCCTTTTGTCATTTTAGGTACTTTTGAGAGGAATTTTACAAAAGGAATCATTTTGGACGTTTTTGGAGCGAAAAAGTGAAGCAAACGACAAAGTCTCAAAAGCATGCTGGAAATTGCCTTTGACGACGTCACAAGGTGTTAGTGACGGCATCATGAGTTGACAAAAGGGTAGATAAATCAATTACACATGACGCGCCAGAATGTTTTATGAAGGGGATCTGACGGCGTCACGTACAAAGTTTCTAAGGCCATCAAGAGTTATCGTAAAGAGTGACGGCCTAGAACCCATATAGAGTGACGGCGTCAGAAGGGGATCTAGGCAATACGAGTATTATTTTGGTGGCGAGTTGACGGCGTCAGACTTAACTCTTGACGCCGTCATGATGTAAAATCTATATATAGTTTTCTAGTTTTCATTCATTGGGTGCAACTTTGAGGGAATAAACCCTAGACGAATTTTATAGCTTTTTCAAGGGTTTCAACCCCTTGTTTCTTCCATGCTTAATTGAAGATAAGTACTTTACCAAATCATTCAATATGTCTATGTGTTGTTTGATTATATCTTACGCTTGTCTTCTCTTTAACATGCTAGACTAGGTTCTCTTCGTGTTTGCTTAGATGTAATGAAACTTAGATATTGATTATGGGTTGGTTGTTTGTTTATAATTGTTGTGGATGAATGATTTCGATGTTAGGCTTAAGAAAACTGGCAGACTTCTATTTGGTAACTTGCTTGAACGTCTTAAGAAACATGATCGGATGTGTACTACGATTATTTGGTTATATTTAATGCATAAGTAACTTCCAAGGATGCCATGTTAGGAGCTTTTAGTCGGCCTGACATAGGATTGAGGTAGAAGCTTATAGAGTTAGGGAAGATCATACACGGCCCTACGAATGGTATTAAGGAATATAACCCGTCATCCATGCAATTGTAACAAACTAATCAACCTATAAAAGATAGCTAAGGAGTAGTGAAATCAAAGTAAACACAATTTTCTCATTATTGTTTACACCACAAATAAGTTTAAGTTTAGTTTATTTTATTTTGATTACATATTTAGTTAATTGGGTTAGTTGACTAGCAACTAATTCCGCCTACTCCATCCAAAACCGAGATTTTTACTTGCTTTCTTTAAAATATAAAAATACAAAAAGAATCATCCCTCACCTCTAGACCTAATTTTAGTGAGTTTTAACCCTAGCGAACACTATTCTTTGAGTTGACCGATCATCCCCCGGTACTTGTCACTATGCTATACTACAACGAACAGGTACACTGCCTGGTGGGGATTGCAAGCTTCTTAAGATCCCTTGAGAGGTAAAACCTTTTGCGAGGCGCAATTCCACACATCAAAACAATTATCTTGTTCTTCAAAAATAGTTTCTATTGGTTGAAAATTACCAATTGAAATGATATGCCAAAGATCATAATCTATTGACTTCACAAAACTTTCGAATCGATTATTCTAGTCAAGAAAACTTATGTTTTCGAAAAATGGTGGTTTAAATGTCACGTTCCCTTCTAAATATTATTCCGATTCCATAGATCGATTTCATGTTTTAAAATACAATTTATTTTAAAAATCTTGTTTAATGTATCTTTGATGCCAATTGTGGAAAACTAGAAGGGGGGGGGGGGTTGAATAGTTTTACGTCATTTTTAATTTTAAAAAAACTTTGTTTACAAAATCTTCGATTCGATTTTTATGTGAGATCAATACTTGCACACTATTTAATACAAATATCTAAGAGACTAAGTAATAACAATGTAGATAAGCAGATAGAGAGATAGATATGGAGAGATCGCACCACAAGACAAAGGATTTATAGTGGTTCGGCTACAAAGCTCCTCTTCGCCCTGCTGCACTCCCCGAGCACTTAACTCGAGAGTTTTCTTCACTATGTCAACAAGCTCCCATATGGCGGAGAAAACCTTACACAACTTTTGCTTACACCAATTAACGACACTAAGCTAGATGTAGAGTCCTAATCGTAGCTAAAACCAATCTCACACCACTAGTCACTACACAACTTCTTCACAACTTATACACACCACTACTACTACACAACTTCTCCCAACTTCACGACTTCTTCTTCACAACACTACTACTTCTTCACTACTTCTATTCACAACTTCTATTTACTACTTCTCTTCACTACTAACACACCTAAATCTACCTATTATAAAACCTCTACACCATTACAAATAATTTACACAACTACAAATAATATTCACAAATCTACAATACTTCTTAACTAGATGTTGAAGGAGTATTCTTCTCTTGCACTTTGAGTGGTGAGGGATTTGATCACTTGAAACAAAAACTTATAATCTTATTATGAAAGGATTTAGAAGGATGTTTTGAAACGATTGGGACAGAAAGTTTTAGTGCAAAAGGTGAGGAAAAATTGCAGGAATGAACCAGTATTTATAGGCAAAAAATCCTGGTCACAGGAGCGTGCTGGCCCCCTTAAAATTAAGGGGCCGCCTCCTGTAACGGCCAGATTTCTTGTCTTTTTCTAGGGAAAGTTTATTTGGTGAAAATCTAACTGATTTTGATTAAAAATTTGAATTCACATATTTATTATGAATTAAACATTTTCCTTTAATTACCAAAAGTATTTTTTAAATATATAAAAATATTTATATCATTTATATAATTTGTAGTGTTTAAATAAAACTCCCTTTGATTATAAAATGTATTAGGAAATTGTTTATACCTTAAGTGATTTAGTTAGATGGAATGATATTTTGCAACTAAATACTTATTTACGTAATGATTTTACGTTTAATGATTTAACATTTTGTGATCGTCAAAACGTAGGGAAATCGAGAAATATTAATAATGTTTTTATGCATTATTTATATCAAGACCCTTAATCCATGCTATACCTCCAACGATCTTCAAGTTGCAAAGCCTAAATGCATTACTTCTTCCTCGTTTTGTCATAATCCAGTAGGAGACTCTAAGTAAATGCAACTTTGATCTTCACAACCATGAACCACTAACATACTTCCAATCCAGTCTTCTAATATCTTGAATTACCCACCATTAAGAACACCAAAAATGTTACTATAAATGAACTCAAGACAAAAGAAATCTAAACCAGTACTAATAATAACAACTAGTAGTTGTAAAAGCCTTCACCTCGATGTAGCATATAAATGGTTAAACATTTTAACATTAAGCTTCCCCTAAAACTCATATGTTAACCATTTGAAAGAACTTTTCGAAAAACTAACCACCATAGCAACGAACACCATGTAGTACCATCCATGAACGAGAACCAAATAGCTTACGAAAAATGACTACAAGAACATTTGAAACCAAGCTGTAGTAACATGAAGAATAGTTCTTTATCTTGAACCTGATTCACAAGAGTAGTCAAGAACAATGAACATCGGGTTATGAAAATAGCTCTACAGTAAAAATTTCAGCACGATCCAACGGTTAATGAATGAGCTATCTCCTTATGAAAATAGCTCTGCAGAAAGTTGGCAAAATAAGAACCAAAGTCGATTTTCTTAATCATTCTTTAAATAAAAACCTTGTGAATCCCTAGGTAACGAGCTCCCCAAGCTTTGATACCAATTGAGAAGTTTAGAATAACTCCATGGATCGTTTAGAGCACTAGGGATTAATAATAACAAAGACAATAAGTTGCACAACAGAATAAGTAAAACATCATTATTATTGAACAAGGTTTCTCATTATCATCTCTACAATATTCAAAATAATAAGCCCCAATACTACGTGATCAAGTGTAGTGCAGTTACGTAATCTAACAGGAATCATAAGATCCTTGAGGCTTAACAAAACACTAAACCCTATGCCTCTACTTTAGAGGACTCACACCTAGGAGACACATACACAAACGTTTCCTGTGTTTTACATCTTTGACTCGCAGAGCACTAATGCCCAGTATTCTATTTATATTATAGAGAATTAGGGGTTACAAAGAATATTCCTTGACAATATAAAAGATATTTTGTAATCTTTTCTTTCATTTGAAGTTTCATTCTTTGTCTTTTTAATTCCTTTATCTTTCATGTTGTTTTGTCTTATCAACTCAATTGTAATTCCCAACAATCTTCCCCTAGTTGATAATGACAAAACCACATAAGCACGAACTTCCCCTGAAGCTAATATATATGAAAGAATCAAACTTCCCCTTATTCTATGCTATACCACCAACGATCTTCTAGCTGGAAAGCCTAAATGTCTTCTCCTTTTTGTCATATTCCACTCGGAGACTCTAAGTAAATACAAATTTGATCTTCACAACCACGAACCGCTATCATACTTCCAATCCAGTCATCTAATGTCTTGAATTACCCACCATTAAGAACACCAAAAATATTACTATAAATGAACTCAAGACAAAAGAAACCTAAACCAGTACTAATAATAACAACTAGCAGTTGTAAAAAATTTCAACTCGTTGTTGCATACAAATGGTTAAACATTTTAACATTAAGCTTCCCTTGAAACTCATATGTTAACCCTTTGAAAGAACTTTTTGAATAACTAACCACCATAGCAACGAAAACCATGTAGTACCATCTATGAACGAGCACAAAATAGCTTCTGAAAAATGACTACAACAACATTTGAAATAAAGCAGTAGTAACATGAAGAATAGTTCTTTATCTTGAACCTGATTCACAAGAGTAGTCAAGAACAATGAACATCAAGTCACAACCAACCATAAATCAAAACTAAAACCATTATGTGTGTGTGCTTTCGAAACTCCAAATTCAGTTGCGAACCAAAAACATGTACTCGAAACACATTTATCCATCGCTTTATAACATCAACCAAACGTGCAACTTAAACCTTAATATTTGAACCAAATACTCATCAAATTCTTCAAACAAGCTATCTAAATTAAGATTTGTACAAACCTTCCACGTCGTACCATATAAGCAGCTTTAAGAAATTTTAGAATAGGTTTGTGCTATTAGATCCAAGCAAATCATCACCACCAATCTGCCTGATGATTAAAAGCTCAGATTGAAGATCCCTCTGGTGAGATTGTACCTTGATATATTAAGAACCTCCAGTAAAAATTTCTGCCTTATGAAAATAGCTCTGCAGAGAGTTACAACAATAAGAACCGAAGTCGATTTTCTTCTTCATTCTTCGACTAAAAAGCTTGTGAATCCCTAGGTAATGAGCTCTCCAAGCTCTGATAACAATTGTGAAGTTTAGAATAACTCCGTGGATCGTTTAGAGCACTAAGGATTGATAATAACAACGACAATAAGATGCACAACAGAATAAGTAAAACATCATTGTTATTGAACATGATTTCTCGTTATCATCTCTACAATATACAAACTAATAAGCCCCAATACTACGTGATCAAGTGTAGTATGGTCACCTAATCTAACAGGAATCATAAGATCCTTGAGGCTTAACAAATCACTAAACCCTAGGCGTCTACTTTAGAGGACTCACACCTAGGAGACACACACACACACATACGTTTCCTATGTTTTACATCTTTGACTCACATAAAACTAATGCCATGTGTTCTCTTTATATAATAGAGAATTAGGGTTACAAAGAATATTTGCTAACAATATAAAAGACCTTCTGTAATCATTTCTTTCTTTTAAAGTTTCATTCTTTGTCTTTTTAATTCCTTCATCTTTCATGCTGTTTTGTCTTATCAACTCAATTGTAATTCCCAACAATCTTCCCCTAGTTGATAATGACAAAACCACATAAGCACGAACTTCCCCTGAAGCTAATATATATGAAAGAATCAAACTTCCCCTTAATCCATGTTATACCACCAACGATCTTCAAGTTGCAAAGCCTCAATGTATTCCTTCTTCCCCTTTTTGTCATAATCCACTACGAGACTCTAAGTAAATGCAACTTTGATCTTCACAAACACGAACCACTATCATACTTCCAATCCAGTCTTTCAATGTCTCGAATTACCCACCATTAAGAACACCAAAAATCTTATTATAAATGACTCAAGACAAAAGAAACCTAAACTAGTAATAATAATAACAACTAGCAGTTGTAAAAACCTTCACCTCGATGTAGCATATAAATGGTTAAACATTTTAACATTAAGCTTCCCTTGAAACTCATAGGTTAACCATTTGAAAGAAATTTTCGAATAACTAACCACCATAGCAACGAACACCATGTAGTACCATCCATGAACGAGCACCAAATAGCTTACGAAAAATGACTAGAACAACATTTGAAACCAAGCAGTAGTAGTATGAAGAATAGTTCTTTATCTTGAACTTGCTTCACAAGAGTATTCAAGAACAATGAACATTAGGTCATAACCAACCATAAATCAAAACCAAAACCATTCTTTGTGTGTGCTTTCCAAACTCTAAATTCAGCCGCGAACCAAAAACATGTACTCGAAACACATTTATCCATCGCTTTCTAACATCAACCAAATGTGAAACTGAAACCTTAATATTTAAACGAAATACTCATCAACTTCTTCAAACAAGCTATACAAATTCAGATTTGTACACACCTTCCAAGTCGTACCATATAAGCAGCTTCAATACATTTCAGAATAGGTTTGTGCTATTAGATCCAAGCAACTCATCACCACCAATCTGCCTTATGATTAAGAGCTCAGATTGAAGATCCCTCTGGTGAGTTTGTACCTTGAAACACGAAGAACCTCTAGTAAAAATTTAAGCCTGATCCAATGATCAAAGAATGAGCTATCGCCTTATGAAAAAAGCTCTGCAGAAAGTTGCAAAAATAAGAACAAAAGTGGATTTTCTTCTTCATTCTTCGACTAAAAACCTTGTGAATCCCTAGGTAACGAGCTCCCCAAGCTCTGATACCAATTTTGAAGTTTAGAATAACTCCATGGATCGTTTAGAGCACTAGGGATTAACAATAACAAAGACAATAAGATGCACAACAAAATAAGTAAAACATCATTGTTATTGAACAAGGTTTCTCGTTATCATCTCTACAATATACAAACTAATAAGCCCCAATACTACGTGATCAAGTGTAGTACAGTCACCTAATCTAACAGGAATCATAAGATCCTTGCGGCATAACAAGACACTAAACCCTAGGCGTCTACTTTAGAGGACTCACACCTAGGAGACACACACACACACACGTTTCCTGTGTTTTACATCTTTGACTCACATAAAACTAATGCCATGTGTTCTCTTTATATAATAGAGAATTAGGGTTACAAAGAATATTTGCTAACAATATAAAAGACCTTCTGTAATCATTTCTTTCTTTTAAAGTTTCATTCTTTGTCTTTTTAATTCCTTCATCTTTCATGCTGTTTTGTCTTATCAACTCAATTGTAATTCCCAACAATCTTCCCCTAGTTGATAATGACAAAACCACATAAGCACGAACTTCCCCTGAAGCTAATATATATGAAAGAATCAAACTTCCCCTTAATCCATGTTATACCACCAACGATCTTCAAGTTGCAAAGCCTCAATGTATTCCTTCTTCCCCTTTTTGTCATAATCCACTACGAGACTCTAAGTAAATGCAACTTTGATCTTCACAAACACGAACCACTATCATACTTCCAATCCAGTCTTTCAATGTCTCGAATTACCCACCATTAAGAACACCAAAAATCTTATTATAAATGACTCAAGACAAAAGAAACCTAAACTAGTAATAATAATAACAACTAGCAGTTGTAAAAACCTTCACCTCGATGTAGCATATAAATGGTTAAACATTTTAACATTAAGCTTCCCTTGAAACTCATAGGTTAACCATTTGAAAGAAATTTTCGAATAACTAACCACCATAGCAACGAACACCATGTAGTACCATCCATGAACGAGCACCAAATAGCTTACGAAAAATGACTAGAACAACATTTGAAACCAAGCAGTAGTAGTATGAAGAATAGTTCTTTATCTTGAACTTGCTTCACAAGAGTATTCAAGAACAATGAACATTAGGTCATAACCAACCATAAATCAAAACCAAAACCATTCTTTGTGTGTGCTTTCCAAACTCTAAATTCAGCCGCGAACCAAAAACATGTACTCGAAACACATTTATCCATCGCTTTCTAACATCAACCAAATGTGAAACTGAAACCTTAATATTTAAACGAAATACTCATCAACTTCTTCAAACAAGCTATACAAATTAAGATTTGTACACACCTTCCAAGTCGTACCATATAAGCAGCTTCAATACATTTCAGAATAGGTTTGTGCTATTAGATCCAAGCAACTCATCACCACCAATCTGCCTTATGATTAAGAGCTTAGATTGAAGATCCCTCTGGTGAGTTTGTACCTTGAAACATGAAGAACCTCTAGTAAAAATTTAAGCCTGATCCAATGATCAAAGAATGAGCTATCGCCTTATGAAAAAAGCTCTGCAGAAAGTTGCAAAAATAAGAACAAAAGTGGATTTTCTTCTTCATTCTTCGACTAAAAACCTTGTGAATCCCTAGGTAACGAGCTCCCCAAGCTCTGATACCAATTTTGAAGTTTAGAATAACTCCATGGATCGTTTAGAGCACTAGGGATTAACAATAACAAAGACAATAAGATGCACAACAAAATAAGTAAAACATCATTGTTATTGAACAAGGTTTCTCGTTATCATCTCTACAATATACAAACTAATAAGCCCCAATACTACGTGATCAAGTGTAGTACAGTCACCTAATCTAACAGGAATCATAAGATCCTTGCGGCATAACAAGACACTAAACCCTAGGCGTCTACTTTAGAGGACTCACACCTAGGAGACACACACACACACACACGTTTCCTGTGTTTTACATCTTTGACTCACATAAAACTAATGCCATGTGTTCTCTTTATATAATAGAGAATTAGGGTTACAAAGAATATTTGCTAACAATATAAAAGACCTTCTGTAATCATTTCTTTCTTTTAAAGTTTCATTCTTTGTCTTTTTAATTCCTTCATCTTTCATGCTGTTTTGTCTTATCAACTCAATTGTAATTCCCAACAATCTTCCCCTAGTTGATAATGACAAAACCACATAAGCACGAACTTCCCCTGAAGCTAATATGTATGAAAGAATCAAACTTCCCCTTAATCCATGTTATACCACCAACAATCTTCAAGTTACAAAGCCTCAATGTATTCCTTCTTCCCCTTTTTGTCATAATCCACTACGAGACTCTAAGTAAATGCAACTTTGATCTTCACAAACACGAACCACTATTATACTTCCAATCCAGTCTTTCAATGTCTCGAATTACCCACCATTAAGAACACCAAAAATCTTATTATAAATGACTCAAGACAAAAGAAACCTAAACTAGTAATAATAATAACAACTAGCAGTTGTAAAAACCTTCACCTCGATGTAGCATATAAATGGTTAAACATTTTAACATTAAGCTTCCCTTGAAACTCATAGGTTAACCATTTGAAAGAAATTTTCGAATAACTAACCACCATAGCAACGAACACCATGTAGTACCATCCATGAACGAGCACCAAATAGCTTACGAAAAATGACTAGAACAACATTTGAAACCAAGCAGTAGTAGTATGAAGAATAGTTCTTTATCTTGAACTTGCTTCACAAGAGTATTCAAGAACAATGAACATTAGGTCATAACCAACCATAAATCAAAACCAAAACCATTCTTTGTGTGTGCTTTCCAAACTCTAAATTCAGCCGCGAACCAAAAACATGTACTCGAAACACATTTATCCATCGCTTTCTAACATCAACCAAATGTGAAACTGAAACCTTAATATTGAAACGAAATACTCATCAACTTCTTCAAAAAAGCTATACAAATTCAGATTTGTACACACCTTCCAAGTCGTACCATATAAGCAGCTTCAATACATTTCAGAATAGGTTTGTGCTATTAGATCCAAGCAACTCATCACCACCAATCTGCCTTATGATTAAGAGCTCAGATTGAAGATCCCTCCGGTGAGTTTGTACCTTGAAACATGAAGAACCTCTAGTAAAAATTTAAGCCTGATCCAATGATCAAAGAATGAGCTATCGCCTTATGAAAAAAGCTCTGCAGAAAGTTGCAAAAATAAGAACAAAAGTGGATTTTCTTCTTCATTCTTCGACTAAAAACCTTGTGAATCCCTAGGTAACGAGCTCCCCAAGCTCTGATACCAATTTTGAAGTTTAGAATAACTCCATGGATCGTTTAGAGCACTAGGGATTAACAATAACAAAGACAATAAGATGCACAACAAAATAAGTAAAACATCATTGTTATTGAACAAGGTTTCTCGTTATCATCTCTACAATATACAAACTAATAAGCCCCAATACTACGTGATCAAGTGTAGTACAGTCACCTAATCTAACAGGAATCATAAGATCCTTGCGGCATAACAAGACACTAAACCCTAGGCGTCTACTTTAGAGGACTCACACCTAGGAGACACACACACACACACACGTTTCCTGTGTTTTACATCTTTGACTCACATAAAACTAATGCCATGTGTTCTCTTTATATAATAGAGAATTAGGGTTACAAAGAATATTTGCTAACAATATAAAAGACCTTCTGTAATCATTTCTTTCTTTTAAAGTTTCATTCTTTGTCTTTTTAATTCCTTCATCTTTCATGCTGTTTTGTCTTATCAACTCAATTGTAATTCCCAACAATCTTCCCCTAGTTGATAATGACAAAACCACATAAGCACGAACTTCCCCTGAAGCTAATATATATGAAAGAATCAAACTTCCCCTTAATCCATGTTATACCACCAACAATCTTCAAGTTGCAAAGCCTCAATGTATTCCTTCTTCCCCTTTTTGTCATAATCCACTACGAGACTCTAAGTAAATGCAACTTTGATCTTCACAAACACGAACCACTATCATACTTCCAATCCAGTCTTTCAATGTCTCGAATTACCCACCATTAAGAACACCAAAAATCTTATTATAAATGACTCAAGACAAAAGAAACCTAAACTAGTAATAATAATAACAACTAGCAGTTGTAAAAACCTTCACCTCGATGTAGCATATAAATGGTTAAACATTTTAACATTAAGCTTCCCTTGAAACTCATAGGTTAACCATTTGAAAGAAATTTTCGAATAACTAACCACCATAGCAACGAACACCATGTAGTACCATCCATGAACGAGCACCAAATAGCTTACGAAAAATGACTAGAACAACATTTGAAACCAAGCAGTAGTAGTATGAAGAATAGTTCTTTATCTTGAACTTGCTTCACAAGAGTATTCAAGAACAATGAACATTAGGTCATAACCAACCATAAATCAAAACCAAAACCATTCTTTGTGTGTGCTTTCCAAACTCTAAATTCAGCCGCGAACCAAAAACATGTACTCGAAACACATTTATCCATCGCTTTCTAACATCAACCAAATGTGAAACTGAAACCTTAATATTGAAACGAAATACTCATCAACTTCTTCAAAAAAGCTATACAAATTCAGATTTGTACACACCTTCCAAGTCGTACCATATAAGCAGCTTCAATACATTTCAGAATAGGTTTGTGCTATTAGATCCAAGCAACTCATCACCACCAATCTGCCTTATGATTAAGAGCTCAGATTGAAGATCCCTCCGGTGAGTTTGTACCTTGAAACATGAAGAACCTCTAGTAAAAATTTAAGCCTGATCCAATGATCAAAGAATGAGCTATCGCCTTATGAAAAAAGCTTTGCAGAAAGTTGCAAAAATAAAAACAAAAGTGGATTTTCTTCTTCATTCTTCGACTAAAAACCTTGTGAATCCCTAGGTAACGAGCTCCGCAAGCTCTGATACCAATTTTGAAGTTTAGAATAACTCCATGGATCGTTTAGAGCACTAGGGATTAACAATAACAAAGACAATAAGATGCACAACAAAATAAGTAAAACATCATTGTTATTGAACAAGGTTTCTCGTTATCATCTCTACAATATACAAACTAATAAGCCCCAATACTACGTGATCAAATGTAGTATAGTCACCTAATCTAACAGAAATCATAAGATCCTTGCGGCATAACAAGGCACTAAACCCTAGGCGTCTACTTTAGAGGACTCACACCTAGGAGACACACACACACACACACGTTTCCTGTGTTTTACATCTTTGACTCACATAAAACTAATGCCATGTGTTCTCTTTATATAATAGAGAATTAGGGTTACAAAGAATATTTGCTAACAATATAAAAGACCTTCTGTAATCATTTCTTTCTTTTAAAGTTTCATTCTTTGTCTTTTTAATTCCTTCATCTTTCATGCTGTTTTGTCTTATCAACTCAATTGTAATTCCCAACAATCTTCCCCTAGTTGATAATGACAAAACCACATAAGCACGAACTTCCCCTGAAGCTAATATATATGAAAGAATCAAACTTCCCCTTAATCCATGTTATACCACCAACGATCTTCAAGTTGCAAAGCCTCAATGTATTACTTCTTCCCCTTTTTGTCATAATCCACTACGAGACTCTAAGTAAATGCAACTTTGATCTTCACAAACACGAACCACTATCATACTTCCAATCCAGTCTTTCAATGTCTCGAATTACCCACCATTAAGAACACTATAAATCTTATTATAAATGACTCAAGATAAAAGAAACCTAAACTAGTAATAATAATAACAACTAGCAGTTGTAAAAACCTTCACCTCGATGTAGCATATAAATGGTTAAATATTTTAACATTAAGCTTCCCTTGAAACTCATAGGTTAACCATTTGAAAGAAATTTTCGAATAACTAACCACCATAGCAATGAACACCATGTAGTACCATCCATGAACGAGCACCAAATAGCTTACGAAAAATGACTAGAACAACATTTGAAACCAAGCAGTAGTAGTACAAAGAATAGTTCTTTATCTTGAACTTGCTTCACAAGAGTATTCAAGAACAATGAACATTAGGTCATAACAAACCATAAATCAAAACCAAAACCATTCTTTGTGTGTGCTTTCCAAACTCTAAATTCAGCCGCGAACCAAAAACATGTACTCGAAACACATTTATCCATCGCTTTATAACATCAACCAAATGTGAAACTGAAACCTTAATATTTAAACGAAATACTCATCAACTTCTTCAAACAAGCAATACAAATTCAGATTTGTACACACCTTCCAAGTCGTACCATATAAGCAGCTTCAATACATTTTAGAATAGGTTTGTGCTATTAGATCCAAGCAACTCATCACCACCAATCTGCCTTATGATTAAGAGCTCAGATTGAAGATCCCTCCGGTGAGTTTGTACCTTGAAACACGAAGAACCTCTAGTAAAAATTTAAGCCTGATCCAATGATCAAAGAATGAGCTATCGCCTTATGGAAAAAGCTCTGAAGAAAGTTGCAAAAATAAGAACAAAAGTGGATTTTCTTCTTCATTCTTTGACTAAAAACCTTTTGAATCCCTAGGTAACGAGCTCCCCAAGCTCTGATACCAATTTTGAAGTTTAGAATAACTCCATGGATCGTTTAGAGCACTAGGGATTAACAATAACAAAGACAATAAGATGCACAACGAAATAAGTAAAACATCATTGTTATTGAACAAGGTTTCTCGTTATCATCTCTACAATATACAAACTAATAAGCCCCAATACTACGTGATCAAGTGTAGTACAGTCACCTAATCTAACAGGAATCATAAGATCCTTACGGCATAACAAGACACTAAACCCTAGGCGTCTACTTTAGAGGACTCATACCTAGGAGACACACACACACACATACGTTTCCTGTGTTTTACATCTTTGACTCACATAAAACTAATGCCATGTGTTCTCTTTATATAATAGAGAATTAGGGTTACAAAGAATATTTGCTAACAATATAAAAGACCTTCTGTAATCATTTCTTTCTTTTAAAGTTTCATTCTTTGTCTTTTTAATTCCTTCATCTTTCATGCTGTTTTGTCTTATCAACTCAATTGTAATTCCCAACAATCTTCCCCTAGTTGATAATGACAAAACCATATAAGCACGAACTTCCCCTGAAGCTAATAAATATGAAAGAATCAAACTTCCCCTTACCATTTGAAAGAAATTTTCGAATAACTAACCACCATAGCAATGAACACCATGTAGTACCATCCATGAACGAGCACCAAATAGCTTACGAAAAATGACTAGAACAACATTTGAAACCAAGCAGTAGTAGTACGAAGAATAGTTCTTTATCTTGAACTTGCTTCACAAGAGTATTCAAGAACAATGAACATTAGGTCATAACAAACCATAAATCAAAACCAAAACCATTCTTTGTGTGTGCTTTCCAAACTCTAAATTCAGCCGCGAACCAAAAACATGTACTCGAAACACATTTATCCATCGCTTTATAACATCAACCAAATGTGAAACTGAAACCTTAATATTTAAACGAAATACTCATCAACTTCTTCAAACAAGCAATACAAATTCAGATTTGTACACACCTTCCAAGTCGTACCATATAAGCAGCTTCAATACATTTTAGAATAGGTTTGTGCTATTAGATCCAAGCAACTCATCACCACCAATCTGCCTTATGATTAAGAGCTCAGATTGAAGATCCCTCCGGTGAGTTTGTACCTTGAAACACGAAGAACCTCTAGTAAAAATTTAAGCCTGATCCAATGTTCAAAGAATGAGCTACCGCCTTATGAAAAAAGCTCTGCAGAAAGTTGCAAAAATAAGAAGAAAAGTGGATTTTCTTCTTCATTCTTCGACTAAAATCCTTGTGAATCCCTAGGTAATGAGCTCCCCAAGCTCTGATACCAATTTTGAAGTTTAGAATAACTCCATGGATCGTTTAGAGCACTAGGGATTAACAATAACAAAGACAATAAGATGAACAACGAAATAAGTAAAACATCATTGTTATTGAACAAGGTTTCTCATCATCATCTCTACAATATACAAACTAATAAGCCCCAATACTACATGATCAAGTGTAGTACAGTTACCTAATCTAACAGGAATCATAAGATCCTTGCGGCATAACAAGACACTAAACCATAGGCATCTACTTTAGAGGACTCACACCTGGGAGACACATATACACACACACGTTTCCTATGTTTTACATCTTTGACTCACATAAAACTAATGCCCTGTATTCTCTTTTTTCTTTTTGAAGTTTCATTCTTTGTTTTTTTAATTTCTTCATCTTTCATGTTGTTTTGTCTTATCAACTTAATTGTAATTCCCAACAACATCCAAAAACGTCTCAAGAGTGAGACAGGGACCCTCAATAGCATCAGACACCACCAAGCCTGAATTACCTATAAAAACAAACAATAACTTTCACATACAAAGCATCCAAAAGACAACAAAATAAAGGTATCGCATAATACCTTCAGAGATAATAAGATCATCAAACATGGATAACTAGCATGAACAGTAGAAGGGGAAATAGTAGGCTACCATCTCTTCCTATGAATCAATGGGCACTCAACCTCTTCCTCACCACCTTTAACGTGAGCAATACGTTTACCTGTAACCAAAAAATCAGGGTGGACAACAACATTCAACCCTGAGGAACCATACTGGAAAAGGCTAGAGTCAAGAAAGGGAACAAGACTCGCTCTCCTAGCATCCACATCTGGCAATACAACATTCATCATGCCAGTAATGGGAAGACTGGCAATAGGCCGGTGCACCAACTAATCTAGAACCTGGTCATTTGCCTACACCCCTAAGAACATCCACTTTAGGATGAGTAAAAGAGATAACCATGTCACTAGCAAAGTTCAAAAACTGGTTATCCTTATGCATCACTAGGTCAAAAAGATGTATAACTACAAAAAAGGCAAACACAGTGTATTACTATCGGCCCTACCAGACAACATTTACATACACAAGCTCGATCACTGAAATGAAAACTTTTAAAGATGTTATGGAGGGTTTAAAAGTCATCGATGATTGATGACTGATCTACATTCTCAGCTGATGACATTGAATGATTTGAGGACTGATCTACATTTTCAGCTGATGACATTGAATGATTTGAGGACGCTGGGTGGCCAAGCTTGCTTGCGCTTGCGCTGTTTCGCCATGGCTTGGGGTATAATGGTTCGGAGAGATCGACGAGCACCCCACACTGCCATGCTAACCGCAGCTTTTGAATCAATTTTGGGGTGATCTTTGACCAGCCGATGCAGCGGGAATGGGATATTGAATGAAAGTCAATCAAAGAGACAAGTGACTTCCCCTTTTTTCGCTAAGGAAATCTGCTAACACTCTAAACGCAAAATTTGAAAGGTAGATCATTTCCGTAACGCTTTCGTCGTTGACGAACACCTGCGCTAATAAGCCAAAGAAGGAGTCTATGCCATGTAGTTAGGTAGGGACAATCAATCCGGCCCCAGGTTTGAAGAATTCGATGACTGGCGTTCGCTGCAAAAGATCCCGGAATTGGTCAATTCCCTACCAACTGGGGATTTTTTCCCCGCTCTAACTTCGGATTCTTGGAAATAATCCCCGGTTCCTTCTAGTGTGGCTTTGAGATTCAACTAATATCTTGGTACAATTCAGATAAAAGGAAAGGGTATGGAATCTCACGAAACACTTGCATAATTTTTTTTTTACCAACACCATTCCAATAGAGCATTGGTTTAAAACCATACTCTAAAAAGTACTCAACTGAGCCTGCACCAGGGCTCCCTCATGATAATGCCTCTAGTGAACTGACAATCCTGGTACAGAATATGCTATTGGTCATGCCAGAAATGTGTGACGATATGCATATAGTCACACACGTTTTTTCGTTGTGTGTCACCCAAGGTGCCGCCACTGTAGGTGGCATATGGTGGGATTGTTGAGTTTGTGGCCTTTTCCATCGAAAAAACCAAAACCCCAAATATGTGTGACAAATTAGGCACAAGTTTTATTGGATTAGTCAGTATCAGTGACCGTAAACACCTTATAGTCACACGAATGCTTTTTTAGAGTAACTATTGTTCGTCCTTTAGCCACATTAATATATAATATATGTGACATTTGAGATGATTCTTTCTAGTAAATGTGTATTTTGTGTGACTATTTCTCGTCCTATGGCCACATGAATATACAATAAATGTGACGTTTGTGATGATTTAGTCACACAATGGGTGTTGTTTTTTGGGAGTTAGTAACATACAATTTAAAACAAAGTGGCCAAAAGTGTTAATAAGTGTGACCATATGCTGTTTAAAGAGAAGAAATGTGTATTTTGTGTGACTATTGATCATCCGATGGCCACATGAATTTTATGTTTGTGTGGTCTTTTGTAATATTTAGTCAAACAACGCATGTTTTTTTTGGGTATTTAGTCGCATACAATTAAGCAAACAATGGTCAAAAGTGTTAATAAGTGTGACCATATGATGTTTAAAGTGCAGACATGTGTGTTTTGTGTGACTAATGTTCATCCAATGGTCACATAAATTTGTATGGCCTTTTGTAATATTTAGTCACAGAATGCACGTTTTTTTTGGGTATTTAGTCACATACAATTAAGCAAAAAGTGGATAAAAGTGTTAATAAGTGTGACCATATGCTGTTTAAATTGAAGAAATGTGTATTTTGTGTGACTATTAATCATCCAATGGCCACATGAAGTTTATGTTTTGTGGCCTTTTTTAATATTTAAGCACACAAAGCATGTTTGTTTTGGGTATTTAGTCACATACAATTAAGAAAACAGTGGCCAAACGCGTTAATAAGTGTGACCATATGCTGTTTAAAATGAAGAAATATGTATTTTGTGTGACTATTGATCATCCATTGGCCACATGAAGTTTATGTTTGCGTGGCCTTTTGTAATATTTAGTCACACAAAGCATGTTTGTTTTGGGTATTTAGTCATATACAGTTACACAAACAGTGGCCAAAAGTGGTAATAGGTGTGACCATATGCTGTTTAAAGTGCAGACATGTGTATTTTGTGTGACTATTGATCATCCAATGGCCACATGAATTTTATGTTTGTATGGCCTTTTGTAATATTTAGTCACACAACGCATGTTTTTTTGGGGTATTTAGTCACATACAATTTAGCAAACAGTGGCCAAAAGTGTTAATAATTGTGACCATATGATGTTTAAAGTGCAGACATATGTGTTTTGTGTGACTAATGTTCATCCAATGTTCACATGAATTTATAGTTTATGTGGAATTCTGTAATATTTAGTCACACATCGAATTAAACAAAGAGTCACCAATAATGTTAGTACTGCTAGTACTACGTTAGTACTGCTGGAGCAGAGTTACTACTGCTAGTATATATATATATATATATATATATATATATATATATATATATATATATATATATATATATATATATATATATATATATATATATATATATATATATATATATATAATAGAATGTATATAAATGAAGCAAATATATACAATTGTATTTCAAATTGAATAAAACTCGAATGTATATAAATGAACCAAATATATATATACAATTGTAATGTCGTATATAATCAAATTCTCAACTACCATAAGTTAAAACCTGTTGACTCTTTGCCTCCTTAGCTTGCTTTTGCAAAGTTTCACTAGAGACCAAATGTTTTCGCTTCATTGGTACTAATTTTAGTCCAGGATTTTTTTCACTAATATTTGGTATCGTAGTTGGTGGTGTAACCTGTAGAACCGGTTTTTCATGGCTTAAGCGTTTTCGTATGTCTGATAGTTTTAACAGATTCCTATATGTATATATAAAACACGGTACAGTAGTCATGTATGTAAAACAAAAAAATATCAAAGGTGGATGTTTTATTACTTACCACCATAACTGCTACGTTTTCCAAAGTTTCAATGGCCATTGGAGTCGTCACCTGCAATATAAATTAAGAAATACAATGGTGTTAGCATTAGAATATGAAATTGTTAACAACATAAAAAATGGCTTACATCTAAGTCTAATGGCAGTTAAGATGGCAACTACAACTGCATCCCTTGTGATTTCAACTCACTCAGTAGGTTAGCAAGCTTTCCCTTTGTTTTTTCCATCTCACTGGACAATTTCTTGACCAATACATCTTTTTCTGACATCTCATTGGACAATTGCTTGACCAGCAGATCTTTTTTTTTATCGCTCGCGTCTCTCATTATCAAGTTGAGTTTGAAGTAACTCAATTCTTTCATCAGTTTCTTTTCTGCTTCGAGGAAGATTAAAATACCTCTTATATGTAACTCCACTTCCCACTCCTCTTGCATAACCTCCCTTTTCCTTACCAAACACAACTGTCATGGCATCAGTGCCATCATCAACATTCAAGGTTCCTTACTTGATCTTTTCATCAGCTTCTTTCTGGAAAAAAAATATGGGAAATGTAAGAAACCAAGGCACTAATAATGTTGCATAATATAAGATCTGCTAACCATGAAATAGTAAAAATATACAGGGGTTGGCTTTTGGTGACTAAGATGGAGCATATCCACGCCTCAATTTAATTCCAGTCCCTCAAAAATGAACTGTGCCAAAAAATCCAGACGAGGGAATTTTTAGACAGGCATTCCATGTATCATCCTCACCCGTGAAAATATCATGTAGCCCCTGTAAGAAACAAGTAACGTGCTTAATGCTAACATAAAAGATGACAAAATTAGATGTCCAAAATATAAGTTTAGCATCAAAAACCAACATACCGAGGAGTCCGGGGTAGACCCTTGCATATCAACTCGGGCAACAAATAATCTAGATGGTTGAAATGTTCTGAAGTGCCAAACCTGGAACGAATAAATGTCAAACACATTACCAAGCAAGCAAATCACTCACATTTGGTACAAATGAAACAGTTTCACAAAAAAGCAACCATATTTGAGTTAATTTCCTATATAACAAATGTTATGTTAATTTTTGATAGATAACTTACGCGACTACGATAAGCAAACTCCAACTGTTCAGCAACATCCTCCTGGAGTGGAAACCAATTAAGACTCCCTTTACAAGCAAAACAGTGGCCTCTTAGAACACGTCGATTGTCTCCATTCCAATAAACAGGAAAACTATGTCGTCTTAATAAGTCTACCTGCAACGATTACCACCACATGAATTTATAATCAAAAACATGTTTTAGGCTAGTTTTAATCCATGAAAATCAATATAAATCATTTTATATTTGATTACACGTTTAAGAAAATATAAATTAAATATGTGTTTGAGCATACCCTTGAACAGAGTAGGATAGGTGAGATGAGGGTGATGGTGGCTTGACTGTGATGGTGGTGGATGTGGTGTTTATCTCAAACCAAACAACCGAAGCAAACAAACTCACCCATTGCCTCCCTTGTCATGATGACGGTGATGGCGTAGAGGAGCAATGGTTGGTGGAACAATGGCGAGATAAGGCGGTGAAGTGTGGCGGTGGTGTGAGTCGGTTCTAGAGAGAAGGAGAAGAGATGAATAGAGAGAAGATAGATCTGACTAGTGTTTGGGTTTTGATTTTGGGGAAAAAAAGGGCGGGATCTTGAGTGGGAGATTGAAATTTTAGGGAAAAAGGTGAGCTCGAAATGTTTAATGAGTTGAGCTCAACCTTATATAAGTTGGACTCGAGTTATTGTTGAGTTCTCGAGCTTGTAAGTGATAAAAAATATGTCTTTTTAAATATGTACGTGTACTAAGTGTAAATACTTATTTATGAATGTATCAAGCTTTTTGAGCTGAAGTCGAACCGAATTCAATTCTTAGGTTGTATTTCAATTTTAATTTGTGTAAGAAAACACATCTTTACAGATAAATTGAGCTTTTTGAGTCAAGCTCAAGCCGAGTTCAAACTTTCTCAATCCCGGATAACATGATCGGGAGGTCCCTGGATGTAGGATCTATACTTGATAGATCTCGAGCCAATAGATCATTAGTCAACTAATGTAATTACTAGTAAACTAAATAGACAATCTCCGTTAGCTTATACTTATTGCGGAATATAAATATAAACTGTATGCTAAACTTTGATCCTCTATGGATCGATATTATTCACTAATAATTGTTTTTGAAACTCGTACGTATTACAATAACCTTGGGTTCCTTATATACTAGTGGAAACCCTAAATTCTTCTACAAGAAACGTATAAACATAATACTCTAGAAGATATTCTACATATCTTATCTATAAATAACTAACTTCTATCTACGGATTAACTATATCCGCAGTAACACTATTCTTCAGCAAGAACCATTCTTCAGCAGAAACCAGTATATGCTTCCGCAGGAACCTGTCAGCAGAATCTTCAGGAGTATCTAAATACTGACTTCACTAATTCCTTACAAGTTTCAATCCTAACGAACACTATTCCCCAAGTAGAACGATCAATCCCCCGGTACTTGCCACTATACTATACTACAACGGTCAGTTACACTGCCTGGTGGGGATTGCAAGCTTCTCGAGATCCCTCTAGAGGTAAAACCTTTTGCAAGGTTGCAAAACCACGCATCAGCTGTTAAGGCCTCAGCTTGCTAGAGTTGGAAACAAAAATTAAATGTTACAAATCATGTTTCCAAAGACAGTAGTGCATCAATAGATCTAAAGAAATTTGACTATGTTGATGCACAAGGCAGATCCAAGTCAGTAATGGCTTGGGTCCCCATGAGAAACTAATTTCTCTACTTTTTATGTGCAGGGTAATCTACAAGAGGAGCTAAAAGAAATTGTTATTGTGGATAGTGGATGCTCTGGACATATGACTGGTGACATGTCCCAACTTGATGATTTTGAAGCTTTTGATGGCAGATATGTTGCTTTTGAGAATGATCCGAAAGGTGGGAAGATTGTTAGGTCTATTAGATTTGATGATACAAAACAAGAAAGAATGAAACATGAAGGAACTAAAGTTACAATAGAAGAATTCTTTAATTAAAGAAGAATTAAACAAGAAGGACTTGCTTGCAAAAAATGATATATATTTTAGTCCTTCGAGTATTCTTGTAACCCTAATTCTGTTTTATATAAACAGAGTACAGGGAATACATTTTTAATAAGTCTTCCACAATGCAAACATTAAAGGTGTGTGTGTGTGTGTAACCTAGATGTAGGTTATAAACGTCTAGGGTTAGAGTTGTTCATATCTTTCAAGGTCTGAGGTGTCTTAGATCTATGTTACAGTTAGGTAACACGTTATTATTCTTATCAAATAATAATTAGAGGTAGGGATGAGCATTTCGACCCGAATCCCGGAACCGTACCGGTACGATACTGATCCCGATATACGATACTGTACCAGGATTACGGAATAAGGTGAAAAAAAATCGGGACCACTAATTCGGTACGGTACCGGTACCACTAATTTATGCTCCGGAAAAAATCAGTACCACTAATTTGGTACGGGATCGGTACGGTACCGGTACCGTGCTCATCCCTAGTTGATATAAATAATGCCTAAAGATGTTATTAATACTTTTTGATATCTCTACGCTTTGATAATCACAAAATGTAAACTCATTAAACGCAAATATTAGTAGGTAAACAAGTATTTAGTTGTAAATATCCATTTCAACAACTCAATCACTTAAGGTATGAACAAACAAATTGTCTAATACATTTTATGATCAAATGGACATTTTCTTAATGACTAGAATTTTTATAAAATGTCACAAACATTTTATATCTTTTACAAAATCATTTTTGATAATTAAAGAAATATGTTTAATCCATAATAAATATATGAATTAAAATTTTCAACAAAAAATGGCAAAAATGTTCCAGAAAAACCTTCCTCACAAAAAGACAAAGCTGAGCAACAGTCTGAAGTGGCGGTCCCCTTAATATTTAAGGGGGACGGCCTCTATTTAAGGGGACCGGCCACGCTCCCCTTGTCTTCAGGTTTGCCTATAAATAGTGGACTATTACTGGACTTTTTACTCACCTTTTTGCACTAAAACTTTCTGTCCAAATCTCTCTAATTCATTCTGTAGAAACGTAGAGGGGGTGAATACGTTCCTCTTTAAAACTTAAAAATCTTTCGCATCAAATTCTCGATCAAGTGTGACTAAATATGAATAGTGGTTATGTCACTCATAACATATATGTCACTCAATTACAAGTATACAAGCAATCACATAAACATTAGCATAACACGAGATTTAAAAGTATTTAACTATTTGTGATAACACTGTTGACGGTCCTCAATATGGTCGGTCGGTCCCATATATATTTGGGACCGCCGCCCTAATTAAGGGACCGCCGTCAGTGGTGAGTTTATTACGTGTTATTAAGTTTTCTTATGTTTTGTGTTTCTAAGTTAACTAGTTGATATCACAAGCATATACACACCAAGTCGCACAAACATAAACATAATGCAAGTAAAGAAAGGAAAGAGATGAGAAGAGAAAACGCAAACCGGACACGATGATTTATAGTGGTTCGGCATGAAGCACCTCTTCGTCCTACTCTACTCCCTAAGTACCACACTTGAGAGTTACTTCACTGATCAACACGCTCCATTATGGCGGAATAAACCGTACACAAGCTTACACCAAGTTTACCGACACTAAGCGGAATGTCGAGTTCTAATCGTAGCTAGAACCAATCTACTCCAAGGCTCGCGTGTCCACAGGAACAAGCACACGTGTCCTACTTGGATTTTCATCAAAGCCTTCACACAAAGACACACTTAGATCTTCACCCAATCCAAGCCTTCACACAAAGACACACTTGAATCCTTTCCCGATCCAAGCCTTCACACACCGACTTCACTAAGTCCTAAATTACACACTAAAACCTCACTATGTTCTAGTCATCACCACACACCATTCAACAATTACAAGACCTACCTCTTGGATCTTCATCTTCATCCAAGTTTAATCTAACAACTCCATCCTCGACTCACACACAAGTCGTAACCGTAACCCTTGTTACATTTTTGTGTGGACTCTTATAACATCTCGATTCTTCATCTACGTCGAGAGTTCTTCTCTTGCCCATAAGGTAGAGGAATAAGAAAATCGTAACACAAGTTACGTTTGTGTGTGGACTCAATAATACTTCAATTCTTGACGACTTCGAGTGTTCTTCTCTTGCACATGATGTAAAGGATGATGGGAGCACTTATAAAAACATACCAAAGAGTTATAGTGATCAAAGAGGAAGGAAGAAAGAAACAGAAAGTTTTGTGCAAAGAGGATCAGTTTTTTTGATGAAAAGTATTTATAGCCTGCTCGAGGAGTGGGACAGTCCCTTAAAGCTTGGATGGTCCTTTATCAATAAGGGACTGTCACCTATTTAAGGGACCTTCCGGACAGTTTTTGTCCTTTTGTGGTGAAATGTTATTTGGTGAAATTTTATCTGATTTGGGCGGAAAAAATAGCTGTTTAGGATTTGAAATTCAAATTTCAAATTCAAATTTATTTTTCTTTAAAATATTTTTTTATAAATAAAAAAATAATTTGTCTAGTTTATTTTTGTAAACATGTTTTCACATTTATAAAATGTAAGGTTTAAGGACAAAAAGATTTTCTTTGATCACTTAACAAGGATGGTATAGTGTTTGTTCATACCTGAAGTGATTTGGACTTGAGTCGTCGAGAGATGTTGATGTGTGAACGAGTAACTTGTGCACTTTACGTTATGTGTTACCAGTTACGTGTTTGTCATCATTAAAACATGAAGACACTATATAGATTAAACGTCGTAACGTTTACACTAACGCATTCTACTTAATCCTTTGATCATATAATCATAAGCTTTTGTTTCTATGTGATCCAAGCTTCAACGATTCAAGTGCAAAGAGAAGAATACTTCTATCCATCTTAACTAGAAGTATTACAACTTAGTATCATCTTGCTACCTAAGTTTTTTGTGTATCATACTTTGTAAATCGCTCATTCTTTTATGTAAAGATATGTATGTTAGTTAGATAGGTTTGAATATAAGTCATTAGATTAGCTTGGTGTGATATAAGAGTAGCGAAGGCGTTAAGAAGGATAGTAGTGAAGAAGAGGATACGTGAAGGAGAAGCATTAAGGGGTGAAGTAGTTGTGTATAGAAGTAAACTTGTTAATAGCATAAAGTAGGAGTGTTAGTTAGTTGTTGTGATGAAGTGAAGTAGTATAGTGAAGAAGTGAGGAAGAAGAAAGTGTGAAGTAGTGAAGAAGTCTTAAAATTGTGAAGAAGTCGTGAAGAGGAAGTCGTGAAGAAGAAGTCGTGAAGGAGTGAAGAAGTCGTGAAGTTGTGAAGAAGACGTGAAGTTGTGAAGAAGTCGTGGAGAAGAAGTTGTGAAAGAATTGTGTTGTGATTGAAGTCGTGAGATTGGTTCTAGCTACGATTAGAACTCGACATTTAGCTTTATGTCATTAAACCGGTGTAAGCAAAAGTGTGTAAGGTTTTCTCCGCCATAAGGGAGACTGTTAACTTAGTGAAGAAAACTCTCGAGCTCGGTGCTCGGGGAGTGGAGTAGGGCAAGGAAGGTGTCCTTATAGCCGAACCACTATAAATCCTCCATGTCTTAGTTTGATCTTTCCATCCCTATCCTTTCTTTCATTATTATTTTACTCGCATTGTTAATTTTTTCATTCACATATAATTGCTCTTATATTATTACTTAGATATAATAGGTTATAATGTGCAAGGGTTGATTTCACATAAAGATCAAACAAAAATTCCATTCATAAACCTAAGCTTTTATAACTAATCTAAAAGTATAAACATATAACCAATCATTTTGTTCAAATGTTGGTTTTATACAAAACTCTAATTGAAAGTCTTTGAAACAAACTTTTTATAAAACGAAAAAGACGTAAAACTATTCAACCCCCACTTCTAGTTTTCCACAAGCTTAATACATAAACAAGAAATTAAAATTACAAACAAGTCATTAAAGTTCCATAAATGCTCTATAAGGTCTTGTCAAAGATCGTCGTGCACTTTTCTATTTCGAAGTTCTTTATTTTTTCTAACATGTAAATCACATTTTTCGATCCAAGTATCTGGAATGTTCATACTTGGATCAACAAACATATTTGTTAAATTCACTTCGAATCCTTCATCTTCCAGTATCATGTTGTGTAACATTATACAACAATACATGATTCTTTTCAAGGCGTTGATTTCGAAAGCACGTGTGGGTTGTATAATTCCCTAACGACCTTGTATGACTTCGAAAGCTCGTTCAATTTCTTTTCTAGAATTTTCTTGAACTCTTTTAAATTTCAAATTTTTTTCAGACCTTGAAACACTAAACGTTTTGACAAATACGAACCATGTTGGATAAATGCCGTCGGTTAAATAGTAACCTTTCTTATATGTATGTCCGTTTACTACAAATGGAAATTCCGGAGCTCTACCGGCAAGTTCATCATCAAATAATGGGGAACCATATAACACATTAAGATCATTATTTGACCTCGGAACACAAAAATATGCATGCCAAATCCATAATTTTTGATCCGCAGCCGTTTTTAACATAAGAGTTGGGATTTTGATCACGTATTTTGAATTGAGCTTGTAAGGCCTTTGGGCAATTTTTCCAATCCCAATGCATACAATCAAATACTCCCGAGCATTCCCGGGAGTCTGTGTTTTTCTTCATGCAATGCATATATTTTTTCAACAGCCGTTGAAGTGGTCTTTCTTAAATACTTTTCAACGTATAAAATAATGCATTTAGTAAAGTTCTCTAAACATTGTCGTGAACAACGTTCACCAATTCGCAAGTACTCATCAAACGCATCAGGCGTAGTGTCGTATGCCACTTGACGGATGGCGGATGTTCACTTAAAAATAGGACCAATACATAAATGACCGGTACAATCGAAACGTTGTCTAAAAAATAAAAGTACTCGGGAAGATGATGAACATCATAACTTAAAATATCGTTGTTTATTTTATTAAAAAAATCTAGAATTCATACGATACCTTCGCCTAAAATTCTCTTCGGGATATTTAGGAGCAGTCTCATCGTCGCCAAAATAGTTTTCGATTAAATGTGGTTCCGCCTCTTCTCGTTTACGTGGTATATATGCCCTCGTCCTCTTAGGACACGATCCCGATCCCCCGGCTTCTTGATCACACAAAGCTACAAATTGTTCATGCGCCGCATAATCCCGAAGATATCGCTCCCGATCGCATTTTAAATTAAACATCGTAAGGGTCGTAATTGTAGGTGTCAAAGAAAGTTGAGTATTTAATATTGAAGTATAGATTAAATTGGAAGAGTGTGTGAAAAATGGTAGAATAATGAGGTTTTTATAGAATTTTTACAGGTAAAAATTTGGCAAAATGGTATTCTTGGCTATATAGCTGTTACTCAACATTAAAAAAATAAAAATAAAATAAAAAACCACCGCGTGGGGTGGCCAACCTGACGTGAGCAGTCATGGCGCCACCCATAATGTGGTGCGCCGTCGCAAAAAATGAGCTAGCGGCTATGGCGCCACTCATGGCTCAACCGTACCTCGTGCTCTAACATGATATCAAATGCATCGATTGATTACTAACATCCACGTTCCATGATATGAAAAAATATAGTATGAATGTATGATATACAAAATGTCAAAGCAATTCCGTCAATATACCAGTCCGATATGTAACCTATCATTTGTCGAGCACTAGCTATTCAAATATGTTATATGTTACAACACACATATTGCTGATATATGTCATCCTTTAAATTGTTAAATTTATCAATGTGACACGTCATCATAATGCATATAAAAATCTTTTATATAATAAAACAAAACCTCAAGTGGGGACTTTTGTATTTTAAAAAAATCAAATCATACCTTACTAAGAAATAATTAATTATTATATTATTAGTAAAAGTAAAAGTTAAAAAAATAGAAACCTTATTCAACGATCGTGAATTGATAACCCTAAATATAATTCTTATCTAATTATGAATGTTATCACAAGCAAATATCTACAAAACCGTCTCCTAACTCTACATATATATTATCATCACAACCACCATTAAATCATATATCGATCATCATCACTAGAAAGCTTAAGTCGATGATCAACATGGGCAACATATATGGAGAATAACCGGTATGCGAGTGAGATATTGGCGATATTGTTGTAGAGTAGTGTAGCGAATCATAAGAGGTTAGGTAGGATGAATGCGGTTGACGTTGTGTTGTAGGCGGTTGCGATGTATAAGAGTAGGGATCTGAAGAGTTTGGATGAGGAGGAGATGGTTGAGAATTTGTTTGATTGTTTGTGTTGTTTGTTGATGCCATTGGAGAATAAGGAGAGGTTTTTGAAAGTGGAAGGGGTTGAGTTGATGATTACAACGTAGTATTATGAATCAGAAGAAGTTGTGTTATGGGTCAGCGATTAGGCATTGGATTTTGCTTTGACCAATTATCCACCTGCTTGTGAATGGTTTGTGGATGTTATGGGGTTGAAGACTACGTTTCTGGCATTCATGGGTAAGGTGAGTGGATTTCTTTCTTTAGTTTTTACCATGACCTGATTGTGTTATAAATATTCTGCATGTAGTTTTAGTTATTGTATTAGGTTATTCGTATAGAGTTTAGTAGGTATAACATGTGTGTGTTTTTTAGAGATATATATGCATGTATTGTCATAAGTAATTATGACCCTGTAGTTAGAGAGAGTTTTTGATTCTAAGATATTTAGATGGTTTATTAGTACTATAAACGAGCATATACTTTCTATCCAGTTTCGGTTTCGGTTTCATGCCACTGATTTCGTATCGTTGTTCATCATTTACCGGAATTGTATGCGTCTATTGTTGTTTTTGTATGTGCGTATACCTTCTTTGTAATAAGCAATTATGACCTTGGAGCGAGAGTGTGCTTGTGAGTTATGTTAAGAATGTTTCTTAGTAGTTTTATGAGAATACATATACTTTAAGTTTCTCATACCTTTTTTTTTTCTTTTTTTTTTTTACATGTAAAATAGTACTATTGGAAAAAAAAATATACATACTTCACGAAGTTATATTTTTGGCTTATTGCTCTTTTAATGTCAATGTGCGTGTAAGTGAAAAAACCGCATATAACTATAATACATATTGTTTATTCATAGTCATGGTTAACATTTGTTTCAATATATAATCGATATAGCTGGGCGAATGAATATATGAATCTTAAATTTCGTTAGTTTAATCAGACATGTTTTTTGTTTGTTTTAAGATATAAAAGTTTCACAAAATTTAAAACTTCCAAACATCGTACGATTAGACCAGCTAGAAAATTTACACCCATATTCTCTTAGAGTTGGCCTATTTGCACAGCTAAAACTGGACTAAACTATAACGGAATTAAAGTTGTAACTATATATAATGGTGATTACAATTACCGGAATGTGATATTAGCAATTCGAGTAATAGATAATATTATTTTTTACTTGAATCAGTTTGTCTATTGAGGATCCAAATAATTTCATATAGAGAGCAATCAATCAATATATTTAAATGGTTCAATACCAAACTTAATGCAGGTTAATAGATCATCAAGCAATAAGAGAAAAAGAGGCACCACTTACGAATATCAGGAGTTATTAGATTGGGATTTCACCCTCGGGGAGCTTATTAAATCAAACAACATTCGAGGAGGTAAATTAATTCATTTCTTTTTGATCTTTTCATATAGATACATATAGATTTAGTGTTGCGTGCATCCTGGCCCTCTTAATTTCAATGGGTCAATCCAAGGTATGGTTTTTGTTTTATTTTATTTTTTATTTTTTTTTAATTAGGCCAATCCTCGATCTAGTTTTTTATTTCGTTAATTATCTGATTCTGTCGCTGTGTTATCGGGGAATCAAATTTTCTTATGGTTATTTATGTCCATGGTTAGAACCAAATATTTTCTTATATTATAGTCTGGAAAACTTATGAATGATTCATTTAGAAGTATATGGGCTGACTACACATTTCATGGAGGTTTACAAGATGAACAACTACCCTCAAGCGTATGCAAACATCCTCTACAAAATAAATGGGTCTTCCAAATAGTAAATTGCTAAACTTGCTTGTCACTAGAAGATACCGATTATGAAAGAGGAATGCTAGATCCACAAAAAAAAAATATATATCCACAAAATGAGTTGTCGGAGTGTGATTGGTGTATTTTGTTATAGCTTCTCTCTCTTCTCTTTGATTAAGCAATCACACTTTAACAACTCATTTTGTATATGCTTTTGTGGATATTTTTTGTGAGTCTAGCATTCCTCATTATGAAAGGTGTGGATGTAGGGTCATTTAAGTTTGGGAAATGATTTGCACACTCCATCTTTTTACTAGGACACTCATTCATATGCATTAAACTGTTGTACTGTGGATATACAGTGCTTTAACCGGTTGTACATATGAGTGTCCCAATCAAAAAATGAAGTGTGCCAATCATCTCCATTTAAGTTTAGTTGACTATGCTAAATCTTTAAACTAAAATAAAAATAAATTAATAATCTGATGGAGGTAAAAAATAAAGCCAATCTTCTAAGTGGGATTTTGTTTTATTACATAAAAGATTGGTTTTGTTTTTTGTATTTCATATGCATCTTCTTGATATGCGTTCTTTGTACATGTATGTGGGTAAATAATCAGAGCCGCATTTATGTGTTTAAAGGCACCGGTTTGTCAATCTTATACCAATAATTGGTCGACCAAAAATGCTAATGAACTTGGTTATGATGACCCGAAACCATATATGTGCTTGATCTTATAAATGTGAATATACTATCACTTCAATAAACAGAATCAATAATGTTGTTTTGCTTTATAGATGATTCAAGATGTTAAAAGCATATGAAGTTGAAGGATGGGCAAACAAATGAGGTACTGCTATTAGAGGTGACAGTTTTAACCACTTTACTTCTGAATGGGTGGATTTTGGGTTGTGTCTTACCTCAAATGGGTTCGCCATAAAAATAACATCAAAAAGGTTGAAAAGCATAAAAGAATAAGCAGTACCAAATAGCCTCTAAAACATTATGAAGCATGTTTAATTGATCAAATGGTTATATACTTGTAAAAAAAGAATTGGGACCCAAGGATATCAATGTAGTTTCAGATTTGTGGTTACTTTCAGAGTTTCATGGATGAATATACCCGGTTGAAAGAATTAGTACTAAATGCAATTGAATAGCGAAATTTTGTTTCTCCTACACGAGTTGATATTCTACCTGCTAGAACTAGAAATGACTTGGCTAGAGTTTTAAGCGGGGGAGGTGGTTTGGGAACATTAGAGAAACAAGGAGGCCTTGGCAGAATGCTTCATGAGTCATGGCATAGAACATGCTGGTGTGACTATTTTTGATCATTGGAACATTTCTGTAACCAAACATGAAGATAAGCAACTTCATGCCCCAAAGTTTATATAATATGTATTACTATATATGTTGTTTTTCCTTAAAATCTCTTTCTAAGTCAATGTTTTTGTAAGTAATTAAGGCATTAGGCCGTGAGTAATTGTATGCCATTAAAAATTGTTTAAATTTGATGTTTGGAAACATGGTTATAAAATGTAGATATTGCTTTGTTTAAATTATCTCAATCTTCCAACAATTTCTAAATATAAATTAAAAATAAATATAATGTCTACTTATAAACTCTGTTGTATTTTGCAGTTACACAACAATTAGCAAAAAACTATATGGCCAAGTTGAAGTTACTTTTAGAGCAATTGAAAGTTGATATCGAGAACCACCATGAGTCACATATATTTTAATAATCTTGGTTGTGAATTTGTGAATCGATAATGATAAATTCAAATTGCCACAACATGCGTTCTTATGAAAGGTTCATGGGTATATAGTAATATTAACTATCACATGCCATGCCTACAATTTGTTTGATCAAATGTGCGATTGTGTTCTATGATTTTGGTAACATTTTTTTTAAAATAACAGGGGACCTCTTAAAGAAACCAAAGAGCATAGTTAATATTGCGTATTTGCATACTTTTGACACACATCTAAAGAGGGCGTTTCGGGTTGCATATGTTTAGCTTATACTTATTATTGCATATGTTAATAAATCAAAATTAAAAATCATAATCAAAACAAAAGACAAAAAACCATATGGCCAGGGGGAGAGAGGGATGCAAAGAACGAGCCGTGTAAGCTATTTTTTTTTAATAAATAAAAATACATTGTTGAAATTTTAGAAAAACCCCGCGCATGCGCGGGCATTATAACTAGTTGATAAACAATAGTAAGACACACAATAATCCACGTGACAAATTTATACACTGATAAAAAGATAAAATACTTTGAAAATTCATAGTGTAAACCTATTAAAAATATGGTTTTTCTAACTTGTGAAGTTAAGCACACAAAAAAAATATATAAAAGTACTCAGGGACTCACAGAAAAGTACAAACAAGTATACTTTTGTCTGAATTTTTATGTCCTTTTTCATGTGTCCCATGGCACTTTTGGTGTGCTTAAGGGCACAAGTTAGAAAAACCCTTAAAAATAATAAGCATAACTTATCTTCTTTCTTCATATATCAACTGTGATATATTGGGATGCAGTGTTTTTATGTAGTTGGCTGTTTATATAAAGACAAACTATAAATATATAGTTGCTATGCTGAAAATTTGGGTTGGGGCAGCCAGAATGTCAATTGTGTTGTATGTTGTTCCAGTACCCACAAACACAACAGTACTTCCATCTACATTCAATGTAGTTAAAAGCTGAGGTTTTGCAGCCACTCTTTCAATATACGTTCCATAATTTGTCAGTTTGTTTATATTCAAAAGTTTTGTACAGACTAAATATGAATTTATTGTAAATTAACATGTGAGGTGCATCACAAGAAAAATCAATTATGTTTAACACATTACCACAAATTAATTTTGTACAGACTAAATATGAATTTATTGTAAATTAACATGTGAGGTGCATCACAAGAAAAATCAATTATGTTTAACACATTACCACAAATTAATTGTTTATTGGAAAATCATCAAAACACTTTTTTAGATTTAAAGCAATCGAATTAAAAAATAACTAACCTTTTAGCTGTTTGACTTATTTACTTGGATAGGTTAGGGTGTGTTTGGTATGTCGTAATCAATTATAATAGGAATGATTTTGATAGTAGTGGTGAGTCTTTCGGTATGAAATATTCATATCTTATCATTTTGAGGTATATATGAAGTATAGAGCATTTCTATCATTTATTACCATAGTTGTAGGCCCCTCATATTAAACAAACATATTTAATCACTTTCATAATTATAGTGTCATTCTCATAATTGGATACCAAACGCACCCTAAATAAAACATAAACGAGTTATGCATTATTGAGGTTAACATCTTGACATTAATAAATGTCTTTTATATGGTTAATGTTACACCAACCTGCCAATCCGAAAACTTGGATATATCAACTCAAACTCGACTCGATTGACACTACTAATATATAATATACGGTACGATTTGCCATAATAAGGTAAATAAAGTTAGATTAAAATATATGAAAGTTAAAATGATATAAAATTACATACGCCAAGTAAAACATATGAAAGTTAAAATAATATAAAATGTGAAACGATATTTACACGAGTAAATTGATTCTTTCACAAAAATTAAATGTGAAATGACTTAAATTTTCCTAACTATCCCTTTCAATTTTCAATACGTGCTTTCTTATTTTATTTGTTTTTGTTTTTGTTTTTCTTAATTTAAAGTGACCTAACAGATAAAATATCAAATGACTTAACACTCGGTTCCTCAGTTCTACCTGTGGCCATTGAATCATTTGATGATAGGCGGAATATTTTTTAAGTGAATGAACACGTCCATCTAAAAGAAATAAAGTGAACGTGGCCAGGAATTCCTCTGCCTAATTAAACTAATGTATAATCCCTAAATTGTATTTCCTAAAAGCATCTCCGATGTATACACTAAATTTTTACATTATCTTAATGCAAAAAAAAAAAAAAATTTTAAAACATGTTTACACTAAAAACTTCTTACTCAAATGTATACAATAGCTGCGTTCTCGAGTTTTTCTAGGTGGGAATAGAAATGATGTGAAAAGAAGAGAAAAGAAATGAAAAGGAAAGGAAAGAAAGTTGATTTTATATTTCGTGTTCTTGAGTTGAAATGAAAGGAAATGAAATGAAATAATGTTGTGTTCTCGAGTTGGGAAGAAAAGAAAGAAAAAGAGACATAATTACATTTATGCACTTTTAGATATGTTCATTTTATCATAAAAGTCGAATATGAGTAAATATTGAAAGTTATATTGGTCATTATATACTAAATAGTGCGAGTGTAAAATACTTTCCGTCCAAATCCGCCCATATTTGGGCGGAAAATTCTTATAGGAAAATCACTAGAATTTTCCTATCATTTCCTTCCTGTTTCCTTTCCTTTCTGTCCAAAAAAAACTCGAGAACACAATAAAATTTCAATTTCCTATCATTTCCTTTCCTTTCCTTTTAAAAAATAACTCGAGAACGGAGCGTAAAGTTTGCACTAAATCTTGAACTAAACATTATTTAATAGTTTTATTTATCTTAAATTAGATATAACTTAAAAAGTAAATAATATTATAAGGCTAAAAGTTAAAATGTTGTACTATACTGTTATGAATAGTATAGTACTATATTTGGTGCTTTTTTAGCATACATTAAAGAAAATTTAGGGCTCGTTTGGTTTGTAAATTGGTTTAGATTAGGATTTGGATTTGAATGTAAAGTTGTAGATTAAGTTTTGAATTTAAAGTTTAAATTAAATGAGCAGAGAGAAAATATAATATAATAATATATTATATATGTTATAAATGAGTATTTTAAAAATATTGTTATTGTAAAAATAAAAATAAAATTCAATATAGATGGTTATAGTAAAATGTGGGCCTACAAAAAATGATAATATAACAAAAACAGGTAATTTAGATGGGTTTTGCACATGAATATATATTTGGCATTCATTCTCACTTGTAAGACACACACAAACAAACCAAACAACATTTTTTTTTGCATCAATATCAAATTCTAATCCTACTCCCTCAAACCAAACGGGCCTTTATTGTAGTTTTGACACTATCTTAATGCAAAAAGTGTCTTTAGAGCTTACATTGGAGATGGCTTAACATGCTGATGTGCTTACGGTGTGTACAAGTTTTAAATTTATAAACACGATTACCGGATCTAGAAATAACACATACGAGCAAGTGAACTCGTCCGCTATAGCAAGATTGGGTTGGTAAGTCGGGATCGTTCGCAGGGATTTGTGAGTGAATCTAAGCGTAAGTTTAAAAAGTAAATCTATAACACAAGCGATAATGATTATAAGATACTTCAAATTATTAAAAACTACACTTGCTTAGACTAGTTAACTACTCATAAGAAAAGCATGATTGTGATAACTTCCTTAACATGTTGGTAATTGAGAATTAGTTGGTGTTCTAATCTATTGTTTCTACAAGTTAAACCTTCGTCAAGATCTTAGTTTATAAAAAAAGCATTAGGTTGGACCAATCAATTCAAGGTTCATAAAGTTGAGTTAACAACCTTAAACACAAAAATAGTTTCTTGTTTAATCAAATACTCTTAAGAAATGGTCAATACAAATGATAACCTAATCATAGACAACAAGGTTACAATTGATTATAAACAACTAAAACTTTTGACCAATTAGGCATTTAAAACCAATCCGATTTGATTAACAAAAAGTATTCTCAATACAATTACACCTTAGTTCCTTTGTTTAGCCAACAATGATTATGGTGAAAAAACAATCTTTCATAGACAAAAGATTATAACTAGTTGAATGATAACAACCCTTTCGGCAAATGATATTATAAGCAACTAGTTAAACTTGACTCAACAAATGTCACTATGAAACTTTAGTCTAATTGGGTTTTAGAATTGACTTGAAATTGAATTAAAACATGTTATCACAATCATAGACTAATCATTAAGTAATTAACATCATCTAAGCAAATGCAAAAGGTTACTAGCCACTCATAGCAAACATGAACATAAATTCAGAATATTGAACATTAGAAATCATGATTAAAGTCTTACAAATGTTTGGAATATGATTACAAATGAGTAGGAAATGATTTCCTAAGTATTGGTGTTGACTTCTTGAAAGTTTGACCTCCGGATGTTGACTTTTTGGACTTCCAATGCTTCCTGAACCTTTATGGACGAATTTGAGAACTTTGAGACTAGTAAAGGATTGCTTTGTTGTTGGTGTAATGAGAGATATTGAGTTGTTGTTGAATTGTGTGTACAAAGCCTCTATTTATACTATTCCTCAAACCTAGGCACATCAATGCAACAACTTGGCCTCCAAGGTGAGTAGAAGGACCTAGAATAGCAGAGAGAAGGGCCTAGAATCGGGTAGAATGGGATAGAAAACTTCTTGCAAAATATTAACGAGCTGACCAACCGATCGTATCGGGCTCTAACCGATCGGTTGGATGTGACCTCTGCGACTAACTGGTCGGTTGGATTCATAACTGATCGGTTGGATGTGACAAATTCCTCTGATCGATCGGTTGGATGAATACCGATCGGTTGCTTTAGTTCTGACAGCAACAAACTTGATTATTAACTTGGCTCTTCGTTCTTTGTCCAATCTTGATTATTCCTTATCAACGATCTTTGGAGTGATGAAAACTTGGATTCTTCTTTGTGAAATGCTTGAACGAATTGAATCTCGAGATGGAAATGACAAATCCTTCGTTTACTTCACTTTTTCTTCCTTTTTCCTGTTTTTGGCTACAAATGCTTACAAACACACTTTGATACGATTATGAGACAAAAGGATATAAAAATAACCGAAAAACATATGAATAACGCTACTAAAAACATGCACAATTTGAGCGTTATCAAATCCCCCACACTTGAACTTTGCTTGCCCTCAAGCAAATCTAGAAATAAAATATCATCCATATGGTACTTCAAAGATGTTTTGGAAAAATGTGATGCAAATCTTCCAAGTACAAGTACAATTTAGATTCATCATTTTAAGCTTAAATGGTTGAAACATTGAGATGTTTGACAATACCCAAATGATTTTCTTGCTAGATAAACATTACTAATCACCTCACGAAAAAGGAATAAGATATAATTCACTCTAAACACTCATTTATGGGTGAAGTATAAGAGAAATCACACTCATTGCTCAGTCATGATTTAAATATTACTATAGGCTTATACAAGAAACATAACTACACCGTCAAGGCGTAAGCACCAAGTATTCACATCGAAGAGGGCTTTTATTCGGGTTTAAGGCTAAAAAGGATAATAATGACTTTCGTTCAACTATCTTATGTAAAACAGAATAGATCGCTGGTGCGAATTCTTGTATCAACACACGGATGGTCACTAAGGATATCCTTAAATCGCTGGCGCATTGTTATTTTCTCAAGAAATCGGATGGTCACTATATGTCATACACTTGATAATTTTAATTGAGTCAAGGGTAGGGAATAAGACATGGGATAAATTTATAGAGTGTAGATGATAAAGAATATACAAACTAGTCAAAGTCTACTAACCGAATGTTGCTAGCTATTCTTGAACCGCTATCATGTACTCTTTAGAACTCCATTCTTGAGCGAACAATACTTAACACTATAGCTCATTGGCTATTTTATTCGATATATACTTTTTTTTTCTTTTTTATTTATTTATTTTTTATTATTATTATTTTTTTGAACATAACATGAACATAGAATCACTTGTCACCATTCTATTTTGATGGCTTATTCTCAACTTTGCTTTGATCGCTTCTTCCGGAATTTCTTCTTTCTTTATACTTCATGATTTCTCACATAACATCCAACTTGTCTTATAACTAGCAACCAACTAAGACTTGACTAAGGGTAAGGCTAGGCTAAAAAGTGTAAAATCTTTTTGTATTTTTCTGGGTTTATTCAAAAGAAAAGATAGGCTCAGAAGGTGTAACTGGGGTATCTAGCCTTAAAAATAAATGCTAACAAAAAGGTTATGTTGGTGGTTAACTAGTCAATGAAACTAGTTAAGAATTAAAACGGAAGGTTATTTGGTTTAGATCCTAAAGTTGCCTCTTACCACATATGCATACTTATATCACACAAGAAATGTGATCTCACATCGGTCTCGAAATGATTTACAAGCACAAGTTCTAGAATAAATAAAATTACCACCACACTCATAACAAAAGATTTAAGCATAAAAGATGTATGCTATATAAGAATTAGGCTCAAATCCTCACAATTTAGTGGAAAGGGTTACAATATGTGCTACCTAATGTTATCGATCCCAGAATGGATTGCAATATTAATCAGGACACATCTCAAATTTAAAAAATTATCATTTTTACCAGTGGATGGATCCAGTTATTCTAATATATTATCCTAAAAGCGTAAAAACAACTAGATCATAAGGGCAGCAAAATTTAAAATTAATCTCGAAATTTACGGAATATTCTTATTTACCTATTCACCCCTCCCCCCCCCCCCCCCCCCCCCACACTTAAGTTAAGCATTGTCCTCAATGTGATAAATGAACTTCAAAGTATGAAAATAGGGAAATAAGAAAAGAGTCGAGTTATTCTACAAACCAAACATTCCTCATATACCAAGGGACTCATCCCCACCATCCATCTAAAAAGAAAATCAATGGTTGAGATTAAAAGCATTTTATTATTTCACCCATTTTTTATAAATTAAATATCTCTTAAACCGTTAATCGTTAAGCGAAAATAATTACACCATCGCGACGGGCATTTAATTATCTTTCTATAGACGGGCACTTTGATATACTTTCGAAAAAAAATCGGTTTTTTCACATTTTTTTTTTCGTGGCCAAAAAATCATATATGATATTGCATATCATATATGATATGCAATATCATATATGATATTACATATAATATCATATATTATATCATATATGATATTATATGTAATATCATATGATATTATATGTAAAATCATATATGATTTTTTCGGCCACGAAAAAAAAACGTGAAAAAAACGAAAAAAAAAAAAATTGTCGAAAATATATCAATTAGCCTATCTATAGAAAGATAATTAAATGCTCGTCGTAACGGTATTTTTTTTTTTTTTTTGCTTAACGATTAACGGTTTGAAAGATATTAATATTTGAAAAAAAAGGATGAAAGTGGGTTTTTTAAATTGTTGGGATTAATCTCATCCATTAGATCAAATAAAGATGGAGGAAAGATGGAGGGTGGAGATTAGTCCCTTGGTATGTAAAAAAAGTTTGGTCCTCAAATGATCTTTACTCAATAAGAAAATGAACCGTATTTTCTTTTTTGATTATTTGTTCCAAGTGTCCAAGCTTTCTTCATTATTTCCTGTATCAATCTTAAAACAAACAAACACAAGACTATATGTTTTATTAAAAGTAGTGAAATACCCCCACACTTAAGTTTAACCAAGTGGTTTAAACTTTGGGGTATAATCACTGAAAATAAACTAAGAAATAAAAATAGCAAACACACGGGTTGCCTCCCGAGAAGCGCTTATTTTATTTATGAGTCATCAGCCTGACTCAAATTTCGCAAGAACTACATTGATGCGGTTTGGGATTTCCTCTTGAGATACTTTGGTGCGAACAATATGTTTTCTATCACAATTCCTTCTCCAGTTTCATCTATATCTTCCAATACGACCTTTTCCCATGCTCTAGGGAGAGCATCATAGATAAAACCTTTTTCATGTGCCCATGGTATATTTTCCATATGAGGTGCCATGAATGTGATAGCTTCGTATTCAGATTCGGGTCGATATTCAATAGAAATTTTGCTCATTTGCTCCTTATCATGATACAACTTAATGAGGTGACCATTAACAATGAAACTTCCACCATGCTTGTCGTATAGTTCGACATATCCAGATGGAAATCCATGTTTCACTATATAAGGTCCCATCCATTTGGGTTTGAGCATAGGAACTTTGAACTTGTATTTCATATTGAAAAGCAGAACTTTATCCCCAGCTTTGAATTCTTTTCTGATTCTAAGCTTTCGGTCGTGATAAGCTTTGGTTCTGGCTTTGTATAGCTTGGAATTTTTGTAGGCTTGAAGCCTCAATTCATCGAGTTCATGCAATTGCAAAAATATTTTCTCTCCAGCTACTTTGAAATCGGGGTTACAATTTCGTAATGCCCAGTAAGCACGATGTTCGATTTCGAACGGCAAATGACATGTTTTTCCATACAAAAGTCTGTATGGTGTTGTTCTAATTGGAGTTTTATAAGCCGTACGAAATGCCCATAGAGCGTCATCGATTTTCCTCGACCAAACGGAAGGATTTTCCTTAACCGTTTTCTCGAGTATTCTTTTTAATGCTCTATTAGTATTTTCGACTTGTCCACTGGTTTGTGGATGATATGCTGTAGCAAAACGATGATGAACTCCATATCGTTTCATGATTTTCTTTGTTTTTTACAGAAATGGGTTCCTCTATCACTTATTAAAGCTTTAGGGATTCCATATCGAGCAAAAAGCCTTTTGAGAAAATTAACAACAACTCGTGCATCGTTAGTGGGTAAGGCTTCAGCTTCAACCCATTTGGAAATGTAATCGATTGCAATGAGAATGTATTCTAAGGCATTTCATCTCTACGAGAAAGACTACCGGATTTTTGGCACGCATCGCAGTTTTGAACAAGGGTATGAGCTTCTTTGAAAATTGTTGGCCAATAGAATCCAGCATCAAAAACTTTTTTAGCTGTGGTGGTAGGACCGTAATGTCCTCCTGTTGGGCCATGATGGCATTTATCAAGAATTTTTCTTGTTTCTGCTCCAGAAATACATCTTCGGATCATTCCATCAGGACACATTTTGAAAAGAAAAGGTTCTTCCCAATAATAATGTTTTAAATCTGAAACGAATTTACTTCTTTGAGCATGAGTTAATACTTTCTTGAGAATATTTCCACCAAAATAATTTGCAAAATCTACAAACCATGGTATTTCCTCTTCAACTTTATCTATGGTCATTAGAGTTTCATCGGGGAAATAATCATCAATTTCGTCTTCCTTTAATTCTTCCAAATTTGGGTTTTCAAGACGAGACAAATGATCGGCGGCAAGATTTTCTGCTCCTTTCTTATCTTTTATTTCAATATCGAATTCTTGGAGTAGTAAAATCCAGCGGATAAGACATGGTTTTGCATCTTGTTTAGCAAACAGATATTTGAGCGCTGAGTGATCGGTGAAAACGACTGTTTTGGAACTTGGTAGCGTAGGGCTTGCACCAGACTTTACCTCTCAAGGGATCTTGAGAAGCTTACAACCCCCACCAGGCAGTGTACCTGATCGATGTAGTATAGTATAATGACAAGTACTGGGGGATTGATCGTTCAGCTCGATGTAGTATAGTATAATGACAAGTACCGGGGGATTGATCGTTCAGCTAGAAATAGTGTCGCTAGGATTAAAAAACCTAAATACTAGTTCTAGAGATGAAGGATGATTCTTTTTGTATTTTTATATTTTTTAGAAAGCAAGTAAAAATCTCGGGTTTGAAGGATTTGGGCGGAATTAGTTGCTAGTCAACTAACCCAATACTAAAGATGCAATCAAAATAAAATACTAAAAATGAAAATAAACTATATTAAACTAAGGTTATGAGCAATAAGTGGAGAAATGTGTTTACTTAGATTTCACTACTCCCTAGATATCTTTTACACGTTAATTACTTGTTATAGTTGCGTGGATGACGGATTGTATTCCTTAATACCATTCATGGGGTGGCGTACTTAACTCCTCAATCCTATGAGTGCCTACTTCACTCCTATGTCGAGCCGGCTAAGAAGCTCCTAACATGGGATCATTAGAATTTACTCATGCATTAAATACAACCAATAAAACCTAGTACACATAGGTTCATGTTTCCTAAGATGTTCAAGCATGTTATCATTTAGAGATCTGCCAGTTTTTTTAAGCCTAACATTGAAATCATTCATCCAATACAACCATAAACAAGTAATCAACACATAATCAACATCTAGGTTTCATTAGATCTAAGCAAACACAAGATAAATCTAGCCTAGCATGGTGGAATCAAGACAAGCACAAGATATAGACAACCAACACATAGACATATTGATTGAATTAAAAGAATACTTATCTCAATAACACATGTAAGGGTTCAAGGGCTGAAAACCCTTGAAAAAGCTGTAAAATACGTATATGGTTCGGCCTTAGGGTTTCTCCAAACTTGTTCCTCTTAATGAATGAAAATTAGAAAACTATATATAGATAATAGAGGCTGACGGCGTCAAGAACAACTTTGTGACGTCGTCATATCGCCGCCAAAATAATCCTCGGACTGCCTTGATCTACATCTGACGCCGTCATGTATTCCATTTTTCCAGGCCGTCACGCATTTAGCTTTTGACGCTCTTCTTTGTGACGCCTTCATTTCTGTACTGGGTCTTCATGATCTTTACTCTTGACACCGTCAACTTCTTCCTCTTGACGCCGTCACACGCTGTTCCCAGCTTGGAAAATTAAGTCTTTGGCGTTTTCTTCACTTTTATGCTCCAAAAACGTCCGAATTGCTTCCTTTTCCAGATTTCACTCCCAAAGTACCTAAAATCATAAAAGGAACGATTTAGGGCAATATTTGATCAAATAAATTTAATTCCGGGCTTAAATGACCCCTTAAAAGTGGTTCATTTTTCGCCTCATCAGAAAGCACGAGATAACATCTGAATTTGTCAAAAGCAAAAACTACGGCTAACAATTCTTTCTTTGTAACTGTATAATTTTGTTGGGCGTTGTTGAGTGTTTTGCTAGCAAAGTATATAGGACGATAATGTTTTCCTTCACGTTGTCCTAAAACTGCCCCAACAGCAAAATCGCTTGCGTCACACATAAGTTCGAATGGTAGTGACGAATTAGGTGAAACCATAATCGGAGCACTAGTCAATTGACTCTTTAATATTTCAAAAGCTTTAATTCAATCTGCATTGAAATCAAAAACATAATCTTTTTCAAGAAGTTTTGTCATAGGACGAGATATTTTGGAAAAATCTTTTATGAAATGACGGTAGAAACCGGCATGTCCTAAAAAACTTCTAACGTCATTAACGTTAGTTGGAGGTGGTAATTTGGTGATAACATCAATTTTTGCTTTATCAACCTCCATTCCTGAACTTGATATTTTGTGTCCTTGCACAATTCCTTCGGTTACCATGAAATGACATTTTTCCCAATTAAAAACAAGATGTGCTGCTTCGCATCTTTCAAGCATTTTGTCTAGATTTGAAAGACAAGTTTCAAAAGAATCTCCAAATATTTAAAAATCATCCATGAAAACTTCCATAGATGTTTCGAGCATATCTTGGAATATAGCAATCATACATATTTGAAAAGTGGCAGGTGCATAACAAAAACGAAAAGGCATACGCCGATAAGCATAAGTTCCAAAAGGACATGTAAATGTTGTCTTTTGTTGATCAGCAGGATCAATGGGAATTTGGAAATAACCTGAAAAACCATCGAGGAAACAAAAGTATTTGTTGCCTACTAATCTTTCAAGCATTTGATCCATGAATGGTAGAGGAAAATGATCTTTCCTGGTGGCTTTGTTCAATTTTCTATAATCAATACATACTCGCCATCCAGTGACTGTTCTAGTAGGAACTAATTCATTCCGTTCGTTGGTCACTACAGTCATTCCTCCTTTCTTGGGAACACAATGAACAGGACTCACCCAAGGACTATCTTCAATGGGGTATATGATTCCAGCGTCAAGAAGTTTAATGATTTCTTTCTTGACAACTTCTTTCATGTTGGGATTGAGTCGACGTTGTCTTTCAACGACATGTTTAACACCTTCTTCGAAATTGATTTTGTGTTTACACAAATCAGGACTAATTCCTGGGATATCAGAAATTTTCCATGCAAAAGCGCGTGTATGCTTCTTAAGAACTGAAATGAGTTTTTCTTTTTGATCATCCTTGAGCAACGAAGATATGACTACAGGAAGAACTGAATTCTCCTCCAGGTAAGCATATTCAAGATTATTTGGAAGTGGTTTGAGCTCAAGATCAGTGGGTGGTTCTTGAAGAGATGTCTTGATCCTCATTTGATCATTGATGGTGATTTCTTCGTAATTCTCTTCAACTATTTCTCCTTCCTCAACTTCATCATCTTCTTCAAATTTTACTTCCATAAATTCAGCGAACTCTTTATCAAGATTCGTTTCATTTATTTTCTCAGAAGTGGTTGTGAAAGGATCAGAATCGTCAAGTAATGCATCCAATTCTTCCTCAGTGACTTCATCGATTACATCGATGTTAAAGCATGTGTCATCACTGGTATATGGATATTTCATTGCTTTGTCGATTAGAAAGGTAATTCTATCTTCTCCAACTCCTAAATTGAGTTCTTTACCTTTAACTTTGATTATGGCATCAACGGTGTTTAGGAAAGGTCTTCCTAAAATTAGAGGTACTTGTCTATCTTCCTCCATTTCTAAGATTACAAAATCCACGGGAAAAACAAATTTACCAACTTGGACAAGCATGTTTTCAGCAACCCCAACAGGATATTGGTATGTATGGTTGGCTAATCGAATACTCATCTTTGTAGGTTTCAAAGTATTGATGGAAAGTTTAGAATACAACGAATAGGGCATCAAATTAATACTTGCACCGAGATCGGCTAAAGCATCGCATGTGATGTTGTTTCCTAACGTGCATGAAATTAGAAAACTTCTGGGATCTCCCAGTTTTGGTGGAACTTTGTTTTCAATAATGGCTGAACATTCGTCATTGAGGAAAGCAGCAGAAATTTGCTCCAACTTATTTCGGTTATTAAGAAGTTCTTTCAAAAATTTCCCATATTTGGGCATTACAACTAGAACATCAACAAGGGGTATGTTAAGTCTAACTTATTTGATCATCTCAACAAACTTCTTATAAGAGCTTGTGGGTACGGAATTTTTGGAGTGTATGCTTTGAGTGGTTGGGTTGTTTCTTTGGTTGGTGTTTCAGGAATTTCTTCCTTTTCTTCTTCAGCTTCTTCTTCACTATCATCATTGATGATTAGAGTTTCATTGGGATTGGCTGGTGGATTGTAAGAAAGACCACTTCTTGTGAATACAACATTGATATGCTCATTTATGGTTTGTGGTAGACAATACGTTTTGTCATTTGATCCAGAAGGTTTTTGGTTGGATTGGGTATTGCTGGGTAATGTTCCAGGTTGTCGTGAAGAAAATTGATCAGAGAGTCTACCAAATTTTTGTTCAAGATCCTGAATAGAAGCTAGATGGCTTTTCTGACCTTGCTCAACTTTAGTTTTAAGGTTGAAAATTTGAGTTTTAACAAATTCATTTTCGAATCTTTGAGTTTTTTCAAAATCAGTTTCTTCTGGTTTTTTGTCAGAGTTTGGTGGAGTTGGATTGTCTACTCGTGGTTGAGAATCACGGTTGTTTTCCCTTTGGCGCTCTTGCTAATTTCCAGAATTTCTTCCGTAATAATTACCACGAAAACCTCCTCCACGGTATCCTCCTTGGACATAATTGGCTTCCTCTTCATTGGGTCCAACCATGGGTTGGTCGTCACATTCGGATGAAGTGTGATTACCTCCACAGTTGTTGCAACCTTCTCGCATTTCTTTCATTTCTCCTTTAATATCTTTATATTGCGAGTCGATTTTGGAAGTTAAGGCTTCCATTTTCTCCATGAGTTTAGAAGTATCGGAATTTTCAGCAAAAGCAATGGTTTTTCGTAAGGGTTTGGTTTTGGAATCTTTTGACCAATCGAGTTTAAGAAGCACTCGATCTTCGAGCAATTGATATGCCTCATTGGGAGTTTTGTAAAGAAAAATTCCTCCAGCATCAAGAATTCCTTGAGATGTTTCATCAAGTCCATGGTAGAAGATTTGAATAATGGTTCCTCGTCCAAAACCATGTCCATGACAACTACGAAGTAAATCTTTCATACGAAGCCAAGCTTCGACAAGAGTTTCATTGGGGTTTTGTGAGAAAGCACGGATTTCTCCCATGAGACGATCAAGCATGGTAGGTGGAAAGAATCGGCTTACAAAAGCTTGCCTCATCTCCTCCCAAGTATTGATAATTCTTGGGGTTAGTTCGTTATACCACACTTTGGCATCTCCGGCTAGTGATGATGGGAAAAGTTTGAGTTTAATGGCATCGACATCGGTATTGCCATATCGAAACATGCCTCAAATTTTAATGAATTCGGTGATGTTTTTGTGAGGATCGGCCCTCGAACGGCCATCGAATTGACGGTCTTTGATCATAGAAAGATGGTTTCCCTTCACGGTGAAGTTGTTACCAAGGTTAACAGCAACAATAGCAGCTCCAGGAGTGGGTGCTACGGTTCGATTTATTGCCTACATGGGTTGGTCATCGACCATTGGAAATGGTTGATTGGTGAATAGGTTATAAACAACTAAAGCTTCGGAAAGGTTATCAAAAGGTGGTTTGGTACTCTTGGTACATGGTTGTTTAGTGGAACAAAAGGCGTTCTTCTTCTTCTTGGTCTACGAATCAGACTTTCGGGATTAGAAAGAGCTGAAATTGGTTCTACTCCGGTTGATCGAGTGTTCTTACAATTACCGAGTGAATCTCGAAAACTTTGGAACAAACGAGCAAAGAATGGAAACAATTTGGAAAATCAGGTAAAAAGGAACCGATCGGTCGGATTGAAAAATTTAGGATTACCGATCGGTTAGATGAATGACCAATCAGTTTTTTGGCTCGGATTTTTTTTTTAGAAAACGGACAAGGAAAGAAATGGAACTTTAAAACTTACAGAAAACACAATCAAAATCCCCGGCAAAGCACAATCAAAATCCCCGGCAAGGGCGCCAAAAACTTGATGTGCTCACGGTGTGTACAAGTTTTAAATTTATAAACACGATTACCGGATCTAGAAAGAACACATACGAGCAAGTGAACTCGTCCGCTATAGCAAGATTGGGTTGGTAAGTCGGGATCGTTCGCAGGGATTTGTGAGTGAATCTAAGCGTAAGTTTAAAAAGTAAATCTCTAACACAAGCGATAATGATTATAAGATAATTCAAATGATTAAAAACTATACTTGCTTAGACTAGTTAACTACTCATAAGAAAAGCATGATTGTGATAACTTCCTTAACATGTTGGTAATTGAGAATTAGTTGGTGTTCTAATCTATTGTTTCTACAAGTTAAACCTTCGTCAAGATCTTAGTTTATAAAAACAAGCATTAGGTTTGAACCAATCAATTCAAGATCAATTCAAGGTTCATAAAGTTTCTTGTTTAATCAAATACTCTTAAGAAATGGTCAATATAAAAGGTAACCTAATCATAGACAACAAGGTTACAATTGGTTATAAACTACTAAAACTTTCGACCAATTACGCGTTTACAACCAATCCGATTTGATTAACAAAAAGTATTCTCATTACAATTACACCTTAGTTCCTTTGTTTAGCCAAGAATGATTATGGTGAAAAAACAATCTTTCATAGACAAAATATTATAACTAGTTGAATGATAACAACCCTTTCGGCCAATGATATTATAAGCAACTAGTTAAACTTGACTCAACAAATGTCACTATGAAACTTTAGTATATTTAGGTTTTAGAATTGACTTGAAATTGAATTAAAACATGTTTTCACAATCATAGACTAATCATTAAGTAATTAAAATCATCTAAGCAAATGCAAAAGGTTACTAGCCACTCATAGCAAACATGAACATAAATTCAGAATATTGAACATTAGAAATCATGATTAAAGTCTTACAAATGTTTGGAATATGATTACAAATGAGTAGGAAATGATTTCCTAAGTATTGGTGTTGACTTCTTGAAAGTTTGACCTCCGGATGTTGACTTTTTGGACTTCCAATGCTTCCTGAACCTTTATGGACGAATTTGAGAACTTTGAGACCAGTAAAGGATTGCTTTGTTGTTGGTGTAATGAGAGATATTGAGTTGTTGTTGAATTGTGTGTACAAAGCCTCTATTTATACTATTCCTCAAACCTATGCTCATCAATGCAACAACTTGGCCTCCAAGGTGAGTAGAAGGACCTAGAATAACAGAGAGAAGGGCCTAGAATCGGGTAGAATGGGATAGAAAACTTCTTGCAAAATATTAACGAGCTGACAAACCGATCGGTATCGGGCTCTAACCGATCGGTTGGATGTGACCTCTGCGACTAACAGGTCGGTTGGATTCGTAACCGATCGGTTGGATGTGACAAATTCCTCTGACCGATCGGTTGGATGAATACCGATCGGTTGCTTTAGTTCTGACAGCAACAAACTTGATTATTAACTTGGCTCTTCGTTCTTTGTCCAATCTTGATTATTCCTTGTCAACGATCTTTGGAGTGATGAAACTTGGATTCTTCTTTGTGAAATGCTTGAACGAATTAAATCTCGAGATGGAAATGACAAATCCTTCATTTACTTCACTTTTTCTTCCTTTTTTCCTGTTTTTGGCTACAAATGCTTGCAAACACACTTTGATACGATTATGAGAGAAAAGCATATATAAATAACCGAAAAACATACGAATAACACTACTAAAAACATGCACAATTTGAGCGTTATCACATGCTCAAATACATCAATTCCACACAAGGCTAGATCGGGCGGTGGGTGAGCTAGGCGACAACCAACTTTTATAATGTTGTTGTTGTAACTTGTAAGGACCCGTTTGGTTTGTAGATGGATTTAGGATTTAGATTTGGACTTTAGTTAGGATTTAGATATAATATGAGGTAATAGAAAATATTGTTTTTAATTAGAGCTTTACTACAACATTTTATTAATTACACAATCGCGACGAGTATTTAATTATCTTTCTATATACGGCCATTTTGATATAAATTTGACAAAAAGAAAAAAAAAAAAAAGCTGTTTTTCATGTTTTTCATTTTTTTTTCATTACTAAAATTTGTATGAAAAAATCACTTATGATATTTAATATCACATGTGATATAAGTGTTATCATATGTGATATTATTATAATATTTGATCACATTTTTAGTGCAAATTTCAGTAACGACAAAAAATTAAAAACGTAAAAAAACCGTGAAAAACAAGAAAAAAATTGTTTTGTCGAAAGTATATTAAAGTGCATATTTATTGGAAGATAATTAAATGATCGTCGTAACGGTATATTTCTTCTTTCTTAACGATTAACGGTGAAAAATATTAATATTCGAAAAAAAAATGATGAAAATGAGTTTTTTAAATTGTTGTGATTAATCTCATCTGTTAGATCAAATAAAGATAGAGAGTGGAGATTCATCGTATTTAAAATAAGTTTGGTATTAAATGATCTTTTATCAATAGTCTAAACACGTGTACCAAATGGGACCAAAATGATATTAGAAGTACTACCTCCGTCCCATATTAAATGTTCACTTTTATAATGTATAAAGTTTTAGAAAATTCTACTAACTAAACTCTCTACCAATCAAATATTACTTTTACCCACTAAACTCTCATCTTATTGGTTGAAAGGTACAAGTGGACACTTAATTTGGAACATCCAAAGATTCTATTGTGAACACTTAATATAAGACGGAGAGAGTAACGTTTTAGCAACTATGACAAAATACATGATATTTTTGCTATAAGAAACACACCGACAACATCATATTAGGTTGTCTATCCTGGACATGTAATTCAAAGGTTCACCTTTTTCACATTTTCATATTTTACTTATTATGAGTAAAAAAAATAAAAAATAAATAAATAATAATAATAACAAAATAGGCCGCCTAAGCTAACTAGGTTTCAAACCCCTAAATGTACCCCACAGTTTATATACAAACACCAACTTTCAATCGGCTTGCATAAGGCTGCACCCAGTAAAGGCATGCGATCGACTTGGACGATCGATCACTACTCGATCGTGTTGTTGTGGACAATCGATCGTCAGTCCTTGTTTCCCTATCTCGGTCGCTTGGGCGATCAAATGTATTTTTGTTTGTGTTTTTAAATTTTAACCATTACAAACGGTAAAAAAAAAAAAAAAAAAAAAAAAAAAAAAAAAAAAAAACTAGCTTTTGCATTCAAAAGAAAAACAAATATTTTAACACACTATAAATACCACATATTAACACAACATATTACACACTTCAATCTACAAAATCTCCCAATTCTCTGTATTAAAAGGGCTTGCAAACTCTCACATAGCGTCAAACAACTTCAAACGTATATCCAAAAACAAGCTGACAAAGACGACACGGAACGACAGGAGGCAATTGTCGAAGTCATTAAGAAGTTTGAGCTCACAAAGACACTCAAAAAATGACTGAGAACACGATACACAAAAGTGCAAAGACATCTCTGAAGATCGAAAAGCTGTGATCGATCAGTTTTTGTACGATGAATATTGCAAAGACGCTGCTATTGCTGAGACATTGTGGGGTTGTGTGAATCAGATACAGGCCCAAAAATCCAACAAAATCCGTTGGACTTATGAGGAAAATGTGACAGCTGGTGATGCACCAAGAGTGCAAGGTGAATCAACTTCATCTGATGCACCAAGAGTTGTTGAGCAAAAGCAACAACAACAGCAACCTCATCTGAATAACTTTGAGCTAAGTTTTGAGGAAAATGTGGCAGCTGATGATGGGGGCTGGAACGATGAAAAGGAGCGGGAGCTTAGCAGGCTGGAAGCAAAGTTAGACGCAGAGAAGTTTGCGAACTTTGATCCTTACGACGACGGTTACCGCTCTGACAACTTTCAAACCTGGGATCACCCGGATTACAATTGAAGTTTAAGTTTATGTTTATGTGATGTTTATGTAATGTTTTCAATCGATGTACTATTTTAATTATTAATGAAATTTGTGTAAAACTAGAAGAGCGGGTTGAATAGTTTTACGTATTTTTAATTTTATTATGAAAACTTAGTTTAATTTTAAAACCTTGTTTACTTTTAAAACTTTGATTTCATCTTATGTGAACTCAAATCTTGAACGATATGAACAACTATCTCTAAGTATGAAAAATAATAATGATGTATGCTAAGTATGTGAAACACATGCATAATATAAACAATTATAGCTATATACGAGAGATAAGTAAGTAAGCTAATGATACATGGGAATCGCACAAGGCTTTACCTCTCGAGGGATCTCGAGAAGCTTACAACCCCCACCAGACAGTGTACCTGATCGTTGTAGTATAGTATAGTGACAAGTACCGGGGGATTGATCGTTCAACTCAGGAATAGTGTCGCTAGGATTAGAAAGTCTCCTAAACTAAGTCTAAAGGTGAGGGATGATTCTTTTTGTATTTTTATGATTTATGAAAGCAAATAAAATCTCGGTTTTTGGAAGAGTGGGCGGAATTAGTTGCTAGTCAACTAACCCAATAACTAAAGATGCAATAAAAATAAAATAACAAAAAAAAATAAAATGAAACTAATTATACTAATGTGGTGTAACAATAATGGGGAAATTTGTGTTTACTTAGGTTCCATTACTCCCTAGATATCTTTTACAGGTTGATAGCTTGTTACAATTGCATAGATGACGGGTCATATTCCTTAATACTAGTTGTAGGGCCGTGTACAATATTCCCTAACTCTATAGGATCCTACTTCACTCCTATGTCGAGCCGTTAGAAGCTCCTAACATGGGATCATTAGAATTCTAATACGCATTAAATACAACCAAAAATCATAGTACACCTCTTATCATGTTTCTTAAGACATTCAAGCATGTTTCCAATGGAAGTCTGCCATTTTTTTTAAGCCTAATATCGAATATAATCATCCGTAACAACTATAAACAAACAATCAACCCATAATTAACATCTAGGTTTCACTACATCTAAGCAAACACAAAAGACATTTAGCCAAGCATTTTAAATTGAAGACAAGTGTAAGATATATTCAAAAAACACATAGACATATTGATTGAATTGAAAGAGTACTTATCTCAATTGATCATGAAAGGTTTCAAAGGGTAAGAACCCTTGAAAAAGCTGTGAAAATCGGACTAGGGTTTCTCTCCAAAGTTACACCCTAAAAGTTACACACTAATGAATGAAAATTGCAAAACTATATATAGATTTTACAGGGTGACGGCGTCAAGAAGAAAATTGTGACGCCGTCAACTCGCCGCCCAAAATGAAATCGGATTTCCTAGATCCACTTTTGACGCCGTCATGTGTAAAGTTGCTCTGGGCCGTCACTAACATTTGGACCATGACAGCCTTGGGTGACGCCGTCATGTCCTTAGTACAAAACTTTCTTGATCGTCATGTGCATCATCCACTTCCACCTCTTGTATTACTCTTGACGCCATCACTTGGAAACTCTTGACGCCGTCAGGTACTGTTCCCAGCAAGAAAAATTAAGACTTTGCCGTTTTCTTCACTTTTATGCTCCAAAAACGCCCAAAATGCTTCCTTTTCCAGATTTTACTCCAAAAGTACCTAAAATAACAAAAGGAACGATTTAGGGCAATATTTGATCAAATAAATTCGAATCCAGGCTTAAATTACCCCTTAAAAACAGTTCATTTTTCGCCTCATAAAATACCCTTACACTTGAGATTTGCTTGTCCTCAAGCAAATGCGCTTTTATTCTAATCAAAATGTTAGGGGTCATTTAACACTAATATAAAAGTAATTACAACAAATAATCGTTCCACTAAAGACCAAAGACAAGCACGGATGTCATATACTAGCACCTCACAAATAGTGTTTAGATACTCACATCTCTCGGGTGTAATAAAGTATATATCACAATAAGGAAATGGAAAACATCTCTCACTACCTGTCATAGCAAAATAGATTACCATAGGCTTGGGAAAGGATCAAACCTCCACCACTTGGCGTAAGCACCTAGGATAAACTATCAAAGAGGTCTTTCAAAGGGTTATAACGTTAGGTGTAGAGATATGGAATACACGGTTTTGTTGGATAAAGGCAATATTTACTGGTGGCGAGTTAATCATCTTGGTTAATTACATGTACAATATGGCGTTGCTAAGCCAAGATTAGACTCGACTTAAGCTAATAAACCAAAAATAAAAAAAACATAGAATGAAACGGGATGGTAGTCCGTATGTTTTTTTCTCTTTTCTTTTTCTATTTTTTTTTTCTTTTTCTTAACTTTTCGATTTATTTTATTTTATTTTATTTATTTATTTATTTTTTGCATACACTCTTACCCTACCATCCAAAATAATACATAATAGGGAATGTACATTCCCCTTACACTTGAATTTTTACATACTTTACAATAAACTAATCTAATGACTCGAATCAAGATAATCAAAACACTTGGAGTACTTTTAAGATTAACGCACATATGGGGGTAATATGATGTTCTTCCTCATTACTCCATAACATAAGTACTTTACCCATGAGTCCCAATCATCCCAAAACAATATGTACAAGATATGACTCGACTTATCAACCATGTAATAAATTAGATAATTAACTATGGGTTTAAACAAATAACAATAATGCACTAAAGAAGAGTGCATACAAGGAAGGCTAAGGCGATTTGGTTGTACATTTAAGTGGGTTGTAACAAATTCTTCCTTTAAGTAAGATGCTTAAAGTTCGAAAAGAAACGATAGGCTCGGAGGGGTGTACTAGGGGTTTCGTGTACTAAAAAATGAGTACAACGCTAAGGTGTGGGAAAAATTAATTAACTTTACTAGCCAAGTAATATGACTTAAATGGTCATGTAATTATGATACGGGTTTAAACACAAGGGTGATCCTAATGTCTCTTATCATGTAGTAAATCCTACTACACGAATGTAGTCTCACTAGTGGTCTCGGGATGCATCACTAACGCAAGTTCTAGAATCTAAATAGAATCTAAATGATACCGGTACACTCATAAGTACTAATAGTAAATGCTTTTTCTATCAAATCTAAAGGCGAACCTTACATATTTGGGTGGAAATTTTTTCTGAAGGGTACGGTTTCGTGCTAGTCATACAACTCTTATCCATGAGACGCTTGCTAAGGCTAAAGTTTCACTCCTAAATGTTGTAAAAAAAATTTAAATTTGGCGCTAAAATTACACTAACAAGTATTTCTCTCAGTTTTATTAAACAACTACCATCAAACAAACAAACTCAAGTGCAATAGTATCCTATAAGGTATCATCATTTACCCTCCCCTTACACTTAGGATGAACATTGTCCTCAATGTTCAATTAAAGGATGTAAAAGTAAAACAGGTAAAAGAATGAAAACAAATACTCCCCTGATTCATTCGGCGTGGATAGTGTGTTAACAAGGTTAGATCTTCCTCCAAGAAAATGAATGTTCAAAGCTTACTTTCCAGAAATATAAATCATCTTCTTGTCATATATAACCTGTTAAACCTGAGAAAACAAACAAGGCAACCTCGCGTAAAATCGGCGGGAATCTATATATACTAACAAATCCTAGAAAATAATGTAAGATATAATGCTTGTGGAATGAATGTTTGCAGATTTCCTAGAGTTTATAACACTAAAGAATTAACAAAAACTTTAAGACTCCGTTAGAAAAACAAAACTAGCAAAATTTCCAGAATTTTACACATGACGCCGTCAAGAATTAATTCATGACGCCGTCAGAAGTGACCTGCAGAAATCTTTACGTTAAGTTTCCGGAAAATTTCTGAAAAAACTTATGTCCTACTTCCTGAAAAATCCTGCAAAACATCATTATGACTTGATACAAACATTTGACTCTAACAAATACTAATACACATGTCCATTTAATATTGTGGAGAATCATGATCAATTTCGTTCTTAGAAACAAATTTGGGGTTTCCCCTTACACTTATCTTTTGCAAAATACCTTTATATGAAGTTAAGACGAAGTTAAATGACAAAATAAAGCATTTTCACAATTTTAGTTTGAAACACGATCTACCAACAATAAAAACAAAGCATGCATACGGAAACAAATAACAATCAAACAAATAAAAATCATGATTCCGTGAAAATCAAGTTATATATATAGTATAAGTATTACTCAAGAGATCCGCAAAGAAATACGGATAACCCGAGGTCGTAGTCCGTATGAAGGGTATAGGTGATGTATGAATATAAAACATATATGAAACAAATAAACGCAGCGGAAAACATCACCAACAACGGATCCATATAGCCATATGATCAATCAAATAATAAACAACAACATGTTATACCTTTGTAGCGTGATCGGTTGAATCGTATGGAGACCGTCATCAATGTACATGAATCACCAATGAAACCAAGTGACCAAAATAGATCACCTCTATGATGGAAACACACTACACGTCATAGATCACCACCCGATGCTAGTCTTGACCCCGTAACACGCGATCTAGCCTTGAACTACACTAGAATAAGGTTAGATGAGATCAAAAACACCAAACCCTAATATGGGTGTGTGTTATTTCGTGGTTCCTTGGTAGAGGAGGGGGAGAGAAAGTTGGTAAGTTGTTAATGTAATTTTTGATCGGATATGACCAAATCAATTAGCACTTATCATCATAAAATTTACACTTAGCAACCTTGAACTTCTCTCTTGTTCCTTTCTCACCTAGGATTTCCATGGGGGCCCTAAATGGGCTTGCCCATTTGTTGGTCCAATCCAATAAACTAAGTACTAGCATAGTTATTAGTAGCCCGTTATTGATCCCAAGTTACGTAGTCGTATATATAGTGTAAATACGATAAATACAATATATATAATGGTGTCTCTGTGTATAAGTGTGTGACCCCATAGGCTCACATATGTCTAGCCATATAATTATTTATTATGACATGAGCATACTCCAACAGCTCCCACTTGCGACGTCATAATAATCAAGTAATTATACAAGCAAAGGTTAGCGTCTAGCAACACGCCAATGCCCCTAGAAATATGTGAGGGTAGTTTCTTAAACGTCTCAATTAAATGGTTTTAATGTCATCCTTCCTTTTGTTACAGATACTATGTTGAACACTAGACATGGATCAAAGTCATTCCATTTGTTCAACTATTCTGTTTCTCGATCTAGATATTGAACAAGATTACCAAGTGAATTAGGATTCATCTTAATCTCATTTGGGTACGGCCATACAAACATCTGTTCAATTCATCGAGGGGCCCAATAGTATCTAACTCCATGACATGTGGAGGAACAAATCCTATTTTGACTGCACGTGTCATTCATGTGTTTCAAATCACTCCTGAAAATGGTTTTTATAACTACCTTATTCAGGACAGCGTTTAACCATATCAAAGAATAAAATTCCGCACATGCAAGATCTACTTGCATCTCAAGTCTAACGATAAGAGACATAACCATTTGTGAGATTCACTATTGACGCCGATCAATGCAGTGAATTCTCGAAGGTTGGGTCAGTCCAATGTTCATCACAATGAGCAACATATGAGTTTGGCAAATAAATCACCAACACGCTCACATTTGCCTTAATTCGATGATACTCCCGTATCGTCAACTGGCAATGGACAATTTTAGAATAAATAAATTATTCATGGATTAAACATGCAAATATAGAACACAGTAGTATAAATGAAGACGATAATACCTGGTATATCAATTCATTATATAATACGACTGCTTACAGTTCCATTATCCAAATACTAAAAACAGATATGCACAAGACTACATACAGATCAGAATCCGATGTTTCCACCATGATCAATTTTGTTGTACAAGACAACAAGTAGTCATCTGAGTAAACTTTGAGAATACTTGTTTCAAAATTCAAAAAATGTTTTGAATGATGATTGTCCTTTTGTATGTGTGCAATCAAGTACATTACGAGTATTGCAACATTACATTCCATAGTGTATTTGAAGCTAGCAAAACACCTACTTTAGACAGTCATAATAACAGTTTCCTAAACTGTAAAGTATTATTATTCTTTTAATGTATAATGCATTAATGCTCTCAATCGAGCACATCTAGTTAGAGGTGTCATCATTCATGATGTTATCCTACTACGACTAGGGTTGAGCATCATCTCAGTTATATAAGCATTAATGAATGAAAACATAACAGAGCTCCTCAAATATCCGTAAGCAGTTTGAACAAATCTTTGGTCCTTTGCAGGTCCATTAGGTTGTTCGTTTAACAATTATCTAACGACTTTCACTTAGATATTTGTTGTTATCAACTCATCTTGCATTCATGCAAATGATATAAATAATCCAATACATAATATGACTTACATAATGAATCCTTTAGTCAAACTTAAGATTTCCGTTCATGCATTCAATCTCATCATGTAAGATTGATCATTGAGACTCCCCTCAATGACATGTCATATTGTGTTTAGATTATTAACCGCTTATGTTTATTCTAATAAACACATGCAACAAGGTTTTATGTTTTATTTCCTAAATTCCTTAATTAAAACTTCATTCCAGGCTAAGGATTAAAGTCTAGCTTAGATGGAATATTGTTTCTTATATGTTAACAACATATGAGATTTAAGAAAATAAATTCATTTATCTTACTTGCACTCTGAGTTCTCGGGAGTAATCTTATTTAATCAAAATCAAATTAATGATTAAATTAAGATCTTTACTCCTAGATGCATGATCTAATCCACATTTGGATTCTTATGTCTTGCATACATAATAAAGATTATATAGATTCATAAACCCTTTTGATTACTCATCGTCCTCGCAAAAGTAATCAAAAGGTGTTTTGAAATCCCATTGTCATATTTCATTTACATGAAAACAGGTATGACAATTAATCATCTTTATACATTTAATGTTTGTAGGTATGAAGATTTAATCATAATCAATTTCTTGAGTATGAGTAAACGCCTTCTACTACGCATGCATTAAATATGTGTACAAGTTTGTCCTTATGAGTCTTCTAGTTCAAGAAACTCATTTTAAACCTCACAGTCTAACTGATTTGGTAAGAGATCAATCAAGCTCCATGAGTGATTATCTTCAAAGGACTGCATCTTAACATTCATAGTTTTGAGTTATTCATCAGATTCAAGATCTGATAATGCATCTCTTTAGTTAGCAGGTTCATGATGATCCTCCAACTTATGTCCCTTAACATTGATATAAATAATATATCATTCAGGTGTTAGGGGTATCCTTGCGGATTTATGAATGAGAGATATCAATCTATGGTTTAACATATGCATGTTCAACCTTAGTATGACATTAGCAAGTGTACTCAGAAGGTTGTGTATTTAGCTCTTGAATAACTTCAAGATCTAAAGGTGCTCCCACTTGCTTTTGTAAATGGAGACTAATCTCCAAGTACTCAGCATCTTGATAACGATAAATTGTTTTCAAGTGGGACATCCAAAATACATCGTTAGTTCTTGATTCTAGTTTGCTAATTACTTACTCTTAGGTATTTAACAAATTCAGAACTTCAATCAAGACATAATGGGATTCATCCCATTCCATAATACAATGGTGTCTTAAATTCCTTCTGGGTTGAAACCATATTGGGTGTACGCATGGCACATCCAATTTTCTAACCTTGATTGCTTTTGAGGTAAAAGAGTTTAAGTCATCAAAGATCAAATGATATCCATGATGGACATACCATAAAGTTGTGGTATTCCACGTGGATAGATGTTGTGAGACTATCACACAACTCATTAGATGAACTTATACTCTTTGGCTTACTTATCTGCCAACCAAGTCATACCAGATGGCATCAATAGTATTTTTAGCCTACTGCATACTTTATATTTAAAGTCTTTGACCAAGTCAATGACTTCATGTGTATGTTTTAACTAGAAAACATAAACATTAAATATTTTATTATACGTCGTAAGTGTACATGTCTTTAACAAGAAGACATAACAAATTAACGTCTTTACTTTACGTTATAAGTCTTTCAACAATTAACGGAATTGATGTTTATGTCTTTACAAGAGACCTAAACATATTCAACTAAAGTAATTATGAGTACCGATAATTGGCCTCAATAGTAATTTCAAGTTAATTACATACTTCATGATTATGAATTTACAAGAAGACATAATCATATTTACTAAACAATTCAACAAATATGTTGAAGTAGCTTTTCATGTTATCTTGACATTTTTTTCTAATTAGGGCAACATACATTTTATGTGTATAAGTCCTAGTAGAACCTTATTTTTCTTATCTTGCAGTCAAGAAAAACCATTAGTCATATTGTTATATGTTGTACCTTGCACACAATTAAGATTTCTCCCACTTGTGCATGGCATAACATTATGCAAGCAAATATGACAATGTCACAGATAACATATGATTTTAGTCAAAATCAAAATATAGATATGTAGAACTTTATCGCTTTTATAATGAATCATGCATAACAATTTTATTGATAACATTTCAGGAAGCAACATCAGGAACGCGACAAGTTATCTAGTAAAATTCATGCAATGGTTCTCATAAAAACTATGATGCTTCATATGTGGAAAGTAATGTTTTATTTCAAGACAATCTAGAAATAAGATGGGCAACTTGTAAGTTAATAGAGCTTACAACTCCCACTGGATTAGAGAACATTACATGTGTTTCATCACCAGTAATACAATCACGTAACTCCCACTGGATTAAACAACATTAAAAGTGTTATATCACCAGTGGAGTGTGAGTGATGATTGGATACTTTCCTGCTTTCTTTGAATATCTACACATTATTGCTAATGTGAGTCATAATGACTAGTAAACATGTACTTAGGTATTCAAGGAAGTGCATCAAGTTCTAACATATAGATGATGGGCTAGCCATCATATTAAACTTGAAAATAGACATGCAGTTCCTCCATATTTATTAGGTTAAGACACATTGCTAGGTAATCATGCTAGTAATTGCCTTTACCATTTTAAGGTTTATTGATATTTCCTTTATCTAATTATTTCAACTCATTTCAGTTTGGTAGCTATAGAAAACATGTTCTCTAGTTATCCAAATATCTTATATTTCTTCAAGGTTTCAAAACCGGAACTAGGGTTATAAAACGAACTTGATGGAATAAGATGTGCAATCATACTTAACTGTTTTGACTTTTACAAGACATCACAATTTCTTGAGTATGTATGCTTTGAGTTTGATTAGAATTAGGATAATTCAAATATTCCTATTATGGCTTTTCCTCATAAGGAAAAGGATATGAACACGTCTCTTTCTTACAAGGAAAGGAAGACTTAGTTTGATCCTTTTAACAAGAAAAGAACAAACTTTTGTTTACGATTTGTGTTGCATTAATTCATTAATTGAATTCTCAAAGTTCATATTTAGTATTTTCGATAAGTATCCTTTTATGAATTAATTACCCCATGTTTACAATTTAAAACAATTAATTTACGTAAAAGGCTAAGATCCACATTGTGCTTCTACTATCACATCAGTTGATCTGCTAGCAATAGTAGATTCAATTGGTAGGCGACGATCACCAATTGCATTACAAGTGCAACTCTTAGATCCTTATGGGACTCATGGCATCTAGTGTCAAACAACTAGTGTCATGTAGGCATGTTTAGTCCCATCTTTGCCTCGGGTCAAGGTCTCACCGCTTAACTCGATTAAGTCATCCAATTTGAGAACGTGCGAGTATATATCTAGGTCTCACGCATAGAGAATAGTCACCTTGGGTTACAATTCAACCTAGGTCCCACGCATAGGCAAAAGTTAATTGCAAGTGTTCTCAATATTGGACGACATGACTTAAATTTTGACGGGTAAAAGTTTTGATATGAATCAAAAGGTGTACGAAAGAAGCATGCATTCATCCTTCGTAGCACAAGTTAAAAACTTTTCTTAACTTAATTCTAATCATTGTTTTAATTTATATGTGTCGAGTTGTCCATTTTCATGACTAATATTAATCCTACGTGGATAATAAAGTTTGGACAATACATAAATAAAATAACATACATAACAAGTTTAGGTGTTATTTTAAGAAACAATGATTTTAAGTTTCAAAAACTTAGTAAAACTAAATCATAAGACTTAGTTTTGAAAATGGTTTGTGTTTCGTTTTAAGTTTTATAGAAAACTATTTGCAATTTTACATATGAAACAAGATATATAAAAAGCAAAACAAACACACAACCACAATATGCAAAGCCTCAACCGATGAAAAAACCTATGCTTGATCTTGTGAGCCATCACGAGAACCAAGAGTCAACTAGGGACAACCACACAACCACACGGAGGACTCCCACTTGCTCCAAGACAATCAAGAGCAAGTTGGAAGCCCATGATGCACATGAAAAGTAGTTTCTGTCCTTCCAGAATTTCTATGTTAGAGGGCCCAAAAGTCCATGAAGGAGGCTTCCCCGGGCTTAGCTCAAAACTAGAAAGTTGTAGAACCATGTCTTGAGTACCTGAAAAAAAAATTCAGCCAAAAATACCTTACCAATCACCGGGAAACTCCGTTTTACCAACTGGTGTTCCAGCAGTCATTTTTCGGCAAAAACGTCTTTAACTCTTTCGCCTTTCACCACCAAGCCACGATTACATTATATTGAAAGTAAAATACAGTTAATTTACTTTTAATCTACTGTAAAAGTGCCCAAACAATGGCTACAACCAAAAGAATATAATTACATAAATGCCGAAACAATGGCAAAAACCCAAAAACACGAAATTAAACAACATAAACAACCATTCAATGCACAAGTGGTCTAGGTTTTCATCGGCTTTGCATATAAGCATAATAATACCATAATATTATGAATGAAACAAGGTGTTGGCTAACTCCATAGACAAACATGCATGTATTTGCCATGGAAAACAAAATAATAACAAGAATTAAATTGTTAGCGAACGAAAACGAAGAAATTAATAGACAAGAAATAAAACCCCGTTAGGTACGTGTTTCCTATGACTTAAGGGTCAAAACCCACTGATATTAGGACCTTCCAAATATCATTTAACCACAGAAAATATGGCCTTAGGGTCTGAATTAAAACCGTTTCAAAACCCGATCAAAAACACGCGTTTTAGGCCATTTTTTACGTACCCGACAAGTAACCAATTAGCGTATGCATAACAAATGGCCATGGGACCAAAAAGTGTAGATCATAAGACCCCTAAAGGGTCGTCCTATGAGAAAAAAATTGGAGCCCGAGGGCTGTTTTAACCTTGACTTCAAAAATCATCAAAAAAACACCCGTTTTAGCCATTTTTATGCATACCCGATAATCATATGGCACATATGATGGCTCTGATACCACTATAGGTGATGTATGAATATAAAACATATATGAAACAAATAAACGCAGCGGAAAACATCACCAACAACGGATCCATATAGCCATATGATCAATCAAATAATAAACAACAACATGTTATACCTTTGTAGCGTGATTGGTTGAATCGTATGGAGACCGTCATCAACGTACATGAATCACCAATGAAACCAAGTGACCAAAATAGATTACCTCTATGATGGAAACACACTACACGTCATAGATCACCACCCGATGCTAGTCTTGACCCCGTAACACGCGATCTAGCCTTGAACTACACTAGAATAAGGTTAGATGAGATCAAAAACACCAAACCCTAATATGGGTGTGTGTTATTTCGTGGTTCCTTGGTAGAGGAGGGGGAGAGAAAGTTGGTAAGTTGTTAATGTAATTTTTGATGGGATATGACCAAATCAATTAGCACTTATCATCATAAAATTTACACTTAGCAACCTTGAACTTCTCTCTTGTTCCTTTCTCACCTAGGATTTCCATGGGGGCCCTAAATGGGCTTGCCCATTTGTTGGTCCAATCCAATAAACTAAGTACTAGCATAATTATTAGTAGCCCATTATTGATCCCAAGTTACGTAGTCGTATATATAGTGTAAATACGATAAATACAATATATATAATGGTGTCTCTGTGTATAAGTGTGTGACCCCATAGGCTCACATATGTCTAGCGATATAATTATTTATTATGACACGAGCATACTCCAACAAAGGGTGAATGGAATACTCAATTCCCGATTCGTGAAACGTGTCGTGAAAGTGGTAAAAAGTGATTTTGTTGAGATTATACTAATGAATAGCAAATGAAGCACAAATAATCACTTAAGCTCGTATTTCAAATAAGGAAACTAAAAACGTAACGTAAAATCGAAAACGTAAGCTTAAACGTAAAACAAACGTAAACGCGCGAAATAAAACGTGAATTTTAAGCTACACTACTCCTACGGATTTGAAAATAATTTTAAAAAGTTAAAAATGATAAAAGAAAATTTTAAGAAAAATAAAAATATTTTTTTTGACTTTTTAATTAATTTTTATGAATTAAAAACTAATTAATCTAATTAATAATTAAAAGAAAATGCAAATAAGGAGAGAAAAATTCAAAATAAATTTTGAAAATTATAAAATAACTAAAAAGTAATTTTAAAACTGAAGACTAATTTTTTTGGCTTTTTGTGTAATTTTTGGGAATTAAAAAAACTATTAAATTTAATAAAAATTCAAATTAAATTAAAAAATAAATGGGAAAAATGCAAAATAAATTTCTAAAATTCTAGAATAATTGAAAACTATTTTCTAAAATATTTTTGGGATTTTCTAAGCTTTTTCTGATTTTTTTGGAATTTTTGGTAATTAAAATGTATTAAAATTTGAATAAAATGAAAATAAAATAAGAAAAATAGCAAATAAGGTCAAAAAAATATGAAAAATTCAGGGAAAATCTAAAATATTATTTTAAACTTGAGAAAAATTTGAAAAGTGAAAAATAAGCTCTGTAAGTGCTTTTTGGCTTATAACAACTTATGAGAAATCCTTATTAATAAGCAATACGTGACCAGAGTTGATCAAATTTTGACCCAATGTTTCTTTAACTAAAATAAGCTTAAATGAACAGATGGAAAACAATTTTGAACTCAGAAACATAGATTAAGACCAATTCAGTTGAAATAAGCTATATGGAAAATAAGCAATAAGCCAAACAGTTAAGCAATTGGTAAAAGCTCAGCTGAAACAACAATTTAGGGAACTAATGAACTCAGATTAACAAATAAACCCAGACAATAAATCACAATTCACACTTGCAGGCCTGATTATGTAAAACAGAACAATGTTCAACTCCACTAAATGACAATCCAAATAAGCAGTGTAAATAAGCTGAGGGTATTGAACTTATGGGGGCAAAACAAAAACAGACTTATTGAGTTACTAAAACCACCATAAAATCAAACTTACAAACTAATTTGTTAACCTAAAAGAACCTGAGATCAGCAGCTATAAAACCTATTGGACTGTTGGATTTTGACTTTTGAATTACACCAAAGCTTTGACTAAACCCAAATTCAATTACTTAGATCCTGTCCTAGATGTTTAATGATTATGTTTAAACTCTAAAAACTCAATCATCAACACAATATGCAGAGATTTAACAGAAAATGCAGGTTCAAATTATATTAGTGTGCAGGATGAATTGAAGATCAATGCATTTTTTTACTTTTAGACTAGTAACCACCAATTTAATGCTTTGTATTGATGTAACTACCCTATTTTGAATTAGTGATGTAGAGGACAAAGTAAATTAACAAATAGACTACACTAAGATTAGTTAAACCAAACACCCCTAATAAGTATCCTGTCTAAACCAATTCTACTCAAACCTCAGTCTAATATAATCCAAACCTTAACCTCAATGCAACATAAGTTTTAATTCAGACCAAAGCAACAAAGAAAACATAGAATCTCAGATGCAACACCAACTTAGAAGCTCAAATCCAACAAATACTAAGACAAGCAGTAATGAAACAGTGACTCAAACTAAATCCGACTATGATGAAATTAACAATTAAATATCCATATAATGGAATAAAAAACTACTTAAAGACAGAATTTAAGCAATAATAATAAATCTAAGCTACTAATATTCTAATTATGCAATAGGAATATAAAATGGGACTTACAAAGCCAATACCCCCTCAGCAAAACAGAGGGGGTTTCACTATGCTTGCCTGTCTTTTGACAGGCCAAATGGTCACCTTATTGGCTGCCTTGAACTCCTTGAATAAGCTGAGCTTATTTTAAATAAGCTACTAGTTGACTTGTTTTGACTTTTGTGGTAACTAAGAAATTTGACTGAATAAGTTCACTCTAGCTATAAGGAAGCTTAAATGAACTTATATTAAACAGGAAATAAGCTAATTGAAGCTTGAATTTAGGAATTGAAACTATATATATATATATATATATATATATATATATATATATATATATATATATATATATATATATATATATATATTTCTCTTTTTTTGATTTTTAGTATGAGATAAACAAAGACTGAATTATATACTAAATATGATTAAGCGAAGCTTATAAAAATAATAAATGAAAATTAACAAAACTAAATAAGGAACTGAATTAACAGGGAATTAATAGAAAATTAAAATAATATTAATAAACCAAATTTGATTACAATACTTGGAATAATGAAATTACAATTTTAAAAACAGAAGCATAAATAAACTAAATCAAAACATACACTGAAAACTACCTTGATATCTGTGAATGTGTGGGGTTTATATAGGAGCTGAGGATGAGGTCCTTGGAATCCAGCTCATCAATCCATACCTTACTTGTGCTTCTTTGCGTCCGTTTTAGCCGTGTGATCTCCTTCCAGATGGTTCCATTCAATTCTAGCCCTTAGATTTAATGATTTCCCAATCATAAGCACGCATACTCACGCGGATTGCCACTCTGGCATTCCCTGACATGTCAGGCCTTCTAGATGCTCGTGCAATTTTACCTCCGTACCCTTAATTGTGGTTAATTTGGATTTTACTTCTGTGAATAGTGTTCTAGGGTTTATGTTTCTGGGTTGGGGGGGGGGGGGTAAATTGGGGCGCGGGTAAAAACTTTTTTGGGATTGGATTATTATTTTGTTTTGACCGGGTCTAATTGGAGTGGGTTGACCGGGTATAATGGCAGGCCGGGTTAAAGTGAATGGGCTTGATAATGATATTTGGGCTTTGCATGTTTTGTGGACTAGGCTAAAAACTGGATCCATAGCAATGTTTTATTTAGGAGTATTAGAGTTTTAACAAGGACCAATGTTGTATAATTCATAAACTTAGGGACCAATTCTGTATATTATTCAAATGTATTTTCCAATGGCTTGTTTTGTAAAACTCTGAAACATAGAGGACCATTGTTGACTTTCCTTTCATTGTTTTTTTCAAAGGACCATTTTTACCAAATGTTGAAAGTACAGGGACTAAAGTTGACATATTCTTCAAACTTTGTCCAGGGACCAATTATGCAACATTCTAAATCTTTGAGGACTTCTAACGATATGATGAGCTTTCTTTGATCATTTATCTTCCCCGGCTCTGGCTTTTGACCTTTTTCCAATCTCGTGCTCGTTTTTGTCGGTTTTGGCTTTGTTTTTGTTCATTTTTCATATATCCGTACCTGCACATACACAAATACAAAAACACACATTCTCTTGGCATATTTGGTTAGTATTTGGTGTATTTTGTTTGATTTAAGGCCTAAAAGGATGTGTGAAAAGACATACATCAAAATCCCAGACTAAGGTATTGCCGTGTCCTCCCGCAATGTCATCACTTCACGCTTAAGAGATAAATAATTTTAAAACCTCTCTTTACTGATGTTGTAAAGTAGCAATGATGTTCAAAAGAGACATCAAAATCATTTATTCTCAAAAACGCTCCATTTTCCAATGAATAACAGCTACTACTATTATTTTTGTACTTTTTCATTTATATATGTGACGGTTTGCCTTCACTTTCATTATCAATTCTTATCTGTTGATAACTTTCAGGGTCAACGAGTAGAAACACTTCTCACAGAGAAGAGACCATACGGATAAAAATCGTCATCATTGATTTTTCACAAGCCCCCAAACTAAGCGTAAAATCGAGATCATTGTTTACCCACAAGTTAGATGCTAACACTACCCCCAAAAGTTACTTGTATATTTACCTCTTGTTTCCAGTTCCTAAGTTTTGTATCTCAAGATTTTAATTTGTGAGAAATAAATTGCTTCATATTTTCTCATTTTGATATTTGTTAGTCCGATAAGAGCACAAAATTTGAACGCTAAGTAGTTTCCAAACTTTCCCTCGAAAACCCCTGCATACAGAAATCGGGTCCACATGAAGATCTCTGATTTAACACGATTTGTGGAGGCCCCCCTTTTTATTTACGATCGAGACATCCCATGTTTGAGACCTAAAACGGAAGCTTTTTATTAGGGAAACCCCCGGAGACGAAGCTTGGCATTTTTGCATAATTATAAGCACTTTAATAATATTTGGTCTTTAGTCCTTTATTTCTTTTACAACAACAGTTTAAGAGCCACCAATATGTAAGAGCTTTATTATGACCTTGGATTTATATCCGTTGCTTTTTATTGCTTTGGATTCCTCTGCCTTTTTATTTGGCTTTTGATTATTATTATTGAAATTCATAATCATATGCCAAACCCCGAGTCCTACAGCCTTTACTAAGATCACAACATCAGCTGCGAACCGGCAAGATGCAATAGTCTATTTCACCGTAACACTGGCAGTACCCCTATGTATACCAAACCCCCATATGCAGAGATTTTGTTGGGAACGAAAAAAAACTAAGTATTGCCCAAACCCCATACACTTAATTAATCCTAGAGATCTATTTTTATTGGTGTGCAATCTTGTGGGAAAAAGGAGGCCACAAGTACCTTTTGTGGGCTCTTAAGAGATCCAACTACTCCACATTTAGCACGAAACTTCTAAATAAACTCTATAATTCCTCGATCTCCGCAAATTTAAAATCCCAAGTAATGAGATCCGCGGATGCTTAGCCATAATCTTTTGATTTTATTGGTTAAGGGAGACGAGCTAGGGCTCAACACGCCCGGTCAAGTCGAAACATTTATTTCTACTCTCGCCGGTAGGAAAGTCAAAACAAGGTGTCAAATCTTATTATTATATCATATATTATCATCATTTTTTTATTTTATTTTTTTGCAATAAAAAGGTGACAAAAATTTTAAATTTTGGTGGAAAAACGAAGTTGCGTAAGTTAACAGCTCAGACGAAGGTAACAGGTCAAATCGAATCGAAGATTCACCCCCCCCCCCCCCCCCCCCCGAGACTAAAGTGAAACATTGTCCTCAATGTTTTAAGGGTAACGGGTAGTCTTACGTAATATCTAAGGCCGTTTATTAAGTATGCCAAGAGATAAACGTTAGTCGATAAGATTTTGGATATGGTGAATTTCTGAAAGAGCAGCGAAGAATGAGACTCGAGTGGAGAGAATGACAAACCACGAGCACGAGAGTCCTGAATCTTCGAGAAAATTCCTGAACACTCACAAACAACTACGAAAACACGAGCTTGGAAAGGGTCGCCCCCCTCACGTCACGTTAATAAAGAAAATAAAATGGATAAGCATGTGGTGCCTCCCACGAAGCGCTTGTTTTTGATCATCGAGTCACATGAGCTTGACTCGATCCCCGAATTAAGTTGTCCTTGGGAGAGCAAATGGAAAAATAATCACCATTGGGCTTTCATTGATAAACATATGAATTATAAGAAAGTTCCACCCCGATGAGATAACCACTGGTATTCTTAATAGTGAAACCTATTAGAAACGATACCAGGGTCAAAAATAGTGTCCTCACTCCCGATGGAGTGACGGAGAAGAGAAATCACAAGAAATGTTACAAATGGAAAGAAGGTCATGATAACAATCATGAAAAACTCATCATCATCAAAAGAAGACTTCATAATTGTAGAATTATGAATCTTATCATTCAAGCTCATTTTAAAAACTTTCTCGGGTGGGAGGGTTGGGATAAAATTTTCATTAAGACTCTCATTTTTAAGAACACCACCCGGATCATGATCAATTCCAAGATCAAAACTGAAACTTTCATATTCAGGATTAAAAAACTTTTTAAAATCACATTCAATTTTATGAAAACAAAATGACTAATACTCTGGAAGAGAGATAAGTGTGGAAAACTAGAAGGGGGGTTGAATAGTTTTTTGTCTTTTTCGTTTTATAAAAGTTTGCTTCTAAAGAATAGACGCAAATTTCAAAAATCTTTGATACAAAAATATAGATACTAGTTTATTCATAGTTTTCGTATAAACACTACTTACATAGAATGTCGAGTAAAAATTATGATTTCATATATCACATATAAGTATATATATGTATGTATATATATATATATATATATATATATATATATATATATATATATATATATATATATATATATATATATATATATATATATATATATATATATATATATATATATATATATATATATATTATATATGTATATGTGTTTTAATATGAGTATATCCGTTTGGTTTGTTTGTATAAAATTAATGTTGTGAATGGAACCTAGTTTGATCTTTATGTGAAATCAATATATGCACAACACAAGCAATTATAACTATATACAAAATGCTAACAAGTAAGTAAACAAAGAGTAAGAGATGGAAAGATCAAATCGAGAGACAAAGGATTTATAGTGGTTCGGCTACAAGGACACCTTCCTTGCCCTACTCCACTCCCCGAGCACCGAACTCGAGAGTTTTCTTCACTAAGTCAATAACCTCCCTTATGGCGGAGAAAACCATACACACCTTAGCTTACACCAATTTAACGACACAAAGCTAAATGTCGGGTTCTAATCGTAGCTAGAACCAATCTCACAACTATAATCACAACACAACTCCTTCTACAAACTTTCACACCTTCTACACTTCTTCACACCACTTGTTTCTTCACACCTTCACAACTTCAATCTATCCAATACTTCAAGACTTATACTTCTTCACAACTTCTAGGCTTCTATGTCTTCAAAACTTCACTACTTCTTTGTCACAACTTGAAGACCTTTTTCTATGTACTTTTCCAAGGGTTCTTCTATTTAACAAGCTTCTATGTCTTTTCAACTTTAAGGTTTCAACTTCTTTGTCTTCACAACTAATCTCTACTACAATATACTACCACTTCTTATATCTCCTTCCACTAATCCAATGCACTTCTACTTCTTCACTTCTAGTACCACTTCACACCTTCAACAAATCTAGATCCTATATCTAAATCTAGCCAACCAATGTATACACTTTATACACCAAAAAATGAATGATTTACAAGATGAAATGATCAAACAACTTAGATAGCAAGATGATACTAAGTTGTAATACTTCTAGTCTTGATAGATAGAAGTATTCTTCTCTTTGTACTTGAGTGGATGAAGCTTTTGATCACTTAGAAACAAAGACTTATGAATTATATGATCAAAGGATTTTTAAGATAGAAATAGAGGTTTGAATCAGAAAGTTTTTAGTGCAAAAAGGTGAGAAAAATATGTGAAATGATCCAGTATTTAAAGGGCTAGAAAACACTGTTCTGGAGCGTGCCGGTCCCCTTAATTAAGGGGCGGTCTCCTTAATGATTAAGGGGGCCGCCTAGTATAATTAAGGGGGCCGCCTTCCTGAACATTGGATTTTCTTGTCCTTTTGTGAGCAAGATTTTTCTGGATTAGATTTTCCATTTTTGGTTAAAAATTTGAATTCATAAATTTGTAATGAATTAAACATATTCTTTTAATTCCAAAAATGTTTTATAAAAGATATAAAATGTTTTGTGACATTTTATAGAAATCTAGTGATTAATAAAAATGTTCCTTTGATCTTATAATGCATTAGATACTTTGTTTATTCATACCTTAAGTGATTAGATGGTGAAAGTGAGTATTTACTACTAAATACTTGTTTACGTCATGATCTTTGATTTGATTGGTTTTCGTTTTGTGATTATCAAAACATAGAGATATCGAAAGATATGAATAATGTTTTTAGTCAATTATTTATATCAACAATCTCCCCCTTTTTGATGATTACAAAACCTAAACTCATTAAGTCCAAAAATTTATTTTTAGACAAGTATTTAGTGAGTTTATATTCACTTCTCCCTATTTTTGTAGAATCAAAAAGGTTTAAGCCGAAAAGATGAAGGCTCCCCCTTGATGTATGCTCCCCCTCGTTTGAGGGCACCAAGGGTTCGAGTTATGGAATTCTTGCAAGAAAAATATTAGAAGTACAAGCAAAAATATATAACATACTAACAATAACTAACAAGCATGGCAAAGGAGAATTTGAAACACATATTAAACCATTCACTAATTCAAAATGATTATGTCAACCACATAATCATTGTTACATAAATTATAATGCTAGAATTCTAAACCAAGTAGAATATCCTATTGTGTCAACAAAGAGTGTCATTAAACTTGCTTGCATCCCAAAAAGGTTGAAGTGTTTTATTTGAAAAATAAAAGGTATAAGCATATAGAATGCTTGGTTGAGAATGGTAAAAAGGGATCATGTTGGTAGCTTAATGGAGGTAAACTTTTGGTTTCATGGATGTTGGTGAGTTTGGAGATGTAGAGCTTGGAGGTGGTGAATTTCGAGTTAGGTTTGTTGGTTGAGGGTTTTGATGTTGTTCAAGTGATGGTGTTTGTTGAGATCTAGTAAGAAGATACTCAATCCAAGTAAAGTGCTCATTCAATGCAATTGTTTGTTGTTGGAGGAAGATGCAACAAGGGCAATTATTAACATGCTTCTCAATTTGGTTAATGTTGTGTGGTGATGATGGTGAGCTTGATTGAGGTGGATCCAAATTGTGTTGAGTAAGATGTAATGCTAAAAGAGCACAAAGCTCATGAGCTTCTTTTAGCTCCTCAACGAACTTCAATTGTTCGGAGGAAGGTGATGGTGGAGGAGCATGATAGTTGTCTTGGGTGAAGGTTTGAACATGCAACATAGGAATGGCATGTGAGGTTGTAGGATGTGGTGGTGGTACTCTTGGTGGTGGAGACATGATAGAGCTTGGGTAATCATGAAAACATGATATGGGTGGAAGAGGTGCTTCATGAGTGGATGGTGTTTTTGTTGAATGAGCAACATGTGAAGTATTGGTTGAGAGATTGGGATTGTTGTTTTGGGATTGAGCATGCTCATCATATGAAGAAGCATTAATGAGGGCATGAGTGGATGATAGGTTGTGAGATGAGTCATTAGTGTGGGTTTGAGGTTTAGTTGTTGGTTGACTTGGAACAACATCACTTGAGTTGTGACAAGAATCAAGTTTCCTCCTCCAAACGGGTTTGACGGAGATCCTTACGGTTCTTGAAAACTTAGGTTTTTGGTTGTTTGGGGATGACATATTTGGATGTGATAGCATTTATGACGGGAAGAAGATATTTATAGTGTAAGAGAAATGTGGTTTAGGAAGGTAAATTGTGAGGTATAGTATGGGACAAAATATGTTTGTGAATTTTGGGAAGTATAGGCTGAAGAGGGTCAAAAAGTGATAAAGAAAACAGTAACCCCGACCATCAGATGGCCGGTCCCCTTAATCATTAAGGGGGCCGCCCATCTGGTGAATTCCAGAATGCCAGAATTGGGTTTTTGGCATAAAATTTTCAGAACGGTTGTGTTTTTGGGTTTGGATTCAAGTAAGTTCAACTCTTTGAGGAAATATATGATATACTAATCATAGATGTAGAGAATGTTATTAAAACAAATTAAGTAGACAAGTAATTTCTAATATACATGCAATCTACTTATTGGCCAATTAAGTTAAACAACCAAGGAAGCAATAAAACATACTAGTCAAATATGCAACTATATGAAAATGATAATATGTAGGCTAATTCAAACATATTGATGAGTGCTTACAAGTAACAAATGGGAAGATATCATTGTATGGACTTCATTGTTACAAACAAGATCCATATGGGCAAACCATGATTCTCATGAAATGATTTGATTAAATTGTGAATGTCATTTTCATAAAAGTGTATGACACATATGAGATAATCAAATATATTTTTAATAAAACATTTTTAGTTTTATTCAACAATGCTTTGAAATAGATTCAAGTGTGTATTAGAGTAAAATAGATTGAGTTTTGCTTCATAACATGTTGACAAATTGGATAAGAAAAATTTTCCAATCTTGATTTTGATTAATATAAAGTTATGCTAGCTTACATTTAAATATGTTATTTGAAGAAAGATGAGATAGATATTTGAAAGATTATTTTTCAAAGTGAGAGGTTTTAAACATGATATTTATTTTTGATAGCAAGAAATCACAAATGAAGGATTTGAAATAGAAACGTATCATATTCAAGAAAATCAGTTGAGCCCATTGTCACATATAATCATCTTTAATGGCAACTAAAGACATGGATGAGTGATGGTAAATTCTAATGATCTTAATGCAATATGATTGAGAGGGATAAACTAAATCATCTATAGATACAAGATTAACACATGTATATATATACTAAACACATCATAGTATTAAATGCTAACAAGTCTTAATTATAGCACATCTATTAATGCAACTAGAATAGTCATTTAGCCTAAATAGTAAGTATTCTACTATTGATCATAGATGATTTCCAATATAAATGATGAATAAGAAAAATGGTAATAGACTTAAAATCAAGAGGGTTAACTAGCCTAATTTCATGTATACATATATTAGTATTAATAATATATGAACAGGGCAACCTATAAATTTAATCATATTAATATACTAATTATAGCATACTTTAATATAATGTGATATTGACAACTTTTTGAAAAGAAAACTTACCTCAGATCCAGTTTTTCCTTAAGAGTGGGCATGTAAGAAGACATATTTAAGGTTTGCCCAAAGCATGTCAAAGTAGCAAGGTAAAATCCCAACGCAATAAAACTCAAGGAGGCTTGATCTGAAATACTTAATCGATCACAACAATCATCATAAGTCGTGTAGATCAAGAATAATTGCGCTTGAATCCTTCATCATGCGGTAGTAACGAACATACCATAAAACCAATACTCCAAAAGTGAGGAACAAAACGCCGAAACAATAAATGGCCGCAACAGCGTCATAAGCAAATCGTGTGTAGAATGTGAATCAGAGTAATAGGAACCAATAGTCATCAAATGTAAGAAAGAAAAGTGAGCGATCCAACAAGTAATAGTCTCTTCGCTCGTTAACTACCTAAACATGAAAAAGAGCTTGGTACCCAGATTCTCATGGGTCTGAGATGGTTAGTTGAGGACATCCATTGCATTTAAATGCACATGATGAGGATGTCGCCGAGAAGTACAAAAATTCATCAATAGTTTGTTTTAACTAACAAACAATGACTTTCTTGACTAGAGTAATAAGTAATGGATGTAAATAATATTAGTCATGAATTTCTCCACTAGGTTTAACAAATTTTATTTGTTTTGATATATTTGTTAAAGGATCATTTGCGGTAAATCCTAAACCGGTTTTATCATAAAATGACTTTTGAATGTTAAGTAGATATTTTAAAGATTTAGAACTATTTTCGAATTTAGATAATATTTTTACTTTTTCATTTTCCATTTTAATTTCATGTTTGTAGTCTTGGCATTTTTTACATTCAAGATCAATTTCAATATTACTTTCAAGTCTAGACATTTTATCTTCTAAAATTATTTCTTTTTCAAAGTTATTTTCAACGGAAATTGAAGATCCATTTTTAAAAATAATTTTTGAGTCAATGTTGCAAAGATGTTGGAAGTTGTTTTCCAATTTTGAAAATTCTAATATAAATTGATCATAGCAAAAATGTTTGGTTTCGGATTGTACCTTATTTGTAGTTGTACAATCTTCACATGCTATATGTTGATCAATTCCATCGTTCATGTCGCTCCATGTTTTATTTGTAGTTTCGCTTAGATCTTGAAACATGTAATCCTTGCCATCAATACTTGTATTTACATTTGTTTGAATATCTTTGCACGCCATATTTTCATCATCTTCTTCGTCCTTTTCGCCCCATGATTTATTTATATTCTTTCTTCGGATTTGACTTATGTATTCTTTGTTATTGATACCTTCAATGATCACATTTGAACTAGTAGTACTTGTGTTTATTTTAACAAAATATTTGTCTATCAAATTTTCTAGAGTGACTAATTCTTGTGCAACATCAAGTTTATCATCTTTGGTTTTACATTTCTCTTGGTGAAAAATTAAAAGACATTTCCAAATATCATTTGCCGTTTTACAAAAGAGTACTCTTTCATATTCAACTCTTGGTAGAGTTTCGTAAATCAGTAATTTAGCTTTAGTATTTTTATCGATCTTTGTTTGAAGATTATTATATTGATTTTCAAAATCCATTATAGTTAGTTTAAGATCACCAATTGAAATGATATGCCAAAGATCAAGATCTATTGATTTCACATAATTTTCAAATTTATTTTTCCATTCAAGAAAATGATCATTTTCAAATAATGGTGATTTTGCGTAAATTCACCTTCTAGATATTTTTCAAATTCCATAGATCGTTACAAGTTTTAAAATACAATACATTTTAAAAATCTTGCTAGACGTGGCTCCTGATACCAATTGTGGAAAACTAAAAGGGGGGGGGGGGTTAAATAGTTTTTCGTCTTTTTTGTTTTATAAAAGTTTGCTTCTAAAGAATAGACGCAAATTTCAAAAATGTTTGATACAAAAATATAGATACTAGTTTATTCACAGTTTTCGTATAAACACTACTTATATAGAATGTTGAGTAAAAATTATGGTTTCATATATCACATATAAGTATATATATATATATATATATATATATATATATATATATATATATATATATATATATATATATATATATATATATATATATATATATATATGTATATGTGTTTTAATATGAGTATATCCGTTTGGTTTGTTTGTATAAAATTAATGTTGTGAATGGAACCTAGTTTGATCTTTATGTGAAATCAATATATGCACAACACAAGCAATTATAACTATATACGAAATGCTAAGAAGTAAGTAAACAAAGAGTAAGAGATGGAAAGATCAAACCGAAAGACAAAGGATCTATAGTGGTTCGGCTACAAGGACACCTTCCTTGCCCTGCTCCACTCCCCGAGCACCGAACTCGAGAGTTTTCTTCACTAAGTCAATAACCTCTCTTATGGTGGAGAAAACCATACACACCTTAGCTTACACCAATTTAACGACACAAAGCTAAATGTCGGGTTCTAATCGTGGCTAGAACCAATCTCACAACTATAATCACAACACAACTCCTTCTACACATTTTCACACCTTCTATACTTCTTCACACCACTTGTTTCTTCACACCTTCACAACTTCAATCTATCCACTACTTCAAGACTTATACTTCTTCACAACTTCTAGGCTTCTATGTCTTCAAAACTTCACTACTTCTTTGTCACAACTTGAAGACCTTTTTCTATGTACTTCTCCAAGGGTTCTTCTATTTAACAAGCTTCTATATCTTATCAACTTTAAGGTTTCAACTTCTTTGTCTTCACTACTAATCTCTACTACAATATACTACCCCTTCTTATATCTCCTTCCACTAATCCTATGCACTTCTACTTCTTCACTTCTAGTACCACTTTACACCTTCAACAAGTCTAGATCCTGTATCTAAATCTAGCCAACCAATGTATACATTTTATACGCCAGAGAATGAATGATTTACAAGATGAAATGATCAAACAACTTAGATAGCAAGATGATACTAAGTTGTAATACTTCTAGTCTTGATAGATAGAAGTATTCTTCCTTTTGCACTTGAGTGGATGAAGCTTTGGATCACTTAGAAACAAAGACTTATGAATTATATGATCAAAGGATTTTTAAGATAAAAATAGAGGTTTGAATCAGAAAGTTTTTAGTGCAAAAAGGTGAGAAAAATATGTGGAATGATCTAGTATTTAAAGGGCCAGAAAACACTGTTCTGGAGTGTGTCGGTCCCCTTAATTAAGGGGCGGTCCCCTTAATGATTAAGGGGGCCGCCTAGTATAATTAAGGGGGCCGCCCTCCTGAACGTTGGATTTTCTTGTCCTTTTGTGAGCAAGATTTTTCTGGATTAGATTTGCCATTTTTGGTTAAAAATTTAAATTCATAAATTTGTAATGAATTAAACATATTCTTTTAATTCCAAAAATGTTTTATAAAAGATATAAAATGTTTTGTGACATTTTATAGAAATCTAGTGATTAATAAAAATGTTCCTTTGATCTTATAATGAATTAGATACTTTGGTTATTCATACCTTAAGTGATTAGATGGTGAAAGTGAGTATTTACTACTAAATAGTTTGCGTCATGATCTTTGGTTTGATGGGTTTTCGTTTTGTGATTATCAAAACATAGAGATATCGAAAGATATGAATAACGTTTTTAGTCAATTATTTATATCAACAATAAGAGCAAAAGAAGTGGTACTACCACGACTCATCTATTCCGAGTGATCGATATCAAATTGAAAAGCTTCATAAGTCGGATAAGAAAAATTAGGATGATATGTGGGATTGCCACTAATCTACTTAGTCGTATCAAAGGAAAAACTCTCACAGTTGGGTAAAAATTCCTCGAGCTCGGGCTCCAGAGGATCGTCAATCGTAAGCTCAATCTTCTTCTTAACTTTATCCGGAGGGATTGACGGTTCATCGTTTAACAAATTGTCAAGAAAAAGAGTATCTCCCTCCGAATCAAAGTAAAGTTCATCAATCTCAGAAAACGGAATCGTATCAATAGCAAGGAATTCATCGACCTCTTCCCAAAAAGAATCATATTCCTTATTTAGAGGAAATGGTGGGGAAGATTCGGAGACGAAAGTTTTCACAAAATCATCAAAGGAATAATCACAAACATCAACGCTTTTAACAGAATACTTCTTAGATTTTGAAGCATCGACACGAAAAATCATTATGTCATCATCATGTCGTAAAGTTAAAGTATCCTCAAAATGATCTACTAGGGCTTTTGCGGTTCGCAAAAATGGTCTCCTTAGTATAAGAGGAACTCTCGGATCGGCTTCAAAATTCACAACAACAAAGTCGTGGGAAAGTACACGAATTAACTTGAACAAATACATCTTCAGCAATTCTGACCGGATGAGTAATCGTACGATTAACGAGCTCTAAAGTCATACGAGTCGGTTTAAGTTCTCCCATTCCAAGTTGTTTATAGATTGACAAAGGCATAAGGTTAATGCTTGCACCTGAATCGGCCAGGGCATTGCAAACCTCTTGATCTTTTAACGAACAAGGAATGAGAAACTTTCCCGAATCTCCAAGCTTCTCGGGAAGCTTTTTGAGAAGAATAGCGGAGCATTGAGCATTTATCGGCGTTTCAGCTAATTCAAGCAATTTCTCTTTATTACTTATGTGATTTTTAAACGTTGAGGCAAACTTTGGCATGTAAACAAGAGCATCCATGAAACTGATATCGAAATGCAATTTTTGAAAAATATCAAGAAACTTTTCCATTTGTTTTTTAGATTTTGCACGGAGCTCTTCATCATTAAATCTTGACGGATATGGCAGTTTTGATTTGTATTTAACATTCTTTTCAAAAACGACTTTTTCTTTATCTTTAGACGTTTGAACAACCGGAGGTTGGACGTTTTCTGTATCTCCGTTATTAGTAGGAGGAACTGGGTCCTTTGTCGCCTCGGTCTCATGGTCCACTACCTTAGGGGGAGGAGAAGAAGGGGTAGTCGGAACCGTGGGTTCATATATAGCACCACTATGTGTCGCAATTGCCTTGATTTCGCCCCTCGGGTTTGCGATCGTGTTGCTTGGAAGAGTACCAGACGTCGACGGTTGATTCATTTGAAGAAAACTACTCATCATTTGCTTAAGCTCATTCGTTTGTCGAGTCATGGTTATGTCGATCTCTTTCTTAAGTTCAACCCTCATGTTGTTGATTTGATTTTGCATAGCTCGTATGTTAACATCGTTTGTTTTCATATAATTTGCAAGCTCATGAGAAGGTTGTACTTGTTGATAAACTTGTTGGGGTGGAGGGACTTGATAATTTTGATTGAAATTGGTTCCACGGTTTTCATTGTTTCCTTGGTTATTTTGAGGATAACGGTTTTGATGAGTTTGCACGGGTGGAAACCCGGGTGGCCCTATTTGGTTGTTTTGAGTACAAAAATCTTGGTTTTGATTGTAGTTTACGGCTGCAACGTTAGCATTATAAACTTGACCATCAGTGGCTTGACAATCATAATACGGATGGGGTCCACCACAAATCACACATTTTTCAGTAACTTCTTTAACGGGCTCAGGTTTTTGGTTCTGCAACTTAAACTCTTTCATCATACAACGGATAACATCGGTAAGTTCGGCCAATTCCGATGATTGGACCGACGAAGAAGTAACAGAAGTCACTTTCGAAACATTCGGTTTGTTACGAGAAGTCGGAACCTTCGATTTGTTCTCGATGATCGTTAAAATATCCCTGGGCATACGATTCAAGATATTGCCACCGGCGGCTGCGTTTAAAGAATCTTGATCGTTTTGAGTCAAAGCATTATAAAATGTGTCGATTTGGTGTAATTCGGAGAAACCGTGGTGAGGACATTTTCGAAGTAGATCCTTAAAACGTTCCCATGCCTCAGCAAAGTTCTCATCAAAACGTTGTTGAAAATTAGTTATATCATTCTTAAGATTAGTCGTTTTGGACGGAGGAAAGAAATGATTAAAAAATTTTGAGACAAGTTCTTCCCATATATGGATGGAACGAGGGGGTTCTTTTTCAAGCCAAATCTGTTTGTACCCTCTAGTGAAAATGGGAATAACATCAATTTAATAGCATCGTGAGGGACATCCTTAAATTTCATGGTCGAAGTTAACTTATTAAACCATCGGATGTGTGCGTGAGGATCGTCCCTTTCAAAACCGTGAAATTGGTTTGATGTGACAAGTTGAATCAATTCAGTTTTAAGTTCAAAATTATCGGAAAGGATATGTGGTAAAACGATTGCATCTCCATATCCCTCGGTGGGACACTGGAGTAATTCTTGCATAGTACGTTGATCGGCCATCTCGGTGATGGGTGCTTTAACAAGAGTACGTAACTCGGGTACGTAAGCTTGTTTACGATGTCTACGATAGAGTTGGTTCGGTATGGTCAGAGCATTATCGATTAATCTCGACTGTGAACGTGTGATCAGACACTAAAAAGAAACCAAGTAAAAAGAAAAAGGAAAACAAATTTGAAAAGAAAATCTTTTTGAATGTTTGGTTTTTTTATAAAGCAAAATTCAAAAACGTAAACTTTTGTTTTTTTTTCTTTTTCAAACGTTACGTTAATTGTAAACCGTTTCCTTTAAATCTACTCGCGACGGAACGGGAGAGAAGAATGGATCTTTCTTCAGCTTGCAATTTAATGTCAAAGCAATCCGTATTTTCCGCTTATTCGGTCGTAGAATTCAAAGTAATCCGATTAGAAACTAATTTCACGCGTTGTTATATTGGGAAGCTTATTTGGTTTACAACGCCCTCCCTTCCACGGGAGAGTCAAGGCCGTAACTTTATTATTTATTTTTTTTGGTATTTTTGAAAACACTTTAGGAAAAGTGTTTTGGATTTTTCAATTTTTTTTTTGTTTTTTATAGAAAATATATACAAGGAAGGTTTTCAAAACACAATTTCGAAAAACGAAAACGAAAAATTCACTTCAACCTTTCCCAGCAACGGCGCCAAAATTGATTCGGTGAAAATCAAGTTATATATATAGTATAAGTATTACTCAAGAGATCCGCAAAGAAATACGGATAACCCGAGGTCGTAGTCCGTGTGAAAGGTGAATGGAATTCTCAATTCCCGATTCGTGAAACGTGTCGTGAAAGTGATAAAAAGTGATTTTGATGAGATTATACTAATGAAATAGAAAATGAAGCACAAATAATCACTTAAGCACGCATTTCAAATAAGGAAACTAAAAACGTATCGTAAAATCGAAAACGTAAGTTTAAACGTAAAATAAACGTAAACGCGCGAAATAAAACGTGAATTTTAAGCTACACTACTCCTACGGATTTGAAAATAATTTTAAAAAGTTAAAAATGATAAAAGAAAATTTTAAGAAAAATAAAAATATTTTTTTGACTTTTTAATTAATTTTTATGAATTAAAAACTAATTAATCTAATTAATAATTAAGAAAATGCAAATAAGGTGAGAAAAATTCAAAATAAATTTTGAAAATTATAAAATAACTAAAAAGTAATTTTAAAACTGAAAACTAATTTTTTTGGAATTTTGTGTAATTTTTGGGGATTAAAAAAAACTATTAAATCTAATAAAAATTCAAATTAAATTAAAAAATACATGGGAAAAATGCAAAATAAATTTCTAAAATTCTAAAATAATTGAAAACTATTTTCTAAAATATTTTTGGATTTTTCTAAGCTTTTTCTGATTTTTTTGGAATTTTTGGTAATTAAAATGTATTAAAAATTGAATAAAATGAAAATAAAATAAAAAAAATAGCAAATAAGGTCAGAAAAATATGAAACATTCAGGGAAAATCTAAAATATTATTCTAAACTTGAGAAAAATTTGAAAAGTGAAAAATAAGCTATGTAAGTGCTTTTTGGCTTATAACAGCTTATGAGAAATGCTTATTAATAAGCAATACTTGACCAGAGTTGATCAAATTTTGACCCAATGTTTCTTTGACTAAAATAAGCTTAAATGAACAGATGGAAAACAATTTTGAACTCAGAAACATAGATTAAGACCAATTCAGTTGAAATAAGCTATATGGAAAATAAGCAATAAGCCAAACAGTTGAGCAATTAGTAAAAGCTCAGCTGAAACAACAATTTAGGGAACTAATGAACTCAGATTAACAAATAACCCAGACAATAAATCATAATTCACACTTGCAGGCCTGATTATGTAAAACAGAACAATGTTCAACTCCACTAAATGACAATCCAAATAAGCAGTGTAAATAAGCTGAGGGTATTGAACTTATGGGGGCAAAACAAAAACAGACTTACTGAGTTACTAAAACCACCATAAAATCAAACTCACAAACTAATTTGTTAACCTAAAAGAACCTGAGATCAGCAGCTATAAAACCTATTGGACTGTTGGATTTTGACTTTTGAATTGCACCAAAGCTTTGACTAAACCCAAATTCAATTACTTAGATCTTGTCCTAGATGTTTAATGATTATGTTTAAACACTAAAAACTAACAGTTCAACACAATATGCAAAGATTTAACAGAAATGCAGGTTCAAATTATACTAGTGTGCAGGATGAATTGAAGATCAATTCATTTTTGACTTTTAGACTAGTAACCACCAATTTAATGCTTTGTATTGATGTAACTACCCTATTGTGAATTAGTGATGCAGAGGACAAAGTAAATTAACAACTAGACTACACTAAGATTAGTTAAACCAAACACCCCTGATAAGTATCCTGCCTAAACCAATTCTACTCAAACCTTAGTATAATATAATACAAACCTTAACCTCAGTGCAACAGAAGATTTAATTCAGACCAAAGCAACAAAGAAAACACAGAATCTCAGATGCAACACCAACTCAGAAGCTCAAATCCAACAGATACTAAGACAAGCAGTAATGAAACAGTGACTCAAACTAAATCCAACTATGATGAAATTAACAATTAAATATCCATATAATGGAATAAAAAACAACTTAAAGACAGAATTTAAGCAATAAAATTAAATCTAAGCTACTAATATTCTAATTATGCAATAGGAATATAAAATGGGACTTACAAAGCCAATACACCCTCAGCAAAACAGAGGGGGTTTCACTATGCTTGCCTGTCTTTTGACAGGCCAAATGGTCACCTTATTGGCTGCCTTGAACTCCTTGAATAAGCTGAGCTTATTTTAAATAAGCTACTAGTTGACTTGTTTTGAATTTTGTGGTAATTAAGAAATTTGACTGAATAAGTTCACTATAGCTATAAGGAAGCTTAAATGAACTTATATTAAACAGGAAATAAGCTAATTGAAGCTTGAATTTAGGAATTGGAACTATATATATATATATATATATATATATATATATATATATATTTGATTTTTAATATGAGATAAACAAAGACTGAATTATAAACTAAATATGATTAAGCTAAGCTTATAAAAATAATAAATAAAAATTAATAGAACTAAATAAGGAACTGAATTAACAGGGAATTAATAGAAAATTAAAATAATATTAATAAAGGAAATTTGATTACAATACTTGGAATAATGAAATTACAATTTTAAAAACAGAAGCATAAGTAAACTAAATCAAAATATACACTAAAAACTACCCTGATATCTGTGAATGAGTAGGGTTTATATAGGAGCTGAGGATGAGGTCCTTGGAATCCAGTTCATCAATCCACACCTTACTTGTGCTTCTTTGCGTCCATTTTAGCCGTGTGATCTCCTTCCAGATGGTTCCATTCAATTCTAGCCCTTAGATTTAATGATTTCCCAATCATAAGCACGCATACTCACGCGGATTGCCACTCTGGCATTCCCTGACATGTCAGGCCTTCTAGATGCTCGTGCAATTTTACCTTTGTACCCTTAATTGTGGTTAATTTGGATTTTACGTCTGTGAATAGTGTTCTAGGGTTTATGCTTCTGGGTTAGGGGGGTATATTGGGGCGCGGGTAAAAAAGGTTTTGGGATTGGATTATTATTTTGGTTTGACTGGGTCTAATTGGAGTAGGTTGACCGGGTATAATGGCAGGCCGGGTTAAAGTGAATGGTATTGATAATGATATTTGGGCTTTGCATGTTTTGTGGACTAGGCTAAAAACTGGATCCGTAGCAATGTTTTATTTAGGAGTAGTAGAGTTTTAACAAGGACCAATGTTGTATAATTCATAAACTTAGGGACCAATTCTGTATATTATTCAAATGTATTTTCCAAGGGCTTGTTTTGTAAAACTTTGAATCATAGAGGACTATTGTTGACTTTCCTTTCATTGTTTTTTTCAAAGGACCACTTTTGCCAAATGTTGAAAGTACGGGGACTAAAGTTGACATATTCTTCAAACTTTGTCCAGGGACCAATTATGCAACATTCTAAATCTTTGAGGACTTCTAATGATATGATGAGCTTTCTTTGATTATTTTTCTTCCCAGGCTCCGGCTTTTGACCTTTTTCCAATCTCGTGCTCTTTTTTGTCGGTTTTGGCTTTGTTTTTGTTCATTTTTCACATATCCATACCTGCACATACACAAATACAAAAACACACATTCTCTTGGCATATTTGGTTAGTATTTGGTGTATTTGGTCTCATTTAAGGCCTAAAAGGATGTGTGAAAAGACACACATCAAATCACACAAAACATGGGTTGCCTCCCAAGAAGCGCTGTTCTTTATTTACGAGTCTTGTAGCTAGACTCAAGGTCATGGGCTATCGTGTGTCGCTTATGCTCACATATCCAAGGGTGAGCCATCTAATAGTCGCCTCATCTTTCTTATAGTCATCACTTAGCTCTAAACATCCGCGATAATACCTTTTATTCTTTTCATGAGGATATTTAAGCCCTTTTCTTTTATCATTCTCACTTAGCATTTCAAGGGGTGGATACCTACTACATTTCTCCATAGAAAAATCCTTGAACCTAAGATGTGCACGGGGCATTTGGTAAACAAAATATTCATCCCCATCCGAGAATGTAATTAACCCTTCCATAAGTTTTTCATCAAGGTTGGTTAACCTTTTGAAGGGTTTCCCAAACACAACTTGGGTTAACTTACTATCGATAAATTCTCCTAGATTCTCCATAACCATGAACTCAACACGATAAACAAAGCTTCCTACAAACACATGCAATGTCATTGCCCTAGCAACAATATTATATCCTTTGTATTCTAACTCATCTACCATGATTTTATTGTATTCACTACGCGAGATTATGTTCATTGGTAGAGATGAGTTAATGTAGGCATCAAAGCTCCTAAATCCAATTTTACAAGGAAATTGCATATTAAATGGGTTATCATTCTCAATCCTTGTTCTAGGGTTGACATACCAAAGAGGGTCCACTTCATTATCCATCCTATTCTCATTAATTACGTCACCATCATCTAGGTCCTCATCGGAGTCCGAATAGTAAAAAGGACTAGCCCTATGGTCATCATCATGGTTGGACTCCTCCATCTCCGAATTATTGTCAAAGTGATGGTTAGGCGAGAGGCTAGGTGGGTTCTCATTTTCCACTAAGGGGATTAGGGCGGGCATTTGGAAAATCCTACGACGGAAAACACGAATAACATGAATCAAACGATCAATGTTATTGTTATTCATCGAGTTAGTTTAGGAACAAAGGAAACAAAGAAATAAGATAGACTAAAGAAAACCTAGAAATAAAAATAAAATCTTGCTAGAAAGGAATCTAGCAAGTAGACCTAATAAAAAGAAGTCCTAACCTAGACAATAACTATTCCCCGGGCTGCGGCGCCAAAAACTGGATACGTGGGAATCGCACCAGGCTTTACCTCTCGAGGGATCTCGAGAAGCTTACAACCCCGACCAGGCAGTGTACCTGATCGTTGTAGTATAGTATAGTGACAAGTACCGGGGGATTGATCGTTCAACTCAGGAATAGTGTCGCTAGGATTAGAAAGTCTCCTAAACTAAGTCTAAAGGTGAGGGATGATTCTTTTTGTATTTTTATGTTTTATGAAAGCAAATAAAATCTCGGTTTTTGGAAGAGTGGGCGGAATTAGTTGCTAGTCAACTAACCCAATAACTAAAGATGCAATAAAAATAAAATAACAAAAATGAAATGAAACTAATTATACTAATGTGGTGTAACAATAATGGGGAAAGTTGTGTTTACTTAGGTTTCATTACTCCCTAGATATCTTTTACAGGTTGATAGCTTGTTACAATTGCACGGTTGACGGGTCATATTCCTTAATACTAGTCGTAGGGCCGTGTACAATAGTCCCTAACTCTATAGGATCCTACTTCACTCCTATGTCGAGCCGTTAGATGCTCCTAACATGGGATCATTAGAATTCTCCTACGCATTAAATATAACCAAAAATCATAGTACACCTCTGATCATGTTTCTTAAGACGTTCAAGCATGTTACCAATGGAAGTCTGCCAGTTTTCTTAAGCCTAACATCGAATACAATCATCCGTAACAACTATAAACAAACAATCAACCCATAATTAACATCTAGGTTTCACTACATCTAAGCAAACACAAAAGAGATCTAGCCAAGCATGTTAAATGGAAGACAAGTGTAAGATATATTCAAACAATACATAAACATATTGATTGAATTGAAAGAGTACTTATCTCAATTGAACATGAAAGGTTTCAAAGGGTAAGAACCCTTGAAAAAGATGTGAAAATCGGACTAAGGTTTCTCTCCAAAGTTACACACTAATGAATGAGAATTGCAAAACTATATATAGAACTTACAGGGTGACGGCGTCAAAAAGAAAATTGTGACGCCGTCAACTCGCCGCCCATAATGAAATCGGATTGCCTAGATCCACTTTTGATGCCGTCATTTGTAAAGTTGCTCTGGGCCGTCACTAACATTTGGACCATGACGGCCTTGGGTAACGCCGTCATGTCCTTAGTACAAAACTCTCTGGATCGTCATGTGCATCATCCACTTCCACCTCTTGTATTACTCTTGACGCCGTCACTTGGAAACTCTTGACGCCGTCAGGTACTGTTCCCAACAAGGAAAATTAAGACTTTGCCGTTTTCTTCACTTTTATGCTCCAAAAACGTCCAAAATTCTTCTTTTTCCAGATTTCACTCCAAAAGTACCTAAAATGACAAAAGGAACGATTTAGGGCAATATTTGATCAAATAAATTCGAATCCGGGCTTAAATAACCCCTTAAAAATGATTCATTTTTCGCCTCATCAGCTAAGTAATAAGTTAGAGATGGAAATATCAAACCGCGAGACAAAGGATTTATAGTGGTTCGGCTACAAGGACACCTTCCTTGCCCTACTCCACTCTCCGAGTCACCTACTCGAGAGTTTTCTTCACTATGTCAACAAGTTCCTTTTGGCGGAGAAAACCTTACACACCTTTTCTTACACCGTTTAACGACACCAAGCAAAATGTCAAGTTCTAATTGTAGCTAGAACCAATCTCACGACTCTTCACAACTTCTCACGACTTCTACACAACTTGTACACACCACAACTACTACACGACTTCTAACAACTTCACTACTTCTTCTTCACAACACTACTTCTTCTTCACTACTTCTCCTCACTACTAACACACCTACATCTACCTATTACAAACACTCTACACATTTACAAATAATTTACATAACTACAAGACTATATTCACAAATCTACAATACTTGAATGAGTATTCTTCTCTTGCACTTTGAGTGGTAAGGAATTGAATCACTTGAAACAAAGACTTATAATCTTATGATCAAAGGATTTAGAGAGATGTTTAGAAAGGATTGGGACTGAAAATTTTTTATGCAAAAGGTGAGGAAAAATAGCAGAAATGAACCAGTATTTATAAGCAACCGTTTCTGGCAACTGGAGCATGCCGACCCCTTAATTGGTGGTCGGCCCCCTTAAACAGTAAGGGGGCCGCCCTATATTTAAGGGGGTCGTCTTCCTGTAATGGCCAGATTTCTTGTCTTTTTCTGGTGAAAGTTTATTTTGTTAAAATCTAACTGACTTTGGTTAAAAATTTGAGTTCATATATTTATTATGAATTAAACATTTTCCTTTAATTACCAAAAGTGTTTTTCCAAAAGATATAAAATGTTTATAACATTTTATAAAATTTGTAGTGTCTAAATAAAATCCCTTTGATTATAAAATGTATTCGACATTTGTTTATACATACCTTAAGTGATTTTGTTAGATGAAATGATATTTGTATCTAAATACTTGTTAACGTAATAATTTTACGTTTAATATTTTTACATTTTGTGATCGTCAAAATGTAGGGATATCGAAGAATATTAATAACGTTTTTATGCATTATTTATATCAACAATCTCCACCTTTTTTATGATTACAAAATCTAAACTCATTAAAACAAAAATTAAGATATATGCAAGTATTTAGTGAGTTTATATCATTTCTCCCCCCTTTTGTTAACATCAAAAAGGTTATCCCGACGATACTAGAGCTCCCCCTCGACGTGTACTCCCCCTCGTTTTAAGGTTATAAGAGAAATCGAGATATGGAATGCTTGCAAAAATATTTAGAACACAAGCATATATAGCAAAATATGGAAAACAACATGTAATACCTGAAAATTTTAAAATGTGTAAAATGACCAAAATACCCTTACGACTAAAATTTTTAAAAAATACTTATAAAATTCCAAATAAGCCCTAATAAACTTGTAACTACAATATATAAATTACTTGGCTTAAGTAATTATATTAAGAACATTTTCAGGTTTCTAAAATATTAAATGACACACTAAAAATATTAAGAGTCCGAGTTATTGTACATAACGTGTTAATATACAAGTATAAGTGTAGATTGGGTAATTAGAGTTGGACTAGGATTTGTTTTGGCCCAAGTAACCCATGATCGACCCTTATTTCCCCTCTAATCCATAAATTCGGTCCTTTCCCCCTCCTAATGTACGATTCACTAAAAAAAAAAGAAAACTCTAAAGAAAAAGTCACGACATTTATTTATTTTTCCTTCCATTCGATTCTGCTTCAAGGTAGTCAAGGTGTTGTGATTCTTGTTCATGCTTCCATTCGATCACACAAGTTTAGGTATCCTCATAAATCCCTTCTTGTTCTTTTAATCTTAAGTTGAAGCAAACATGAAAACCTAAGAATTATTTATATGAAATTGAATACATATGTACATATTAGACAAGAAAAGGAATTAGGGTTTTGTTAGGGTTTGATTTAAATTAGTTATGTGTTAATAATTTGGTAATGATTAGATGATTAATGAAGTAATTAATGAATTAGGGTTAGGGTTTTGTTAATAGAGAAGGGTTTGATTGGTTTTGTGAAGGTTAGGGGTGATTAGTGTGAACTTGTTTACTGGACAGATTTGAAACTTGAATATGTAAACGTTATAGCTTAAGTTTCACAAAGGGTGAATACTGGGTTTTTGGTTGAAAGCTTATTTTTATGTCTTAGATAAGTTTTCCAATTGGTTGGGAGTGATTTCAAGTTGTTTTGGTCGTGTTTTTGATTTTTGTGTGATTAAGTGTCAAAGCTGAGTAAATCGGGTCAGAAAATCAGTAGCAGTTTTTGATTTTTCATTTTCCAACCGTAAGGAGTTAGGAGCTCTTCTTTGACAGGAGTAATATTTGGGTTATGTGTGACTTACTGGAATTTTTCTAGATTTTTCTGATGTGTCACAATGGGTGTGATAAATGTAAACTTTTGGGGTGTTTCTGCAGATCCGAAATCTGAACTAGTTTTGATAATGAATTTTTAGTCTATAGTTCTACTACCTGGAAAATTTTATAAAAATTACACAAAGTAGTCCACATATATATTTACATGGGGAAATTTTGCTAAAGTCCCAGGAGATGCACAAGTATACTTTAAAAATCCGAAAATATGATGCATGTTTTGATTATACATGCTGAACTTTTCTTGAAAGGTGAATTACACACTTAAAGTTTATTATATCATTAATATAGGTAACATAATCCTAACGAATCTTTAATTAAGTGTATAATACAGTAAATGAACTACCTAAGAACTTCATATAACCTAATATGGTATTTAATTTGACTACTACATGTTTAAGTATGTTTAAAACCCTAGTTTACTACTATTGGGAATAATAACTAAACTTAGCATGGATACTTGTATTTGTGAGATAAACATTTAAGAATTAGTTGTTAACCTATATAAGAGATAAGTAACTCTAAAAATTATATTACTAATTAATTAAGTCCTAACCTAATCATATGTTTAAGCTTACTAATAAGAAAGGTTACTAAAAGTAGATAGAAGACCTAATATGGAATAAGAATAAGTAAATAAATGAGCAAGCTATTAATAACTAAGTCACATGTGTAGATTTCTGAAGAAGGGTGTTACTCGTTCTTTGATCCTTTCTATTATGTCAGCTTCGCATTTGTCCAAGGTACGGATATTCTGACCTTACTCTTAAGGTTTCCTTCGTGATTACAACTTCTTTTATGAACTTTCTGTTTTGAACCTTCTGACTTAAACCTTTACTATGAACCTTCTATTTTTGTACCTTTGATATGAAAACTTTGCTATTGAACTTTATGATATGAAAACTATGTTTTGAACCCTTAAATATGAACCATTTGATTACATGAGTTTCACTAGGCATGGGGGTTCCATGTCCGTGTCAGAGATGCACCTTTGACATGACTCTAGGGTAGTAGAGTGATGTTCTGCCACGTCCCTTGGTTTGGCTGCAAATGTTTATGTGTTGGGAAGGGGCGTATGGATGCATCCTAGATCTGTTTCTATTTATGATATGATATGATTTGTCTGGTGAATGTGGTTGTGTGTGCAATACACGTCCTTCACATTTCTGGGAGCTAGCTACTCCATCCATATGAGGACACCCCTCGTTATTGTCTGATTATCTGAGAGGTCTCCCCTCTATATGTTTGTGAAGATATGTGATTATGATTATGATAAGTTATCTGTTTCTGAGCTTATGGTATGATTATGGTTCTGACTATGTTCGTACAGGTGACTGTATGAATTCCTTACCTAACCTATACATTTTATTTCCGTATCATCCGTTATACCTAAATATATTTTTTCCAAAATACATCATTTGTACTTCAGCATTTATTTTCAATTATTATTGTTATATCTGTTCACTGGGCTTTTTAAGCTCAACCGCATTTTCTTTCACTGCGGCAGGTATTCAAGTTAGCTTTGGGATATCTTTTTGGGATTGAGAGTAGAGTTGAATTGAAGATTTTGACCATAGTAATTTTAAAGTAAGTTATTTATTTAAGATTTCCACTTTTGATCTGTTCTGTTTGTTCTGATGTAACACCATATTGTTGTGACACTTTTACCCTTGTCGGGTTGGGGTGTTACACAACAAGCATAGCAAACAAATATTAAGGACACATAGCAATACATTCATTATTTTAAAGTAATGTGTAAAAGATCCGAATTTGCCAAAGAGAGTCATCGGACTTGCTTGCAACAAAAGGTTGGTTGATTCTTATTTGAAAGTGAAAGTCATAAGCATATAGTATGCTTAGATGGTTGATGATGGAGTGTTTGGAATGAAAGTAGTTGAGTTCGGGTAAGGTTGTTGGATTAATGGAGGTATATATTTGGGTGCATGGATGTTGGAGAGTTTGGTGGTGGAGTGTTTGGAGGTGGAAAGTTAGGAGCGGAAGATGTTGATTGAGGTTTTGGATGGTATTGAAGTGAGGGTGTTGGATGAGATCTAGTGGGAATATACTCAATCCTAGTGAAGTGTTTATTCAATGCAATGGTTTGGTTTTGGAGAAAAAAAAATGTAACAAGAACAATTGTTAACATGTTTCTCAACTTGGTTCAAGTTGTGGGGTGATAGAAGGAGGTTAATCCAAGGTGTTTTGAGCAAGAAGAACACTAAGCTCACGGACTTCCTTGAGTTCTTTAATGAACTACAAGTGTTCAGAGGAAGGTGATGATGGTGGAATGTGGTTGTTATTTGGGATGGATATTTGGACATGCAACATAGGAATAACATGTGGGTTGGTAGGAGGTGGTGGTGATACTTTTAGTGGTGGAGACATTCTTGATTTTGGGTAATCATTAATGGATGAAGATCAAGGTATGGAAGAAAAGGGTGTTTCATGAGTAGAGGGTGTTTTGGATGGTGCATTGGTAGGTAAAACAAGATGTGAGGTGTTGGTGATGAGATTATGATTGTGATTTTGAGATTGAGCATGTTCTTTATAAGAATTATTTGGGTGAGATGAAGGTGTATTTTTGGGAGCAAAGATGGATGATTGGTTATTATGATGAGGTTGGTGAAAGGATTGATTGGAATGAGCTTGAAGATTAGGAGTTTAGTTGGGAACAAATGTGGGTGGAGGAATTGTGTGAGGACGAGTGAGGTAAGCAATTTGACTATGGAGAGGAAGGTGGGTGATGCAAATTGCGTTGTGCAAGGTGCATAGTATTGAGATCACAAAGATCATGGAGTTGGTCAAGTTCTTCACGAAACTTCAAGGTTTCCAAGGAAGATGATGATGGAGAAACTTTGTAATATTGGTGGGAAAGAGAGTAGGGTGTTAGGGATGTAATGTTGATTATTGTTTGGAGGTTGAGATTTTTCAACAAAAGGATTAGATGAAATGTAGGTACGTAGTTGGGAGCATGGGTGGATGCTTGACCATTATGAGGATTGAGAAAGGGTTCATTTTAGTGAGCTTGAGGGTTGTATGTATAGTTAGAGATATAGGAGGAATTTGGTGTTGGATGTTTGACAACATCATTTGGTTCGATGGGCTTTTTATGGATGTTAGGCTTTCTTCTCCAAACGGGTTTCTTAGTCATCTTAGCTAACCTTGAGGTTTTTGGTTTTGGTTTGATGGGATAGGTCATGATGAGATGAGTGGAGATTGTAAGGAATGGACGTGTTTATAGTGTAGGATTGGTGGGATTAAGGATGGATAAAATTTGTTGGATGGATTGTAATAAGAAATGTTTGTGAATTTTAGGAAGTATAGAATGAAATGGGCTAGAAAATGAAAAGTTTCTGAAATCCTAACCATCAGGTGGCCGGTCCCCTTAAATATTAAAGGGGTCGCCTTATGATTTAAGGGGGCCACCCATCTGGTGGTTCCCAGATTACCAGAAATGGGTTTTTGGCAAAAATTTGTAAAAAGGGTTATGTTTTCAGGTTTAGTTTCAAGCAAGTCCAACTCTTTGAGGCAATTATGCATGTAATGTATATTTATGCAAAACATGTCAATTAAAGAAACTAAGCAATCAAGTAATTTCATCTAGCATGTAAACATACTCATCAAGCAAGTAATATATATATGAACTAGGAAACAATAAACTACACCAAGTATATTCTTAATTATATGTAGGTGGTAAGATTAATGAATTATTTGATGGATCCCAATGTGTGTCAATGCGCAATAAATGGGAATTTAAGATAGTATGGACTTCTAGACTTGTTACAAACAAAATCTAAATAGACGAACCGTGGTCCTCTTGATTTGTTTTGATTTTCTTATAAGTGTCATGTACATAAGTATAGATGACAAATATAAGATCGTCATGCATGATTTAAAGAAACGTTTTTAGCATTATTCAACAATGCCTGGAAATAGGTTTGTAGTTAGATTTGAATAGAATAGATTGGGTTTTACTTCAAAGTGTGTTAATGAAAAATAAAGAAAATTTTCCCAATCTTAGATTTTGATCAAAACAAAGTTGTGGATATTGATAGCGAAACATGTTATTGGAAAAGTGAGATAGTCATTTGAAAATTTATTTTTCCAAAATTTGAGGTTTTTGCATATTTTTAGAGATATTAGATTTTTGACAACAAATATCATTTATCATAGATTTTAAAAGATGTTTATCAAAGATCTCATGCTTAAGAGGATTGGTTAAGCCTATGTTCACATACTATCCTTTTCTCCATAACCTATGATCATAAGTGAGGGATGATGTAATTCTATATGTTTGATGTGAGAAAGTTGAGTGAGGTATACCCTAACATCTATAGCTCCTTTGTTGTTGCACACTTATCTAACTTAATGCCATAGTCTACGAGAGCTTGTTTCATCCATAGTTTTCTTACGCGAGGGATCTAATCCTACTTCTATATTAACGATTAATCTACTTAACTCCTTTCACTTCATCACCATAAGTTTGTAAATAGTGGATATAGAAGATTTCCATTTTCTATTTTGTTCGACAATGAACAATTTCATTTTATTCCTACGAAAGTCAACTAATGATGTTTCTAGGTTATAAGTATATAAACTATTTTGTACGTATATATGTATAAGAGTTACAAACAATATATATGCATAGCTAAGCATTAATCTAACTAATCATTAATCTAAGCATGCAAATTATAGCGATGGACATAAAAGAAAAGCGTACCTTTTAGTCTTCAACGGATTTTCTTCAGGCACTTCAAGTTACCATGTTGACTTATAGAAGTCATTTGTAGATGAGATTCCAACTTTTTTGGAAGAATGACAACTTAGCCATTTCGTCCCCATTGTCTCATTGGTCCAAAATTGTTTGAATCAAACATGGTTTGCATTTAAGTTGGATGCATATATGGTGGAAGTATTCCCCACGGGTTAAAGCTTGGTTGATGTGGATAATTCCACATTGTGTGACTATTATTAGAAAATTTTGTCTACCTTGATTTCTCCTAGGTTGAGGGGTTTTAGGCAGAGGATGAGGATTATTTGTTCTATTTGGAGGTGGAGTTTTGGATCTTAATTTTGGTTTAGAAAATCCGGTTTCAATTTTCAATGATGGTTTATAAAAGCTTTTTACTTCTTCATCACTCACAATGGGTATTTTCTATCTTTTGTAAGTATATACTTAGGTTTTGATTCTAATGGTTTTTCTTTATTAGATTCACATTCAAACTTTACGTTTTTATTTTCACTAGTTGAAATATTGGTTGAGTTAAATCCTAGACCAGTTTATTTTCGGAAGCTCTTTGAACACTTATTATTTTCTTAAGTGAGTTACTACTATTTTCAAATTTGTCAAGTTTGTAAATTTCTTCCTTAAGTTTCTCGTTTTTATTTTTAATATCTTGACATGTTCTACATTCTACAAAAACTTCTTTACCTTTTTCTAAATGTTGTTGTTTAGTTTTTAATTCAAGTATTTCATTTTCTAATTGGTCATTTATGCGTTTTAGTGATTTATTTTTAGCCATAACTTTTTGACCTAATTTGCATAACCTATTAAATTCACTATCTAGGCCTTTTTCGTCTAATGATAGATTTTCGTCACTAAAGTATTCGGTTTCGGAATGTACCTCACTTGATGTCTTAGCCATAAGACACTTTTCTTCCTTTGTGGTTTCTTTCTTATCTTCATCGCTATCACTCCATGCTCCTCCAACGAATGCCTTTTGATTTTGATCCCTTGACAACATTTAACATCTTCCGATGAGATGATTTGGATCACCGCATTTAAAGCACTTCCTTTCGTTGTTGCTACTTTTGTCGTCTTTGTTTCTTTGGAATGCCTTTCTTTCATCATGTGATTGTCTAACAAATCTTCCTCGTCTTTTGAAGAATTTCTTGAAGTCTCTTACGGCAATGGCATATTCTTAGTCATCACTTTCGGAGGTTGAGCTATCCTCGTCACTAGATTCCTTCCTAGCTTTCAACGCAACTGATTTGCTTTACTCACTTTTTCTTTTGATCATCTCAGAGTCTTTCTTTATTATTGCTTCGTAGACTTTCAAGTTGCCGATTGTAACAATTCGCAATTTCAGGTTAACTTTTATTCCCGAAAATTTTACTATTCACTTTTTACTATTCACTTTTACTATTCACTTTCACTATTCATCTCAGAAATTTTTATTTCATATTCTCGTAAGTTAAACTATTTTAACGATAATCCGAGAGTTTGACGCTCGTCAGATCATTTCTGCAAAAATCACAAAGCCGTGTCCGAGATTTACTTTTAGGTTTAAACGTCATTCCAGCATCCCGATGTGTCCATAAAACATTATAAACAATAGAAATATGATTTTCTCTCATTTTAGGACAATTCCAAAAGTTTCGGAATTTTACGTTTTTCAGTTCAGCGTTTTACGCGAATTACACGTTTTAGACCCTTGTTTCCAGTTTTTAGCAGGGTTTTAGCACCCGATAGAACCTACCACTCATTTTATATTTTATTATGGACTATATTGACATGTTTGACCATACTTTCAAGTTTCATATTTTTAGGATACCCGGTTTTACGTTTCGTGACTTAAAAACTTACGGTTAGCAATTTACGGAGTCAAAACTAGCTACATACTTAGGATATTATCATCCAAAGACCATGACTACTCATCTAGTCACCCTATCCATATACAAACCGACTTAGGAGGGGGGGAGTCACCATGTGTGGTTAAATCTTGACTTTAGCCATTAGATCTTACTTATTTACAACTTTGTCACCAAGTTTAGGCACTTTCCTAACACTTTCCTAACCTCCTCATCCTAGCCTATATAAATGATCACATATGACTTAGAAAAACTCATTCTCCTTTCTTTCTTCATCACCAAAAACGCCACAACATCAATACCTAGCACCATGATCCTTTGATCTTCAATATACAAGTTATACTACAAAGTTCAAGGTCTTAGTATTCTCTACCTAGTTCTTAAGTTTGTTTGGTGATTACATGGTTGAATTAGGAGCTACACAAGGTTACTAGGGCTGAAGTTAAATGGTTTTCACAAGGGTTAGATCAAGGCTAGCAAGGGTTACAAGAGTTATGGTGAAGGGTTTACAAGATTAGGTTTAGTGTCCTAGTTCTATACTTGACTTCCTTTCTTAAGTGAAAGCCAAAAGTTGTAAGAAACTCTTATATACTTTCTTGCTCAATATCATTTCATGCTTATTATGTTTCTTTCATGCTATATATGGTCTTTGTATTGTGTTCATGATGTTTAAAAATGGATAAAACAAGTATTGGTATACATATGTTAACTTATGACAAGCAAACAAGCAAACTAGTGATTTTTAAGGAAAACCACGACCACAATAGTATAACTTTGATATTTGACACTTACTTACTGTTAAAGAGGACTTAACAAGGAAAACATAGCAATTTGAATCACCCAAAACGAGTACACGAGTCAAAAGTTATGACCATTTGAAGTTAGCGAAACCAAAACGGCAAAACTGCCTAAATAGCATTCTGATCAAATTTTGATTTTGAAAGTCCCACTTCTGGTCCGATTCATCAAAAAGTTAAAACACGAAAGTTGTCCGGAACGACATTTTTGTTCAGGTACAAAGAAGCTCGAGACCTGAAAATGCTTTCTGAGTGATAATTTTCTTCAAATTCTTAACAGCCCATTTTTAGACCAAAGTAACTATATAATTGTTATAATTAGATGAGACCAAGAGGTCTAATGACCTAAAGCCAAGACCACAACCATGGCTAAAGCCAAGGTTGAGTTTCAAGACCATGGTAACAATGACCTAGGTCACGGAAAAGCTACGGCTAAAGACCATATAACTTTTAAAGATCAAAAAGCTTATATATATATATGTTATCAAATACTATAATAGTAGGGAGCCTCATGTGAGGAGTTCATTGAGTAAGCCGTCGAGACGAGTTGTGGATTTATGAGTTAAAGTGTCCTGGCTCCTCGAACGTTTACTCCATGACTTCTGAATTATGTCGGCCTGAACGGTAGTAAGAGATGTACAACCTAAACATGTTTCATAAACCATTTATATTCAAAGACTTACACTATATACTAAAGTACTACATCATGAACATTATGCAAGACATATATGGGCAATTCTTCGTATTCTTAGACGTTACTCCAAACCTAAGTCGCAACGTTCTATTATAGGCTGCTCTTAGAGACTTTCGCGATTCGACTATCACTATCATTTCTCATTACATAAGCTTAAGGTGAGTCATAGCCCCTACTCTTTTCATACTTGTTTTAACTCTTGGGGGGGGGGGGGGATACATGTTCAACTACTTGCTTACTTGTACAAATACTCAAAACATTTATACTTGATTGCTTTATACTTGATTGTGTTATACTTGATTGACATTATACTTGATTGCGTTATACATACTTGTTACACTATACTTGCTTAATTTAAATACAAGATTCGTATTTACGTGCATACATAATACTCTATTCTGTCGGAGAGGTATTGGTAGTACTCATGGGAAGATGCCCCCTACCCTTGTGTCTATACTTGACCTTGGATGTCGTAGTACTATTTGGGGAGAGGCCCCCGCCCTTGTGTCTATTCTTGACCTTGGGTGAATATAATCCGGTGCATTGTGTAAACTATATATTGTAGCAGTGGGTTGTGAACACACAGGTTACAAGTCTCTTATGGCGGGACTTGCAACTAAGTGGATTCTCAATGCCTTTGCTATGTGAACATTCTTTTTAAGCTTTTCAACTGTTTTAAGACAAACTCTATGAACTCACCAACCATTGTGTTGACACTTTAGCATGTTTATCTCAGGTTAGTAAGGCAATAGCTAGTGCGTGGAACTTAGAGTCAAGCTGCATACTCTGAAGACTTACGCTTTTATCATTTACCATTCAAAAACATTTTGTATACATTTATGTATCATACTTTGGAATCTCATGTTTGTAACTTTGAATTCATTAATCGAATGGTAACTTTTCAAAACGTCTCATTTAGAGTTCGTTTTCTATAACTTGTACTTTGTATTATGAAGTAGCACCCCTATGACACAGTCTTCCGCTGCGGTATTTTGGGGGTGTTACAGATTGGTACCAGAGCCTTGGTTATAGAGAACTAGGTTGCATTTAGTGCCTAGACTATAACTGCTATATACGTTGGGACCTTCCTCTTTATTTTCCTTACACACAATACATACACATATGCTTTTTGCTTAGAGGTTTGCTTAGTTCCACGCTGTTAGATGATGTGGCTTTAGTATTATAAGGAGCCCCAGAGATTCGTCGAGTCATTAAAAACATGGAGCTCAGTAATAACTAATTAGTTAACTTGATCTTGTGACAGTTCTTGTTTGATGAGACACAAGATTTGAGTTAAATAATATTATTGCTTAGCTTTAGGGAATTGATGGCTTGATTATCTTACTATCGGCCTCAGAAGGCGGATTTTGTGTCGGAAATTCTTAAGTAGGATGTTTTAGAATCTCCTTATTTAAATGGATTGGGATGCCTCTTCAGTTAAATAAAGAAATTGTAAATCACCGAACCATAAGTTTATGAGACCTTACTTACATAAATTTGGACGCTTCTTTATGTAAGTAATGTGTTATAAATAAGTGGGCTTAATTGTAGCCGATACAACTCCTTAACCAAAATCTTAGACGAATCAGAGTGAACACCACTATTTTAGAGATCCTGAAATCCCGAATTCTCTTAGACACATCATAAGTAGTTAACATCAACTGAACTTCGGGACGAAGTTCTTCTTAAGGGATAGAGACTGTAACAATTCGCAATTTCAGGTTAACTTTTATTCCCGAAAATTTCACTATTCACTTTTTACTATTCACTTTTACTATTCACTTTCACTATTCATCTCAGAAATTTTTATTTCATATTCTCATAAGTTAAACTATTTTAACGATAATCCGAGAGTTTGACGCTCGTCGGATCATTTCTGCAAAAATCACAAAGCCGTGTCCGAGATTTACTTTTAGGTTTAAACGTCATTCCAGCATCCCGATATGTCCATAAAACATTATAAACAATAGAAATATGATTTTCTCTCATTTTAGGACAATTCCAAAAGTTTCGGAATTTTACGTTTTTCAGTTCAGCGTTTTACGCGAATTACGCGTTTTACACCAGTGTTTCCAGTTTTTAGCAGGGTTTTAGCACCCGATAGAACCTACCACTCATTTTATAATTTATTATGGACTATATTGACATGTTTGACCATACTTTCAAGTTTCATATTTTTAGGATACCCGGTTTTACGTTTCGTGACTTAAAAACTTACGGTTAGCAATTTACGGAGTCAAAACTAGCTACATACTTAGGATATTATCATCCAAAAACCATGACTACTCATCTAGTCACCCTATCCATATACAAACCGACTTAGGAGGGGGGGAGTCACCATGTGTGGTTAAATCTTGACTTTAGCCATTAGATCTTACTTATTTACAACTTTGTCACCAAGTTTAGGCACTTTCCTAACACTTTCCTAACCTCCTCATCCTAGCCTATATAAATGATCACATATGACTTAGAAAAACTCATTCTCCTTTCTTTCTTCATCACCAAAAACGCCACAACATCAATACCTAGCACCATGATCCTTTGATCTTCAATATACAAGTTATACTACAAAGTTCAAGGTCTTAGTATTCTCTACCTAGTTCTTAAGTTTGTTTGGTGATTACATGGTTGAATTAGGAGCTACACAAGGTTACTAGGGCTGAAGTTAAATGGTTTTCACAAGGGTTAGATCAAGGCTAGCAAGGGTTACAAGAGTTATGGTGAAGGGTTTACAAGATTAGGTTTAATGTCCTAGTTCTATACTTGACTTCCTTTCTTAAGTGAAAGCCAAAAGTTGTAAGAAACTCTTATATACTTTCTTGCTCAATATCATTTCATGCTTATTATGTTTCTTTCATGCTATATATGGTCTTTGTATTGTGTTCATGATATTTAAAAATGGATAAAACGAGTATTGGTATACATATGTTAACTTATGACAAGCAAACAAGCAAACTAGTGATTTTTATGGAAAACCACGACCACAATAGTATAACTTTGATATTTGACACTTACTTACTGTTAAAGAGGACTTAACAAGGAAAACATAGCAATTTGAATCACCCAAAACGAGTACACGAGTCAAAAGTTATGACCATTTGAAGTTAGCGAAACCAAAACGGCAAAACTGCCTAAATAGCATTCTGATCAAATTTTGATTTTGAAAGTCCCACTTCTGCTCCGATTCATCAAAAAGTTAAAACACGAAAGTTGTCCGGAACGACATTTTCGTTCAGGGCAAAGAAGCTCGAGACCTGAAAATGCTTTCTGAGTGATAATTTTCTTCAAATTCTTAACAGCCCATTTTTAGACCAAAGTAACTATATAATTGTTATAATTAGATGAGACCAAGAGGTCTAATGACCTAAAGCCAAGACCACAACCATGGCTAAAACCAAGGTTGAGTTTCAAGACCATGGTAACAATGACCTAGGTCACGGCAAAGCCACGGCTAAAGACCATATAACTTTTAAAGATCAAAAAGCTTATATATATATATATATATATATATATATATATATATATATATATATATATATATATATATATATATATATGGGGATATATTACCTACACCATTGACTTAGCCAACTAGCTACACTAATTTCCTTTTTTACATAATCTTGAACCAAATTATCAATACTTCCCCGCCTTTAATTCCCACCAAGTTGATGATAATTTTTTCTTAGTCAACTTGAATTGCTCTTAAAATTTCCCGCCAGTTCGCCACAATACTAAAATTACCTCCAAGATACAAAATTTAAATGATAAAATCTACAATTAAAAATAATATTTTCTTAGTCAGTGGTATCTTGTGTTTTCATTTTCTAAAGCAAATACAAAAAATTTGCACATTGTTTATGAGTTTCTAATGGCTGATTCAAACTACGAAGAGCAAATTGTACCAGGTTATATGATAAACTTAATTATCCTTTAAGAATTAGTTTTTGTTCAATGTTCCTATCTTCAAAACAACCATATCATATCATTTCATTGTCATATGTCACATGAATCGAAAACACAATTGCATCATTTAAATTTTGCATCTCAACTAATTTATATACATATCATTTTCAGATTCAAACCAAAACGAGGATGAACACATATGGATCAATGACACGAATAATAATTGTATTATCGAGCGAGATGAAGAGGAGGTGGAGCCGAATGTTTTTGATGTAACGATGCAAGATGCGGAAGAGACGGAGACGACATCTGTTTTCGACGAAACCATGAGGTACTCTGTAATTGGAAAAACATTTGATAATTCGGATGTTGCATACAATTTCTATAATCAGTATGGATTATCTAAGGGTTTCGGTATACGAAAACATAAAGTTATTAGGCGCAAGGTTACAAATGAAATCTATAGTAGGATATTTGTGTGTAACAAAGAAGGTTTCAAGGATATGAATGATAAAAGACGGTTAGGAGATGATGTAAAACGTCGTAGTATTACACGTACTGGATGTAAGGCCATGATACAAGTCACATCTTCAAAGCAAGGAGAATGGGTAGTAAACAAGTTCAATGATGAACATAATCACCCTCTTGATATTCCATCACACGTAATCAAGCAACGTTCACATAGTATCTTTCACCGTTCTAGTGAATGTAGAGACATTGTAACTTTATTGTCAAAAGCAGGTCTCAAGTCTTCCGAAATTACAAAAATTGTGAATGCATTTAGAGCCAATGAAGAAGACAAACTTACTCGAGTTCAATGCTCTAACATTGTCAATAACAGAAAAAAGTCTAATTTAGGAAAAGAGTGCCATATGATTATCATGCATTTTAAAGAAAAGGCCGAGACAGATCATGATTTTTACTTTGCGATGCACTTGAAAGAAGATGGAACATTCGGCAGTGTGTTTTGGGCAGATGGGAGATCAAGATCATCTTATTGTCAATTTGGTGATGTTGTTGTTTTCGATACGACGTACCAGACGAACAAGTTTAGCCTCCCATTTGCTCCGTTTGTAGGAGTGAACCATCATGGGCAATCTATTTTGTTAGGAGCTGCCCTATTGGAAAATGAAACCGAGGTAACATTTACTTGGTTGTTTAAGCAATTTTTACAGTGCATGCATGATTGTCCACCTATTTCTATAATCACCGACCAAGATGTTGCTATGGGTAAATCAATTGCTAAAGTTTTCCCTAAAACAAAGCACCGCTTTTGTGCCTGGCATATTCAAAAGCATGTCTTAGAGCATCTTCAACCATGGCGATCGCAATACGAAGACTTTGAAGATACTTATAATCAATGGGTCAAAAGTGAAACCATTGAAGATTTTGAATCGAAATGGGAAGATTTCAAGAAGACATATCTAATAGACGATGATAGTTGGTTAGGGAACATGTACAATATGCGCCATCATTGGGTAAAAGCATATTTGAAAGATACTTTCTTTGCCGGCATGACAACTAGTGGTCGATGTGAAAGCATGCATTCATTTTTTGATGGTTACGTTAACTCGAAAACCATGTTAAATGATTTTGTTGTACAATATGACAAAGCTCTAATTTCACGAAGAGGTGCCGAAGAAGACCAAGATTTTAGAACTAGGAATTCAAAACCTACACTACACGGTGATCATCCGATTGAAGCAATGGCCGCCGAGTGTTATACCCGAAATATCTATGATATCTTCAAGATAGAGTGGAAGGCTAGCTTTGATTGTGGGCACGAAAAAGTAAGCAAGGATTCCGATTTGGTAAAATATCGTGTTGGATATTTGAAAGGAAATAAAGAGAATTGGAAAATCGTTGAATACAAAGTAAGTACTGATATTTTTGCTAGTTGTTCATGTGCAAAATTTGAAACTTATGGTATATTGTGCAAACATATTCTCTATATCATGAAGAGGAAGTTAGTAAAATCTATTCCCGACCATTATATACTACCTAGGTGGACGATGAAGGCAACATATATGGATGGAAATACTGGAACATCATTGGGAGGTACTAATAATAATGGTGCTGAAGAGATTAGTTTGTTAACTATATGGCTTATTCGATCAAAAGTTAACAAAGTACTTGAGGATGGCCGAGACTCTTTAACTGATATTATGAAACTTGATACTTGTCTCAATGGTATTTTGTATGAGCAAAATAAAAGAAAGAAGACTACAGTTGAGTTGAATAGCAATATTGGTTCTACTTCATCGTTACCGACTCAACAATACAACTCACAACAAAAGATTGTTTCTGATCCTGTTGTTCCTGTGACGACGAAAGGTCGCCCAAAGGTAGCTACAAGAATAAAGTCGGGTATCGAAGTTGCTAAGGAATCAAAGAAACAGAGAACTTGTAGTTATTGTGGAGGAAAAGGTCACTATATAACTGGATGTCAAAAGAAAAAGGTATCTTTACATTGTTGGAATGTATATATATTCAAAGTTGTATTTTCTTTTCCTTATTTTTAATTGTGAATGTTGCTTATCTTATACCAGATGGATGAGGCCAAGAATGAAGACATGTTTGATGCATGAGATGATTAAACCAAGGGCTAAAAGAAATATTTCTACTGGTGTCTCTTCATATTGCTTATTTAGCGAGCCTTGTTTGGCGACTTTTGTTTATCTTTGTTGCTAAACTAACAAAATAAAATTTTCTTTTTGGTATTTACTTACTTCATGATTGTTAATTATAGTCATCGTAAAGATTGCTTCTTTTGTTTATCTTGGTATTTTAACTTCTCTGATGGTTTTAACCAATGTGTTGATGGTTTTGACCAATGTTTTGAAACCGGGTTGACCCGGGTCACTTGTTTTTTTTTGCCGGAACCGGTTCAATCGGTTAACCCGGCCAGGTCGACCCGAGTTTTAAAACATTGGTCGTGACCCGAGGGTAAAAGTGGCAAAATCGGTTGGTTACGTAATGACGTAAACACATTTTTAGTACTGGTTGGGTGAACATCATTTATTTTATTTTTTTTATTATTATTTTTTTTTAAACAGTAGAGATCATTGGCCATAAATTTTTGAGGTTGACATATGATTATAATATAACAAGCAAATATAAAAAAAGCAAATGACGTTGTTTTCGAAGTTAATATGTAATACCCGCTTTTTAATAGACATAAAGTGCATTTGAGTAACTTTTAGTGTAGTGAATTGGCTGTACTTAGGTGCAGCGATTATATCCCCTATATATATATATATATATATATATATATATATATATGTTATCAAATACTATAATAGTAGGGAGCCTCATGTGAGGAGTTCATTGAGTAAGCCGTCGAGACGAGTTGTGGATTTACGAGTTAAAGTGTCCTGGCTCCTCAAACGTTTACTCCATGACTTCTGAATTATGTCGGCCTGAACGGTAGTAAGAGATGTACAACCTAAACATGTTTCATAAACCATTTATATTCAAAGACTTACACTATATACTAAAGTACTACATCATGAACATTATGCAAGACATATATGGGCAATTCTTCGTATTCTTAGACGTTACTCCAAACCTAAGTCGCAACGTTCTATTATAGGCTGCTCTTAGAGACTTTCGCGATTCGACTATCACTATCATTTCTCATTACATAAGCTTAAGGTGAGTCATAGCCCCTACTCTTTTCATACTTGTTTTAACTCTTGGGGGGATACATGTTCAACTACTTGCTTACTTGTACAAATACTCAAAACATTTATACTTGATTGCTTTATACTTGATTGTGTTATACTTGATTGACATTATACTTGATTGCGTTATACATACTTGTTACACTATACTTGCTTAATTTAAATACAAGATTCGTATTTACGTGCATACATAATACTCTATTCTGTCGGAGAGGTATTGGTAGTACTCATGGGAAGATGCCCCCTACCCTTGTGTCTATACTTGACCTTGGATGTCGTAGTACTATTTGGGGAGATGCCCCCGCCCTTGTGTCTATTCTTGACCTTGGGTGAATATAATCCGGTGCATTGTGTAAACTATATATTGTAGCAGTGGGTTGTGAACACACAGGTTACAAGTCTCTTATGGCGGGACTTGCAACTGAGTGGATTCCCAATGCCTTTGCTATGTGAACATTCTTTTTAAGCTTTTCAACTGTTTTAAGACAAACTCTATGAACTCACCAACCATTGTGTTGACACTTTAGCATGTTTATCTCAGGTTAGTAAGGCAATAGCTAGTGCGTGGAACTTAGAGTCAAGCTGCATACTCTGAAGACTTACGCTTTTATCATTTACCATTCAAAAACATTTTGTATACATTTATGTATCATACTTTGGAATCTCATGTTTGTAACTTTGAATTCATTAATCGAATGGTAACTTTTCAAAACGTCTCATTTAGAGTTCGTTTTCTATAACTTGTACTTTGTATTATGAAGTAGCACCCCTATGACACAGTCTTCCGCTGCGGTATTTTGGGGGTGTTACACCGATCAACTCGTCAAGTTGAAGAGTTAACAAGTTCTTCGATTCTTCAATCGCCGTAACTTTAGCTCGCCATATTGGATGAAGAGCCCTAAAAAATTTCCTAACAAAATTCTTACTAGAAAAATTCTCATCAAGTGCTTTTAAACTTGTGATAATAGTGTTAAATTTAGCAAAAACATTATCTATTGTTTCCTCCTTCGGAATCATAAATTGTTCATATTGTTGAACAAGAATATCTATTGTTTGTTATCTTTAACTTGACTATTACCTTGGTGAGTGATTAGTAAAGAATCCCAAATTTCTTTTACGGTTTTACACATAAAAATTATTTCATATTCTTTGTGTGGTAACGCATTATAAATAACCATTTTAGTCTCACTATTTTTTGCTAGTTTCTTTTTCAAATCATCATTTTGTTTTTCAATAGATACAATTTCATCCTTTTTAGTTTCAAAATTATATTTAATAAGGCGGAAATCACCAAGTGTAATAACATGCCAAAGATCTAAATCATTTGATTTTACATAAGTTTCGAATATATTTTTCCAATAAAGAAAACCATCACTTTCAAATAGTGGTGGTCTTAACATAGATTGATCTTCTAAATATTTTTCCGATTCCATAGATCGATACAAGTTTTAAAATACAATATATTTTAAAAAATCTTGTTTAACGTAGCTCTGATACCAATTGTGGAAAACTAGAAGAGGGGTTGAATAGTTTTACGTCTTTTTTATTTTATTATGAAAACTTAGTTTAGTTTTAAAACCTTTTTTACTTTTAAAACTTTGATTTGATCTTATGTGAACTCAAATCTTGAACAATATGAATAACTATCTCTAAGTATGAAAAATAATAATGATGTAAGCTAAGTATGTGAAATCAACACATGCATAATATAAACAATTATAGCTATATACAAGAGATAAGTAAGTAAGCTAACTAATAAGTTAGAGATGGAAAGATCAAACCGCGAGACAAAGGATTTATAGTGGTTCGGCTACAAGGACACCTTCCTTGCCCTACTCCACTCCTCGAGTCACCTACTCGAGAGTTCTCTTCACTATGTCAACAACCTCCCTTATGGCGGAGAAAACTTTACACACCTTTGCTTACACCGTTTAATGACACCAAGCAAAATGTCGAGTTCTAATTGTAGATAGAACCAATCTCACGACTCTTCACGACTTCTCATGACTTCTACACAAGTTGTACACACCACGACTACTACACGACTTCTCACAAATTCACTACTTTTTCTTCACTACTTCTCTTCACTACTAACACACCTAAATCTACCTATTACAAACACTCTACACCTTCACAAATAATTTACACAACTACAAAACTATATTCATAAATCTACAATACTTCTTAACTTGATGTTGAAGGAGTATTCTTCTCTTGCACTTTGAGTGGTGAGGAATTGAATCACTTGAAACAAAGACTTATAATCTTATGATCAAAGGATTTAGAGAGATGTTTAGAAAGGATTGAGACTGAAATTTTTTGTGCAAAAGGTGAGGAAAAATAGCAGAAATGAACCAGTATTTATAGGCAACAATTTCTGGCAACTGGAGCGTGCCGGCCCCCTTAAACATTAAGGGGGCCGCCCTCCTGTAACGGCCAGATTTCTTTTCTTTTTCTGGTGAAAGTTTATTTGGTGAAAATCTAACTGATTTTGGTTAAAAATTTGAATTCATATATTTATTATAAATTAAACATTTTCCTTTAATTACCAAAAATGTTTTTCCAAAATATATAAAATGTTTATAACATTTTATAAAATTTGTAGTATCTAAATAAAATCCTTTTACTCATAAAATGTATTAGACATTTGTTTATACATGCCTTAAGTGATTTTGTTAGATGAAATGATATTTGTAACTAAATACTTGTTTACGTAATAATTTTACGCTTAATGTTTTTACATTTTGTGATCGTCAAAACGTAGGAATATCGAAAAATATTAATAACGTTTTTATGCATTATTTATATCAACAAAACTAATATTTTAATTATTAATGAAATTAAGTGTTGTTTAAAATGTTAAAAAAAATGAACTTTGTCGCCTTTACTAGGGCACCCAATCGCCTGCAGGTCGCTGAAGAGAGAAAATTGACGTGGCAGGAAAAATGAGGGGATTGGGTTGACTGGAGGCAACCTAAGGCAGCAAGTGCTACGCCCGAATTTTGGTTTACTATATATTATTAAATAAGATTACATATTCTCTATATATACTATATGATGAGTGCTCAAACACTCATCATTTTTACCGTATCTGGACTGCCAAAACATCCAAAAACACCCAAAAACGCATCAAAATACACAAATTATCCCAAAAGTGTGTTTTACATGTTTTAGATGCAAAATGTTTAAAAACAAATGAAAAATGAACAAAGTTTGCACAATTGGCAGTTTCAGTCCCTCAAGTTTCAAAATTTGGCAAAACTAGTCCCTGGAAGTTTAAAACAAAAGAAAAGTCAACTCAAGGCAAAGAAAAGTCAAAAATTATCAAAATAAGTCCTTGGGTGAAAAAGTTTGAGAAAATTACACTTTTACCCCTCAAAATCCAAAATTGACATAAATGGTCCCTGGAGTTTCAAACTTTGGCAGATTTGGTCCCCGGTGGGATATTTTTGGATGAAAACTCATTTTTAGTCCTTGGACATTCAAAATGTTCAATATTAGTCCTTGGATAAAAGATTTTCATAAAATGGCAATTTTAGTCCCCGGACTTTGAAAATTATCATTTTTAGTCCCCGGAAATTTTGAAAAATACGAAAATTGCAAAAATGGGTTTTGGATATGTAATCTATGCATGATTGGTCCTTTATGATAGTTTGGCATAATTGCAACTTTGGCCCCTCACTTTTGCCAAATTACAAAAATGGTCCTTGGGATTTTTTTTTAGCTAAAACCATACGGATCCTTAATCCACTAAGCCTAAACCAAAACCAAACCCACCAAATCCCCAGGCCCATCTCTTTTTTAGCCCACTCACCCTCACCCCGTTTTAAAATAACACCCCAACCCTTCCTTCCCACTTCCCAGTCAACCTAAGTCAAACCCCCCTCCAACTTGCAACCTGCTCCCCCCTCCTCCACCTCAGCACACCATCCCTCCCCCTTGACTCTTAAACTAAGCTCCAAAATGCTTTAATTGTTCTCCTTTCCACCACTCCACCTCAACCTGACACAAAGAAAATGGCGCCAAAGGCATTTGAAGGGCTAGGATTAAAGGCAGTCATCTAATGGTTCTAAATCAATGTGGGAAGTAATCATGGACTTGAAGAAACCCTAGTGGACCAGTATATAAAGAAAAAGATGTAGCAGTGATCAGTGTAGTTTTTTTTTTTAGCTATTTTGCAAATTTCTAATTATTGTAAACTTTAAAATTCTAAGTCTTGTTTACCTTTCCAGTGTACCTTTAATGTTATTAAGTGTATTGTTCAATCTTTCAATGAAAAAAATCTAAGTTTGTTATATGAATTTCATTTTTCTCATATTTTAGTTAATTTGATTATGTATGAATAAGGAAGTGTTAAACCTTGTTGCTATTATCTTAATAACTCACATTCAAATCTCAGAAGGTGTTTAGAAGTGAAATTTAGCATAAGTCCTTTTTCAAGTCAATTTTTCAAGAAAAACAAAAGAAAAATAAATAAAAAAAAGAAAGAAAAAAGGAAGCTGATATGGAATGGAGATGAGATTGGATTGGAATCTGGTTTAGAACCTCATGGGAGGTTTAGGTTAGTGTATTGGATTCATTTGCTCAGTGTATTGCTCACTCTTAACCATTGTAAGCCATATTTCATTTTTTGTTCAGTTACTGTAGCATTAACTTTGTAACTGCTTATTTTGATTGTTAAGTTTCTATCTAGTACTTCTAAGTATATTCATGCTTATATAGTTAACTTGATTGTGAGATTACTTGCTAGTGTAGGTTTGTGTTTAAAGTTACTTGAAATTTCATATTTGGAAACTTGAATGCACTATCTGTTTTGGCTTAATACTCTGCTTATCTCTGCAGCATTGTGACTTTTACAGCTTGTATTTAGCTCACATAAGTAGATTGCACCAATACTTTAACTCAATTCATCTAATAACTCATAAAATCTTTGAATCAGTTATATTAAGGAGTGTTTGGATTTGCCTTGTTCATTGAGTTCTTGTTGTTGCAGTATTGCCATTTTGTCATTTGTGAGTTGCTATAAGTTTATTTAGACCTAAGGACTCATAAAACTTGCATCTAATCAAGCAAAAGTCAAAATTGCAAAGATTACACCACCACAGTTAACTGTGGTGGTTTTTGAGTCCCTAATCACTTCATTTCATTAAATAAGTTAGTGTTTTAACTTAATTCAGTCCTAAGTCAACTTACAAACATGATTTGAGGCAATTAAATCCTTCCCAAGTTCATAAAAGTCAAAGAAGCAATTTTGGTTAAAAAGTCAAAAGCTGTCTAAGTGGGTTTTGAGCAAACTTTGAAGGTTTGTAACTTGTTGTGTTTAAGGTTCTAGTGTCTGATATTTGGCATGCTTACTCTTTACCACCTTGTTAATTTTTAAGAATTTTATCAGATTTTTAGAATTTTGTTTGGTGGGTCCCACAATCCTTTGAAGTGACCTGCAGGGCATACAGCTCCCCTGCACATCAGATACCACCCTCACACCACCACCTTTTGTGGTGGTTTGTGACCAATTAAGTGGTCTAGACCTAGTGTTTTTGGTTCCCCTCAACCCCCCTCCTACCAGGGAGTGTTTTTGAACCTTTTGTTTGACCCCTGAACTTGTGGACCCCACCTAATTTGGCTCCTCATCTCTGTCCCATAACTGCATCAGTCACAATAAGCTTGTGCTTATTTTTGTGCTTTTTGGCTTATTCAGGCCAATCTATTAATCAACACTTGCTTATTATTGTTCAAAAGACTCAGAGAAACCAAGTTGGACTATTGTGGACCCCACATTCCTCATTTGAGCTTAAAAATACTCCACAGTCAACAAAAGTCAACTGTGGGTGTAATAAGCACTTCCATTGCTTATTCCTTGGGTTAAAACAAAAGTGTTTTTGTTAAAGTTAGTTGTTTTTAGTTTATTATTAGTTTAGAAAAAGAAAAAATCCAAAAAACCAATTTTAAAAATAGTGATAGCTTCTATTTAATAGGATTTATCAATTTATTTTTCTTTTTAATTTATTTCTATGTAATATGTCACTTTTATATTTTTAGAAATTATATTTTAGGTTAAAATAATTTTACAAATTTTTCCAGATTTTTATTTTGTCATTTAGTGGTATTTCTAATTACTTTTAGTTTAATTTAGTTTTAATTAATATTAATCAATTAAATAGCATAATTAGATTTTATATAGTATAACCTAGTTTTTATATTTTTTTCTAGCTTTTATTTTAGTTAAAACATTTTTATAAATTTTTCTAGAATTTTTACTGTTCATTTAATAGTTTTCATAATTTAAATAGTTTAATTAGATATTAATTAATTAATAGAATAATAATTAGTTAATTAGTTTAAAAATACATAAAATTAACTTTTTATAATTTTTTAGGATTCCTGTAATGGTTAATTAGATTTATAAAATTTTTCTTAATTTTCTAAGTCTTTTTAGTATTTTTAATAATTCTAATTAGTTTAATTAGTATTAAATAGATAATTAGTAATTAATTAATAATAAATAATTAAGTAGTGTAAAAATAATTTTTTTTTTCTTAAAATTTTCTTTTATTATTAGGATCGTAAAAATATCAATTTTACACTTTTAACCCTTCCAGTCCTTCAGTTGTACTTTTTGTTTTGTGCGTCTGTATATATTTTTTTAATTAAAACGTACGTTTTTAGTTTTTAGCTCAAATCTTCGTAATCTAAATTCCCGTAATCAATCACGTAGCTTTCCTAAGCTATATTTGTTAATAAATTCCAAATAATTCTGATCATAACCTTTTCCTGTGAATAATTACCCGATCACAAATACGCTAAAGTTACAATCCACACTTCAACGGGACTTAACGACCTGGTGATACCTTATATTACCCGGAGCATTGATCTAGGCTATTTGACTTTGTTGACCATTATTTGGTCAATACAAGTTAGGTGGTTCAGGCTCAATCAAAATTTGGCGCCGCTGCCGGGGAAGTGTGCGCGTTTCTATAACGTTATTTGAGATTAGTGTTATCTCACCTCACTTACTGTATAAATACCACCACTTGTGTATATTTTCATAATCAAAATACAAAAAAGTCATTAACACTTTTTCTAAAGTGTTAAAACACCAAAAAAAATTAAAAACAACAAAACAGATCGTAACGTTTTCTGATTCGGTTTTCTTTTAAGGTGATTCTTAAAGAAAAACGATTTTGGTAAACGAAACGATACCAAAAATATTTTCCAAAAGTTTTTAACCCATACACAAAACACAAAAACATCCGTCTTTTCTTATGAATAATAATTCTACATAAAAATAAACCGTCGCAAACCAAGACAGAACACCTGCGAACTGGGGGTGTGAACAAATAAGTTCCCAAACCAAAAAGATTAAAACTTGCCTTTGTATCCTTGTGTGTGGTGTACCTTTTCTAAAGAAGCCACTCACTTGTGATTATTGGTTTAAGTTCACTGTGGTTTTGTCTCGACTTTGTTTTGATTGATTTTTGTTCCTAGTGCATGCGCACTCGTTCTTCTAGGTCTACTAGCCCATTACGTGAGCTTGTACGAAAACCTAGAAGACCGCGTCGACGTTCAGCACCAACAGTCGGATCTGAGATCCGTACTGTTGCCACACCCACTGTCACCATGGCGGAAGACCGTCCCATGTGTGAGCTTCTCCAAGCACCCATCGAGGGTTACGGAGATGCCATTGTCGTTCCAGCCATCGTGGCTGATAGTTTTGAGCTCAAAACCGGGTTACTCAATCTTGTAACCTCAAGTCAATTCTACGGTTTTGAGAGGGACGATCCTCATGCTCATATTCGATGGTTCAATAAAATCACATCAACCATCAAGTACAAGAATGTCCCATGTGAAGCAATAAAACTTCTTCTCTTCCCATTCTCATTGGAGGGACAAGCCCGGATTTGGCTTGAAAAACAACCTCCACGATCTATTGAGACTTGGGAAGATCTTGTCAAAAAGTTTGTGAATGAATTCTTCCCACCTTCCAAGACCACGAGTCTTAAGAACGAAATCACCAAGTTCACTCAAAAATATGATGAATCTTTTGGTGAAGCGTGTGATCGTTTCAAAGAATTACTTCGCAAGTGTCCACATCATGGTTTCTCTAAGTTGATGCAACTCGATACGTTTTACAATGGCGTGAGCCAAGCTAATCAGGATTCACTCAATGCCTCCGCGGGAGGCAACTTTTTGAGTAAAACCACAAAAGAAGCTTTGCAAATCATAGAAAACAAGTCTAAGGTCCGCTCTACATGAAGCAAACCGATTGTTTCCCAAATTAATGCGGGTCCTTCCACTTCATCTTCTGTGAGTCAATCTAGCACGGATGCTAAGATTGACAAGTTCACTGAAGCGATCCAAGCTTTGGTTCTCGCCCAAACAAAGAAAGTCTCATTTCCACAACATCCTCCACCTACTGAGGTTAAAAAAGTGGAAGTCTGTGTAACTTGTGGTGGGCCGCATGCCTACTACAATTGCACAGCTACTGATGGTACTTCATACGAAGCTCATGCTTTAGCGGGGTCCCAAAATCAAGGAGGCAATCAATATCGCCCTCCTATGGACCCTAGCTATCGTCCTCAACATCATTATCCTGGACCTCCTGGTTTTAATCAAAACCAAAATGTCCAAAACCGTGGCCAAAATCAAAATAGAGCTAACCAAGGTTATCAAAACCAAAGTAACTTCAATAAGGGCCACGGTTTTCACAATCAAAACCAAGGATTCCAAAATCAAGGTTTCCAACAACAAAATCAAGGAAACTTTAATCGGAACCAAGGTCAGGGTAATTTCAATCCGGGATATTTTCATGGGAACAACAACCCTAATCAGGGTAATTTTCAAAATCAAGGTCCCAATCCGAACAATCGAGCTCCAAATATTCCTAATCCGAATCAAGCCATTGTTCCAACCGGGCCTTCATCTGACGAGTTGTTGAAACAATTCATGAAGTCCCAAGAAGAGTTGAACAAGTTGCTGGTCAGCCAGATTTCTGACATCAAGAAGTCTTTAAATGATCGACCCTCGGGCTCAGGTACTACTTTACCGAGCAACACGATCGCTAACCCGAGGGGCGATGCTAAGGCGATCACAACACGAAGTGGTGCTTCATATGATGAACCCGCGATTCCTACTACCTCTTCTTCCTCCCCTCCAAAGGTAGTGAATCGTGAACCTGAGGTGACAAAGGACAAAGTGCAAAATCCTAGCCCACGAAGTACAGCACACGTCCAACCTCAGGTTATTCCTGAAACCAGATGTAAGCCTGGAGTTGTCTTTGAACCACCAGAAACTCCAGTGGACAGCCCTAAATCCAAAACTTCTATTCCCTATCCATCACGTCTCAATGAACAAAAGCTCCGCGAAAAAGCTAATCACCAAATGGATAAATTTTTCCAAATCTTCCAAGATTTGCATTTTGATATCAGCTTCGCGGATGCTATTCTCTTGATGCCCAAGTTTGCATCGACAATCAAAAATCTGTTGAGTAATAAAGAAAAATTATTTGAGATGGCAAGAACTCCTTTGAATGAGAACTGCTCTGCGGTTCTTTTGAAAAAGCTTCCTGAAAAGCTTGGAGATCCCGGGAAATTTCTAATTCCTTGTACTTTCACGGGTATGGTTGATTGCTTCGCCTTGGCCGATCTAGGTGCTAGCATCAACCTGATGCCATATTCTGTGTGGAAGAAACTCTCTCTCCCCGAACTTACCCCCACGTGCATGACTTTAGAGCTTGTCGATCGTTCGATTTCTCGTCCCATTGGCATTGCCGAGGACGTATTCGTTAAAGTGGGGAAGTTCCATTTTCCGGCAGATTTTGTGATTGTTGACTTTGATGCCGATTCAAGGGTCCCTCTCATTCTTGGGCGGGGATTCCTTAGAACTGGGCGAGCTCTTATCGATGTATTTGAGCATGAGATCACATTACGTGTTGGAACGGAAGCCATAACCTTCAACCTAAATCAAACTTCGAGATACTCCTCCAATTATGATTGTGAGTCGGTGAATCAAATTGATGTCATCGATGTTGCTGCTGAGGAGTATGCTCAAGAGATTTTAGGTTTCATTGATGATTCTTCGAGTGAAAATCTCACTCAATCTTCTCATCCCATCATTGCCAATTCTTCTCCTTCCCTCACTCCGTTTGAGGGAAGTGACTTCATCTTAGAAGAAATGGAGGCGTTTCTCAAAAGTGATTCGATTCCCGATGGAGTCGATAACCAAGAGATCGACCTCAAGAGGGATATTCTCATGCTTGAAAAATTGTTAAACGAAGATCCCTCTCCTCTTCCTGTTCTACCATAACAACTTCATAAAGAGGAGGTCAAAAATGTTGAGAAAACTGATGACTTCCCCGAGGTTGAGCTTAAGGACTTGCCACCTCATCTTGAATATGCATTTCTGGAGGGTGATGATAAATTACCCGTCATAATTGCCAAAGACTTAAGTGATGAGGAAAAGGCTGCTCTTATCAAGGTTTTGAAATCTCATAAACAAGCAATTGCTTGGCGTCTCTCCGACATCAAGGGCATTGACCTTGAATTCTGTACTCATAAAATTTTAATGGAGGACGATTTCAAACCTGCAGTCCAACAACAAAGAAGGGTGAATCCAAAAATTCACGAGGTTATCAAACAAGAGGTTTTAAAACTTCTTGATGCCGGATTGATTTACCCTATCTCGAACAGTCCTTGGGTCAGCCCAATTCATTGTGTTCCAAAAAAGGGTGGCATTACCATTGTCACAAATGAGGAGAATGAGTTAATTCCAACTCGTTTGGTTATGGGTTGGCGCGTCTGTATTGATTATCGTAAATTGAATGACGCCACCCGTAAGGATCATTTTCCTCTGCCCTTTATGGATCAGATGCTCGAGAGATTAGTGGGGAATGAGTACTATTGCTTCCTCGATGGTTTCTCGGGTTACTTTCAGATTCCCATTGACCCGCAAGACCAAGAAAAGACCACTTTTACGTGCCCCTATGGAACTTTCGCATATAAACGTATGCCATTCGGCTTATGTAATGCTCCGGGCACATTTCAAAGATGTATGATGGCCATTTTTTCCGACATGATCGGAAAAACTATGGAGGTCTTTATGGACGATTTTTCGGTCATTGGGGATTCGTTTCAGACATGCCTCTCCCATTTAGACAATATGCTAAAACGTTGTGAAGACACAAAGTTGTGTCTAAATTGGGAGAAGATTCACTTTATGGTCAAAGAGGGCATTGTCCTCGGCCATAAAATTTCAAAAAACGGGATTGAGGTTGACCGTGCCAAAGTGGACGTCATTGCAAAATTGCCTCATCCCACGACTGTGAAAGGTGTTAGGAGCTTTTTGGGTCACGCCGGTTTTTACCGTAGGTTTATTCAAGATTTTTCTAAAATCGCCCGGCCTATGACCCATCTCCTCGAAAAGGATGCTCCTTTTATCTTCTCCCCTGAGTGCATCGAAGCCTTTGAAACATTAAAGAAAAGGCTTACCGAGGCACCTATTCTTGTTGCCCCCGATTGGGACTTGCCCTTTGAACTTATGTGTGATGCTAGCGATTATGCTATAGGGGCAGTCTTGGGGCAACGCAGGTCTAAACACTTTCAGCCTATACACTATGCAAGCAAAACGATGACTGAGGCTCAAAGTCATTACACCACCACTGAAAAAGAATTATTAGCTGTGGTGTATGCCTTTGAGAAATTCCGGTCATATTTGATCTTGACAAAAAGCATAGTGTATACGGATCACTCGGCTTTGAAGTATCTATTTGCAAAACAAGATGCAAAGCCGAGACTCCTCCGATGGGTTCTCCTCCTTCAGGAATTTGATATCATCATTCGTGATAAAAAAGGAGCTGAGAACCTAGCTGCTGATCATCTCTCCCATCTTGAAAACCCTTACCAAAATGCTTTCGAGAAAAAGGAAATAAATGAAACATTTCCTCTCGAAACCCTCGATGCGGTTTCATTTCGTGGAGACTCGATTACCCCATGGTTTGCCGACTTTGCAAACTATCTTGCGGGTAACTTCATTGTGAAAGGGATGTCGTCCCAACAAAAAAATAAATTTTTCAAAGATGTCAAACATTACTTTTGGGACGACCCCTACTTGTTCAAGATTTGCGCGGATCAAGTCATCCGGCGGTGTGTATATGGTCAAGAAGCCACTGAAATTCTTAAGGCTTGCCATGCTGGTCCCACGGGGGGCCACCACAATCCAAATTACACCGCCAAAAAGGTGTTTGACTCCGGTTTCTTTTGGCCCACAATCTACAAGGATGCCCATGAATTGGTCAAATCCTGTGACGCTTGTCAACGTCACGGGAATATTTCGCAAAAGAATGAAATGCCACAAAATGCAATTCAAGTTTGTGAAATCTTTGACGTTTGGGGCATTGACTTTATGGGGCCATTCCCGTCATCTCATGGAAACAAGTATATACTCGTGGCAGTTGACTATTTGTCAAAATGGGTTGAAGCAAAAGCTTTACCCACAAATGATGCCCGAGTAGTCGTGAAATTTTTGAAAGCTCTCTTTGCTCGGTTTGGAACTCCACGTGCTATAATTAGTGATCGTGGTACGCATTTTTGCAATGACAAATTTGATAAAGTCATGCAAAAGTATGGTGTAACTCACCGTCTTTCTACTGCGTACCACCCTCAAATAAGTGGACAAGTAGAAGTTTCCAATCGAGGCATAAAGAGAATATTGGAAAGAGCCGTTGGGGAAAATCGTGCATTTTGGTCGGATAAATTAGATGATGCACTTTGGGCTTTCCGTATGGCGTATAAAAGACCCATTGGGTGTACGCCTTATAAACTTGTGTACGGGAAAACGTGCCATCTTCCGATCGAGCTTGAGCATAAAGCCTATTGGGCTCTCAAGCATGCCAATTTCGACCTCAAAACTGCGGGTGATCATAGGAAAGTTCAACTGAATGAATTAAATGAACTTCGTGATCAAGCTTACGAGAACTCTTTAATCTATAAAGAAAAGACAAAGAAGATTCATGACTCCAAAATCAAAAACCGCGTTTTCAACGTTGGTGATCGAGTCCTTCTTTTCAACTCTAGACTCAAGATCTTCTCGGGAAAGCTCAAAACCCGATGGACTGGTCCATTCACTATCGTTAAGGTTTATCCTTATGGCACCGTCGAGTTATCACAAAATGACGAACCTAATTTTAAAGTGAATGGACATCGCCTAAAGCACTACTTTGGAGAGGACATACCATCCATGGTTGTCCCGGATCTCCAAACTTTCCCCAAGGACAATTAAATTCGGGGATCGAGTCAAGCTAGTGACTCGGTGAACAAAAATTAGCAAACATATATGGGTTTTCACCCATATTTTTGACTTCTTTCTACTTTCTACCACCCTAGTGTGGGGGAATGGCCAACCCCCCGCTATTTGAAAAATGTATATATGTATATAAGTTCAAAAAAAAAAAAAAAAAAATGTGTGATTGTATGTACAGATAAATAAAGTGAAAAATACAAAACAAAATTCCACAGTTAGCTTCGAATATTATCTTTTTACGTTCATAGATTCGGCATAATAGCCGGGACTTTGAATATTGAGGACAATATTCATTTCTAAGTGTGGGGGGGAAATTCTAGCGAATTTTATCGCAAAATACTTTCAAGTACCCCCATTTTGGCCCAAATTTTTCAAAAATTTTTTCACTTTATTTCAAAATTTTTGTGGTAATCAGTCCACCTTGTCTAAGCGATAAAAGGGATTGGCTAGTCCAGGAGCAAACGGCTCTTGGTAAAGACAACTCAAATCCGTTCACGGCTTGCAATTTGCCCAAAATTGTCCGGTTCCTCAACTCCCCAAAAACAAATGAGTTGGCTAGCCCGCAAGATTATGGCTTGTGGTAAAGGCCGTGGAAAAACCATAATTGGTAATCAGCTCACCAAGATGTTGACTAGGTCCATCAACATGCTGGCTAGTCCAGGAGCAAACGGCTCCTGGTAAAGACTTATCAAATCCGTTGACAGCTGGTGATTCGCTCAAAATCACACGGTTATCAGGTGTGCCACAGTTCTTACAACTGGCTACTCCAGAAGTGATGGCTTTTGGTAAAGAGTTTAAAATCCATCAAGTTTTTCTCAAAAGATTGCTAGGGACTAGCAATAGCTTAGTGTGGGGGATTGATGAGTGCTCAAACACTCATCATTTTTACCGTATCTGGACTGCCAAAACATCCAAAAACACCCAAAAACGCATCAAAATACACAAATTATCCCAAAAGTGTGTTTTACATGTTTTAGATGCAAAATGTTTAAAAACAAATGAAAAACGAACAAAGTTTGCACAATTGGCAGTTTCAGTCCCTCAAGTTTCAAAATTTGGCAAAACTAGTCCCTGGAAGTTTAAAACAAAAGAAAAGTCAACTCAAGGCAAAGAAAAGTAAAAAATTATCAAAATAAGTCCTTGGGTGAAAAAGTTTGAGAAAATTACACTTTTACCCTTCAAAATCCAAAATTGACATAAATGGTCCCTGGAGTTTCAAACTTTGGCAGATTTGGTCCCCGGTGGGATATTTTTGGATGAAAACTCATTTTTAGTCCTTGGACATTCAAAATGTTCAATATTAGTCCTTGGATAAAAGATTTTCATAAAATGGCAATTTTAGTCCCCGGACTTTGAAAATTATCATTTTTAGTCCCCGAAAATTTTGAAAAATACAAAAATTGCAAAAATGGGTTTTGGATATGTAATCTATGCATGATTGGTCCTTTATGATAGTTTGGCATAATTGCAACTTTGGCCCCTCACTTTTGCCAAATTACAAAAATGGTCCTTGGGATTTTTTTTTTAGCTAAAACCATACGGATCCTTAATCCACTAAGCCTAAACCAAAACCAAACCCACCAAATCCCCAGGCCCATCTCTTTTTTAGCCCACTCACCCTCACCCTGTTTTAAAATAACACCCCAACCCTTCCTTCCCACTTCCCAGTCAACCTAAGTCAAACCCCCTCCAACTTGCAACCTGCTCCCCCTCCTCCACCTCAGCACACCATCCCTCCCCCTTGACTCTTAAACTAAGCTCCAAAATGCTTTAATTGTTCTCCTTTCCACCACTCCACCTCAACTTGACACAAAGAAAATGGCGCCAAAGGCATTTGAAGGGCTAGGATTAAAGGCAGTCATCTAATGGTTCTAAATCAATGTGGGAAGTAATCATGGACTTGAAGAAACCCTAGTGGACCAGTATATAAAGAAAAAGATGCAGCAGTGATCAGTGTAGTTTTTTTTTTAGCTATTTTGCAAATTTCTAATTATTGTAAACTTTAAAATTCTAAGTCTTGTTTACCTTTCCAGTGTACCTTTAATGTTATTAAGTGTATTGTTCAATCTTTCAATGAAAAAAATCTAAGTTTGTTATATGAATTTCATTTTTCTCATATTTTAGTTAATTTGATTATGTATGAATAAGGAAGTGTTAAACCTTGTTGCTATTATCTTAATAACTCACATTCAAATCTCAGAAGGTGTTTAGAAGTGAAATTTAGTATAAGTCCATTTTCAAGTCAATTTTTCAAGAAAAACAAAAGAAAAATAAATAAAAAAAGAAAGAAAAAAGGAAGCTGATATGGAATGGAGATGAGATTGGATTGGAATCTGGTTTAGAACCTCATGGGAGGTTTAGGTTAGTGTATTGGGTTCATTTGCTCAGTGTATTGCTCACTCTTAACCATTGTAAGCCATATTTCATTTTTTGTTCAGTTACTGTAGCATTAACTTTGTAACTGCTTATTTTGATTATTAAGTTTCTATCTAGTACTTCTCAGTATATTCATGCTTATATAGTTAACTTGATTGTGAGATTACTTGCTAGTGTAGGTTTGTGTTTAAAGTTACTTGAAATTTCATATTTGGAAACTTGAATGCACTATCTGTTTTGGCTTAATACTCTGCTTATCTCTGCAGCATTGTGACTTTTACAGCTTGTATTTAGCTCACATAAGTAGATTGCACCAATACTTTAACTCAATTCATCTAATAACTCATAAAATCTTTGAATCAGTTATATTAAGGAGTGTTTGGATTTGCCTTGTTCATTGAGTTCTTGTTGTTGCAGTATTGCCATTTTGTCATTTGTGAGTTGCTATAAGTTTATTTAGACCTAAGGACTCATAAAACTTGCATCTAATCAAGCAAAAGTCAAAATTGCAAAGATTACACCACCACAGTTAACTGTGGTGGTTTTTGAGTCCCTAATCACTTCATTTCATTAAATAAGTTAGTGTTTTAACTTAATTCAGTCCTAAGTCAACTTACAAACATGATTTGAGGCAATTAAATCCTTCCCAAGTTCATAAAAGTCAAAGAAGCAATTTTGGTTAAAAAGTCAAAAGCTGTCTAAGTGGGTTTTGAGCAATCTTTGAAGGTTTGTAACTTGTTGTGTTTAAGATTCTAGTGTCTGATATTTGGCATGCTTACTCTTTACCACCTTGTTAATTTTTAAGAATTTTATCAGATTTTTAGAATTTTGTTTGGTGGGTCCCACAATCCTTTGAAGTGACCTGCAGGGCATACAGCTCCCCTGCACATCAGATACCACCCTCACACCACCACCTTTTGTGGTGGTTTGTGACCAATTCAGTGGTCTAGACCTAGTGTTTTTGGTTCCCCTCAACCCCCTCCTACCAGGGAGTGTTTTTGAACCTTTTGTTTGACCCCTGAACTTGTGGACCCCACCTAATTTGGCTCCTCATCTCTGTCCCATAACTGCATCAGTCACAATAAGCTTGTGCTTATTTTTGTGCTTTTTGGCTTATTCAGGCCAATCTATTAATCAACACTTGCTTATTATTGTTCAAAAGACTCAGAGAAACCAAGTTGGACCATTGTGGACCCCACATTCCTCATTTGAGCTTAAAAATACTCCACAGTCAACAAAAGTCAACTGTGGGTGTAATAAGCACTTCCATTGCTTATTCCTTGGGTTAAAACAAAAGTGTTTTTGTTAAAGTTAGTTGTTTTTAGTTTATTATTAGTTTAGAAAAAGAAAAAATCCAAAAAACCAATTTTAAAAATAGTGATAGCTTCTATTTAATAGGATTTATCAATTTATTTTTCTTTTTAATTTATTTCTAAGTAATATGTCACTTTTATATTTTTAGAAATTATATTTTAGGTTAAAATAATTTTACAAATTTTTCCAGATTTTTATTTTGTAATTTAGTAGTATTTCTAATTACTTTTAGTTTAATTTAGTTTTAATTAATATTAATCAATTAAATAGCATAATTAGATTTTATATAGTATAACCTAGTTTTTATATTTTTTCTAGCTTTTATTTTAGTTAAAACATTTTTATAAATTTTTCTAGAATTTTTACTGTTCATTTAATAGTTTTCATAATTTAAATAGTTTAATTAGATATTAATTAATAAATAGAATAATAATTAGTTAATTAGTTTAAAAATACATAAAATTAACTTTTTATAATTTTTTAGGATTCCTGTAATGGTTAATTAGATTTATAAAATTTTTCTTAATTTTATAAGTCTTTTAAGTATTTTTAATAATTCTAATTAGTTTAATTAGTATTAAATAGATAATTAGTAATTAATTAATAATAAATAATTAATTAGTGTAAAAATAATTTTTATTTTTCTTAAAATTTTCTTTTATTATTAGGATCGTAAAAATATCAATTTTACACTTTTAACCCTTCCAGTCCTTCAGTTGTACTTTTTGTTTTGTGCGTCTGTATACGTTTTTTAATTAAAACGTACGTTTTTAGTTTTTAGCTCAAATCTTCGTAATCTAAATTCCCGTAATCAATCACGTAGCTTTCCTAAGCTATATTTGTTAATAAATTCCAAATAATTCTGATAATAACCTTTTCCTGTGAATAATTACCCGATCACAAATACGCTAAAGTTACAATCCACACTTCAACGGGACTTAACGACCTGGTGATACCTTATATTACCCGGAGCATTGATCTAGGCTATTTGACTTTGTTGACCATTATTTGGTCAATATAAGTTAGGTGGTTCAGGCTCAATCACTATAGCAGAAGGATTCGGTGCGATGTTATTGGCTAGCGGAGAGACCTCGAGCGAAGATGCATAAAATATTCGTCCAGCATTTTTTTACTACTAAACTTTACTGGGCTCATTTTTGGTCCAGCGAAAATCTATCATCCCCGTTTGTTTGTTTTTTTTTTTGTTCTTTTTTTCTTTTTTTTGAAGTAAACAAATAATGTCCGCACCCAAATTTATTCACAGTTAAATCCACCGCCTCTTCACATTTTCCGAAATCTATCTGTTCTTCAAACTATCGCCTTCAAAAAATTGAATTTTACATCTGATTCATTATTCGAGAATCTCATGCAAAATTGTTATTGTTTTTTATGCCACAGTTTCATAGGTGATTTGTGGATTGGGTCGATTCCACCTGGAAAAAGGTGCTAACAGTTATTCTAATCTCTCAAAAGGTGCTAACAGTTATTCTCACTGCTCAGGTAGGTCAGAGGGACGAAGCAAGTCTAGGACCAAGAGTGTCAAGTCCAAGTCTCGTTCAGCAAGAGCCTCTAGGAGATAGTCAAGTCCAGAGTCGGGGTATGATGCTATGTCTGAAGATAGCTCATAGGATCTGAGCGCGCCTTACAAGCGGCCCAAGCCTATGCCGTTCACCTCTCGGATTACACTCTTTAGATATCATCGAAGGGCCAAGCTTCCAGCAAACATTAGGGTGTATGAGGGAAACAAAGATCCTGATGATCACCTCAGCATCTTCTCTGCTGCTGCTGAGCAGGAGGAGTGGCCTATGCCTGTGTGGTGCAAGATGTTTCGTCAAACCCTGAGTGGTTCGGTAAGAAATTGGTTTGATAGCCTTGACCCAAAAAGTATTGACGGGTTTGAGGAACTTAGCAACAAGTTTTTGGAAGAGTTCTCTCAACAGAAGAGGTATGATAAGGATCCGACAGAGATCCACGGGATCAAGCGGAAGCCGAATGAAGGACTCCAAGCATTTATGGATCGTTTTAAGGCAGAGAGCTCACACATCAAGGGAGTACCTCCGATACTCTATAATATCCGCATTCATGCACGGACATGGTCATCCGGAGTTAGCCAAAAAGCTTAATGACAAAATCCCCAAGACTGTGGATGAGATGTGGGAAAGAGTCAAGGCTTTCATCAGAGGTGAGACTGCAGCCGACACCACCGAAGTCATTAAGGTTCCGCAATGGGAGAAAAGGCCTGATAAAGGCGCATGGTCTGGTAGTCCAAATGGGCCTAGGAACCAAAATAATAGGAGAAGTCAAGGTAGGAGCATGGAAACTTGTGCACCATATACAAGGAATGATGGTTTCACTCCTCTGATAAAGACTCCGAAGGAGATACTAGCCATGGACAACATGAACTTCCCCCCACCCCCTCCATTAGTGGGCACTCCGGAAAGCAAGAATATACACAAGTTCTGTGATTATCATCAGGATAGGGGCCATAATACGAATGACTGCTACCAGCTGAAGAAGGTTATTGAAGAAGCAGTAGCCTCCGGGAAGCTAGCCCACCTAGTGAAAGACATTCGACAAGGAAATCAGAGGGATAAGGGAATTGCTAAAGGAAAGGCTAAGGTCATCAGCATGGTAAGGTCTCATGGGTACAAGAAGAGACCCTACGAGAGAGTGGAGCACTGGATGGGCAATGAAATAGCTTTCCCTCCCATTCCTAGATATCAGTTAGTAGACACTCCCATCATAGTAGAAGCTACTATTGAAGGTTTCCAGGTAAGAAGAGTTTATGTAGATGGGGGGAGTTCATCAGAGATCATGTATGAGCATTGTTTTCGAAGCTTTGATTATCAAATAAGATCAAGGTTAAAGGAGTCTAAGACACCATTGGTGGGATTCTCTGGAGAAGTCAGCTACCCGCTAGGAGTCATTGACTTGGAGGTCACTATGGGAGAGTATGGCAAGACCCGAACCGTGCTGATGGAGTTCGCGGTCGTGGATAGTCCGTCTCCATATAATGTTATATTAGGAAGAACTGGGATGAGAAGCTTAGGAGCCGTGGCTTCAACCATTCATTCCATGATAAAGTTCCCCACCTCAAGCGGAGTAGCCACAATCATGACCAGCAGAGAGACATTAAAGGAGTGCATGCAGATTGAAGGGACGATCTGCTTCAGGTGGAAGGCACAAGTATCTGGTTTCGGTCGACAGCGGACAACTTTGGGAATAACGGGTCCTGAGAACTCGTCAATTCCGATGGCAGACACTTCGGCAGAGTCACATGATGATCCTCCGGCTGAAAGAGCTCCAGTGGTAGAAGACATTCTAGAGTCATCAAGAGTGAAGGAGGACCTGACCCCAGGGCCTACGGCCTGGAGGTTGTATACCGATGGGGCATTGAATGATAATGGCTTCGGAGTTGGGTTCATCCTCGTCACTCCGGACAATGTGGAGTACTCCTATGCACTTCGCCCGAATTTTTCTAACTTGAATAATGATATTGAGTATGAAGCTCTGCTGGCTGGGTTAAGGATAGCCGCAGAAATGCAAGTCAAAGACATACATGCTTTGGTATACTCCAAACTTGTAGCTAACCAAGTTGAAGGGTTATGTGAAACCAAAGGCAAAAACATGAAAAACTACCGGGAGAAAGTCATAGAACTAGCTGGGTCATTAGATAGGTTCCGTATCAGTCACGTCCCTAGGGCTCAGAACAAGAAGACTGATGCTCTAAGCAAGCTGGCGGCTGTTCAATTTGATGATCTGTCTAAGGAAGTCTTGGTAGAGGTGCTGAATGAGCGCTCTATAGGAAATTACTACAACAAAATGGTACATCATGTGCATTTCAAGGTAGGAGAATTCGTCCTCAGGATGAATGAAGCTTCAAAGGTAGAAAGCACAAAAAAAACTCAGTCCAAGATGGGAGGGGCCTTACAGGGTATCCCAAGCATTCGAGAGTGGTGCCTGCCAGCTAAGCGACATGAGGGGGCACGAGAGACCGGGGACATGGGGTCCCGAAAATCTTCGAATGTGCTACATGTAGAATACCAGAATGACATTACTATTCAATATCCATTCCGGAGGAGCAATTTTCAAATGCCAAGCTTCCTCCGATGGTATGATGATTATTCTATGTATTGATTTCGATCACTATGATTTTAATGAAATCAAATTTTCCCAACTGTTATCTTAAACTTGTTTGGTTGAAATTTATTCATAATATGATAATAAACGACGGACGGCTCGCTACCTCTGCTCGAATAGCGTGACTCCTGCTAATGTGTTCCCCATGGTGAAATTGGTACCATTGGTGATTTAGGCTGAGCAACCTTTGCTAATTGACTCAGCAGCAGAAGGGTCGGGAACAAACACCTTCCCCTTTCGCGCGTAATAGTGGCTCTCCGGTGAGTAGCTACACCGGATAGAGCAGATGGGGTGAGGACGATGATCTAAACGCAACATCAAAAAAGGTAACACAAAAAATATTGATTTAAGTGTTAAGTTCAAACATCGGTACAAGACTCAGGTATATGCGAGCAAGGCCACGGCTCGACATGTGCATGATGAACCCTGTTCAAGTATGCAAGAACCAGACACAAAATCAGTAGCGGTTACATAGTGTTTATGAAGAATGCACATATATGATTTGCATGAATAAATCACAAGATAAATAAACACGCGACCAAAGTGACAAACAATATACCACAAAGCCATAAGTCATACATGTCTGGTACATGAACAAAAGGCCAACTACATGGGCAAAAGCATCAGTAGTCACTAGTCACTACTACTAGATATATTACAGACATACATAGTCATAAATCATACATTGCTGAAAAATAAATAAAATGCCAACTACATAGGCAAAACAAGATAGAAACTAAGACTGAGTCAAACTCCCGAAGAATCCCTGGAAGAAGAAGATGCCCTCTTGTTCTTCAAGTGCTCGGGAATGGATGAATAGCCAAAAGTCTTGGTAGTAGAAGTAACAACTGACGAAACACCTGATGGAGCCACTGTAGCAGAAGGCATGGTGGAAGTAGCAACTGATGAGACACCTGATGGATCCGTTGTAGCAGAAGGCATGGTGGAAGTAGCAACTGATGAGACACCTGAGGGAGTCACTGTAGCAGAAGGTATCTGATAGGAAGGAGCCAACATGTTAGGATCAAGCTGTGCAATATCCGATAAAGCATCCCTAGCACGCTGAGACACTTTGTGGGAAAAAGGAAATGCCTTCTTAGGTAAGGCTGCCAAAACCTCATCAAATTTCTTCTCGGCCCCTGGAACAAAGTGAGAAACTCTCTGTGAAATATCTAAAATTTGATCCTCGGAACGACATACACGCACACCCTGCTCAAAACCAACACTGACAGCCATAGATGACACTCATGCAAGAGCTTGACGAAACTCTCCACTACCTAGAAACCTCCGAGTGAGTGTCTCGAAGTCATGATGAAAGAAGGAGGTAATGTCATCTCGGGACTTCTCAATGAATCTATCGCGATCGGCAATGGTATCCCTACACCCGTGTAACTCAGACTCTTGCTCGGAAAGTGTACCCCGCAGCTCCCTCACCTCAGCCTCACAAGCCTTCAACTTAGACTTCACCTCAACAAGCTCGGCCGCAAGTTTCATACATTTCATGCTTTTACGGTCATACTTCTCAAGTTTCTTAGTCAACTCAGCTACCTTCTTGTTAGCACTAACCGTGTACTGAGTCTGCTTCTTCAAGTCATTTGCCTGGCAGTCAAGGAGACATTTCTGTCGCTCATAGCGTGCTAGAAGGCGGTTAAGTTTTCCAGATACAATAGTATAGCGGTCATTCAACGCAGTACTATGGGAAAACATAAGACATGTCAGAACACTCATCCGATCAGAAAGCTGCTCAGTAGTAAGATCGTCCACCCGAAGAGCCTCAGCTGGTGTAATCGATCGCTGAGCAAATGCACGACAAGCTTCCTTGAAGATTTCTTTCTTTAAAACCCCAAGACATGGCGCGTGGAGGTCATCCCACTGATCTCTAGAGTATAGAGGAAACTGACTAGTAGAACTATCATCATAAGGGTAAGGCATATAGTAAGGGCCAGCAGCGGGACCAGGATGAAGGAGCTCGGCCTCCAACTCAGCTCCAGTAGTGTCTCCCTCCCGTGGCTCATATCTAAACTCAGAGCGCAAATCTTCATAGTCAAACTCGTCACTCTCGCTAGCACGATGATTAGCATCAACTCTGGTATCGTCATTAACATGGTCATCTGTCTCGACAGTAGGACGAGTATCCTCAGCTGTACCTGCACACATATACAAGAGAAAGAGTAAGTAAAAGACTCCATAATTTAGAGACTATATATACACACAAAAGTGGTAAAAGAAGAAGTTTACCATGAGTTGCTTCAGTATCAACCTCAACAGCCTCTAGAGGGGGTCCGCGCTCAGCATGGAGCACATCTGGAAACCCATCACCTAGAAGAATAATAGTATGTGTCACGTCCAGTCCAGTTCTTGAATCAAAATTTCGAAGAGGAACAACGTTTAGATACTCACCTCCAGGGTTTCCCTCAACATGCTCATGAGTCATCCATCGCAGCATCTGCATCATGAAGTATGTCATCATCAGCTAGCTCACCATCACTAGGCTGCTCATGAGGCCTTGCTTCAGAATGCTCTTCGTATACTCTATTTCTTTTGGTCGCATCGGTGGATCCCTCGGTCTGAGTAGAGGCTTTTTGCTTGGCCACATTCCTACCCTTTGCGATCACCCTAGAGTTAGGCTGAGTAGCTGCGAACTCCTCTGGAGTGGGACCGGGAATAACGGTTCTTACTGGAGCAGGTTGTGTAGCCTGATCTACAACCCGCTCTAGGATAGAAGTAGAACGATCATGGAACTCCTCCCTCACTTCAGTACCATCAACTGAAGGCATACGCATAAACTCGAATATGCTCATAACTGCAAAAGAAATCTTTGTTAGCAACATACGAGAAAACAAGTTACAATTTGAAAACACTTGGAAAGATAAACATATTCCCCCCGTACCAGTGCCATCACGGTGTCTAAGCACCGGGTCACATAATGGAAACTTCCATACCCGGCTCAGCCCAGAAAGAACCAACACACCCTCAGGAATAGTACAAAGTCCCACAATCTGTTGATCCAACCGAGTCACATCATCCTGACTAAAATCACAAATCAGCAAGCCGTCCGTAATAGAGGACTCTGGATGTCTCCAAGGCATATAGTCTGGAATAGCCCTTCGGTCTATCAAGAATAATTTTTCTTTCCAATCCTTCAAGCTAGAATTACTATCATCCATGCATCCAGGTGCAGGCTGCCTAAGCTTAGCAAAAGAGAACCAATCTCCCTGTTTCGAAAGTGTTTGAAACTTTCGAAACAAGTCAACAGTAGGCTCTATGTTTCGGCTTAGGCAAAGCACCTCGAATGTAATTACTTTATTCAATCCTAAAGGAACTAGCTAGGAGATGTGCACCTTAAAATGTTTAACCGCTAAAAGGAATGAGGAAAAGGGTATCCTAACACCTGAGAAGTCAAAAATCCTAGTGTATATACCAATCGCATCGTCTGGAAGGTCCGACATTTGAAAGTCGGCATCAGGCAAACGAGGATTTAAGTCTAAGGGAATTTTGTATCTGGTTATCAACTTGTCAAGATCGGTCTTTCTTAACTTAGAGGTATGAATATGCATATCTCGCTTAGCCATAACAAAACAAATAGGAGTTAACGAATACTTCCGATCGAAACAAACAACCCCTCACCTCCGGACGAGTCAACAATCCGGATGAAACAACTCCCCTGGATCGAATCTTTTAGCGTACTCTACAAAAAAAAAAAAAAAAAAAAAAAAAAAAAAAAAAAAAAAAAAAAACGGTATGCGTTAATAATTCATGCTCGTTTATTTCATTCATTTAATGATGAGATATATACGAATCGAGTTATTTCCGAGAATCACATACGAATTGAGCAAATGATGAGATATACACTTCATTCATCAAATTGTTGATTTTCTAATTGTGGTGGTGACACCTAAAGCACAAAGATAAAGTAAGCACTAGCCATATTTACTTGTGATGGGTCTAAGGGCACAAGGCTATTCCAAAGTGTGCTTACCATCAGCTATCTAATGATGGTCCTCCACGTACAAACTTAATTTTTTATCTCCAAAATTTTGTCATCCTCCACATATCCTCCACGTAGTTATTTAGTCATGGGTTTAAATATGACCGAAAAATCTATTTCTTCTTCATGACCAATTAGCTAGCAGAAGTATATATGTACACTATGCATTATTTATGTATCAAGCATAAAGGAGGTGCATCATGCCAATCCCTAAAATAAGGTGACTCTAATAAGGTCCCTATGAATATCAAATCATTGGCAAAATAAAACAAAGTTTTACTATAACAGCATGTGAATTCGTATATATGAGGGATATCTTAAGAGTGGTTTAACTACTCCGATAAAGACAAGGCTGACTCTTCTTTATTTTGGATCACGTGGGGTGAAACTAGATAAAAGGTTTAAAATTGCTCATAGAGTGGTCTTAATTAACAGGTTAAACACCATTGTATATCAAATAACAAATTACACAAGTCAAGTGTTTTGTACGAGGGAGGGAGTTAGTCGCGAGAAGTGTGTACCTCTGATCGAGACACCTCGTCTTCACCTAAGGATGATAGAACCTTCAATTGAGACACCTCGTCCTCACCTAAGGATGATAGAACCTTCGATTGAGACACCTCGTCCTCACCTAAGGATAATAAAACCTTCGCATGAGACAGCTCGTCCCCACCTAAGGATGAGAAACCTCTTGATGAGACGACTCTTCCCAACCTCCTGATGAGCCGACTCTTCCCAACCTCAAAACCTTTTCTCGAGGTGAGTATAGCCAAACACCTCACCCCAAAATACCGATCGAGGTTAAAGAGTAAACACTAACCAAGACACCTCCGAGTGAGGTAGCTCTTCCCCACCTTCGATCGAGACACCTCTGGTTGAGTCACAACACACTAGTCGAACCCACAAACTTCGATTGAAATAAAATAATGATTAAGAACTAGTCGGAACCTCTGGACGAGACCCCAGATGAGATCTCTGGTCGAGACCAAGCTCCACTTGAAACTATTGGTTAACTTGTTTTGTCTTTGTAGAGAAAGGTGTAACAAAAAAGTGAAGGAGATATGTGCTACAACCTTGTAAACAAACAGTTAAAAATTCACTGATGGGCCCTCATAAGTAAAACTCCAAACGGGCCATCAGGCTCTACAATTACAGCTAAGGAAGAGCTAATGGGTTTTGGAAATAAACATCCAAAATCTACGGTAAGATAAAAAAATAAAAAAATAAAAATAAAAATAAAAAGTTTGGTAAAACAAACAAAAAATGAGGAAGTAAATAGGTGGTGAAAAATAGTATTTATACTACTTGGTAAATACAAAGCCTAGATAAGGTGGGCCTGGTTAGCCCATAACACAATAGTCACTTGGCCCAAGTATGATGACAGTCACATAAAGCCAAGAAAGGATTGCATCGGCATATCAAACTCTTATATATTTTTATTTTTTATTTTTTGCACGATTTTGGTGCTGTAGAAATAACTCTAAAAATATATACGAGCATGCCTGAGAAGGTATTGTCAATTACCGAACGAGTAATTCGAACGATCAGACAAACTTTTCTTTAAGTCTAGTACCAACTCTTTAGCAATATATTGATACTAGACTGGGGAGACATGATGAGGTATGTCCTCCTCCGGATACTCAAGAGGAGACAATCATAATTAACTCCAAACTTTCATAAGTTAAAACCACTCCATAATGAGGCACTGTCTGCTCAGGTGAGCTGTCTGCTCAGGAGAGCTGTCTGCTCAGGAGAGCTGCCTGCTCAGTGGAGCAATGCCTACATCAGAGCTAGTACACTGGCCATCAGAGATAGTACACTGGCAACTGACATACGTAGTACAAATAGCACAGACGCTTGGTCCACAAACTAACATGGAGACAACTTTGACCCCGAAGACCAAGCCTGGTACTTATCAGCGCTTTATGTGCTGCACCTAGAAGACAACTTAGCTTCCACAAGGTTTTGTCATGGAGCTAATCACAGGTAGTCTAAAAGGAACTGTTCACACACATGAAGGGGGATCCTACACACACACACACTCTGATACAGCTTCTCTCTACTATACTCTTACTTCTTACCATTTATCATTTATCACTTATCACTCACTTATACCAAGTACTCATTCTCACGCCTGAGCTTGGTCCCGGACTAAAAACCCGGGGCGAGCTAACGGTGTTCTCTCTTATTTCAGCCTACAGGAAGAAGGAGCTGCCGCGGAGTCTCCTGAAGCTTAGGGCTGAAGAGCATCTACGAACATTTGCTCAAACATATGTAAATGTGAGTAACATGGCTGTTACTGTAGTATTTTGAAAAAATATCATTGGCACAATATATGAACAAACTTTTTGCGACATCATGTTATTACTAGGGGTGTTCAAAAAATCCTAGAAACTGATGAACCGAGCCGAACCTCTCAATCCGAAACCAAAAAAACCTGAAACCGAAACCGAAAAAAACCGAAACCAAAAAAACTCGTTTGACACGGTTTGGTTTCGATTTTTATTTTTTCATATCCACGGTTAATCGAACCGAACCGTTCTTAATACATGAAGGTTTTTTAACTAAATATTCAAATAAATGTACAAGTATTAATTATACTATTACACTAATTTTATTGTGTAACACCTTTTTTGCTCCTAATGTAAACATTTCTAAACATCTCTGAGTGAAAGTTGATAAATGTGATCGTAATCTATAAACGTCGAATAACTATTATTTTGTTAATTGATTATGTATGATATTTGAATGCAATTATTCTAACGATATAACTTTTATATGACTATTATCTATTAAATATCATTTAATTTTACTAAAATGACATTTTACGTTCTAGAACATGTTTTTGTTTATACGGTTAAATTCCATTAAACATCTAAAATGGTTAACCGTGACCCGAACCGCGGGTAACCGCTCATTTCGGTTTCCCGCCTAGCAAGGTCGGTTTCTGGTAGTAAAATTAATTACCCGCCCCGCGATGGATAGTTTAAATCTTTCAACTAATTGAACCGAACCGCCCCACGAACACCCCTAGTTATTACAGTTACTAATCAAAGAGCAGAAAACAATTACGGCAATACTAGTGGTACAAGTAACTGAAGACCGCCTACAGTTGAAGGTAAGTAAATTCATTAGTTCCTATTTCATTGGTTTGTTACATTCTGGGTATAATTATACATGCTATCATTTACCATTGCATACAACGCCGTTTAGGGCGGTCCAAAAACGATGCACTTCGGGTTCCTTTTTTTCTTCTTTGTTGTACATGACTGCCTTTAATTTATATGTAACAACAAGCCATTGTAAGTTGATGCGACCGAGAGGATTCTTGCGGCAAGAACCAAGTTGACAAGGTGAGATGCTGGAGAGAGGAAATGACTTTGTTAGGCCTTCATTTGGAGTTTTTATGTTTTTAATGCATATGTGTTGTTTTAAAGGTTATTTTGCTTTTTGCAAAGTTGTACCAACAAACACAACATTGTGTTCTTCTTTGCATAATCATCTCATGCACAAACAACCTACAGATGCACATATCTTGGTATGCAATTAGATATATACTAAGTTCTTGCAATAAAGTTGTTGCAATGTAACGGTGTCGCAACATATATCTTGGTCCGCAATGTCGTATTACAACAAAAACGAATGTCGAAAAGTTCTATCGCAACGCGGCGGGTGCAATCTTCCTTGTTGTAGTATATTGTGATAGATTTATATAAGTTATAATGTTATATGATTGGCGGGTCAAAGCTAGTTCAGTTGACTTGTTTTGGTAAAGTAAGTGTTGGAGTAAAGATATTAAAAATACTAACAGGGTACCCGTGCGATGCGGCGGCGGGTACCCTGTCACTAAATTTTATGGCGAGCAAATATTTTTTATTCATACGTTTTTCTAACAATAGCTTTAGGTATTTTGATTTTCGGTAAACTACGTATTTTAATTTATTACAATTTTTTTAGAATAAATGTACGGATGCCAAGAATTTCATGTCATACTTCAACTCTTTAATCATTGACAATGTTTTTTATTATACAATTGCAATAATAAATATTTAGTAAGTAACGATTTTTCGTTGTTTAAAATGACTATACGATTTTTCGTTGCAAAACGCGGGTATCTGTTAGTAGCAAAAATTCAGCTTGCCCTTTCAAAATTGGGACTAATCAATAAAATGTAACCAACTTTTTCTTTTTATGATAACCAATAACGTCCAACACAACTTTCTTACACAGAAATGTATAAAACAGATGAAAACGTATAAAGACGGATGAAACCATATAAAAGCGGATAAAAACTAAGAAAATGCATGAAAACGGGCGAAAACGATAAAACTGCGTAGAAAATATTTTCTTTAAGAAATCCAAAATTTGAGTTAATTAGTAACGGTCGTTGGTATAAAGGACTAACGTTGCAAACGATCGTTTGGTTAATGGACTAACGTTGCCACTTGACGATTGTCTCCTAATGGAGAATATAACGGCATTTAGCGATAAGGACTGACAGCGTGCAATATGTAAACCACAAGGATCAAAAAAGCAAAAAAAATAGATCAGGGACTACGGTAGTGATTTGGAGCAAACCACAGGGACAAACAGTGTAATTTACTCTAAAATAAATATTTTACAATAATATATATATATATATATATATATATATATATATATATATATATATATATATATATATATATATATATATATATATATATAATTGAGATCAAATGAGATTTCTGTAAAAATGAGAACCACCAAAATCTCACAAATGACACTCAACTTAAAAGAAAATAAAAACATAATTAATTACAACTAAAATTGTTAAAGATTTGATGGGTTTTCTTATAAAAATTGACGTAAACTAAGTGATACACTTTGATTCAACGTGTAATGTGTATCAAGGTTTAGTATTGTGATCAAATTTTTAGTGGTTGTTGTGTATTAGGTGTATCAATTTATGTATAAGAAATTAGTTTTTTGAGATTTTAATGTATATGTATCAAAAATTTAATTGTGTATCAGTAATCCCTTTTTCATGTATGAGTTGGTTATTAGTCGATTTAATGTTAACTTGTATTAATATATAATATTTTGGTGCATCTTTGCTAAAATGGTTATGTATCAATGTTTTAATGGTATTTTAGAATAGTTCTCATTTTTACAACTTTAAGAAAGTTCTCACACTATCCTTCCCCTATATATATATATATATATATATATATATATATATATATATATATATATATATATATATATATATATATATATATATAGTGTTCGGTTCATGAGAAAAGTGCATTTCGGTAGAAAAGTGAGAAAATAACTGTAATGCACTAAAATTTTTAACTGTGATGCACCAATTTTTATTTTAGTGCATCACAGTTATTTTCTCACTTTTCTACCTGAATGCACTTTTCTCTAGAACCTTACCATATATATATATATATATATATATATATATATATATATATATATATATATATATATATATATATATATATATATATATATATATATATATATATGTTGATACAAAAGTTTGGGTTTCTGTTCTCGAACCAATTAGATCTTAATGCTTGAGAACTGCGCACTAAGAAAGCAACCAAACACCGTTAGGCTTATCGTGGGATTGTTTCCCACGATTATCCTCCGGCGTGAGAGTAAGTAATCGGTTTTAGGGTATATTGAAGAGTTAGGGTTTTAGATCGTACCTCAATGAGAATTGTGATATTCTTTATATAGGGACGAAATCTTTGTAGATTTCGTGCTCCTTACTCTTCGGCGTATCACGCTTATCCGGTTGTTGATCTTTATCCCATAAATAAAAGATCATTATCTAGATCATAAATAATATATTTGGATTTGGGCTTTCATGAGCCCAAACCGTTAGCATGGTAGCCCAAATTATTATTATGATAGCCCACTCGTGATAGGCCTGAGTGTTAGTAATATCCCTTACTCTGGTTCGTGACCCGATTTTGGACTATACGTCATCATGTCCCCCCAGTCTAGTATGCGCGGGGCGTAGCTGCATATGCTAGACTATTAACAATAGTGGTAAGCGTGGCGGGGAAGCTTCTTGTATTTCCCGCCAAAAAGAATACACGGTGTATCTAGTCTTAAAAAGTCCCACGTATCCCTTGAAAAACGTGAAAATGCTTGTACCTATTGGTATTCTAGCCACACGATTAAGTTAGTGGGTGACATGTGTCAATCATCTATGGGCGTGGTAACCCTATATAAACCACCGCCACCTTTTCACTGTGATTATCACAGTGAAAATTCTCAATTCCGCCATTGTTAAACCTTTTTCATAGCTATCCAGAAATCAACAACTTATTAGGTAACAGCGGGTGCGTCTTTTATAACAATGGTTCTTCAATTAACCAAGATTGCATCCGATATAACCAAGATGAACTACGTCAGTTCACCTCGGATTATTATATCCCATTCACATTGCATCCGGAAGTTTCGGATGCGGATGCGTCTATAGCGGACTTCCCCGAAGGGAAGGTGGGGGTATACACGCGTTTTTTGGAATTCGCGAACCAACATGTGCCCATTTCGCTTTTTCTTTGCGATATTCTAAGCTTCTATCGTCTTCACATTTCTCAGCTGCACTGCATAGGTGCAGCAAAAATAACTAATTTTGAAGTGAATTGTCGCCTATTGGCGATTAACCCCAACATTCACTAATTCCGCGCCTTTTACCACACGTCGTGGTCAAATGGGTGGGTATCCTTTTCCAAGCGCGCAGGGCGCTTGTAGTGCTACACGGAAAAGTTAGACGCCCTAAGGAATTAGATGGAAAAGTTCTTTTGGGTCGATAAGGCCTTTTTCCCGTGTGAATTTGAGTTCTATTCTCAAAGGTCCTTACCGAAGGATGAGCGCTCACTCCCTGGTTCATATAGCGCAGCGGATGCGAATATTATAAATACCAACTGCATCCCTATCAGTGCGTACCCTGACGAGTTCCTGGTGCATATGGGCATCAGTCGTAACTACTTCCAACCAGAGACGGAAGTGCCAACATTCTTGTACGAGGATGGTCGGGGTGTGATAACAAGTAAATTATACATGTTTTTAGGTGTGTTTTATGCATCATATTTGGCCATATTTGTACGTATTTGTTACTTTATCATGGAAAAGTGTTTGTACAAGCAAATGTAGCCAAAAACAGGAAAAATTGATGAAAAGATGAAGAAATGAAGTGAAGATGCACAATTGGAGATTTTCGAGAAGGAATCAAGTGAAGAATCACACAAGGACTCAAGGATTTGATAGATTCAAGATTTCTACGTTCATATGTCAAGATAATATCAAGTTCTATGAAAGGAATTAGTACAAAAGTGGAAGAGAATGCATGCGACGAAGAATAACAAAGAAAAAGTCAAAAATTGTATACAGGTTCAATCCAACCGATCGGTTGGAGCCCGCAACCGATTCGGTTTGATGCAATACCGATCGGTTGGATGGTGACTGTTTTTACAAGAATGCATTTAATGGCATTTTTTACTCCTCATTATCATGGATGGCTAATCATTTCTCACTAATAACTTCTTAGGGAACGTTTTTACTTGAGAATTAAGTGATTGGAGGCTATTTAAGCACATCTAGGCTTGCAATCAAATGGTACCACAAAATCCTAAGTAATAACTTACACCAAGTTATTACTATCTTAATATTTTCTCACCCAAAAGGTTGCTACAGCAGTAAAAACGTCCAGGGAAGCTTTGAGTTAAAGTCTCAATAGTTTGGTTAAGTGTGTGGAGTTGTTTATTGTATTTGGTAGTCGATTGGAGGCGTGTGGTTGCTATAGTTCCACGGTTTTAGTTCTTGTAATTCTCAAGCTAGGTACACCTTGTTTCTTACAATGAATTCTTGTTACTTTGAATATAATGAATGTTTTGTTTATCACTTGTGTTTTAATATAATTGATATGGAGTGATTTGGTATATACTTGTGTGAATGATGTCGTTAGTCATGGAGTATTCTTTACTTTAAAAAGGTGATGCATGAAAATTTTTCTTAATTTATGATTTTGTTGGGATAATATCTAATCTTGCTTAATTTGTTGATAAAAACATCTTTGGGGAATATTGGCCGAAAGGGTTTTCTAAATGTTTTTATTCCAAAAAGTTAGTGCACGAATTAGTATGAGATATGGTGTGTGACGAGCATCATGTTTACTCTTTAAAATGGATTTGAGAAGATTTCATCACGAAATTAGGCCGAAAGGATTCGTAGGAATTCATAAGTAAAGAATTGCTTTTAAACAACATTGTGTTAATGGAATTATTATTCTAGTTGTCTTAGGCCGAAAGGAAGTAACTAGATGATTGAATTCTAGTAATGGTTTAACATGATAAACACCATTGATTGTTAGTCATTCATATAAAAGTGGTGCATCATAACAAGTTTACATCAAGCTTAACATAATACTCCAATTGATTGATTGTGGCATTTTACACAAGTATATGTTTTAGTTATATTGTTTCTTGAATAATTGAATTTCTGATAATAAGGATTGACAACCCTTTTATACAAACTAGTTTTCTAATACTTTGATCTATAAATCCCTTGGGACGATCTCGACTTACCCACCTTTACTAAAACGGACGAGTATACTTGCTCGTATGTGTTGAATAGTTAATCGGATAAGCGTGTTTATAAATTTTAAAACTTGTAGACACCGTGAGCACACATCAAGTTTTTAGCGCTGTTGCCGGGGATTTAATTAGATTTCTTAGTTTTTCAGTATGTTTTTCATAAAATTCGATTTGGTAAAAGTTAAAAAAAAAAAAAAAAAAAAAAAAAAAAAGAAAAAAAAAAGTTTTTCGATCCAACCGATCGGTTGGATTTCCAACCGAATGGTTGGTTAGCTCGGTAAAAATATTTTTTTTTCGTTTTTTGTTTTTAATTTTATGTTTATTGTTTTAATTATTAGTTATTTAATGTTAATTAATTGGGTTATGAATAGTTTTAATTTTTTTAGTTAATTTTCATTAAATAGAAGTTTTAATTAGTTTTATGATTGGTAATTAAAGTTTTAAATAAGTGGTTAATTAAGTTAACGAGATTAATTAGTTAGTTTAAGTTTAGGGTAATGAAAAGTTTTTAAAGTTTTTACTAATTAAGTTTTCTTTTAAGTTTTTAATTAAGATTTAATAATATAATAAATATAGTTTAAGTTAAATTAAGTCATTAGAATAAAAGTTATTTTTAATTAAATTTAAATTTTAAATATTAATTTAAAAAAAAAATATTTTTTTAAGGTTCAAAGAAACCGATCGGTTACAGCCTGTAACCGATCCGGTTAGTTTTCGTGTTTGATCCAACGGAACAGTTGGATGAGAAACCGAACGGTTTCTTGCATCGGATTTAATTTATTGTAATTTTTATTTTGAGTTGTTTTTGTGTTTTTATAGCTTTGGTTTGTTAATTTATTAGGTATTGTTTCATTTTAAGTTTATTTTGATTATGACTAACCCCAATGCTAATGATTTGGTTGTTTTGTTGATGGTTATGTTATAGTTAGTAATTTGCTTTAGTGAAATAGAGAGTTTAAGTCAAATTTTGGAGTACTTAAGGAACTTGGAGGATATGTTCAAAGATTCGGGCGATTCTTTGGAGAAATGGAAAGCATGTTGGAGAAAGCGAAAACGGATTTGGAAAATGGAGAAATAGTTGGGGAGAATGATGTTTGTTTGCCTAAGGAACCTAAGAAAAAGGTGGTTGTTTTCACAAGAGCTCCTTCTAAGAAGTATGATGCCCCACACATGAGGTATTCTACACCTTGTGCGGTGGAGGGGATCAAGACTTGGGATGTGGAACTTAATATGGAGTATGGGGACAACTATATAACGGAGGATGTTCTAGGCAAGCTTGGTTTTGTTCGTCTTGACTATGAGGATTATGGTAGAAAGAAGATTAAGTATGTGAAAGTGAACATTCACGGACACATTTTTAAGGTTGACTTTGTTGTTCTTGATTATTGCAATTCTGATGAACCAGAGGTTGTTTTTGGTAGGGAATTTCTTGTGACTACCAAGTGCACGGTGGACTTTGCACTTAGTGAGTTAAGGATTAATATAACTGATTTGGAGGAAGAACAAGAAGTGGATGTTATGATAACGGAGTTATGTGAAGGTATGGAAAAGAAAAAGGAAGGAAAGGAAGAGGTTTGTTAGATGGGAAAAGCGAATAGGAAGAAAGCACCACTAAACAAACTTACCCAACCCTCCAACCCAAAAATAACTAATTCCACATCATCATCATCATCACTACCTAGTACACCGCCAAATTCACAAAAAGAAGCGATATTGGAGAATTTAGAAGAAAAGATTCATGAACTCATGGAGAAGAAACCGGTTATTGAGGTTTTGAATGATTACATGACCTATAGGAAGAAGTTGGATTCGGTCATGATGGCAAGGTCAAGGTTGGAAGATACAACATTTGATGAAGTTGAAAGAGAGAGGATAGTAGAAAATGGGCTTCCTAAGAAGATGAGTGACCTGGGAAACTTTGTCTTACCAATTAAAGTGAACGGGACTACTCCAATGTATGCGTTGGCCGACACGGGGTCAAGTGTTAGTGTGATGCCTTATCCATTGTACCAAAGGTTAGGACTTTGTAACCCACAACCTAACCAATCAAACCTTACAACGGAGGATAATTCGAAAGCTAAGGCTATAGGAGAAGTTAAGAATGTACGTGTTCAAATTGGCTACCAAGCATTTTTTTGTGATTTTCTTGTGCTAAACATTCTGGTTGATAAGGAGTTACCAATTTTGTTGGGAAGACCTTTTTTAAGAACATGTGGGGCAATAATAGATATGGGGCATGGAACCATGACCATTAATGATGGAATTCTTAAGCATACTTATTATCCTAAGCCTAGGAGAGGAAAGAGAGATAGTATTGATGAATAAGTATAGGATTACTTTGGTTGTTTTGAAGTTGGAAGAGATGAAGAGGGAAGGCCAAAGTATGGGCCATTGACACCTAGTTTCTTTGACATTGAGGATCAATTGATGGAAATGATGAGAATGACTTATGTGTATCCGGCGGATGGAGATACATTTGTGGATCTTTCTTGGGAAAGAGCTTTAAGCATATATGAAGATGTTTATCGTGAGTCGTGTCTAGAATTCTTTTCTATGTTCTATTTTGAAAGGAAAGTTTATGATCTTATGAGGGAAGTTTGCATTTGGTTTAGACTATGTGGAGTTGAGCATGCTTATACTTTGCGACAATTTGCGGTTTATTTGGGTTTGTACGAGCAAGATGAGATAAATCATAGGTTGTTTGAGACACACTTCTTGGGGTTAACAAGGTTTCATCATAGGTATGATGGTATTTTGGAATATTTGAATCGAGTTGGTGATCCAAGTTGCTCTAGGAAGAATGCATCTAGAATTAGGAACCCGTTGATGAAGATTTTGCAAAAGTTAATTACTTGGGGAGTTTTGCATAGGACGGGTGGTTGTGATAAGTGTAACAATCCAGATTTATGGGTGATGAAATTGCTTGAGGAGGACTAGAATGGCAATGCGGCTTGGATTATAGCTGAGTATCTTTCTAGGAGAGCACCAGGGATCAAGGAAAGGAGTGACATTTGTGGAGGTCATTATGTGACCATTTTGGCAAGAAATTTGGGTTATTTTGTAGATGAAGAGTTGGCTAAATGTTCGGAGCCAAAGAAGAGTGAGACTTGGGATGATAAAGGTTTTGGTAAGGCGTTGAATAAGAGAACCAAGACGTTAGGAGAATGGACTGAGCCTAACATTGAGATGCCACAACAACAATTCCAACAACAACCACCACAACCACACATGGGAGGTATCTATGGACATGCTCCGGGTAGTTTTGATTCGGGGTGGGGAGATTGGCATAGTGAGTTGAATGATATAGAGCATAGGGATGTATGGAGAGATTCGATGTTGATGAGACAAAACTATAACTACAATTATTCTATACCGATGATCCAACACATTGCACGTGAGAACAGCTATGAGGTACCACTTTATGTGCCACCTAACATTCCTCCCTACCCAATTCCTTATGAGCCATATCCTGGTCCGTATCCATACCCCTATCCTGGTTATTCACTATTTCCCGAACCGTATCCGGCTTATGGTAGAGTTCCTAACGTGGGAGGTACGCATGTTGGAGGAACAAGTTTCGATGTTGGAGGATCATCTCGTGGTGGGCAGAAGAAACGAAGAGTTGAAGAAGAGGATGATGAAGAGGAGAGCGAGGATGAGTTTATCAACCCCGACATGGATTATGATGATGACGAGTGATTGTCATGTGGTTTATGGTTGATTTCAAAAACAATTATGTGTATTGAATAACTTCTATTTCTTTCTTTAACTCTTTCTTTTAGGATTAATAACGTACTATGTTAACATTTGGTTTGTTTTTAGTATTTGTGTTTGTGTTTTTGTTTGCTTGGTTTGGTATTTTTTTTGCAGTTTTCGCAGGGGTGACATTACGGAAGCTTATAGTTGATCAATATGTGGAGTCGGAGAACACATTTGCTTTGTTGTGATCAAATATGCATATCGCGTATTTTTACCCCGGTAGTTTCTATTTTACTAAAATTTTCTCATTTCCTTTACTTTGAAGTTATTTTTATTACATTGAGTACAATGCAAAACTTAAGTGTGGGGGAGGGAAGAAAATAGGAAAAATAGGTTTATTTTTTATTTCTTTTTAGGATTTATTGAGAATTCATGTAACCAGGATTCGTTCGCCCTTGAAAATCTAGTTGTTGAACACTTGAGTTAATTTTAAAGTTAATTTTAAATAAAATTGTTTTAATGGTAAAAATAAGGGTATTTGAAAATTTTTGGAGCTTAATCAAGTTATTTAGAGCAAATTCATTTTGGAATTGATGACATTTACTAGTACATGTTATAGTATTCATCTTAAATTGTGAGGATTTAAGCCTTTTTGTATAAAGTATTTCTTATGCTATATATTCTTGCTATGAGTGTGCCGGTGATTGTGTTGATTCTAGAACTTGTACTTGTTATGCATTACGGTTAAAATCACTTTCGAGTGGTAAAACATATTCAAATGATAAGAGGCAACTTAGGATTTACACCAAAAAGCCTTCCATTTACAAAATAATTTTTGCTAACCACATCGGTTAGTTATCCTCGTATTTGGAACCCATTTGTTAGCATTTATCTTTAATGCTAGATACCCTTAATTACACCCTTTGAGCCAATCTTTTTCTTTTGTTACATCCAGAAAAATACAAAAATATTTTACATTTTAAACCTTAGCCTAAACCCTTGTCAAAGTCTAAACGGTGGGTTGCTAGTTGCTTGGTATGTTGGATTGTTTTTTATGATTATTAGTTAGCCACACTTTATCATTCGTGTGTGCCATTCCAACAAAGATGAAGATTGATCACCTTTCGTTTTGTATTTTTTGTGGTGATGCTTATGCGAAGTGTGGGGGATTTGTGATGTTGAAAAAATAAATAAATAAATAAAAAATAAGTCATCGCAACTATAAGATGACAATTATAGCCAATGTGCTATGCTATGTATGGAGATGGAATAAGAAAGTTATGTGATATTTTGTTAGCCAATGTACTAAGAATGGAGAATATTATTATGGCGAATCGATATATCAACATACGAAGAGTTCATAAAGGAGGAGAATGATCGTAACTATAATCATTTTTGGGTTTGAGGATTGTTCGGTAACTAGCAACAATGAGATTTAGACTTGATTTTGTTTTTCTTTTATAACCAATTAAATATTTCCCATGCCTTATCCCTACCTTTTTGGCTTTTTAAAAATATCAAGTACATGAAAATTTTAGTGACTATCCGTATTTTTGGTTATGGAATGACGCGTCAGCGATCTAGAGAATGTTTTGGTGACCATCCGTTATGCAAATGACGCGCCAGCGATCCAAGGTATAATCTAGAGACCATCCGTTATTACTTACTAAAAATACGTGCCAGTGATCAATTTGATTCTTGTATGAGATTTTTGAACATTAGCCAGGTACAACCCATTAAGCCTCATGTTACAACCCAATAAAAGTCCTCTTTGATGTTTTGTTTTGTTGTTTAGATACGTGTACAAGCTTATGGTAAGAAACATGAATCATGACTGAGCAATGAGTGTTTTACCAATCAAATTACCTTTGAGTGATGAGTGAATTCAAATTATCCTTCGTGAGGTGCTTAGTTATGTTATCATGCTTTACACTTATTAATGCTCCATATAATTTTCGCATTAAAAATTGACAATTAACCTTAGAGATGATTGTTAGATTTTTGGAAACATAAATAAATCGCACCATTGAGATTATTTTTCTTCTAGACTTGCTCAAGGGCAAGCAAAACTCAAGTGTGGGGGATTTGATAACACGTAAATTATACATGTTTTTAGGTGTGTTTTATGCATCATATTTGGCCATATTTGTACGTATTTGTTACTTAATCATGGAAAAGTGTTTGTACAAGCAAATGTAGCCAAAAACAGGAAAAAGTGATGAAAAGATGAAGAAATGAAGTGAAGGTGCACAATTGGAGATTTTCGAGAAGGAATCAAGTGAAGAATCACACAAGGACTCAAGGATTTGATAGATTCAAGATTTCTACATTCATATGTCAAGATAATATCAAGTTCTATGAAAGGAATTAGCGCCAAAGTGGAAGAGAATGCATGCGACGAAGAATAACAAAGAAAAAGTCAAAAATTGTATACAGGTTCAATCCAACCGATCGGTTGGAGCCCGCAACCGATTCGGTTTGATGCAATACCGATCGGTTGGATGGTGACTGTTTTTACAAGAATGCATTTAATGGCATTTTTTACTCCTCATTATCATGGATGGCTGATCATTTCTCACTAATAACTTCTTAGGGAACGTTTTTACTTGAGAATTAAGTGATTGGAGGATATTTAAGCACATCTAGGCTTGCAACCAAATGGTACCACAAAATCCTAAGTAATAACTTACACCAAGTTATTACTATCTTAATATTTTCTCACCCAAAAGGTTGCTACAGCAGTAAAAACGTCCAGGGAAGCTTTGAGTTAAAGTCTCAATAGTTTGGTTAAATGTGTGGAGTTGTTTATTGTATTTGGTAGTCGATTGGAGGCGTGTGGTTGCTATAGTTCCACGGTTTTAGTTCTTGTAATTCTCAAGCTAGGTACACCTTGTTTCTTACAATGAATTCTTGTTACTTTGAATATAATGAATGTTTTGTTTATTACTTGTGTTTTAATATAATGGATATGGAGTGATTTGGTATATACTTGTGTGAATGATGTAGTTAGTCATGGAGTATTCTTTACTATAAAAAGGTGATGCATGAAATTTTTTCTTAATTTATGATTTTGTTGGGATAATATCCAATTTTGCTTAATTTGTTGATAAAAGCATCTTTGGGGAATATTGTCCAAAAGGGTTTTCTAAATGTTTTTATTCCAAAAAGTTAGTGCACGAATTAGTATGAGATATGGTATGTGACGAGCATCATGTTTAGTCTTTAAAATGGATTTGAGAAGATTTCATCACGAAATTAGGCCGAAAGGATTCATAGGAATTCGTAAGTAAAGAATTGCTTTTAAACAACATTGTGTTAATGGAATTATTATTCTAGTTGTCTTAGGCCGAAAAGAAGTAACTAGATGATTGAATTCTAGTAATGGTTTAACATGATAAACACCATTGATTGTTAGTCATTCATATAAAAGTTGTGCATCATAACAAGTTTACATCAAGCTTAACATGAATACTCCAATTGATTGATTGTGGCATTTCACACAAGTATATGTTTTAGTTATATTGTTTCTTGAATAATTGAATTTTCAATAATAAGGATTGACAACCCTTTTATACAAACTAGTTTTCTAATACTTTGATCTATAAATCCCTTGGGACGATCTCGACTTACCCACCTTTACTAAAACGGACGAGTATACTTGCTCGTATGTGTTGAATAGTTAATCGGATAAGCGTGTTTATAAATTTTAAAACTTGTACACACCGTGAGCACACATCAGGGTGGGTGCTTGTCCTTCATTCTGTTTGTCTTGATATTGTAAGTGCTCCTTTCTTTGTATTGCTTTTTTAATCGTTGTTTTTTGTGTATGTTTTGCTGCGCAGAGATGGACCTGTTCAGTGTAGTGCACTTGGAGAAGCCCAAACTGGTGACAGTAGGAGTGCGCCCTCTGAGAGAAGGCGAGATGCCAATTATGGCAGCTACCGCGGGGCGCACTATCGAGCTTGATCAAGGGGAGCATGAGGATTCTCCCCCAGCGGCTTTATAAGTCACTCCGGTGCAGAGTGTTCCCCAATCTAGGGAACAGTCTCCAGTAGCGGCTGAATCGCACACTGATTCATCAAATAGTGTGCAGATCCTTGAGCCAGAGGAGACTAGCCAAGGCATGAAGCGTAAGGGAGTGTCTGGTGGTTATGGCGCTGGCACCTCCAAAAGGAGATGCCATCTTATTGCTGACGAGAAGTCATCCGCAGAGGAGGATGCGTCCGCCACTGGTGCGGAAAAAGATGTTCTCAAGTCTCCTCCCCCCATGTAAGTAATGTAACTAACGCTGTTATCGCTTCAATTCCTTTACCGTCTTTAATATTAGAGTATGACCTTGAACTGTTTGTTGTATCTGCAGTGTTGAAGATACTGGGGATGCTGCTGCTTCTGCACAAAAGTCGCCACCCAGGGCGAGTTTTGTGCCATCTGATGAGCCCTCGCAGAAGAGCAATGAGACTGAGCCAAGGGCGCTGGGGAGCGTGTCCATTGGTTCCTTGGTGGAGAAGCTAGACCTTGCTGCTGCGCAGCAAGCCAAATTGGTCGCTCAGCTGAAGGCTAGCTATTCTAGTGAGAGCAGCCGTCTTACGCAGAAGGATGAAGAAATCACGCTTCTGAAGGCGCAGCTGGCTAGTGCTCAGGCGGAAGTAGGGTCAACCAGCGTGTACGATGGGAAGCTTGCTGATGAAAAAATGCCGTTGCTTGCTCAAGTTAATCAGGAGCTTGCTGCCTTTGATCAGTACAAGTCCAATTGCATGTAGGGGTGAAGTACTTGGAGCAGCACAGGAGCAAGCATTTTGCTCAATTGGATGAGTTCCGTAAGGCTGTGGAGGTTGCCTTGGAGAGGCAGGAGGGTAAGCTGCGAAAACTGAGCATCGAGTACGATGAAGAGCTATACCTTCATTTGGTGTCTGCTATTGCTGAGCGCAGGTATTGTTGATTTCTTTACCAACTGTTTGCATTTAATTCCCTTGAAATTATTTTCTTCTAATGCGTGTGTTGTTGTTTTCTTAGGTGGTTGATCAGTCACGGTCTTCGCTTGGCTGCTATGGGCACGCTGGAGTCCCCAGAGATCCTTGAGGCTTTTGGGGATGTCGTGAAGTGTGCCTTGACACGAGGCAAGGCTGAAGCCGTAGAAGAGCTACACAAGGGGAAGATGCTGACTGTATCCCCCGTAGAGGTGCCAGGGTATGCTGGATATGGCTATGCAGAGCTGGTTGTGGCCATGGAAAAGATGAAGATCTTCGAGTTCCCCCACATCGCCCAACTGGAGCATGACCAGGATTACCCTATTAATGTGATCATGCAGGGGTTAACTCTAGCGATGCACATAGCAGAGGATGCCGAGGCGCAGCCTGACTTCTTTTTTAAGCCGGATGAGTCGCAGCTACAGGTGCCCGTGTTTGCGCGCCCATGTGATATGTTGAACCCTTTCGCCCTAGAGAAAGAAGTATCCCTGAAGAAGTACTTGGAAGCTCATGCTACTAGACTTGCAAGGAAGAAGGGCATAAAAGGGAAGGAAATCTTGTACGGTGTTGGTGCAGCGCATCTTCCGAGGTCTGATGGAATTCCTGTCAGCGTGCCGACAGTGTCGCAGGAAGATAGTAGCATGTCGAGAAGGCTTGAGGAGGCTGGGCATGTAGCGTCCACTGCTAGTAGTTCAAGTCATAGGCACGCTCGCAGTATGTAGACTGCTATAGATTCATCTTTTTGTTGTACATTTTGAATCTGTAACTTGTGCAAACCCGTAGTTGGTGAATAATAATATTAGTTTTTGGACGCATGTTTGTATCATCTTGTACTTAGATTATTTGTCTTTTCGTGAAAGACTTTCCAAGGGTCAAATTGTAACCAAAACGTACTTAGGAAAAATTGTATTAAGTCCGTAACTTCATACATATATGTGAATAAAAAGAATTCATAAGTACATGGTGTAACTTGCAGCGTGCTGCAAATACCATATCAAGGAACCAAGAGTCTTGGCTCCTAAATTGCTAAACGTGCACAGTGTGCGTTGTTGCGTATCCTTCATGGGATGCGCATTAAACTTACTTCAACGTCTTGAGAGCAAGGTGTTTAGCAAGGATGCGTGATCCAATGTTGATGGGTTTGCAACCCTCTTACTCAACGAGTTATTTATTAGGTTTACTCATCCTTTCTTCCATCGTGGGTCTTAATAAATGCATGCACGCCATGAAGGCAAAGAAATAAAGTAACAATATTGAGACATAAATAAGATGTAAGCAATAAAGTTAAACGTGTCGCGGAGTTAGCTAGAAACCACGATGTTTTATTAATTCTTGCAAGTTTTTGAAAATGAAAGACAATTTCCTAAACAAAAGATAATGTAAATACACGGACATTTATTAGGCACTTACTAAAGTGCTGAGGTGTCTGTGCATGGGCCGTAGCCTTTCCTAAAGATAGCATCTCTTGAGATTGCAAATATTTCAAGTGCGTGCTAGCATGGCCATCCATATCACACAGCTTGTATGCGCCTCTGCCTAATGCTTTTGTGACCTCGTAGGTCCTTCCCATTTTGGTCCAAGCTTTCCCGTATCTTCTGCGTGGCTGATTGGCTCCAAACGGTCAACCTAAATTGACCAGGTGATGGTCAACCATAATAGTCAAACAGCCTAGAAGTCAATCTCCGCGGAAGTATAGGGTTTCCCCGGGTCGTTATGTCCCGACGAGGTGTGATGGTAATCAAACGGGTTTGTGATCGGGTGAATTTGGACGGGAAAGGGTATATAAGGGTTTTGAATGATTACGCTAAGGAAATACAAATGAGAATGATTTAAACAAACTATATTAACAATAACGTGAAACCTATTTAACCTAAAACGTAATCTAAAAACTTAAAATCAGAGTTTGCTTATAAATAAGCAGAAAAATAAGCCAAAAGGGCTTATATAGAAGCTATCACTTTTTTTTATTTTTGGTTTTTCTTTATTTTACAAACTACTTTTACTAACGTGACCTAAATTTAAAAACGTAAAAATTTATTAAATAAAACGCGAGTGCGCGAAATAAAACGTGAATTTTATGCTACGCTAACCCTACGGACATAAAAATTACATTTCTACGATCCTAATGATAAAATAAAATTTTTTGAAAAAAGAAAATATTTTTTTAGACTTTTTATTTAATTTTTATTAATTAAAAACTATTTAAACTTATTTAAACTAATTTAAATATAATAAATACTAAATGAAAAGTAGAAATTGTAAAACTTATTCTATAAATTACTTATTCTACCAAAAACTTAGAAAAAATATAAAAACTCCTAAACACTTATAAATAAGCAGTACAATGATTTATTTTTGACTTTTTTAATTAAAACTAATAAAACTAAAACTAATTATTATAAATAGTAAATAAGCAATATAAAATCTGGAAAAATTATGATAAGTGCTATGTAGGAGCAGGAAACTAGGAAAAATAAAAGGAGGGGGAATAGTACGGATAAGCAGTTGAATAAGCTGAAATAGCTTATTATAACAAAATGGGAAATTGAGGGTTAAAAGGAATTGGGTGCAAGGTATTAATGAAAAAAGACCCTAGGGCAGTTGGTTGTGTGTGGTTGTGTTGTGCATGTATGCTATCTGATTGACCCAGGTTCGAGCCTTGCTCACCACATTTTTTTGCAATTATTTTATTTTTCACATTTTCTTTTTGCAGAATACTAACAACAGATTTTTAGTAACATTTAGAAAAGTGAGTTTTGCAGAAAAGCTTTGATAAGCTTGGAATAAGCTTATATGATCCAACAGTAATGGGTTATGACCCTAAGTGAGTTTTTCTTTTGAATTGATCAGTCCACTCAAATAAGCCAAAAGCTTAATTAAGCTTCAACAAGCACTGTAGCAACAACAACATAAACAACAAAAACAATATAAATAGGAACAACAACAAGATCAATCAACAAGACAACAAAATCAACAAGCTCAGTTGATCAAACAGAAGCAGTAAGCAAAAAAGTGCCAAAGAGGGGCTAAATAAGCTATCTAAAGTCTTAGAAAAGCTACACTAATGGGAAAAAGAAACAGGAAACAAAGGGGAAACCTAATAAGCACTATAGGGAACAGAAATAAGCACTTGGAATACCTAAAATCAAGCTAATCCCAAAACCTGGACTACTAAGGGACTAAAACAGGCCTGGTGGGGCAAATACAGGGCTAAAAACAAGCAGGCAAACTAGCATGAGAGGGCATACAAGGAGCACATCTATAAAGATAGTATAGCTAGCTACCTAAAGCAACAAGAATCACAGAAAAAGATCAGGAATTGACCAAGATAGGGGACCTAGAAAAATGGGTCAAAAATCAAAAACTAGGTGCAGGGTATTAGCAGACCTGGGGGCTCACTTCAAGGGCTCTAAAAGTGGTAAAAGAAAATTTATAAAAATAAGATAAAAATAAAGATTTCAAGATAAGCTGGAAAATAAGTTGTAAAATGAATTTTAGACCTAAACTCCTAATAATTAGTAAATTAAAAATGGTGGATTGAAAGGGTTTGAGGCTGATGCAGCAGGGCTGCAAATGGGTCTAAATGGGACTTTTTTTTTGTTTGATTGACCACTAAAGTTCAAGACCAGGCATGGAACTCTTGAGAAAGCAAATCTAAACTAAGATAAATCAAGAACAACAACAGTAATACACCTAAATCTAAACCTACCTAGTTTGCTAATGTGCAACAGTTAACAATGGACTACTTGGAAAAATTCTACCTAAATACCTAACAACTATTAGAAAATGAGTATCTCAACTATTTTACTACCTAACAGTCTTAAACAAACCTAAACCAAACTTCCTTTTTGTTTAACACAACTTTGACACTCCAATTACAATCTAATCCAAACACCCCCATAATTTCAGAAAATAGGTCCTTGTGGACCAAAATTGAAATTTGAGCCATGGTTTATGAACACAGAAACCACAATAGTTCCAAAACTACTAATAAAGCAAGCATGAGTCTAGAGTAAGCAGTTGAAAATGAACATTAAGCAAAATGGGCTTAAGGCTATAACTCACAGTTAATATGCAATTTAATAAAAACTTGCTCAACTTGCAAAAACTAAACTAAAACATATAATGGGCAACAAGAAACTTGAATAAGCCAAGATAAACACAGAATAAGCAGTAATAAGCATAAGCTAATGCTATAGTGATTTAAAAAAAACATGAACTTTTATTGAATTTTTTTTAAAAGAGTTTACAATCTGAGATAAAAAGCTACAATACTTTAGAATTAAACCTAATTCTACCCTACATTATCTACTTCCTACTGCCTTATAAATGGCATACAAACAACCTATTTATACTAAATTGAAATTAGGGTTTCACTTGGATGCTTCACTTGTCTCTCCATCTCTCTTAGAGCCCTTAGATTGGCTTCAAATGATCCTAGCCATCTGTTTTTGTTTTGGCAGAAAAAGGGAGCAAATTGCAATTTGGCTTTTAGCCTTTGGCAGAAGGGGAGGGTTTTGGTGTTTTGTGGTGGAAAGGTAATGTAGGGTGGCTGGTATTGAGTGTGGCAGGAGAGGGAGTGGGAGTGTAATGATAGTGTTGGCAATGGCAGGTGTAGCAGGGTTAGGGATAAAAAGGGAGGTGAGGTGGAGGTTTGACCCTGGCGTTGACTGGGGTTGAGTATTAAACAATCAGGGGTGGGAGTTGGGCTTGTGTTTGGGCCACAGGGAAATGGGGTAAGGGTGTTGAGTGTGGGCTTTTTATTTTGGGCTTGGGAAATGAGGTGGTAAATGGTATTAAAGGGATCCGTTTGGTTAGTTTTACACAAGGACTATTTTTGTAATTTCATGAAAGGTGAAGGGCTGTAAATGTAACATTCCCAAAAGTTATCAAAAGGACCATACATGTCATAAATAAATAATACAAGGGTAAAATATGATAATTTTCAATTTTAAAATACCCGAGGACTAAATTTGCCATTTTTGAAACTTGAGGGGTAAAAATTGCCATTTTGTGAAAATTTTCATCCAGGGACTAAAAATGAACAAATTTGATTTCCCAAAGACTAAAGTTGACTTTTCTTTCATTTTAAACCGTCAGGGACTAGTTTTGACAATTTTTGAAAGTTGAGGGACTGAAACTGCCAATTATGCAAACTTTGTTCGCTTTTCATTTGTTTTTAAACATTTTGTATCTAAAACATATAAAACACAATTCCTGGAATAATTTCTGTATTTTGATGCATTTTTGAGTGTTTTTGGATGTTTTTGCAGTTCAGATAAGACAAAAAATTATGAGTATTTACACACTTATCAGTAGCTTGCATCATTGGCACGGTACACAAAGTCTCCTGGACTGAATGAAATATTTCTGACTTTTGCATCATAGTACCCCTTCATCTTTGACTTGGCTCTTGCCTCACATATAGTTGCACGCTCGCGTCTTTCTTCCAATAGATCCAAATCTATACGTCGTTCGTTGTCATTGGTTGTAACATTGACTTCCGCCGTACGAATAGTTGCCATTCCAATTTCGGCTGGGATGACGGCTTTTGTCCCATAAACAAGAGAGAATGGTGTATCTCCAGTGCTGACTTTGATTGTCGTGCGTTGCGGCCATAAAACATGCGACAATTCATCCACCAATCTTCCTTTGTGTTTGTCAAGACGCGCTTTTATTCCTTCTCCCAGGCTACGGTTCGCGCGCTCAGCCAGACCATTGGTTTGTGGGTGTTTATGACGCGAAGTGTTGTGTGATATTTAGCTGCGCGCACCAGTCTTTGAACGGATTATCACAGAATTGTTTTCCGTTATCCAAAATAATTTCTCCAGGTAGACCAAAGCGGCATACAATGTTTTCCCACATAAATCGTTTTACCTGATTGCCTGCGATGGTTGCTACTGCCTTTGCTTCAATCCACTTGGTGAAGTAGTCTATAGCCACGATGAGAAACTTTAGTCCCCCTGCTGCTACAGGGAAAGGGCTTGCGATATCAATACCCCACTTATAGAATGGCCATGGTGAGGTGATAGGTGTCAGCTCTTGTTGTGGTCGGCGCTGGATAGGTCTGTAGACCTGGCAGTCGCTACATTTCTTCATCATGTCCCGCGCATCGCGGTGCATGGTAGGCCAGTAGTATCCTGACCGCAGGGCTCGAGCCACAACGGACCGTGGTCCTGAGTGCATACTGCATGAACCAGTGTGGATCTCTCAGAGTACATAATCTGCCTGAAGAGGTCTAACGCACCAAAGCCATGGTTGTAGGAATGAACGCCGATATAGGATACCATCTCGAAGTTCGAACCTCTGCGTTGTGCGCCGTATCCATCGAGCGTCCATCTGTTCCTGGGGTAATGTCCCCTTGCTTATGAATTCAATGATAGGTTTCATCCAAGTAGGATCCTGTTCTTCTATCACCGTGGATATCTCGATCTCTGAGATGGATTTGTTCTTCAAGGTCTCCAACAATACCTGTTTTGACAGGTGCGCAAAGCTTGTAGTTGCAATTTTGCTTAATGCATCTGCTTTCCTGTTTTCTCCTCTAGGAACTTGTTTGATGGTGAACCTGTCAAAGCCCTGGATTAGGGACTTGGTCTTGTCGAGGTATTCGACCATGTTATCCTCCTTAGCCACGTAGTCACCCAACACATGATTGGCGACTAATCGGGAATCGACATTTGCTTCTAGGTTGCGTACACCCATTTGAGTTGTAATGCGTAATCCAACAAGTAGGGCTTCATATTCTGCCTCATTGTTTGTGGCTGTGAATTCAAAACGTAGTGCGTAAGTGAATTCCATTCCTTCTGGGCTGGTGAGGATAAGGCCTGCGCCTAACCTATCCACGCACGAGGATCCATCTGTAAATAGAACCCATGGTTCTTATAGTTCTACCTCGCTTTTTGAAGGTGGAGTATCAGTTTCTGGTATCTCAATAATGAAGTCTGCTAATACATGCCCCTTAATCACAGTGCGTGGTCTATAAGAGATGTTATGCTCGCTCAATAACACACTTCACTTTTGTAGCCGCCCCGATGCGTCGGGTTTATAGATAACTTGTTTGATAGGTTGGTCCGTGATCACTGCTATTGGGTGTGCTTGAAAGTATCTGCGCAGTCTTTTAGCTGCGAATACTAAGGCTAGGACCAGCTTTTCCATAGCTGTATAGTTAGTCTCTATCTTCTTGAGTGCCTTGCTTACAAAGTATACTGGTGTTTGAACGGAGTTCCTATCTGTCAATAGCACCGCGTTGACTGCTCCATGAGTTGCGGACAAGTACATGATCAATTCTTCCCCTGGTCGGGGTGCGACAAGTTTAGGGAGTGCTGCTAAATGTTGTTTAAGCTGTTGAAAAGCTTCTTCCGCTTCCGCAGTCAATTGAAAATCTTCCTTTTTTGTACACTTCGTGATTATTTTAAAGAGAGGGAGTGACTGATCCGTTGATTTGGACAAGAATCGATTTAGCCCAGCTAATTTTCCATTTAATGATTGGACCTCTTTCAATGTACGTGGTGAAGGGAGTTGGATGACAGCTTTTGTTTTTTTCTGGGCAGGGCTTAATGCCATCAAGCTCTATTAAATATCCGAGAAACATGCCTTCTGTAGCGCCAAAAGTGCATTTCTTGGGATTTAACTTCATGTTGATCCTTCCTAGTGTTTTAAATGTTTCCTCATTGGACATTTTCCGATGAGATAATTTGGATCACCACATTTAAAACACTTCATTTCATTCTTCACATTCTTGTCATTTTTACTTCTTTGAGATACTTTCATTTCATCATGCGGTTGTCTAACGAATCTTCCTCGTCTTTTGAAAAATTTCTTGAAATCTCTTACGGCCATAGCTTATTCTTCATCATCACTTTCGGAGGTTGAGCTTTCGTCGTCACTAGATTCTCTCCTAGCTCTCAAAGCAATGGATTTGCTTTGTTCTCTTTTTCCTTTGACAATTTCGGAGTCCTTCTTTATTATAACCTCGTGTACATTCAAGTTCCCAATTAATTCGTCAAGTTGTAGAGTTGACAAATTCTTTGATTCTTCAATAGCTGTAACTTTAGCTCGCCATTTTGGATGAAGAGCCCTATGAAATTTCCTGACAAAGTTCTTACTAGAAAATTTCTCATCAAGTGCTTTTAGACTTGTGATGATAGTGTTAAACCTAGCAAAAGCATTATCAATTGATTCCTCTTCCGGAATCGTAAATTGCTCATATTGTTGCACAAGTAGATCTATTTTGTTATCCTTAACTTGACTATTACCTTGGTGAGTTATTAGTAAAGAATCCCAAATTTCTTTTGCGGTTTTACACATAAAAATTCTTTCATATTCTTTGCGTGGTAACGCATTATAAATAACCATTTTTGCCTCATTATTTTTTGCTAGTTTCTTTTTCAAATAATCATTTTGTTTTTCAAAAGATACAATCTCATCCTTTTTAGTTTCAAAATTATATTGAATAGGGGAAAAATCACCAAAGGTAATAACATGCCAAAGATCTAGATCCTTTGATTTCACATAAGTTTCGAATCGATTTTCTAATATAAAAATCCATTACTTTCAAATAGTGGTGGTCTTTGCATAGATTGTCCTTCTAAATATTTTTCAGATTCCATAGATCGTTACAAGTTTTAAAATACAATATATTTTAAAAATCTTGTTTAACGTAGCTCTGATGCCAATTGTGGAAAACTAGAAGGGGGGGTTGAATAGTTTTACGTCTTTTAGATTTTATTATGAAAACTTAGTTTAGTTTTAAAAATTTGTTTGCTTTTAAAACTTTGATTCGATCTTATGTGAACTCAAATCTTGAGCTATATGAACAACTATATCTAAGTATGAACAATAATAATAATGTAAACTAAGTATGTGAAATCAACGCATGCATAATATAAAAAATTATAGTTATATACGAGAGATAAGTAAGTAAACGTTTATTTTATAATCCTTAGTTATATTATGTATGAAAACTATACTTGATCGAAATGATCAATTATATGTATGTTACCTTTTTAGTTTGATTGTAAAAACTTTGTTTTGTGAATGAAACTTTTGTTTGATCTTTAAGTAAAATCAATACTAGCACTATATGAGCAACTATATATATACGTCTACGTCTACAAAAGTAATAGCGATATAAGCAAGATAATAAGTAAGATATGGAAAGATCTAACCGCGAGACAAAGGATTTATAGTGGTTCGGCTACAAGGACACCTTCCTTGCCCTACTCCACTCCTCGAGTCACCTACTCGAGAGTTTTCTTCACTATGTCAACAAGCTCCCTTATGGCGGAGAAAACCTTACACACCAATATACACACCACAACTTCGTCACAACTTATTCGCACCTTCTACACAACTTCTTCACACCTAGTCACTACTTAATTACAACACTACTTCTTCACACCTATCAATCTTCACAACTATCTACTTCACAACAATCTTCTTCACAACTATCTACTTCCCAACTATCTTCTTCACAACTATCTACTTCCCAACTTCTCTACTTCACAACTATCTATTACACAATCTCTCTACCTACACACCTTGCTAATCTATTTTCTATCAAGTATTCACAACTAGTTACACAAAGAAATAGATATAATGGATGATCCTCTAACAACTTGGATGTGGAGGTCACAACAAGTTGTAATACTTCTTTTCTTGGTAGATTGAAGTATTCTTCTTTTGCACTTGAAAGGTTGAGGCTTGGATCACTTTGAAACAAAGATTAATGTATATATGATCATAGGATTTTAGAGAATAGAAATGAGATCTAGAACAGAAAGTTTTGGGGTGCAAAAGGTGAGAAAAATCTGTGGAATGAACCAGTATTTAAAGGGGAGAAAGTACTGTTTGGGAGCGTGGCCGGTCCCCTTAATTCATGGCCGGTCCCCTTAATTTTAAGGGGACCGCCCCTTATAATTAAGGGGGCCGCCCAGCTGTAACGGCCAGAAAACTTATCTTTTTCTGGGAAAAGTTTATCTAGTGAAATTTTAACTATTTTTGGTTAAAAATTTGAATTCATATATTTATTATGATTTAAACATATTCTTTTATTTCCAAAAATGATTTTGTAAAAGATATAAAATGTTTTGTGACATTTTATAAAAAGTCTAGTGTTTAAGAAAATTGTTCCTTTGATCATAGAATGCAATAAACACTTTGTTTATTCATACCTTAAGTGATTTGGATGTAAGAGAATATTTATCACTAAATACTTGTTTATGTGATAATTTTTAGCTCAATGGGTTTACATTTTGTGATTATCAAAACATAGAGATATCGATAAATGTTAATAATGTTTTTAGGCATTATTTTTAGCTCAATGGGTTTACGTTTTGTGATTATCAAAACATAGAGATATCGATAAATGTTAATAATGTTTTTAGGCATTATTTATATCAACAATGGTAATAGACCTCCCGCATGATGCATGCGTCTACCAGTTTGTGCACTTCCTCTAAAATAGCTTATGCGCGTTCTAGAGCTTGGCCGCGCTTTTTCTGTCTTATTGGAGGGTATCCTTGTCGGATTTCCAGCTTGTGCTCTGTAATCGATCGCGGTACACCAGTCATGTGCTTTGGTTCCCATGCAAAGATGTGTAGATTTCTTTGCAAGAGTGTGTACACAGCTGCTTTGCCTTTGTCAGACAACGATCCTCCAATTGATATCTCCTGATCTGGATAGTCAGGGTGGATTGCGACCTTCAGGTTTGCCAATTTAGGTGTGTGCTGCTCTGGAGTGCGTGGGGTCTCACTTGTCACTGTGTTGCATTCTTTAGGTGACGCGGTGGTATTGTAGAGGGTGATAATGCCTCCTTCTACTGGGAATTTGAGCATCCCATGTGCTGTGGACGGTACCGCGCGCATGGCTGATATTTCTGGTCTTCCAATAATGCCATTATATGTCGAAGGAGACCTAATTACCATAAAGTTCATCCAGGCTACCGTAGAGTGTTGCTCATTACCAACGACCGCAAGTAATCGTAATTGCCCCATGGGCCATATCTTCTCTCCTGTGAAACCAGTCAGTGACGTAGTGGCTGGAATTAGCTGACTTCGTATATCAGGTCGCAACCTTTTGAGGCAATTTTCATACATGATATCTGCCGACGCTCCCCCATCGACATACATGCGGTGGATATCGTGACCCCTCGTATGTATCTCAATGGTGAGCGGTTCCACAACTGCGTTGTCCGCAGTCAGAGTAGGGAAAGAGATTTCCCATAGGAAAACTTCTGGCTGAGTTTTTGCCTTGTATTTCGCTGCCATGATTGTATCATATATATGGTGTCAGCCTTGTCTTTAGGTGTCTCTTTCTTTCCCCCATTCTTCTGTTTGTCCTTCCCCTCTTTGATGTTTTTAACAAGATGATCCATTTTTCCTTCTTTCACTAATTTGTCAATTAGTTTGCGCAATTGGACACATTCGTTGGTGGTGTGGCCCTTTTGTCCATGGTATTCACAGTATCCACTTCCTACGCGCCGATCCTCTGGGGTGCGCATTGGTGGAGGTTTCGGGAAGTTTGCTCCTTTTGTCGCAAATATCTCCCTTGGGGTCTTCGTGAGTGGAGTGTATTTGTCGTTATCCCGTCCGCTTCCCTGATTGTGGTAGTTCTTGCTGCGGCTGCTACCCTGGTCATTGGATTGTCTCCTAGGTTGTTCTTGTGACCTATAGTTTGAGTAGCCTTTTTTGCTATCCGCAGCAGCTGCTTCTCCTTGGATAAAAGACCTGGTGCGCTTCATCAGTTCATCAAAGGTTTGGGGAACCTTATCATTCAGTCTCCTTATTAGCTCTAGGTTATTGATCCCATTCATGAACCCTGAGATCTTTAGCACTTCAGGACACGCCTTGACGTGTATGCATTCATCCTTAAAGCGCTCCACATAAGCGCTTGTGGATTCCCCTTGGCGCTGTTTTACTCTGGCAAGTTCGACAGGGTTCTTGGCGCACTTCTTTCTTTGAGTGAAGTTCAAATGGAATGCTTTTCGCAACTCTTCAAACCCGTTTATGCTTCTTCGTGGAAGCTTGCTAAACCAAGTTCGCGCATTCCCTACTAACGTGGAGTTAAACATATGGCACCACACAGGTTGTGGCCAATTTTTGATAGTAGCAGCCGATTCAAAAAATTTTAGGTGGCCATCAAGATCACCCGTCCCCTTATATGTTTTAACATTGGCGGGCGTGCGCCTTCTCTTATCATCCGAATAATCGCTGTTGCGCCGCGTGAATGCGTCAACTTTTTGGCGATGCCAAGGAAGAGATATATCTTCGTCTTCTTCCTCACGATGTCTTCCCCTTGACTTCCAGTATCCTGTTTCTTTATCCTCATTGTCCGAGGAGTCGCTTGAGGAGGAGTTGCCCCTTTTGCGGCGCTTGCGCCGTTTTTCCTCGGAGTCCGAGCTTGGGGGGCTTTCACTTGGGGAAGTCCGTCTCCCAAGTCTATCATGAATTCTTCTACTACCAGACCTTGAAGAGCTCTCGCTTGGTGAGCGTTGCCGTCCAAGTCTATCCTGCATCCTACGGTTACCAAGTCTAGCGTAGACATTGGTACGCCTTCCATTGGCTTCATACTCCTCCGAGTATTGTGAATCAGATGCTGCACCGTCTATAGCTCTCCTTCTAACTCTATCGAACATTGGATGTCGGCGGCTATCCTTTTCACGCCCCTCCTTCCGATAGCGCGATGGGGATGCTTCGTACTCGGGGCCAAAGTTGAGCCGGGCTTGCAGGCTCTGACTTGACCTTCTCCTTGCTTCCTCTTGCATGAGGGTAGTTAACGTTTCGTAATTCTGGGACACAAAATTGCTTAGCGTTAGCTCAGGCGCGTCCTCCTTTAGCACGAGGATATCTGTTTCCACATTAGGTCCCCTGTCACGATTAGGCGTGCATGGCGGCATAGTAGTGTCCATGATGGGTGCCGTTTGGTGGGGAGTGGTGAAGAGAGTACGCTGTAGATCTTCCAAGCTAGGGGCCACCGTAGTGGCCTGGGTAGTCCCTGTGGGCAATTCTACTGTTGGGAGGATCAAACTTGGGCCTGATTCTTGGTGACTGGGCGCACTGGTTGTTTCAGAGGCCTGCCTATAGGTCGAATCTTGATGTTTCCTCCTCTGGGGGTCACCGTGTGTTTTTTCCAACTGCGGAGTCCGCTGGCTTGAGTTTTTATGCTTCGTCATTCTAGTTCTTAGTGTAGTGTCCCACGGATGGCGCCACTTGTTGATACAAAAGTTGGGCGTTTCTTGTTTGGGTTCATGTTCTCGTACCAATTAGATATTAATGCTTGAGACCTGAGCACTAAGAAAGCAAACAAACACCGTTAGGCTTATCGTGGGATTGTTTCCCACGATTATCCTCCGACGTGAGAGTAAGTAATCGGTTTTAGGGTATATTGAAGAGTTAGGGTTTTAGATCGTACCTCAATGAGAATTGTGATATTCTTTATATAGGCACAAAATCTTTGTAGATTTCGTGCTCCTTACTCTTCGGCGTATCGCGCTTATCCGGTTGTTGATCTTTATCTCATAAATAAAAGATCATTATTTAGATCATAAATAATATATTTGGGTTTGGGCTTTCATGAGCCCAAACCGTTAGCATGATAGCCCAAATCATTATTATGATAGCCCACTCGTGATGGGTTTGAGTATTAGTAATATCCTTTACTCGGGTTCGTGACCCGAGTATTGACTATACATCATCATATATATATATATATATATATATATATATATATATATATATATATTACTCTAACAAAAAGCTCACAAAGTCACTTCAAAATAAACACGAGGAATCCATACCCTATTTTGGCTTAACAATTGTAAGAGTTTGGATGGCATAACAAAAACTAAAATAAAAGTGTTGCATGACAGCGAAGAGGTATCAACTTTTGTGGTGGTGTTAATTAATAATTTATGAAAGACAAAATATATAAAACGATGGAAGAAAGAAGGCAGAAGAGAAGGGAACATGTCGACGTGCATTGAGCCCTGTGCTAATTGTCCTCCGCCGTACCCTTTTCCTACTTTTTCCTCTTTTTCTCTTTTTTCCTCTTTTTCTTCCATTAGTTACACAACAACCCTTATAAGTTTATCTTTCATATTCGTGTTCCCTTGACTAATTGTTTTTCTAATTTTTACCTTTGTCTCTCTAACAGTCATAAACAACCATTAACAAATTAGTATGACTAGCAGGATACCTAAATGTTGCGACAGCGAATACTCTGTAATTAAAAATTCCGGCAATTAATACTTTTTAATTATATGCTTTTCATGACAAAAAAATGTAAACAGTATTATGAAGTTAATAAGTACTCAACCATCGTTTTTTACGATAATAGATGTAATAAGAGGCGTTTGGTAAATTTAAGTTTTAACTTATTCCAAATTAATTTATCTTATTCTAAGGACGAATTATGTTTTGTCTGTCATACTACAATCGATTGCAAGGTTGTGCTAGACAACAGGGGTGTTATTCGGATTGATCCGATCGGGTTTGGGTCAATTCGGATCACGGCTCAAAAAAGTTATATCTAAACCCGACCTTGTTTAGAACTCGGGTCACTCACGTTAGGTCAATTCGAGTCGGGTCAACTCGGGTTCGGATCTAGACCGTTTAAAAGTGATGCAATTTTGGTGTTTAAACTTGAAATACATAAAAAATAGAAAGAGAAAAAATCAAATTTGGTCACTCGGGTTGACCGGAACCCGACCTTGTTTAGAACTCTATTGACCCGACCCGAATAGCCATATCCGAGTTCGGGTTCTAGTCGGGTCGACTTTTATGACACCCCTACTTGACAATAAGCTTTAGAATATCTTTTATAATAAAGTAATTTATAAAATAAGTTTTGTTGTTACACATTATGAGCTCTTATAAGCTCAAGTTGATTGAAAAGAGTTTAATAAAATTAGTAGAGTTTATAATTAGTCAAATTACATTAAATACTTTTGAAAATGTAATAAGCTATATATAAACACGTAAAAATAAAAAAATACACACAAATTTATTTTGATATTAACATTAGGTAGTGGCATCACCACGCGTGGTGGAAATGAACTTGGGTTAGTTTAGTGGTGCAAACCACATAAGACGGGGCATTACAGAAGGCCTCGTCACCCATGGTGGCCACCCTCCACACGTTGGATTTTGGGTTGGTTCGGTGGTGCAAACCATCTAACGAAAAGCCAACCTTTTTATTATTTTTTTATTTCTGTTTGTGTGTGTATGGTAATTGTAGGGTGGTTTGGTGGTGACCGCTATGCCTTAAAGGTAGTGTTAAGGTAGTGTGTTAAAAAGTTGATGTGATAATGAGGTAGAGCTGGTGGTTAAGTGACCATTACACAAAACCTAACGAAAGCACCCTTTCTCTTTGGGGGTTGATTTGCACACCACATTTTTTTATACTTTCACTACACTCTGTGCATTACATTGTTATACGGTGTGTTATACAACTTGTACAAAATGGCGTTTTTTATTAAAAAATTTGGTGTGCAAATCAACCATCTTTCTCTTTTTGTTTGCGAGTGTGTGGGGAGTATATTGTGGAGAGTGTTTATATTTAGTATGATATTTTTATTTGTTTGGTAAGTTGGTCACCACTACGGTTGTTAGCTGGTGTGCTGAAAAGCTAATGTGACGATGATGTGGAGGTGATAAGAAGATGACTATCACCCGGCCTTATTTCAAAATTAGATAGAGGTGAAACTGTAACGAAGCTTATATTATAAACGGAAAGTTAGTGTTTGTATTTTCATATTTGTGTTTGGAATAGGTTAAAACTTAACTTAATGTTGTAAAATAACATCAAATTAAATTCATGTGTATTTTTCATTTTTACATGTTTATTAGCTTATTACATATTCAAAAATATTTAATGTAATTTGATTAACTATAAACTTTATTAATTATTTTAAACTCGTTTCAATTAACTTGAGCTTATAAAAGCTCATAATGTATAATAACAAAACTTATTTTATAAGCTACTTTATTATAAAAGATGTTATAAATCATGTTGTCAAGGTATGAGAGACAAAATATAGTTCGTCCTTAGAATAACATAAATTACTTTGGTGTTTATACTAAATGTGTTTCATTTAAGGGTTGTTTGCCTATGCTTTTTGAAAAAGTGTGTTTAGGATGAAGTTAGGAATAAAAGCTTAGGGCTAACCTTTGTATTCATAATATTACGTGCAAATAGAATAACAAAGTGTCATATCTGAAAGTTCTATTTATCTATGGCCCATGATATATTGACCCTCCTATATTTTTATCCCAACCCCCCCCCCCCCCCCCCCCCTTTATTTTTTTTTTAATTTTTTTTAGTTTTAATTTTATTTTTATAATTTTGTTTATATCAATAACACAACCCTTATTTATATGCTATAGAATGTGGACATATGGTCATGGCCATGATTGCGATTCATAAATGATATTGTATGCTTTCAAAGTATGGAAAAAGAATATTCAAATATTGTATGATTCAACCTAAAACCACAAAAAGTAAGAACTTACTCATATCATCAATTAGTAAGTAAGAATTTGATTCTCAGTTTTATGCTGAAGGGGCTCCTAAAAATGCAAATAATATAAATTCTACTGTGTATGTTAGTGGATGATTTGAAAGAAGCAAAATTGTCAAAAACTCATAATTTCATCAATTACCAATGGGCCTAGTAGTATAATATACTTCGTATATGAATACAAATTATTGGATTTGGGGCCTATTTGTGTTTCAAATGCTAAAGTTTCAAGCATTTCTTTGAATTCTTTCTACATAAATGTGATCATCAATCTGCCATAGGTATATTTGTTGCTTCATTAAAATAAAAGATTAACGAGTTTGTAGCTTATCGATTTCCGTTGGTATGAGACGATCCACGACCCAAGTTGTGATTTCAAGTCTCATCTAAGACAATTGTGTGAAATATTTTCAATGTATCAAGTGTAAGTATGATAGTTTAACTCTCAAAAAAAAAAAAAAAAAAAAAAATCATTGAAATCAAAGAGTACCTCCAACTTGTAGTTTAAATAGGTCACGGTTATGTTGGTTACTATTTTATGAATCGCCCTTTTGATCGTATAAGATGCCAAGTTGTGATTGTATGATCACATTTTCGTTCGTGTGTGATTGTATGATCACATGTTCGTATGTTGATATGTTTTAAACGTTAGCCGATAGCTTTTTTCTTCTGCCAAATTTAGATACATGTTTGTTCATCATCAACATCTTTATTACACATCTTGTCTATGTTACAACTTGAACCCTCAACATACTGGTTAGCATTAGATCACCTTGATAATCATGTTTCACCAAGTTCTAAATTGTTCATAAATCATTACTTCCTACCTGATATCATCTTGAATCCATGACTTAAGAACCTTAGGCCTTTCATGTACTTTTACTTAAGCAACTTGACATCTTATAATGATAATTATCGTCATATTATTACTAGGTTTCTATTGTTCATTATCACAATGTGTATCACAACTCCATGTTCCATTCCAAATTTTACACTATCAACTTATCACAATCTTACATTGAGAATAGAACTATTTTCCTTATATGTTTTCATCGACTACGATCACCACCCACTCTCTCCATCTACCAATAAACCCGCACCGTCACTTCCACCATTAAACACAAGAGCAAAGGTTTATATAAACATAGACCCAAAATATATAAACAGAGATTTATGAGGAGACTGATATCATATAACCTCGTCCAAAATGGGATATAAGTCGATATTCATTAACAAAATCAGCTTTCACACTGGTTTTGATACATTGGCTACTAGGACCCTAAAGTGAGGTATAGTCATAATAGATATAACACCCGCAAACATATAGAAATGCATCTAAAGTAAATTTCTTGCTTTATATAAGTGCAATTTAAAAAGCTACAAACGTTAGAAAATTTCGATTTTTCTTAAACACTTGCTCTTGTGAGTTCAACTTCTGCTACCGCTGTGTTAATGGCATCAATGACATTCATTTTCCCACCAATCGCAGCTTCATCCACAGGAGTCTGCTCATGTCTAAGTAACAAAAATGACAAACATTTAAATATCAAACACACAAATACCTGAAAAATGGTAAAGCTAATAGCAAATTCAGAAGTAACATACTTGTTTAGTCTTGATACATCTGCTCCAGCTATAATCAATATCTTAACAACCTAAAAGCGGGAAAGGATAGTGTAAGCTGTCAGTTGGTCACAACTGATTTTTGTTATAACAAAAAGAAATTAACAATCAACATTACCTCGATGTGCCCATTGAGGCAGGCCCAATGAAGAGGTGTGTTATCCTCAACATTACAAGCATTCACATCCTGCATTGACATTAGAAAGATTCATGGATTTTGCTGTAAATCACATTCAAGTCATCAAAGGCCACAAACTAGATGTCAAAGTTTCCTGTCTTCAACGACAGAAAGATAAGGTTCAAATTTCACAGATGTGGTCAATTTTGATGGTGTTTTTTTCTCATACCAGGCAATAGATTTTGGGGGCTCCCAAACAGGTGGAAATTTTCACAAAGTGTACTTTTTGTTTTAGATATATCTATTATATTATTTAGATTAATGTTGTAATAATAATGTTTGTGTAAGCATAACTAACAATCTAACATATAAACTATATATAAACAGCTGACAAGAAGTTTTAGCTGTCAACCCGTCCAGTTTAAGCCTATACTAAAATATGTCCAGTTTCAACACTACATGTTTTAAATAATACTCAACCTGCGTATCATGCCACCTCTAGTTAAGCTATCAAGCTCACATGACATGAAATTTAAGCACCCTTTAATGTCGACTGTGTATATATATGAAAATACAATTACAGTTTTGTCTCATGCAAATTGTAAGTATATATCAATTAATGATCACATGCCAACAACATAAAAGACCCAAAGTATAGTTTTATGTATGCGAATAAAGGCGAGATATGCGAACGAAAAAAAGAAAAAATAAAAATCATATTCATTATTATATACTACCATGCATTTATCTCATGGGATGGTTCCCTTACCACTTTATTGCTGATAAGATAGTTCACAATATCAACATTGCCATTTGCTGAAGCCATGTGAAGTGCTACAAAAATTGAAAACCAAAGAACAAGTCAGAAGAATACACCATATTAACATGTAGATAACCCACATTCAGTTTCGAGTGAGTCAAAGCAACCATGTCAATTACAAATCAATGTAACATAAAAGAACCAAATGCTTATATGAAATATTTAATTGCATAGACATATAACTAATTTTGCGCCCGTTTTTATTTCAGGTAATCAGCTTTAACTGCATCATAAACAAACCTAAAACTTTCAAGAAATTGGTTGAAGGTAATCTTGAATCTTAACATAAGGTAACCAGCATAAAAGAGCCTCTTGTTTCTTATTTTTTAGTTGTATATCTCAAATAATTGAAGTTATAGGAATTTATAAAAACACACTCGAGGCAAGAGGGTTGTTATCAAATTATATGAAAGTTTAAGCGTTTTTTTTCAAATAACTTGAATGTTGAGAGGGATTTTTCATACCTGTTTGTTACTTTTATAAAAAGTTAACCCTATAAGAATAAAAAAGAACATCGATGGAACAAGTAATGTCAGGTTAACATACCTGTTCGCCCTTCTGCGTCCTTGGAATCAAGGGAAACCCCAATGGCAGCCAAGCTTTTCACATCGTCAAGATCATTATATCTAGCAGCCTACTTAATAGAAAGCAAAATATCAGCTTGACTGGATTTATATTTTTAGCAGACATAGTATAAATAGAAATTAGTAACAAACACGCACATAGTAACTCAGAAGGCCATAGGGTATATTGTGAGTAGTTTAAAATAAAGATAATTCAAGTGTCGCCCTTAGAATATAATTTCCTGAATTTGCAAAGAACTTCCACCCTTACTTTTTTGATTATTTCAATAATGGTAACGCTTGATGTAGGTCTGTCATATATCAAGCAAGTACAATACTTTTTATGTACTTTCTCTGATACATGCTACTAACTGATGACATCAATATGGTTTTCAACCTAGCAATGATTCAATTTTTGTGACTATATAAGGTTGTTACAGATTCTAGGAATAATCCAAAAGGGATGTTGATATTTTAACTAGGTTTGTCTGGCTATTACAGCTCGTGATCCAAGATTGATATAACACAATGTATGCTGTAACTTATATGGTAATGGGCGCACATTAATTCACTCTAACCCGTCAGCCAACATACAGATCTAGTCGAGATGGAACCATGGCTTTTGATAATGGTGAGAAATAGGCAGGATGGATTCAGGTCAGAACGGGTAAATTTCTAAATTTTACGCTTCGAGTCTTTGATCTATCCATTTGATCCCTTGGACAAAAAAGCATAACCCGGTAAAGTAATAGGTTAGAAATTTTCCAGCTCTAACGTTCAACATCATTGCACTTCAGGTTTTGAGATATTGCGTGGTCCTCTAATTTCAAGCTTCGCTTTTTTCCTTAGTTATAAAGTATAGAGTAGGGGCCTACTTTTTTTTCTTTAAGAGTCTATGAACATGCTACTACTATACCCATACTAGTGTATTCAAAAAAGGAAATAGGTGGAAACATCTAAACAGTAGATTGTTTAGCTGCAATTATGTTGGTGACTTGGTGTCCTCGCAGGTTTCAAGTCTAGAAGTCATGATTGCTTTTACTTGTACATGAATGTGGCATTAGCATCTTTCAAGGAAGTGTTGGCATTGACAGATACATTAGGCGAGGACCACGGTTTGCTAAATGCCTAACGATCATTTTGCTAAATACTGACTCTTTGGAGATTTAGTTGGCATTTCTATAACTAAATCCTTCTTTAATACAGATAGTGAAAGAACAGATGATAACTAAAGTTTTCCTTAAAGCTAGAAAATGAGGTATATGTGATTATATATCACTCAATGACCATAACGTTGAGGTAAAGTTCAATATACAGTTAATACTGTGTAAGTGAGTAACATTCCCCAAATTTTTATAATACTAGAAACATGATAACCTTTCAGCAATTGTAGTAATAAAATACATACAGTTTAGACGTAAGAAAGAGAAGAAAAACAAACTTATTTAACAAAAACTTTAAAATAATTATAGAAAAATATTAATATAAACTTGGTGATATTCCACTACAATTTGAACCACACTTAATCCCAAACCGAAGAGGTAGTTTCGTAAAAAGCATAGCAAATGCTATTTCCCCATTAATGAGATTCTCGAGTCACTTGAAATTATGACATTAAATTTCATTTAATTAGTACATTGCATGATAAACTTGTAAGTCTATAATGACAATAGACCTGAAAATGTATTTATAATAAATTCCAGTCAAAGAATGACCCCTCTTAAAGTATGACTCTTATTCAAAGAAAAAGAGCAAATTCCATAAAGTGGCAACATACTTTGGGAATTATTCGTACAAGAACAAACTAGTTGGAACGACTCTGGGGTGGTGTAGAGGCAAAAGGCTTGTGACTATCATCACTCTCAAATGTGTGAGGGCTTAGGTTCAATTCATGCGTGCAAACAACCCTCCTGAAAACCCGGTTAGAATCTATGTGGCGGTGGGTTCAAATCCTGTGCATTAGTCGGCCAAAAGGTCTGAAACCATACCGACCAAAAAAGCAAAAAACAAACTAGGTGGCAGTAATTGAAGTTATTTTTTGCTAATATAGTCTAGAAAAGGGGTGTTTGTTTAAGCTTATATGTGGCTTATGAGCTTATTTGTGTTTCGGCTTATATTTCATAAGCCCTGATTTTTCGGCTTATTGTGAGACTTGTGGGCTTATATAAGTTTCTTATGATATGATAAACTTATATAAATAAGCCGGAAAATTGAGGTTTATAAAATATAAGCTGAAATCAAATAAGCTAATAAGCCCACATATAAGCTTAAAGAAAGTTACTTGGGTCCTATGTGAGCTTGTCAAACTCGAAAACATAAAGGAAATATTTATACAAAATGGATTTGATTAAGACAGTTTCTAATAGTAACTAGTTAAAGTAAATGGTTTAAGAAGCAATGAATATATATACGGGGTTGTTATATACCTCAAGCAAGGAGTCGACGTGTTCAGAGTCAGCAGCAATCGAGTTCTGTTCTGTTGTGTTTGCCTCCACCCCCATTTTAACTTCCACCACTGCTGTGTTTTTGTGTTGTTTTTTGAGAGAGAGAAATGACAAAAACAATCAAAACTGGGCTTCGTAAGTATTTGTAACATATTGGGTTGGTATGAAATCAAACAATGAAGCCCAATCTCTTTTAAGCCATATCCAATGTTATCAATAAAAATTTGCACTAAAATAATGTAAAATAAGTATCTTTATAGCATATTCTTGAACTAAATAAAAGTTCCTCCAATGTGTAACACTAAATTTTATAATTAGTCTAAAATACAAGTTGACACAATAAATTAAAAAAAATAGTTAAAATAACATATATCGATATTGGGCTCCTTGTAAACGTATTGATCAGAGACTTACAACAATATAGTTTATATAAGTTATATTTTGTTTTTATAGTCATGTATCAATGTTTAACAAATATGTTGAGTTTAAATAAGATTAATAGTATTAGTAACAAATATAGTGTAGCACTATATTTAGTGCTTTAATATTCACATCACTAAATTAGTGCTAAATATAGTGCTGGAGAAGATTTTTTGTACCTTTTGGTACTAAATTAGTGCAAAAAACATATTTAGTGCCAACATTTGAGATGCTCTTAGGGTGCGTTTGTTCGAGGGATTTTGTCATGGGTTTTGGCATTAAAGTTAAAATATGTTGTTTAAGTCTTTCATATTTGCTATCTTAAAAACCAATATAAAATGGCTACCTTTTTAAATATCATGTCCCATCTAATGCTTAGTAGGAACTTTTCATCACAACTACTTATCTTTTTATATTCTTATATACAATAAAATTCTAACTTTTAAATACTATATTTATTTACAAAATATAAAATATATAATCCTAATCCAAATCCTAACACAAATACACATGCAAATTCAAATCGTAAACCCATTTACAAACCAAACGAAGCCTTAGTCTCTTGCACTACTAGTATCATAGCATGTTGTATTATGTTCGTGATAATGTAATAAGTATGAAGAATTTTGTCGCTATCTGTAACTCCCCCAAAATCTAGATTGTGGAAGCATACATATTTGGGTATTACTAAATTGGTAATCACAACACAAAAGATATCGAGAATGGATTTGAAAATCCGTTTTAAAAATAGTTTACATTTCCAAATTTAAAAGTCATACATCAAGTTTAGTTTAAATAAAACAAGGCCCATTTAACATGATTGTCCCGATCAGAGTTTATTTCATGTGTAAAAACACTTCTGGTAGTTATGACCGATGCCATACCTTGCCTTCATCAAATACAAACTCAAACACTTGAGAAAACATGCTAAAAGTCAGCTAACGCTGGTGATTTCATAGGTTTAAAGTAAATAAGCACATATGGACCATAGCAAATAATTTAGCAGGCACACTCTAACCGCATGCTAACACTAAGCTCATACAACCGAAACTACGACAAACAACATGCCTAACCGGCATAGCATAACAAGGGTGCCCACGAGTGTTTATCCCCAGACACTCGGCAAAATCCGACATGGTATACGTTCGCGTTGACCTGTCAGGCCAACTGAACTGGGGAGTCACCCCAATAGATCTATTTATAACATTCGCGCTTCTTACAGGAATTGACGGTTGATGATATTGGGCAATAGTGAGACCATACATACTTAGGTTATCCGCATACCAGTGTGCAAAAACAAAAGTTCAATTTTTGATGTATGAAAACAATTTTGCATATTCCTCACCCCAAGTTTATAAAACAATACATAAAAAAAGGGCTATAAACTCACCTTAATAATATCAATCTGCTAGTCAACAAATAACACAGTGCAACAGCTCCGACACGCGACCTAAATCAGTATGGTAAGTCTTAGTGTATTATTCGTGTTATAAACGTTTTGACTTATTTGAAAGGTTTAAGTGTGTCAAAGTGCTCATGTATTTCTTGCTTGCTGTATGGTAAGGTACATTTCAAAAGTGATTTATCGTAAAAGACTATTTGGTGATGGCTAATGGTGAAAGTGTACGGTGAAAATACGTGTGACGGAATCATCCGTGTTAAGTATTCGTCGTCGGAAAATACACAAGTAATATATATATATATATATATATATATATATATATATATATACATATATATATATATATATATATATATATATATATATACATATATATATATATATATATATATATATATATATATATATATATATATATATATATACTAGACTTCAAAGCCCGCCCGATGGGCGGGCATGACTTATGAATATCATTGAAAAAATTAGTTAACGAAAAATAAGATATAAACATAGAATGTTATTTATTGAATACATTAACAACGGGAAAAAATAAATGTTTATCGAATATGAGAAAACAAAATTACAAAGTACTCCCTCCGTCCCAAAATTATTGTCCAGTTTGAATTTTCAAAGTCAAACTGGTTCAACTTTGACCATAAATATATATTTTTTATTATATAATACTTGATGAAAAATTATACCATTGAAAAGTACACTTAAAACCCAATCCATTTATATATTTTGCATTAAATATTATATAACACCCAAAAAATATTTAAGGTCAAAGTTGAAAAAGAAAATCTAAAAAAGTCAATAATGAACAATAAATTTAGGATCAAACTCATATTATTTTAATAAATACCTTTCAAATATTTAATAAAAATATTTTTAGTTAAGCCCGCCCGATGGGCGGGCATGACTTATAAAGTTACTTGTAAGGAATTAGTTGTAGCAAGTATATATCACATCCTTAACAAACACTTCAATGCATTATGCACAACATTTATGGGAGTAGAAGTCTTGTAAACTTATAAACTAAGATTGTTTTAGTGCAAATATTAGGCTCATGAAGTGTTAAATTAAGATTGTTGTAGTTACTTGTAAACATAACATATAAATGGTGATAAACTTAAATTTGATTGTAACACAATTCGATCGTAAGGTAGACATACGTGATATTAATTTATACATTAACCTTTTTAATAAAACTGACAAAAGGAGATGGCGTATCAGCCTAACCAGACCTAACCCTTTTGTACCCCTAATAGGATGTTAACCGTTTTGACCCATTATCAACCTGTCTAAACCACCCACCTTACCACCACTGAAAGATATTTTTATTGAATAATATAATTATGTGATCACATCTTACACACTATTTCTAAGTTAAATAAGGTGTCGCATCTGCACATCATAGTGAACAATAACCATTTGCCCTATTTTTCTAGCTCCGCCACTGATAATATGGAACCTTACATTTTAAAAATATAACACATATGTCTTCTGCTCTTGTTTTGTTAGGCCGGTTAGGAGTTGAAGCTTAGTCGAGCTATGTTAAAGATATGATGCTCGTACATTATGGCCGAGAAGTTAAATCTACATTTGCTGATGAAGAATATTTAAGGGAAAAAGTGTCAGAAATTCCTGATCATGTGAATCATAGGGACCGAATTATAAAGGAGCTGATGGATGAATTTTGTTGGTCGATAAGTTTCGAGGTTGTGTTTGTTAGCATGGCATGAAAATTGTTGGTGACGTTATGTCTTTACTTTTAATTGGATCAAATTATTTCTTGCGTAATGTTCAGCACTAATTTTTGTCATGTTAAATATGAAACTTATAATATAATGCACACACGTTGTATCTAATTTTCCCTTAAATAATCAATATCGAAGACAGGAGCTACAAATTAGACTTTTTAGTCAAACCTAATGCAATTTCACAACAACATGAGCACCAATTTCTGATAGATAATACCATTTATAACAAAATCTTACAAACATATAAAATAACTTTCTATGACATCAAAAGATCCACATAAAAAGGTTGAAATTCAAAATCTATTGGCCGACCACAAATAAACTCGCATGACCAAACAACTATAAAAAAAGCTTTAACAACCCCAAAATAAACCGAAAATGAGCATATTAGTAGGTTAATCATATTTTTTTTTTATAAAAAGAAAAAAAAAATTGAAAGCTCATTTTCTGGTTTGTTTAACGAACAGTGGGGAAAAGTTTCCACGGCCCTTTGAATAGCTAATTCCTTGACCTATGCCACAATCAAAAAGAAACAACACAATATTCGATAGATTAAACAATAGTCCAAATATATGATTCGACATAAAAAGCAACTTAGTTGTATGAATTCATGAAAAGTTTCAAGCACGATACAATAAGATTTATACTATCAGTACCAATGGTGGTAATCTAATAAACATAGAATACTTTAAAATTTGCCAATGAACTAAAATGCACTGAGAAGGAGGTGATCATTTGTCAGCCTAAGATTGCTTTCTTAGTTTTGCACTTTTGCATTATCATCTTTAGTTTGCAGTCATTTGCTATTCCTCCATTTTGTATTGTATTAAATGAAATTTTTAATCATCACAAATGAAATTTTCCTGTGTCTTTTCTATTTTCTTATAATCTTATCCATATTGAAGTAGCTACAACAACATATGTTCTGCTTTTCTAATTATTCAAGGATCATTTTACATGCGTAATAAAAATTTGCTAAACACTCAATGAACTACTAATTTGTTTATTACAACTTAAGCAATAGAAGCGCATAATCACATACTAAATGCAATGCCAAACACCCCTTTAGATAACTGTAATGTGATCGTTCTTTATACTTGAGCATTAATAGCAAATGTGTGCTTCCTTTAACTATAGTAAGGTTAGTTTCAGATTTACAGATATATAATGTCAATCCCTGGTTTGCAGTATCATATATCGTATTGATTTTACATGTTCTTTCATTTATCATACTGTTTTAAGATAATATCGACCCAAATGAATTGAACTCATAGACTGTTTGGGAAAGCTTAGTAAAGCTTCTTATAGAGGTTGTTTGGGATCTCAAACAGTGTAGAAGTTCCAATAAACAAATCCAAATAGCCTCCAACATTACAATATAAGCAGATAAATACTTAAGAAAGCAATCCCCAACTCCCAAACAACCCCAATATAATATAGTATAAGGATATAAGCTGTTTAAGTGAGTAGTCCCAAACAACAGTGTAAATAAATGTGTCGTGTTCAGTCATAAGTATTGTAGATAGCATGTATGTAAAACGTCTAACTTTTAAGGTCTATTGCAAACGGTATTATGAATGCCTTACTGTTGATCTTTGCCAGCATAGACGCATCGAAGACTCCTAGATATACAAATATTAGACTATCGTCAGTCTTAACCTAGTACTAATTGTTTATAAGAAAAACCAAACATTATTGATTATAGTAATTTCACTCATGTAACTAATCGGTAATTTTAATTTGCTACGCAAGACCCGCAAAATCCATACCCAGGGGACATTGTGCATACCTTACAACTGACCCTACCATAGTAGCGGACAGAGATGAACATTCTGCTGAAGGTTGTGCCGCTGAACCACCTAAAAGAAGGTACTGGTATACCTGAAACACAAATGCAAACTTCCATCTCAACCTAATCAAGTCTTGCATAGCAATAAAATGGGCTACTGAAAACTTTCCAAGATCAATGTTTGAATGTACGAAAAGGTGTGTAGAGATACTTTATTCACAGATGCTAAAACTAAAGATTTCAGTAAGTAAGTTGACACCATTTAAGTGTAAGGCTAAAATATTATAAGGGATTAAGAGTAGGGGGTAACTCTTTCAAAAACCCGTTGTACTACTATAAGATACAACTACATATAATGTATTAAATTAAGAAAATTTGAATTCCATATACCTGGCATACTACAGCTTCATTTTTCCTTTGTGCTTCCACGTCAAAAGAGCCTGCATAAAGTAGTGCCCTGTTTTGGACAAACAACTAATTAGAACAGAGTTTATATGTTGAATGTTGAAATACAAAATTTACATAGGATATGTATACAATGAAATAGCTTTTCTTATACTAATTGCCCAGCAATTTACCATATATTCTTCTTGTTGTCAACATAATTCAGATCTTTGATTGTGACATGCTCTTAAAATGGTCTGCAACTTGTTTAGGTCGTTCCCAAGAACAACTTGGGCCAACTACGGATGACTCTGAAATTCACATCAAGCATTGATCAACTTTTGTGATATGTGCAGATTTATAAACTATAAACGAAGTTAAAAATTCAGATGCAAGCACTATATTATAAATTAACCCACTAAAAAAATGCACATTCTAGCCCTTTACGAAATGAAAATAATAGTGGAGTAATAACCAACCTTGATCAACTGAATATTGAGAGTGGAGCAGCAAACTTGTATACGCTTCAGTTTTTCTAGAGGCTTTACATGATTGCCTTACAAAAGGTTATGCACCTTCTTGTTCTGCTATTCGTTGTGTTCATGTTCACCGGTCTTGGGTTTCTTAGCTGATGGTCCTTCCTCGTGCTCTGATATACCTTCAAATAGTTGTTTTTTGGAACCTGATGATTCAGCCTTTTCAGTTGAGCATTTTTTCTCTGTCGCCTCAGTTGAGAGTGGAGGTGGAGTAAGTGTTTCAGTGGCCACTTCAGTGAATGGATCTCCTTCACTTCCTGTTTCTGTGAAGTTTGAAGATTCCACGCCTTCAATTTGCGGAAAAAGTGGTGTCCTAGCGTCTGACACATGGTTGAGAACTAACCTTGGTGTTCCTTTGCGACTCCCGACTCCAAAGTGCACTTGAAACCTGTGTTTGGTATTTTGAATAATTTTGATTATTGGTGGAATCTCATATGGGTTGGGATCTGGCACGTAGCTTAGAACTTCAGCCCAGGCCGGAAGTAGTGAGTGTGCTTCTGGGCTAAACATAGCAAGCAACGCGTTTCCAGTCACATCCGCAATAATAGACTTGAAGAAATAGCTGTAAATGTGATTTGTTTCATTATACTTACAGAGAGGCAACATCGTGAGTAGATAGTAATTGTGCAAGAGAACGCATTTACGCATCGATATTAAACTCATCATTTTCTGATCGGTTTCTCATCTCAGATTGCAAAAATTTCAGCTACGTTATAAGTTAGTTTTGCTTATTATAGCCTAAAAATATCTGCCATGTTGTAACAGCTAGTCAAGCGAACGGCCAAGGTAATTTACTGAAAATGGGCTTAAAATACACAAAATAAAGATAGATTATGAACTGAGATTAGCTAACAATCAAATGGGTCAAATGATATAAATTAGTCAAAAGTCATGCAAAATGTGTTATGAAATTTGTCATTAGTACCAAAACAATGAAATTTAGACGATATGAGTTACTATTTGACCCAATATGAGGACCCGTCTAACCAAAGTCTGAAATGCAACATGTGTCGTTAACATAATTATAAGCACAAAACCCTTGCTGATAAAACTTCTGATTAAATTTGCTTGAGATATTGTAATCCAATATGAGATATGTAGCGGCCTTTAGATATCCCATCTTTCATACAACCCTTTGTATATGTTGCATTTGATTGAATAACAATTAATCCAAATGCTATAACCAAGCTTTATACCAGTTTGAAGTTCAATTGACCCATAAATTTGGTCGTATTGTTACCTTTGTTGCAACTGTAAGTGTAGCACATCCGAGAGCCCCTATACAACTGATTATTGATAGCATCTTGGTCACTTAAAATTTAAAATCTTAGCTTACCAAACATATTATTTAAAACAAAAACATTAAGATTCAAATAGTGACCCCAACTGATCTTTTCATGATAGTTAGGATCATTGAGTTGGTAGAGGGCTTGGATTCAGTGTAGCATATTTTAGGAGCTATGGGTTTTCTTGTAGAATTTTCACTTGTCCTTCATCTAAAGAGAACCATGCTTCTATACCTTTACCACAAGTTGTATCCATGAGATTAATGTAATTAATGTGCACCGAGAAGGTTTCAGCCAACTCGACCCGAGCGGATCATTCCTTTTGAGGAAGTCAAGTATTATAATAGATAGTAAACCAATGTCAATTTCAAAATTATTTAACATTAGCTACACATTTGTTACTATGATATCTCAAGAATACACAAAATAAATATTGCATTGAAAATTAACAGCCCAAAAACTAACTAAACTTTCCACCCAGTCAATAAGGTCTAAGAAAGGATCTTTGCAAGTGGCTGTCTACAGGAACTCGTGAACCTTTGTTGCTATATCACTTAAACACATATGCTTCAGTTCCTAGTGCATTTCAAATCTTGTATTCTTGTGAATTGGGTTTATAACAAATTTTATATATTATAACAATACAGACATTGACTTGTTAAAGAACAAAAAAGAAAGTAAAAAGTTTCTTGCTTTTTGGTTTTTCAAATATTGGCTTTCAGTTTTGAAACTCCATGAGCAAAATGTATGTTTTTATGTGTATTGGTTAATTTAACAAATAAAATAATTGGTATCTTTGTAAAAATGATTGTTGGTTTATCAAGTCTAAATCAAAATATCAGTCACCAAAGGTAAACAACTGTCACTAATGAGTGAAACTATTTTATACAGTGAGTCATTAATCAGTAGTTACGACGTATTTTCGAAGTGTCACAAACCCAAATGGCCAAATGTAATGAAAACTTCCATGTGACACTATGAAAGTTCTGTTGTAGAATTTTAAATAGTCTCCTAAAGAATTAAAAGCCTTACCTGTGCTCTTATCGCCCCTAAAGGTGTTGACAAAACATTGCTAAAGTTCAAAATCAATAGCTTTTAATTCTCTTCTCCAGCTCCCACGTTCAACCTTCATCTTCCATTAACAGCAAGAGCCATATTACACACCTTGTTGGATGTTTCTGACTCTTCCATGCTCAGCGCAACTATCTTCCAAAACAAAGAGGTGAAGGCCACTACTTTCGACCTCCTACACCCTTTTTCACTCACCAGCAATTGTACCCTTTTTTGCTGCTCACTCTACGCGGAGTAGCAATCATCTGGAACGTGGGGAGAATTCCGGACACCGACTCCAAAATGATGGGTTCCAAAAGGGTCATCAATCATTTCCCTACCGATGGTCCCTGTTACAAAATCTGACAGCACATGTTCATGATGCAAGGCTGCACATGATGTTATAAATATGATTACTAAGCAGTTTGGCGACCACCGTGATAGTACTACATAATTAAATGGACGACAATACTAACACTGAGGTCCCCAGTAGGTACACATGCAGCAGCATTGCTCGGAATATCAACGTTCCCGGACAGAGACGTTAACTAATGAAGTTTGGTTAGAAACTGTTGTGGCGTCCTTGCTAATATTAGTCTCATATTTTGCCAAAGCATTTAAATGAGAGCTAAAATCCCAAATCTGCATGACATTATTGACATAAATTAAACAAAATTACGCCTGAATGATATAAAGAAAATTTAATAGAGGTCGATTATACCTGCACGTGACCAGTATCTCCCCAAGTTGCACATATATGTGGTCTTTGTTTCATAGCTCGAATCATATTGACACAACCTTCGTGAAACACTTTGCGCACCTGCAAATTGAAAATCGCTAAAAAGAACTACCTGCTGCACATTTAAAATGTAAATTAAATGAGTATTTGGGATTGCTTATTACATAGCTTTTATCAGAAACGTTGATTTCAGCTGCTTAGTTTAAACAAAGACAATCTGCAAGATATTTATAGATTCAATCTTACTTATGTGCTTAGTATAGTACATGTTAAATTTTGAAGGAAAAAAAAATTCCTTGCGACCAATCGATTTAACCATATGTTGTTTTTGGAATTGAGTACTGATAATGAACAAAATACTAATCTAATATGATGAATATATTAATTATATTAAAGTAAATAAATATGACTAAGGGTTTACATAGCCAAAATTGGGCCTTCAGCAAAAAAAGCATACTAACATGGTTACACAAAATTGATCGCTAAAGCATAAGACAAAGCATTCCTAACCCTTGCAACCTGAATCCCAAATAGCCCACATAAGCAATTTTAATATCGATTCCAAGTAACCTCTATAAGAGATGCAACGTTATGGTAACATGGAAAATGAAACAGAAAAGTGAGAAGAGTAAAGTGATACCTATTGGAACTTAAGCAAGAACCACTCATTTACACCCATCAGATCAGCAACGGAATACATTGAAAATTTACAAAAAAAAGTTCATGTTGGGCCATATATTAGTCATGAGTTTCAGAGATGATAAGACTATAGATGCAAAAACTGAAACGATTACTCTGGTGAGAAGCACTGCAATATTTTTTCACTTAAAGATGATCATTTTTTGTGTTAGAAATAAAGCATAACCTAAATCAGCCCATTCACAAGTATATGGGTACAAATTACCATTTAAATACTTTTTTTCAAAATGAATGTTACACTTACATTCCCAAATAAGAATCAAATAAGCATACGAACAGTATTGGTTTATAAAAAAAATGCCCAAATGGCAAATATAATGCAATATCTTGGACAGAAAACACAAAACAACATGCATGTTAGCAAAGAGGCCATACTTCATAAACATTGCAGTTTCCCTCGATAACAACTTGAATCTCAGCTCCATGCCATTGCTCCTTGTCACCTATCTTCTCATATAAATGGATATGGGGAATGCTTCTGATCATGGAAGAATCAAATAAGAAGATTATTGCACAAGTAATCAGCCTCTTATTTTATTGTAGTGGTTTTTAATATATGATAAGAACTGAACACATACTTGGTATAATATTTGAATTCCATCAATAAACCTACAAATTTTCTGAGTAATGGTTTCTTAAATATCAACATAGAATGTACGATGGATAATTAGAACTTGTAATTAAGTAAGCAAATACTTACACCAATGAAAATCAGTAATAACCTGGATTTTATAACTCGCCTCTTTTTTTCTTCTCCTAATCAATCGTGAATAAAAACCAGGAGGGTTTAGATTTGTGTGTTGTGTTTTAGGGATATGAATAGGGTATACGTAATATGGAATGAGTTGGGCTGGGTTCTTCTCATTAAAGTAAATAATTATCTTTTTTTCTTCTTTTTTTTTTTTTTTTTTTTTTTTTTTGAGTTTATAGATTTGGACTTGCAAATTGTAATAAAAAAACAGAGATGCTCTAGTGGTTGGCATGTTTCCTACTGGGCAAAATGTCCCAAGTTCGAATCTATCTGGCTTCTTTTTTTTAAAAATAAATTCGGATTTATTAAAAATTGCATACATGGCAAAATATTCGGATTTATTTAATAATTATATGGAAAATGCAAATAAAATAAATTTAAAAAATTGCTTACATATGACAATGTGATGACATGGCTGATAATGAATTACTGGGCATTGACTGGGCAATGAGGTGGCATTTTCTTCAAATGCCTCCTGTTATATATAATGTAGAGATATATATAGGGTAGGGTTATAATAAAAAGTCTAGGAAGGCGAATTTTGGTGCATCACAGTTATAAAGTTACTGCATCACATTTTTAAGTCACTGCATCACAGTTATAAAGTTTAGTGCATCACAGTTACTGCATCACAGCTATAAAAAGTTATGACATCACAGTTAGTGCATTGCAGTTATTAAGTTACTGCATCATATTTAAATTCACTGCATCATAGTTATAAATTTAGTGCATCAGAGACTTTTTATTCTTTTTATTTTAAGACTCTTTTTATTTTAACCTAAACCTATATATATATATATATATATATATATATATATATATATATATATATATATATATATATAAAATAAGGTTTAATAATTAAATATTTAATTAATTAGGGCTTAAATTAATTAAATAGATATTAAAAAATTAATATAATGATGTGTATTATATTAAGTGTAATTAAATAATGAAGGTGATAGGGGTAATATCATATTATAATTATTTATAATATACTGATAATTATAAGAAAAATTATAGTAAGTATTTAATTTAGAGAAATTAAATAAAATATAAGTGCATAAATAAATAGAATATATTTATAAGTCTAATAAAGACTAAAAGTATTAATTTGGAAAAATTAATATTTTTAAAAACAAAAATAATATATTTCCTCTTTTAATCAGTTTTCATCCAAAATATTCTAAGTGTTGAAATTTTAGAAAAATCGGGCATGACCTGTTTATTTATTTAAATTTTTCCATTTTTCCCAAGTATTTCAATTTACTCAAATAAACCCTTACGTTAATAATATTTGCAAATCTAGTCCAACGTTTATATATTTAACGTTATAACTGTATATATCGTTACGTTTACATTTTAATTATAAATTTCGTTATAAAAGTCAACATTCAGTCAAAATTTACTTAAAAGTCAACAATAGTCAATAAAAATCATATTGGGCCAAAAAGTCCATTTAGGGGCTAACTTGGGCTTAAAATGTGCAAACAAGTCCAAAATGGTTTTTAGTCGATATATAACGTTTTATTATGTAAAATAATTATGGCGAGTTGAAAAATGTTCCAAAACTCATTTTTGTCACCCGAACTCATTATTGGGCCGAAAAGTCCATTACAAGCCTAATAGTCAAATTTTAATCCAAAACCAATATAAAGCTTTTAAGTTACGTTATATATATATATATATATATATATATATATATATATATATATATATATATATATATATATATATATATATATATCGTTAAGTTTTAAATGATCAAATAAACACTTTAATTTAGCCGCGGGGTCAAAAAGTCAAACTTGGCCAAAAATGGGTTGGGCTTGGCCTAATTCGTACCATACAAAACTTAGGCCCAAAAACAAGGTTAAACCGTTAAGTCCTTTTAGTCCGAATAGTTTTCGTAAGGATATTTAAATTAATCAAATAAGTACTTAATAATAAGCAAAGTGGTCAAAAAGTCAAACATGGTCAATTTTTAGTAGGTTCGACCCATTTTGAACCGTACGATCCATTTGGACCCAAAACAAGTCAAAACACAATAAGCTATAGCTTATTCAATAAACTATTTCAAATAAGCCATTAAGCACTAATTTCACCATTTCACCACTAGAGCCAAATCTTTATTTTTGCTAAAAGTGGCCGATAAGTATATATATACACACAAGTGTATATTTCGTTTTAAACTCACGTAATTAACACTAATCACATTTGTATCATCAAACTAGCACCACAAGAAACAAGAGTTACCACACAAGCAAGAAATAACATAATTTATATAAAACCTTCAAAACAAAGTCTAGCACACATAAGTATAGATCAAACCCTAGCTTTTTTAATTTAACAAAACGTATACATTTAGCACTTGTGTTAATATAAATATCGCCTAAAAACGTTATTTATATTTTACGATCTTTGCTAAGTTTTGTTAACGACAAAATGTAAACTTTAGTTTATAAGTAAATCATAATCTTAGTTTTAAAAGACTTGCATAACTAAACATTTGCTACATTTTACATTTCATAAAACACAACACTTTTTATTTCTTTAAATAGAAATGTCACATCACATTTATGGCAAGTTTTGTCAATATACATTTATGGAAAGAAAGTGTGTTTGACTAACCATATGTTTGCTTGCACAAGTTTTGTGTTTGACTAGGTGTAATGAGATGTGACATTGTTTGGTTTGCAAGATTTATTGCAAAACCAACTGCAAGCCTGGCGGAACCCTGGGGGTACACGGGCGGAACCCATCTGAGGGTTCCGCCGTATCCGCCAGACCTGCAAAATGTTTTGCTATAAATACTAAGCCACAAGTTTGAATTTTGGCTTATCACTCTACATCATATTTTCACACACATTCATTCATTCTTTCATCTAACCCTTTAACATCTCATATGTGAAGTTTCTTTTTGTAGCAAAGAGGTTCACGAGTTCATAAAAAGTTACAAGTATTCAACACAACGTTGCAAGACTTGTTAGCTTACCAGTGTGTAGACTTGTGTAGTTTACACTTCATTTGATTATGTATTTTCAGTAGTGATCGGTTAGTATTTTAGTCCTCAAAATACAAAGTGTGACGGGAGTCGTTGTACCCTTGTAAAAGAACTAACGGGAGTGGTTGTACCCTTGTAAAAGAACTCGACATCTAGCTTAGTGTCGGTAAACGTGTATAAGCGACGTGTAAGGTTTTTTCCGCCGGTGAAAGGAGCTTGTTGAATAGTGAAAGAAACTCTCGAGTTGGATACTCGGGGCGTGGACGTAGGGCAAGGAAAAAGAGTCCTTGTAGCCGAACCACGATAAATACTCATGTTGTGGTTTGATTGTTTCTTTCTTTATACTTGCATGTTATATATTGTGTTTATGTATATATCTTTGATCAAACGGAAAGTTTTAAAAGATAATTAAACAAGTTAAAAAGATTTTAAACGGTAAAGTATTCAACCCACCCTTCTAGTTTTCACAATTGGCATCAAGAGCTACGTTACTCAAGCTTTTAAAATATACTGTATTTTAAAACTAGAAACGATCCATGGATTTTGAAAATTACAAAGAAGGGCAATCTATGCAAAGACCACCACTTTTTGAAGAAAATGGTTTTATATATTGGAAAAACCGTTTTGAAACTCACGTGAAATCTAAAGATATAGATTTATGGTATATAATTGATGAGTGCTCAAACACTCATCATTTTTGGTCAATCTGAACTGCAGAAACATCTAAAAACACTCATAATTGCATCAAAATACTGAAAATATCCCAGGAATGTGTTTTATATGTTTCAGATGCAAAATAATCAAAAACAAATGAAAAATAAACAAAGTTTGCATAATTGGCAGTTTCAGTCCCTCATCTTTCAAAAGTTGTCAAATCTAGTCCCTGGTTATTCTAAAAACTTGAAAAAGTCACCAAAGATCATTTTAAATCACAAAATGACATACTGATGCGTAGGGATTGCACCAGGCTTTACCTCTCGAGGGATCTCGAGAAGCTTACAACCCCCACCAGGCAGTGTACCTGATCGATGTAGTATAGTATAATGACAAGTACCGGGGGATTGATCGTTCAGCTAGGAATAGTGTCGCTAGGATTAGAAAACCTAAATATTAGTTCTAGAGATGAGGGATGATTCTTTTTTGTATTTTTATATTTTTTAGAAAGCAAGTAAATATCTCGGGTTTGAAGGATTTGGGCGGAATTAGTTGCTAGTCAACTAACCCAATACTAAAGATGCAATCAAAATAAAATACTAAAAATGAAAATAAAACTAAATTAAACTAAGGTTGTGAGCAATAAGTGGAGAAATGTGTTTACTTAGATTTCACTACTCCCTAGATATCTTTTACACGTTAATTACTTGTTATAGTTGCGTGGATGACGGATTGTATTCCTTAATACCATTCATGGGGTGGCGTACTTAACTCCCCAATCCTATGAGTGCCTACTTCACTCCTCTGTCGAGCCGGCTAAGAAGCTCCTAACATGGGATCATTAGAATTTACTCATGCATTAAATACAACTAATAAAACCTAGTACACATTGGTTCATGTTTCCTTAGACGTTCAAGCATGTTACCAATTGGAGATCTGCCAGTTTTCTTAAGCCTAACATTGAAATCATTCATCGAATACAACCATAAACAAGTAATCAACACATAATCAACATCTAGGTTTCATTAGATCTAAGCAAACACAAGATAAATCTAGCCTAGCATGGTGGAATAAAGACAAGCACAAGAAATAGACAACCAACACATAGACATATTGATTGAATTGAAAGAATACTTATCTCAATAGCACATGTAAGGGTTCAAGGGTTGAAAACCCTTGAAAAAGCTGTAAAATACGTATATGGTTCGGCCTTAGGGTTTCTCCAAACTTCCTTTTTTTTATGAATGAAAATTAGAAAACTATATATAGATATTAGAGGCTGACGGCGTCAAGAACAACCTTGTGATGCCGTCATCTCGCCGCCAAAATAATTCTCGGACTGCCTTGATCTACATCTGACGCCGTCATGTTATCCACTTTTGTAGGCCATCATACATTTAACTCTTGACGCTCTACTTTGTGACGCCTTCATTTCTATACTCGGTCGTCATGATCTTTACTCTTGACGCCGTCAGGAAAGTACTCTTGACGCCGTCACATACTGTTCCCAGCATGGAAAATTAAGTCTTTGGCGTTTTCTTCACTTTTATGCTCCAAAAACGTCCGAATTGCTTCCTTTTCCCGATTTCACGCCCAAAGTACCCAAAATCACAAAAGGAACGATTTAGGGCAATATTTGATCAAATAAATTCAATTCTGGGTTTAAATGACCCCCTAAAAGTGGTTCATTTTTCGCCTCATCATATACCCTTACACTTGAGATGTAGATCAAAGACAAGCACGGAGGTCATACACAAGCACCTCACAAATAGTGTTTAGATACTCACATCTCTCGGGTGTAATAAAGTATAAATTACAATATGGAAACGGAAGATATCTCTCACTACCTGTCATAGCAAAATAGATTACCATAGGCTTGGGAAAGGATCAAACCTCCACCACATGGTGTAAGCACCTAGGATAAACTATCAAAGAGGTCTTTCAAAGGGTTGTAACGTTAGGTGTAGGGATATGAAATACACGGTTTTGTTGGATATAGGCAGTCTTTACTGGTGGCGAGCAAACAATCTTGGTTAATTACATGTACAACGTGGTGTTGCTAAGCCAAGACTAGACTCGACTTAAGCTAATAAATGAAAAATAACAAAAACATAAAATGAACATATAATAAAAAGGGATGGTAGTCCGTATGTTTTTTCTCTTTTCTTTTTCTATCTTTTTCTTTTCTTTTTCTTGTTTTTTCGTTTTTTTTTTTTTTTTTTTTTTTTTTTTTTTTATTTATTTATTTATTTTTTTGCATACACTCTTACCCTACCATCCAAAATAATACATCATAGGGGATGGATATTCCCCTTACACTTGAATCTTTACATACTTTACAATAAACTAATCTAATGACTCGAATTAAGAAAATCAAAACACTTGGAGCACTTTTAAGATTAATGTACATATGGGGGTAATAAATGATGTTCTTCCCCATTACTCCATAAAATAAGTACTTTACCCATGAGTTCCAATCGTCCCAAAAGAATATGTACAAGGATATGACTCGACTTAGCAACCATGTAATCAATTAGATAATTAACTTAGGGTTTAACAAATAACAATAATGCACTAAAGATGAGTGCATACACGGAAGGCTAAGGCGATTTGGGTGTACATTTAAGTGGGGTGTAACAAATTCTTCCTTTAAGTAAAATGCTTAAAGTTAGAAACGTAAAGATAGTCTCAGAGGGGTGTACTAGGGGTTTCGTGTACTAAAAATGAGTACAACGCTAAGGTGTGGGAAAAATTAGTTGACTTAACTAGCCAAGTAATATGACTTAAATGGTCAAGTAATTATGATACGGGTTTAACACAAGGGTGATCCTAATGCCTCTTATCATGTAGAAAATCCTACAACACGAATGTAGTCTCACTAGCGGTCTCGGGATGCATCACTAACGCAAGTTCTAGAATCTAAATGCTACCGGTACACTCATAAGCACTAATAGTAAATGATTTTCCTATCAAATCTAAAGGCGAACCTTACATATTTGGGTGGAAAATTTTTCTGAAAGTATGGTTGTGTGCTAGTCATACAATCTCCTATCCATGAGACGCTAGCTATGGCTAAAGTTTCACTCCTAAATGTTGTAAAAAATTTTAAATTTGGCGCTAAAATTGCACTAACAAGTATTTCTCATAGTTTTATTACACATCTACTATCAAACAAACAAACTCAAGCGAAAGTGTATTTGTAAGGTATCATCATTTTACCCTCCCCTTACACTTAGGATGAACATTGTCCCCAATGTTCAAGTAAAGAATGTAAAAGTGAAATAAGTAAAACGAATGAAATCAAATACTCCCCTGATTCGCTCGGTATGGATAATAAGGTAGCCAGGTTAGATCTTCCTCCAAGAAAATGAACAATCAAAGCTTCCTTTCCAAAATATAAATCATCTTCTTGTCATACATAACCTGTAAATCCTGAGAAAACAATTAAAGCAACCTCGCATAAAATCAGCGGCAACCTACATAAGTTACTAAATCCTAGAAAACAAAATAAGATATAATGCTTGTAGAATGAAGTTTGCAGATTTCCTGGAGATTATAAAACTTAATAATTCAGCAAAAACTTTAAAACTCCGTTAGAAAAACAAAACTGGTAAAATTTCTAGATTTTTACACGTGACGCCGTTAAGAGCAAGCTCATGACGCCGTCAGAAGTGACCTGCAGAAATTCTTATGTTAAGTTTCCGGAAAATTTCTGGAAAAACTTGGTCCTACTTCCTAGAAAATCCTGCAAAACTTCATTATGACTCAATACAAGCATTTGACTCTAACAAATACGAATATACATGCTCACTTAATATTGTGGAGAATCATGATCGGTTTGTTTCTTAAAAACATATTTGGGGTTTCCCCTTACACTTATCTTTTGCAAAAATACCTTTAGGTGGAGTTAAGACTAGGCCAAAACAACAAAGTAAAGTATTTCCACTTTTTAGTTTAGAAACATGATCTATCAACAATAAAAATAAAGCATGCATACAGAAGCAAATAACAAACAAAAAAAATAAAATCACACAAAGCATGGGTTGCCTCCCAAGAAGCGCTTTTCTTTATTTACGAGTCTTGTAGTTAGACTCAAGGTCATGGGTTACTACGTGACCTCATTGTTGGTTTCACTCTCTAGGTCATCTTCTAAACCAGTTTTGTATTCCGGACCTAGTTGCAAGCATTCTTTGTAGAAACCAAGCATCCTATTTTTCACATACTCTACTCCTCTACGTCTATCCTCATCATTCCTATAATAAGCCGCTTGCTTGTGTTCCTTTTCTATATTAGAGAGAAGGCGGTAATGCTCAATTTTGAAGGGCATTTGGTAGGCAAACTCATCATTCTCTTCCTTGAATCTAACTATCCCTAAAGTCGGATCATAACTCATCCTAGTGGCCTCAACAAATGGTTTTCCGAATATTATTTGGCTTAGGCAATCATCTATCACCGGACGAGTGTCTTCCACTATCATAAAATCGATCTCATAAGTGAAATTACCTATAATCACATGCAATCCCTTCACTCTCCCTACAAAATTACTTATCAAATTCCTATTGGGCATTATCTTAAAATCAAGTTGTTTCTTCATCACCCAATTGTAATAAGTCCTAGTCATGATGTTTATAGGAGATCTAGGATCGATGTAAGCTTTCCATATATGCATATGCCCAATATTGCATGGTATGTTAATGTTAGAGGGGTCTCCCATTTTGATAAGGGGTGTGCCAAGGATATATGGTCTCTCGGGACTATCGAATAAATCCTTATGGTATTCCCGTTCTTCCTTGGTGGGAAACTTATCAAAGTGCATTTCTCTAGTTTCTACTTCCTCTAACTCCTCTCCCTTATTAACCTCAACTTCCCTACTTTCATCCCTAGTCTCGGTTTCTACTCCAACTTCATCCTTGTCACTTTCTTCTATCTCCTTATCTATTGGCTTAATGGTGACAACATTGACAAAGTGGACATGTTTGGATGATGAGGGATCCTTAATTTGGATTCCGTTATTGGTGTCCCTAGTGTCCTTCCTAGGTGTAGTTAACGCTTGGTTGTTGAGGGCTTTCAACAAGTTGTCTATCTTGTTGGTCATCTCCATTTGTTGTTGGTTGAATTCGGTTTCAAACCTAGCTATTAGAGCTTCTTGAGATGCCATGAACTTAGAAATCAATCCTTCAAGATTGTTGGTACTACCATAGTTGTTAGAAGGATTGTTGCTGAAAGTACGGTTGGAGGGTGGACCGTTTGGTTGGTAACGATTAGGCGGATTGGAAGAAGTGGGTTGATTTTGTTTCCACCTAAGGTTTGGGTGATCTTTCCAAGAGGGGTTGTATGAATCACCGTAAGGGTTTGGCTCGGGTTTGAAAGTGTACCACTTATCTCCCGCTTCGTCGGTATGCGAGGATGCGTAGTCCGCAAAAGCTGTTCCGGGGAGTTCCACACAATCACGAGTGTCATGGGGACCACTACATAATTCGCATGAAGAAGTGATTTTGTTCACTTGGCTTGAAGGCTTAGGAGCTTCGTAGGATTTCATGAGAAACTTGACTTGGTCCTCAAGTTCCATGATCCTACGGTCGGGAGTGCTAGAGTTGTTTGAAGGCAAAGATATTGCCTTGACCGTTTTGTTCAAATCACGGGGATCATTCCAACTTTCGTTGTCATAGAGAGGAAGATCTTCTATGAGTTCCCATGATTGTTCCGCACTTAGATCATGTAGCTTACCACCGGCCGATTGGTCAATGGCTCGCCTCGTGGAGAGATCGATATGGTCATAAAAGATTTGGACTTGGAGCCAAAGATCTATGCCATGATGAGGGACTTTTTGGAGTAAGTCCTTGAAACGAGTCCATGCTTCATAAAGAGATTCATTTTGACGTTGTTGGAACATCAAGATGTCATTTCTAAGCTTAGTAGTTATCCCCGGTGGGAAAAATTGAGCAAGGAAACGAGTGGTGAGATCATCCCATATGGTGATGGATCCCGCGGGTAAACGCTCAAGCCATTGACTAGCTTGATCCCGTAGAGAGAATTGGAATAGGCGTAATCGGGTTGTCTCTCTAGTTGCAACATCTAGGTCTATGGAGTCTACGATTTTTAGGAAGTCCTTAAGATGTTGATTTGGATTTTCGGAACGAAGTCCATGGAATGCACATCCGCTTTGCACCAACCGGATGGTGTCGGATCGCAAGGGGGTCACATTGGCTCCGGTGAGCTCAATGGTGTTTCGGTAGCCTTGGTGGCTAGGTCGGGAATACTCACCTAAGGTTCGGGGCCTAAGAGGTTGTAGTGGTGGGTTTTGTTGTGGTAGGATGACGGGTTCAAAGATGTTCCCATCGTCCATGATGTCGGGTGGTGAAAAGTTACGAAAAAAACACAAAGAAATAAGATAGACTAAAGAAAACCTAAAAATAAAAATAAAATCTTACTAGAACGGAATCTAGCAAGTAGACATAATAAAAAGAGATTCTAACCTAGACAATAACTATTCCCTGGCAACGGCGCCAAAAACTTGATGCGTAGGGATTACACCAGGCTTTACCTCTCGAGGGATCTCGAGAAGCTTACAACCCCCACCAGGTAGTGTACCTGATCGATGTAGTATAGTATAATGACAAGTACCGGGGGATTGATCGTTCAGCTAGGAATAGTGTCGCTAGGATTAGAAAACCTAAATACTAGTTCTAGAGATGAGGGATGATTCTTTTTTGTATTTTTATATTTTTTAGAAAGCAAGTAAATATCTCGGGTTTGAAGGATTTGGGCGGAATTAGTTGCTAGTCAACTAACCCAATACTAAAGATGCAATCAAAATAAAATACTAAAAAGGAAAATAAAACTAAATTAAACTAAGGTTGTGAGCAATAAGTGGAGAAATGTGTTTAGTTATATTCCACTACTCCCTAGATATCTTTTACACGTTAATTACTTGTTATAGTTGCGTGGATGACGGATTGTATTCCTTAATACCATTCATGGGGTGGCGTACTTAACTCCCCAATCCTACAAGTGCCTACTTCACTCCTATGTCGAGCCGGCTAAGAAGCTCCTAACATGGGATCATTAGAATTTACTCATGCATTAAATACAACCAATAAAACCTAGTACACATCGGTTCATGTTTCCTAAGACGTTCAAGCATGTTACCAATTGGAGATCTGCCAGTTTTCTTAAGCCTAACATTGAAATCATTCATCCAATACAACCATAAACAAGTAATCAACACATAATCAACATCTAGGTTTCATTAGATCTAAGCAAACACAAGATAAATCTAGCCTAGCATGGTGGAATCAAGACAAGCACAAGACATAGACAACCAACACATAGACATATTGATTGAATTGAAAGAATACTTATCTCAATAGCACATGTAAGGGTTCAAGGGCTGAAAACCCTTGAAAAAGCTGTAAAATATGTATATGGTTCGGCCTTAGGGTTTCTCCAAACTTCATTTTTTTTATGAATGAAAATTAGAAAACTATATATAGATATTAGAGGCTGACGGCGTCAAGAACAACCTTGTGACGCCGTCATCTCGCCGCCAAAATAATTCTCGGACTGCCTTGATCTACATCTGACGTCGTCATGTTATCCACTTTTGCAGGCCGTCAAACATTTAACTCTTGACGCTCTACTTTGTGACGCCTTCATTTCTGTACTGGGTCGTCATGATCTTTACTCTTGACGCCGTCAGGAAAGTACTCTTGACGCTGTCACACACTGTTCCCAGCAGGGAAAATTAAGTCTTTGGCGTTTTCTTCACTTTTATGCTCTAAAAACGTTTGAATTGCTTCCTTTTCCAGATATCACTCTCAAAGTACCTAAAATCACAAAAGGAACGATTTAGGGCAATATTTGATCAAATAAATTCAATTCCGGGGTTAAATGACCCCCTAAAAGTGGTTCATTTTTTGCCTCATCATATACCCTTACACTTGAGATTTGCTTGTCCTCAAGCAAATGCGCTTTTATTCTAGTCAAAATACAAGTTAGGGGTCATTTAACACTAATATAAAAGTAATTACAACAAATAATCATTCCACTAAAGACCAAAGACAAGCACGGAGGTCATACACAAGCACCTCACAAATAGTATTTAGATACTCACATCTCTCGGGTGTAATAAAGTATAAATTACAATATGGAAACGGAAGATATCTCTGACTACCTGTCATAGCAAAATAGATTACCATAGGCTTGGGAAAGGATCAAACCTCCACCACATGGCGTAAGCACCTAGGATAAACTATCAAAGAGGTCTTTCAAAGGGTTGTAACGTTAGGTGTAGGGATATGAAATACACGGTTTTGTTGGATATAGGCAGTCTTTACTGGTGGCGAGCTAACAATCTTGGTTAATTACATGTACAACGTGGCGTTGCTAAGCCAAGACTAGACTCGACTTAAGCTAATAAATGAAAATAACAAAAACATAAAATGAACATAGAATAAAAAGGGATGGTAGTCCGTATGTTTTTTCTCTTTTTTTTTCTATTTTTTTCTTTTCTTTTTCTTGTTTTTTCAATTTTTTTTTTTCATTTTTTTTTTTTTTTTTTTTTTTTTTTTTTTTTGTGCATACATTCTTACCCTACCATCCAAAATAATACATCATAGGGGATGGACATTCCCCTTACACTTTAATCTTTACATACTTTCAATAAACTAATCTAATGACTCGAATTAAGAAAATCAAAACACTTGGAGCACTTTTAAGATTAACGTACATATGGGGGTAATAAATGATGTTCTTCCCCATTACTCCATAAAATAAGTACTTTACCCATGAGTCCCAATCGTCCCAAAACAATATGTACAAGGATATGACTCGACTTAGCAACCATGTAATCAATTAGATAATTAACTTAGGGTTTAACAAATAACAATAATGCACTACAGATGAGTGCATACACGGAAGGCTAAGGCGATTTGGGTGTACATTTAAGTGGGGTGTAACAAATTCTTTCTTTAAGTAAAATGCTTAAAGTTAGAAACGAAAAGATAGGCTCGGAGGGGTGTACTAGGGGTTTTGTGTACTAAAAATGAGTACAACGCTAAGGTGTGGGAAAAATTAGTTGACTTAACTAGCCAAGTAATATGACTTAAATGGTCAAGTAATTATGATACGGGTTTAACACAAGGGTGATCCTAATGCCTCTTATCATGTAGAAAACCCTACCACACGAATGTAGTCTCACTAGCAGTCTCGAGATGCATCACTAACGCAAGTTCTAGAATCTAAATGCTACCGGTACACTGATAAGCACTAATAGTAAATGCTTTTCCTATCAAATCTAAAGGCGAACCTCACATATTTGGATGGAAAATTTTTCTGAAAGTACGGTTGTGTGCTAGTCATACAATCTCCTATCCATGAGACGCTTGCTATGGCTAAAGTTTCACTCCTAAATGTTGTAAAAAATTTTAAATTTGGCGCTAAAATCACACTAACAAGTATTTCTCATAGTTTTATTACACATCTACTATCAAACAAACAAACTCAAGCGAAAGTGTATTGGAAAGGTATCATCATTTTACCATCCCCTTACACTTAGGATGAACATTGTCCCCAATGTTCAAGTAAAAAATGTAAAAGTGAAATAAGTAAAACGAATAAAATCAAATACTCCCCTGATTCGCTCGATATGGATAATAAGGTAGCCAGGTTAGATCTTCCTCCACGAAAATGAACAATCAAAGCTTCCCTTCCAGAATATAAATCATCTTCTTGTCATACATAATTTGTAAATCCTGAGAAAATAAACAAAGCAACCTCGCATAAAATCGGCGGCAACCTACATAAGTTACTAAATCCTTGAAAACAAAATAAGATATAATGCTTGTGGAATGAAGTTTGCAGATTTCCTGGAGATTATAAAACTTAATAATTCAGCAAAAACTTTAAAACTCCGTTAGAAAAATAAAACTGGTAAAATTTCCAGATTTTTACACGTGACGCCGTCAAGAGCAAGCTCATGACGTCGTCAGAAGTGACCTGCAGAAATTCTTATGTTAAGTTTCCGGAAAATTTCTGGAAAAACTTGGTCCTACTTCCTGGAAAATCCTGCAAAACTTCATTATGACTCAATACAAGCATTTGACTCTAACAAATACGAATATACATGTTCACTTAATATTGTGGAGAATCTTGATCGGTTTGTTTCTTAAAAACATATTTGGGGTTTCCCCTTACACTTATCTTTTGCAAAAATACCTTTAGGTGGAGTTAAGACTAGGCCAAAACAACAAAGTAAAGTATTTCCACTTTTTAGTTTAGAAACATGATCTACCAACAATAAAAATAAAGCATGCGTACGGAAGCAAATAACAAACTGTTAGGACTAAAAGTGACGATCATTATTGAATCAAATAGTTAGTTAAATATATTCATGTAATAGTTAGTAAATGCTAGTTTATTAAGTTTATGTGTATTATTCATGCTTGTATAAAGTCTAAGGGCTAGTTATGTAATATAGTCAAAGATATGTGAAGCCCTAGACTACAAGTATAAATACACATGTAAGGCCTCATTTTGAGGTTGGTTCTCTTAGTAATATCAAGGTTATTATTTCACACACTAGGAGTTCCCTTCCACTCTCTCTCTCTACTTACTTTCTCTCTCCAGATCTAGCCTAGATTCACAAGTGATAAGGTTGTTCTACGGTCCTAACAAGTGGTATCAAGAGCCTAGGGATAATTTTAGGTTGTTTTAGATTGTTTTTGGGTGAAAAATCGTGTTTTTGGGTGCAAAATCTCGGATCTCGTTACTGTTCATCAAATTTTTTTCGAGTTTGGAATTTTTTTTTCGAGTTTGAAAACATTTTTTCGAGTTTGAAAAAATCCTATCGAGTTTGCAAAATTGTTTACCGAGTTTGCAAAAATTTTTCAAGTTTGGGAAATTGTTTACCGAGTTAGGAAAAAAGTTTATCGAGTTAGGAAAACTAGTCTTACCGAGTTTGGTTTCTTTTCTTGCGAGTTTGGTTTTTTTTCTTGCGAGTTAGAATCACTAATCATGCCGAGTTTGGGTTACAAAACTTGCGAGTTAGGATCTTTTATTCTTGCGAGTTAGGATCTTTTATTCTTGCGAGTTAGGTATTCCAAAAACTAGCGAGTTAGGACTATTCTTTCGAGTTAAGTTGGCGAGTTAGCCTATTCCCTTATCGTACATCGAGTAAGGTTTATTGTGGCTCATTTCAAGGGGAAACTCTGCTCAAATTTTGTCTAATTACCGAGTTACAATTTCTTTCAAGACTTACCGAGTTTGAACATCTGAGCTTATCGAGTTTGAAAGTGTCAAGGAATTACCGAGTTTGAACATCTGAGCTTATCGAGTTTGAAAGTGTCAAGTACTTACCGAGTTTGAACATCTGAGCTTATCGAGTTTGAAAGTGTCAAGGACTTACCGAGTTTGAACTTCTGAGCTTATCGAGTTAGAGTAGCAAGAATCCTATCGAGTTAGCAAAAAAAAAAAAAAAAGTTTTTTGGCGGGAAAATTTGAGTAAAATTTATTTTTCACACGAGACTAAACGTTCAATTTTTACGCGAGATTCAAAGTTTGGTATAATGTTGAAAATTTTGGCCCGAAATTCAAATTTTTAGGCCAAAATTCAAAAATTTTCGGTAAAATTTGGCGTCAAAATTTTCAAAACTCAAATTTTTCTGGTAACATTAGAATTGTATTTCTTTGTGATTTTCAAATTTTAAGAAAGAGAATTTTCGTATTCATTTTTTGGAGGGAAAATTTGAAATCACAAAAATTCAACCGAGAACGTTTTTCATCTTCACCAAAACACCTAATCTTCTAACAACAACCTTTGTTATCTTAAAAGATCCTAAGATCACTTTATCACACATCACTTTACAATGGAAATGAAAATGCAAATCAAAGAGAGAGATTCAAAGAAAGTGTTTACAGTGTTCAAGTCATATGTAGAGAAGGTCATCAATATTTATGGCTTAGAAATAAGTTTCGATGAGGCATTTGAATACTACGTCAGAGACCGATTTCATTATTTCAAAGAAGAACTCATCCAAAACCTGAATCAATTTGAAAAGCTTCTTAATGAAGAAGAACTTCATTCGCATAACTGCAAAGAATCTCTTAAAGTCATCCAAACTCAGTTTCAGAGAATATTTAACCCTTGGATAATGAACCAGACAGTGTTTATCGATGCGTTTTATAAAAAATTTTGGGTAAGCTATTCGACCTTCAGAACTCAATGCATAAATCAAATGGATGAACTCGAAAAGATACTTGATGCTGAGGAAGCTGAGTTAAATGAAATTGAGAAGCTGAAACGGGAAAGAGAGCAGATTGAAAAAGATATGCAGTTAAAAGAAAGAGAGCAAATTGAAATTGAGATGCAGTTAAAGGAAACAGAGGTGATTGAAAAAGAGACAGAGAAAGATTTTCAAGCAAAAAAGGAAACGGTCAATGAGGGTGATGCATCAGATGATAGTTTGGTTTTCACGGGAAGTGATTCATCTTCAGAACAGCAGGTTGAAAGCAGCAGTCCTAGCTATGATTCAGATACTGATGTTACACAAAGGAATGAAGCTGTTTGGGACACTGAAGATGATCATATCAGATCTTCATCAGACACAGAGATATTGGCTACGGTACAACATTCTGTGCTCATGATAATGTTGATATATTTTAGAATATGTTTGTTCATGATCAGACACATCCTGAGCATCCTGAGTCTATTAGTGACACTTATGTGGTGGAACAAAATGATAGTAATATCACTTTTGATACTCCAGATATGGATCCTAATAGAGGTGAGCCTGCTCAGGATGGATCTTCTTATGAACAAGATCGTGCCTTATTTGCTTCATTAATCGATAATTTCAAACATGAACTTGAAAAGTGCAAAGAGGACAATCGCAAAGCTAAGCAAACGAATGTCTTATTGACAAAAGAGCTTGAGAGATTTAAAGAAATGGAAAAAGGTTTTCAAAATGTAACAAAAAGAAAAGCTGAACTTGAATTTGAAAACTCAAACCTTAAATCTCAAGCTCAAAAGTTTGAAATGAATGGAGAGTCTGTCAAACCAATTTTAAAAAGAAATGAAGAACTTGAAGTTGGTTATAGAGAAGCTGTTCTTCGTGAAAAACGTTCCATTCAAAATCTGGATTCTCAAATGGTTCTTAACAACAGAAAGGTTCAAGCACTTGTAAAAGAGAACAGTGATTTAAAATGTGAAAATTCAAGGCTTAAGCAAACCACTTCATATTTTGAGATTGTTAATACAAAACTTGAGAATGAAAATCAAGAATTTTTTAAACGAACAAACGATCTTGAAAACAAACTTCGAAAATTGGGACAAACTTCTCAGACTATCAACATGCTGCCTACTAAAGATGAGGAGGTTGAGAAACAAACATTTGGGATTGGTTTTGTGAATAATGCTAATGTGGAAAATGAAAAACCTTGTTTTTTAAACAAAGTGCAAAAGTTGACACCTATTTTGTATAATGCTAATGATATGGGAAAAGAATTGTCAGATGATCTTTTGTTTGAGTCTCAAGATATTTTAAAATCTGAAGAGGAAAAACGTTTGAAAGTAAAACAAACAAAAAACCCTCTCTCGTACCACGGCTTTGTGTATGGTTGTACACAATTGACAGATTTTCCAAAAGCACCTTTCAAAAGAAAAGACACAAATGTGAAAAGATTTTTCAAAGAAGCTTAACTTGCTACTTATGATGCTACGTTATGGCAAAATAAAGCAAGGAAACAATTTTGTAGTCTTAAACATCACATTGAGCATACGTTAAAGGTCATTTGGTTTAAGCAAGTAAACATCGATAACAGCGTTTTCTCTAATCCTCTTTCATCAGATGTACGCCTTAAGATTGAAGTCCAAAAGATTTTGAAAGATGAGATTGAACCTCATGTGAAAAATCTCAACTTAAGTTTTGAGTAATTTGAAAAACATCTTGTCACTGAAATGAGAGAAGATTTAAAGTACGTTCATTCTCTTGAAGACGAATTTGATGAAAAATGCTTAATACTTGACATTCAAAAGGAATTTTTCACAAAACAAATAGAGTCTTTCAAATCAAAATCTGTTTGCCATGAGAAAGTGAATGAGAATTTTGAACAAACATCTTCTTTGAAATCTGAAAATCTTTGTCTCAAAAAGAAAATCACCGAGCTTTCAAAAGAAGCAGCCGATGTCAAAGAAGAACTGTCAAAGAGAACTGCTCAGTTTGAGAAACATCTTGCAATACTCGAAGCACAAAGTATCTCTTTCCAACTAAAATTGCAAGAGAAGAATGAGAAAATGTCTTCTGAAAAATCTCTGACATCAGTGCTTAAAGAAAAAGAAAAGATTTTTGAAGAAAATTGTGATGATACCAATATCAAGTTTGATCTTGACGAACTTGATACAAAAAATCTTGAATTGGAACATGCTGTGGCATCATTACAAAAAGAAAATGAGCATTTGAAACAGACTTACAAAAACTTGTTTGATTCAATCAAGCAGTCAAGAGTTCAGAATCAAACTTCAAACAAATCTGACTCTCAGATCACACAAAATCATCTTTTTGAAAAAGAAAAATCTGCGCTTCAAAAGAAAATTGTTGAATTGGAAAAAATAGTTGCACAACAAACCAAGGATTTTGGTGATGCCAAAAATGATTTTTCAATCGAAACAGACAAATATGAAAAATATTTTGCACATCTTGAAAATCAAAATGCTTCTTTGCAAGAACAACTGGCATCATCAGATCATCTTTCTCTTCAAAAAGAATACAATGATTTGAGAACGTCATACAATGCCTTAAAAGCAAAGTTTGATGTTATTAACCGGTCAAAAGCAAAATCTCAAGTTTCAAACGAGTCTAAACCATAAGTAAGTGTTTCAGAAAAGGTTTACACGGGTGAATCCTCAAAACCATTTTCAAAAAGGGTCTTTCAATTTACCACCTATTCTTTGCAAAAAGGAAGGAAAGTTTCAAAGAGACCAAATTTTTCTGAAACATTTTCTCCTCAAAAGGTTTCACATGCAAGTGCTCATAAAGAAAAGAATCAAGGTTTTCAAACTCCATACTCTCGTTTTACTCCGGTAAAGCCAGTGTGGAAACCAAAGTAAAGCCGTTCAAAACATTTGAAATATTCATACTCTGAAATGCTTCCGCTACAACAAAAGAATGGCTATGCTTTGAAAAATCCCAATTCTGGAAGGTTCCCATTCATCTCAAAAACGAATTTTCGAAATGAAACGCCGAGTTTCAACAATGGATGGAGAACTTCTTCTTCAAGTTTTAAAACTCCAAGAGAGACATCGAGTTTCTCAAACAACTTTCAAAAGCAAAAGAGTTTTAAATCACCGTTGATTCCACGAGCTTTATTTCAAAATGAAACACCTGTTTTCAGTCCTCGTTGGAATTCAACTTCTTTGTCTCGGATTGACACAACTTACAAATGGATTTCAAAATATGGAAACCCAGTTGGCGCCGTACTTAAATGGGTTCCAAAAGTTGTTGTCTAATCCAAAATCTTAATGGCTTTCGTATACTTCAGTACGAAACCCGGACTTCAAAATAATGACTCCTTAGTACTTCAGCTAAGGACTCAGACTTCAACATTATGACTTCTTAGTATTTCAGCTAAGGACTCGTTCTTAAAAGAAAGGAAAGTGCTTAAGTTTAAACAAAGGCTTTAAATAATTTTTGAGCACTTATCCTAAAAACATAATGGCTTATGCACACATAACAGTGTATAACCCGCAATTTTCAAAGAAAGGACCCTGTTGTACATTTATGTGCGACAATCCAGAAAGATAAGAAGACTTCTCTCCAAAAATCTTATCAAAGTCTTCTTAATTTTTTTTGAGCAAAATGTTGAAAAATGTTTCAAAAGGTTTTCAAAACTTTTTAGCTCAAGATATTACTCCCTCAAATCCTTAAAAGCTTAAATTCAATCAAAATGTTCTATTTTTGAGGGGGAGTAATATAAACTTGTTCCAAAAAGATCATGCTTAAAGGAATCGAATACGGAATTTACAAACATCTGTTTCTCCCATAAGCTATCCAAAAAGAAAGGGTTTAATCATTTGGTATAAAAAATACCATGGATATGCTATTTTTGAGGGGGAGAAGACGTGATTAAAATGTGATCGTCTTGAATCTCAAAAGAGCTCGACTCAGAAATGACCAAAGAATTGACGAAACAACAAAAGTTAGTAATCGAAAAGACTTATCCTCGACGGGTAATAACATCAAGTTAGTTACTAGAGCTAGTTGTCACCTAAAAGCTGACAATGGAACTCTTTAACTAGCCACGTAAGCGTGTCTCGATAAGGATTTGTTTGAGTAGAAATGTACCATTTCGAGAAACTTTCTGTGGACTTGACCAGGTCGGGTAATAACTTCAAGCTAGTCTAACTAGTGATGTAAGCATGTCTCGAATCGGTCATGTTCATTGAAAGTGGATCAATTCTAAAAGTGCAAACTCCTCACGCATGTGCAAATTTCTTAACAATCAATGAGCACATGTGAGGGGAGTCCTTCAAATGAAATGCAAAACTCTCGAAGTGTTAACAAAGTATGTTTTATTATTATAAACACTTTGAGAGATTTTCACAAATGGTTTGATGGCAACAATAGGATAGTCATGAAGTTATAAGGTGACTAAGGTTAGGTAAAACCGTCCTATGATCCGCCAGAGCCGGAGGGATCTACCCAAGGACAAATCCAATAGATTAGAATTAGAAGTCCTTAGGTATGATTGAAAAAAGAAGAAAATGAGAAAGGAGAAAGAAGGGGTTGAAGAATTAAAAAGAAAAGCAAATGAAAGGTTGAAAAGAAATAGCCCTCCAAATGTTCAACCTTAAGGCAGACACGGGGTTCAACTCATATGCTATTGGTTGTTACTAAGGTGACACCGGTATTGAAGACAAGACGTCATGGACCCAGTGACGCACTGCACTTAACCTTCTAGCCACTCAAGTTCTCTCAAAAGAGCTTGTTTCATTCTCACGGGGAACCGGTGTAATCTATCGACTTATCTCTTAGAGATGGTTGATATTGAAGCAGGATACCCCTCCCTAGTCTCCGCATAGGAAAACCAAATTATGCACTTATCGAGTCTAGAGCCATGAGATTCATTAAAAAATCTCTTAGGATACACTTCCTATGAATACACTTGTGTTCGCCAAAAAGGACACAAGTTGTAAGAGTCTTTATGAGATCTATGGATCTTGCCTTATCTTTCATGATGGTTACTATGTTCCAAAACGGTCTACAGTTGTGGGGTGATCTCCAGTAACTCACCTGAATCATTGATGTACTTCGGTGGATCTAGTAAGCCCTTTCAAGGGTATCTGGTTCAGGAACGACCTTGGTAAGGGTTAGAAGGAGTCTTCACACTATGCTGTTGACAATCTCTAATTCCGAACCTGTAAGTACCAGTTGATTTATTGCTAACTGTTTTATGCAGGTACTCATAAATGTTCCTTGGAGAAAGACCGTTACCATCACTCAAAAATCCACATGCTCATACCGTGCAAAGCTCTCTTCAAAGATCAAAGCAAAGCAAAGTTTATATTGTTTCTAAGTCAAAGTCAAAGAATCTTCTAACTAAAGAAACAAAGATTAAAGTCAAAGAGAAGAGAACTTCACAAAGATTCAAAGTCAAACAAAGTATGAGCATGTTGGAAAAGACGTAAAGACAACATAGTAAAGATGTTGATCAATGGCAAGAAAGATCACAAAGCATGATTAGAACAAAGGAACTAGCAAAACTATTACACAAGGACTCAAAGTTCAAGAGAACAAGCTTCAAAGATCAAAGATCAAAGTCACAAAAGAGAGATCTCAATGATCACCCTTAGGGGGAGATTGTTAGAATTAGAAGTGTTGATCATTTATGAAATCAAAGTGAGATCTCAATGATCGTCCCTTAGGGGGAGATTGTTAGGATTAAAAGTGACGATCATTATTGAATCAAATAGTTAGTTAAATATATTCATGTAATAGTTAGTAAATGCTAGTTTATTAAGTTTATGTGTATTATTCATGCTTGTATAAAGTCTAAGGGCTAGTTATGTAATATGGTCAAAGATATGTGAAGCCCTAGACTACAAGTATAAATACACATGTAAGGCCTCATTTTGAGGTTGGTTCTCTTAGTAATATCAAGGTTATTATTTCACACACTAGGAGTTCCCTTCCACTCTCTCTCTCTACTTACTTTCTCTCTCTAGATCTAGCCTAGATTCACAAGTGATAAGGTTGTTCTACGGTCCTAACACAAACAAACAAAATAAAATCACACAAAGCATGGGTTGCCTCCCAAGAAGCGCTTTTATTTATTTACGAGTCTTGTAGCTAGACTCAAGGTCATTGGTTACTATGTGACCTCATCGTTGGTTTCACTCTCTAGGTCATCTTCTAAACCAGTTTTGTATTTCGGACCTAGTTGCAAGCATTCTTTGTAGAAACCAAGCATCCTATTTTTCACATACTCTACTCCTCTACGTCTATCCTCATCATTCCTATAATAAGCCGCTTGCTTGTGTTCCTTTTCTATATTAGAGAGAAGGAGGTATTGCACAATTTTGTAGGGCATTTGGTAGGCAATCTCATCATTCTCTTCCTTGAATCTAACTATCCCTAAAGTCGGATCATAACTCATCCTAGTGGCCTCAACAAATGGTTTTCCGAAAATTATTTGGCTTAGGCAATCATCTATCACCGGAAGAGTGTCTTCCACTATCATAAAATCGATCTCATAAGTGAAATTACCTATAATCACATGAAATCCCTTCACTCTCCCTACAAAATTATTTATCAAATTCCTATTGGGCATTATCCTAAAATCAAGTTGTTTCTTCATCACCCAATTGTAATAAGTCCTAGTCATGATGTTTATAGGAGATCTAGGATCGATGTAAGCTTTCCATATATGCATATGCCCGATATTGCATGGTATGTTAATGTTAGAGGGGTCTCCTATTTTGATAAGGGGTGTGCCAAGGATATATGGTCTCTCGGGACTATCGAATAAATCCTTATGGTATTCCCGTTCTTCCTTGGTGGGCAACTTATCAAAGTGCTTTTCTATAGTTTCTACTTCCTCTAACTCCTCTCCCTTATTAACCTCAACTTCCCTACTTTCATCCCTAGTCTCGGTTTCTACTCCAACTTCATCTTTGTCACTTTCTTCTATCTCCTTATCTATTGGCTTAATGGTGACAACATTGACAAATTGGACATGTTTGGATGATGAGGGATCCTTAATTTGGATTCCGTTATTGGTGTCCCTAGTGTCCTTCCTAGGTGTAGTTAATGCTTGGTTGTTGAGGGCTTTCAACAAGTTGTCTATCTTGTTGGTCATCTCCGCTTGCTGTTGGTTGAATTCGGTTTTGAACCTAGCTATGCGAGCTTCTTGAGATGCCATGAACTTAGACATCAATCCTTCAAGATTGTTGGTACTACCATAGTTGTTAGAAGGATTGTTGCTGAAAGTACGATTGGAGGGTGGACCGTTTGGTTGGTAACGATTAGGCGGATTGGAAGAAGTGGGTTGATTTTGTTTCCACCTAAGGTTTGGGTGATCTTTCCAAGAGGGGTTGTATGAATCACCGTAAGGGTTTGGCTCGGGTTTGAAAGTGTACCACTTATCTCCCGCTTCGTTGGTACGCAAGGATGCGTAGTCCGCAAAAGCTGTTCCGGGGAGTTCCACACAATCACGAGTGTCATGGGGACCACTACATAATTCGCATGAAGAAGTGATTTTGTTCACATGGCTTGAAGGCTTAGGAGCTTCGTAGGATTTCATGAGAAACTTGACTTGGTCCCCAAGTTCCATGATCATACGGTCGGGAGTGCTAGAGTTGTTCGAAGGCAAAGATATTGCCTTGACCGTTTTGTTCAAATCACGGGGATCATTCCAACTTTCGTTGTCATAGAGAGCAAGATCTTCTATGAGTTCCAATGATTGTTCCGCACTTAGATCACGTAGCTTACCACCGGCCAATTGGTCAATGGCTCGCCTCATGGAGAGATCGATATGGTCATAAAAGATTTGGACTTGGAGCCAAAGATCTATGCCATGATGAGGGACTTTTTTGAGTAAGTCCTTGAAACGAGTCCATGCTTCATAAAGAGATTCATTTTGACGTTGTTGGAACATCAAGATGTCATTTCTAAGCTTAGTAGTTCTCCCCGGTGGGAAAAATTGAGCAAGGAAACAAGTGGTGAGATCATCCCATGTGGTGATGGATCCCGCGGGTAAATGCTCAAGCCATTGACTAGCTTGATCCCGTAGACAGAATTGGAATAGGCGTAATCGGGTTGTCTCTCTAGTTGCAACATCTAGGTCTATGGAGTCTATGATTTTTAGGAAGTCCTTAAGATGTTGATTTGGATTTTCGGAACGAAGTCCATGGAATGCACATCCGCTTTGCACCAACCGGATGGTGTCGGATCGCAAGGGGGTCACATTGGCTCCGGTGAGCTCAATGGTGTTTCGGTAGCCTTGGTGGCTAGGTCGGGAATACTCTCCTAAGGTTCGGGGCCTAAGAGGTTCTAGTGGTGGGTTTTGTTGTGGTAGTATGACGGGTTCAAAGATGTTCCCATCGTCCATGATGTCGGGTGGTGAAAAGTTACGAACAAAAAACACAAAGAAATAAGATAGACTAAAGAAAACCTAAAAATAAAAATAAAATCTTACTAAAAAGGAATCTAGCAAGTAGACCTAATAAAAAGAGATTCTAACATAGACAATAACTATTCCCTGGCAACGGCGCCAAAAACTTGATGCGTAGGGATTGCACCAGGCTTTACCTCTCGAGGGATCTCGAGAAGCCTACAACCCCCACCAGGCAGTGTACCTGATCGATGTAGTATAGTATAATGACAAGTACCGGGGGATTGATCGTTCAGCTATGAATAGTGTCGCTAGGATTAGAAAACCTAAATACTAGTTCTAGAGGATGAGGGATGATTCTTTTTTGTATTTTTATATTTTTTAGAAAGCAAGTAAATATCTCGGGTTTGAAGGATTTTGGCGGAATTAGTTGCTAGTCAACTAACCCAATACTAAAGATGCAATCAAAATAAAATACTAAAAATGAAGATAAAACTAAATTAAACTAAGGTTGTGAGCAATAAGTTGAGAAATGTGTTTACTTAGATTCCATTACTCCCTAGATATCTTTTACACGTTAATTACTTGTTATAGTTGCGTGGTTGACGGATTGTATTCCTTAATACCATTCATGGGGTGGCGTACTTAACTCCCCAATCCTATGAGTGCCTACTTCACTCCTATGTCGAGCTTGCTAAGAAGCTCCTAACATGGGATCATTAGAATTTACTCATGCATTAAATACAACCAATAAAACCTAGTACACATCGGTTCATGTTTCCTAAGACGTTCATGCATGTTACCAATTGGAGATCTGCCAGTTTTCTTAAGCCTAACATTGAAATCATTCATCCAATACAACCATAAACAAGTAATCAACACATAATCAACGTCTAGGTTTCATTAGATCTAAGCAAACACAAGATAAATCTAGCCTAGCATGGTGGAATCAAGACAAGCACAAGACATAGACAATCAACACATAGACATATTGATTGAATTGAAAGAATACTTATCTCAATAGCACATGTAAGGGTTCAAGGGCTAAAAACCCTTGAAAAAGTTGTAAAATACGTATATGGTTCGGCCTTAGGGTTTCTCCAAACTTCCTTTTTTTTATGAATGAAAATTAGAAACCATATATAGATATTAGAGGCTGACGGCGTCAAGAACAACCTTGTGACGCCGTCATCTCGCCGCCAAAATAATTGTCGGACTGCCTTGATCTACATCTGACGCCGTCATGTTATCCACTTTTGCAGGCCGTCACACATTTAACTCTTGATGCTCTACTTTGTGACGCCTTCATTTCAATACTGGGTCGTCATGATCTTTACTCTTGACGCCGTCACACACTGTTCCCAGCATGGAAAATCACTCCCAAAGTACCTAAAATCACAAAAGGAACGATTTAGGGCAATATTTGATCAAATAAATTCAATTCCGGGCTTAAATGACCCCCTAAAAGTGGTTCATTTTTCGCCTTATCACATACTTAGTCCTTTGGTACAAAGTTTCACAAAATTGCAACTTTAGTCCCTGAACTATAAAAATTGACAAAAATGATCCCTCGGATATTAAAACTTTGAGAAAAACAAAGTTTGTCCTTGTACTTCTCATTTATGGCAGAAATGGTCCTTGGTTGCAAAGTTTGGTGAAATTACAGATTTGGTCCTTGAACTTTGGATAGTTGATAGAAATAGTCCTTGGAAATTTAATAATGGAAAAAATCATCAATGGTCCGTGTACTATTCAAGATTGGCAAGTTTTATCCCCATGGGATACTTTGGAAGAATACCAAATCTAATCCCTAAACTTTCAGAAAATTACAAAATTGGTCCTTGTGATAATACAATACCAAACCGGACCCTTAATAATAATAAATCCCAAACACCAAGTCCAGTCCAACACAAAAGCCCACCCACTTCCTTTATCCTGGCCCAAATAAACAAAAGCCCACCCAAACACCCCTTTGATATATTCCCAGGGTCAACCTTTGACCCTGTGGTCAAACCAGTCAAACAAACACCACCCTTTCCCTCCTCACCCAATACCACTCACAATACCGCCTGGTTTTCTTCCCCCACCACCCCACTTGCACGTCAATTCTCCACCGCCCAACCCACCATACACCTACTATCACCTCCACAATAAATGCACCCCCACCCCTTCAAGTAATCAGAAGCAATTTGCAAATTATATTTTGGCGCCAAAAACACGTGGAGGGATGAGATGAGGCTACAGTGATCCAATGGCTATTTTTATTGATGGGAAATACTCAGAAGGTGATCACAAACCCTAATCCTCTGCTATAAATGGAAGAGAAGTATGAAGGAAGGAGTTAGTTCAATTTTTAGCTTAATTGTAGTCGTAATAGTTGTAGCTTGTTATTCTAGTTTAATTAAAAGCTTTTAAACATTGTATTGGTCAATTCAGTTGTAATCTCAACTATTTCAAGCAATATATTACAAGTTTCAGTATATCATTTAGTTTATGCAATTTTTGCTTTTTCAAAAATTAGTAATAAGCTTTGTTGTTACTTATATGTAAGGATAAGGACTCTTAGGCTCATATAAACTCCCAGAAAGCTTAAATAAGCTTTTAGAAACCCTTAAAACACAGCTTAGATATAAAAAACTCGAAAATAGTCAACAAAAGTCAAACTTGCAGGTTTATGAAGTTGAAAGCTAGAGCAGTGTGAATAGTGGATGGCCCTGGGTTAGTGGTCTTGTGGAAGACCTATAGGATTGGTTGTGAGGTCCTTGGTTCATGGTGTTAGCAGGAATGCACATTGTAAGGTCTTAAACTAATTTCTGTGTATTCTATTGTAGCATTGCTTATTTCATTGCTCAATTAGCTTTTCTGTGTTTGTTTAGTGATAAGTAGTGATATTATTGCTTAAAATCAGTATCTTGTTTATTAGAAATATTAGTTGCTTTGATTCCATAGTTGACAGTCAAATTAGTATAATTTGTAATCCTGGTCATTTGTTGTTGTTATAAGTGTTTTTAAGATTCATTCAAGCTTATTAGATCATATTAAGTCAATCCAGATCAGTTTCATAAGTTCTAATAACCTTTTGTTTCATAAATCACAAATCAGTCAAATTTTAAGGTGTGTTTGGATCAGTGTGATCCTGGATGTTCTAGTGCTTATTTGTTGTTGATCTTGGTTCATACAAGTCACTTAGGATCATATTAGCTGAGAATAACCATAAAATCTAGGTCTTATTCACAAAAAAGTCAAAATCACATACTAATTGGCCTAATTAACCCTCTGTGTTGGATTTAGTGTGGCTTATGCCCCATTTCCATTCACTTGTGAGTGGTGTAGCTTAATTTAGTCTTAACTTAGCTTAATTAATCATTTTCAGTCAGTAGATCAAGATCAAAGTTCATCAAAGTCAACCTAAGCTTGATTTTCAAAAAGTCAAAAACATTCTTTTCTGAGAAAACCAAAACTTGGGAGAATTTTTGTGATTTTTGTGATAGGTTTGGGACCCTAATCTTTTCAGAGCTTAATCTTTGTCACCAAGTTTTCAAAGTCCCACAATCAGCTTATTTTTTAGATTTTTATACAAGCTTTTGCAAGTACTTCTTTTGACCTGCAGGGCAAGCATATGCCCTGTGCACAGGTTTTTCACCCATTTTCCAAGTTGCTTAGTGAACACCCTAGTGGACCCCATGATGCGTGGGAATTTCACCAGGCTTTACCTCTCGAGGGATCTCGAGAAGCTTACAACCCTCACCAGGCAGTGTACCTGATCGATGTAGTATAGTATATTGACAAGTACCGGAGGATTGATCGTTCAGCTAGGAATAGTGTCGCTAGGATTAGAAAACCTAAAGACTAGGTCTAGAGATGAGGGATGATTCTTTTTGTATTTTTATATTTTTATGAAAAGCAAGTAAAAATCTCAGTTTTGAAGGAGTTGGGCGGAATTAGTTGCTAGTCAACTAACCCAATACTAAAGATGCAATCAAAATAAAATACTAAAATGAAAATAAACTATATTAAACTAGAGTTGTGAGCAATATGTGGGAAAATTGTGTTTACTTAGATTTCACTACTCCCTAGATATCTTTTACATGTTAATTACTTGTTATTGTTACGTGGATGACGGATTGTATTCCTTAATACCATTCATGAGGTGGCGTACTTACTTCCCCAATCCTATGAGCGCCTACTTCACTCCTATGTCGAGCCGGCTAAGAAGCTCCTAACATGGGATCACTAGAATTTGCTCATGCATTAAATACAACCAATAAAACATAGTACACATCAGTTCATATTTCCTAAGACGTTCAAGCATGTTACACAATGGAGATCTGCCAGTTTTCTTAAGCCTAACATTGAAATCATTCATCCATTACAACCATAAACAAGTAATCAACATATAATTAACATCTAAGTTTCATTGCATCTAAGCAAACACAAGATAGATCTAGCCTAGCATGTTGAAATCAAGACAAGCAAAAGATATATTCAAACAACACATAGACATATTGAATGAATTGAAAGAAGACTTATCTCAATTGAACATGAAAGGATTCAAGGGGTGAAAACCCTTGAAAGTACTGTAAAATATTACCTAGGGTTTACAAAGTTCGGCCCTAGTTTTCTTCACACAAGTTCCTCTTTTATGAACGAAAAATAGAAAACTATATATAGATTTTGATTGGTGACGGCGTCAAGAACAAAATTCTGACGCCGTCATCTCGCCGCCAAATAGTTTCTCGGACTGCCTAGATCTGGGTCTGACGCCGTCATGTATACTCCTTATGCAGGCCGTCACAAAAAATTGTCTTGACGCCCTTATTGTGACGCCTTCAGGTTTTGACTGGGTCGTCATGGTTTTTACTCTTGACGCCGTCATGATCTTCCTCATGACGCCGTCAGGTACTGTTCTCAGCATGGAAAATTAAGTCTTTGCCGTTTTCTTCACTTTATGCTCCAAAAACGTTCGAATTGCTTCCTTTTCCAGAATTCACTCCCAAAGTACCTAAAATCACAAAAGGAACGATTTAGGGCAATATTTGATCAAATAAATTCAATTCTGGGCTTAAATGACCCCTTAAAAGTGGTTCATTTTTCGCCTCATCATATACCCTTACACTTGAGATTTGCTTGTCCTCAAGCAAATGCGCTTTTATTCTAGTCAAAATACAAGTTAGGGGTCATTTAACACTAATATAAAAGTAATTACAACAAATAATCGTTCCACTAAAGACCAAAGACAAGCACGGAGGTCATATACTAGCACCTCACAAATAGTGTTTAGATACTCACATCTCTCGGGTGTAATAAAGTAATATCACAATATGGAAATGGAAAACATCTCTCACTACCTGTCATAGCAAAATAGATTACCATAGGCTTGGGAAAGGATCAAACCTCCACCACATGGCGTAAGCACCTAGGATAAACTATCAAAGAGGTCTTTTAATGGGTTGTAACGTTAGGTGTAGGGATATGGAATACACGGTTTTGTTGGATATAGGCAGTCTTTACTGGTGGCGAGTTAACAATCTTGGTTAATTACATGGACAATATGGCGTTGCTAAGCCAAGACTAGACTCGACTTAAGCTAATAGATGAAAAGTAACAAAATCATAAAACAAACATAGACTGAAAAGGGATGGTAGTTCGTATGTTTTTTTTCTCTTTTTCTTTTTCTCTTTTTTTTTTTTCTTTTCTTGATTTTTCGATTTTTTTTTTTTTTTTTTTTTTTTTTGCATACACTCTTACCCTACCATCCAAAATAATAGATCATAGGGAATGAAAATTCCCTTTACACTTGAATTTTTACATACTTTACAATAAACTAATCTAATGACTCGAATTAAGAAAATCAAAACACTTGGAGTACTTTTAAGATTAACGTACAAACGGGGGTAATAATATTATGTTCTTCCCCATTACTCCATAAAATAAGTACTTTACCCATGAGTCCCAATCGTCCCAAAACAATATGTACAAGGATATGACTTGACTTAGCAACCATGTAATCAATTAGATAATTAACTAAGGGTTTAACAAATAACAATAATGCACTAAAGATGACTGCATACACGGAAGGCTAAGGCGATTTAGGTGTACATTTAAGTGGGGTGTAACAAATTCTTCCTTTAAGTAAAATCCTTAAAGTTAGAAATGAAAAGATAGGCTTGGAGGGGTGTACTAGGCGTTTCGTGTACTAAAAATGAGTACATCGCTAAGGTGTGGGAAAAATTAATTGACTTAAATAGCCAAGTAATATGACTTAAATGGTCAAGTAATTATAATACGGGTTTAACACAAGGGTGATCCTAATGCCTCTTATCATGTAGTAAATCCTACTACACGAATGTAGTCTCACTAGCGGTCTCGGGATGCATCACTAACGCAAGTTCTAGAATCTAAATGTTACCGGTACACTCATAAGCACTAATAATAAATGCTTTTCCTATCAAATCTTAAGGCGAACCTCACATATTTGGGTGGAAAATTTTTCTGAATAGTACGGTTTTGTGCTAGTCATACAATATCCTATCCATGAGACGCTTGCTATGGCTAAAGTTTCACTCCTAAATGTTGTAAAAAATTTTTAATTTGGCGCTAAAATTGTGCTAACAAGTATTTCTCATAGTTTTATTACACATCTACCATCAAACAAACAAACTCAAGCGAAAGTGTATCTGTCAGGTATCATCTTTTTACCCTCCCCTTACACTTAGGATGAACATTGTCCCCAATGTTCAAGTAAAGAATGTAAAAGTTAAATAAGTAAAACGAATGAAATCAAATACTCCCCTGATTCGCTCGGTATGGATAATAAGGTGGCCAGGTTAGATCTTCCTCCAAGAAAATGAACAATCAAAGCTTCCCTTCCAGAATATTAATCATCTTCTTGTCATACATAACCTGTAAATCCTGAGAAAACAGACAAGGCAACCTCGCATAAAATCGGCAACAATCTACATATGCTAATAAATCCAAGAAAACAAAATAAGATATAATGCTTGGGGATTGATCATTCAGCTAGGAATAGTGTCGCTAGGATTAGAAAACCTAAAGACTAGGTCTGGAGATGAGGGATGATTCTTTTTGTATTTTTATATTTTTATAAAAAGCAAGTAAAAATCTCGGTTTTGAAGGAGTTGGGCGGAATTAGTTGCTAGACAACTAACCCAATACTAAAGATGCAATCAAAATAAAATACTAAAATGAAAATAAACTATATTAAACTAGAGTTGTGAGCAATATGTGGGAAAATTGTGTTTACTTAGATTTCACTACTCCCTAGATATCTTTTACATGTTAATTACTTGTTATAGTTGCGTGGATGACGGATTGTATTCCTTAATACCATTCATGGGGTGGCGTACTTACTTCCCCAATCCTATGAGTGCCTACTTCACTCCTATGTCGAGCCGGCTAAGAAGCTCCTAACATGGGATCACTAGAATTTGCTCATGCATTAAATACAACCAATAAAACATAGTACACATCAGTTCATGTTTCCTAAGACGTTCAAGCATGTTACACAATGGAGATCTGCCAGTTTTCTTAAGCCTAACATTGAAATCATTCATCCATTTCAACCATAAACAAGTAATCAACATATAATTAACATCTAAGTTTCATTACATCTAAGCAAACACAAGATAGATCTAGCCTAGCATGTTGAAATCAAGACAAGCATAAGATATATTCAAACAACACATAGACATATTGAATGAATTGAAAGAAGATTTATCTCAATTGAACATGAAAGGATTCAAGGGGTGAAAACCCTTGAAAGTACTGTAAAATATGACCTAGGGTTTACAAAGTTCGGCCCTAGTTTTCTCCACACAAGTTCCTCTTTTATGAATGAAAAATAGAAAACTATATATAGATTTTGATAGGTGACGGCGTCAAGAACAAAAGTCTGACGCCGTCATCTCGCCGCCAAATAGCTTCTGTGGACCCCACAAAGGTTCAAAAACCTTTGTTTTGGCCTATTCAGGCCTTGTGAATGCTTAAGTGCTTATTTGTGGTATATAGCTTATTCTGAGTGCTTAATTGTTCCATTTTGCTTATTTCAAGGTTATAATCATCTGTGTATACCTAGTTTGTCATTTCCTTGCTTTTTCAAACATTGAACAAGTCCTAATAAGCTATAATATCAACTGCTTGGAAAAAGGGGGTGCACATAGCTTATTTTTAAGATATTCAAAAAGTGTCTTTGCAAAAGTTTCTTGTTTTTAGCTTATTTTCATTTGTCAAAAAGAAAAACAAAAAAAAAAAAAAAATCAAATTAAAAATTAGTGATAGCTTCTATTTAATAGATCTTATCTTTTTAATTTTTCTTTTAGCTTATTAATAAGCAATTCATCAATTTCATAATTTTCTTAATTTCCTGTCACCTTAAGGTATTTTCAATAATTTTCTTAGATTTTTCTCTTTTAGTTTAATAATTATTAGAATTAAAAATAGTTTAATTAATTAATTATGTAATATTATTAATTAAATAGTTTTCTTAATTTTTACTTAACAACAGTAGGTTTTTATATTTTTCCTAGGTTTCATAAATCATTTAAGACTTTTAGAAAATAGTTTCTTAAATTCTACATGTTCATTTTCTAATTTTCTTTTTTAATTTGGTTAAATTAGGTTTTAATTAGTTAACAAGTAAATAATTAGTAAAATAGTCTAAATATAATTTTTATAAACTTTTTATATTTTTTTTAGGATTCCTGTGATGGTTAATTAGTTTTATAAATTTTTCTATAATTTTCTAAGTCAATTTAGTATTTTTAGTAATTTAAAATAGTTTAATTAATATAATTAGTATTTAATTAATAGAAAACCCACAAAAAGACCAAAATATTTCTTTTTAATTTTCATACTTTCTTCAAATTCATTTAGAGGTTTAGAAAATATTTTTGCAAGTTTTTAGTTTAATTTGTTGCCTTTTGTCATTTTTTGTTTGATTTAAATTAGATTTAAATTACTTTTTAAATAAGTTTTATTAATTAATTAGTATTTAAATATTAAAATAATCAAATAAATAATTTCATTTTCATTTTAAATTTTCTTTTTATTTTAAGTTTGAAAAAAGTTTCACTTGCACCCCCTGTAGTTGTAAATTGTTAAATCCCACTTTTCTCTGTCTGTAATCTGATTTCCCATTTGTGTATCTGTATATCTGTTATTGTCAATATTATTCCAAATTGTTCAAATACCAAATAATCAGTAGCATAACCACTTCTCAATCATCTTTGGCTACTGTCCTCAGTGCCACTCATTCCTAAAACGTTTTCAAAAGCACCATTACAATCTCGCCGGGACATAACGACCCGAGAAAACACTATACTATCCACGGAGAATTGGCCTAAGCTGTCTTTGACTTATTTGACCTTGGTCAATAATATCTGACGGTTTAGCACCAATCAATAATCATTGATGGTGATAATATAACTACTAATATTAAAGATGATGATTAAAAGAAATTGATTGCTAAAAATAATGAAACTAAAATGATGCTTTACAATGCTTTGCCTAAGAAAGAATATGAAAGAGTCTTTATGTGTAAAACCGCCAAAGATATTTGGCAATCTTTAATAGTCACTCATCAAGGAAACTCACAAGTTAAGGATAACAAAATTGATCTTCTTGTTCAACAATATGAACAATTTGTTATTGCCGAAGATGAGATTATTGATAATTCATTTGCTAGGTTTAACACTATTATTACTTCACTTAAAGCACTTGATCAATCTTTTTGTAGTAAGAATTTTGTCAGGAAATTCCTTAGAGCACTCCATCTGAAATGGAGAGCAAAAGTGACGGCAATTAAAGAATCCAAAGATCTTTCAAGCATGTCACTTGACGAGCTAATTGGAAACCTCAAAGTTCATGAAATGGTAATGGAAAAAGATTCGGAATTAGTTAGAGGCAAGAAAGAAAAAGTTAAGTCCATTGCCTTGAAAGCTAGAGTCCAATCAAGTGATGATGAAGAATCTACTTCGGATAGTGATGATGAGGAATATGCTATGGCCGTTAGAGACTTCAAGAAGTTCTTTCGTAGACGAGGGAAGTTTGTAAGGCAACCTAAAGATGACAAGAAAACCTTTCGAAAAGATCGTGATGATAGGAAAGGAAAGGTTGAAAGGAAATGCTATAGGTGTGGAGACACAAGTCATCTAGTAGGAGAATGTCCAAAACCACCCAAGAGCAAGCCTCAACAAGCATTTGTGGGTGGTGCTTGGAGTGACTATGAAGGAGATGACGATGAGCCAAAGAATGATGATATTGCTCTTATGGCTCACGACTCAAATGAGGTACTCTCCAACTTATCTTACTCCTCTATTGATGATGACACCTTACAAAAAGAATATAACAAACTTTGTGAATTGAGCTTGAAAATCATAAACAAAAATAAGTTTTTGAAAACTAAAAAAGAGTTTTTAGAAAATGAAGTTTATGAGCTAAAAGAAAAAGCTAAGAGATTAGAAAAGAGTAAAGGTATTGACACATCTTGCAAATCATGTGAAGAGCTTAAACTCAAAATTGAGAAACTTAAAATTACTCAAAATGATCTAATAAAACAAACCACAAAGTTTAAGAAGTTCGATAAGAGCATTTCTTGTGCGGATGAAATTATGAAACTTCAAAAGTCACCCTTTGATAAAACAGGACTAGGTTTCATGAAATTAGAAACTTCAATGGGTCAAACGAAACAAGAAAAGAATGCACAAGAAACTAACAAAACTGCTACAGCAGCCCGCGGAACAGACGGAACCCAATTCAGGGTTCCCCCCGTTGAACCCAAAGGTTCCGCCAAGTATGCTGCAGCAGTAACACCATCCACATCGGATCGTTCAAAATTTGTTAAAGTTACATATAAAAATGGAACAAAACCTGCCTTTAAAACTGGAGTAGGACTTAGTAAAAATGAATTTAGAGCTAAGACTACTCAACCAAGACCTAAGACTCCAATTTCCAAACGCCCCTTTCCAAAGAGTAACTTCAACACACGACCAAACTACCAACATGTATGGAACCAAAACACTCCTGGACATTACTAAGCTCCAAATTACATGTCATGGAACCCTTATGTTCTACTTTTATACTTGGAACAAGTTAATGGTATGCTTAACCAAAATGGACCCATGAGAAATTGGGGACCAAATGTTTGAGTGTTTTTCGTAAAATAGGTGTGCCTCAAAGTTTGTTTGGAACCGGATGAATGGATTAAAGATAGCGGTTGTTCAAGGCACATGACGGGTAACAAAAGCCTCTTCACTACTTATCACAAATGTGATGGGGGTAATGTTACATTTGGTAGTAAAGCTAAGAGCAAAATCATCAGAAAATGTACAATCTCTCATTACTCCCTTTTTATAGATGATGTAGCTCATGTTGATAACTTAGGTTTTAATCTTCTTAGTATTAGTCAACTTTGTCGTAATAAGTATAATGTCCTTTTTAGTGAAAACGGAAGTAAAATACTTAAAGATGGTATAACTATAGCCAAAGGTGTTCTTAAGAAAAACGTATACGTCATGGAGATGGATCCAACATCTAGAGACAAACTTTGTCTTACTTCATTAGATGAATCTTCAACTTTATGGCATAGACGTTTAGGACACGCTAACATGAGACTAATTCAAAACCTCTCCTCCAAAGACTTAGTTCCAAACCTACCTAAGTTGAAATATGACCAACACTTTTCTGATGCTTGCAAAGTCAGTAAACAAGTCCATAGTAGCCATAAGGCTAAAAACTTGGTTTCTACATCTAGATGTCTAGAACTTTTGCATATGGATTTATTTGGTCCATCCGCTATACAAAGTTATGGAGGTAACTTCTACACTTTTGGTCATAGTTGATGATTACTCAAGATATACTTGGACAAAACTTTTGAAAAGTAAAAATGAAGCTTTTGATAAATTTGAGATTCTAAGTAAGAAAATTCAAAATCAAGTAGGGTCTAATATTGTGTCTATTAGAACGGATCACGGTCGTGAATTTGATAATGAATTTCAATTTGGAAACTATTGTGATATTAATGGTATTACTCATAACTTTTCGGCTCCACGTACCCCTCAATCTAATGGTGTAGTAGAACGTAAAAACAGGACATTGCAAGAGATGGGTAGAACAATGCTTAATGAACAAAACATTCCACAAAAGTTTTGGTGTAATGCCATTGACACATAGACGTACATTTTAAATCGAGTCTTAATTAGACCGTTTTTGAATAAAACTCCTTATGAACTATATAAAGGTAAAAAGCCTACATTAGGATACTTTAGAGTGTTTGAGAGTAAATGTTTCATTCTTAACACCAAGGATTATCTCACCAAATTTGACCCAAAGTCTTATGAAGGTGTATTTTTTGGATATTCACAAAATAGTAAAGCTTACATTGTTTTGAACAAAGAAACCTTAAGAGTAAAGGAATCGTTGAACGTAACATTTGACGAGAGTCCACCTCCCTCTAAGACATCACCTTTGGTAGATGATGACTTAGTTGAAAGCCAAGCAATAGAAAGTCAAGAGATCTTAGGTAATTGATACGTGGGAATCGCACCAGGCTTTACCTCTCAAGGGCTCTTGAGAAGCTTATAACCCCCACCAGGCAGTGTACCTGATCGTTGTAGTATAGTATAGTGACAAGTACCGGGGGATTGATCGTTCAGCTAGGAATAGTGTCGCTAGGATTAGAAAACCTAAATACTAGTTCTAGAGATGAAGGATGATTATTTTTGTATTTTTATATTTTTTTTTAGAAAGCAAGTAAAAATCTTGGGTTTGAAGGATTTGTGCGGAATTAGTTGCTAGTCAACTAACCCAATACTAAAGATGCAATCAAAATAAATTACTAGAAATGAAAATAAACTAACTTAAACTAAGGTTGTGAGCAATAAGTGGAGAAATTGTGTTTCCTTAGATTTCACTACTCCCTAGATATCTTTTACACGTTAATTACTTGTTATAGTTGCGTGGATGACGGATTGTATTCCTTAATACCATTCATGGGGTGGCACACTTAATTCCCCAATCCTATGAGTGCCTACTTCACTCCTATGTCGAGCCGGCTAAGAAGCTCCTAACATGGGATCATTAGAATTTACTCATGCATTAAATACAACCAATAAAACCTAGTGCACGTCAGTTCATGTTTCCTAAGACGTTCAAGCATGTTACCATTTGGAGATCTGCTAGTTTTCTTAAGCCTAACATCGATATTATTCATCCAATACAACCATAAACAAGTAATCAACACATAATTAACATCTAGGTTTCATTAGATCTAAGCAAACACAAGATAGATCTAGCCTAGCATGATGGAATTAAGACAAGAACAAGATATAGACAACCAACACATAGACATATTGATTGAATTAAAAGAATACTTATCTCAATTACACATGAAAGGATTCAAGGGCTGAGAACCTTTGAAAAACCTGTTAAATTCGTACTAAGTTCGGCCTTAGGGTTTCTCCAAAACTTCTCCTTTTTTAATGAATGAAAATTAGAAAACTATATATAGGAAATTGAGGCTGACGGCGTCAAGAACAAATTGGTGACGCCGTCATCTCGCCGCCAAAAGAATTCTTGGACTGCCTTGATCTACTTCTGACGCCGTCAGGTTATAACTTTTTCTAGGCCGTCACGTATTTTACTCTTGACGCTCTACCTTGTGACACCTTCATTTCTGTACTGGGTCGTCATGAAAATTACTCTTGACGCCATCAGGATTTTCTTCTTGACGCCGTCACCTACTGTTCCCAGCAAGGAAAATTAAGACTTTGGCGTTTTCTTCACTTTTATGCTCCAAAAATGTCCGAATTGCTTCCTTTTCCAGATTTCTCTCCTAAAGTACCTAAAATCACAAAAGGAACGATTTAGGGCAATATTTGATCAAAAAAATTCAATTATGGGCTTAAATGACCCCCTAAAAGTGGTTCATTTTTCGCCTCATCATATACCCTTACACTTGAGATTTGCTTATCCTCAAGCAAATGCACTTTTATTCTACTCAAAATACAAGTTAGGGGTCATTTAACACTAATATAAAAGTAATTACAACAAATAATCGTTCCACTAAAGACCAATGACAAGCACGGAGGTCATACACTAGCACCTCACAAATAGTGTTTAGATACTCACATCTCTCGGGTGTAATAAAGTATAAATTACAATATGGAAACAGAAGATATCTCTCACTACCTGTCATAGCAAAATAGATTACCATAGGCTTGGGAAAGGATCAAACCTCCACCACATGGCGTAAGCACCTAGGATAAACTATCAAAGAGGTCTTTTGAAAGGTTGTAATGATGAGTGTCTAAATACTCATCATTTTATACCAATCTGAGCTGCCAAAACATCCAAAAACACTCAAATATGCATCAAAATACTTAAAATATCTTAGAAGTGTGTTTTATATGTTTCAGATGCAAAATATGCAAAAACAGATGAAAAACGTACAAAGTTTGCTTAATTGGCAGTTTCAGTCCCTCAAGTTTCAAAAATTGTCAAAACTAGTCCCTAGTTATTCTAAAAAACTTGAAAAAGTCACCAAAGGTCCTTTTTAATCATAAAGTTACATATTTAGTCCTTTGGTGCAAAGTTTCACAAAATTACAAGTTTAGTCCCTGTACTTTGCAAATTGACATAAATGGTCCCTGGGATGTTAAAAACTTTGAGAAAAATAAATATTGGTCCTTGTACTACTAATATTTTGCAGGAATGGTCCTTGGTGTGAAGTTTGGTGAAATTACATATTTAGTCCCTGAAGTTTGGTGAATTGGCAACTTTGGTCCTCGGGGTTTTAAAATTTGGAAAACTATATTTATGGTCCTTGGTTCATCACACATGGCAAGAATAGTCCCTTGAATATATTTTGGAAACTTGCTATTTCAGACCCTTAACTTTCAATTAATTACATTTTTGGTCCTTGTGATTTATTAACAAACAAACCAAACGGACCCTTAATAAAACAAACCCAAAACCAAATCCATACCACACCAAAGCCCACCCTACCCTTTATTTTTCCCAGCCCACTCCATCAGGCCCAATCCAAACCCCACCCTTAATATTTTAAACCCGGTCAAACCGGTCAACCCCCACCTTATACCGCCTCCACTGTTCATCCTTTTCCCCTCTACACTGCAAACCCAAACCACCCTCAAGTTAATTTCAAGTTTCAGTTGGATATCTCAGTTTATGCATTTTCATTGAATTTCAAAAGTATCAAGTTGTAGAATTTGTTGTTATTAAGTGTTTGAGTGGCTTCTCTTAGCTTATATAAGCCTTGACAAAGCTTATTAATCTTTTAGAAACTATAAATTGGCAATACTCAGTGAAAAAGAAAAATTCTAAGAAAATACAAGAAAATAGAAAATAAATAGAAAAATAGTTGTAATGAAGAATCAAGATGGGAGAATGGTGAATTTTGGATTGTTTCTGGTTTAGTACCTTTTGGGAGGTGTTAGGATTGGTTACTTGTTCTTGGTTCATTGTGTCTTAGTGAAAGCCATTTGTAAGTTTTTGAATCTATTTTATCATTTTATTGTTCAAGTAATTTAGTTGTTTCAATCTTTGTGTTTTTATGCTTCAGAGGTTTGATTAAGTGTTATTATTAATTAAAATAGGTTGTTTGCTCATTAGATTAACTTGGTGCTAAAAATTGAAAAAACTCACAGTGAAAAACTCAAACTTGACAAATTTGAGTTTTATGCTTGTGGTGTGGTTGATTCTTGTTCATTTGATCTTAGTTAATCATATTATAGTATTTAGAATCAGCTTCATGGATTAAAACCTTGTTTTGCTTTGAAAATCATCAATACCTAAATTTAAAGGTGTGTTTGGATCAAGCTGTTTAGCTGTGTTATAAGTTGTTTGAGTTGTTGTTTTACTTGCTTTATGTCATACTAGGTCTTATTTGGTCTGACAAACCATATAAACTTGTGTGTGTTCATTAGAAAGTCAAAATCATCATTGATCACCCCTCACAGTTAACTGTGAGGGATTTGTGATCCACAAATCCTCATTTTACTTTATTAGTTGTAGCTTAAGCTCAAAATAGGTTCTATATAGCTTATTATAACTTATTCAGCTTATACGAAGCAGAAGAAATCCACAATAGTCAAACTAAGTAGTTTAGATTAAAAAGTCAATTTGCATCTCTCAGATTTTCTCAAAACTTCCAGGATTTTTGTAGAATTGTGTGGTTGCTTACTTGACTTGAAACTTGTTCCTAGTAATAGAGTACCATCTCAACTTTTAGATCCTACAAGTTTTATATTTTTAGGATTTTTGTACTGGGCCCCACCTTAGGCCAAACACACTTGTAGGGAAGACCCCTTCCCCTGCACCAGCACCAGCACCACAGTTCCACACCACCAACTTTAGTGGTGTTTTCTGGCCACCTCAGTGGGCCCCACACCTCCAACTTAGGTTCTCCCAACCTCCTCCTACCAGGGATCATTAGTTGACCATAAGTTTGACCTGAAACCTAGTGGACCCCACTTAGATTTGCCTCCCATCTCTGTCCCAAATCTGTCTCAGAACCTACAATAAGCAAGTGCTTATTGTGGTTTTGTGGCTTATTTAAGCTGCTTATTTGGTTGAAACTTACTTAATTATGTTCAAATAGCTCAGAGGAACCAAGTTTTACCATAGTGGGTCCCACACAAGCTTAGTTGAGCTTATTTGCTTAATTGGTCAACTATAGTCAACTGCTTAAGTTGTTAGCTTATAACTATCTTATTTTTAAGTTATAAAAATATTGTTAAAGAAAAATCCAGAAAAACAAATATAATAATAAGTGATAATTTCTATTTAATATAATTTAATTTTAATTTTCATTTTTAGATTTTTATTAAGTAACCTACCTTTTTATATTTTTATTAATTTCCTTTTAGGTTAAAGTATTTTTAATAATTTTATCAGATTTTTATTTTGTCTTTTGGTATTTATTAGAATTAAAAATAGTTTTATTAATAATTAATCAATAATTAAGTTATAAATAGCATAATTAGTTTTTATAAAGTAACACCTAGATTTTATATTTTTCCTAGCTTTTATAAGTCATAAAATAATTTTAGGAATTTTTCCATAATTTTTACTGTTCATTTAATAGTTTTCATAATTTAAATAGTTTAATTGGTAATTAATAAATTAATAGAATAATAATTAGTAAACTAGTTTAAAAATATATAAAATAAAGTTTTTATAATTTTTTAGGATTCCTGTGATGGTTAATTAGATTTATAAAAATCTTCTTAATTACCTAAGTCTTTTTAGTATTTTTAATAATTTAAATCATATAAATAGTTATATAATAATTAAATAGTTAATAATTAATAATAATTAGATAAATAGTCTTAAAAATATAATTTTATTTTTAAAATAAGTTTTATAGTATTTTAGACTTTTACAAATTTTAATTTTATATTTCTAAGACTTATTTTACATTTTCTTATTTATTAGTTAATTATTAAATAATTATAAATAGAATTTAAACAATAATAATTAATTAAATAATTATTAATTATTAAATAAATATTTTAAGTTTATTTAATTTGCATTTAAGCCCCTAAGGTTTGCAAATTACTACTTTAGTTAAAACCGTTTTTATTTCGTACGTTTACGTAGAATTAAATTAAACGTACACGTTTTTTATCTAGCTTTCACGTAATCGTTAAATTAGTTTATCTAAGTAATTTTAAGTTATAAAACCCTAGTGTAATCACACACACACACACTTTATACCCTTTCCTGTTCACATTCACTCGATCACAGATTCGTTTTTAATAAACCATCGCACACCTCGTTGGGACATTACGACCCGGGGAAACACTGTATTCCACGGAAGCATTTGCCTTAGACTGTTTGACTTGGTTGACCATTACCTGGTAAACTTAGTTGACTGTTTGAGGCGAATCAAAATTTGGCGCCGCTGCCGGGGAGGTTGTGCGCTTATTCTAAACGATTTTTCGTATTAGTGAACCTGAATACACGCTCATTGTATATTTATCCATCCTTGTTCATATTATTATCATATAAAACCAAAACTGTTCCCGAAAACTTTTTAAAATCAGTTTTCAACGAACACAAAAACCCAAAAATATTTTCCTTCTTATTAGTACTACAAAAATTTTCAAAAATACCAAAAATATTCACCTTTACACTCCTACCTATTTGATTCTTCATTTCTCATCCCCTAAACCCTTTGATTCTTTCTATGTCTTATTCTCACCCTCTTGTCTGTCAATGGTGTGGTAGTTCTTATAATGGTGGTAATTGCCCCAATTGTGGCATGGTAGAGTCAGGAAACGGGTCTGTCTATAACCAGAATCCCTATTCCTACCCTGACATGACTGATTCATTCCACCAGCTTCCACACCATGAGACTCAGCAGTTTAACTGTTGTGAGTATTGTGGTGGTTCACACTACAGTTCTAATTGTCAATCAGGAAACACGCTTGTCTATGAGCAGTTTCCTAATAACAGTTTTGACTCACAACCACATCAGTTCAACTGTTGTGAGTACTGTGGAGGTCCTCACTACGGCTCTGATTGTCAAACTAGGAATCAGTTTGTCTATGAATAGGTTCCTTGTAACAATCATGAATTTGGTTTTAACCAGCCTTCACAGTACACAAACCCTCAACCACTTCCTCAGGACGAGTTAGCTAAAGCTGAATTGATTACTAAAATTATGATCAATCAAACTCAATTCAACCAAACCATTCAAGATGGAATAAATAGTCTTAAGGATCAGATTCTTAGGAAGCAAAAACCTCTTGTTAACTAATTACATCTTGAGGATGAAAATGACGAGGATGAACCAATTGAAGACAAAAACTCAAAAGACCCTTCAGATATCTTAATAATGGGGGACAAGCAATTCAAAGTAACTCCTCTTAAGGAAATAAATGTCTTTGTTCCAATCCCAAAGATATCTGAGAAACCTTTTGATTCAACTTCAGTTGAAGCTACTTCAGTAGAAATACAGGGAGAAAAGAATATAACTGAATCACTAGCAGTAGAAATTATGGAACTTGTAGAAACCATAACTACTAGTCCTTCTCAACTCCCTGAGTCTGCTGTTATCACACCCGAGGTTCCCACTCACTCTCTGAGCATGGGGGACGAGCATCTTGACACTATTCCTGCAAAGGAATCGGACGAATTCATATAATCTAGTGTTGAGAACCTTGTCTCAATCCCAAGTGAGTCACAGGTAATTCTTGATCATGTGTGTGATATCCCTCCCCCTCTTGTCTTTCCAAATGATCATATTGAGATGTTCTCTGATTCTGATGAGGACTATTCTTTATCTTGTGGAGACATAAGTTATGTGGGGGAATTACCTTCTGAGCTTGTCAACTCAGAAGAAGAGAATGATGAAGAAATAATCCAAGACGAAGCTCTTCGTCTTACATTATTAAATGCTAATCTTCTCATTTCTAGAATCAAGGCTTTTAATGAAAGGCCTATTTCATCTCCTATCCCCGTCAAGGATAGTGTGGTTTTGATCAATGATTCTATTCCGGAATTGCAAACGTTCCATTTTTATCATACGGAAGAGAAGATAAGTGGTATCACCATTTCTCATTCTTATAATTCTCTCCCCGTTTATGAATCATTTACTATTGAGGAGTTCCCCAGTGAATTCACTCAAATCAATCCCGAATACGAATCATTCACCTTTGAGGAGTTCTCCGGTGAACTCACTCATATCATATCTCCACCGGAATATGATAACTTTTATTTTGATCTAGACATACCCATAATATGTCTTGATCAAACGAGCTTAAAAGAGGAGATTCATGAAACAATGAATTCTCCTATTGAAGATGAGGAGTTAGTTATGATTTTCATCATGACTTTCTTTCTTTTCTTCATATATCCCGTGGCTTATCCTGTTCTTCACTCTTTCGGGAGTGAGGACATTATCTTTGACCCCGGCATTCTCATTTATAAATTATGAGCCGGGTACTTGTCTCATCGGAGTGGAACTTTCACGTGCTTCAAATGTTTATCCAAATATCTTGAATGAAAGTCCGATTGAGATTATCTCTTCCACATCATACTTCCCCATGGACAAATGAATTCGGGGTCGAGTCAAGCTAGCGACTCGGTAATCAAAAACAGTAGCATGTACTTATGGTTTTCACCCTAAGTGTGGGGGAAATACTAACCCACATGTTGTATATATGTATATATCTCTAAAAAAAAAAAAAAAAAAAAAAAAAAAAAAAAAAAAAAGTGAAAATGTACATAAACTTAAATAAAGGCTAAGGAGTATTTTCTTCTTACATTCTAAGTGTTGGTTTAACACCCGGTACTTTGAATATTGAGGACAATATTCAGTTCTAAGTGTGGGGGAGATTCGTTATTCTAACGAATTTAAACACATGTTCCATCAAGAACCCCCATTTTAGTCAAAATTTTAAAATTTTTTCTCACTTAGAACGCAATAAATGGTTATCAGTCCGCCATGTCTAACCCACATAAGGATTGGCTAATCCAGGAGCAAACGGTTCTTGGTAAAGATATCTCAAACCCGTTGATGACTTGCAATTTGCTCAAAATTGTATGGTACCTCAACTCGCCATATCCTAAAAAGCGAATGAGTTGGCTAGCCCGCAAGATTATGGCTTGTGGTAAAGGCAGTGGAAAAACCATAATTGGTAATCAGCTCACCAAGATGTTGACTATTCCATCAAGAGTTGGCTAGTCCAGAAGCAAACGGCTTTTGGTAAAGACAAATCAAATCCGTTGACAGCTGGTGATTTGCTCAAAATCACACGGTTATCAGGTGTACCACAGTTCTTACATCTGGCTACTCCAGAAGTGATGGCTTTTGGTAAAGAGTTTTTCAAATCCATTAAGTTTTTCTCAAAAGATTGCTAGGGACTAGCAATAGTTTAGTGTGGGGGATTGATGAGTGTCTAAATACTCATCATTTTATACCAATCTAAGCTGTCAAAACATCCAAAAACACTCAAATATGCATCAAAATACTTAAAATATCTTAGAAGTGTGTTTTATATGTTTCAAATGCAAAATATGCAAAAACAGATGAAAAACGTACAAAGTTTGCATAATTGGCAGTTTCAGTCCCTCAAGTTTCAAAAGTTGTCAAAACTAGTCCCTGGTTATTCTAAAAAACTTGAAAAAGTCACCAAAGGTCCTTTTTAATCATAAAGTTACATATTTAGTCCTTTGGTGCAAAGTTTCACAAAATTACAAGTTTAGTCCCTGTACTTTGCAAATTGACATAAATGGTCCCTGGGATGTTAAAAACTTTGAGAAAAATAAATATTGGTCCTTGTACTACTAATATTTTGCAGGAATGGTCCTTGGTGTGAAGTTTGGTGAAATTACATATTTAGTCCCTGAAGTTTGGTGAATTGGCAACTTTGGTCCTCGGGGTTTTAAAATTTAGAAAACTATATTTATGGTCCTTGGTTCATCACACATGGCAAGAATAGTCCCTTGAATATATTTTGGAAACTTGCTATTTCAGACCCTTAACTTTCAATTAATTACATTTTTGGTCCTTGTGATTTATTAACAAACAAACCAAACGGACCCTTAATAAAACTAACCCAAAACCAAATCCATACCACACCAAAGCCCACCCTACCCTTTATTTTTCCCAGCCCACACCATCAGGCCCAATCCAAACCCCACCCTTAATATTTTAAACCCGGTCAAACCGGTCAACCCCCACCTTATACCGCCTCCACTGTTCATCCCTTTCCCCTCTACACTGCAAACCCAAACCACCCTGATATTGCCTCCACCTCACCACCCCAGCTGTCCTACCCACTCCCCTCCACCTCCACAACATCCCAAAACCCAATAATTACCTTGAAAACTTCTCCACGCAATCTACAGTTGCTCCCAAGACTTTTTCGCGCCAAAAAGTTATTTTGAACGGTGAGGATTAATTGGACCATTTCAATGGCTCAGATGAAGTGGGATTGTGTCAGAGGTCAGATGGAAACCCTAAAAGTTTCTATAAAGATGAAAAGAAGCAGTGGAGAAGTATTATTAGTGTAATTTAGGATTAGTATAATCGTAGTTAGTAAAAACTCCAAACTAGTTGTAATTTTCAATTCCAAAAGCTTGTATCCTGTTATCTTATTGTAATTTAAACTTAATTCAAGTTAATTTCAAGTTTCAGTTGGATATCTCAGTTTATGCATTTTCATTGAATTTCAAAAGTATCAAGTTGTAGAATTTGTTGTTATTAAGTGTTTGAGTGGCTTCTCTTAGCTTATATAAGCCTTGACAAAGCTTATTAATCTTTTAGAAACTATAAATTGGCAATACTCAGTGAAAAAGAAAAATTCTAAGAAAATACAAGAAAATAGAAAAATAGTTGTAATGAAGAATCAAGATGGGAGAATGGTGAATTTTGGATTGTTTCTGGTTTAGTACCTTTTGGGAGGTGTTAGGATTGGTTACTTGTCCTTGGTTCATTGTGTCTTAGTGAAAGCCATTTGTAAGTTTTTGAATCTATTTTATCATTTTATTGTTCAAGTAATTTAGTTGTTTCAATCTTTGTGTTTTTACGTTTCAGAGGTTTGATTAAGTTTTATTATTAATTAAAATAGGTTGTTTGCTCATTAGATTAACTTGGTGCTAAAAATTGAAAAAACTCACAGTGAAAAACTCAAACTTGACAAATCTGAGTTTTATGCTTGTGGTGTGGTTGATTCTTGTTCATTTGATCTTAGTTAATCATATTATAGTATTTAGAATCAGTTTCATGGATTAAAACCTTGTTTTGCTTTGAAAATCATCAATACCTAAATTTAAAGGTGTGTTTGGATCAAGCTGTTTAGCTGTGTTATAAGTTGTTTGAGTTGTTGTTTTTACTTGCTTTATGTCATACTAGGTTTTATTTGGTCTGACAAACCATATAAACTTGTGTGTGTTCATTATAAAGTCAAAATCATCATTGATCACCCCTCACAGTTAACTGTGAGGGATTTGTGATCCACAAATCCTCATTTTACTTTATTAGTTGTAGCTTAAGCTCAAAATAGGTTCTATATAGCTTATTATAACTTATTCAGCTTATAGGAAGCAGAAGAAATCCACAATAGTCAAACTAAGTAGTTTAGATTAAAAAGTCAATTTGCATCTCTCAGATTTTCTCAAAACTTCCAGGATTTTTGTAGAATTGTGTGGTTGCTTACTTGACTTGAAACTTGTTCCTAGTAATAGAGTACCATCTCAACTTTTAGATCCCACAAGTTTTATATTTTTAGGAATTTTCTACTGGGCCCCACCTTAGGCCAAACACACTTGCAGGGAAGACCCCTTCCTCTGCACCAGCACCACAGTTCCACACCACCAACTTTAGTGGTGTTTTCTGTCCACCTCAGTGGGCCCCACACCTCCAACTTAGGTTCTCCCAACCCCTCCTACCAGGGATCATTAGTTGACCATAAGTTTGACCTGAAACCTAGTGGACCCCACTTAGATTTGCTTCCCATCTCTGTCCCAAATCTGTCTCAGAACCTACAATAAGCAAGTGCTTATTGTGGTTTTGTGGCTTATTTAAGCTGCTTATTTAGTTGAAACTTACTTAATTATGTTCAAATAGCTAAGAGGAACCAAGTTTTACCATAGTGGGTCCCACACAAGCTTAGTTGAGCTTATTTGCTTAATTGGTCAACTATAGTCAACTACTTAAGTTGCTAGCTTATAACTAGCTTATTTTTAAGTTATAAAAATATTGTTTTTACAAAAGTTAGTTGTTTTTAGATATAATATAGTTTTGTTAAAGAAAAATCCAGAAAAACAAATATAATAATAAGTGATAGTTTCTATTTAATATAATTTAATTTTAATTTTCATTTTTAGATTTTTATTAAGTAACCTACCTTTTTATATTTTTATTAATTTCCTTTTAGGTTAAAGTATTTTTAATAATTTTATCAGATTTTTATTTTGTCTTTTGGTATTTATTAGAATTAAAAATAGTTTTATTAATAATTAATCAATAATTAAGTTATAAATAGCATAATTAGTTTTTATAAAGTAACACATAGATTTTATATTTTTCCTAGCTTTTATAAGTCATAAAATAATTTTAGGAATTTTTCCATAATTTTTACTGTTCATTTAATAGTTTTCATAATTTAAATAGTTTAATTGGTAATTAATAAATAAATAGAATAATAATTAGTAAACTAGTTTAAAAATATATAAAATAAAGTTTTTATAATTTTTTAGGATTCCTGTGATGGTTAATTAGATTTATAAAAATCTTCTTAATTACCTAAGTCTTTTTAGTATTTTTAATAATTTAAATCATATAAATAGTTATATAATAATTAAATAGTTAATAATTAATAATAATTAGATAAATAGTCTTAAAAATATAATTTTATTTTTAAAATAAGTTTTATAGTATTTTAGACTTTTACAAATTTTAATTTTATATTTCTAAGACTTATTTTACATTTTCTTATTTATTAGTTAATTATTAAATAATTATAAATAGAATTTAAACAATAATAATTAATTAAATAATTATTAATTATTAAATAAATATTTTAAGTTTATTTAATTTGCATTTAAGCCCCTAAGGTTTGCAAATTACTACTTTAGTTAAAACCGTTTTTATTTCGTACGTTTACGTAGAATTAAATTAAACGTACACGTTTTTTATTAAACGTTTTTTATCTAGCTTTCACGTAATCGTTAAATTAGTTTATCTATGTAATTTTAAGTTATAAAACCCTAGTGTAATCACACACACACACACTTTATACCCTTTCCTGTTCACATTCACTCGATCACAGATTCGTTTTTAATAAACCATCGCACACCTCGTTGGGACATTACGACCCGGGGAAACACTGTATTCCACGGAAGCATTTGCCTTAGACTGTTTGACTTGGTTGACCATTACCTGGTAAACTTAGTTGACTGTTTGAGGCGAATCATGTAACGTTAGGTGTAGGGATATGAAATACACGGTTTTGTTAGATAAAGGAAGTTTTTACTGGTGGCGAGCTAACAATCTTGGTTAATTACATGTACAATATGGCGTTGCTAAGCCAAGACTAGACTCGACTTAAGCTAATAAATGAAAAATAACAAAAACATAAAATGAACATAGAATAAAAAGGGATGGTAGTCCGTATGTTTTTTTTTCTCTTTTCCTTTTTTCTATTTTTTTTCATTTCTTTTTCTTGATTTTTCGATTTTTTTTTTTTTTTTTTTTTTTTTTTTTTTTTTTCATACACTCTTACCCTACCATCCGAAAATACATCATAGGGAATGAAAATTTCCCTTACACTTGAATTTTTACATACTTTACAATAAACTAAACTAATGACTCGAATTAAGAAAATCAAAACACTTGGAGCACTTTTAAGATTAACGTACATATGGGGGTAATAAATGATGTTTTTCCCCATTACTCCATAAAATAAGTACTTTACCCATGAGTCCCAATCGTCCCAAAACAATATGTACAAGGATATGACTCGACTTAGCAACCATGTAATCAATTAGAAAGTTAACTTAGGTTTTAACAAATAACAATAATGCACTAAAAATGAGCGCATACACGGAAGGCTAAGGCGATTTGGTTGTACAATTAAGTGGGGCGTAACAAATTCTTCCTTTAAGTAAAATGCTTAAAGTTAGAAATGAAAAGATAGGCTCACAGGGGTGTACTAGGGGTTTCGTGTACTAAAAATGAGTACAACGCTAAGGGTGTGGGAAAAATTAGTTGACTTAACTAGCCAAGTAATATGACTTAAATGGTAAAGTAATTATGATACGGGTTTAACACAAGGGTGATCCTAATGCCTCTTATCATGTAGTAAATCCTACTACACGAATGTAGTCTCACTAGCGGTCTCGGGATGCATCACTAACGCAAGTTCTAGAATCTAAATGCTACCGGTACACTCATAAGCACTAATAGTAAATGCTTTTCCTATCAAATCTAAAGGCGAACCTCACATATTTGGGTGGAAAATTTTTATGAAAGTACGGTTATGTGCTAGTCATACAATCTCCTATCCATGAGACGCTTGCTATGGCTAAAGTTTCACTCCTAAATGTTGTAAAAAATTTTAAATTTGGCGCTAAAATTGCACTAACAAGTATTTCTCATAGTTTTATTACACATCTACCATCAAACAAAACAAACTCAAGCGAAAGTGTATATGTAAGGTATCATCATTTTACCCTCCCCTTACACTTAAGATGAACATTGTCCCCAATGTTCAAGTAAAGAATGTAAAAGTGAAAAAGTAAAAAGAATGAAATCAAATACTCCCCTGATTTGCTCAGTATGGATAATAAGGTGGCCAGGTTAAATCTTCCTCCAAGAAAATGAACAATCAAAGCTTCCCTTCCAGAATATAAATCATCTTCTTGTCATACATAACCTGTGAATCCTGAGAAAATAGACAAGACAACCTCGCATAAAATCGGCGGCAACCTATATAAGTTACTAAATCCTAGAAAACAAAATAAGATATAATGCTTGTAGAATGAAGTTTGCAGATTTCCTGGAGATTATAAAACTTAATAATTCACAAAAACCATAAGACTCCGCTAGAAAAACAAAACCGGTAAAATTTCCAGATTTTTACACGTGACGCCGTCAAGAGTTAACTTGTGACGCCGTCAGAAGTGACCTGCAGAAATTCTTATGTTAAGTTTCCGAAAAATTTCTGGAAAAACTTGGTCCTACTTCCTGAAAAATCCTGCAAAACTTCATTATGACTCAATACAAGCATTTGACTCTAACAAATACGAATATACATGCTCATTTAATATTGTGGAGAATCATGATCGGTTTGGTTCTTGAAAACATATTTGGGGTTTCCCCTTACACTTATCTTTTGCAAAAATACTTTTAGGTGGAGTTAAGACTAGGCCAAAACAACAAAGTAAAGTATTTCCACTATTTAATTGAGAAACATGATCTACCAACAATAAAAATAAAGCATGCATACGGAAGCAAATAACAAACAAACAAAATAAAATCACACAAAACATGGGTTGCCTCCCAAGAAGCGCTTTTCTTTATTTACGAGTCTTGTAGCTAGACTCAAGGTCATGGGTTACTACGTGACCTCATCCCTTGAAATGATGTACCCCATGTAGTTGTGATCATTACTGTTATGGTGGTAGTGCCTTAACCTATCGATACTTGCAATCACCATTCCACCTACTTCACTTCTCAAGTTAGCCATCCAATCTTGGTTCATGCTCTCAAGTGTGAAAGGCCCATACCACCAAGGACTTGGTTTATCGGGTGGTATTGTTGTTTCCAAGTGTCTCAAGAGTACCAAGTTCCCTTCCTCAAATGGTACATGATTTTCTGCGGGTTGAGTATGTTCGAATTCGACCTGAACCTTATTGCTTTTGCTTCTTTCATATTTAGCCTCCTTATAGCTTTTGATTCTTGCCTCCCATGCAAGAATTTTATTCTGAACACGAATGGGTGTCGTGTCAATGTTGGTTTTGATCTTTCTCCAACTCAAATTCTCATGCCCACTTCGCGGAGTCATAGGGAAGCTAATCTCTTTTTCCAGATTTAAGCTCAATTTTCCTACCTTCATACTTAATGACAGCCTTAGCGGTGGCGAGGAATGGTGCCCCAAGGATTATTGGCATGCATCCATCTCCTTTATCATCGAAGATCATAAAATCAACGGGGTACATGAACCCTGCGACATTAACTAATACATCTTCTGCGATTCCTAGGGGGTATACGTATGAGTGTCCAGCGAGGGACAACCTAATATGAGTAGGGGCTGGCATTTTTGACGTTAGTTGGATGTAAATAGTTAGGGGCATAAGATTTACTTTCGATCCTTGGCCGGCGAAAGCACTAAGATATTTCAAATCCCCGATGCTAGTTGGTATCTCAAAGTTCCTACACGCTATCTGCTTAGTAGCCACTTTTTGTACCAATAGCCTCTCGAATACTGATCCCCCAGGTAACGTATCATACTCATCTTTTACCTTTTCCTCTTTATCAGAACCCTGTTTGGAAGGTTGGTTACGCCCGTCACCCTTAATCCAATTTGTTATGGTGTTTTCGTTTATATCATGTTTCAGGTAGTGACTCAAGGGTTGGGATTTTGGTGGTTTCTCTAAGGTCTGTTTAGTAGGGGCTTCTACCTTCTCGTTATCCTTGTGGACAATTGTGATGGAATTAACAAATTGGTTAGTGGGAGTGGCGCTTTCTTTCCTTAGTAGCATTCTTTCGGGGGTTCTCTGGTTGGCATACTCCTCTAATAGACTCATCATCTCATTCATTTTCTCCTGCATCTCCTTTTTTTGCTTATAAACTGCTTCCTCGAATCTAGCAAGCCGATCTGAGTGAGTCGCCATATATTCTCTCATCCTAGCTTCAAATTTCGAGCTAAGCTCCTCGGGAGGGGAACAAGGTGGGGCATAGTTTTGAAAAGTCTCGACATTTTCTCTAGAGGGTGACTCAGATAATGGTGCTGAAGTTGGTTTCGAGACAGAATTGACAGTAGCCCGTCTAGGACTTAAAGGTCTCCTTTGCCTTTCCTCAAAATAGTAAACTTTTGCCTCGAGTTTGCATAGGAGTTCATCGGGGATTTTGGTGGTTCATCCAGATGTTGAGACTGCGTTGATGGCCGCTTTTATTGTATGATTAAACTCCCACATCTCATGATTATCAGCGGCGAGCTCCTCGATAATTGCCCAGGACTCCTCGGCGTTCTTATCACGCAGTTTACCTCCCGCGGCCCTATCGATTGTACACTTAGTGTGATAGTCAACATGGTCGTAGAAAATCTGGACTAATAACCAAAGGTTTATACCATGATGAGGGACCTTATGGAGGAGATCCTTAAAACGGGCCCATGCTTCGTGGAAAGTTTCATCCTGATGTTGTTCAAACATCAAAATGTCATTTCTAAGCATTGCAGTCTTCCCCGGTGGGAAGAATTGAGTAAGGAAGCGATTGGTGAGATTATCCCATGTGGTGATGGATCCCGCGGGTAAACGCTCAAGCCATTGACTAGCTTGATCTCGTAGAGAGAATTGGAATAGGCGTAATCGGGTTGTCTCTCTAGTTTCAACATCTAAATCTATGGAGTCGACGATTTTAAGGAAGTCCTTAAGATGTTGGTTTGGATCTTCGGAACGAAGTCCATGGAATGCACATCCGCTTTGCACCAATCGGATGGTGTCGGATCGCAAGGGAGTCACATTGGTTCCGGTGAGCTCAATGGTGTTTCGGTAGCCTTGGTGGCTAGGTCGGGAATACTCTCCTAAGGTTAGGGGCCTAAGAGGTTCTAGTGGTAGGTTTTGTTACGGTGGGATGACGGGTTCAAAGATGTTCCCATCGTCCATGATGTCGGGTAGTGAAGGGTTACGAACAAAAACACAAAGAAATAAGATAGACTAAAGAAAACCTAAAAATAAAAATAAAATCTTACTAGAAAGGAATCTAGCAAGTAGACCTAATAAAAGAGCTTCTAACATAGACAATAACTATGGCAGCGGTGCCAAAAACTTGATACGTGGGAATCGCACCAGCCTTTACCTCTCAAGGGATCTTGAGAAGCTTACAACCCCCACCAGGCAGTGTACCTGATCGTTGTAGTATAGTATAGTGACAAGTACCGGGGGATTGATCGTTCAGCTAGGAACAGTGTCGCTAGGATTAGAAACCTAAATACTAGTTCTAGAGATGAAGGATGATTATTTTTGTATTTTTATGTTTTTTTTAGAAAGCAAGTAAAAATCTCGGGTTTGAAGGATTTGGTCGGAATTAGTTGCTAGTCAACTAACCCAATACTAAAGATGCAATCAAAATAAAATACTAGAAATGAAAATAAACTAAATTAAACTAAGGTTATGAGCAATAAGTGGAGAAATTGTGTTTACTTAGATTTCACTACTCCCTAGATATCTTTTACACGTTAATTACTTGTTATAGTTGTGTGGATGACGGATTGTATTCCTTAATACCATTCATGGGGTGGCGCACTTAATTCCCCAATCCTATGAGTGCCTACTTCACTCCTATGTCGAGCCGGCAAAGAAGCTCCTAACATGGGATCATTAGAATTTACTCATGCATTAAATACAACCAATAAAACCTAGTGCACGTCAGTTCATGTTTCCTAAGACGTTCAAGCATGTTACCATTTGGAGATCTGCCAGTTTTCTTAAGCCTAACATCGAAATCATTCATCCAATACAAACATAAACAAGTAATCAACACATAACTAACATCTAGGTTTCATTAGATCTAAGCAAACACAAGATAGATCTAGCCTAGCATGATGGAATTAAGACAAGAACAAGATATAGACAACCAAAACATAGACATATTGATTGAATTAAAAGAATACTTATCTCAATTACACATGAAAGGATTCAAAGGCTGAGAACCCTTGAAAAACCTGTAAAATTCGTACTAAGTTCGGCCTTAGGGTTTCTCCAAAACTTCTCCTTTTTTATGAATGAAAATTAGAAAACTATATATAGGAAATTGAGGCTGACGGCATCAAGACCAAATTGGTGACGCCGTCATCTCGCCGCCAAAAGAATTCTCGGACTGCCTTGATATACTTCTGACGCCGTCACGTTATAACTTTTTCCAGGCCGTCACTTATTTTACTCTTGACGCTCTACCTTGTGACGCCTTCATTTCTGTACTGGGTCGTAATGAAAATTACTCTTGACGCCATCAGGATTTTCTTCTTGACGCCGTCACCTACTGTTCCCAGCAAGGAAAATTAAGACTTTGGCGTTTTCTTCACTTTTATGCTCCAAAAATGTCCGAATTGCTTCCTTTTCCAGATTTCTCTCCCAAAGTACCTAAAATCACAAAAGGAACGATTTAGGGCAATATTTGATCAAATAAATTCAATTCCGGGCTTAAATGACCCCCTAAAAGTGGTTCATTTTTCACCTCATCAGTAATGACAAGGAAGATGAACTATTAAACAAAGAACTTGTCAATGTCAAAGAATCTAAAAGTCATCCATTAGATGGTGTCATAGGCAACATTAACGAAAGAACTCTAAGATCAAAAGTTCAAAATGAAAGTAACTACTTTTGTTTCGTGTCAACTATTGAACCGAAAAACATTAATGAAGCCATTAAAGATGAGTCTTGGGTAATTGCAATGCAAGAAGAGTTAAACCAATTTGTTAGGAATTATGTATGGACATTAGTTTCCTCAACCAAAGAGTCAAACTATAATTGGAACAAAATGGGTCTTTCGTAATAAAATGGATGAAAATGGAATTGTGTCTAGAAACAAAGCTAGGCTAGTTGCACAAGGATATAACCAACAAGAAGGCATTGACTACGATGAAACTTTTGCTCTGGTTTCTAGGCTCGAGTCAATTAGAATCTTACTTGCATATGCACGTGCACACAATTTTAAACTCTTTCAAATGGACGTCAAAAGTGCATTTCTAAACGAAGTCATAAATGAAGAAGTGTATGTTGCTCAACCACCGGGCTTCATCGATTTTAAAAAACCAAATCTTGTTTACAAACTTAAAAAGGCTCTTTACGGATTTAAGCAAGCTCCAAAAGCATGGTATGATCGACTTAAAACCTTCCTAGTTGACCATAAGTATACCATGGGCTTAGTTGATAATACTCTCTTCACTAAGAAGAAAGATTCACATATTATCACAGTCCAAATCTATGTTGATGACATTATATTCAGATCAACTTGTCAAGAATTATGTGTGGATTTCTCAAAAATCATGCATGACGAGTTTGAAATGAGTATGATGGGTGTGGAAAACTAGAAGGGGGGTTGAATAGTTTTACGTCTTTTTACTTAGTTATAAAAATTAGTTTTAAAGTTTTGCTTAGGCTTTTAAAACTTAGATTCGAAAATATGTGATCTCAAGTCTTATACAATATAAACAATTAATGCTACACAAAGTATAATAATGATAAATAATGAAATAAGTAGGAGATGGAAAGATCGAACTGCGAGACAAGAGATTTATAGTGGTTCGGCTACAAGGACACCTTCCTTGCCCTACTCCACTCCCCGAGCACCTAACTCGAGAGTTTTCTTCACTATATCAACAAGCTCCCTTATGGCGGAGAAAACCGTACACACCAATATACACACCAATCTACACACCGCTTCTCACACCACAACTTCGTCACACCTAAGTCACACCTTCTACACAACTTCTACAAATTTATTTACTTCACGACTAACTACTCCACACCTATCTTCTTCACACCAGTCTAATACCTATCTTATCTTCTTCACACCAAGCTACTAACTAATCACACAATCAATATCTAACACAACTATCTACAATCAAATATTCACAACAATCTTCACAAAGAATAATGTAAATGATCTTTGATGATACACCAACAACTTGGATGTGGAGATCACAACAAGTTGTAATACTTCTTGTCTTGAGGGATAGAAGTATTCTTCTCTTGCACTTGAGAGGATGAAGGTTGAATCACTTTGAAACAAAGAATTTCTATACTTATGATCAAAGGATAAAAGAATGGAGAATTGGGTCTAGATCAGAAAGTTTAGTAGTGCAAAAGGTGAGGAAAAAATCCAGGTTTAAGGTGGTATTTATAGGCAACAGGATCTGACAGAGGAGCGTGGCCGGTCCCCTTAAACCTTGGTCGGCCCCCTTAAAATTAAGGGGACCGCACTTTATAATTAAGGGGGCCGCCCAGCTGAAACGGCCAGATTCTTTGTCTTTTAGTGGGGAAAGTTTATTTGGTGAAAAACTAATTGATTTTGGTTAAAAATTTGAATTCATATATTTAGTATGAATAAAACATTTTTCTCTATTACCAAAAGTGTTTTTCAAAAATATATAATATGTTTATATAATTAAATAAACTTTGTAATTGCTTAATTAAACTTTCCTTTGATCATAAGATACACTAAACACTTTGTTTATTCATACCTTAAGTGATTTGGATGTAAAGAGAAATATTAATCACTAAATACTTGTTTATGTCATAAGTTTTAGTTCTATGAGTTTATATTTTGTGATAATCAAAACATAGAGATATTGATAACATGTTAATAATGTTTTTAGGCATTATTTATGTCAACAATCTCCCCCTTTTTGATTATTACAAAACCTTAAACTCAATATATCTAAAACTTGTTTTTAGACAAGTATTATGTAGTTTATATTTCTCTTCTCCCCCTTTTTGTATTAATTAAAAAGGTTAAGCCGAGTAAGCTCCGCCAGGGAAGTTTAAACGGGTCCCCTTAATGTATACTCCCCCTCATTTGAGAGCACCAAGGGAATGAGCAATGGAGATCTTTGCTACAAAAATATTTGAAGAGAGCAAGATACACCTATATGCAAAGCAACAATTATGCAACTAAACATAGATTCATTCAAGCATTGTAGGAAAGATAAACATTACAACATTCAATATGCTTGGAGCATATAAAAAAAATACATAGTCCTATTTTGCCTAAGAGAGCACTTGGACTTGCTTGCAACCCATGATTGATTGTTGTATTTGCTTGAAGAGAAACGTAAGCATAAAGCTTAGATGTTTGATTGAGAGGGATATGGAGTGGAGTGTGGAACGGAAGAAGTGGATCTCATGATGTTGTATCGTGTTAAGGGTGGTATTGGATGATTGCGAGTGAGAAGATATTCAATCCAAGAAATATCTTCACTCAAGTAGAGGAGTTGTTTTTGAAGTAATATGCAACAAGGGAAAAAGTGAATGTGATTTGTAACTTGATCCAAGTTAAGAGAGTGGGGAAGGCAATTTGCGTAGGGTGATGATGGAGGTAGCCCTTTGTTGCGTTGTGCAAGATGCATAGCAAGGAGATCACTAAGATCATGGATTTGGTTTATTTCATCACGGAACTTTTGTTTTTCTGAGGCAATGTGGAGGGGATCATAGGTTTGGTATGGATGAGTTGGGTTTGTGTAGTTGGAATTGTAGTTTGATGGTTGATCAAACTTGCATGGATCATGATAAGTTGTTGGAGGTTAAGAGGTGTAGTTTGGCTTGAAGGAAGATGTTTGGCCAATGTTGTATGATTTGTAAAGTGGATCAAATGAGTGATTTTGTTGGTTTGATGCAAAGTTTGGGAAATAAGAAGTTGGTGGTGAGGAATGATTTCCAACTTCATTTATGATGATGGATTTGTTTCGAGGGCTTTTTCTTCGCCAAACGGGTTTTTCCGTCATCCTTGCTAGCCTTGAGGCTTTTGATTTTGGTTTGTTTGGAGAGTTCATGATGGGATGAATGGAGAGCTTTGAGGATTGGGGATATTTATAGTGTAAGATTTGTGTGTTTAAGGATGGATAAGGTTTGTTTGGAAGATTAGGACAAAATGTGTTGGTGAAAAATGGGAAATGTAGGTTGAAATGGGCAAAAAAGCATAAAAGATTATGTAAACCCGACCATCAGATGGCCGGTCCCCTTAATTAGGGGGTGGTCCCCTTAATGATTAAGGGGGCCGCCTTACAGAATTAAGGGGGCCGCCCATCTGGTGATTTCCAGGTTGCCAGAATTGGGTTTTTGGCAGAAAATTTGTAGAAAGGTTATGTGTTTGGATTAGAATTCAAGCAAGTTCAAGTCTCTTAGGCAATATAGAGTCTAATCTAATCAAGATATAGCATGCATGCAAAAACACATAAACACAAGAGCAAATAATCAACATATAACAAGCAAGAGAAAGCAAATAAAGGTAAGCACAATTAAGCTTCCTAAGGCATCTATCTTAGATTAAAGGCAAGGATAATTAGTGAGAGAATAACTAATGATGGATCAAGATGACACTATTATTAATGAATTTATCCTAGTGAGTGTCTATATGCAACAAATGTGGAGTTGTGATTGTTTCGACTCCTAGAAGCAAATAGAAATAACGATCCTAAGAAACAATCAAAATAATCTCCTTGATTCAATTTTTGCTCGATCATGAATGTCAAAGACATATATTAGATTATATATCTTGACAATTTATGTGAGAATTTATGCATGATTTTGAAATAGAATGTTTTTAGGATTAGTCAACAATGCAAGGAAAATGATTTTCATGGGGTTCCTAGATTGTGAGAATAATTTTTAGAGAAAATTGATTGAGATTTAGAAAACGGTTTATGCAAAGAAAATAACCTTTCTCAATCTTTAGTTTTGTGCAAACTAGATTCCTAGACTCAGAATAGGTAAAATGAAAGAAAAATGAATTTCATGCAAGTATAAATTTGAAATAATTCAATATAATTTAATCAACTTGTTCCATCATTCCTAATCCTAAACGCAAGTGGTTGAATAATTCACGCTTAAGGGGTTTTGTGAATATATCCGCAATGTTGTCTTCGTTATCGCACATAATGGGGACATTTTCTAACCTAATGCCATAGTCTAAGAGAGCTTGTTTCATCCATAGTGCTTGTTTACATGCCTTTCCGGTGCTTACATATTCGGCTTCGGTGGTAGAAATAGCAAGAGCGGTTTGCTTCTTCGAAAACCAAGATGTTAGACAACATCCCATAAACGTGCAAATACCGCTAGTGCTCTTTCTATCTACGTAGTCTCTCGCATGATCCGAATCCGCATAGACAATGGTTTCTATGCCGGATTCCTTAGGATACCATAATCCTAAGTGTATAGTGCCTTTAACGTATCGGAAGATACGCTTAACCGCTTCTAGGTGAGAGGTTTTGGGATCCTCTTGAAAACGGGCATAAAGGCAGACACTAAACATGATGTCGGGTCTACTTGCCGTCAAGTATAGTAAACTTCCTATCATTCCTCTATACTTGGTGTTATCTACGGACTCACCTTCATCATCCTTTGTGAGCTTTACCTCCGTAGACATGGGAGTTTTCATGGGTTTTGAGTCTTCTAGGCCAAACTTCTTAAGCATTTCCTTAATGTACTTAGATTGGTTAAAAAATATTCCATCTTCTAATTGTTTTATTTGTAATCCTAGGAAGAAGTTAAGTTCACCCATCATACTCATCTCAAACTCATCATGCATGATTTTGGCAAATTCATCACACATGTCTTGACAAGTCGATCCAAATATAATGTCATCAACATATATTTGGACAATGATGAGATTTAGGTTTTTCCTTTTAGTGAAAAGAGTGTTATCTACCATTCCCATGGAATAATCATGTTTAATAAGAAAAGCTTTTAATCGATCATACCAAGCTTTGGGAGCTTGTTTGAGTCCATACAAAGCTTTCTTTAACTTATAAACATAATCAGGTTTTGCGAATTCAATGAATCCTGGAGGGTGTGCCACATATACCTCCTCATTGATAAAACCGTTAAGGAATGCACTTTTCACATCCATTTGGAATAACTTAAAATCTAGGGCGCAAGCATAGGCAAGTAATATCCTAATCCATTCTAGTCTAGCTACAGGGGCATAAGTTTCGTCATAATCAATTCCTTCTTGTTGATTATAACCTTGGGCAACTAACCTAGCTTTATTCCTAGTAACTATTCCATTCTCGTCAAACTTGTTCCTATATACCCATTTGGTTCCTATGATGGTCATATCCTTTGGATTTGGAACTAATTCCCAAAAATCATTCGCCTTAAATTGATTTAATTCTTCTTGCATAGCTATAACCCAACTTTCATCCATTAAAGCCTCGCTAATATTCTTAGGTTCTATTGCTGAGAGGAAACAAAAGAAATTATTTTTATCTTGGGCTTGTGACCTAAGGGTTCTTTGGTTAAGATGTCCTATTATATTATCTAATGGATGAGATCTAGATTCTTTAATATTATTAGTTTCGTTATTTTTTAAGTGAATGTCTACATTATCATTTCCTATGGGTTTTGTTTTACTAACCTCAATAGCTTCATATTCGATTAAATCATCATCTTCTAAAGGTAATGTTTTAGGAGGTGGTGGTGTTTCATCAAATGTTACATTTAGTGATTCCTCTACTTTCATGGAGTGTTTGTTAAGTATTATATATGCTTTGCTATTTTGTGAGTATCCTAAAAATATTCCTTCATATGATTTTGGATCAAACTTAGTAAGATAGTCCTTAGTGTTTAATATATAGCATTTACTTCCAAATACCTTAAAGTAGCTTAAGTTTGGTTTTCTACCTCTTAATAACTCATAAGGAGTTTTTCCTAGAATTCTTCTAATTGATACCCTATTTAAAATATAAGTTGATGTATCTACGGCGTGACACCAAAATTTTTGTGGGATGGATTGTTCATTTAACATAGTTCTACTCATTTCTTGTAGTGACCTATTTTTTCTTTCTACTACGCCATTTGATTGAGGAGTACGAGGAGCGGAGAAATTGTGAGATATTCCATTTAACTCGCAATATTTTCCGAATTGTACTTCGTTATCAAATTCCCTACCATGGTCCGTCCTAATGGCAACTATTGAGCATCCTAATTTATTTTGAATCATTCTACTAAATATTTCGAATTTTTCAAAGGCTTGGGTCTTGTCACTTAAAAACCTAGTCCACGTGTATCGTGAGTAGTCATCTACTATTACTAAGGTATATTTGTTTCCTCCATAGCTCCGCACAGCGGATGGACCAAAAAGATCCATATGTAATAATTCTAGGCATCTAGTAGTGGATACTATATTCTTGGCTTTGTGACTAGCATGAGCTTGTTTTCCAATTTTACATGCATCACAAAAATGCTTGTCATATTTTAGATTAGGCAAATTTCTAACTAATTCCTTAGAGGCCAACGATTGTATTTGTTGCATATTAGCATGTCCTAATCTCCTATGCCATAGTGTAGAGTTTTCATCTAGGGTCGTTAGGCATATCCTATCCTCAGGTTTGTTCCTAGTTTCATAACATATATGCCACCTTTTCTAATTCCTCTACCTATAATTTTTCCATCTTTAACTATTTCGCTATCATCTTCGGTAAATGTGACTCTACATTTATTATCACATATATGTCCTACACTAAGCAAGTTATATGTTAACTTATCTACATGCTCTACATTTTCAATAGTAAGTGAGTCTTGAGAGATCGTACCTTTGCCAATGATTTTTCCACGTAAGTCACTACCGAAAATAACGTTACCTCCATTGTATGCCTTGTATGTAGAGAATAGATTGCGATTCCCAGACATATGCCTCGAACATCCGCTATCTTTGATCCATTCGTCAGGTTCCAAGTCAATTCCTAAACATATTTCGTCGGTTTCTTTTGCCATGAAACACTTTTCGTCTCTTGGCTTTTCAACTTCTTCTTTGTCACTATCACTCTATGTTCCACTAACAAAAGCACCTTGACTTTCGTAACCCGGTGGCTTTAGACATTCGCCAACGAAATGATTTGGACTTCCACATCTAAAGCATTTTCTCTTCCCGTAGTTGTCACTTCTATTCCTTTGGAATGCTTTTCTTTCGTCTCGTGATGATCTAGTGAATCTTCCTCGTCTCTTGAAGAACTTCTTGAATTCTCTTACGGCCATTGCATATTCTTCGTCTTCACTTTAGTCACTTGAATCATCATCATCACTAGGTTCCTTTTTGGCTTTTAGAGCAATTGATTTAGTTTGTTCTTTCTTGACTTTGACCGTTTCCGAATCTCTTCTTATGATTTCTTCATGAACCTTCAAGTTGCCAATTAGTTCATCTAGAGATAGCGTCATCAAGTTCTTTGATTCTTCGATTGCCGTGACCTTAGCTCGCCATTTTGGATGCAATGCCCTAAGAAATTTCTAACACAATTTTTACTAGAAAATGTCTCATCAAGTGCTTTTAAACTTGTGATGATAGTGTTAAACTTAGCAAAAACATTATCAATCTATTCCTCTTCCGGAATCATAAATTGTTCATATTGTTGTATAAGAAGATCTATTTTATTATCTTTGACTTGGCTATTACCTTGGTGAGTGATTAGTAAAGAATCCCAAATTTCTTTGGCGGTTTTACACATAAAAATTCTTTCATATTCTTTGCGTGGTAACGCATTATAAATTACCATTTTAGCCTCATTATTTTTTGCTAATTTCTTTTTCAAATCATCATTTTGTTTTTCAAAAGATACAATTTCATTCATTTTAGTTTCAACATTATATTGAATAGGAGGAAAATCACCAAAGGTAATAATATGCCAAAGATCAAGATCTTTTGATTTCACATACGTTTCGAATCTATTTTTCCAATATAAAAATCCATCACTTTCAAATAGTGGTGGTCTTTGCATAGATTGCCCTTCTAAATATTTTTCAGATTCCATAGATCGTTACAAGTTTTAAAATACAATATATTTTAAAAATCTTGCTAGACGTGGCTCTTGATACCAATTGTGGAAAACTAGAAGGGGGGTTGAATAGTTTTACGTCTTTTTACTTAGTTATAAAAATTAGTTTTAAAGTTTTGCTTAGCCTTTTAAAACTTAGATTCGAAAATATGTGATCTCAAGTCTTATACAATATAAACAATTAATGCTACACAAAGTATAATAATGATAAATAATGAAATAAGTAGGAGATGGAAAGATCGAACCGCGAGACAAGAGATTTATAGTGGTTCGGCTACAAGGACACCTTCCTTGCCCTACTCCACTCCCCGAGCACCTAACTCGAGAGTTTTCTTCACTATATCAACAAGCTCCCTTATGGCGGAGAAAACCGTACACACCAATATACATACCAATCTACACACCAATCTACACACCGTTTCTCACACCACAACTTCGTCACACCTAAGTCACACCTTCCACACAACTTCTACAAATTTATTTACTTCACGACTAACTACTCCACACCTATCTTCTTCACACCAATCTAATACCTATCTTATCTTCTTCACACCAAGCTACTAACTAATCACACAATCAATATCTAACACAACTATCTACAATCAAATATTCACAACAATCTTCACAAAGAATAATGTAAATGATCTTTGATGATACACCAACAACTTGGATGTGGAGATCACAACAAGTTGTAATACTTCTTGTCTTGAGGGATAGAAGTATTCTTCTCTTGCACTTGAGAGGATGAAAGTTGAATCACTTTGAAACAAAGAATTTATATACTTATGATCAAAGGATAAAAGAATGGAGAATTGGATCTAGATCAGAAAGTTTAGTAGTGCAAAAGGTGAGGAAAAAATCCAGGTTTAAGGTGGTATTTATAGGCAACAGAATCTGACAGAGGAGCGTGGCCGGTCCCCTTAAACCTTGGTCGGCCCCCTTAAAATTAAGGGGACCGCCCTTTATAATTAAGGGGGCCGCCCAGCTGAAACGGCCAGATTCTTTGTCTTTTAGTGGGGAAAGTTTATTTGGTGAAAAACTAATTGATTTTGGTTAAAAATTTGAATTCATATATTTAGTATGAATAAAACATTTTTCTTTATTACCAAAAGTGTTTTTCAAAAATATATAATATGTTTATATAATTAAATAAACTTTGTAATTGCTTAATTAAACTTTCCTTTGATCATAAGATACACTAAACACTTTGTTTATTCATACCTTAAGTGATTTGGATGTAAAGAGAAATATTAATCACTAAATACTTGTTTATGTCATAAGTTTTAGTTCTATGAGTTTATATTTTGTGATAATCAAAACATAGAGATATTGATAACATGTTAATAATGTTTTTAGGCATTATTTATGTCAACAATGGGAGAACTCAACTTTTTTCTAGGACTCCAAATTAAACAACTAGAAGATGGTATCTTCTTTAACCAATCTAAATATATTAAGGACATGCTTAAGAAATTTGGATTAGAAGATTCGAAACCAATCAAAACACCCATGTCCACGGAAACTAAACTCACCAAGGATGAGGAAAGTGAATCCGTAGATAGCACTAAGTATAGAGGTATGAACTTTACCTAACGGCTAGTAGACCCGACATTATGTTTAGTGTTTGTCTATGTGCTCGTTTTCAAGAAGATCCTAAGACAACTCATCTCGAAGCCGTTAAATGGATTTTTAGGTATATTAAGGGCACTACACATTTAGGTTTATGGTATCCTAAAGGAACGGGAATAGACACCATAGTGTATGCCGACTCGGATCATGCCGGTGACTATGTTGATAGAAAAAGTACAAGTGGTATTTGTACTTTTGTTGGACATTGTCTCACCTCATGGTTCTCTAAGAAGCAAACGGCTCTTGCTATCTCAACAACGGAAGCCGAGTACGTTTCGGCCGGAAAGGCGTGGCAACAAGCTCTTTGGATGAAGCAAGCTCTTGTCGACTACGGAATTCAACTAAACGACATTACCATTCTTTGTGACAACAAAGGAGCTATTGATCTTAGCAAAAACCCGGTTCAACATGCTCGTACCAAACATATTGAAATCCGTCATCATTTCCTTCGTTACAACGTTCAAAAAGGAAATATCTCAATTGAGAAAGTTTCCTCTGAAGACAACATAGCCGACATTCTCACAAAACCTCTTAAACGAGAACCCTTTAACCTTCTTAGGCTAGGCTTAGGAATCATGGAACCTACATTGTAGTTCTAGACATTAGACAAAAATCACAAAAAATCAAAACAAATCCAAAACCCTTTTTCTCAGCAGAGTCGGCGGAACCCTCAGACACAACGGACGGAACCCAATTTAAGGGTCCGCCGTGTCCGCCAACCTGCAGAACCATTTTTTTGTTTATATTAAAGCAAACACCCATTATCTCATACCACCACTTCCAAACTGCTACTATTCACTTTGCCATTCATCCATACCTACGATTTCTTGGTCTTCCTTTCACTCACATTGCAAATCAATCATCATTGTAAGTATTCTAAACTTGATTACAATCCTGATCTGAGTCTAGGAATTCTATTTTTGCACAAAAACAAATACTTGGGGTTATGCATTAACTTGAGAAACTCATGCATGAAATTAGGTGTTTAACAAAACTAATCATGTTCCCCATAGTTAAGAATTGCACACGTACTAAGTGTAAACATGTTTGCTAAAACACCCCATGTCAAATTCTAACAAAAATTTCTCACAAATAGGACAAATATTTTTTCATCTCACATTGTGAATACAAAATCAAAACGTTATGTTTAAAACATCACTTGCATAATGTCTCTTGAATGCTAAAGGGAATACATAACCAATATGTATTTTCAGGTACATTCAAACGAAGCTACATTAAACTAGGAGCGCTTGGGTTATCTTTTGTTTTATAACAAAACTTGCATTATAAAATGTTTTTGAAGCATCAAAATGGGACAAGATAACCGCACCTCCACATGGTTTTCATATAGGCACACACTAGAACATCCACATTATAATAATCGTTTACTTAGACTAAAATGTGAAATTTTGTTTTTCTAGGAATCATCATGCCTCCTCTAACCCACTACGACCACAAGGACACCATTAAGTACCTACCCAAACACCACAAAACCAAAGGCCTTACCCCAACTCAAGTCAATGTCTTCAAAGCCTTAGAAAAACATTATGTGCATGAGGGTAGAACCATTGACCCGTCCTTCCTAGAAGGCACAAACCTCTACACGGAATTTGCCACAATCAACTTTGAGTGTCTTTTAGAAATCGACGAGCCTATTTGTCCTAGGTTCATTTTGGAATTCTATGCATCCGTCGTCCTCTCCACGGATGATTATGGTCAAATGTCTATTAACTTTAGGGCTAGTAGTCATCAATACTCCTTCACTCTCGAGGAGTTTGCTCAAATCCTAGGTGTCCCAAACCGTGGTACTTGCATCTACTCCGACTTGCACTCCCTCTCAACTCTTGACACACTCTTTGATCGCATCCATCCCCTCTTGTGTCAAAAGATGTACTTCGTGACCACCTCTTTGTTAGGAAAACCAACACTAAGAGAACCCGTTCGGGAAATGAGGTCGATAAGGACCCATATGGAATGGAAATGAATGAACTCAAGCCCCAATTCAAGAAATGGGAGGAAGTCCTTAGAGCAAATGTCATTAGCACCATAGGAAACCGAGATCATATAAATCTTTGCCTTTGCTACATGCTCTACTCTTTGTCCGTTAGGCAACCCTTCAACCTTGCCTACTACATGGCCAAGGGAATGGCCGACATTCCCATGCATGGCACAATGGCTATGCCGTATGAAATGCTCTTGACCCATCTCTTTAGGTTCATCTCTCCCATTACACCAACTCCAAACGGTCTTGGTCTTGACTACTCTCTCATTCCACACACCTTTGTCCCACCTAGTGATAAGAGAGTTTACAAAGCCCAAGGAAAACGTCCTCATCCTCCTACCTCCTCATCATCTTCCTCAATGAGTGAAGATGACACTTTGCCCAACTCTAGGCTCCCACCTCTAGAATACCTTTCACAACTTCCGGATATTCCAAATGAGTTGGCGGAGTTCAAGCAAACAAAGGGGATGTTTAAGAATCTTGGAAGATTCCTTGGAAAGCTCAAGAACAAGATTGACCGTCAATGAGTGCGGGTGTGTAGGAGTGTTTGGCACTAGGTGCTATTTGAACAATTTGGTCTTTTAAACAATGTTGGTCATGTGTTTGTGGGTTGGTACAATTTGTGATACTACTTGGAACATTTATTAACTTACTATGATGCAGGTGGACAACGTTTCGCACGTTGTCAAATTTTCATGATTATAAATTTTTCACTAAGTATAGTGAAATTCGCTAGCCCCCGGTCAAAGTCCTATGGTATGCATGTTTACATGTCCATTTTTTGCATTGCCTAACCAGATATGCATTATATTTTTGATTTTAGGAGTTTTCGAAAAATTTGAAAATCATCTCGCGGGTCAAAATCGCGGACTGTATAGTTTTTCAGGTCTGGCGGATCTGGCGGCTCCCTAGATTGGGTTCTTTCAGTGCAATTTCTGGACAACCCAGAATTGTCCCAACGGATCAGATAGAACCCTCAAATGGGTTCCGCCTGTGTATTCTGAAGGTTCCACCAGATTTCCTGCATAATTTTTTTTAAGTTTTCAACATTTCAACATCCACTCAACAACATACCATCCTTTTTAGTTAGAAACCTATTTCCTGCCATTTGCTAAACACAATAGGATAGTTCTCATTCCTTATACCTCAAAGAAAACCATTTCCTGCCAAATTTCAAAAATAGACATAACAACCTCAAGGAACCTTCACACATAAAGGAAGGATCCCTTCCAAAGGTTCCTTGAAATCCCTGAGACATAAATCTTCAACAAATTTGCCAAAACCACTAAGCATTTAGTGCAAATCTTGTCTTCTCACTTCTCCATTTTCATTGGATTGACTTCCATGATTTGACAACCCACATTAGTCTTCCAAATCATTAGGAACCTCCATTTTTGTATGGCCAAACATCAAATCCAAACACTCCTTCCCATACTCCTTCATCACTATAAATTAAACCATCCTAAACACTATCAAATCACACCTTCTCCATGACAATCTCTGATCTTTAAACCATTTTAACAATGACTAAGTCAACTATCACCTCTCAACCATCAAGACCTGTCCGGAAAACAGCCCGGATAAGTGTCAAACCACTTTCGTCTAACCAATCCATCAACCTAAGCTCCTCATCCTCGGATGAATTCACCTCACCAATCAAAAATGAACATTTTCTAAACCTTGCATCTCCATCTCCATCACCCAATGAACCCAATGAACTCACTCCACCGCTAACAAAATCACCCATGGACCCAACTCCACCAAGTGCTCCAACCCAACCATCCAAAACTCCATCACCATCACCATTACCAAAACTTGAACCTATGGAGTTATTTGGGTCTCCTCCAACCTCACCACATCCTTTTGTCCAAGATCTCAATAATCTTCCACCAAGACCAACTCAACCACCACCTTTTACAAATGAAACACCAAGGTCATTTCTTGACCAAAATGAGAATTTTAACCATAACCAACCACCACAACAAGAGTACCACCAACCTAAACCATTGTTGTTTCACCCTATCTACCATGACATCCATGGTCCTCTTTATGGAGAACCAAATTTTGAAAACCATGATCACCCAACTCCACCACATTCTCAAGCCCAAACCTTTGAGTCTTTCTTTCCTTCCTATGAGGAAATTCAAAGCATGGTCGAGAATCACCTCCATCAAGCAATGGAATTTCAAACCACCTTGCTTGACTCTATACCAAACCCATCCTCCACCCAAGAACTAAAAACCAACCCACCCTCAAACCAAGAAACCAACACCAACCCATTTCCACCCAATCATCCCCATGTTTGCTCACATTGTGAGCAAATGTTGAAAATGGGTGAAAGCATCAAATTGTTGCTTCACCAATTCCAAGATGAAATCCGTTTTGCATTCCAACACGTCATAGAACGTTTGGATGCTCTTTCACACCCAAACAAATCCTAGACAACACTTGGAGGCCTTTTTGCCCCATTTAGGATAGTAGGATTTGATTTTTTTTTATTTTCTTGGTTATTTTTAGTGTTTTTTTAGAAGTAGGAGGATCTTTCCCATTTCTTGTCTTTGACTTTTAAAAGTCAAATTTTACTTGAAATGACATCTTTTTTCTACTTACTTACTTGCATTGTTGGTTGATCATTTTTTAGTTGTTATTGTGGTTGCATTATGTGTGGTAACTACAAGCTTGATTATATATATCACCAACTAACCATTTTTTTTTGTAGGATCAAAATCCATGTTTCCCATCTTGGCACTCCTTTTAGGGGGAGTATCGACCAAGGGGGAGCACGTGCATTATTCCGCTTCGCTACTCTACCTTTTGTTTTGACAAAAAGGGGGAGAAATATATTAAACCTTTAAACTTAATATGATTTTCATCACTTAAGTAAAACAAGTTTAATATAATTTTTTTTAAGTCTCAAACACTAAGATTTTGTGAGTTACTTAAAAACAAAGTTTATGTTTTGTCATCAACAAAAAGGGGGAGATTGTTAATACAAATATCGCCTAAAAATGTTATTTATATTTTACGATCTTTGCTAAGTTTTGTTAACGACAAAATGTAAAATTTAGTTTCTAAGTAAATCATAATCTTAGTTTTAAAAGACTTTCATAACTAAACATTTGCTACATTTTACATTTCATAAAACACAACACTTTTTATTTCTTTAAATAGAAATGTCACATCACATATATGGCAAGTTTTGTCAATATACATTTATGGAAAGAAAGTGTGTTTGACTAACCATATGTTTGCTTGCACAAGTTTTGTGTTTGACTAGGTGTAAATGTGACATTGTTCGGTTTGCAAGATTTATTGCAAAACCAACTGCAAGCCTGGCGGAACCCTGTGGGTACACGGGCGGAACCCATCTGAGGGTTCTGTCGTATCCGCCAGACCTGCAGAAGGTTTTGCTATAAATACTAAGCCACAAGTTTGAATTTTGGCTTATCACTCTACATCATATTTTCACACACATTCATTCTTTCGTTCATCTAACCCTTTAACATCTCATATGTGAAGTTTCTTTTTGTAGAAAAGAGGTTCACGAGTTCATAAAAAGTTACAAGTATTCAACACAACGTTGCAAGACTTGTTAGCTTACCATTGTGTAGACTTGTGTAGTTTACACTTCATTTGATTGTGTATTTTCAGTAGTGATCGGTTAGTATTTTAGTCCTCAAAATACAAAGTGTGACGGGAGTTGTTGTACCCTTGTAAAAGAACTAACGGGAGTGGTTGTACCCTTGTAAAAGAACTCGACATCTAGCTTAGTGTCAGTAAATGTGTATAAGTGACGTGTAAGGTTTTCTCCGTCGGTGAAAGGAGCTTGTTGACTAGTGAAAGAAACTCTCGAGGTGGATACTCGGGGCGTGGACGTAGGGCAAGGAAAAAGAGTCCTTGTAGCCGAACCACGATAAATACTCGTATTGTGATTTGATTGTTTCTTTCTTTATACTTGCATGTTATATATTGTGTTTGTGTATATATCTTTGATCAAACGGAAAGTTTCAAAAGATAATTAAACAAGTTAAAAAGATTTTAAACGGTAAACTATTCAACCCCCCCTTCTAGTTTTCCACAACTTGGTAACTCTTAAACATCAAGATGACATGAAATGAACAATATTGAACAAGTTTTTATGAATCCTTACAAAGAGGGTGTTTGTACATGGCTAGGAGGACAAAGAAAAGAACCCAAAGTGCACCAAATTTACCCAAGACACGTTCAGATCATTCCTAAAAGCTCAAAAGTACAACCCGATTTGTATAACTCCAACCAATTTTTGTGGATCTTGATTTTTTGATTAGTTCGAATGGATGAGATGAGAGAAAAAAGTTGGACGTATTTTAGAGTTGAAATGTGTATGTGTAACATTATGTGTAGTGTTTTAAGTAATAAACAAAGTGTGCTTGGGTCATAATAAGCCAAAACAAATATCCCCTCTTGTTCTTTTGTAGAGATGGTGGCACAATGGATTATGGGGAGGGGGACTCGGAATTTTTGGTTTCTTGTGGTGTATCATGTGTCGGTTTGAGCTTAAATGTTACCGTAAAGTTCCGTTTTGACGTTTTTGGACACGTACACTCAAAATAAGTTTTTATCAACGTTTTTGTCAGAATAATAATAAAATATTATTATTTGCTCAAAAATGTATTTATTTGACTGCTACCATATATACTGTGGTGTCGGTACGCGTGTGGGGTTGCTTTTTAGTAAATGCGAGAAAGCTTCTCAATTAAATACAAAACTTGTCAGTAACTATCAGAAATAGAATAATTTACTTTTACTGACAAAAATAAACCGTTTTAGCAGTGACTGTAAGCTACAATATGCGGGATAGCTTCCCAAAATGCTCAGAATTACTCAAAACGTTCAGTTATGCATAGAAATGTTTGGTTTAGCAATAATAGATTAATATTTATTGTTGGGATCATAGTTTTACTATTTTATGAAGTCTCGGTCATTTGTAATAATAGGTTGCTTAAGTTATTATTTGTTTACATTTATGTTATTGTTTCAAGTTTACTAGGCTTAAGTCATATGGTCCATGGGCCCTCAAAGCCCACGAAAATGATGAATGGAAGGAGAGGGAGTGTTGCCCTAGCTCCTTCCCTATATATAGTATGCTTAGGTCTATGTAATACTTGGTTGGTTATTTGAAACATTAAGGAAACTCTTGCAATTCATATTCTCTAATTTCTCATAATCATCCCATTTTCATTCTCATCTCATTTCTATCATTATTGTGCTTGTGTTTACTAAATGGTGACCCAACAAGTGGCATCAGAGCGGGGTTATTTAGTTTTGGTTGATGTTTGTGATTTTTTCTTGTCAAAAATGTATTTTTGAAGCTGTTGTATTATTGCTTTTACTGGTCCGTATTTTCTTGTCAAAAAGTACTATCAACAGTTTCTTAACATTTTTATTGTATCAAAACCTGGTCTATTTCAGTCCTGATATCAATCTTTTATCATTTTTTGTGACTGGCTTGTACCATCCCGTGAATATTTATTGGTCGGAATATGGTCGGAAACTGGTCAAAAATTGGTCATCGGAATATGCAAAAAGGCTGGCCGGAATCTGATCGGATTAATCGCCGGAAAACTCATACCCTTGAGTTTCGAAATTTCTTGTATAAGAATTTTTCGAAATTACCCTTAAACCATAAAGTTTCGAAATTAACTTTCGAAAATTAAAAGGGGGCTAAGTCTTTCAAAATATCAAAGAGTTTCGAATTCTTGTATAAGAATTTTTGAAAAGGTAAAAAACTTTCGAAAAGTTGTAAAACTTTCGAAAATTTTAAAGCTTCGAAATCTTGTTAAAAGCTTTGAAAATTTAAAAGTTTTGAAATGTTTTTTTTTTTGCCCGAAACCTTCGAAATAACTTTAAAATTTTTGAAAAGTGAAAAAGATGAAGATGAAGGGTTGACCAAATGATAAATCTGTCGCAACTTACAACTGCCAAAACTAATCTTATACTATAACCAATCCTAACTACCTGACACAACCATGGCCATCTCATTCACTCTCCAACACTCATCAAAACCATCATATATCCATCAAACTCTAACAAATTGAAGTATATATAAATATCTCAGTTTTCTTAATTCGTGCTTCACAAGATATATCAAGACCTTCAAAATATATAATACACGATTTAGAAATCATCATCGATATGTTGTGAAGCTAAGCTTCTTTCTTTCTATCCGAACATATAAAGATAAGGATTATAACAATTAAGTTATACCTTTTTTCTTGGTTCGTTCAAATGAAAAACAAAACAAACAACACCTACCCGAGACCAACAAATGGATCTTGAAGACGTAAGATCATTTCTTGATTCGTTTGGAGCAGAAAACATTCTCAAGTTCGGTTGTGTTGTGTTTGTAGTTTGGTTGTTCGATTGGATATAGGGTTCGGATTGATTGATGATCGATGGTCGATGAAGAAGATGGAGATGAGATGAGTTTTGTTTTGTATTGATTGATGATGAGATTTAATAGTTTTCGATTGTGTAGAATCTAAGATGATATGAGATCGACTGATGATTAGTTGGTAGCGTTTGGGTGTGAGAGAAGTGATGGTAGGCGGACTGAATATTGTGTGAGATTAGGTTCAAAAATGAATGTAATATTGGGTTATAACATAGCCGTTTATATCAACCATGGTGGATCGGGTTATGTGTTTTCTTTTGGGCCATATCCGATCATTGGGCTGCCAAGAATTATTACATGGGCTGAAATTTTAATTATCCATTTTTTGGACCCCTAAAATCCTTAAACGTTGGGCCGAAAAAATTTAATATCCAATGCATTTTTATACATGATGTTAACTTTGGCATTTTAGTTGGTATGAAGAGTGGTATTTGGTTATTGCAAATTTTCACGGGGAAATATATTTTTGACAAGATCGGGAAACCATCATCAAATTCACTTAACCGTCAAAAAGGCTAGTTTTGGGCATTTAACCGTAAGATGTGACTATGCGATAATTCTTTATTATTTATTTGAGATTGAAGTGGGATTTCACGGGCGTGTGTACTTAGTATCTGAAGATATCGGGGTTGGTTGGATGAAGATTCTTCGAGATCCTTGTTCGAGCTTTTAACCTTTATAATGACGAAGACTTGGATATCTAGTTATTTTGTGATTCTTCCTCTATGTTACCACAAATAACTATCACTTTAAGGAGTTACGTTGTAGTGCTCAGTGTCACACGAAGTTGTGGATAATCAAGAGGTGATGTACATCTTATACTTGATGGTTGGTTGGTTGATGAGTATAGAGTACTTAGGGATTCGATGGGGTGCGAACTCTCTACACCGCTCTTTGTCATACATTAGTGCAAGTTTAAGTCACAAGTTTGGGTTATTTTACTTCAGTCTCAAGTTCGTCATTGAGTTTTCTCCATCAGTAGTCACTACAAAAAGCCGACAGAATGATAATGGGGTTGGTAAAGAGTTAGCTGAGAGGAGTATAAAAGAGTAGAGATGTTTATCAGTAGTTGATTCTCACGGGCTATTTATAATACTTCACACATAATCGGTTGATTGGACATATGGGGTTACGCTGCCTCCGTTTTCCATCGTAAACATAGTATGTATGCTTCCGATTCCGCGAAGACATCGTGGGGGAAGAGAGAGTGGGTGTTCTTTGATTTCTTTGACTTTTCTTGACTTCTTTGCGAAAACACTCATTTTCCACAAGATTCTGCAATTAGGGGGAAGAAATGTGCACATCAGGGACGCATAATAGACTCACGTGATCGAGCTTACAATTTTATTACTACCGGAGAGACGTCCGCAGAGATGATCAGTGGTTCAGTGTTGTGATTTTGCTGTAATCATTTCAACTCTCGCGGGTGTGAAGTAGCCTACTTAAGTGAGAAGAACTTGCTGATTTCTTGCATGTTACCCCCCGAACGGAACTTCCGCATTGAGTATAACTGTGATTAAGTGTTTGTCAGATTTGCTTAGTGTGGTTTACGGTGTCATCTAGAAATTCCGCTGCGTACTGAAAACTTCCAAAGTTAGAAGACATGTGGACTACATCAAAGTTTCGAATCTGCTGAAGACGGTTGTCAGTTTGGGGGAAGCTGATTCAGAAACTTCGCCAAAAAGAAGTGTACGAAGAAGCCGCTAAAGACATGCAGCATGAATTGGGGGGAAGTTAATCCATTTCATGCATATTACATCATTTGCATACAAGTGAAGATAAAGTTTTTCAAGCCGAGGTACAAGATGAAGACAAAGAGTGTCAACTGTAGTCATCCTCAGCATTTGAAGAGCTGATGAAGACCTTTCTTTATTTGTATTTGTACTTGTAGGAAATGTTGTAAGTAATCCATTATGTCGCCCAATTGGGGGAAGATTGTTATGATCAAAGTTTATAATCCTAACACGTAAATGGAACGACATTTACGGGATTACATTAGCTATCTTGAAAGGCACAAACACATGGACTAGAAGCGTCATTATTGTAAAGTTGTGTGTTTGTTGACCTATTAATACCCCCTCCATACTTCCATGGAGGGGTGAGACTTTGTGTAATTTACTCTTTCATCTTTCTTATTGAATAAAACACCTAGTTTCCCTTTACTCTCTACTCTCTCTCTCTAACCATGGCTTTCATCTTCTTCCATCAAACCCGACCTCCCGAATCACATAATCAACATAAAACTACGATCCAACATTTATTATTCAAATAAAGTGTGAAAATTACCATTTGTTACAGTCTCCCCAGCTAATGGGGAAATCCACCTCGGATTTCAATTTGCGTCACTCAATGAGTTCGAAAAGAGATGAGGGTACTTTTGTTTGATTTTATCCTCTTGCTCCCAAGTGTACTCAAGATCTCTGCGAGAGTTCCAACGAACCTTCACGATTGGGATACGACTCTGCTTAAGCCGTTTAACTTCCTGGTCCATGATTTCAATCGGCTCATCGATGAAGTTCAGTTTCATCAAGCTAGATTTCTTCCAGAGGAATAGCAAGGTTGTCATCAGATAGACACCTTTTCAAGTTGCTGACATGAAAAACGTCATGCACAACACTGAGTTCGGATGGTAATTCGAGTCGATAGGCTACTGGCCTGACTCTGGCCATGATCTCAAAAGGTCTAATATAACGAGGATTCAACTTCCCACGTTTACCAAATCTTATCACTCCTTTCCATGGCGAGACTTTCAATATGACTATATCACCCACTTGAAACTCAAGGGGTTTTTGCCTCTTGTCGACATAGCTCTTTTGACGGTCCCGAGCCGCTTGCATTCGGCTCTTGATCTGCAAAATTTTCTCGTTAGTCTCGTGGACTAGGTCTGGTCAGGTAAGTTGACTTTCTACGAATTCAGCTCAACATATTGGCGATCTGCACTTACGACCATAAAGTGCTTCATATGGTGCAGCCTTGATGCTGGTGTGGTAGCTGTTGTTGTAAGCAAACTCAGCTAAAGGCAAATGCCTATCCCAGTCATTCTGGAAATTGATTACACATGCTCTGAGCATGTCCTCTAGCGTCTGAATGGTCCTTTCACTCTGACCATCAGTCTGAGGGTGGTAAGTTGTACTCATGTCGAGATCTGTTCCCAATGCGTCCTGGAGTGACTTCCAGAAGTTTGACATGGAATGACTGTCTCAACTAGAGATGATAGAAATAGGTACACCATGTCTTGCGGCAATTTCCTTCAAGTACAGTCGTACAAGTTTGTCCATTCTATCATTCTCTTTTATAGGAAGGAAATGAGTAGATTTAGTGAGATGGTCCACGATTACCCAGATCGTGTCGTAACCGCTCGATGTCTTTTTCAGTTTGGTGATGAAGTCTATAGTTATGCGTTCCCACTTCCATTCTGGAATTTAAGGTAGCACAAGTAGATCTGAAGGTCTCTAGTGTTCAGCCTTGACCTTTGAACACGTCAAACATTTACCGGCATACTCGGCTATATCGACCTTCATATTTGGCCACTAGTATAGCTTATTCATGTCCAATTACATCTTTGTAACACCCCCATTTTTACAGACCGCAACAGATGTTTTGTCTGGGGTATTACCTCATGGAATCATAGTCAAAATAATAGAAAACGACTCGAAAAGAGATGTTTTTATAAAATGAGTTATCATTTATTAAAATATCAGAGTTTTTATTAAGAAGAGGTCCCATGAATCTAAGTGTGAAATGTTATGTTTTGAATGATAACTGGTTTTAAAGTCCTCCAAGTCCAGTGCCACTCCATGCCGTAAGTTCTTAAGTTACCTAGGATACATGCTTAAAGAGTCAACCCAAAGGTTGAGTGATATTCATAGGTTTTAGTTGAAAATAGTTGAATACGAGTTTAGTAAAGCATGGGCTACGTTGATATACACCCATGTAAAGTGAGTAGAAATCGTATTTAAACAGTTTGTGTTAGTATTGTATGATCAATATAATACTGGGGAGAGAGTGTTATTGCACTAAGCTCATGAAACCGCACATTAACAGTCCGGGTCATGGGGTCTGCAGACCAAACCATGAGGGGACGAGAAGGATAACTTGCCAAAGTTAATCCTTAGAGGTTTCAAGTATAGTACCTATTGGTGGCCCGGCTGGGGCAAACCAACGGGAGTTGCCAAACTCCAATAGATCTATCAACTATACTCGCGTTCACTCGCAAGTGATTATGGCTCATGAATTTTAGTTATGTAATGGTGGCACATAGTATCACTCGTGCAATAACCAGAGAAAAACACTTGTATTTGGTTTTAAAGAAAAGCAAGTACCATGTATCCCTTCACATGGTTTGTAAAACATTTAAAAAGTGAGGCTATGAAAACTCACCTGGGCTTAAGGATGATGTGATTGATGTGAAAAGTGACTCAGGGATTAGACCACTGACTCACGTATCCTGAGGGTAGTGTAGAGGGGTGTATGTATATGTATGTCAAGTCCTAGTTATTGTTTTTAGGTTTCTCAAGTAATTACACTTATGGTTTCTAGATTTAATTATAACATAACACCGTTCGGACCATCGTAATTCAGAAGTATAACTCCTCACATGAAGCTCCCTACTATTGTATTATGTATAACATAATACCGTTCGGGCCATCATAATTCAGAAGTATATAAATCCTCACACGAAGCTCCCTACTATTGTGCTATGTTGTTAAGTACTAGATTTAAATATAATATAACACTGTTTGGGCCATCATAATTCAGAGGTCATATTGTAGTAAACGTTTAAGGAGCCAGGGCACTTTAAGTCGTAAACCCAGCAAACTCGTCAAAACGAATACACAAATGAAGCCCCTCACATGAAGCTCCCTAGTATTGTGATACAAATAGTACTTTTATTTATTAAGAAAATACTTCATTTTATACCCTTAAGTTTATAAGTTGACACTATTTACCCTCTAAGTTTATATATTTACAAAATCTATCCTATGCTTATATATTTTGTTTTAACTTCCTAGATTATTCAAATTTATTCCATATACTTAGATATTTTAGGAATGTGACAGAAATGACCCTTAGACTTATAAGTTTTCAATAATTACCATTTATACCCTTAACTTTAGAACTTTTTCAAAACTAGTCCTAAATGTTTATAACTATATTAACTTTTATCCTTAGGTCATATAACTTTGCAAAAAGGGTCCTTATACTTAGTACTTCTAATAAATGTCAAAAATAGTCCCTAGACTTAGTATTTTTATAAATTTACCATATATACCCCTATGCATGAAAACTATTGCAAAACTAGTCCTAAAATCATGTAAACTATATTTTTATGAAACAAGAAGTTTTCCTAGCTTATGAATAACTAATATAAGCTTATTAAAGTAAAACTAGATCAGCTTATGGCTTATGAAAAGGGATTATAGCATGCAAACAGCAATTAGTCTAAAATTAGGGTTTAAAAATGAAAAGGTTTAAAAGAAAATGATCAAGGCTTAGGAAAGGGTTCCTAGGTGATCTTAGGTAACAAATATATATCCTAGGACAGTACCTAAGTCATTAGAATTAGTGAAAGGGCTTACTTGATCAAAAGTGGGGCGTTAGGGGTGTTTAGGGTTTCTAGGCTAGTTTCTACTTTGACAAGGGTTCTAGGCCTAATGTTCTCGACTTCTAAGGCTAGTAGGGACCTTATAATACTGTTAGGACTAAGTGAGGTGAGGTGGTGAAGAAAGAAAGGGATGGTTTGAATGGAAGGGAGTAACGAGCTATTTATAGGCTCGATTTTGGAGTATTGGCCAAGAAATGGGGGTGAGGTGTTGTGAGGAGGGGGAGGTGATTCATGGCAGCTAGGGCTGACTAAGGGACTCTAGGGAGTACTTAGGGGGCTGGAGAGGCGGTGTAGGGTGGTATGTGGTGTAAAATGGCTTAAAATGGCAAGTAGTTTACAAGTAGGTGCATAAGATACTTGTAAGCTACTATGGAGGTGCTAGGTTGGTTTCTTAGGGTGACAAGGAGCTGCATAAGCTGCCTTGTAGGTTTCTTGGGTCGTTTGAGGTGCTTGAAGGTGCTAGTTTAGTCTTAGTTTTAAGCTTAATCTAGGTTTATGGTTAAGTTTAGGATTAGGGTTTTAGATTAAGGATTAGTACCTAGATTAGGGTCCTAAGAGTGATTAGTGACTAGGATTAAGGTTCAGGGATCATTTCCTAGGTGGTGGTAGCTTATACTAAAGATTTGGGAAGGTTTTGACCTAGTTTCAGGACCTAAATGACCTAATTTTGCTTAGTGAGAGATTAGGATCTAGCTTAGGGTTTAGTGCCTAGTTTAGTGTCCTATGAGTGTTTAGTGACTAAGATTAAGACTTAGGAGGCTTATACTAAGTGGTGGTAGCCTATGGTAAAGATTTGGGAAGGTTTAACCTAGTTTTAGGACTTATAAGACCTAGTTAGGGTTTTATGCATAAATGACTTGTACCTAAGCTTCTAGAGGGTTGTACTAAGATTTAGGGATGCTAAGATATCATAATATTTCTAAGGTAACTCATATGTAAGCCTTGAACACTTTCAAACTAGTTTAGATAAGCAATTAGGGTTTTAAAGATAACTGTAAACACATATGGTTCAATTAGGGTTTGATTAGGGTTTCTGATAGATACAGTATACTAGAGTGATAGATTACTTAGCTTAATGATGTTTAGAACCTAGAATTGATATACCGGGATGTTTACATGAGGTAAACGTAGTGGTGTTGGGCATAGGTGGATACGTGAGCAGGTCTAGAGAGTCAGGCATGTAATAAAAAGCAAAAATTTACTTGTGAAATTACCTTGTGGTGGAAATGATACTGATGAAATTTTCATGGGTTATGACAGTCGTACCCCCTAATAGAAAATCTCATCCCGAAATTTAGTAAGAGTAGAGGTGGAGATAGGAGAACGAGTTATGATTCAAAGGAAAGGATGATATTAACGGAGGAAAGGAATTGTTTCGTACAAACGGATTAGGAAGTGTTTATACGTGTTCCAAATACTTAGACTCATTTATTATTATCTCGTTACTTACAAGCAGAGGCATCCCAATTCTTGTAAGCAAGTGTATATAAATTCATGGTCTGCTGATTTATAATTTCTTATTAAGATGAAAAAGGGTCCTGATTCATTTTAATAAGATGATTATAAATCATCCTTAAGTAGTATCGGCGGAAAAATGAAGAGGGATTTAACCACACTTAAGGGTGTGTGGTACGAGAGTGTTTGAGAGAGTGGGTTATCAGTATTATCCATGTTAGTAACTCGAGTTTCTAGTGTTAGCCATGTTAGTAAACGGAATAATCATGAAATAATAGTTACAAATTCTTAACATAAGCATAATAGTCTATAACATGACATATATATAATCTTGGTTCTGAATTTCATAGTCTATACGTAATATATGAGCACGTGCATTTTGACTAGACAATGCTTAGTCGTCTTGTTATAAGTGAGGACTTCCCTAACCAACGAGTACTCTTCTAATGGCTTCTAAATTTATTATACGTGCTTTTCTGATATGGGTCATCCACTTAGGACGCAAGTGCTTTTCAAGCACGGGTCATCCACATAGGATGCTTGGTCATCAACCTAGGATGCTACTATAAAAGCACGTGTCATCTACTTAGGATGCTACTATGGGAGTTCTACATCATGCATTTCTTAGGCACTCTAAACTTGTCAATGATGCTTCTTGTAATATACTATTCATAATTTATTTCGGCTATCTCCGAAACCTTGTACAAGTTCTAACATCATTTTTAATCTCTTAACATGAAGCTAATTCAACATTACTCACCTCTAGGTCTTGTTTAGCACTTTAGCGTTCCGTAAGCTTCCCACGAGCACCTACTCACATGATAATCATTCTAATGCTTTTAGAACTTGCGAACACATTTATCTAACATATATTGAGTCTATACAACTTAAATATGATCACCTAAGGTGCTATTTCGTCATTAAACACACTTTTACAATTTAGTGCAGAATTTTCTGGGTTGCTGCTGTATTTTGCACTTTAGACCTACTTCGACTCAAAATTAAACCATGAGGCCACTTGGGTTGGAAAGTATACTAATAGGGCTAAAAGTAGGCTTTTACGGCATGTCAATACGATAAACGGTCTATTTTATACACCCCTTTAAAGTCTGCATAAACTTCAATTCAGCAAGCTGATCTAAACTTGTAACGTGTCCAAAATGACTCAAAACTCATAATAAGCTATTCCACTTATTACCAAACTTATATTACAACTTATGTAACATGTCAAGATCATTTTTCATCAGGCCATAAGCATAATTTACTAGTTTATGCACCATATAAGCTTGTTCTAAACACTCTTTAATTTACATACTTAAATATCAACAACCACTAGTATCATTAATCTTTCTATACTAATCACCATAACTTAGCCATATGATTCTTAACATGATTATATCATAACAAGGCTTCTATAATCATAATTCTTAACATGATTACTAAACATGGTTTGAACATAAAATCATAATATCAAAGCTAGGGTTCATAAGCTTTAATCACCATAATCTTAATTAAATATAACACTAAATTGACATAAAAATAAGACTTAACATGAATTTACCTTGTAGGGAGAAGTATTAAAAACTCTTACAATCCTTTCATGTTTCCTCCAATCATAGTTAACACCTTATTTGAATTCTTCTATAAATACACCATAAACACCAAAATCATCTTATCATGGTCTTGAAAGAACCTCCTGTGATGTTTTACTTAGTGAATGATTAGTAGAAATCTTCCTCTAAAAGTTCTATGATGGCCACATGAAAAATAACATACACATACGTGTGTTTAATTTAACAATTCCCTGGGATTTTTTCTTATTAAGAATAAACGGCAAGATGGTCATTTTTGCTAAGTTTGGCCATTTGTCATAAATAGCCCTTATCATATAACCATACTATATACCCAGTCCTAACTAGTTATATCTCATAACATGTTAGGTCCTTATTTCTTATAAAATCTAACATAAGGACTTTTCTAATTTTCTATAGCAACATAAAAGTCTATTTCTAAGACTTAGAAAAATCGGGGTGTTACAAATTGTTACTGGGGTTAATACTTCATCCGCAGCTTCTACCCTTTCTTTGTCTATTGGGTCTTTGTCTATAGACGACATCCCAGTTTCGAACGTTGAGAAGGACGGGGATGTTATTACTTTGGTTCCTTTTGCTGACTCTCATGGAGGAAATCTTGAAGTTATTTCAGAGCATATCCATGCGGAGTAGGTTTTGTGCCGTGACTGCCTGTGGTCTTTTCTTAAATGGCCTTTTTGTATTTTGATCATCATTCTATTTGTTAGCAACAATTTGCCTTAATTGTTTGTAGCTTTTTTACGTTGCGTAACGCGATTGGATATGGTATTTTGCCTTGATGGCATTTTTTGTTTGACGTTCTTGCTTATGTCTCCGTTGTACATGTGTAGCTTTTTACAACGTATTTGTTATTTGCGCTAAGGTTACGTCTAACCTTTGTGCGTCTTTTATCGCACTTATGACTTGTGCGTTGCTAGTATCTAAAAAATGTACTGGTACGTAATTTATTTTTAGTCTTAGTTGGATATTTGTGGGTTATCCTCCCGGTACTGGGTTTGTAATACCTCTTACGTACTTTTGATTTAATTGGTAGGTTTCTCATCCTTTTGTTATGTGGAATAACTTGTTTGGGTCGTGCCCTTTGTGTGTGCGTCTTACTCACGTATATGTATTCTTTTCAAAGTAAAAGGTAAAAATCATGTAAAAGTAAATAAGTGAAGGTAGCTAGGCTCAACTTGTTTCATTAAAAAAAAATTAAAGTAATTTAAATCAGAAAATTTTGCATACAACATGTTTGTTGCTGGATTCACTTGAGTGATCCTTTGAATTATACAATTATGATATTCCTTTATCCTTGTCTGCATTACATGCTTGCGGAAGTAAAGCATTGTGCTTGCTTGTTGACTTGTTGTACGTCCTTGTTTTTGCTTTGTAGGCTTCCAATTGTATCCGGAGCCTTCTTATGTTTTAGGCTTTACAGGTGTTAGTTCCTGTTTATGCCTCTATATTTGCGAAGTCCGGAGACTTTTATGATGTCTTTCTTGCTAATCTTGTGTAGCTTCCCTTGATGCCACACTGTTGGCAAGCGTATTTTGGCTTATCCGAGTAGTTTAGGACCAGCGATTGCTTTAGTGGTTGGTGATTTTACACCATGATATAGGACATTTGGGTAGTTTTTCCATTCCTCTCATGGTTTTCTTTCCAACCGTTATCCCATCCGTGAGCTTGCTCTTCTCCTTGTCGCTCTTAGGCTAGGTATGAACTAAGGATTGGAAGTTCATCGACTCCATCCTTGGTTGATTTATGTTGTCAGGTGAAGCTTCTTGATATCCGGATGTCCATTTTCATGATGAAGCATCCTTTGTATATGCTTTGGTGTGTTTCCCTACGGACATACGCCCATCCGTATTCTATTCCTCCCACAAGCGGATCCTGGTGGTTCATTCTTCCCTGCTTTGCTTACCAGCCAGGTGAACCGAAGACCGTGTTTTGCCGCCATTGACCAGGCTGATGACATCAAATAAGTACATAATATTGTCATCATTTGTCCTATTTAATTGACTTGTTTTATTATATTATGTATGAGAATTGGTACTTAATCGTTTACTTTAATAAATCTCATGTAAAAACAAGCAACTAGCGAAACTTGGCGATTTTGGACAAAATATGGAATTAAATGATCAAGATTGGAAAAGTATGTTGAATAAAAAAGATTAAAGACCATTCCCTGACTTTGAAGCATGCGTCGCACATGAAACTTTGGTCAATGAAGAAGAACTAGCTTGTTCTACTCCAGATACACCGCATCTCATTATCAACATGCGCCGTATCACTATCAAGACTTCACCAAATACAATCCAATACGTTGAAGGACATGCGCCGCATAGAGATTCAAGATATGCCGCATATGAAGGCGGTGTATGAATATTCCAGAATATATTAATATTGGACCCCACGCGAAGTTAAGTGGATGCGCCGCATTTGCTTAGTTAATGCGCCGCATCTACCCTCTGATATTAACTATAAATACTCCAAGACCTAGACGAATTTTGTGTACAACCAAACCCTAAGGAGACGAATTCAGGCGACAAGACAACACAAGACACACCTCTAAAGAAGATTTTAGAGCAGTAAGAAGGTCTTGCATGTATTTAATTTATTAAGTAGTTTTATTTTATTGTATTAGTAAACTATATCCATCAGGATTGATGGGCTTGTAGCCGCCATACTACTCCCCTTAAAATTTCTTTCCCATCGATTATCAATTTATATGATGTTTTTTTGGTGACTTGTATATGTGCTTTGATAACATCTGTGTCTAGCTGTGTTTTGCTTGGGCCGCCATACCCCCTCTACGCTTACTTATCTAGCGTCTAGAAAGTAAGATAGGCATAAGTGATCATTAAGATTTTACTCGCCTATATTTAGGATTTAACGAGAGAGAAGAATTTTCGATACTCATCATATAAAACTAGCAATAAAACAAGTGACAAGCTACTTAACAAAAGGACAGGACTTCTATTTGTATCTATTATCTATATGTGTACGTATTAGTCTATCGCTGTTTCGTTCTCATTAGTTTTATTAGTTTAATTAATTAACCAAATCTGTGTTAATCTCTCAGGCTAAAAACCCCCTTTGCGTTAGATTAGATTGTAAAACTAACTTAGTATATTTAAAATACTGATTAGATTAACTAGATATTATGTTCCACTCTTAGTGATCAACACTCTGCTTACCATTATATATATATATATATATATATATATATATATATATATATATATATATATATATATATATATATATCCCCTATATATATTAGCAATACCTGCCAAGTAGATAATGCCACTTGGGCAAAAAGAAAGCCACCTGGAATGCCACGTTAAAGCCAGCTAGGCAAAACACGCGCCTGGCACAGGAAACGCATCTATCTTCACTCCTAATTCAAAAACACACACAGAGTTTTCTCAATATCATTCAAACCCTAACAAAAATCACGCCTACCATCTAAATCAAATCAATAAACACAAACGCCCGATCAATCAATTCCATCTTTAGCACACAATTTTCACCATTCACACCACACAATCACAACCCCATGATATTCGTTCCATCAATAACCTCAAAAAATACGTTTCATGAAAATTGTTTATCGGTGATTTCTAATTAAATAGCAACACTAGATGATGATGATTGAAGTTAAGGTCTTGATGATACTATTGAATCTACAATCTTTAGCCAGGTTTGTTTGATTTTAAATTATTTTGTACATGCGATTCAACACAGAATATGAATTGCTTATTTAAAATTGATTAATTTTTGTGGCTTCAACTCCACAAAATTAGTGAAATAGAATAAGGTTCATCATATTTGTTTGCTCACCTTATTGGGGGTTTAATCAGATCAACACACTGAAAGTTAAAATTGCTAATATGCAATATTTCCTTCATACACCTTCTGAAAGCATGATATATATGGGGCTTTTTCACTTGGTTTGTGTACTTATTGATGAATTGGGATTTAAGTAGCTTCTTTGTGTTGCACGATGAATCAATCATAGGAGCTGGGTAATTCCAAACGCAAAAACTTAATGTAATGAATGTATGAAGCTCAAAATTTTATCTTAATAACAAAAAATGCTTCAAGTTGAAATGAAATATATTCATAGAGGCTAATTGTTGGGATGAAGCATTAAACTACTCAGTGTATTTTGTGTGTTTAATGTATTTATGACAATGTCAAAACTTCAATACTCCTGGTAAGTTATAATTGTAATGATTTTTATTTAATTTGATTTATATGTCTTAACCAGAGGTTTAAGATTATTAATTTACCCAAAATGTAATACACTTTAGTTTCATTTGATGTATTTAAACAAATAAAGAATGAAAATAATTTGGCATAGATTCTTATTGATTATCATATTTTATGATTATGAGGTCGAATTTATTATTTTTTGATCTCATAAATATATATGTAACATGCTGTTGATCTTCATATATACTTTATTTAAAAGATATTAATTTGTGATTTTCCGATTAAGTGAAAAAAATGTGATATTCATTGTTGTTGTAGCCTATCGATTAATCAGTTTAAAAAATGAAACATTTACAATGTTGTTTGAATTCTTACATTGACTAATTTGATAAACTTCATAATTTTAATAAGTTGTTGGGTTTTACAGGTTAAGCTGAATCCATCTTTTGCAGACGCTTGGCTATGTTTAGGAAATTGTGGGTTAAAAAGGGTGATCTACCTGCAACAAGCAACTGCTTTAACCTTGCTCTAAGCAAGTTTGGTTTCTAGATAAAGGTATGTTCTCTTGGGACTTGCTAATTCTTCGGTTAACTTGACACTTTTAATTTTAATGGCTTATACTGGTTAAACAAAAGGATACAAAGCCAATTATCAATGCTTGAAATACAGATGGCTCAAGTCGAACCCAGAATGTTTCATGTTGGAAACATCTTCTTATAAATCATTTCTTCTTTGGATATTACATAAACTAATCTTGCCCTACAGTAAGTTTCTCTATTTTGGCAATCTTCAGCAACCTTATCTTAGCATATTCTTTTTCCTTTTTAATGATTGCTTTTCCTTTTGTCACATCTCTTATGTTTTTGTCGACTTCAAAAACCTTTTTTTCTATATGAAGGTAAATACATATCTAGAGACCTATAAGAGGACACTTAGTGGATTTGAAGCAGCTGCATCAAAAGATACTTGCCTATATGTCATCGAGGAGGTTCAAAAGATGATTAAGCTTTTCAATAAGTTACACACGATGTTAAAGGTGATTTATCTTTCTTGATTAACCCAACAAGTGTTTACGCTTATTAGCTCAATAAGCTATTTTAAATAAGCATCTCCATAATGGCAACCGAAAAAAAGTCTATTTGTGCCAATAAGCTTCCTGATGTGTCTAGTGAATAACAAATTATTACTATATTACACGTCAAGTAATGGTACATGATATATTTTTTTTAATGTTCTGTAGTGTTTCAGAGGTGAAGAAAGCCTTTTTTTTTTTCCTTTTTCTTTTTCTTCCTAGAAATGCAGAGGCGGAGTATGCTGGTGCACAAGTTAAATCAGAGAGATGCTGGTGCGCAGTTGGTACTTTCTTTCTCATCTGAAAGTGCAGATGGTTGTATTCCTTAGCACACGTAGAATATGGAAGAAAGCTTTAAAATGTTAACATGTCAGGTAAGTTTGTTAGGTTTTATTGAATTAGCTACTTATCATTTACTTGGTTGAATGTGTTGATTTGTCGGTTCACTCGTAATAAAATTGATAACACCCAACCCGCCCCTTTGAGATTATTTCACTTTGAGGGTACAACTTTAATATTTTATTTAAAAAATGGAAAGTTGAAAATTCACGATATAAATAAGAGTAGATTCATCTCTTATGTCTGCAAAAGAGAAAGAACGAAGCAATACAACACGCTGAATCATTTTGTGTTATCATTGTATATCCACTGTATATGTATTTGTTGTACATGATCAGAGGTGACACTTCAAAAAAATTTAGACATAAAGAAACCAATTTAGGATGTGGTTTATCTATAATTAGTCAAAATGGGACTCATAAGAGAGGGGAAAATGGCTATGTAGAAAACGGGTCAAATGGTTCAAAAGTGTTTACAGTTACATATGAGATATATCTATAGAGGTCACAGTAATGAGAGTAGGACACAGTACTTTTTTATTTTTGAATTAATCAGGGTACACATCCAATATATTGATTATGTTGTTCTAAGTAAATTGCTTAAACGTCAACTCTTTGCAAAATGTACTTGCTTGCATACTTTGTAGTATATGTAGGAAGATCTCCCTTTGTATGCTTTTATTTGATTATAATTCCTAAGATACTTATAAAAATAAAATATTCATGTTTGTCTTTTGCATGACATTTGATTAATTGGATCCGATCAGTAAATCATCAGGTTTTGCAGGACATCCTTTTAATATAATATCTGATAGTAGCATGTAATAAAGATCCAATTGCATCAATCATTTTTCTTAACAACATTTTTTGTCATCATAAGTTCTTCTCACCATCGACTAATATATGAAATTTGGTCGGATATGGTTAGTTAAACTAATCTACTGAATTTAAGAATTTTGTATTTGGCATAACTTGGATGGATCGTACCTTTGAATTCCAAAAATAGCGGTAAAATAGGTGAATGTCTATCTATAATACTATAAGATTCAGTCCTTAGAATAAATGTATAGTAATCATGACATAGTTTTGAGTTAAAATTGTGTGATTGGAGCCTTAATTATTCGACATGAGTAATTGCGAGCATGCAAAGAGTCATGTCGTTATATTCATGTTTGGTTAATGGAGGCTATATAATTAATATACAGTTACAATCTGAGTGGCATACAAACAATCTGTGAGTTATACCATGAATCATTGTCTGATTAGTATAAAATACATAAGCTCTCATTTATTAGCAAATAAGGATTTAATTGTAGCAGAGCATTGGTCAAGAAACTTGAGAATGTAGGTTCTTTGTTTCTTTATATTGTACTGCACTTAGCCTTGAAAGTTGTGTTTTCAAATAGGTTTTGTATGCTATTTATTGAATATCTAAAATACCCTTCCATCACTGAAATATAATGAGGTATATTCTTGATATATTAACTTATGTGCTCATTTGTTTCAGGCTTATATAGCATACAGAACATTTCAGAGTAGGAAAGTTGCAACACCAGCTAATACCTCTCTCACATTAGCCTTTCTTACTGACTCTTGCTTGGCTAAGTAAGAACCTTCATCATCTTACAGTTTCATAACCATGGCTGAGTGAATTAACTGATACCATTTACAAACTGAGTGACTTTTCCCGAAGCATATTTGGATTTCCTTTGCAAAATTGTTGGATGCTATAACTGATTTCTTTACAATTAGGCAGTCACATTCATACTCAAGTAAGCTTTCATATAATTCACCTTTCATTTATCCTTGGCATACATATTAATATTAAAATCTAATGATTTCTTTGTTTTAATTTTTTAAGAAGTTTTGTTGTTCTTTGATATGGGTCAAACGTTTTGGTATGGGTTAGACTGACTCGCAAAAATAAGTTCAGTACGTGTCTTGAATTAGTATAAGGGTAAGAATTATATGAGTATTCGTTTATAAGTATTTTGAATAAAGATCGTGTTAATGCTTCTGATATAATTAAAAATTTCAATATGGGTAGCATTGAAATGACAAACTAGCCAAGGTATATAGAGACTGGAATAAGTATTCAAACCCAATGAGACGTTGCATGCTTATTTAATAATCCCAAACACCCCCTTAATTGACAAATTGATAACAAGGGTACCACTTGATCAATTGTGTAGACGCATTGCATTTTGTAATATCAAATGAAAGCCCTATCAAGGAGGTTGTTTAGTTTAGGCTTAATGACTTTATTAAGCCTTAAACTGAAGTTGATAAGTTTATATGCTACTTTTTACACCTTACAATTGCGGATTTTACAACTTTTAACTGCTGATTTTGACAGCTTTCAAATACTGATTTTACGCCATTTATATGTTGTTTGGACAGTAAAATAAAAGGGGTGTTTGGACATGCATTTTACAACTATGTGGGCTATTTTTTAACAGCTTTTTATGCTGCTTTTAAAAGATTTTTATGCTGTTTTTAAACAACTTTTATATGCTATTTGGACAGTAGAAATAAGGGCTGTTTGGACACAGATTTTACAGCACTGTATGTCGCTTTATAACAACTTTTTATGGCCTACAAATGCTCAGGTATAGGAAAAATGAACAATAGCAGGTGTTTTCTTTATTTTATACCAGTCGGGATTAAAAACTTACTTGGCTTTTATTTTTTTCCTTTTATAGATACTCATGGTGCGCCTGGACCATCGTCCTATTCAAGACAACCTCAAGTCAAAAACTTCAATATTTGAAAGAGACCAATTAATGCCTCATTTTCTCAAAGTATGTGTTGTGCATATATGCCATTTTCTTAAGACTGTGTAGACAAAAAAAATTGCTCCAATAATGACCAAAGTACTTCCATAATTCTTCACGGGTCAAAATGGGTCATATGTTCAGTTGTGTGATTGATGCAGTACTGGGAGAAGGTGGATTGTCCATTTCAGATTGTTCCAAAGCTAGGTATCCTGAGCAGGCAAGGAATTCAGCAAAGAAGCTTGCAAAAGATCATCCAAGTGTTCTTAGCACTAAAACAATGTTGCAAGCTTACGTAAGATCATGAAGCATGTTCGTATTTTATGTAACTTATATTTAAAAAAAAAAACATGTGCTTGATGAAATGAATGCAATTTGATGTCATCTTTTTATTTTACATAACATATATATTTGGTGGCTTGATATTATAATCTTATTTGGGATAGTTACTATGAAATTAATGGCTATTAACTATTAAGAATTACTTACTACAAGGTTGGAAAAACCTACTACTTGATATCCACTTCCTTTGTATATAGAGATTCATGGAAAATAAATTTTGATATACGTTATGATTGTTTGATAGATGCTACATATGTTTCAGCTTCTATAAATACATACAATAATGTACATGCACTATCATTGACTTTACTTGCATATGTTGTCTATGTATACCAACGTGGTTTACCAAGATAGATAGATAGATAAAAAAAAAAAAAAAAAAAAAAAAAAAAAAAAAAAAAAAAAAAGAGAAAAAAAGCCAAGATTCTATTATGAAAGACTAAGCAAGACCCGGGTATATGGAAGACCATCATTTAGTTACATAAAAACACAAAGGAATATGCTATCTTTAACAAGATCATAAGCGTGATTATGTAGGTTGTAGAATTGTGTATCCAAGGTCTACACATTTGTGTCGTTTGATCATGATGGTCTCCTTGAAAAAGAATCAGCCCCCGATATCACTAACACACATGATGATAAGAGTCGAGCCCATGTGAAGCCTTGGCCAAACCCAATTACATCTACTTTTACTTGCCCATGTTTTATATTTGACACTTAAAAAAACACATATTAACAGTAGAAACAACACAAAAATACACGGAAGTTGAAAGAAATGAGCATGCTTTAAAAACCAATATAAAGAGGCTCAAAGGAGTATTATAGCAAAAGTGAATATGTCATCCATTAAATTGAAAATTATAAAAATTAAGTGAGTTATTGATCACAAGACCCGTGCATCACATTAGTAAATTTCAATCTTAAATAAAAAAAAAAACATAAATAAATATTTTTCTTACAGTTATCACCTTGAATAATGAATATAGAGGAAAAACTACATAATTTTTGCTTGAACCCATTTATAAATTATAATAACAAATTAAAAAAATTTAAGTTTAAGATATAAACAATAGTTTAATAGTTTATTGGGAAAAAACGGTGCAAATAACCAAAGATCTCCCACGACAGCCTTAGTTATAGATTGTTGTATATTCGGAAATTTACACAAATGTTACGCGATGAACACTTAGATACCAAGTTTGTGCGTAGCACGGGTTCTGAATGACTCGTACCGAAAAAGGGTGAAAGGTTGTTATACTTTAGTGCAATCAACCTTAATCATAAAGCCATACAAAACACCCGAGAACAAAACTAGCAATGTGAAAGTAATAGTAACCGGTTCCTGATTGTACTGAGCATGTTTCACATTGTTTCGCAGATATGAAGAAGAAGTACAAACAAAATTGGAATAAAGGCGGAGGTTGGAACAGGAAGAGGCAAAGAAGAGTATGTTTAAGGCTCAACCGATTTTTAAAGAGTAAGTAACGCACTTTAGAATGTTTATAAGACACTTCGTTTTTTAATTTTAGTAGAATGTATAGGGGGCGGGGATAAGATAGATGAGGGGCGAGGGATCTCATATCAGTGCATTTCCCGAAACATGACATGGATATATGGTAAGAATATCATATTATTGACTTCTTTTTTTCGTGCACTTGGTGTAGGAGTGCTTAAGAATTTTTGGTGGTTTAATGGGCACCCAAACCTCGGGCAGGTCATGAATAAGAAATGTTTTTGTACACTTCAACAAAAAACAATTTGCTTCGTACGCCTATAATAATATTATATAACAAACAATACTGATGTTATAATTTTAATAACAAGTTTTTAAGAAACAAAATTATATTTAAATCGTAATGTTAACCAATTTAGATATATACTTGCTTAGAAATCTTTAGAGTCTAAGATGGATTTTCAATAAAAAATAAAAATGAACTCCATATGTTATTATTTCGAAAAAAAAAATACCAACATAAAATGTAACAACTTTACCAAAATAAGTCAAACATAAATTTCAAACCATTCTAAAAACACACTAATTGAACATATCAAGATTTCACACATTAGGCAAATTTGTTTTTATATTTAACAAAACTATTTTAATTCGAATAAGAAATTGCTAAGAAACAAAATTACATTTAGATCATAATATTAAACAATTTAGATATATAAATTACATGTGTTTAACAATATATTACATGAGACTCGCCCAGCCATCGGCCGGGTCATGAAGCTAGAATATATATATATATATATATATATATATATATATATATATATATATATATATATATATATATATATATATATATATGGTAAAGTTAAAAGAAAAAGACAATATCCGTAAAAAAAATAAAAAGAATTTTTTTTTTTAAAGTTCTCAAAAAATTCCAAAAAATTTTCACAAGATCGGGTATGTTGGTGCATAAAACTTTTGTGAAAGAAGTTTTTCTAATTTTGAGTTTTTATACGTTTTTCTAATGCACAAAAAACGAATTTTAATGCGCAAAAAAAAAATTTAATGCACAAAATTTTCAACTTGTTTGAGTTAGTTGCGCAATGTTATTTTGATGAAAAAAGTCCAAAGAAGTTGGGTCCAAAAACGAATTTTTGATGCACAAAAAGCAATTTAATGCACCAACGTATTTTTTTATATTTTTTTTTGGATAAAGTATCCACTTTTAAATAAACTTCCTTTAGAACTTTTTCATGCACCAACATACCCGATCTTGTGGAATTTTTTGGAATTTTTTGAGAACTTTTAAAAAACAAATTATTTTTATTCTTTTTACGGAAATTTGTCTTTTTATTTGATCTTTACCCTATATATATATATATATATATATATATAGAATTTGGATCGATTGAGAAGGTTTTTATTTTGAGAAGATTGAGAAGGTTTTCAAAAATGATAGATTTTTAACTTTGATTCTTGTTTTTCAAGTGTAAAACTCATTTTAATGTGATAAAAATTCAAAATGTGTAAAAAAAAATTTAATCAATGTTCAAAATCTCTCGATTTGCGATATATGTAGAATATTGAATCATCTGTACAAATTTAATGAATCATCATCATAACTCGATTTGAACAATGGTTTGTGAATCAAATTTGTGATTCACCATAAAATGATGTTTACTTGTGAATCAAATAAAAAACATGAATCAATTTGTTCAAACGAAGATTTCTCAATCTTCTCAAAATAAAAACCTCCTCAATGGAACCGGATCCTATATATATATATATATATATATATATATATATATATATATATATATATATATATATATATATATATATATATATATATATATATATATATATATATAGTTAAACATGAATCAATTTGTTCAAACGAAGATTTCTCAATCTCCTCAAAATAAAAACCTTCTCAATGGACAGGGATCCTATATATATAAATTGATCGGGTACACTGCTCGTTACTGTGTGTGTTATAGGATAAGTTTGCTAAATATAAATTTAAAACTTGAATAGGCAAAATCACTCTATACTACACGTGACACAACACGCATCAAGTTATTGGTGCCGCTGCCGGTGAGTGAATTATTAATGATCTGTTTTTCTATTAGTATTTTTAATTAGGTTTTCTAACTTTTTATTCTTTAAGTTTTTAGATTCTAACCACTAACTTTGTTGTGTATTAGTTAGATTGCATTCATTGTATATTTTGCATATTTATTTATTTATTTGTTTATTTTTTATTATTATTATTTTTTTATGTTTGTTTTTCTTTGTTTTTATTTTTTGTAATTTTTGTTTTTCTGCATTAACTGTTGTCGTTGTACTTTGTTGTACAAACGATACGGCGCATCTATTTTTTAGATGCGGCGTATGGCGTTTTAATTTTTATACAGCGCGTCTAATTTAATAAATCGAGTATGTCGCATCTATCCCCTAGTTGTAGCGTATTCCGTTTTTAATCAGAAACTTTTTCAGGAACTTAAACAGACATACGGCGCATCTATTTTTCAGATACGACACATTAGTTATTTATTAAAAACAGTTTTTGTCTTTATTAAATTAAAGAGAATCGACGCATCGATTTTTGTCGATACGAGGCATCTATATAAAAATAAAAAATCTTGTATTCTGAAACGTAACGAAGATACGGCATATTAGCTTTTGCCTATACGGCGCATCTATTTTTTTAAATATAAGTAATTTTTGATAACTTAAAGGATACGGCGCATTTAATTTATCTGTGCGGCGTATTGATTTTCTAAATAAAAGTATGATTAAATTTTAACGAATTAAGATACGGCGCATCATCTGCAGATATCAGCAACTTTTACTCTTCATTTTGTTATTTGATTTCCAGTATTTTGTGGTATCTTTTTTTTGGGGCAAATACTACTGACGAATTTGTCTCTGATCACATGAATGACTATGGAAGATATCACCATGGATGAATATTTGGCTAGGAAACAAGGGAAGCTACAACACAAAGCGAATTTTCCAACAGAGAAACTGTGGTTTCTAAAGGACGAAACTTAAGAGATGGAGATGAAAGATCTCCTGGATGCAATATAGGAGCTAAATGTGAGTCTAACTTGAAGACTCTGGAATAAAGAGAAGTACTCACAAGGAGATAACCCGGATTTATCTTTACTGTTTTTTGGGTCGAGTCAGTCAGATCTGCAGCAGATGCGGCGCATCTCCATCATAACATGCGGCGTATCAACTGTACAGATCATATCTATTTATTTTTCTGCACTTTATAAACTTTCTGTCAGTTTATTTAATGCGGCGCATCCCTAGTTAAGGATGCGACTCATCTTATTTTCTGATACGTATTAATTCCAGGCTTGATACGGCGCGTCTTATTCAATAGATGCGGCATATCGATTGACGTGATGATTTTTCAAAATTTTATTTTTAATTTTTTAGGTTTTATTTTTACTAACTACTAATGAATTACGCACTAGTTTGACTTTCTTAAATTTAGGTATGTTAAAATGGTGGTATATTTTAGTTTCTGTACTTTCCGTGGAGACGTCATTCATAGAGGCATGAATGCTTTCCATCTACAAGAAAGTTGATACTGCTCAAGTACGCATAATTGAGGATCATACCGAGCAAATCTCAAGGGAGTTCTCTGTTCTAATTCTTGTTAATTTCCTGTTTTTAATTTCAATTACAAACAACGAGGACATTTTTTAACTTAAGCGGGGGATGGAGAATTAGAACGTTACGTGTCCTAAATTTTTCAAAATATTCTTTAATCTATGCTTAATATGTGAAATTTAAAAATTTTCTAGCATATTTTTGTTAATCTAAGTTGCATAACTGCATACATAACTTCTATTATATAAAATTGTGAGAATAGAGTGCATCCGTTTTCCAATATTTACCCAAATTCCACAAAAATATGAGTGTGCCGGTGACTTGTAAACTTGAGAACTTGGCTTGTATACTATTCGAGACCACCATAATGAGTATTATTTATTTAATTGGAATGACTTTTCTAACTTGGTAAATTTCTAGGATTACACCTAAAAAGCCTATATTTGTTATGTTTATTAACTAACTACATTGGTTAGTTAACTCCCCTATAAACCATTTTGTTTACTCTCATTTTTAGAGTAAGATACCTGTAGAACCGTAGAGGGGGGGTGAATACGGTTTCTTCGGCTTTTTAGATGTTTAAAAACTTTAAGCCAAAAAGAAAACCAAGTGGTTGTACAAACAATCCAACAACCACTACTACAACCAAAGTATATAAAGCAAGTAAAGAACACAACGATATATACTGGTTCGGGATGGGGGGTTTATACCATCTGTACATCCAGTTGCGAATCCGCGACTCCGATACTATTCACTAGTATAATCCTTTCGGTGGACTACAAACTGTTACAATTCACTCCACCGATATTCACCAATATCGATGCTCACAAAGAAGGAGTTACTCACCAACGGTATTCCGCCCTCGGAAACCACCCAAAAGAATCTAACGATTCGACTTTACCTAAGGATCACAAAGATCTCTACCAAGACTTCCACTCGGAAGTATCAAACCCCAACTAGATCCCCAATGATCTAGGCTTGGTCACCAAGACACAAGACTTCCCTTACAAACAATTGAATGAATGAATGTTTGTTCAATCAAGTCCTAACCTAACCTAGATACTCGATTGTAGTAGAAAGGGTATAAGAAAGAAGACCCTCGACACAATCACAAGAGTGGATTAGGTTCTTGTGAGTCTTCCCTTGCAAATAGATGTGTTCTTTCAAAGATGTTAGTGTGATAAACAAGAACACAAGATTAGAGATAGAGAGATTGAGAGATTTGAGAGTGTTTAGAGAGAAAGAATCTAGAGAGAAAGAATAATGGCAAGGGGTGAGGAATATAATAGGCAAGGGTGGTATTTATAGGCCAAGAACCCAAACTTGGGAAATTTTACCGAGGCCGGCGCGTCACCCGCGCGTCAACACGTGGGCAGCGCGCCAAGCGTCTGTAACTTTTTCCCAAGTGTTGGGTGTTTGGATCTTACAAATACCTATCCTTGCTAAACCCCCAATTGTACTTCACACAACCTTAACATTAATCATTCTAAGGTTTACCAACTCAAATAGCCAATTTGGAAAATCATTTGTGAAGTGTTTAAAGAGAAACCAAATTACCAAGGGTTTAATGTGTAGATAGGGTAATTTGGAAGGGTAGAAGTGTATCTCCTCACATGGCATAGAAAAGAGGGAAAGAATATGCCAAGGAATATTCCAATGCTTGGGGGGAAGAATGTGATGGAGGGTTGAGATGAAATGGTTTGAATTGGATGGCTAGGATCAAAGGGAGCCTCCTTTGGTTTTCAAACAATTTGGCATGTGGAGAAATGTGGATGGATGAGATGATCTCATTAGAGATGGATGGCTAAGATCACACTTTCCTAGGTTAGGGTTAAGAAAGGATATTCCAAGGAATATGCTTTGCTTGGGGGGGAAGAAGAAATGAAGGGTTGAGATGGTTTCATTTGAATTGGATGGATGAGATCAAAGGGAGCCTTTTTTGCTTGGGGGGAAAGGTTAGATCAATGGTTGGGATTGTTTTGGTTTGAATTCAATGGCTATGATCAAACACATGTGGTGGTATAGGGAAGAGGGATTGGATGGATGGTTGAGATGTGTTTGATTTGAATTCAATGGTTAGTATGAAACCCATGTGATGATATAGAGATGAGAGGTTGAATGGATGGTTGTGATTTGTTGTAATTTGAAATCAATGGCTAGGATGGGAGGAGCCATATTAGGGTTTCAAATAATTGGCATGTGTTTAATATGAAGGGTTGAGATGTGTTGTAAGGGATTGGATGGTTGAGATATAGTGTGTAAGGGAATATGTAAGGGTGTAAGAGATTGTGTAAGAGAATATTTGATTTGGATATGATTGGTTTTGTCTTCTGCATAAATGAGATTCAGAGAGGATTAAGACATAATCTAATTGTCATTAAGAAGAAAAGGTTTAAACAATTAAGATTATAAGTTGAGAAAATCATAGGTTACTTATAAGTTCAAGTAACACAATGTCGAGAATCCATAGTTTCATATCTCATGACTTTCCACGACTCGACGTTCTCAACTAATACCTTGGTTCAAACAAGTTAAGTGCTTTGCCTTGATGTAAAGCATAACCCAAGTGGGAAAGGATGCATTTACGCAAAGTGACCTTTGACTTAGTTTGACCAATAGGGGAGTAAACCCGTTACGTAATTAGAGAAAACATAAGCACGGGATATGAGCATATGGTTGCTTCAACACGATGTTACGTGAAATATACAAGCTCCCTAAGTTTAGAAAAGCCTTGGCTAGAGGCGGTAGTTAGAAAACATGAGTTGGCGTTTTCCCGTAAATGGGTGCATTAAAAGTAGGATCTCTCAAGTCACAAAACTCGTTTCGAGTGTTCTCAATTAAGCACATAACATATTCATACCTGTATTGAAAGATCCACATTTGTCGGGTAAGGGGAAAGCCGACTTTCAAAATTCGCCCGGAACCATACAGACTCCTGGCGCGTCACCCGCGCGTTGACGCGCGAGCAGCGCGCCAGGAGCAGACATTGGCTCCGGCAATTTTTGAGCTAACGTTTGTTATTTTATGTGTTTCAATGGTTTATTTGTCATCATTAAAATATAAAGAGATCTTGATCATGTTGCCTCAACAATCTCCCCCTTTTTGATGATGACAAACAAAAGCCGAAAGCAAATAAAATTACCAAACTTAGCGAAGACAAAGCGCGCCTTTGGTGTAGCTTGCATCTTGACCTTTGCCTTGTAATTTGGTGAAGCCTTAACATTACTTGAATGGTCTTCACGCATCTTGCTTTCTTTCTCCTCCTTTTGTCGAATCAGAAAGGCGGGACTTCCATTTGAAATGGGAAAGTAGCTTGTTTCCGTGCTCCCCCTTGAACATAGCTCCCCCTTGATCGTTGCTCCCCCTAGTTACAAGGTGGGGATCCATGGGTCAAGAGCCTCACCTTTGCGGTGGCCTAGCTACATGAAAGTACCACAACATGCAACAAACGAGAAAATCCTCACATGTGAAAGTTCCAAAATGGATTAGGTTACCATTTGGAGACTTGCAACATGGGTTAGTCCACAATATATATATATATATATATATATATATATATATATATATATATATATGTATTTGTCCCATATGACTCCAATAACCAATAGTTGAGCATGACAAGGTTGATAGAAGTGCATTTGTTATTATAATAAAGCATGAGAGCTTAAAGTTACAACAAGATCATAGTACCAAGAGATCAAAGAAACACAAAATACACATAATGCATCTAACAAACACACTTAGACAGTACATGTTATAAGGAGACTATTTTTTGTGATTTACAAGATTGTCCTCACATGTGTCAACACCCCTATCTTGATGAACAATGCATGTCATATTTGAGGCTAATGCTTGGAGCATTTTAACACCGTCATGAAGAGATTTGAGCATCTTACGGGTTTCTTCTCTATGATCCTTAATAGCATTAAGCATGTCAATTGTGTTTTCGCAACAAATTGCATGATTGCCTTCACGAAGTTTTGGGCTTAAGGGATTCCTTATCTTTTCCCAAACTTCTTCATCACCAATTCCCTTAGTAAGGGGTGATGTGGCTTGAACATTTTGTGGATTGGTCCAAACATCATCTTGCAAAAGTTTTTCAAGGTTGATCCTAGGATATTGTTGTTGATTGTTTAGCATAAACCACTCATTTCCAATCCCATCATTCTTGGTTGTAGCTTGAGGGACAACATTGTTGTTAGCAATTTCTTCACTTCCATTGTTTTCACTCAAGGAATTAGTGTCATTACTTTGGAGGATGAAATTTTCAAGAACATTGTTTGGAGAAAGTGGTTGGTTATTCATTTTTAACTTAGATTGAGATTTTAGATGTAATGCTAGACAAGAAATCTAATCCTTAAATAATAGTAAAGTGGGATTAAGATATGAGTGATGACACTTATTATCCAACGGGTATTAAGGCAATTAGTACCAAGATTCCTCATTAGGTGTACAAATTGTGTGGATCAAGAAGAAGATAATATATAGGAAAGGTAAGTGAGCATGGATCACATGATCATGATAAAAGTTATTCAAAGAGCAATGAGTGATCTAGTAGATTATTAAGTCGTGATATGAGGACAAAATACATATGCTACCTACCATTAAGAATGCATCATAAACCGTTAAGCTATGCATCAAATTTTAAACAATAAGGCATTATTCATCAAAATTTGTGTATGTAGCATGTAGTATATCATATAAGAAGAACAAGATGAATTTAATACAACATTTCGAACACAAGTGTGAGTTGTGAAGAAACGTCATATTTAAGGCAAAATTTTCAAGATGAATCAAGATAATTTTGTGTCAAGTTATCTTGTTCAAGCACATAGTATAGACATGTAGAATCTTGGATACTTATCAATCATAGTTTGAATAATGAATTGATGCATATCTTTCCTCTTAGAAGACATTAGTTAGATCTTCCATCCATGCCTCCACATAAACCTTAATCACATAAGCTCTAATAGCACCTAAAGATTGTTCTCCTAAGATGCATGTTTTAGCATCAAACCTATCCCAAAGCAATTTGGACTTTTGAAAAAATGTCATGCCAAAAACTTAGACTTATTTGTTTTGTGACCTAAGAGTCCTTTTATTCAAGTCACCAATGACTTGTTGTATAGGATGACCCCTCGCTTCTCTCAATTCCTTAGGATTGCCTTCATCCGAATCATTAACTTGTAATGTTGGCGACCTTTCTTGATCTTGAACTAAAGGTTCGTTGATCACATCATTTTCTACCGAAGGAGATGATTTAGGCCCGGGCATGCTCTCATCAAAGGTTACATTAATTCCTCAATTCTCATTGTTTCCTTGTTAAGCACTATGTATGCTTTACTAGTTTGAGAGTATCCTAGGAACACACCTTCATACGACTTTGGGTCGAATTTGGTGAGATATTCTTTGGTGTTAAGTATAAATACTTTGCAACCAAATACTCTAAAATACTCTAGGGATGGTTTTCTATTCCTAAGTATTTCATAAGGTGTTTTATTAACTACCTTTCTTATGTAGACTCTATTAAAAATGTAACAAGCGGTATTTAGGGCATGACACCAAAACTTTTGTGGAATGGATTGCTCGTCAAGCATTGCACGACTCATATTTCTTAACTGACGATGTGTTCTTTCAACAATCTCATGCGATTGAGAAATGAACGGGCCCGATAAGTTATAAGATATTCCATGTTGTTCACAAAAGGTTCCAAATTGCATTTTATCAAATTCGTTACTATGATTTGTTTTAATTGAAACAATTGAACAATCAAGTAGGTTTTCAAGTTTCTTTCTCAAAATGTTGAATTTATTTAAAACTCCATCCTTGTTTTCTAAGAATAATATCCAAGTGTAATTTGAATAATCATCTATGATCATTAAAGTCTAGAAGTTACCTCCATAGCTTTGGATCGGAGATGGACCATACAAATCCAAATGAATTAATTCTAAAACTTTACTAGTTGCCACTTCTTTTATATTCCTAATAATGGTTTGTCCTTGACTTCCTAGACATGTATCACAATAATGCCTTTCAAAGCTCAACTTTGGTAAATTCCGTACTAGTTCGTTTGAAGCTAGGTTTTGGACTAACCTCATATTGGCGTGACCTAATCTCCTATGCCAAAGCATTGAGTTATCCACCATGGACGTAAGACATATGTGTTGCTTAGAGTTATCACCTAACTTTCATGTATATAAATTATTTCTCCTATGACCTTTTGCTAACACAACACCATTTTTACTAATGGTGCAATCTACCTTAGTAAATTTGACCTCACAATCATCATCACATAATTGACTCACACTAATCAAATTGAAACTTAGACCCCTAACATGCTCAACATTGGAGATTTCTATGGAGTCACGAAGGACATTACCTTTGCCAACAATTTTGCTGTTAAGTTCGCTTCCAAAAATGACTTGATTGCTATTATACGCCGTGTATGATGTGAACAATCTTCTATTCTCGGTCATGTGTTTAGTGCAACCACTATCCACTACCCACTCATCCGGTTGTAGATCACTTTTGAGGTAAACCTACAACAAAAGTACAACTCATGCCTTTGGTACCCATTGTTTCTTGGGTCCATTTTGGTTAGCATTTAAAGTGCCCAAGTTAAACATTCTTGGGTCTTGAAGCAAGACACATAATTTCTCAATGCCAAATTTAGAGAAGGTGGACCAAGGATTGTTTTGATAGTCATTTTGAGTTTTGTAACTTGGTCTATAGTTATGATATGTTTGAGGTCTAAAGTAGTTTTGGTTTGAATAGGAGTTGTCTCTCCTTTGGTAATTGTTGTATTGGTATTGAGAAGACCTTTGACCATAGTTATAGAAATTTCTTCTTTGGTTATTATGAAAGGATGATATTTGGTTGTATGAGGTAGGAGATCTCACATTAGATGTAGGCAAAAGTGGTCTATTATTTACTCGAGGTTGTGAGTATCCAAGTCCATTGCGAGAGCTTGAGTTAGAAGATTGTTTTGGATTTTCTCTTCTTGTAATTGAAGCTTGATTACCTCGAGTACTTACAAGAGGAGCTTGAGGAGTAATTGGTTAAATGACATTGTTTAATGGAGGTCCAATTTTCCTCAGAGGCCTGACGCGTCAGCCCTGGGGATTTTTGGAGCCTTCTTTTCTTTAGCCTTTACAAATGTTATTGGTTATGTTAGGCTTATAGGAGTGGTTGCCTTGTTTAAAAAATCCAAGACCTCCCTTATCTTGAGACACCTTTTGTCGACTTATTAGTTTTTCTATATCATTTGTGCTCTTTTTATATTTTGAAAAGCTTAATGACTCTTTTTGAAGTTCCAACACTTTTTCATTCAAAGAGTTAACCTCAAGTGTGAGTATTTCACAATTTTTACAAGGTTCAATCATCCCTTTGCAATGTTCTAGTGTTTTTACTTTACTTTCAAGTTCACAAACCCTTTCTTTAGATTTAACATTTTCCAATTCAAGAAGACGTTTTTCTTTGAGAGCTTTATCAAGGGTTTTTCTAAAATCATCATTAAACTTAACTAGTTCCTCATTCTCCTTTTGCAAATTGATAATATCTAAGTTATTAGAAGAAGAAGGGTTTAGAGATACCTCAAATTTTTCTTAGGCCATAAGACACGTAGCATCATTATTTGGTTGGTCTTCATCTTCACTATCACTCCATGCTCCTCCAATGAATTCCTTGTTCACCCTAGGTTTAGGGCATTCATTAATGAAATGACCCTTTTCTCCTCGATTATAGCATCCTTGGGTGCGTCTCGAACTTTCAGCAACCTTGTTGTTATCACCACTTCGGTTTCCCCCAAAGTTCTTCCTTCCGCCATTATCTCGGTTTCCAAACCGATTTCTTCTACCAATGTTACCACCTTTCCTAAAGAACCTCCGAAAGTTCTTACCCATAAGATTATACTCTTCGTCATCCATATCATCTTCTTCATTGCTATCCTCTTGACTATCACTATCATTACTAGTTTAAGTACTAGTAACTTTAACTTTAAGAGCCAAAGACTTAACCTTCTCCTTCTTGTCTTTGGTACTCGCCTTGTCGTACTCAAGAATCATTTCATAGACTTTGAGATTTCCAATGAGCTCGTCAAGAGGTAGTTCCGCCAAATTCTTGGCTTCTTCTATGGCCGTCACCTTTGCCCTCCACTTCACCGGAAGTGCTCGAAGAAACTTTCTCACATGGTTCTTGTTATAGAAGCTAGGATCAAGAGCCGTGAGACTAGTGATTATAGCATTGAACCTTGTGTACCCATTATCAATGGTTTCTTCATCCGAGATCAAGAATTTCTCATATTGTTGTATGAGTAAATCGATCTTGAAATCTTTCACTTGAGAATTGCCTTGATGAGTGATGATGAGAGAGTGCCAAATTTCCTTGGCGGTCTTACAAACATGAACCCTCTCGAATTCCCTTCCAGGTAGAGCATTATAGATCAACATCTTGGCTTCATCATTCTTACCAAGCTTTCTTCTTTCATCATCATTAAGATCCATATGTGGTTTTTTCACCAACAACTTTGTTTCCGAGTCTTCCACCATAAACTCAAAGTTGCCATTTTGGATGATTTCCCACAAATCAAGATCTTTGGACCTAACATAGGTCTCGAATCGGGTTTTCCAAAAGCAAAACCCATCGGTTTCTAGCAAAGGTGGTCTTTGCATAGAACATCCCTCTACATAGTTCTCTTGAGCGATGGATCTATACTCTACTTTACCAAAAACCTTAGTTAGGATTTTAGATTTTTGAAAAAGAAGTTTTTGACTTAAAACGACTTCTCGGGAAGGCTTTAATGCTCAAAAACTTGAGTATACCGCTCTGATACTGTCACAACTCACCATTTCAGGTCATTTCCTAAACTTCGACAATTTACCATTCATAAATCACTATTCATAAAAACACTATTCATCGTTTTACTATTCATCATTTTCGAGGTCAATTTGATATTCTGAGAAGCAATCAAAAATTTTACTATTCACCAAGTACTATTCATTCCCCGGAAAGAAAATACTATTTATGTGCATTGCTTATTTCATCGTAAATTTAGTTTACGAGTACTTAAATTTGCGTAACCGTATTGGTTCAGGTGCGAATTCATACATTATCATTAGGGACACTTCATACGGACTAGAAATAGTCTACATATCATCATGATAGCATGTGCATACTATACCACTCGTAGAATACTCATATTATTATTTTTGGTATGTTTAACGTTTTACGTTTATTTATTTTAATTAAACGTTAACCCGCGGTAAATAAATATAACCAACTTATCTAAAAATTACCACGATGCTTCCGATATATTTTTAAACTCCTTATAACGTCATAAAAATTATAAAATTCATTTACCCGGTATTTTGGGAATTTATTAAATTTATAATGTAAGTTTATTATAATTACGACGGTTTTCGTGAAAACAAAACAATAATCACCCGAACACTCAATACTTGTACCCAATATATTTTTATCATTTTTATAACTTTATTTTGACCCGGATAACTTTGTTAAAATTTATTTCTATCAAACCCGGTACCCGATTTTAACTAAACACTAATATACATCTAAACCTCCATTCAAATCCTAATTAAATCAAAGCTACCCCAACCCCCCCCCCCCCCTTGCTCACCCATGACCGGCCACAACATAACCCCAAGACCACAAGTTATCTTTTTTTAACCTTATGCATTTATGTATTCATATTATACATTTAAATTACAACAAATATCTAAAAACCACTAACACATTTCACTTGTAAATTTTTAAGATCAAAAGTGCTCTCATCTCTCTTTCTCTTCTCTAACCCACGACACAACCCAAGGACCAAGATCAAGTATTTATTTTTCAAAGATTAAAGCTACAAAGTTGTTCATTTCATCATTCTAGTTAAGAGTTTTGCAATACAAACTCAAGAAACACAAGATTTCTCATCATCTAATCACCTAATATTTCAAAGTAAGTTATCAAATTTATTTTCATGATTTCATCTTATATTTACTAGTATCATATGATTTTCATGCTTAATTTCATGCACAAGTTAGCTATACCACATTTTTTTTTAACTTTTTGAACATACAAACCCTAGAATTTGTTTTAGGTATTCCCTTGTTAAATTAACATGATTAGTGATGATTAGGAACCCATGGCACCCTAAGAAGGTGTATGGTAGGATTAGAATAGCTTTGTGGTGTTTGCAAGAGATTTGGTGATGTTAGAAACTAGTTTAGAGCATGGAAAATGGATTTAGAACATATATTTATACCTTCTGTCCCATTTTTGCAAACCCAGTAAAATCAGGAAATATAAAGTAAACTTTGGCAAAATTTTAGAAAATACTTTCAAAAACGAAGCCGTAGGCGAAAGAACGGGTTAAAACGAGTTTATAACGAAGGAGATATGATTTTTGCAAGTTTATTGCCGAAAACTATTTTTCTGAAAATTGTTGCTGTTGGACGATTTTTGGTGGACAAACTGAGGTGTTAGACGTAACCTATAGAAGCCGAGCTATCAAAAATATATTAGTATATACTAAGACGAATCCGTGGATATAAAGAACGAAGAAAATGAACTTAAAACGACCAAGTTATTCACATTTCAATATCGGCGAAAATCCTCTATAATTGGCAGCTTTTATTATAAATAATAATAATACTACTTCTACGTACTAAATTCTAGATTTTCTAGAAATACTACTAAATTGCCGAAATTTATAACTAACGATGTACTTATACTTATGAGCTTATTTTTACGACGATTACACTATACTTCAAGGTTTTCAAGACGAAGTTTATAACACTAACTTCTATACATATATATTACGACAAGTTTACACAAGTCTAGTTAAGACTTATTATTTTTCTCAAGTATGGAATATATTTTCATAAGACTATAACTAGTATATTTTCAAGTTATGAGTGGTATAGTTATCATGTGCATACATATTCTCTACATCATTTCATGATCTAAATTAGATCATATTCATTCGTCATAGGTTGCGGTTGAATTCAGTCCTTGTTGTCCGTTTCATTCCATTGCATTGTACCATCACTTCGAGGTGAGTTTTCATAGCCCCGTTTTTAATACAATACTTTGATTTCAAATCCCACGGGGGAGAATACATTGCACACTTATTTTCATACATGCCTAAGTATTAAATTCCTTACATTGCTTAAGTTGCCTTATTACCACGTCTTGACAAGTCCCCTTTATTATCATGGACCGTTAATTAAAGTATGAGCGAGAGTGAGTGAATAGATCTATTGAGGGTGACTCCTCCATCCGTGTTTGGGTTGCTCCAACGGAATTACGGATGCATTTCATGTCTAACATATTAGAGTGTCGGGTAAACACTCATTTGGGGCCAAGTAACTTTGTCTAGCTTCGGGGTCATGAGCTTAAGAGTCAATGTAGCTTTCTTTTGACATTTTGTCACTTTACTTACTTATGGCTTATGTACATACGACTTATCTTACAAACCTATGATTTCTCACCAACTTTATGTTGACCGTTTTAGCAATGTATTTTCAGGTAACTAAGGTATATCTCATGGCATGCATGGAGTCATTTTAGTGAGTAGCAAGGATGACGCGTCTCACTTTAGATTTTTCATGCACTTATATATTATCATTTGATTGTACCAAACTTGTTTCCTTTAACTTCTAAATACTTTGGGACCTATGTTTTGTAACTCTGAACTTCTTTTAAATAAATCAAACGATGTGTTTTCCAAACGACACTTTAGGTCGTTCAATATTTCCTTGTTGTGATGCTATGGCAGTTACACCCTCAGGCATTCCATTCTGCTGCAAGTCAGGTAAATTGGGGGTGTGACAGATTGGCATCAGAGCTAAGGTTATAGCGAACTAGGATGCATCATAGACCCTAGACTATAAACACATTATCATAGCATCTCATCATTTCATCATAAGTGCATATTCATTGTTTTAGGTGATTCCATTATACGAGTTATTTATTTTCTTTTCACCTTGATTATCACAGAACCATGTCTTCAGACCTGAACATTGTCATACTTTACTCTGTCTCAGACTCTGATGTTGAAGGCTCTATGTCTTCCACTGCCTTTTCACCACCACCCATTCCTCCTGTACTTGTGTTGCCACTTTCGGCATCAGGTGAGGATACCGAACCTTTTGAGGAGGAATCGATTGCTCCTACTCCTCATGTCTCCCCTATTGCACCACCTGAGGTTACCCGTGCACCCACTGACATACCATCCCCTGCTACTTCCATTCCCTCAGAACCAAGACTTATGTTTCCCCATAGGAAGACGACTCTAGTTGCTAGTAAGCGTGTTCGCCCTGCTACATCTACTTTTAGGATCCCTGCTATTCCTATGTTACCTGCACCACCATCCATACCCCGCTACTACTTCCATATCTACTTCACTCTTGCCGCTCAGGAAGCATGCAAGGTTTACTACACTAGCTTCACCTACTACAGAGACTTCTGACATTCCACCACCACCAGTATACCATGTAGGTGAGAGTTTGAGAGCAGCTGCTGCTAGGGGGCCTACAGCTGTTACCTTAGAGGATCAGTTAGGGGCTCAACAGGAGCAGGTTGATAGTTTGGGTTATAGGGTTGATGAGGTTATCATTACTCGACTTGAGGCGGTCGAGGAGCAGGTTGAGGGTTTGATTTTAGGCAGAGTTAGCATCGACGTGTCGTATCATGGACTTGAGGCACGGCAGGAGGGACACCAGGAGCTGATTGATCAGCTTAGGGATGAGCTACCGGAGATACGGGATAGAGCTCAGACTACACATGAGGCTCAGGGAGAGCAGACACACCAGTTGGCAGTAGCTCAGGAGAGGTTGACTATGATGGAGGGCAGAGATGTTGCTCTTCAGCTCCGAGTTCAGCATCTAGAGGAGATTGTCGTCATGATGGACAGGGAGATCCGTCGTCTGAGGAGTGCACCTGGAGGAGCCTAGACATAGACTTGTATTGTATTAGCTTTTACTATTTTCCTAGTCCCGAGGTGTGGGACATAGTTCAAGAACTTGTAGTCTTTTGGTTGTTGTGCAAACAAGTATATCAAGTGTGACTCTGCTATGTTGGAATGGTTATGCTATATATATATATATATATATATATATATATATATATATATATATATATATATATATATATATATATATATATATATATATATCGGTCCATGTAGGCCAAAATTTTCATGTATTATATCCATGTGTTGTGATTATATTTATGATGTTTCGTGGTTGCTCTTTATTATTAAAGTATTTATACTTGTTGTGGTTGTATCTATACGTGTCGTGGTTGTATTATTACAGGTTGTGATTGTACTCGTACATGTCGTGGTTGTATTTATACTTGTTGTGGTTGTATTTATACTTGTTGTGGTTGTATATATACATGTTGTAGGTGTTACTTTTGGTACGATGACTATTTCTATTATGGCTTTCTCATGGTTGTTGTCGATTATTATTTATCCGCAAGTTGGTCAGGGATAGTATAGCAGAAGCTTTGGAGACTGAGAGAGCTGAAGTTGCTGCTAGGGCTGCTGAGGTTGCACCTAATACTGGGGCGGTTGAACCACCCACTACTAGGCATGAATGCACTTGGAAGGATTTCAAGATCAGCGATCCCGTCAAGTTTAACGGCACTGAGGGAGCGGTTGCTTTGATCCGCTGGTTTGAAAAGACTGAGAATGAATTCCTCATATGCGGTTGCCCGGAGGTTAACAAGGTAAAATTTGCTATTGGTATACTTCTTGATGAAGCTATGTCTTGGTGGAATTCTCATGCTCAGCCTATTGGTATGGAGAATGCCTACAAGCTCACTTGGGATCAATTCAAGAAGCTGATGACTAAGAAGTTTTGCCCTCGTACTGAGGTGCAAAAGTTGGAAACCGAATTCTATGAGCTGGTAACAAAGGGTGATGACATTGAGACCTATATCAGGAAGTTTCAGGAGTTGGCTGCAATATGTCCAACTATGGTTCCTGACGATGAGAAAAAGATGGAGAACTTTACTGGTGGACTACCCGAAAGCATCCGAGGGGATGTGATGTCTTTCTACCCACAATCAATGGAAGAGGCTATTCGTATAACTCAGAAACTTATGGTCCAAGTGTTAAAAGGAAAATCTGCTGCCAACAACAACAATAACCGTTCAAACAACACCAACTACAACAACACTCGAAACAACAACAACTATAACAACAACCGAAACCACAACTACCCCAATAACCGAAACAACAACCCAAACAATAACAACAACAACAACAACAACAACAACAACAACAACAACAACAACAACAACAACAACAACAACAACAACAACAACAACAACAACAAGAGGAGGTTTGACTACAACCAAGGTGGAAATGCTATCCAACCAGCACCTAAGAGACAGGAAGTGGCAAAGGCCTATGCTGCAGGGCCGAATGAAGGGAAGGGATATGCTGGTACTCTACCCAAGTGTGATAAGTGTCAGAAGCATCATAATCCAGGACGTTGCCTAGATTTATGTGGCAACTGCAAGAAGGTTGGTCACCACGCCAAAATTGCAGGCTCCCAAACTTGGGTAACAATCAGAAACCGCCAGTAACATGTTTTGGTTGCGGAGAAATTGGACACTATAGGAGTGAGTGCCCAAAGAAGAAGAACCAAGGAATTGGAAACCAAGGTGGAGTGGCTCGAGGAAGAGCTTATGTTATGGGAGGAGAAGATGCCTGAGAAGACCCGAATGTTGTTGCGGGTACGTTCCTCGTTAATAATCATTATGCATCCATTTTATTTGATTCAGGAGCGAATAGAAGTTTTGTTTCTATTGCATTTGCACCTTTACTTAACATAGAACCAACCACCTTAGACATTCCCTATATTGTTGAATTAGCCGATGGGTCCTTAGTTAAAACCAACACCGTTGTCCGTGGTTACACCATCAATTTCCTAAACCATCCATTCAATATAGACCTTATGCCTGTAGAACTTGGAAGTTTCGACGTTGTTATCGGTATGGATTGGTTGTCTCGACATCGTGCAAGAATTATTTGTGATGAGAAAGTGGTTCACCTTCCTTATAGTGATGAAACTTTAGTTGTTCGCGGAGAGCGAAGTGGAACTAGACTCAGTATCATATCGTGCATTAAAACTCAGAAGTACATAAAGAAGGGTTGTTATGTATTCTTGGCTCACATCACGGAGAAGAAGTCGGAGGAGAAATGACTTGAAGATGTGCAAATTGTTAAGGAATTTCCAGAAGTTTTTCCGGAAGAATTGCCAGGACTTCCGCCTACACGCCAAGTTGAGTTTCAAATCGAATTAGTGCCAGGAGTTGCACCAATTGCGCGAGCACCGTATAGACTTACACCTTCGGAAATGCAGGAGTTGTCAAACCAATTACAAGAACTTTTGGACAAAGGATTCATTAGACCGAGTTCCTCACCTTGGGGAGCACCGGTTTTGTTTGTGAAGAAGAAGGATGGATCTTTCAGAATGTGCATCGACTATCGTGAGCTGAACAAGTTAACGGTGAAGAATCGTTATCCACTACCTAGGATCGACGACTTGTTCGACCAGCTACAAGGTTCTTGTTTTTATTCCAAGATTGATTTAAGATCCGGTTACCATCAACTTAGAGTTCGGGAAGAAGATATCCCGAAGACGGCATTTAGAACGCGTTATGGTCATTATGAGTTTCAAGTAATGCCTTTCGGATTAACCAACGCACCTGTTGTATTTATGGACCTCATGAATAGAGTGTGCAAACCATATCTTGGTAAGTTTGTGATCGTATTCATTGACGATATCTTGATTTATTCCAAGAGTACGGAAGAGCACGCAGAACACCTCAGAACAATTCTGGAACTACTCAAGAAGGAGCAATTGTATGCCAAATTTTCAAAGTGTGATTTTTGGATACAAAGAGTTCAATTTCTTGGCCATGTCATTGATAGCCAAGGATTACAAGTCGACCCAGCAAAGATCGAGGCAGTAAAGGATTGGGCTATGTCCAAGTCTCCTACGGAAATTCGTCAATTCCTAGGACTTGCAGGATATTACAGAAGGTTTATCGAAGGGTTTTCTAAGATAGCGAAGTCGCTGACTAAGCTGACACAAAAGAATCAAAAGTACGAGTGGGGAGAGAAGCAAGAATCTGCATTTCAGTTATTGAAGTAGAAGCTTTGTAGCGCACCAATTTTGTCACTACCAGAAGGTATTGAGAACTTTGTGGTATATTGCGATGCTTCGCATAAAGGACTTGGAGCTGTGCTAATGCAGAACGAGAAGGTGATAGTTTATGCATCTAGATAGCTTAAGACACACGAGAAGAATTACACTACACACGACTTGGAGTTGGGTGCTGTAGTTTTTGCACTCAAGATTTGGAGACACTACCTTTATGGTACTAAATGTGTAGTTTTTACCGACCACAAGAGCTTACAGCATATACTTGATCAGAAGGAACTTAATATGAGACAACGTCGTTGGCTAGAATTGTTGAGTGATTACGATTGTGAAATCCGATATCACCCAGGAAAAGCGAATGTTGTAGCAGATGCACTTAGCCGAAAAGAACGACTCAAACCTTTGAGAGTCAAGTCATTGGGAATGACTATCATTTCACCATTACCATCAAAAATTCTAGAAGCTCAGATTGAGGCTCTCAAGGAGGAAAATCGACCACAGGAGAAACTTTATGGTATGCCAGAGAACAAAAATGGCTTTGTGAAGAGAGCAGATGGAGTGTTATGCTTCAAGGACCGAAGTTGGATACCACTCTATGGTGGAGTACGAGAATTGATTATGCATGAATCCCACAAGTCAAAGTATTCTATTCACCCAGGTTCTGACAAGATGTATCAGGATCTCAAAAAGCTTTATTGGTGGCCGAACATGAAAGCAGAAATAGCTACGTATGTCAGCAAATGCCTTACTTGTGCTAAAGTGAAAGCTGAGTACCAGAAACCGTCAGGACTACTTCAACAACCAGAAATTCCACAATGGAAGTGGGAACGCATTACCATGAACTTTGTCACTAAACTTCCCAAGATGTCAGGAGGTTACGATGCTATTTGGGTAATTGTTGATCGTCTTCCCAAGACGTCACTAAACTTCCATGGAACAACTTGCCAGACTTTATGTCAAGGAATTAGTCTCAAGACATGGAGCACCAATCTCCATTATTTCTGATAGAGATAGTCACTTTACTTCAAACTTTTGGAAGTCATTACAAGATTCTTTTGGATCCAAGTTAGACATGAGCACTGCTTACCATCCTCAGACCGATGGTCAGAGTGAGAGAACTATTCAGATGCTTGAGGACATCCTGCGAGCATGTGTGATTGACTTTGGAAATGGTTGGGCTAACCATTTGCCGTTGATCGAGTTTTCTTATAACAACAGCTACCATTCAAGCATAAAAGCAGCACCATTTGAGGCACTTTATGGTCGTAAGTGTCGATCTCCAGTTTGTTGGGCCGAAGTCGGAGAGGTACAATGTACTGGCCCGGAGATGGTACGAGAAACAACAGAAAAGATAATCCAGATTCGAGAAAGACTTGAAACCGCTAGAAGTAGACAGAAAAGCTACGCAGATATTTCGACGCAAACCATTGGAATTCCAGGTCGGAGACAAGGTCATGTTGAAAGTCTCGCCTTGGAAGGGCGTAATACGATTTGGGAAATGCGGAAAGTTGAACCCGAGATACATTGGTCCATTTAAGATACTGGAAAGGATTGGTCCAGTAGCTTACAAGCTTGAACTTCCATCAGAACTCAGCAACGTACATAACACGTTTCATGTCTCAAACATCAAGAAATGTCTTTCGGATGAGTCTTCCGTTATACCATTAGAAGAAATTCAACTAGATGACAAGCTTAACTTTGTGGAAGAACCTGTTGAGATCATAGACCGAGAGGTCAAACAGTTGAAGCAGAGCCGAATTCTGATCGTGAAGGTTCGCTGGAATTCTCGAAGAGGACCCGAGTTTACTTGGAAACGAGAAGACCAAATGCAACGCAAGTATCCACATCTTTTCACCAAACCTATTACCGAGACCAACACTAGCTGAATTCAGGGACTGAATTCCTTTTTGGGTGGGCGACTGTCACAACTCACCATTTCAGGTCATTTCCTAAACTTCGACAATTTACCATTCATAAATCACTATTCATCAAAACACTATTCATTGTTTTACTATTCATCATTTTTTAGGTCAATTTGATATTCTGCGAAGCATTCAAAAATTTTACTATTCATCAAGTACTATTCATTTCTGGAAAAAAATACTATTCACGTGCATTGCTCATTTCATCGTAAATTTAGTTTACGAGTACTTAAATTCGCGTAACCGTATTGGTTCAGGTGCGAATTCATACATTATCATTAGGGACACTTCATACGGACTAGAAATAGTCTACATATCATCATGATAGCATGTGCATACTATACCACTCGTAGAATATTTATATTATTATTTTTGGTATGTTTAACGTTTTACGTTTATTTATTTTAATTAAACGTTAACCCGCGGTAAATTAATATAACCAACATATCTAAAAATCACCACGATGGTTCCGATATATTTTTAAACTCCTTATAACGTCATAAAAATTATAAAATTCATTTACCCGGTATTTTGGGAATTTATTAAATTTATAACGTAAGTTTAATATAATTACGACGCTTTTCGTGAAAACTAAACAATAATCACCCGAACACTCAATACTTGTACCCAACATATTTTTATCATTTTTATAACTTTATTTTGACCCGGATAACTTTGTTAAAATTTATTTCTATCAAACCCGGTACCCCGATTTTAACTAAACACTAATATACATCTAAACCTCCACTCAAATCCTAATTAAATCAAAGCTACCCCAACCCCCCCCCCCCCCCCCTTGCTCACCCATGACCGGCCACAACATAACCCCAAGACCACAAGTTATCTTTTCTTAACCTTATGCATTTATGTATTCATATTATACATTTAAATTACAACAAATATCTAAAAACCACTAACACATTTCACTTGTAAATTTTTAAGATCAAAAAGTGCTCTCATCTCTCTTTCTCTTCTCTAACCCACGACACAACCCAAGGACCAAGATCAAGTGTTTATTTTTCAAAGATTAAAGCTACAAAGTTGTTCATTTCATCATTCTAGTTAAGAGTTTTGCAATATAAACTCAAGAAACACAAGATTTCTCATCATCTAATCACCTAATATTTCAAAGTAAGTTATCAAATTTATTTTCATGATTTCATCTTATATTTACTAGTATCATATGATTTTCATGCTTAATTTCACGCACAAGTTAGCTATACCACATTTTTTTTCTTAACTTTTTGAACATACAAACCCTAGAATTTGTTTTAGGTATTCCCTTGTTAAATTAACATGATTAGTGATGATTAGGAACCCATGGCACCCTAATAAGGTGCATGGTAGGATTAGAATAGCTTTGTGGTGTTTGCAAGAGATTTGGTGATGTTAGAAACTAGTTTAGAGCATGGAAAATGGATTTAGAACATATATTTGTACCTTCTGTCCCATTTTTGCAAACCCAGGAAAATCAGGAAATATAAAGTAAACTTTGGCAAAATTTTAGAAAATACTTTCAAAAACGAAGCCGTAGGCGAAAGAACGGGTTAAAACGAGTTTATAACGAAGGAGATATGATTTTTGCAAGTTTATTGACGAAAACTATTTTTCTGAAAATTGTTGCTGTTGGACGATTTTTGGTGGACAAACTGAGGCGTTAGACGTAACCTATAGAAGCCGAGCTATCAAAAATATATTAGTATATACTAAGACGAATCCGTGGATATAAATAACGAAGAAAATGAACTTAAAACGACCAAGTTATTCACGTTTCAATATCGGCGACAATCCTCTATAATTGGCAGCTTTTATTAGAAATAATAATAATACTACTTCTACGTACTAAATTCTAGATTTTCTAGAAATACTACTAAATTGCCGAAATTTATAACTAACGAAGTACTCATGCTTATGAGCTTATTTTTACGACCATTAGACTATACTTCAAGGTTTTCAAGACGAAGTTTATAACACTAACTTCTATACATATATATTATGACAAGTTTACACAAGTCTAGTTAAGACTTATTATTTTTCTCAAGTATGGAATATATTTTCATAAGACTATAACTAGTATATTTTCAAGTTATGAGTGGTATACTTATCATGTGCATACCTATTCTCTACATCATATCATGATCTAAATTAGATCATATTCATTCGTCATAGGTTGCGGTTGAATTCATTCCTTGTTGTCCGTTTCATTCCATTGCATTGTACCATCACCTCGAGGTGAGTTTTCATAGCCCCGTTTTTAATACAATACTTTGATTTCAAATCCCACGGGGGAGAATACATTGCACACTTATTTTCGTACATGCCTAAGTATTAAATTCTTTACATTGCTTAAGTTGCCTTATTACCACGTCTTGACAAGTCCCGTTTATTATCATGGACCGTTAATTAAAGTACGAGTGAGAGTGAGTGAATAGATCTATTGAGGGTGACTCCTCCATCCGTGTTTGGGTTGCTCCAACGGAATTACGGATGCATTTCATGTCTAACATATTGAGTGTCTGGTAAACACTCATTTGGGGCCAAGTAACTTTGTCTACCTTCGGGGTCATGAGCTTAAGAGTCAATGTAGCTTTCTTTTGACATTTTGTCACTTTACTTACTTATGGCTTATGTACATACGACTTATCTTACAAACCTATGATTTCTCACCAACTTTTTGTTGACCGTTTTAGCAATGTATTTTTAGGTAACTAAGGTATATCTCATGGCATGCATGGAGTCATTTTAGTGAGTAGCAAGGATGACGCGTCTCACTTTAGATTTTTCATGCACTTATATATTATCGTTTGATTATACCAAACTTGTTTCCTTTAACTTCTAAATACTTTGGGACCTATGTTTTGTAACTCTTAACTTCTTTTAAATAAATCAAACGATGTGTTTTCCAAACGACACTTTAGGTCGTTCAATATTTCCTTGTTGTGATGCTATGGCAGTTACACCCTCAGGCATTCCATTCCGCTGCAAGTCAGGTAAATTGGGGGTGTGATAGATACCAGTTGTAGAACCATAGAGGGGGGGTGAATACGGTTTCTTCGGCTTTTTAGATGTTTAAAAACTTTAAGCCAAAAAGAAAACCAAGTGGTTGTACAAACAATCCAACAACCACTACTACAACCAAAGTATATAAAGCAAGTAAAGAACACAACGATATATACTGGTTCGGGATGGGGGGTTTATACCATCCATACGTCCAGTTGCGAATCCGCGACTCCGATACTATTCACTAGTATAATCCTTTCGGTGGACTCCAAACCGTTACAGTTCACTCCACCGATATTCACCAATATCGATGCTAACAAAGAAGGAGTTACTCACCAACGGTATTCCGCCCTCGGAAACCACCCAAAAGAATCTCACGATTCGACTTTACCTAAGGATCACAAAGATCTCTACCAAGACTTCCACCCGGAAGTATCAAACCCTAACTAGATCCCCAATGATCTAGGCTTGGTCACCAAGACACAAGACTTCCCTTACAAACAATTGAATGAATGAATGAATGTTTGTTCAATTAAGTCCTAACCTAACCTAGAGACTCGATTGTAGTATAAAGAGTATAAGAAAGAAGACCCTCGACACAATTACAAGTGTGGATTAGGTTCCTGTGATTCTTCCCTTGCAAATAGATGTGTTCTTCCAAAGATGCTAGAGTGATAAACAAGAACACAAGATTAGAGATAGAGAGATTGAGAGATTTGAGAGTGTTTAGAGAGAAAGAATAATGGCAAGGGGTGAGGAATACAATAGGAAAGGGTGGTATTTATAGGCCAAGAACCCAAACTTGGGAAATTTTTCCGAGGCCGGCGCGTCACCCGCGCGTCAACGCGCGGGCAGTGCGCCAGGCGTCTGTAACTTTTTCCCAAGTGTTGGGTGTTTGGATCTTACAAATACCTATCCTTGCTAAACCCCCAATTGTACTTCATACTAAACCTTAACATTAATCATTCTAAGGTTTACCAACTCAAATAGCGAATTTGGAAAATCATTTGTGAAGTGTTTAAAGAGAAACAAAATTACCAAGGGTTTAAATTGTAGATAGGGTAATTTGGAAGGGGTAGAATTGTATCTCCTCACATGGCATAGAAAAGAGGAAAAGAATATACCAAGGAATATTTTAATGCTTGGGGGGAAGAATGTGATGGAGGGTTGAGATGAAATGGTTTGAATTGGATGGCTAGGATCAAAGGGAGCCTCCTATGGTTTTCAAACAATTTGGCATGTGGGGAAATGTGGATGGATGAGATGATCTCATTAGAGATAGATGACTAAGATCACACTTGCCTAGGTTAGGGTTAAGAAAGGATATTCCAAGGAATATGCTTTGCTTGAGGGGGAAGGAGAAATGGAGGGTTGAGATGGTTTCATTTGAATTGGATGGATGAGATCAAAGGGAGACTTTTTTGCTTGGAGGGAAAGGTTATATCAATGGTTGGGATTGTTTTGGTTTGAATTTAATGGCAATGATCAAACACATGTGGTGGTATAGGGAAGAGGGATTGGATGGATGGTTGAGATGTGTTTGATTCGAATTCAATGTTTAGTATGAAACCCATGTGATGATATAGAGATGAGAGGTTGAATGGATGGTTGTGATTTGTTGTAATTTGAAATCAATGGCTAGGATAGGAAGAGCCATATTAGGGTTTCAAATAATTGGCATGTGTTTAATATGAAGGGTTGAGATGTGTTGTAAGGGATTGAATGGTTGAGATGTAGCGTGTAAGGGAATATGTAAGGGTGTAAGAGATTGTGTAAGAGAATTTTTGATTTGGATATGATTGGTTTTGTCTTATGCATAAATGAGATTAAGAGAGGATTAAGACATAATCTAATTGTCATTAAGAAGAAAAGGTTTAGACAATTAAGATTATAAGTTGAGAAAATCATAGGTTACTTATAAGTTCAAGTAACACAATGTCGAGAATCCATAGTTTCATATCTCGTGACTTTCCACGACTCGACGTTCTCAACTAATACCTTGGTTCAAACAAGTTAAGTGCTTTGCCTTGATGTAAAGCATAACCCAAGTGGGAAAGGATGCATTTACGCAAAGTGACCTTTGACTTAGTTTGACCAATAAGGGAGTAAACCCGTTACGTAATTAGAGAAGACGTAAGCATGGGATATGAGCATATGGTTGCTTCAACACGATGTTACATGAAATATACAAGCTCCCTAAGTTTTGAAAAGCCTTGGCTAGAGGCGGTAGTTAGAAAACATGAGTTGGCGTTTTCCCGTAAATGGGTGCATTAAAAGTAGGATCTCCCAAGTCTCAAAACTCGTTTTGAGTGTTCTCAATTAAGCACATAACATATTCATACCTGTATTGAAAGATCCACATTTGTCGGGTAAGGGGAAAGCCGACTTTCAAAATTCGCCCGGAACCATACAGACTCCTGGCGCGTCACCCGTGCGTTGACGCGCGGGCAGCGCGCCAGGAGCAGACATTGGCTCCGGCAATTTTTGAGCTAACGTTTGTTATTTTATGTGTTTTGATGGTTTATTTGTCATCATTAAAACATAAAGAGATCTTGATCATGTTGCCTCAACAATACCCCTAGAAAAACCCTCAGAGCCATTGCTTTCATTTCTTACACCTGTGTTTAATGTTTCGTTACACCTTTACACCTTAGCCTACCCAGTAGATTAATGTCCGTGGTTAGTTGCTTTAGGCAAAGTGTGTTTCCTTGCGTTACCTGTGTGCGTGTGCGTAAATTCAATATATTTTGTTAGGTCGGGAAATTGCATAATGCAATTGGAAGTGAAAGTAAATATTGCATATCTTTAGTTTTGATTTTTGTATTTTTACTACTTTCACTATTTTCGTTATTTCTAAAGTCATGAAAAGTATGGAAAAATTATCCAGAATTATTGTTATAAGTGATGTGGTGAAATTTTACACCATTAGTAAAAAAATAAAAATAAATAAATAATAAATAAAAAAAGAAAAGAGAAAAGAAAAAGTTGGTAAGTTTGTTATAAACCAACATGTAAAGTTTTGTATTAAGTGGTTGATATCACCACTATTATTATTGTATTATATTTATGGATTGAAAGGGAGTTGGTAGTTATAAGAATGCCAACTAAGGATTGTTCTTTGTTTAAGATTTTATTGAGTATAATTCGTGTCTACCTAAAGCGTGAGTTACAAGTGTTAAAGCGTGAGTTATTCAATGATATGAGTCTTATTCATGGGATGGTTGGGAAGTGATTAACCACACATTAGGACTTAATCTATCTGTTTGTTTATATTTTTATTTTACACCAATTTATATCCTAAATCTTATCCATGCCCAACCGCATTATCATATTCGTTGTTAGCTTTCGAGCATCCGGATATAATGATGGCTAAGTAAGAATGTTAATTGTAGGAATAAAGTAGTGACCATCCAAGTATTAGATTAATTAACTAATGCACCAGCGATCTGGTGTGTGACTTGTGACCATCCGTTATGCAAATAACGTGCCAGCGATCCAAAAAGTAGATTAGTAACCATCCGTTAGTTGAAGCGTCGAAGACTCGCGCCAGCGATCTACAAAGTTTGTGCAGTAAATGTTTGAACAAAGCTAGGTTAAAATCTTAAGCCTCAAAACCCTTTTTACCGCTTTAGACTTGTCATTCCTTAGCTTTAGTGGTGGAGATGTGTATCCTTTCCAAGCATATGATAGAATATTCATCACGACCGAGCAATTGAGGGAATTAGATTCATTGAGAGATTGAGAGAAATATTTTATTTCTAGTACGTTAAGTGTTTGGTTGTGTGATTATGATTAAACGAATAAATGCTAAAATATAAAAATACATCCTAATATCTTTTTGGATACATTTTCATAATTATAATCTAAGGTTTACTTGGGGACAAGTAAAGTTCAACTGGGGGATATTTGATGACATTATATAAGTACATTATATTGTCATCATTTGTCCTATTTAATTGACTTGATTTATTATATTATGTATGAGAATTGGTACTTAATCGTTTACTTAGTAAATCTCAGGTAAAAACAAGCAGTTGGTGAAACTTGGCGATTTAGGACAACATATGGAGATAAATGATCAAGATTAGAAAAGTCTGTTGAATAAAAAAGATTAAAGACCCTTACCTGACTTTGAAGCATGCGCCTCACATGAAACTTTGGTCAACAAAGAAGAACCATCTTGTTCTACTCCAGATACACCGCATCTCAATATCAACATGCGCTGTATCACTATCAAGACTTCACCAAATACAATCCAAGACGGTGAAGGACATGCGCCACATAGAGATTCAAGATACGCCGCATCTGAAAGTGGTGTATGAATATTCCAGAATATATTAATATTGGACCCCATGCGAAGTTAAGTGGATGCGCCGCATCTACTTAGTTAATGCACTGCATCTACCCTTTGACAGAAACTATAAATACCCCAAGACCTAGACGGATTTTGTGTACAACCAAACCCTAAGGAGACGAATTCAGACGACAAGACAACACAAGACATACCTCCAAAGAAGATTTTGGAGCAGTAAGAAGGTTCTGCATGTATTTAATTCATTAAGTAGTTTTGTTTTATTGTATTAGTAAACTATAATCCATCAGGATTTATGGGCTTGTGGCCGCCATACTGATCCCCTTAAAATTGCTTTCCCATCGATTATCAGTTTATATGATGTTTTTTTGGTGACTTGTATATGTGCTTTAATAACCTCTGTGTCTAGTTGTGTTTTGCTTGGGCTGCCATACCCCTTCCACGCTTACTTATCTAGCATCTAGAAAGTAAGATAGGCATAAGTGATCATTAAGAGTTTACTCGCCTATATTTAGGATCCAACAAGAAAGAAGAGTTTACGATACTCGTCATATAAAACTAACAATAAAACAAGTGACAACCTACTTAACAAAAGGACAAGACTTCTATCTGTATCTATTATCTATCTGTGTATGTGTTAATCTATCGTTGTTTCGTTCTCATTAGTTTTATTAGTTTAATTAATTAACCAAATTTGTGTTAGTCTCTCAAGCTAAAAACCTCCCTTTGCGTTAGATTAGATTATAAAATTAACTTAGTATATTTAAAATACTGATTAGATTAACTAGATATTACGTTCTACTCTTAGTGATCGACACTCTTCTTACCACTATATACATATTGATCGGGTACACTGCTCGTTATTGTGTGTATTATAGGATAAGTCAGCTAAATATAAATTTAAAACTTGAATAGGCAAAATCACTTTATACTACGTGTGACACAACACGCATCAGAACCTTAGCTCGGAGCTAGGCCATTGTTGTTTGCAAGGTTCTTATTGTATGTTAGGGTCTATGTTTTCAGTATACTTGTTTTAAGTCCGCGGTATTGGGCGTATTTTTTAGTTGTCGGTCATCTGGACTGGTCGGTGTGCACGTATGTGAGGGTAGAGAATGATGTTGAGAGGAACTTGGATGAAGGAGATTTTTAGGGCATCACGGTATGATGTTACTAGTCGTCATTTAATAATGACTAAGTTTTATTAGTAGTCACTTAAGAACGTATTTGGGTTCTGGAACCGCTTGTAATCTCTGGTGCCGGTTGTCGATTTCAGTGTTGTGCCTTGGTGATCCATAAATTTGTACATGATGATCGTAGTTATGTGACGTTCTGTTAGTGCATTATGATTTTCGCAGTTGGTAAGCTACGTTGTTTTATAACATTTTGGTAATGTTTTCATCTTTTCTTGGGATTTGCAGATCTTTTATGTGACGATGGTTTTGATTTTGGGTTGATTGTTTCATCCTTTGATGGTTATTTATAGCAGAAGAACTTTGGCGTTTCTTCTTCTGCATTTATGACCTACAGGCGCATGTGTAGGCTTTTTTATCTAGGGTTTTTTAGGTCTGACGAAAAGTACGTAGTTTCATCATTCCAATTATATGGGAAGGAACATGTATTTATGATTCCCATATTTTCCCTAGTTGAACCGTCTTGTGGACTAGCCCTGGTCAGCACTGATTTTTAATATTTTCCGGTATCATTTGTCTTCTGTCTCTCAAACGCTAGCGGATGGTGGCTCGTTCCTTTAAGTTTATGCGGCAGTTTTTCCTTATGTTTATTTTTTTTTTGGCTACCCTGCGGAAGGGATTTGTTTTTTCTTTTTTTTGAAGGGTATGGCTGGATCGAGTATTCCAGTTGTTGATGCCAAGCAATTTTAGTGCTGGTACTGTAGCCACTTCACCCGTTGATTTTGTATGGAGCCTTATAGGATGTTGGAGACTTACATTCCGGAGTAGGATGTGACCTCCAGATCTCATCTTTGTAATCATTTTATGTGTTTTTATTTGTCTTATTATCTTCCGACTATTTCCAGGGGGACGTACTGTTGTTATGGCTGATTTGTTCTTGAAGGTGACGGCTTTTGAAGCAAGTGGTGACGGCTTGGGATATTTGTCCTTTTTCAATGCGGGATGCTTTTAGTGTTTTTGTTTTTTTTTAAATCTCCTTCATCACGAGGCCCCTGATCGTCCTTGTTGACTATGGAACGAAAGTCGGTTTTCTCGTCTTATATTTCGAACCACTGTTTCCCCCTGGTTGAAGGAGATAGTTGCCTTTACCATTTCATCTGTGGATTTTGGGGCGTTACTCATTATATGCTTAGCCAACCCTGGGTTGGATATTTTATGTGTAAATTTTACGATTTTTACAGCGTTTGGCACTCCCTTCGCCTTTCTACTTTCCGTCATGAACCTTTTGTGAAATCTGCTATCGATTCTTTGTTCCCTTGTCTAGCAAAATGAATTTTCTTGTCTTTTCCCTTGTGTCTTTCCATTTTTAGGAAGGCTTCTAAAAATGTGGCCCTTAGTTCCCAGTAACTGCTTATGGATTCTTGGGGAATGTTTTCAAACCAAATTCTGGCAGCTCTGGTGAGTGTGAACCTGAACATCTGGCATTGGGTAGCCAAATCCCAATTGTGTGCATGTGCTGCCGTCTGAAACACTTTGACATGGTCCTCAGGGTTCCCGCTTCCGTAGTATGATTTGACATTATCCGGCATGTAAGTCTTTTTTTACAGTTTTGCCTCACGAATATCCTGCATGAACGGGTCGACTCCCTTAGGTATGTATGGCAGCATTTGGTTAACTTCCCCATCATTCACTTTTTTGTTCTCCATTTTGTCGCTTGCTTCATCATGCTCTTCTTGAGTGAATTTTATTTTTCCTTTCTAAAGCTTCTCGCAGTTACCTCCGGTTTCTACTTCCTCATCGTGGCGTTGCTGTTTGTATTGGTTTTGCGAGTGTGTGGCTGTGAAGCTTTCCTTTTTGGGTCCTCTTTCTTTCCGCGACTTTGGTCGCTTGCCCTCTGAGCCTTCACTTTTTAGCTCGCCTTGAGATTGTTCGACCCTTCTTTTTCCACCGTTGCTTCTTCTTCGCTTGGCTGCTCCGTGTTCAGCCTGTTCTGGGGTTTCCTTGTGGTATGAATGGGCCTTCTCACTCCGATCTGTTAGTAACTGGTGGTCGTGATTGCTGTTGGTGTTAGGAATTAAACTAATAGTAAAAACTGCTAGTGTAATAGTTGAAAATGCTGAAGATAACACTAGCAGTACTAACTCACTTAGTACTGCTAGTACAACAAGTTTGTACTGCTTATGAGCTGAATACAGAATCTTGAAGATATGCTTGAAGATAAATATAGAATAGATATTGTGTATATCTTATACATATAGATTGATACAAATAATGTATCAAAGTAGATTACTTGTAAAAGACTCCTTTTGCTATAAAGGAGGTCCTAGGTTAGAGCTGAATATACAATTCTCATATACATATCTCATACATCTTTGTGAAAGCTTCAAGGTTGTAAACCCTAGTGATATTCTAGATCACTCGTATTATCAATAATATTGAAGCATTTGGTTTATATACTTATTCATTATTTACTATTAAATACAATACAACTGTTCCATTCGATCATATACAAAATCTTCTAAGTGTTGGTTAGTAAATTCCGTGTGCTAATCAACATATACTCAAAGTATCACCAACACAAGGAGTGTGTTTAGATCCTCTCAATTGGTATCTGAGACAGGTTCTGATACTTTGAATTAGAAGATCTAGAGTAAACACTTTTGCTCTTAATCAAAAGATGGACATGGAAACTACATAGTCATTCTCAACAATAGCAAAGCTACCTATACTCAAGACAAATGAGTGTGATATTTGGAGGCTCAGAATTGAGCAGTACTTCATGGTGCAAGACTATGCACTATGAGATATCATCCTGCATGGTGATTCATTCAAACCATCTGCATATGAAGTTACTAATGCTGATGGTTCCAAGTCAACTAAGCTCAACACTGAACTTGTAACCAATGATGAAAGAGCTCGGAGAAGGAATGATCTCAAAACCAAGCATCTTTTGCTCATGGCCATGCCTAATGATCAGGTGTTGAACTTTAGTCATTATGAAACTGCAAAAACTCTCTTTGCAACTATAGTGGAAAGGTTTGGTGGTAATGAAGCCACCAAGAAGGCACAAAAGGCACTGCTGAGGCAAAACTATGAAAATTTCACTGCCACAAGCAATGAAACTTTTGATTATGTCTTTAATAGGCTACAAAAGATTGTCAGCCAACTGGTTGTGCTGAATGCTGTTATTCCACAAGAAGAACTTAACATTAAGTTTCTCAATAGTTTGCCTGCTGAATGGCATACTTATGTTGTTGTTCGGCTAAACAAGCCTGAATTGGAGAAGTTGACTCTCAATGATCTTTACAGCAACCTCAAGATTGCTGAACCAAAGGTAAAGAAGTCAGGAAGTACAAGCACAAGGTCTGGAAACATGGCATTCTTGTCATTAACCAAGGATTGTTGCTCTGATGATGAGGATGATTCCACTTATCTTTGTACTGCTAACTCTATTATCCCTAAAGTTAGTACTGCTAACTCACAAACTAGCAGTGTTGGATTAACTGATGATACTGTTTATGCTTTCTTGGCTAGAAAATTTGAAGATGCCCATCTCTACAATGAATATCTACTTCAAATACATGATGATGATTTGGAAGCAATGGATTTGAAGTGGAAGTTGTGTTTGATCAGTATAAGGGCCAAGAGGTACTTTCAGAGGACTGGAAAAAAGATCACCCTCAACTCAAGTGATGTTGCTGGATATGACAAGTCCAAGGTATAATGTTACAACTGTATGAAGAAAGGACACTTTTCTAGGGAATGCAGAAGTCCTAGACAACAACATAGAGACAATAATTACAAGAAGGGTAACTGGAATGATGTTTCTGTAAAGGAACCTTCTTCTAAAGCTATGTTAGCTATTGATGGAGCTGCTTTTGATTGTAGCTTTATGGAGGAAGAAGAAATTCCTACTGAGTGTGCACTAATGGCTTTCTCATATTCTGAGGTATTGAGGAGTGTGTAAATACCCATCATTTTTATCGTATCTGAACTGCCAAAATATCCAAAAAACTCAAATACGCATCAAAATACAGAAATTATTCCAAAAGTGTGTTTTATATGTTTCTGATGCAAAATGTTTAAAAACAAATGAAAAAATGAACAAAGTTTGCATAATTGGCAGTTTCAGTCCCTCAAGTTTCAAAAATTGACAAAACTAGTCCCTGAAGGTTTAAAATGAAAGAAAAGTCAACTTTGGTCTTTGGGAAATCAAATTTGTTCAATATTAATTCCTGGATGAAAGTTTCAACAAACTGGCAACTTTTACCCCTCAAAATCCAAAATTGACATAAAAGGTCCCTGGACTTTCAAAGATTGTCAAAATTAGTCCCTGGTCAAAATTAATTCAAAGAAAAGTCAACTTTAGTCCTTGGGAAGATACAAAATTCAATTCTAGTCCTTGGGTGTGAAGTTTGGGGAATTGCAGTTTTGGTCCCTCAGTTTTGGAAATTGGCAATATTGGTCCCCGGGTTTTCAAATTGGAAAATTAATCATCTAAGGTCCTTTGGTTATTGGTACTTGGCAAAATAAACCCTTGTGGTAACTTTGTAATATTGGAAAATCATTCCCTCAACTTTCGGTAAATTACAAGATTAGTCCTTGTGGTATCCAAATTACAAAAACAAACGGACCAAGTGTTATTATGTTTACCCAACTATAACCAACACCCTCATCAGCCCACAACAAACACCCTTGGCCCAAGTTACAAACCATCAGCCCAATCCACCACTAATAAATTCACCCCCGTTTTATAATAATCCCAGTCAAACCCTACGGTCAAACCTTACCCTCTTCCACATCACCCCAACCCGTGACCCTGCTACCCTGTCACCACCATCATCACTACTCCACTCAACCCCCTCCCCCATCATCACACCTATAACAAACAAACACCCCAGTCCAATGGAATCACCCTGGCATCAACTATATCCAAGAAAACAGACAAATCCAGTTTTGGCGCCAAAAGCTTTGAATGGTCAAGATCAAATTTTCATCATCCAATGGTGTTTATTTCTGCTGGGAAAAGACAAAGTGCAACTCCTAAACCCTAATGTGGAGGTATAAAAGAGAAGGAGAGAAGCTGAGAAAGAGTTAGTTAGTTAATGTAGATTTTAGTTTAATTTTAGTTATGATGAATTATCTGTTTATCTTAATACTTTAAGCTTCCATGTACTCTTAGTTTCAATCTTGTAATCCTTCTATTCCAAATAATATATTATCAGTTTAATCTAAGCTTGTTACTCTTTTTCTTAGTATTGATAGAAAATTTCAACTGTTAAGCATGAACCTTGTTTAAATTCTTTTCTTGTATCAAATACTTTTAAAAGCTCATTTTGGTTCTGAGATATAAAAGAAAACATAAAAACAAAAGGTCTTGGACTTAATCAAAAATCCTAAGTCAGTACCCTATACACTGGATTGGAAAGCAAGGAAAGTATCAAATTATGGGATTGATACAGGGATTATACCTAGCTTGTTTTATAACAAGCTAGGTGCTTGTTGCAGTTTCAAGAAGTCCTAGTTGAGCTAGTGACAAAAGGTTTAACAGATTGCTTCTCAGTTTCAAGTTTTAGTACAATAATTGCATAAATTGAGTTTAGTAGGTATAATTGTGATTTATAGCTTGTTTCTGCATCATTTTAGCTATTATATATCTTATATGGCATTCTTAATCAGTATACATCAATAGTTTAGTTCAAATCTCATTTAAACAAGAAAATCACAAAATCAGTTTGCATAAAGGTGTGTTTGGATTAAGGAATCTCACTGAGGTTCAGTGAGAATTGGTTGGTTTTTCTAGCTGATGCAAGTTACTATTGGCTCTATTAGTTCCTTTCAACCATAAAACATATAGGTTATATGTGAGTTAGTCAAAATTTGCTGTTGAACCTTCTTCACTGTTCACTATTAGAACTTAGATAAGCATAATCATTTAAATCATTTCAAAAGTAGTTAATTTCACTTAAGTAAGCTTTATTTCAGTTTAATTTAGCTTAGTTAATCAGTTAGAAGTGCTAGAAATCCATTTTAGTCAACTTAGGAGATAAACCATAAAACTCAAAGTTCACATCTGTCAAAATGGTCACAACTTTTAGCTCATGCACATTGCTTGATATGGATTGAAAATGGAAAACCTTGTTGATTTGAGTTCTCTGGTAGCATGTTAACCTGAATCAAGAAGAAAATTGGGATGTGAGATTCATTTGCTCATAAATTTTTTACCTCAAAGTTGGTTGGTTGACTGAGAAAGTCCCCTGCACACAGGCCATTACCAAACAGGCCCTTTTCATTAGCTTGCACAAGTTTCACTAGCCAGCTTTAGCTTTTGTAATTTGTTGTTTCAAGAAGCCCTTGTGACCATCTCACTGTGTATGTGCTTATTTTCCCATATAATGCTTATTTACACTGCTTAAATTGATCACCAAAGTCTTACCCTTTGACTTACTAAACTGAGTGGTCAGTGTTGAGGATCAGTTCCATAAGCTTCTTATAAGATTATCTTTGAACCATAGCTTGTGTAAATTTGGTTTTTGGAAAGCTCAGTGACTGAGCTTATTGATTCCAAGCTTATTCAGGTTTTGAGCTTATTCTATAAGTTCAACTCAAGGCCTGCTAAGCCCTCTTAAGACCTGTTAGGGTCAAATCAGTGTTGGATTTTTGCTTATTTGCTTTTTACAGCTTCTTGGTATGTATCCTTGCATGTTCTAGCTGATCTCCTGAGTACTTAATTAGTTTTTAGCTTATTTCTAGTTCTTGTTCAGTTACAAGCTCCTTGGATAAGCCAAATGTAGGCTGCAACTTTCCCTTTTGACCAATAGGCTGCGGCTTCTCTGTCCCAAACAGCCATGTTCATAAGCTTCCCAATTGTCCCATACTTGAGCTTTCCCTGAGCTTATGAGCTTTTTGGAAAGCTCATAAGCCCAGGTTTCTAGCTCAATGTTCATTTTTAGTTTTTGAGCTTGTTTGATAAGCTCATTTAGCTTACAAAGTGGCTTGCAGACCACTGTTTGGACTGTGGGTTTGGATTGAGTATATATGTGCTTATTGCTATTTCTAGTTTAGTCCAGGGTATCTCTTTCCTGTTTTAGCTTATTTTCATGTCCCTCAGCATAGTGGTAGCTTGTTTTCACTTTAAACTCAGCTTATAGCTTATTTGGTTAGCATTTCAAACCTCAAAATCCCTTTTAGCCCAATAAGCCTATCTGTTGGCTTATTAAGACTTCATTTAGCTTATTTTTGTGTTTTGTAAAAGTTGTGTTTATTAAAATCTCTTATTTTTTATGTTAAAATGTTTTTGTAAAAGAAAAATATCAAAAAGAAAAATAAAATCAAAAAGTGCAAAACCAGGGGTCGAACCCTGGTCTCCACACTCACAACACAACATCACACCCAACTGCCCTTGGGACTTCTTTCATTCTAGGTTCCCTCCCATTTCCTTTTAAACCCATTTTCCCTCTTTGCTTATTTTAATCCATTCAAGCTTTTTCAGCTTATTTCCCAGTTTATTTATAAGCTTTTGCCCACTTTTATATTTTTCTTAGCTTAATATTATTATAAAGTAATTTTAGGAAAAGTCTTGTAATTTTCAAAAATAGTTTAGTATTTTTTATAATTGTATTTAGTTTAATTAGTATTTAATTAATAATAAATACTTAAAAAGTCAAAAAAATATTTTTTTTTTCTCAAAATTTTCTTTTATCGTTAGGATCCTAAAAATGTAATTTTCATGTCCGTAGGGTTTGTGTAGCATAAATTTCACGTTTTATTTCGCGCACTCGCGTTTTATTTAAATAACTTTTACGTTTTTAAAATTTTAGGTTACGTAAGTAGAAGTAGTTTGTAAAATTAAGAAAACCCAAAAACATAAATAAAGTGATAGCTTCTATTTAAGTCGTTTGGCTTATTTTTCTGCTTATTTATAAGCAAATTCTGATTTTAAGTTTTTAGATTACGTTTTAGGTTAACTAGGTTTCACGTAATTGTTAATATAGTTTGTTTAAATCGTTCTCATTCATTTTTCCTTAGCATAATCATTCTAATCACTCAACCCCTTTCCCGTCCAAATTCACCCGATCACAAACCCGTTTTGATACCATCCACACCTCGTCGGGACATAACGACCCAGGAAACACTATACTTCCGCGGAGATTTGGTCTGAGACGTTTGACTTAGTTGACCATTCACCAGGTCAATTTAGGTTGACCGTTTGGGACCAATCAGGTATACAATATAAATATTTGTTCTAACTCTTGTCCTACTTTAAAAGAATATGAGGCACTAAAGGTTAAATATGATAGTCAAAGAATTGAACTTAATGATGTTAACTTTAGTTTGGCAAATCATAAAAGAGGACTAGGTGTGTTATAAGATCAACTTGCTTTTTATAGACAGAATGAGTCAAATTTCACTGAGGATATAGTTGTCTTAAAAGAGATATAGAACACAGAGATGCACAAATCAGTATGCTAAAATATTATTTAGACAAGATCAGGGAACAAAAGGAAAACATACAGTTAAGTGTTGACACCCTTGAGTATACTTCCAAAGGTGTACAAAAGATAATAGAAGCTCTACTTGTCAACAAAGCTAAATCAGGGTTAGGATACAAATCAGTTGCACCTCCTAACAGAGGAATAATTGTGCATCCAGGCATTGACTTAGTTGACACTGGTCTAGATGAGTTTAAAGAAAAGGAGTTTCCTCCTTATGGTCCTAAGACCAATGAGATTCCTACTGTTAACCACTCTGAGGATTCTTTTGTGAGTTCAAGTAACACTTTCTTAGTCAATGAATTTGTCCTTGAGGTTAAGTCAGAGGTTAAAGTAGAAGTGTCTAATGTTCCTAAGGTAGTAAAACAAGAAAATGTAAAACCAGTTAAGAATACTGTTAAATATGCAGAGATATACAGGTCCACACCTAGAGTTTATCAAAGGAATTGGAATAATTTAAAATCTCAACAACTAGGTAGTGATTTTGTCATGCAGAACTTTGTATGTCAAGCCAAAAGTTTCTACTGCTAGGCCCACAGTTAATACTACTAAGAAAATGCAAGCTGTTAAGGGAAATTAGGGAAATACTGTGAAGGCCCCAACATGTTGGATTTCGAGGCCAATCACATGTGACAAAGCATCTATTGTTTTAAAGAAACATACTTATGTTGATGAAAGAGGTAGATTCAAGTCTGTGATGGCTTGGGTTCCTAAAGAAAAGCATATATGAAAATACTCTGCTTTGTATTTTTCTTGTCTTTGGAGTAACACTTGTAGGCTAGTAAAGAAATATGACTATCATTGAGTATGGTGTGCTTTAGAATGGAAATGTGTGTTGCTTATCACACAACAAATGGTTATTGGTTCACCATGTCTAACACACATCAAGAACCAACTAGTCCAGAGCAAACAGTTTCTGGTAAAGACTTCTCAAATCCGTTCATGGTTGATAGTTTACAAAAAACTATATGGTTATCAACTCACCATACTTAACAGTGAAGAGTTTGTTAGTCCAAAGCAAACGGATATTGGTAAAGACTAATCAAATCCATTGATAGCTGGCAGTTTGCTTAAAACTATGCATGGGCAATATTGTTTGAAAGTCATATTTTGTTAATACTCTTCTTTGAAATTTTTGTGAAAAAGTTTGTACTACTAGTTCAAAGTTAGTACTGCTAGTGCAAACTTTGTACTGCTGAACTAGCCGTTGTAACTATTTTTTCAGTAACAGAATGATTATAGCCGTTGGGTAAACTTATTGTTACCGTGCTTATAGGGTTTATATCAAGGATAATTATCTTCTTACTTATTTAACTCTTATTCTAATTTGAAGATAATACTTATCCTCGCGCAAAATTCTCAAACCCTAACTGTTTCAATATAAAAACTCAAATGCCTGTTCACAACTGTTATTCACTCATAAACGCTCATCATTCTGTTATTAAAATATTACTAAATGGCTAACTTGAAGTTTTCAAAGACACATAACCAAGTTGCATATCTGACGAAATCAGAGCATGGAGATGGACCAAAATTTTATGAGATTGTGGATTTCCTGAATAACTCCTACATAAGGTATGCACTCACTGTTAATCCCACTCTCTATTCCTCACAAATCAAACAGTTTTGGCAGACTTCATCTGTCATAACATTTGATGAAGATGATGAGGATACACCTATTCCTATACTAAGTGCAACTGTGGATGGGCAAACCATCTATTTTACTGAAAAGTCTTTACGGAGACATTTCCGTTTAGATGATTCAGATAGTATCATAGATTTGCCAAACACAGAAATTTTAAGTGTAATTTCAAAAATGGGGTATGATACATCCAATAATCTTCTAACTTTTCAAAAAGGATGTTTCTCACCTCAACGGAGGTTCTTTATTCATACACTTCTTCACTATTTAAGTCCTAAAAGAACCTCATGGGAGCAATTCAGTAGCAATATTGCTATTGCTCTTGTGTGTTTATCAACAAACAAAATATATCTATAACTTTTCAAAAATGATTTTTGAAAGTATGGTGAAGAATGTTAAATCTCCACATAAAATTTTAAAGTATCCAAGGTTCATTCAACTCATTTTAAAATTTAAACAAAGTGTGTTACTTTCCTATAGAAACATTTTTCCTACTCCTTGCCTGCAACAAAAAGTTTTCTCAAATATGGCTATGGCAACTCAAGGGTGGGATGGGGAAGTAAGACCTTTATTTCCTGCTATGCTTGAATCTATTCAACAGGTACAGGGTGAAGGGTCAGTCAACCCAACTGAGCCCCAACACACACCCATTGTGATTCCATCAACCTCCCACACACCAATTGTTTCAAAAACCTTTAGGAGGAGAACCAGACAAGAGACTGTGGTACCTCAGCCCAGTCATCTTACTCAACCCATGTAGCAGATAAGGCTACCATTCTTGGTAGTATGGAAGGGGCTGACACTACAACTTCTGGCTTAGTAGCTGGGTTGGATAGTGTAAACATCTCTAAGACCCCAACCATGGCAACATCACATGTATCAAGTCCTCCCAGACTTGCCACAATTGATGAAATCCCAAGCCAACAGGAAACTTTGGGTGGTTTTGGTGCTATACCTAGTCCAACTAGGTTTGCATCTGAACCTATACCCCATGATGCATCTCACCAAGAAGGTAACACATCTGGTGATGCTGAGGGTAGCTCTAAACTCACTGAATTGATGGATTTGTGTGTTAATTTGGCCACAAAAGTTGCAGCTTTAGAAGAAGATCTCAAGTCAACAAAGATAAAGTATGCTGATCTCTTTACCAAGATTGTTCTTAGAATGAAAAAGCTTCAAGAAAAGGTTAAAAGATTGAAGGCTAAAAGGAGAACAACCATCATTCAATCTACAAGTTCCAGTTCAAATGACTCTGATGATGATCAAGATGGTGAAAATTCTTCCAAACAGGGGAGGAAATCTACTAAAATTTAGGGGAGGCAACTGGTGTTTGAAGAAAAAGGTGATGGTAATGATGATGATAGAGAACGAGATGATCAAGGTACTGAGCCTATGAATTCTCAAGAAGGTACTGCTAGGTTGATAGAAGTAGCAGTACAAACTCAAGAAGGTACTGCCAAGTCTTCTCAAGTTCAAGAAGAAACTGCTGAGTCTTCTCAACCACAAAAGGTAATTGCTAAAGACAAGGGCAAAGCTATAATGGTAGAAGAAGAAGAAGCTGAGCCACCAAAGAAGATAAAGCCAAGAACTCAAGCTCAAATAGAGTTTGATGCAAAGGTTGCTAGAAAGGTGCATGAAGAAGAAGTTGCTGCTTTTATGGAAGCTCAGAGATTGCAAAATGAAATAATGGCTTCAGACTCACAAATTACTCAAGAATCACATGAAGATCAAATACAACAGATGATAGATTCAGATCCAGCTGTAAAGGCAAAAGCTCAAGAATTGTTTACAGATGAAACTCTAACAGTTGAAGAAATATCAGAACTGCTTGCTGATTTCATAAATTCAAGGAGTGATGATGCAACATTACATGATTTGATGGAGCAAATTAAGAAGAGTCAAAGTCAGAAGAGAAAGAGGAAACCTACAAAGGTTCAAATCATCAAGGGCATGAAAGACTTTCTTACACACCAAGACAACTGGAAAGCAAGTCAGTTGAAAGGAAAGCCACGTGAAGAAATTGAAAGGCTTTATTATACTACTTACATGAAAAGTCAAAGGTTTGTGCCAATGGAAGAAGATGAAAAAGAAAGACCATAAAAAAGGCTCAAGACAGTTGAAGAAGAACCTACCAAAGAAGAAGCCCACCAAAGTAGAAGAAGAAACAAACAAGGAAGAAAAGAAAGGTTTATTTGAAGAACAACTCAATGAAATGATGATGGTTGTTCCTGATGTCTTAACCATTGATCCAATTCAAGCTAAATATCCAATTATGGATTGGGAGATCTACTCAGATGAATTTGGAAAGGGATGGAAGATTATCAGAATTGGTGGAGATTCTGATGTCTAAAAGAGCTTTGAAGATTTGGCAAAGGCTCTTAATAAAGAAGACTTGGATGCACTTTGGAAACTGGTCATGGAAAAGTTCAAAACAACTGATATAGAAGATGTTAAAGGCAAGGAATTATGGGTTGAACTGCAGAGATTATATGATCCAGATCCAAGTGATAGGTATTAGAAGATTAAAGCGCATACTATTTCTTCTTGGAGATTGTATGAATCAAGTAGAGTGCACTAGGTTTCTAAAAGGACTGGAAAAGATATCTTCATGATTACAGGTAAAGAGTATCCTTTGAGTTCAGGTATACTCTCAGTGATGCTTTCTAGAACACTTACATTTGAAGAGATCAATGAAATGGGAAGAATGTAACTTCTTCAAATCATGGATCAACATGACATATTGGTAAGGGCAGCAAAACAAAAGAAAAGATGAAGTGTTTGGAAGAATTCCCCCCAGATCAGAAGGATGAAGTTTAATTGAAGATACTTAATGATTTGCACAAAAATTATAAGTTTAGGGGAGGATTTTTAGGAATTAAACTAACAGTACAAATTGTTAGTGTAATAGTTGAAACTTCTGAAGATAACACTAGCAGTACTAACTCACTTAGTACTACTAGTACAACAAGTTTGTACTGCTTATAAGCTGAACACAGAATCTTGAAGATATTCTTAAAGATAATTATAAAATAGATATTGTGTATATCTTATAAATATAGATTGATACGAATAAAGTATCAAAGTAGATTACTTGTAAAGGACTCCTTGTGCTATAAAAGGAGGTCCTAGGTTAGAGTTGAATATACAATTCTTATATACATATCCCGTACATCTTTGTGAAAGCTTCAAGGTTGTAAACCCTAGTGATATTCTAGATCACTCGTATTATCAATAACATTGAAGCATTTGGTTTATATACTTATTCATTGTTTACTATTCAATAAAATACAGCTATTCTATTCAATCATATACAAAATCTTCTAAGTGTTAGGTAGTAAATTCCGCGTGCTAATCAAGTTATACTCAAAGTATCACCAACACAAGGAGTGTGTTTAGATCCTCTCAGTTGGGTTCTCAGGGGGGGGGGGGGGGGGGGGCACCAGGCATCAGCTCGTTTTGACCTACAGTGTTTTGTCCTTCCTTATCACCCTCCGCGAGGCGGATGTTGACACGGAAATGACGTTGTCGGATTATTTGCTCATGGTGAGTATTTTTTAAGAATGCAGTTATGCACTAGGTCCCATGGATGGCGCCAACGTGTTAGTGAAAAATGTGTGATAGGTTAGGACTGGGCTTAGTTATGCGTTGGGCCGTCCTTGATGGACTATCCGTTATAATGAGTTCTGTACTAATCCAAGTGATAAATCGATTCCCTACACAAATGAAAGTAAGCCGTTAGCCTTATCGTGGGGATGGACCCTACGATTAAGCACCGCCGTGAGAGTAAGTATTCATGTTGTCAGAGGAATATGTGTATTGAGATGTGTGAGAAAGTCATACCTCGCAAGTGTACTGAGTTTGCCTTTTATAGGTGGTCAAAATACTATGGTTTCCTAATATTTCGCGTATCTTTGTAGTGGCCAGATTGGACCCTTGTTGGGCATGGGTCCACAGCTTAATCATGACTGCGGACGTGGATTATCTTCCGGACCGTGTACCGGTTCGTAAGCTTACTTTGGAAGTGTCGCTCAGACGATCCACGTGCGTCGTTAGTAATCCGGACCACGCCCTGCTCGCGGCTTGGGCTTTGGTGTTGTCCGGTATTTTGTTTCGTTGGGCGGGGGCCAGTTGTGTATAATACGATCCAGGCACAGTGAGCTTGCAATCCGTATTATACGTCATCACTTGTTTCGTTTGACCGGGACCCAGTTGTGGATAATACGATCCAGGCCCAGTAAGCCTGCTATCCGTATTATACGTCATTAGAGTGTATCCCGGATGTAGTTATTATTTATCAAAGAATGACTCTGGGTTTCATACGATTGAACAATTGGGACATATGCCCATAACTTATGATTCTTAGTTGAAATTCATAAACCACGACTAAATTTGTTGGAGCATTGGTTCATACATTCATCTTAGTCTCGACCCTAAAAAAAATATATATATAAAAAATAAAAAATAAATAAAAAAAATAAAATTCCGGTAAGCAATTATTAAATACGAATCATTTATATTAGATGATATAACGGCCCAAGCCCGAATATGTGTTGGGTCTATTATTGTTTCTAGTATCTTCTATATTACATTATAAATGCATATCAATAATAAATACCTCTCACGAGGTTTCTATCATTGAACATGGTATCGAGGCTGATCTGATCCTCAGACTTAGGTGGTTAAGTTGAGCCGCCTCTTCTATGTCACCCGTCAAACCCTAGCCGCCGCCATTTATCCATTTTCCAGAAAAAAAAATAAAAAATAAATAAAAAATAAAAATAAAATAAAAAATTCTATGCTTTCATTTTATTTTTGTTTTTTTGCTTTTGCTGATGCTACATGGTGAAGATTAATTTCCGCTTGCTGTTAGATGTTTTAATCAACAAATATGTTACTTGCTTTTGCTACTGATTTGCCTTTGTTGCTGCTTGAGGAATTGCTTCCGCTTGCTGCCGGAATTCTTGATTAACAATTTATGTTTTTATTGCGTTAATGGTTAACTATTTTTAGTTTTATTTTAATGTTTTTAGCTTTTTAATATAATCCGAGCTTTCGCGATTTCGCCGCTCGAATTGCGGCAAGTATTAGACGATATAACGGCCCAAGCCCGAATGTGGGTTGGGTCTCTTAGTGTTTCTAGTATCTTCTATGTAACATTATAAATGCATATCAATAATACATACCACTCACGGGGTTTCTATCATTCAACAAGATCAAACCAATGTTTTGAAAACCGGGTTCAAAATCGACCCAGTCGAGTCACCGCGGACCGGGTCAACCAGTTCGACCGGTTGGGCCGCCAGGTCAACCCGGTTTTGAATTTATTATTTTTTTATTTTTTTGACCGGGTCAACCGGTTCGACCACCGGGTCACCCGAGTATTTATTAAAAAATTTTGAAAAAACGGAACCTGGCAGGGTTTCGAGAACCGGGTTGACCCGGGTCACTCAAAACCCGCCGGGTCACACCGGTTAACCTGGTTTTAGAAACCCGGGTTTTTTTTACCCGTTTTTCTTGCCGGAACCGGTCGAACCGGTTAACCCGGCCGGGTTGAACCGGGTTTCAAAACATTGGATCAAACAACTAAAATAAAGAAACCTTATACAGCGGCATCTTATTTTTCATCTAGATAAATAAGAATATATGATCGAAAAGAAAGCACGCAAATGAATTGTTATAGTTAAGCCTTACATTTGGAAAGTATAGAAATAAAACAAAACGTATACCTCCACAATTCTATAGCGAGTGTTTGTTTTGAAGCTACGGAATGGGAGAATTAAGGCCCTCTTGTGAAGACAAAGGTCGAAGATTATACTGTCGTTTAGAAGACGGGTACCGCTTGAACGATGGCCTCTTGTTTAGACGATAAAGAGTTCTTTTTGCATACATGGACTGGAAAAAAGGTGATGCTCTCTCCTTGAACTTGAGAACCACGAAGAATAAGATGCGATAACCAACCAGAATAGCAATTATCGCAAGCAAATCCAACCATTTTGAGTGATTTAAAGGTAATCGGTACATTTTTGTGATGACCTCTTCTCCAGTCATTTTAGGGTCCCCTGGTGCGAGACCATCAAACACGAGTCCTATCATGTCATTCTTGTACGCTCCCTGCATTTTTAAACCCGAGAAGCATATAAATTAAAGGTGGCAAAGTGGGAGATTCAGACGAGTTATGTAATGGGCCAGCCATAACTCCCACGCAATGTTCTGGTAGGGGTTGAAATTCATAACTATCAATTTTTTCTGACAATAACCAGCTTGTCAATTTGTCATACTTTACCCATTAGCTTCTTATATATTTGAATTATCTGTTTGACACAATTCATAAATAAGAGTAATGCATTAAATAGTAGTTGCATAGTAGGAGTCTGGCTTCACCTGCAGTGACCATGATCCGTAGTTAATGTAGGAGATGGGGTAGCGCCAAAAGAGCTTCGGAAGATCAGGAATTTGGCGAAAGAAACCAGAGGTCATCATCATGATTCCCTGTATATAGTAGAAGCAAATTGATGCGAGTTACTTGTTAGTCGTGCTTATTAACTAATAGCTACAAGTCTTTTTGTGAAGTTAATTAGTTCTTACGATGATTCCAGCCCCTGTTACGATCCCCATCAAGAAATTGGGAACTAAACATGCGACAACCATCATGCAACTCTCAACCACTGCGATCGAGGCGAAGAGATTGAGACAATAGTAAGCATATCGAGAGAATCCATGTCTATATTTGACCATGTTCCATGTGATAGTCCCAGTGACTAACGAAATTAACAGCATAAATGGCAAAGATGAAAGTAAGTTTGATAGTATGAAGACCGCAACCCCATAGTACCCGTTGAGCCTTTCTCGTGTAAAAATCTTAAAATAAGAAGAGTAACTAATTAGTAACATGTATTAAAGGGTTTCGTAGTTGCAATGACCGTTTATTGTAAGACTTTGGAATGTACCTTCATATCTTCAATGAAAGATGGGAAGCTTCCTATGGACATGAATACCATGAAGCCGGTTATAAAACCACCACAAGCACCTCGTGCTAAGATTGCAGTGTACCCAGTGCCAACATCGTAAAAGATTGTACCAACACATATGGATACGATTGAGTAAATGATAACTCGTAGCCAGTAGTATCCAATGTCTCGTGACATGTTAATGAATGATCTTTGAGTTAGAGTTGTGAGTTGCTTCCACCATCCAGCTTGGCTCGTACTAATTGTGCTCGTCTGAGGCCCATGCTGTATGATTAAAATTAGCTAGGTCCTTGAAAACGATTTAGGATTTAGTACTTGAAAAAGAATGTGATTATAGATGCTTACGAATGCAGAGATTTGTTTCATTTTCGATTGCGCTTTCTTGGCATATTTCGACCAAGTGTATTTCTCAGCTAACGTAGCTTTGATCTCAGACGTTGAAAAGTTCTTATAAGCGTCTGATCCTTTTGGTTCTTCCTAAACGACAAACCACATTTACTATAAATTTCTCAGGAAATTTGTGTCGATTATTGTCAAACATCAAGGTGAAAGTAACTAAGTAAACAAACTTACATAATGTCTTTGTGATCCTTTCAAGGTGGCCGTTACGACATCAAAATCTGAATTGATACAACGTAGAAAATGGTCGGACGGATTTCGCTTGGTTGGACATGGGAACCCCGTTTCCGCAAAGAACTATATATAACCAAACATATGGAAAAATTATTATTACTCGGCTAGAAATGGGCATAGTTCAATGCTATGTTAAATAACTCACCGTGATAGCATCTTTTGCTTCTCCAAAATAGACAGTTTCACCGCCGGATAACAGAAAAAGGTCATCAAACAATGCAAAAACTTCACTGCTTGGTTGGTGAATGGAAGACACAACGGTTCGTCCATCACGAGCAACACTTTTGAGAGCTTGAACCACAAAAAATGCAGACGCACTATCAAGGCCACTAGTTGGTTCATCAAGAAACATGAGACGTGGTCGTACAAGGATTTCAAGAGCGATACTTAAGCGTTTCTTTTCTCCACCACTTAATCCCCTCAAATGCCAATTTCCAACCAGTGTATCACTGCAATCCTCCAAACCCATCTCCATTATGGTTCCTTCAACGATATCCCTCACTTCTTCATTCGTGAATGAAGTTGGAAGCCTCAAATAAGCTGAGTAAGTGATTGTTTCTCGAACTGTTAGTGTCCCCATTAGTACATCTTCTTGCGTCACATAAGCCTGCAAGGAAGAACGAATATACATAGTAAATTGAGCGAACAAATGCATTGAATATATATTCTGATAAAAACAAGATAACCATCACTTTTTGTAAATCGTTTCAATATAAAGAAACAAACAAAGAAACAAACAGTTTCTATATCTATATCTATACTACATTATAATAATGCATTTGGAACTATTCTATAATTAGAAATGCTTAAAATTCAGACTTTTTTCTTACTTATTACGGAAAGATTTCAAAATTAATTTATTAAAAAGCAAGTTGGTTAGGAAGTTTGTTAGGAAGCGGTTGGTTGTTCAAACTAAAATTATTTGGCTTAACCATCTCTAATATCTCTACTTATAAAGCATGAAGACAACTAAATGTGTAACCAAATAACGCAAAATATAATTACACGGTACCTGTTACCGTATTGCGCAGGTCCTGTCCTGATTACAATGGAGCATCTCTATCGAGACTTGATGAATGGATCTTTTTTTTTATCAAATAAAAGTTTATCAAAAGTCTTTTCTCATTGCATCCTCAAGTCTTTTGAGAAGTCTTGTGAAAACTTGAGCTACTACCATACCTTCAAATTTTTTTATATATAATAAGATCTACCTTAAAAAGTTTTAGAAAGACTTTTGCATTTGTAGGTGATTTTCCATTATCTTTAGGCTTTACCTAAGTTTTTCTTTTTATATCTTATTTGGAATGCAAAAGATCTAAACGTAAATCGCCTCATTCTTTGAACAAAAAGTATATATGCCAACTCTAATATTTGGCAATGGGGCAGAACCACTTACCACAGCACCATAACTTAGTCTCCTCTTCTCGCCATTGAGAAGAATGTCACCAGTCATTACAACGTTCTTTGATAATCTATCTGTAAAATGAATCCATTAATCTATTTTGGGTAAAAGGTCAAAAGACCCGGTAAATATAAATGAATCCATTAATCTAACATCAGACTATTAAGTATAATTAAGTTTACTTCAAACTAGCTATATAACAAGTTAAACTGTATATATACATGCATGCCAATATCATTAGGTCCGAAATGAGAAGATCAAATTCAAAACCATAGTATAAAACATTAAAAACCTCAAGCTTAAAAGATAAAGAACTGAAAATAAATATGTTTACATACCAGCTAAAGAATCTAGAAGAGTGGATTTGCCGGAACCAGACGGACCCATGATAGCCATGATTCGTCCTGGTTCAGCATATCCACTAATCCCACGAAGCAATCTCTTAGTATGTCCATGACCAAAGTTGGGTAGCACCACAGTTAGATCTCGCCACACCAAATAAGTAGCTCGTGCTCTCATACTCGTGCTCCCACCCAAACTAATAACGATTTCGTCATCATTGTCATGATCCGACGTAGTGTCGTCATTATTATTATTGCCTCGACGATGATAGCCTCCACTACTACCACTTGCTTGTTCTATCTCCATCATATATAAAAAAGATCCTTCAAATCAATGCTTTGGTACAAAATACACGTAAGAAATAAGAAGTTGATGGGATACTCATACACATATATATATATATTAGAATAACTTAGTAGTACTAGTCAATCTTTGAGTATACGACCTTTATGGGTGTGCAGTGTAGGTTGAATAAAGAGATTGGTGGCAATGCATTTACTTTGTGCGACGGTGGGGCCTAACTAATTATGGTTGGATGTTGCATGCATTTATTAGTACGTGCTTGGGTTTTCACAAAACCAACCATATCTGTATATTATCTTGATTTTCTTAATGATCTTTTTTTTTTTCTTTATTTTCTTAAACGTATGTGGGTAAGTTGTAGCGTTGTAGCGTTGTTTTGAAGAAAATAATAGAAAATAGTTAAAACATACTAATAAGTTGTCGGGTGTTGACTAAAATTAGTTTTTAGTATTATACAAATACTAGTACTTGATTACTTTTTAGATGAACAAAATTGAATATATTGCTTCGTTCAAGTGTATCTCCCTCACCGTCCTTTTTGAAAGCGTCTTTGACATGTTCATATTGCAGAAGTTTTTGAGCTTTCACAGTGAAAAAGCATTTACATGTTAACTATTGAAAAAAGTCAAGCAAATAATGTGCTATGAGATGGGATAGGGTCAGATCTAGCTTGAACATAGGTAGGCACATGCAGTGTAAAATCTTAATAGTGTAAACAAAAATTTGCTTTTTTTTAAAGTTGATACAAAATACACTACAAATTTATGAGTGCACATTACATACCCATTATATTATATACTATACTAAAAGGTAAAAGGTTACTGTAGCAAGCGCTGTGCTTGCTACAGTAACTTTTTTTTTATAAGTATTAACGGTCGTTAGTTAGTTAACAGGTAAGATGTTACTGTAGCAATCATTGTGCTTGCTACAGTGCTTGTTACAGTAACTTTTTTTTTTAACAGTCGTTAGTTATTTAACGGCTGTTAACTAACAACCGTTATCTTTAATATTTAAAAAAAATTATACGCACTTTGTCTTTCATCTCAATGGTTTATTGCAAATTTAGTCCTCAAATAATTTACATAAATGGTCCTTCATGTTATACATCAATTGCAAAATCAGTCCTAGGTAACTAACTTCACGTTAAGTAGCTAATGACAACAAAAAAATTTCGCAGCAACGCACGGGTACCAAACTCGTATATATACTAAAGAGGGGGAGGAAAATAGTGCCAAGCACTGTAGCAGCTACAGTGCTTGCTACAGTGCTTTGTACAGGAACTTTTTTTTTTTTTTTTGCATCGCGAGTTGTACATCACTGTAGCCACTACAGTAATTTTTTAAAAAAAAATCTTTCGGTAACACCGCATTCCCGCAACAACGTGCGGGTTTATAAAACTAGTTGAATCTAAAGAAGGAAGAAGAATAAATAAAAGCAACTGGTAACTAGAATATGTCGGCCGCTGCATTACGTTAAAGAAGAAAGTCGAATGGTATAGTAGTTTTATTGTTGGCCCAGTTGTTTTACGAAACTAATTAATGAGTTATGACATTATAAATATATTAGAAGACCGGGATAGCTGTTGGCTTGAAAATTTGTACGAAACAGTTGACGAAACAGTGATCCGTGCTTGAAAGTAGTTGTACATTACAGTACACACAACTATATCTCTCGCTCTCTCTCTACAAATCTCCATAACAACAATATCACTTGATAAAACCTCCCACAAACTCAGGCCCTTCTTGAATCTTCTTCCCTATCTAAAACACACCGACAACACATCCAATCACAGAAAAAAAAAAAAAAAAAAAAAAAAAAAATCCACACAATTCATGATCTTTTGAAGATTTGGAGCGCACTGTGATGTAAGATGATTTTGTAAAGGTAATAGCTTCGTTTGTAGAAAGATTAAACCCTAAACCATGTTTTAATCCACCGTATGATCTCCGATCAAACCAAAAAAAATAGCCGTACGACTGAATTTGCACGGGCCAATTTCTAATTTCTCAAGGAGCTCAAATATCTGTATCATGAAGATGGGCAGCAAGCCATTCAGGTGTGGAAAATTAGATATATTTTTGTTTTAGGTCATTCACGATTATCAGTATCAGCTCACCAAATCCGTACAGAAAGGCCAACATGTACCTTTTTTTAGAAAAGAGAAGATGGTGCAAAAAAATTAAAACTTTTTTATGAAAGTAAAAAGTTCATCAATAGGCGGATTGGGTATGGCTGACCCAAAACACTTTTTGTCCTAAAATTTTTAGTTTTTGTTTTTATAAATAATGATTTTTTTTTTTTTTTTTTTTTTAACCATAATTTTGTTCAATAGATAATTGGTTGTTCAAAGTAACCATAGTCTAATTCTTATTAAAGAACTAATTTAAGAAGTTTTATTCATAGATTGAAACTTTTTACCCGTTTCGTTTTAGGCTAAGCTTATATGATCTTCTTATCGTAAATATAGAATGGTTTATACATATAAGCAATGTGTTCTAAACAATTTATGTTGTGCCATTTTGTTGTTTATAGGTATTTCCAATATTTGCTGCTTTATTTTCCATTGGGCTTACTTCACAACTAGCGCAGTTGCCAGGATTTATGTAAGTGATATTACTGTATTACAACCTATTGTACATCCATGAATTATCTTAGTTGTAATTCAAATTTGTGTCTATTATTCAGGTTTGATCCATGCCTTCTTTTACATGGACAACAATATATTGACCTCTACAAGCTTGCTTAATTGGTATTTTGGTTAATTGATCTATACATCTTTGGTTTCACTGTTGTAATTTGAGGTTATGACGTAACACAATAGCTTCATATATGATTCTAACAGTACAGGTTGGCTCACGGGTAAGCAAAGTTAGAAAAGCAGAAAAGGAAATCTTTATTATGATTTGGTATAAACTAAACCAGATACATATATGGCCATTAGTAGTTATAGAGAAATGATTAAATGTAATCTGATATAGTTTTTCAGTGCAGGAGTTGTGACTGTAGACCTGTAGTGTGTTGTGTGCTTCATGAGTACGAGAGAAGGGAAAGAACGCCATCCGGAAAACTAGCCTAAAAGGTATTCTCCAACTTATTTATTAATTTGAAATTTTCTTTATTTCAAACATTGATTAAATTGAAATTTGGGTAATGAGATTGGGATTTAATTAAGTTGGAATTTCATGTGTGTAACTCAGTCACAACCCACCGGCTCAAACAAAGGTTTTTAAAAGTTTAAATTAATGGTATGTTGTTAATTTTGTGTCTAATTTCACATGGCATGACTTGCTTTTCTGATGATCACCAAATAAATCTTGCGATCCAAATTAATGGTATTTACATCCTCATATCGGTGTTTATTTTATAGTTAATAAGCTATAGTTGATAAGCTCAAATGACTTTCGTACTACTTAAGATGTTTCTTTTGTGGTTAATAAGCTATAGTTGATTAGCTATAAAAAATGAGGTTAATATAGGCTAACCCAAACAAATTAAGGTCTTTTATGATTAATGTAGAATAGTAATTATTACAACGGTAACGGTTCAAGACACATTTGTGAGTAATTTAAGTGACTGTACTTGAGCCGCAATGAGTCGGGTCAGACTAAGTGGCGTGGTAACACTTTTTTTTTTTTTTCATTTTAGAATCTCTTTTCGCTATTTTGTTATGCTCGGTTCATGCAGAAAGTAATTACAAACGTAACATACAGCATAATATATCATTCTTACCTAAGATCCATATAATCAAAATTACTACGGTTAGTAACAATCTTTAATTGCAACAGGTACTACGCAAACTGTCAGCAAGGAGAACCTCCTTAGACTATTCTGTGGAAAACTAGAAGGGGGGTTGAATAGTTTACCGATTAAAATCTTTTTAACTTGTTAAGTTAGCTTTGAAACTTTTCCGTTTGATCAAAGATATATACACAAACACAATATATAACATGCAAGTAAATGAAAGAAACGATCAAACCACAACACGAGTATTTATCGTGGTTCGGCTACAAGGACTCTTTTTCCTTGCCTACGCCCACGCCCCGAGTATCCAACTCGAGAGTTACTTTCACTAGTCAACAAGCTCCTTTCACCGGCGGAGAAAACTTTACACGTCGCTTATACTTTTACCGACACAAAGCTAGATGTCGAGTTCTTTACCAAGGGTACAACTACTCCCGATACACTTTGTATTTTGAGGACTAAAATACTAACCGATCACTACTGAAAATACACAATCAAATGAAGTGTAAACTACACAAGTCTACACAATGCTAAGCTAACAAGTCTTGCAACGTTGTCTTGAATACTTGTTACTTTTAGTAAGCTTGTGAATCTCTTTGCTACAAAAAGAAACTTCACATATGAAATGTTAAGAGGTTAGATGAAAGAATGAATGTGTGTGTAAAATATGATGTCAAGTGATGAACCAAAATTCAACTTGTGGCTCAATATTTATAGCCAAACCTTCTGCAGGCCTGGCGGATCAGGCGGACCCCTCAAAAGGGTTCCGCCCGTGTACCTCTAGGGTACCGCCGGGCTTGCAGTTGGTTTTGCAATAAATCTTGCAAACCAAACAAAGTCACATCTCATTACTCTTGCAAACCAAACAATGTCACATCACATAATATCAAGTCAAACACTAAACTTGCAAGCAACATCTAAGTAAGTCAAACACATTTTTTTTCATAAATGTATAATGACAAAACTTGCCATAAATGTGATGTGACAATTCTATTTTTAGAAAATAAAAAGTGTTATGTTTTATGAAATGTAAAATGTTGCAAAAGTCTAGTTTATGCAAGTCTTTAAAACTAAGATTATGTTTTACTTAGAAACTAAGGTTTACATTTGTCATTAACAAAACTTAGCGAAGATCGTAAAATATAAATAACGTTTTTAGGCGATATTTGTATTAACAATCTCCCCCTTTTTGTTGATGACAAAACATAAACTTTGTTTTTAAGTAACTCTCAAAATCTTGGTTTTTAAGACTTAAAAAAATAATATTAAACTTGTTTTACTTAAGTTATGATAATCATATTAAGTTTTGAAAGTTTAATATATTTCTCCCCCTTTTTGTCGAAATAAAAAGTAGAGTAGCGAAGCGGAAAAATGCACTTGCTCCCCCTTGCTTGTTACTCCCCCTAAAAGGAGTGCCAAGATGGGAAACATGGATTTTGGATCCTACAAAAAAATTGGTTAGTTGGTGATATATATATAGTCAAGCTTGTAGTTACCACACACATTGCAACCACAATGACAACACAAAAGTGATCAACCAATAATGCACGAAAGTAAGTAGAAAGAACTAGCATTTCAAGTAAAATTTTGACTTATAAAAGTCAAAGGACAAGAAATGGGTAAAATTCTTCTACTTCTAAAAACTTTAAAAAAATAACCAAGAAAGAAAAATAAAAGCCTAGTTTCCTAAATTGGGGCAAACGGCCTCTAAAGGTTGTCTAGGATTTGTTTGGGTGGGAGACAGCATCCAAACGTTCTATGACGTGTTGGAATGCAAACCGTGTTTCATCTTGGAGTTGGTGAAGCAACGTTTTGATGCTTGCACCCATTTGCTCACAATTTGAGCAAACATGGGGATGAGTGGGTGGAAATGGGTTGGTTTTGGTTTCTTGGTTTGAGGGTTGGTTGGTTTTTGGTTCTTGGGTGGATGATGGGTTTGGTATTGAATCAAGCAAGGTGGTTTGAAATTCCATTGCTTGATGGAGGTGTCAACCATGTTTTGTATATCCTCATATGAGGGAAAGAAAGACTCAAAGGTTTGAGCTTGAGAGTGTGGTGGGGATGGGTGATCAAGGTTTTCAAAGTTTGGTTCTCCATAAAGAGGACCATGGATGTCATGGTAGATGGGGTGAAACAACAATGGTTTTGGTTGATGGTATACTTGTTGTGGTGGTTGGGTGTGGTTAAGATACTCATTTTGGTCAAGAATTGACTTTGGTGAAAAAGGTGGTGGTTGTGAAGGTCTTGGTGGGAGATCATTAAGATCTTGGACAAAAGGGTGTGGTGATGTGGGAGGAGACCCCAATAACTCCATAGATTCCATTTTGGGTAATGGTGATGGTGATGAAGTTTTGGATGGTTGGGTTGGAGCACTTGGTGGACTTGGGTCAATGGGTGATTTAGTAGGTGGTGGAGTGAGCTCATTGGGTTCATTTGGTGATGGTGATGGAGATGCAAGGTTCAAAAAGTGTTCATTTTTTATAGGTTATGTGAATTCATCCGAAGATGAGGAGCTTAGGTTGATGGGTTGATTTGACCATAGTGGTTTAACACTTATCCGGGTGGTTTTCCGGATGGGTCGTGATAGTTGAGAGGTGATTGTTGACTTAGTCATAGTGAAAAAAATGGTTTAGAAGTTTCAGAAATTGTGGTGAAGAAGGTGTGATTTGATAGTGTTTAGGATGGCTTAATTTATAGTGTTGAAGGATTATGGAAAGGAGTGTTTGGATTTGATGTTAGTCCATACAAAAATGGAGGTTTCTAATGATTTGGAAAACTAATTGTAGGTTGTCAAATCATGGAAGTCAATCCAATGAAAATGGTGAAGTGAGAAGACAAGTTTTGCACTAAATGCTTAGTGGTTTTGGTGGATTTGTGGTAGTATAAATCTCAGGGATTTCAAGGATCCCTTAAAAGGGTTCCTTCCTTTATGTGTGAGGGGTCCTTGAGGTTGTTATGTCAAATTTTGAATTTTGGCGGGAATTGGTTTGGGTTAAATTTATGGAAGAAGGAGTACCCTATTATGCTAAACACATTGCAAGAAATGGGTTTCTACCTAAAAGGATTGGATTTTGGTGTTTGGATGTTGAATTGGTGAAAATGAAAACAAAAATTCTGCAGGCTGTTGGCGGCACCCTCAGAATACACTGGCGGAACCCATTTGAGGGTGCCGCCTGGTCCATTGGGCCATTTATGGAATTCCCAGAAATTGCACTGGCGGAATTCCCAGAAATTGCACTGCCTATCCCAACTTCCGGATATTCAAAATTGTCATCTTCACTCATTGAGGAAGATGATGATGAGGTAGAAGGATGAGGACGTTTTCCTTGGGCTTTGTAGACTCTCTTATCACTAAGTAGAACAAAGGTGTGTGGAATGAGAGTGTAGTCAAGACGAAGACCATTTGGAGTTGGTGGAATGGGTGAGATGAACCTAAAGAGACGGTTCAAGAGCATTCCATATGGTATAGCCGTTGTGCAATGCACGGGAATGTCGGCCATTCTCTTGGCCATGTAGTAGGCAAGGTTGAAGGGTTGCCTAACGGACAAGGAGTAGAGCATGTAGCAAAGGCAAAGGTTTATATGGTCACGGTTTCCTATTGTGCTAATGTCATTGGCTCTAAGGACTTCCTCCCATTTCTTGAATTGGAGTTTGAGTTCGTTCATTTCCATTCCATATGGGTCCTTATCGACCTCATTCCCCGAACGGGTTCTCCTAGTGGTGGTGGTCCTAACAAAGAGGTGGTCGCGGAGTACGTCTTTTGAGACAAGGGGTGTGTCATAAGGGTGGATACGGTCTTGGAGGTTGTCAAGAGTTGAGAGGGAGTGCAAGTCGGAATAGAGGCAAGTACCACGGTTTGGGACACCTAGGATTTGAGCAAACTCCTCAAGAGTGAAGGAGTATTGATGACCGCTAACCCTAAAGTTGATAGACATATGACCATAATCATCCGTGGAGAGGGCGGAGGATGCATAGAACTCTAGAATGAACCTAGGACAAATAGGCTCGTCAATATTTAAAAGACACTCAAAGTTGATTGTGGCAAATTCGGCGTAAAGGTTTGTGCCTTCTAGGAAAGACGGGTCAATGGTTCTACCCTCATGGACATAGTGTTTTTCTAGGGCTTTGAAAACGTTTACTTGGTTTAGGGTAAGGCCTTTTGTTTTGTGGTGTTTTGGTAGGTACTTAATGGTGTCCTTGTGGTCGTAGTAGGTTAGAGGAGGCATGATGATTCCTAGAACAACAAAATTTCACATTTTAGTTTAAGTAAACCACTATTATAATGTGGATGTTCTAGTGTGTGCCTATATGAAAACAATGTGGAGGTGCGGTTATCTTGACTCATTTTGATGCTTCAAAATCATTTTATGCAAGTTTTGTTATAAAACAAAAGATAACCCAAACGCTCCTAGTTCAATGTAGCTTCGTTTGAATGTACCCGAAAATACATATTGGTTATGTATTCCCTTTAGCATTCAAGAGACCTTATGCAAGTGATGTTTTAAACATAACGTTTTGATTTTGTATTCTCAATGTGAGACGAAAAAATATTTGTCCTACTTGTGAGAAATTTTTGGAATGATTTGACATAGGGTGTTTTAGCAAACATGTTTATACTAATTAAGGATGCAATTCCTAACTATGGGAAACATGATTAGTTTTATTAAACACCTAATCTTATGCATGAGTTTTTTAAGTTAATGCATAACCCCAAGTTTTTTTTTTGTTTTTGTGCAAGAAATAGAATTTCTAGACTCAGATCAGGATTGTAATCATGTTTAGAATACTTACAATGATGATTGATTTGCAATGTAAATGAATGGAGGACCAAGAATTCGTAGGTATGGATGGATGGTAAAGTGAATAGTAGCAGTTTGGAAGTGGTGGTATGAGATAATGGGTGTTTGGTTTAATATAAACAAAGATTTTGGTTCTGCAGGTCGGCGGATACGGCGGACCCCTGAAATGGGTTCCGCCCGTTGTGTCTGAGGGTTCCGCCGACCCTGCTGAGAAAAAGAGTTATGGATTTGTTTTGATTTTTGTGACTTTTGTCTAATGTCTAGAGCTACAATGTAGGTTCCATGAGTCCTAAGCCTAGCCTAAGAAGGTTAAAAGGTTCACGTTTAAGGGGTTTTGTGAGAATGTCGGCTATGTTGTCTTCGGAAGAAACTTTCTCAATTGAGATATTTCCTTTTTGAGCGTTGTCACGAAGGAAATGATGACGGATTTCAATATGTTTGGTATGAGCGTGTTGAACCGGGTTTTTGCTAAGATCAATGGCACCTTTGTTGTCACAAAGAATTGTGATGTCGTTGAGTTAAATTCCGTAGTCGACAAGAGCTTGCTTCATCCAAAGAGCTTGTTGACATGCCTTTCCGGCCGAAACGTACTCGGCTTCCGTTGTTGAGATAGCAAGAGCCGTTTGCTTCTTAGAGAACCATGAGGTGAGACAATGTCCAACAAAAGTACAAATACCACTTGTACTTTTTCTATCGACATAGTCACCGGCATGATCCGAGTCGGCATACACTATGGTGTCTATTCCCGTTCCTTTGGTATACCATAAACCTAAATGTGTAGTGCCCTTAATATACCTAAAAATCCTTTTAACGGCTTTGAGATGGGTAGTTTTAGGATCCTCTTGAAAACGAGCACATAGACAAACACTAAACATAATGTCGGGTCTACTAGCCGTTAGGTAAAGTAGACTACCAATGATACCTCTATATTTAGTGCTATCTACGGATTCACTTTCCTCATCCTTGATGAGTTTAGTTTCTGTGGACATGGGAGTTTTGATAGGTTTCGAATCTTCTAGTCCAAATTTCTTAAGCATGTCCTTAATATATTTAGATTGGTTAAAGAAGATATCATCTTCTAGTTGTTTGATTTGGAGTCCTAGGAAAAAGTTGAGTTCTCCCATCATACTCATTTCAAACTCGTCATGCATGATTTTTTGAGAAATCCACACATAATTCTTGACAAGTTGATCCGAATATAATGTCATCAACATAGATTTGGACTATGATAATATGTGAATCTTTCTTCTTAGTGAAGAGAGTATTATCAACTAAGCCCATGGTATACTTATGGTCAACTAGGAATGTTTTAAGTCGATCATACCATGCTTTTGGAGCTTGCTTGAGTCCGTAAAGAACCTTTTTAAGTTTGTAAACATGATTTGGTTTTTCAAAATCGATGAAGCCCGGTGGTTGAGCAACATACACTTCTTCATTAATGACTCCGTTTAGAAATGCACTTTTAACGTCCATTTGAAAGAGTTTAAAATTGTGTGCACATGCATATGCAAGTAAGATTCTAATTGACTCGAGCCAAGCAACCGGAGCAAAAGTTTCATCGTAGTCAATGCCTTCTTGTTGGTTATATCCTTGTGCAACTAACCTAGCTTTGTTTCTAGACACAATTCCATTTTCATCCATTTTATTACGAAATACCCATTTTGTTTCAGTTATAGTTTGACTCTTTGGTTGAGGAACTAATGTCCATACATCATTCCTAACAAATTGGTTTAACTCTTCTTGCATTGCAATTACCCAAGACTCATCTTTAATGGCTTCATTAATATTTTTAGGTTCAATGGTTGACACGAAACAAAAGTAGTTGCTTTCATTTTGAACTTTAGACCTTAGTGTTCTTTCGTTAATATTGCCAATGACACCATCTAATGGATGACTTTTAGATTCTTTGACATTGACAAGTTCTTTGTTAAATAGTTCATCTTCTTTGTCATCACTTCAAATTTCTTGATTTTCTATTGCTTGGCTTTCAACTAAGTCATCATCTACTAAAGGTGATGTCTTAGAGGGAGGTGGACTCTCGTCAAATGTTACGTTCAACGATTCCTCGACTCTTAAGTTTTCTTTGTTTAAAACAATGTATGCTTTACTATTTTGTGAATATCCAAGAAATACACCTTCATAAGACTTTGGGTCAAATTTGGTGAGATAATCCTTGGTGTTAAGAATGAAACATTTACTCCCAAACACTCTAAAGTATCCTAATGTAGGCTTTTTACCTTTATATAGTTCATAAGGAGTTTTATTCAAAAATGGTCTAATTAAGACTCGATTTAAAATGTACGTTGATGTGTCAACGGCATTACACCAAAACTTTTGTGGAATGTTTTGTTCATTAAGCATTGTTCTACTCATCTCTTGCAATGTCCGGTTTTTACGTTCTACTACACCATTAGATTGAGGAGTACGTGGAGCCAAAAAGTTATGAGTTATACCATTATTATCACAAAAGTTTCCAAATTGAACTTCATTATCAAATTCACGACCGTGATCCGTTCTAATAGACACAATATTAGACCCTACTTGATTTGAATTTTCTTACTTAGAATCTCAAATTTATCAAAAGCTTCATTTTTACTTTTCAAAAATTTTGTCCAAGTATATCTTGAGTAATCATCAACTATGACCAAAGTGTAGAAGTTACCTCCATAACTTTGTATAGCGGATGGACCAAATAAATCCATATGCAAAAGTTCTAGACACCTAGATGTAGAAACCAAGTTTTTAGCCTTATGACTATTATGACTTGTTTACCGACTTTGCAAGCATCACAAAAGTGTTGGTCATATTTCAACTTAGGTAGGTTTCGAACTAAGTCTTTGGAGGAGAGGTTTTGGATTAGTCTCATGTTAGCATGTCCTGAACGTCTATGCCATAAAGTTGAAGATTCATCTAATGAGGTAAGACAAAGTTTGTCTCTAGATGTTGGATCCATCTTCATGACATATATGTTGTTCTTAAGGACACCTTTGGCTATGGTTATACCATCTTTAAGTATTTTACTTCCGTTTTCACTAAAAAGAACATTATACTTATTACGACAAAGTTGACTAATACTAAGGAGATTAAAACCTAAGTTATCAACATGAGCTACATCATCAATAAAAAGGGAGTCATGAGAGATTGTACCTTTTCTGATGATTTTGCTCTTAGCATTACTACCAAACGTAACATTACCTCCGTCACATTTGTGATAAGAAGTGAAGAGGCTTTTGTTACCCGTCATGTGCCTTGAACAACCGCTATCTTTAATACATTCATCCGATTCCAAACAAACTTTGAGGCACACCTATTTTATGAAAAACACTCAAACATTTGGTCCCGAATTTCTCATGGGTCCATTTTGGTTAAGCATACCATTAACTTGTTCCAAGTATGAAAATAGAGTGTAAGGGTTCCATGGCATGTGATTTGGAGTTTGGTAATGTCTAGGAGTGTTTTGGTTCCAAACATGTTGGTAGTTTGGTCGAGCGTTGAAGTTGCTCTTTAGAAAGGGGCGTTTGGGAATTGGAGTCTTAGGTCTTGGTTGAGTAGTTTTAGCTCTAAATTCATTTTTACTAAATCCTACTTCAGTTTTAAACACATGTTTTGTTCCATTTTTGTATGCAACTTTAACAAATTTTGAACGATCCGATGTGGATGGAGTTACTGCTGCAGCAGACCTGGCGGAACCTTCGGGTCTAACGGGCGGAACCCTAAATTGGGTTCCGCCTGATCCGCAGGCTGCTGTAGCAATTTTATTTGTTTCTTGTGCAATCTTTTCTTGTTTCATTTGACCCTTTGAAGTTTCTATTTTCGTAAATCTTAGTCCTGTTTTATCAAAGGGTGACTTTTGAAGTTTCATAATTTCATCCGCACAAGAAATGCTCTTATCGAACTTCTTAAACTTTGTGATTTGTTTTATTAGATCATTTTGAGTAATTTTGAGTTTCTCAACTTCTAGTTTAAGCTCTTCACATGATTTGCAAGGTGTGTCAATACCTTTACTCTTTTCTAATCTCTTAGCTTTTTCTTTTAACTCATAAACTTCATTTTCTAAAAACTCCTTTTTAGTTTTCAAAAATTTATTTTTGTTTATGATTTTTAAGCTCAATTCACAAAGTTTGTTATATTCTTTTTGTAAAGTTTCATCATCAATAGAGGAGTAAGATGAGTCGGATAATACCTCATTTGAGTTCTGTCACACCCCCAATTTACCTGACTTGCAGCGGAATGGAATACCTGGGGGTGTCTGTCATAGCACCACAGTTACAGTTACATTGAACGACCTAAAGTGTCGTTTGGAAAATACTGCATTTGATCATTGAAATAATTCAGAGTTTACAAAATGAGGTCCCCAAAATGTGTTGCAAGTTTATGAAAACAAGTCATACTAGATCAAACGTTTACATAAGTGCATGAAATAATGATGAGACGCGTCGACTCCGCGACTCCATGAAGGTCCAAATGCATGTCACATGAGCTACCTTAGTAACCTGAAATACATTGCTAAAACGTCAACACGAATGTTGGTGAATTCCATAGGTTTGTAAATTGTAATGATGTACGGCCACCACAAGTAATAGTGCAAGATAAAAATCTCGTGAAAATTGTACAATAGCCTTAAGCTCATGACACCGAAGCTATGACTGATGAAATTCTATGCCCCTCCCGAATGTTCTGCCGAAACATTCAAATGTAAAAGACATGACATGCATCCGCTTACTGTTGGTATCCACTACCACGGATGGAGGCGTCACCCTCGATAGATCTATCCACTCACTCTCGCTTAGTACTTGAAATTAACGGTTCATGATGTTACAGGGGACTTATCACATGGCAAGGTAACTTAAGCTATGTACATGTTTGAATACTTGGGCTCGTACTGAAATGATTGATGCAATGTATTCCCCCCGTGGGATTTGAAAACAATCAAAAATGTTGAATTGAAAACGGGGCTATGAAAACTCACCTCAACTGATGAAACCGTGATGAAATGAAATGAACACCAATGAACAATTTGCTGCCGCAACCCAATATGATGGTACCATGAACATGTAATGAGCTGAAAAACAAGGCGCGCACACTAGCCGCAACCTAATATGAATGATGATCGATCTACTTTAGATCATGAAATGATGTTATGAATGTCCATGCACATGTTCCTATACCACTCTACTCTTTGAAAAACACTTGTTGTTATCAAAAGTATATATTTCAAGAATTTGGAAAAATATTGCTATTAGAAAATATAATAAGCTAGTTATAATATATATACTTGTATATATATAACGTAAGTTTCCATGTTAGCGTTGAAATACTCGGGTTGTAATCTTTGAAATGATGAAAACATACTCATAATAACTAATACTACGTTAGTTATAAAGCTCGGTACTTGATATTACTTCTAGCTCAAAAATGTACTTCGTAGTTTTTGCGCCAAATTATATTAAAAGCTGTCAAATATAAAAGGGTTTTAGCCGATATTCAAACGTGTATATCTTTGTCGTTACTTGTCCGTTTTACTTGTTCTTTATATCCACGGTTACGTCTTAGTATGTAGTAATATATTTTGGAAAGCTCGGCTCCTCCGGGTTACGTCTAAAGTCTCTTTTTGTCCAATGAAAAACGTCCAACAGCAACTATTTTCAGAAAAATACTTTTCGTCAACAATCTTGCAAAAATCATAACTTCTTCGTTATTAACTCTTTTCAATCCGTTCTTTCGCCTACGGATTCGTTTTTGAAAGTATTTTATAAAAATTTTGCCAAAGTTTCCTTGGTGTTTACTGATTTTCCAGATTTTTACAAAACGGGACAGCATGTCTAAAATAGGTTCCAAATCAAGTTTCCAAGGTTAAAAACCAATTTCTACCATCACCAAACCTCTTGTAATCACCACATGACTAATCTAATCTTACCATACACCTTCTTAAGGTGCCATGGACTCCTAACCAAGTTATTAGAGCAAGGGGATTCATAACTAAAAAGTTAGGGTTTGTATGTTTCATTTTAGCCAAAATAAAGTGTGGTATAGCTACTTGTACATGGTTTTTAGCATGATACTTATGAAATACATGTAAAAATAGGATGATCCATGAAAAAAATAAAGATGAAAACTTACTTGATAAAATGAGATGATTATAGGATGATTATGCTTGATGTTCTTGTGTTTTTGTTGCTTGATTCTTGATTAGGCATGTAAAATGAACAAGTTTAGTGTTTTAATTTATGAAAAATGATCACTTGATCATGGAGTATATTTTGGGTCGTGGGTTGCTAGGGGAAATGGAAGAGATGAGCAAGATTTTTATCTTTCTAAAAAGCATGGATTATGATTCTAGTAATTTGGTAAAGTAAGGTTTTGATAGGTTTATTAGTTAAATACTTAGGAATCAATGCACATGGTTAAAGGGTGTGGTCTTGGGCCGGTTTTGGGTGTGAAAAGGAGTAGCCAAAACGGTTTTGATCACTTAGAAAATATAGTGTAGCGTTAAGTGTTATTACGCGTTATTCGTTAAAATCGGGGTACCGGGTTTAATAGCAATAAACGTTCACGAAGTTAACCGGGATGAAATAAAGTTATAATAATGTTAAAAACATATTAAAAATATGTTGGGTACATTTACTGGGTGATCGGGTGATTAATGTTTAGTTTTAACGAAAACCGTCGTTATATTCATACGCGTACGTTATTAATAAAATAAATTTCCAAAATACTGGGTAACTGAATGTTATAACTTTTATGATGTTAAAATGGATATAAAAATATGTCGGGACCATTGTGGGAATATTTAGATATATTCGTCGTGTATAAACCGGGTGTTAACGTTTACTATAAATACTTATACGTAAAAACGTTAAATGTACTGAATATAGAAATTTGAAAATCCTGAGAGTGGTATAACATGTAAATGACCTACTGATGATATGCAGACTATTCCCAGTCCGTATGAAATGTTATTACTGATAATGCATGAATTCGCACCTGAACCAATACGGTTACGCGAATTTGAATACCCGTAAACTAAATTTACGATGAAATGTGTAATGCACGTGAATGATGAAATCTTTTCCCGCAATGAATAGTGTGTCCGTGAATAGTAAATTTCCCAAAAGTTTCTCAGAATATCAAATTGACCTCGAAAACGATGAATAGTAAACTGATGAATAGTGTTTTGATGAATAGTGTTTGATGAATAGTGTTTTTCCAAAGTTCGGGAAATGACCTGAAATGGTGAGTTGTGACAGTCTTCCCCTCTAAATGGAACTTCGTCCCGAAGTTCAGTTTATGTTGGTCTCTGAAAATGTATTGATGAAAAGGTGATGATATTCGAGAATTCCAGCGAACTCTAACGATAGGAATTCGACTTTGTTTCAACTGCTTGACCACACGGTCCATGATTTCTGTTGGTTCTCTTACAAGGTCTGAGATTGTCATTTGGGTTGGATCCCTTCCAATGGAATCATGAGTGACTCATCTGAAAGTCATTTCTGGGGATCTGAAAATGTGAAATATGTTCGTGTAATCCTGTTGTTCTCTGGCAATGTTCAAATCTAACGGCCACTAAGCCTACCCTGTCTGAAATATAAATGGTCCAGTGTATATTGGTGTAACTTTCCAAGTTTTCTGAACGATAACATGCCTTTCCTAGGCAGAACTTTCTGCATAACTCTGCAGAACTTGAAGTTTTAATGGTTTACGACTTATTGAACTTGTAACTGATTCTTGACTTGTAGAAAATTTCTGGTTATCTCATGAATGCCTACTGAACTAATGAGTTAAGCTTTTTCTGAGTTTGGCCCATCAATCGATGGTCTGCGCTTCTTAATGTTTTAAATGTGGTACTGGTGATATATACTGCTGAATTCTGCCAGAACTCAAGTTTGTATGCTAGTTGGTCGATTCTAAAATGAATCTTAAATAGTCCAATATGCTAAAGGTTCAACCTTTCTTGTTATGCAATTTGTATCATGCTAATCCAAGGCAATGCTTTTAACTTAATTTGTTCTCCTACTTGAATCTGGATGGTTTGTTGTTCAGGATATCCAATCCAAATGATATGTGTTATGTACCAATCTAACTTCTGCCAGTTTCTCGTTGTTGTTGTGATAACTATTGTTGTAGATGAATTTGATTTATGTTGAGTGATTAGTCCAACCATTTCTAGGGTTAATCACTCACGCTCTGAGTATACTTTCATATGTTTGAATTGTTCTCTCGCTTTGACCATTGGTCTGAGGGTGATAGGTGATGTTCACATCTAAATGGGTTTCTGAAAGAAATCCTGAAATGATTACCTGAAGTCCAAGTTGAATCGGTTTCCTTAACAGGAAAAACTGAAATGGGTACAATAAACCTTTGTGACTAATTCCATAACGTTCGGTCCTTCGAACTTGGCGTTATCTGAAAGGGATAGAATATAGGTAACAATTTGATTCCTTGTGTTTTGTTCCAACGGATGATAAGACATATGTCCTTCTTTGTCTATTGGGTTTGGTCTCCACTACTGAAGTTCGTGATTAATTTGTGATGTCCTTCCTAATTCCTTCATCACATATACCAATATTCTTTACTGTCAAGTCACAAGATCCTAAATGCATAAGCGATGTTGTATTTGTCTCGCGATTGTGAGTTTTGGTTGAAATCCTTTTTCTGAATAAACGAATTTAGAAAAATGGAGCAAATGATTTACTAAGTAATATTTTTCTTGATGATTCAAAATCCAGTAGTTATGAAATAGGAACTGTTTTCAATCATGTTGTGATTAAGACTGCTTACCAAAGTTTGATGTTTATGTATATTTCTCATTGTACCATAGTGTTGCTAAAGATTGACCAAAAAGGATCGTACTTGTTCAAAATAGGAATTTCAGAAATCATTTTTCCACAAGGTAGGTGATTTATGTAAACGCATCAACTTTATTTAAAAGTAAAAACACTGAAAAGGATAAAATGGTAGAATAGGAAATGTTCGCTTAAATGCATAGATGTCTAACACTTAGTTCCTGAGGTTGGATAATGTCTATTGGTGGTTATCTGGCATAACTACAAGCATAGGTATTTAGACTAACTTAAGTCCTGAAATTGTTTATCATTGTAATAGACAAGACGAAGGTATCACTTGATGTTGTGTCGATGAATATCTATTCTGTTTTCCCATGTAGATGAGGAGATATGTTCTGGTTTGATTCCTTGTTTGGTATGAAGGTGAGGTTATCTGAAATTTCTAGTGACATAAAGCCTTAGAGGAAATTACATCGATATTCTTGATTCAAACAATTGTCCTTTGTGAAAACTTACTGCAGGAAAGTTTATGTATGGATGAGGCCATGTTTAAATGAAATGCTCTACAGTCTCAATTAGAAGCTTGGTGTATTTCTATTGTGTTGTCCTGCGGACATCTATATTGAGTTCAATTCTGTAGCTCAGTCTAGCTAGTACTTTTAAAATGATAGAATTTGACAACTAAGTCAGAGATGGTGATTAGGATGGTCTCGCAGTATCTGAGGATTGTTGTTGAGTTATGAATTCTCTCTCTATATACCTCTAGTTCTGTTTAGTAGTTCTGAAATCCTTTTGTTGCTTTTATTGTATAAAGGAATCCTGCAGGTAATTGATATGGAAAGTCTCTCTAGGGAAGTCAATGGGAAAAATCCAACTTAATGTCTGAATGAGTGACTGGTGGGGTAAGTATCCAGGGATAGTTCGGCAAAAGGGATGTTTATGAAAGAGTTCCTTTGTTTACAAAACTTTTGGATGAAGATTGTTATCAACAATCCTTTGAAAAGGTAATTATTTCCTTCATGGCATAATCCTTCCTAAATTTTACATAGGTGATCAGGCTATGTATAATTGAGAACTAATGATGCGATGTTGGATTTTGTCAAAATATCATAACTTTTCTCAAAAGTTTTAGATGGTGTTCAACGCATTGTTATTAAAATGGTATCCTGATGTTTCCTTTCAAATAACATAAAAATTGCCTCGCGTAATAATAGTAAATACTTGGTGTAATGACAGAAAAATCAATTTATAGGATGGAAATAAAATAGCTTACTTCAGAAATTTTTCTGTAAAACAATTTCCCCATATGATAGTAAAATAGCTTGAATGGTGTATTGGATACATGGGTGAATCTTGTCGAATGGTAATAAGTTCCTTAGTGAGGGCGGTGACTATGTTCCACACCTTCTGTGGCTAGGATAATAGTAAAAGCTAGTGAGGATATAAGTCTGGGCCAGGGACTTCCTGGTGTCCCTCTGTGTGAAATCAGGTTTGTGGCATCATAAGGTTGGGATAGTCCTGAAGTGGTATATGAAGTTGTGCATCTATCAAATCTTAGATAATGTAGGTTCTGAACCATTCCTGAAGAATCTGCGGATGTTTCTGTTGAGTCCGTGTTATTGGTATTATCTACTAGGTGTCATCTAGTTCATGTCAAGTGGGAATGGAAAAGGAAATAACAATGATGGTACCAGTGAATGAAATACTACCCTCTTTCGTGCTACCTCGCGACATCCAAAAGGTAAAACTAAAGTACACACTGTGGGAAGGCCAATAGTATAATAAGTAACTGATGGTGGTGATAGTACCTGAATAGTAAGTGCCCTACTAGTGATGGAAAGAAAACACACTATCTTCCTTGCAATAAGCATCCTAATAAGTCCATTAAGATTAATTCTGAATACACTACCAAAAGGCATTCTATGTACGGGCTGAATGATAGGAAAACCCTGTTCCTATGGCAAATCAATAGTACTAATGGTGGTGTAAGTGCAACTGATGGTATAATGGTAGTGGAAGATGACAAGGCATCTTCAATGTCGGAATCCGATAAAAGGATGTCAGGGTGAGTATCTGAAGACATGTCACTCGTGAACCAGGTCAATAAAATGATATACATATACGGATATGAGTATAAATAACTCGCACAGGGGATGTATAAAACAACATGTATCATGATTATGCACTTATGATGAAATGATGAGATGCTATGATGATGCGGTTATAGTCTAGGGTCCAAGATACATCCTAGTTCGCTATAACCTTAGCTCTGATGCCAATCTGTCACACCCCCAATTTACCTGACTTGCAGCGGAATGGAATACCTGGGGGTGTCTGTCATAGCACCACAGTTACAGTTACATTGAACGACCTAAAGTGTCGTTTGGAAAATACTGCATTTGATCATTGAAATAATTCAGAGTTTACAAAATGAGGTCCCCAAAATGTGTTGCAAGTTTATGAAAACAAGTCATACTAGATCAAACGTTTACATAAGTGCATGAAATAATGATGAGACGCGTCGACTCCGCGACTCCATGAAGGTCCAAATGCATGTCACATGAGCTACCTTAGTAACCTGAAATACATTGCTAAAACGTCAACACGAATGTTGGTGAATTCCATAGGTTTGTAAATTGTAATGATGTACGGCCACCACAAGTAATAGTGCAAGATAAAAATCTCGTGAAAATTGTACAATAGCCTTAAGCTCATGACACCGAAGCTATGACTGATGAAATTCTATGCCCCTCCCGAATGTTCTGCCGAAACATTCAAATGTAAAAGACATGACATGCATCCGCTTACTGTTGGTATCCACTACCACGGATGGAGGCGTCACCCTCGATAGATCTATCCACTCACTCTCGCTTAGTACTTGAAATTAACGGTTCATGATGTTATAGGGGACTTATCACATGGCAAGGTAACTTAAGCTATGTACATGTTTGAATACTTGGGCTCGTACTGAAATGATTGATGCAATGTATTCCCCCCGTGGGATTTGAAAACAATCAAAAATGTTGAATTGAAAACGGGGCTATGAAAACTCACCTCAACTGATGAAACCGTGATGAAATGAAATGAACACCAATGAACAATTTGCTGCCGCAACCCAATATGATGGTACCATGAACATGTAATGAGCTGAAAAACAAGGCGCGCACACTAGCCGCAACCTAATATGAATGATGATCGATCTACTTTAGATCATGAAATGATGTTATGAATGTCCATGCACATGTTCCTATACCACTCTACTCTTTGAAAAACACTTGTTGTTATCAAAAGTATATATTTTAAGAATTTGGAAAAATATTGCTATTAGAAAATATAATAAGCTAGTTATAATATATATACTTGTATATATATAACGTAAGTTTCCATGTTAGCGTTGAAATACTCGGGTTGTAATCTTTGAAATGATGAAAACATACTCATAATAACTAATACTACGTTAGTTATAAAGCTCGGTACTTGATATTACTTCTAGCTCAAAAATGTACTTCGTAGTTTTTGCGCCAAATTATATTAAAAGCTGTCAAATATAAAAGGGTTTTAGCCGATATTCAAACGTGTATATCTTTGTCGTTACTTGTCCGTTTTACTTGTTCTTTATATCCACGGTTACGTCTTAGTATGTAGTAATATATTTTGGAAAGCTCGGCTCCTCCGGGTTACGTCTAAAGTCTCTTTTTGTCCAATGAAAAACGTCCAACAGCAACTATTTTTAGAGAAATACTTTTCGTCAACAATCTTGCAAAAATCATAACTTCTTCGTTATTAACTCTTTTCAATCCGTTCTTTCGCCTACGGATTCGTTTTTGAAAGTATTTTCTAAAAATTTTGCCAAAGTTTCCTTGGTGTTTACTGATTTTCCAGATTTTTACAAAACGGGACAGCATGTCTAAAATAGGTTCCAAATCAAGTTTCCAAGGTTAAAAACCAATTTCTACCATCACCAAACCTCTTGTAATCACCACATGACTAATCTAATCTTACCATACACCTTCTTAAGGTGCCATGGACTCCTAACCAAGTTATTAGAGCAAGGGGATTCATAACTAAAAAGTTAGGGTTTGTATGTTTCATTTTAGCCAAAATAAAGTGTGGTATAGCTACTTGTACATGGTTTTTAGCATGATACTTATGAAATACATGTAAAAATAGGATGATCCATGAAAAAAATAAAGATGAAAACTTACTTGATAAAATGAGATGATTATAGGATGATTATGCTTGATGTTCTTGTGTTTTTGTTGCTTGATTCTTGATTAGGCATGTAAAATGAACAAGTTTAGTGTTTTAATTTATGGAAAATGATCACTTGATCATGGAGTATATTTTGGGTCGTGGGTTGCTAGGGGAAATGGAAGAGATGAGCAAGATTTTTATCTTTCTAAAAAGCATGGATTATGATTCTAGTAATTTGGTAAAGTAAGGTTTTGATAGGTTTATTAGTTAAATACTTAGGAATCAATGCACATGGTTAAAGGGTGTGGTCTTGGGCCGGTTTTGGGTGTGAAAAGGAGTAGCCAAAACGGTTTTGATCACTTAGAAAATATAGTGTAGCGTTAAGTGTTATTACGCGTTATTCGTTAAAATCGGGTACCGGGTTTAATAGCAATAAACGTTCACGAAGTTAACCGGGATGAAATAAAGTTATAATAATGTTAAAAACATATTAAAAATATGTTGGGTACATTTACTGGGTGATCGGGTGATTAATGTTTAGTTTTAACGAAAACCGTCGTTATATTCATACGCGTACGTTATTAATAAAATAAATTTCCAAAATACTGGGTAACTGAATGTTATAACTTTTATGATGTTAAAATGGATATAAAAATATGTCGGGACCATTGTGGGAATATTTAGATATATTCGTCGTGTATAAACCGGGTGTTAACGTTTACTATAAATACTTATACGTAAAAACGTTAAATGTACTGAATATAGAAATTTGAAAATCCTGAGAGTGGTATAACATGTAAATGACCTACTGATGATATGCAGACTATTCCCAGTCCGTATGAAATGTTATTACTGATAATGCATGAATTCGCACCTGAACCAATACGGTTACGCGAATTTGAATACCCGTAAACTAAATTTACGATGAAATGTGTAATGCACGTGAATGATGAAATCTTTTCCCGCAATGAATAGTGTTCCGTGAATAGTAAATTTCCCAAAAGTTTCTCAGAATATCAAATTGACCTCGAAAACGATGAATAGTAAACTGATGAATAGTGTTTTGATGAATAGTGTTTGATGAATAGTGTTTTTCCAAAGTTCGGGAAATGACCTGAAATGGTGAGTTGTGACAAGTTGTGAGCCATGAGAGCAATATCGTCATTCTTTGGCTCATCGTCATCTCCTTCATAGTCACTCCAAGCACCACCCACAAAAGCTTGTTGAGGTTTGCTCTTGGGTGGTTTTGGACATTCTCTTAGAAGATGACTTGTGTCTCCACACCTATAGCATTTTCTTTCAACCTTTCCTTTCCTATCATCACGATCTTTTCGGAAAGTTTTCTTGTCATCTTTAGGTTGCCTTACAAACTTTCCTCTTCTACGAAATAACTTCTTGAAGTCTCTAACGGCCATAGCATATTCCTCATCATCACTATCCGAAGTAGATTCTTCATCATCACTTCATTGGACTCTAGCTTTCAAGGCAATGGACTTAACTTTTTCTTTCTTGCCTCTAACTAGTTCCGAATCTTTTTCCATTACCATTTCGTGAACTTTGAGGTTTCCAATTAGCTCATCAAGTGACATGTTTGAAAGATGTTTGGATTATTCAATTGCCGTCACTTTTGCTCTCCACTTCGGATGGAGTGCTCTAAGAAATTTCCTGACAAAGTTCTTACTACAAAAAGAATCATCAAGTGCTTTAAGTGAAGTAATAATAGTATTAAACCTAGCAAAAGCATTATCAATAATCTCATCTTCGGAAATAACAAATTGTTCATATTGTTGAATAAGAAGATCAATTTTGTTATCTTTAACTTGTGAGTTTCCTTGATGAGTGACAATTAAAGATTGCCAAATAACTTTGGCGGTTTTACACAAAAAGACTCTTTCATATTCTTTCTTAGGCAAAGCGTTGTAAAGCATCATTTTAGCTTTATTATTTTTACCAATTAATTTCTTTTGATCATCATCTTTGATGTTAGTAACTACGTTATCACCATCAATAATTATATACCACAAATCTATATCTTTAGATTTCACGTAAGTTTCAAAACGGTTTTTCCAATATATAAAACCATTTGCTTCCAAGAGTGGTGGTCTTTGCATAGATTGCCCTTCTTTGTAATTTTCAAAATCCATGGATCGTTTCAAGTTTTAAAACACAATATATTTTAAAAGCTTGAGTAACGTAGCTCTTGATGCCAATTGTGGAAAACTAGAAGGGGGGGGGGTTGAATAGTTTACCGATTAAAATCTTTTTAACTTGTTACGTTAGCTTTGAAACTTTTCCGTTTGATCAAACATATATACACAAACACAATATATAACATGCAAGTAAATGAAAGAAACGATCAAACCACAACACGAGTATTTATCGTGGTTCGGCTACAAGGACTCTTTTTCCTTGCCCTACGTCCACGCCCTGAGTATCCAACTCGAGAGTTACTTTCACTAGTCAACAAGCTCCTTTCACCGGCGGAGAAAACCTTACACGTCGCTTATACTTTTACCGACACAAAGCTAGATGTCGAGTTCTTTACCAACGGTACAACCACTCCCGTTAGTTCTTTTACAAGGGTGCAACTACTCCCGATACACTTTGTATTTTGAGGACTAAAATACTAACCGATCACTACTGAAAATACACAATCAAATGAAGTGTAAACTACACAAGTCTACACAATGCTAAGCTAACAAGTCTTGCAACGTTGTGTTGAATACTTGTTACTTTTAGTAAGCTCATGAATCTCTTTGCTACAAAAAGAAACTTCACATATGAAATGTTAAGAGGTTAGATGAAAGAATGAATGTGTGTGCAAAATATGATGTCAAGTGATGAACTAAAATTCAACTTGTGGCTCAATATTTATAGCCAAACCTTCTACAGGTCTGGCGGATCAGGCGGACCCCTCAAAAGGGTTCCGCCCGTGTACCTCCAGGGTACCGTCGGGCTTGCAGTTGGTTTTGCAATAAATCTTGCAAACCAAACAAAGTCACATCTCATTACTCTTGCAAACCAAACAATGTCACATCACATAATATCAAGTCAAACACTAAACTTGCAAGCAACATCTAAGTAAGTCAAACACATTTCTTTCCATAAATGTATAATGACAAAACTTGCCATAAATGTGATGTGACAATTCTATTTTTAAAAAATAAAAAGTGTTGTGTTTTATGAAATGTAAAATGTAGAAAAGTCTAGTTTATGCAAGTCTTTAAAACTAAGATTATAAACTAAAGTTTACATTTTGTTAATACAAATATCGCCTAAAAAACGTTATTTATATTTTACAATCTTCGCTAAGTTTTGTTAACGACAAAATGTAAACTTTAGTTTTTGAGCAAAACATAATCTTAGTTTTTAAGACTTGCATAAACTAGACTTTTGCTACATTTTACATTTCATAAAACACAACACAAGTTTATTTCTTAAATTAGAAATAGTCACATCACATTTATGGCAAGCTTTGTCATTATGCATTTATGGAAAAAAATGTGTTTAACTTGCTTTGGTGTTGCTTACAAGTTTTGTGTTTGACTTGATTTAAGTGATGTGACATTGTTTGGTTGCTAGGAGTTATGAGACAAGACCTTGTTTGGTTTGAAGAGTTATTGCAAAAACCTACTGCAGACCCGGCAGTACCCTGGGGGTACACGGGCGGAACCCATCTGAGGGTTCCGCCTGATCCGCCGAGCATGCAGAATGATGTGCTATAAATACCAAGCCATAACTTGATTTTTGGCTAACCTCTTGAGATCATTTTCTACACACATACTCATCTTTTCTTCTAACCTCTTAACATTGTAAATGTGAAGTTTCCTTTTGTAGCAAAGAAGCTCACAAGGTCATCAAAAGTTACAAGTTTCCAACACAACGTTGCAAGACTTGTTAGCTTAGTATTGTGTAAACTCTTATTGCTTACACGTCATTTGTTTGTGTATATTCTGTAGTGAATGGTTAGTATTTTAGTCCTCAAAATACAAAGAGTGTTGGGAGTTGTTGTACCCTAGTAAAAGAACTAACGGGAGTGGTTGTGCCCTTGTAAAAGAACTCGACATTTAGCTTTGTGTCGGTAAAAGTATAAGCGACGTGTAAGGTTTTCTCCGCCGGTGAAAGGAGCTTGTTGACTAGTGAAAGAAACTCTCGAGTTGGATACTCGGGGCGTGGACGTAGGGCAAGGAAAAAGAGTCCTTGTAGCCGAACCACGATAAATACTCGTGTTGTGGTTTGATCATTTCTTTCATTTACTTGCATGTTATATATTGTGTTTGTGCATATATCTTTGATCAAACGGAAAGTTTCAAAGCTAACTTAACAAGTTAAAAAGATTTTAATCGGTAAACTATTCAACCCCCCCTTCAAGTTTTCCACAATTGGTATCAAGAGCTACGTTACTCAAGCTTTTAAAATATATTGTGCTTTAAAACTTGAAACGATCCATGGATTTTGAAAATTACAAAGAAGGGCAATCTATGCAAAGACCACCACTCTTTGAAGCAAATGGTTTTATATATTGGAAAAACCGTTTTGAAACTTACGTGAAATCTAAAGATATAAATTTGTGGTATATAATTATTGATGGTGATAACGTAGTTACTAACATCAAAGATGATGATCAAAAGAAATTAATAGGTAAAAATCATGAAGCTAAAATGATGCTTTATAATGCTTTGCCTAAGAAAAAATATGAAAGTCTTTTTGTGTAAAACCGCCAAAGATATTTGGCAATCTTTAATTGTCACTCATCAAGGAAACTCACAAGTTAAAGATAACAAAATTGATCTTCTTGTTCAACAATATGAACAATTTGTTATTTCCGAAGATGAGATTATTGATAATGCCTTTGCTAGATTTAATACTATTATTACTTCACTTAAAGCACTTGACGAATCTTTTTGTAGTAAGAACTTTGTCAGGAAATTTCTTAGAGCACTCCATCCGAAGTGGAGAGCAAAAGTGACGGCAATTGAAGAATCCAAAGATCTTTCAAGTATGTCACTTGATGAGCTAATTGGAAACCTCAAAGTTCACGAAATGGTAATGGAAAAAGATTCGGAACTAGTTAGTGGCAAGAAAAAAAAAAGTTAAGTCCATTGCCTTGAAAGCTAGAGTCCAATGAAGTGATGATGAAGAATCTACTTCGGATAGTGATGATGAGGAATATGCTATGGCCGTGAGAGACTTCAAGAAGTTCTTTCGTAGGCGAGGGAAGTTTGTAAGGCAACCTAAAGATGACAAGAAAACCTTCCGGAAAGATCGTGATGATCGAAAAGGAAAAGTTGAAAGAAAATGTTATAGGTGTGGAGACACAAGTCATATTGTAGGAGAATGTCCAAAACCACCCAAGAGCAAACCTCAACAAGCTTTTGTGGGTGGTGCTTGGAGTGACTATGAAGGAGATGATGATGAGCCAAAGAATGATGATATTGCTCTCATGGCTCACAACTCAAATAAGGTACTCTCCGACTCATCTTACTCCTCTATAGATGATGATACTTTACAAAATGAATATAACAAACTTTGTGAGTTAAGCTTAAAAATCATAAACAAAAATAAATTTTTGAAAACTAAAAAGGAGTTTTTAGAAAATGAAGTCTATGAGTTAAAAGAAAAAGCTAAGAGATTAGAAAAGGGCAAAGGTATTGACACCCCATGCAAATCATGTGAAGAACTTAAACTTGAAGTTGAGAAACTTAAAATTACTCAAAATGATCTAATCAAACAAACCACAAAGTTCAAAAAGTTCGATAAGAGCATTTCATGTGCGGATGAAATTATGAAACTTCAAAAGTCACCTTTTGATAAAACAGGTCTAGGTTTCAGGAAGGTAGAAATCATTAAGGGTCAAACGAAACAAGAAAAGAACGCACATGAAACAAACAAAATTGCTACAGCAGCCCGCGGACCAGACGGAACCCAAATTAGGGTTCCGCCCGTTGGCCCCGAGGGTTCCGCCAGGTCTGCTGCAGCAGTAACTCCATCCACATAGGATCGTTCAAAATTTGTTAAAGTTACATATAAAAATGGAACAAAACCTGCCTTTAGAACTGGAGTAGGACTTAGTAAAAATGAATTTAGAGCTAAGACTACTCAACCAAGACCTAAGACTCCAATTCCCAAACGCCCCTTTCCAAAGAGCAACTTCAACGCTCGACCAAACTATCAACAAGTTTGGAATCAAAACACTCCTGGACATTACCAAAATTCAAACTACATGCCATGGAACCCTTATGCTCTATTTTCATACTTGGAACAAATTAATGGCATGCTTAACCAAAATGGACCCATGAGAAATTGGGGACCAAATGTTTGAGTGTTTTTCATAAAATAGGTGTGCCTCAAAGTTTGTTTGGAACCGGATGAATGGATTAAAGATAGCGGTTGTTCAAGGCACATGACGGGTAATAAAAACCTCTTCTCAACATATCACAAATGTGATGGAGGTAATGTTACGTTTGGTAGTAATGCTAAGAGCAAAATCATCGGAAAAGGTACAATCTCTCATGACTCCCTTTCTATAGATGATGTTGCTCATGTTGATAACTTAGGATTTAATCTTCTTAGTATTAGTCAACTTTGTCGTAATAAGTATAATGTCCTTTTTAGTGAAAACGGTAGTAAAATTCTTAAAGATGGTATAACCGTAGCCAAAGGTGTCCTTAAGAACAACGTATACGTCATGAAGTTGGATTCAACATCTAGAGACAAACTTTGTCTTACCTCATTAGATGAATCTTCAACTTTATGGCATAGACGTTTAGGACATGCTAACATGAGACTAATCCAAAACCTCTCCTCCAAAGACTTAGTTCGAAACCTACCTAAGTTGAAATATGACCAACACTTTTGTGATGCTTGCAAAGTCGGTAAACAAGTCCATGGTAGCCATAAGGCTAAAAACTTGGTTTCTACATCTAGGTGTCTAGAACTTTTGCATATGGATTTATTTGGTCCATCCGCTATACAAAGTTATGGAGGTAACTTCTACACTTTGGTAATAGTTGATGATTACTCAAGATATACTTGGACAAAATTTTTGAAAAGTAAAAATGAAGCTTTTGATAAATTTGAAATTCTAAGTAAGAAAATTCAAAATCAAGTAGGATCTAATATTGTGTGTATTAGAACGGATCACGGTCGTGAATTTGATAATGAATTTCAATTTGGAAACTTTTGTGATAAAAATGGTATAACTCATAACTTTTCGGCTCCACGTACTCCTCAATCTAATGGTGTAGTAGAACGTAAAAACCGGACATTGCAAGAGATGAGTAGAACAATGCTTAATGAACAAAACATTCCACAAAAGTTTTGGTGTAATGCCGTTGACACATCAACGTACATTTTAAATCGAGTCTTAATTAGACCATTTTTTAATAAAACTCCTTATGAACTATATAAAGGTAAAAAGCCTACATTAGGATACTTTAGAGTGTTTGGGAGTAAATGTTTCATTCTTAACACCAAGGATTATCTCACCAAATTTGACCCAAAGTCTTATGAAGGTGTATTTCTTAGATATTCACAAAATAGTAAAGCGTACATTGTTTTGAACAAAGAAACCTTAAAAGTCGAGGAATCGTTAAATGTAACATTTGACGAACGTCCACCTCCCTCTAAGACATCACCTTTGGTAGATGATGACTTAGTTGAAAGCCAAGCAATTGAATGTCAAGATATCTTAGGTAATGACAAGGAAGATGAACTATTAAACAAAGAACTTGTCAATGTCAAAGAATCTAAAAGTCATCCATTAGATGGTGTCATAGGCAACATTAACGAAAGAACACTTAGATTAAAAGTTCAAAATGAAAGAAACTACTTTTGTTTCGTGTCAACCATTGAACCGAAAAACATTAATGAAGCCATTAAAGATGAATCTTGGGTAATTGCAATGCAAGAAGAATTAAACCAATTTATTAGGAATGATGTATGGACATTAGTTCCTCAACCAAAGAGTCAAACAATAATTGGAACAAAATGGGTCTTTCGTAATAAAATGGATGAAAATGGAATTGTGTCTAGAAACAAAGCTAGGCTAGTAGCACAAGGATATAATCAACAAGAAGGCATTGATTACGATGAAAATTTTGCTCCGGTAGCTAGGCTCGAGTCAATTAGAATATTACTTGCTTATGCGTGTGCACAAAATTTTAAACTCTTTCAAATGGACGTCAAAAGTGCATTTCTAAACGGAGTCATTAATGAAGAAGTGTATGTTGCTCAACCATCGGGCTTCATCGATTTTGAAAAAACCTAATTATGTTTACAAACTTAAAAAGGCTCTTTACGGACTTAAGCAAGCTCCAAAAGCATGGTATGATCGACTTAAACTTTCTTAGTGGACCATAAGTACACCATGGGCTTAGTTGATAATACTCTCTTCACTAAGATGAAAGATTCACATATTATCATAGTCCAAATCTATGTTGATGACATTATATTCGGATCAACTTGTCAAGAATTATGTGTGGATTTCTCAAAAATCATGCATGATGAGTTTGAAATGAGTATGATGGGAGAACTCAACTTTTTCCTAGGACTCCAAATCAAACAACTAGAAGATGGTATCTTCTTTAACCAATCTAAATATATTAAGGACATGCATAAGAAATTTGGACTAGAAGATTTGAAACCTATCAAAACTCCCATGTCCACGGAAACTAAACTCACCAAGGATGAAGAAAGTGAATCCGTAGATAGTACTAAATATAGAGGTATGATTGGTAGTCTACTTTACCTAACGGCTAGTAGACCCGACATTATGTTTAGTGTTTGTCTATGTACTCGTTTTCAAGAAGATCCTAAAACTACCCATCTCGAAGCCATTAAAAGGATTTTTAGGTATATTAAGGGCGCTACACATTTAGGTTTATGGTATCCCAAAGGAACGGGAATAGACACCATAGTGTATGCCGACTCGGATCATGCCGGTGACTATGTCGCTAGAAAAAGCACAAGTGGTATTTTTACTTTTTTTGACATTGTCTCACCTCATGGTTCTCTAAGAAGCAAACGGCTCTTGCTAACTCAACAACGGAAGTCGAGTACGTTTCGGCCGGAAAGGCATGTCAACAAGCTTTTTGGATGAAGCAAGCTCTTGTCGACTACAGAATTCAACTCAACGACATCACAATTCTTTGTGACAACAAAGGTGCCATTGATCTTAACAAAAACCCGGTTCAACATGCTCGTACCAAACATATTGAAATCCGTCATCATTTCCTTCGTGACAACGTTCAAAAAGGAAATATCTCAATTGAGAAAGTTTCTTCCGAAGACAACATAGCCGACATTCTCACAAAACCTCTTAAACGTGAACCTTTTAATCTTCTTAGGCTAGGCTTAGGACTCATGGAACCTACATTGTAGTTCTGGACATTAGACAAAAATCACAAAAATCAAAACAAATCCAAAACCATTTTTCTCAGCAGGGTCGGCGGAACCCTCAGCCATAACGGACGGAACCCAACTCAGGGTTCCGCCGTATCCGTCGACCTGCAGAAACATTTTCTTTGTTTATATTAAACCAAACACCCATTATCTCATACCACCACTTCAATGCTGCTACTATTCACTTCACCACTCATCCACACCTACGAATTCTTGGTCCTTCATTCATTTACATTGCAAATCAATCATCATTGTAAGTATTCTTAACATGATTACAATCCTGATCTGAGTCTAGGAATTCTATTTCTTGCACAAAAACAAAACTTGGGGTTATGCATTAACTTAAGAAATTCATGCATGAGATTAGGTAATTAATAAAACTAATCATGTTTCCCATAGTTAGGAATTGCATCTTTAATTAGTATAAACATGTTTGCTAAAACACCCCATGTCAAATCCTTTCAAAATTTCTCACAAGTAGGACAAATATTCTTTCGTCTCACATTGAGAATACAAAATCAAAACGTTATGTTTAAAACATCACGTGCATAATGTCTCTTGAATGCTAAAGGGAATACATAACCAATATGTATTTTCGGGTACATTCAAACGAAGCTACATTGAACTAGGAGCGTTTGGGTTATCTTTTGTTTTATAACAAAACTTGCATAAAACGATTTTGAAGCATCAAAATGAGTCAAGATAACCGCACCTCCACATTGTTTTCATATAGGCACACACTAGAACTTCCACATTATAATAGTGGTTTACGTAAACTAAAATGTGAAATTTTGTTGTTCTAGGAATCATCATGCCTCCTCTAACCCACTACGACCACAAGGACACCATTAAGTACCTACCAAAACATCACAAAACCAAAGGCCTTACCGCAAATCAAGTAAACGTTTTCAAAGCCCTAGAAAAACACTATGTCCATGAGGGTAGAACCATTGACCCATCTTTCCTAGAAGGCACAAACCTTTACGACGATTTTGCCACAATCAACTTTGAGTGTCTTTTGAATATCGACGAGCCTATTTGTCCTAGGTTCATTCTAGAGTTCTATGCATCATGCGTCCTCTCCACGGATGACTATGGTCATATGTCTATCAACTTTAGGGTTAGCGGTCATCAATACTCCTTCACTCTTGAGGAGTTTGCTCAAATCCTAGGTGTCCCAAACCGTGGTACTTGCCTCTATTCTGACTTGCACTCCCTCTAAACTCTTGACAACCTCCAAGACCGTATCCATCCTTATGACACACCCCTTGTCTCAAAAGATGTACTCCGTGATCACCTCTTTGTTAGGACCACCACCACTAGGAGAACCCGTTCGGGGAATGAGGTCGATAAGGACCCATATGGAATGGAAATGAACGAACTCAAACCTCAATTCAAGAAATGGGAGGAAGTCCTTAGAGCAAATGTCATTAGCACAATAGGAAACCGTGACCATATCAACCTTTGCCTTTGCTACATGCTCTACTCCTTGTCCGTTAGGCAACCCTTCAACCTTGCCTACTACATGGCCAAGAGAATGGCCGACATTCCCGTGCATGGCACAACGGCTATGCCATATGGAATGCTCTTGACCCGTCTCTTTAGGTTCATCTCACCTATTCCACCAACTTCAAATGGTCTTCGTCTTGACTACACTCTCATTCCACACACCTTTGTTCCACTTAGTGATAAGAGAGTTTACAAAGCCCAAGGAAAACGCCCACATCCTCCTACCTCATCTTCATCTTCCTCAATGAGTGAAGATGACAATTTGCCAAACTCTAGGCTCCCTCCTCTCGAATACCTTTCTCAACTTTCGGATATTCCAAATGAGTCGGAGGAGTTCAAGCAAACAAAGGGGATGTTCAAAAACATCGGGAGATTCCTTGGAAAAATGAAGAAGAAGATTGAACGTCAATGAGTGCGGGTGTGTTAGGAGTGTTTGGCACAAGGTGCTATTTAAAAAATTTGGTTATGTAAACAATGGTTCTCTTGAATTTATGTGTTGGTGGGATGTTTGATACTATTTGAAACATGTTTCAACTAACAATGATGCAGGGAGACAACTTTTGGCAAGTTGTCAAATTTTCAAGTTTATAATATTTTCACTAAGTATAGTGAAATCCTCGACCTCAAGGTCAAAGTCCTATGTAATGCATGTTTACGTGTCTATTTTTTGCATTGCCCAACCAGAAATGCCTTATCACTTTGATTTTAGGAGTTTTCGAAAATTTTGAAAATCGTCTCGCGGGTCAAAAACGTGGACTGCCACTTTTTTCACCCCTGGCGGATCTGGCGGTACCCAAATTTGGGTTCCGCCAGTACAATTTCTGGGAATCCCAGATTTTGCCCAACGGAACAGGTGGCACCCTCAGATGGGTTCCGCCTGTGTATTCTGAGGGTGCCGTCAGCAACCTGCAGATTTTTTGTTTTCTTTTTCACCAATTCAACATTGAAACACCAAAATCCAATCCTTTTAGGTAGAAACCCATTACTTGCAATGTGTTTAGCATAATAGGATACTCCTTCTTCCATGAACTTAACCAAAACCAATTCCCGCCAAAATTCAAATTTAACCATAACAACCACATGGACCCCTCAAACATAAAGGAAGGAACCCTTTTAAGGGATCCTTGAAATCCCTGAGATTTATACTACCACAAATCCACCAAAACTACTATGCATTTAGTGCAAAACTTGTCTTCTCACTTCACCATTTTCATTGGATTGACTTCCATGATTTGACAACCCACAATTAGTTTTCCAAATCATTAGAAACCTCTATTTTTGTATGGACTAACATCAAATCCAAACACTCCTTTCCATAATCCATCAACACTATAAATTAAGCCATCCTAAACACCATCAAATCACACCTTCCTCAACACAATTTCTGAAACTTATAAACCATTTTTCACCATGACTAAGTCAACAAACACCTCTCAACCATCAAGACCCATCCGGAAAACCGCCCGGATAAGTGTGAAACCACTATGGTCAAACCAATCCATCAACCTTAGCTCCTCATCATCGGAGGAATTCACATCACCCATCAAAAATGAACATTTTTTGAACCTTGCATCTCCATCTCCATCACCCAAACAACCAAATGAGCACACTCTACCACCAACTAAATCACCTATTGACCCAACTCCACCAAGTGCTCCAACTCAACCATCCAAAACTTCATCACCATCACCATTACCCAAAATTGAGCCAATGGAACTATTTGGGTCTACTCCCACATCACCACATCCATTTGTCCAAGATCTTAATGATCTTCCACCAAGACCTACCCAACCACCACCTTTTGCTAATCACTCACCAAGGTCAATTCTTGACCTTGATGAAGACCTTGAACTTACCCAACCACCACAACAAGTATACCAACCACCTAAACCATTGTTATTTCACCCAATCTACCGTGAAATCCATGGTCCTCTTTATGGAGAACCAAATTTTGAAAACCATGATCACCCAACTCCACCACCTTCTCAAGCCCAAACCTATGAGTCTTTCTTTCCCTCTTATGAGGATATACAAAGCATGGTTGACACCCACCTTCATCAAGCAATGGAATTTCAAACCACCTTGCTTGACTCAATACCAAATCAATCCTCTATCCAAGAACCAAAACCAAACCAACCCCTAAACCAAGAAACTAAAACCAACCCATTTTCACCCAACCATCCCCATATTTGCTCAAATTGTGAGCAAATGGGTAAAAGTATCGAAACCTTGCTTCACCAATTCCAAAATGAAACCCGGTTTGCATTCCAACATGTCATTGAACGTTTGGATGCACTTTTCCATCCCAACAAATCCTAGACAACCTATAGAGGCCGTTTGCCCCAATCTAGGAATGTAGGATTTTATTTTATTTTCTTGGTTATTTTTTTAGTTTTTGTGTACAAGTAGAAGAATAAGTCCACATTTCTTGTCTTTTGACTTTTATAAGTCAAAATTTTACTTGGAATGATATTTCTTTCTACTTACTTTTGTGCATTGTTGGTTGATCAATCTTTGGTTTGTCAATGTGGTTGCAATGTGTGTGGTAACTACAAGCTTGACTATATATATCACCAACTAACCATTTTTTTGTAGGTCTCAAAATCCATGTTTCCCATCTTGGCACTCCATTTATGGGGAGTATCGACCAAGGGGGAGCATGGCCATTATTCCGCTTCACTACTCTACTTTTTGTTTCGACAAAAAGGGGGAGAAATATATTAAACCTTCAATACTTGATGTGCTTTTCGTCTCTTAAGTAAAACAAGGTTAATATAATTTTTTTTTAAGTCTTGAAAACCAAGATTTTGCGTGTTACTTAAAAACAAAGTTTATGTTTTGTCATCAACAAAAAGGGGGAGATTGTTAATACAAATATCGCCTAAAAAACGTTATTTATATTTTATGATCTTCGCTAAGTTTTGTTAACGACAAAATGTAAACTTTAGTTTTTGAGCAAAACATAATCTTAGTTTTTAAGACTTGCATAAACTAGACTTTTGCTACATTTTACATTTCATAAAACACAACACAAGTTTATTTCTTAAATTAGAAATAGTCACATCACATTTATGGCAAGCTTTGTCATTATGCATTTATGGAAAGAAATGTGTTTGACTTGCTTTGGTGTTGCTTACAAGTTTTGTGTTTGACTTGATTTAAGTAATGTGACATTGTTTGGTTGCTAGGAGTTATGAGACAAGACCTTGTTTGGTTTGAAGAGTTATTGCAAAAACCTACTGCAGACCCGGCAGTACCCTGGGGGTACACGGGCGGAACCCATCTGAGGGTTCCGCCTGATCCGCCGAGCATGCAGAATGATGTGCTATAAATACCAAGCCATAACTTGATTTTTGGCTAACCTCTTGAGATCATAATCTACACACATACTCATCTTTTCTTCTAACCTCTTAACATTGTAAATGTGAAGTTTCCTTTTGTAGCAAAGAAGCTCACAAGGTCATCAAAAGTTACAAGTTTCCAACACAATGTTGCAAGACTTGTTAGCTTAGTATTATGTAAACTCTTATTGCTTACACGTCATTTGTTTGTGTATATTCTGTAGTGAGTCGTTAGTATTTTAGTCCTCAAAATACAAAGAGTGTTGGGAGTTGTTGTACCCTAGTAAAAGAACTAACGAGAGTGGTTGTGCCCTTGTAAAAGAACTCGACATTTAGCTTTGTGTCGGTAAAAGTATAAGCGACGTGTAAGGTTTTCTCCACCGGTGAAAGGAGCTTGTTGACTAGTGAAAGAAACTCTCGAGTTGGATACTCGGGGCGTGGACGTAGGGCAAGGAAAAAGAGTCCTTGTAGCCGAACCACGATAAATACTCGTGTTGTGGTTTGATCGTTTCTTTCATTTACTTGCACGTTATATATTGTGTTTGTGCATATATCTTTGATCAAACGGAAAGTTTCAAAGCTAACTTAACAAGTTAAAAAGATTTTAATCGGTAAACTATTCAACCCCCCCTTCTAGTTTTCCACACATTTGTCATTAACAAAACTTAGCGAAGATCGTAAAATATAAATAACGTTTTTAGGCGATATTTGTATTAACATATTCGTTGCTGGTAAACGAACGGATGCTGCCACTGCCGAGGTATGCAAATCATTTATCACTTTCTTGAATCTCAAAATTATGTGGATTCATGTTAATTGAGATTATATTTGTAAGAAACCATTGTAGACTACTCTGTTCTGCCTACAAATAGCATGAAGCCTTTTCGTGCTGTTCAAGATGTTGATCTTCTCAGAACCACCAATTGCAATCGTGTTTTAGATGCTCTTAAGGTACATGGTTGTTTATATATAATCGCTCAGATAGGCCAATTTTCATCTCTTTCTGCTTATTTTTTGGTGTATCAGCTTTTTTCACAGGTTTAAGTTTGAATAAGTTACTGTACTTTGTTACCTATTTCGCACAATATTAACCAACTGTATCATGTTTCATTCTTTAAGGGATCGGGAAGAGTTATGTGTGCCAATCTGCTGATCTTAATGTTCTACACTTCTGACTCCTTAACTTCCAATGTTTGTGTCGCAGCTGCAATGGAGTAGGGTACGACTCATCCAAACGGAAGGTATTGCTCATTTATATCATACCGTCATGATGGGTGTTTAAAGCATTTGAAGGCTTAAGGTTCTACACTTCTGACTACGAAAGTATGATGGGTGTTTAGATTAGATGTGTATCCAATCAAGTTCCGTTTTTGTTTTTTGAGTATATATGTTACTGGAATTTATTTACAAGCTTAATTTCAGAATACTTGCGCTGATTACTAGAATTATGAAAATTTATGCACTCACTTATTTTTACGTTTTATAGGCAAAAACGATAATCTTACTCTTTCAAGCTGATCACCTTGTCAAGATTGTTGTTTAGTTTTGGCTTATAGATGTGTAAGTATAGGTAATTGCATGCTTTTATTCTTCTGTTCTTATTTTGCTGATACGCATGGTATGTAAAAGTTTTCAAGTTTTAAGTGGTCTTTAAAGTATTTGTTTGCTTACATTTGGAGGCTTAATCATGTTTAAGGTTTATACTAATGTAACAACGCATGTTTGATGTGAATTCGTAGTTTAACTTGAAGTTTTATGAAATGCAGGCTACATAATCGTGAGTTCGATTAGTCGGTCACAACAGGGAACTAATCTTGCCGTTTGTACTAGCAGTGCCAATGTCCAGCCGTCCAGGTATTGTTAACGATCGATATTTTTGTTACACTAATGATATAATATATTATAGCCGTGATACACGCATTCTTTAACGTGACCCACGTGCACATGTGATTGGTGCTAAACCGTCAACTTATATTGACCAAATAATGGTCAACAAAGTCAAAGAGCCTAGACCAATGCTTCCGGGTAATAAAGGGTATCACCAGGTCGTTATGTCCCGACGAGGTGTGGATTGTGCTTTAGCGTACTTGTGATCGGGTGATTATTCACAGAAAAGGGTTGTGATAAGAATTATTTGGAAATTATTAACAAATATAGCTTAGGAAAGCTACGTGATTGATTACGGGAATAGAGATTACAAAGATTTGAGCTAAAACCTAAAAACGTACGTTTTAATTAAAAACGTACGCAGACGAACGAAACAAAAAGTACAACTGATGGACGGAAAAGGTTACAAGTGTAAGATTATTATTTTTACAATCCTAATAAATAAAGAAAATTTTAAGAAAAAGAAAAACTATTTTTACACTATTTAATTATTAATTATTAATTAATTACTAATTATCTATTTTTTAACTAATTAGAATTATTAAAAATACTAAAAAGACTTAGAAAATTAAGAAAAATGTTAAAAATCTAATTAACCATCACTGGAATCCTAAAAAATTATAAAAAGTTTATTTTGTGTATTTTTAAACTAACTTAATAATTATTAATCTAATTACTAATTAATTTCTTAATTAAACTAATTAAATTATAAAAAATAGAAAATGAACAGCACAAATTCTAGAAAAATTTACAAAAATGTTTTAACTTAAATAAAAGTTAGAAAAATTATAAAAACTAGGTTATACTTTATAAAATCTAATTATGCTATTTAATTACTTAATATTAATTAATAACTAATTAAACTAAAATTAATTCTAAAAACTACTAAAAGACAAAATAAAAATCTGGAAAATTTTCTAGAATTATTTTAACCTAAAAGAGAATTAATAAAAATATAAAAATAATATATTGCTTATAAATAAGCTAAAAAGAAAATTAAAATGATAAATCATATTAAATAGAAGCTATCACTATAATTAAAGTTGGTTTTTGGTGTTTTTTCTTTTTCCAAACTAATTATACACTAAAAACAAGCACTTTTTATGAAAATACTTTTGGTGTAACCCAATAATAAGCACTTGAGAGCTTATTGATCCACTCAGTTGACTTTTGTTGACTGTGGGGAGATTTAAGCTCAAATGGAAGAAGGTGGGGTCCACAATCATGAAAACTGGTCTCTCTAAGTCACATGAACATGAATAAGCAAGATTCTACCAAATAAGTAGCTTAAATAAGCCACAACACTCAAATAAGCAGTTTGCTTATTACAAATCTGAGACAGAATGGGGACAATCTTGGGAAGCAAATTCAGGTGGGGTCCAGTGGTCTAATGGTCAAAACAATGGTCAAGTGATCAACTCTGGTAGGAGGGGGTTGGGAGAACCCAAGTATAAGGTGTGGGACCCACTGGGTTAGCCACAAACTATCACTAAAGATGGTGGGTTGAAATGAGTCTGCTGAAACAGGGCAAATGCCTTGCCCTGCAGGTCAGTTCCAAGGGTGTTTTGGTCACTTGAAAAAAATCACAAAAATATGACAACAATGGAAATCACTAGTACAGCTGGTAGACTAAGCACACAACAAGTTTCAGACTCTAAATCCAAACACATAAATCATGAAAATTCTTGCCATTTTTGCAAAAATCTGAACTATGCACTTTTGACTTTTTAGAATTTTTGAACAAATTGACTTTTATGAATTTTGGTAGGGATCTATGGACTGAAAAGGTTGATTTAGCTTATAATGAGATCAGGGTATCCTATTTTAACACTTTACAAACTTGGAATGAGGGGCTTGAACATCAAAAACCATACAGATTATCAGTTAAGTAGGCATTCATGGAATTTTGACTTTTTTACTTTTAAGCCTACTGTTTTATGATCTAAATAATCTATGCTAACCTAAGGTAACATACTAGAACAGAAAGTGTGACCACAAGCTAAAAAGATTTCACAAATATTAGCTAATCCAAACACCCCTTTATACACTGTTTTTGCAAATTTTCAAGAGAAGTGACTAATTTAACTAGGAAAAGTGAATGACAACTACTTAACTAGCTACAATAAGAGTGGGAAAACAGTAAGGAACATGTGATGAGCAGTCTGCTAAACAAATTACAAAAACCTATGTTAAGCTAACAATGGCAGTTAAGCAATTAAACTAAAAACATCACTATCTAGGCTAAAAATCAAGCATAAACAATAACAAGAATCATACATAAGCATATGGAAACAGGAAACAACCTCAAAGAAAATATGCTAATAAGCAAATGAACAATAACTTGAGAAAATGGGCTTACAATATGCCTGTGAGTATCCAAACCAAGAACCAAATAAGAACCAAAACCAAGAACATTACCCTATGCTCCCCTGAGCTCTAAACCATGGCCATCCTTGTTATACCATGCTCCAAGATTGATCAGCCTTCATCCTTTGATTTTTATTTTTTTCTTTGATTTTTCTTGTTATTTTTTTTATTTTTGGTTTCTTGCTTCTAACTGAATTTTAGGGTTCCTAAAAGCTTTAATAAGCTTTATTTGAGCTTATGTGAGCCTACACAGTCCCTGGAAACAACTACAAACAACATTCTTTAAATTAAGATTTTTGAAACAAAGGGAATTTTCATGAACTGAGATTTAACTGAAACTTGAATTACATTAATTGGAAGCTTTAAACTTACAAAATCACAACTGAAATTACAACTTGATTAGACTAATTAAGACTAAAAATACTTGAACATAATTTCGACAATAAAATAAAATTAAGCTAAAACTAACTACTTCCTCCACAGCTTCAATACCCTTTTTATACTTGAACTTTAGGGTTTCTTGGACCTTAGTGAGCATATCCCAGCATTAATTTTAACCATAGGATCTCTCAAATCCATCTTGGCCGTTTAAAACTTTTGGCGCCAAAAAATCCTTGGCTGTTTCTTGAGTATAATTGATGCCAGAGGTGAGTTTTGGAGGGTTGTGGTTGTTTGGTTAGGCAACGCGGGGGGGGGGGGGGGGGGGGGGGAGGAAGGTTGAGTGTGCAGAAGGAAAATAGGGGTGATGATGAGGAGGGATTTGGCTGGTAGCAGAGGTGGAAGATGGGTGGTCAAAGGGTCAAGTTTGACCCTGGGGTTTTTGATATTAAAGGGGAATGAGTGGTGGTGGGCTGTGTGATTATTTGGGCCAAGGAGAGGGTGGGGAGTGGGCTTTTGGGTGGTAATGGGTTTTATTTTGGATTGGATTATAGGGAGTAATAAATTAAAGGGTGGTATCCGTTTGGTTTGTTTTGAAATTTCACAAGGACCACTTTGTAATTTTTGGAAATTCAAGGTCTGAATTGAAACTTCTCCATAGTGGATATAAGGACTTATTTTGACATGTGTGAATAGTACAAGGGTGATTTTTGACATTTTCCATTTTGAAAACTCCCAGGGACTAGTTTTGCCAAATTGTAAAGTACAGGGACCAAACATGTAATTTTCTCAAACTTTTTACCCAGGATCGTTTTTCATAATTTTTGACTTTTCTATGCCTTGGGTTGACTTTTCTTTCGTTTTAAACTTTCAGGGACTAGTTTTGTCAATTTTTGAAACTTGAGGGACTGAAACTGCCAATTATGCAAACTTTGTTCATTTTTCATTTGTTTTTAAACATTTTGCATCAGAAACATATAAAACACACTTTTGGAATAATTTCTGTATTTTGATGCGTTTTTGAGTGTTTTTGGATGTTTTGGCAGTTCAGATACGATAAAAATGATGAGTATTTACACACTCATCAACATGAAACTTTTGTTAATAGGTTAAATGGTCACAAGTCAGACGTATGTGCACTTACAACATGCATGAAACCCCATTTGGTAACCTTTTCTGCAGTCTACCCCGTTTGTACAAACCTCCTCACTGATTAGTGAGTTTGTTTGGGCAATATTAGAAGTCAGGTGTACAGTAGGATAACGGAGCTACTGTAGTTTAACTTATGATTAATGGGTTTGTTTGGGCAATATTAGAAGTCAGGTGTACAATAGGATAACGGAGCTACTATAGTTTAACTTATCATAGACTTACTTTCATTTCCGATATTAGTTTAACTATTATAGAAAATATGCTCGCTGATTGGTGGTGTTGTCGTGACAGTGTTAGTATTTTATAGCAAAGTACAGACATAATAGCATTCATGTTCAATGGGTATACATACAAGTTCATAGTAGTGTTGTTGAATCACCTTGGTGTTTGGTTATCAGATGTGTGTGTTTTCGCAATCTATTGGTTTCTGTTTTTATTAGTTATTACTATGATTATATTATTGCTGCTGATGATCTGTTGCACACGGATCTAATTGCTATGTGAACCTTTTTGTCTTACTTTGCAGATTCGTCACTCGGCACCTACTGAATACAAACATTACAACCTATCAACGAACGGGAGGACAGCTGACAGTGTGTACGTTGTTGTGGTGGTGTGCAACACAGGCTGGCAAACTTATCATGTCTAAATGGCAAAATGGGCAGGTAGAACAGAATGGGTATACTTTTTTGCGCACAAACTAGCTTAGAAATGCCTATACAACATATAGATATTTTAAATCAATCAAATTAGATACTTATTGTAGCTGATAGTTCACTTTTAAAGTTGCCTTTGGAGTTGTAGTGGATACATCAGAAATAATTTACAAACATACTACTTGGGGTCATTGATCTTTTGCATATTTACTCCTTAATGATTAAGTTTGAGTAATCGTTTCGTTTCATATTTAGATTTACCACGGCATTCCCGCTGCAACGCGTGGGTTATCCCACTCGTTAATTTTGAAGTCGAGCTATACTCTCCCAAGCCTCTAACCCACTATTTACTTTCAAGTCAATACCTAGCCATATATATATGTGCCATTTCTAGTTATTTTAACTTTCTTGTCGTTAGAATATTAACGTGTAATAATTAGGATATAAGTTTAGGAGGCTAGTTGTAGTTTAGCTCAAACTTAAAGAAGTTAATCATGTATTAGGAAAGTTCCTAACCTCATCAATTGTAGATTCTTTGTTCATCAAGGATTAGGTCCCCCCCCCCCCCCCTCATTTTCTAAAAATAGGGATTAGGGGGTGAGGTTTTATTTGTACCTTCTTTTCTTGCTCACGTTTAATAAACGTTTGAGTGTAAAATATCTCGTGTGTGTTGGTGCCACTCGGCATCCCTTTGCCGAGGTCTTGTTGGAGTAGTTCTTGATTCGTGGTTCCGCTCTAGAAACCAGTTTGTTGGATTTCTCCCAACAATTATTGTTGGGTTTACAAACCCAATCCCACATCGGCAGAACTATAATCTCAAAGTTAACATATAAGCTTGGTGGGCTACTCCTTCTATCACCAATTGGTTTTAGAATGGAACCTCAGTTGGGCTTATATGTTGGACTTGGTGGTTTGTTTGGCCGTAGGAATCTCCACAAGTGGTATCAGACACACGGGCCCGGTGATGATGTGGATAGTGTTTCCTCGATTAGACCCCGGTTCGACGGTATTAGTGGATCCCGGTAAACCTTGCACCGAAAGGAAGCCGGTAAAAGGCGCTGTGTTACGATGGTAAAGGTCAGCGGTATGAAAAAGGTTGGATCGTGGCTATAGTCGAAGGGGAGGCCCATGGTGGTTTGGGTTTGAGAGGGGGATTGTTGGGTTTACAAACTCAATCACACATCGGTAGAACTATAATCTCAAAGTTAACATATAAGCTTGGTGGGCTACTCCTCCTATCACCAATTGGTTTTAGAATGGAACCTCAGTTGAACTTATATATTGGACTTGGTGAGATGTTGGGCCGTAGGAATCTCCACACTTGTGTCTTAATTTTTCCTATTCTCATCTATCTTAGTTTTTTTATCTAATTATATTTCCCTTATCTTTCTTTTTATCGAAAGACAAATTTTATAACACACTGAAACGCCAAAAGGAAACAAACACCATAAGGAAGAGCTTTAATTAACTATCAAAAACACCAAAACAACAATACAAGATAAAAGAAGAAAACTCGCTCACAAAGCCTCATTTAAGCTATAAGCCTTTGAGACCCCAATTATCCCGGTTAAAGATGAATGAGCACTCCTATTCTTAAGCCATAAAAGAGATAACATTTGCACCGGTAGAAAAATGTCTTCATGTTTAGCCTTCTCTAACTCATCAGGTTTAGCATGAAGAATTTAATTCCGTCACTTCCAAGTCGAACAAAGGAGAACATAGCAAATACCAAATAATGCTTTCACCACACTTTATTGTTAAAAGGCATATTTATTTGCAATAAATAATGTTATCTAAGGGGTTGGCAACCTTGCGGTTTGGAGAACATAGCAAATACCAAATAATGCTTTCCCCGAAACTCAATTTACAAATAAAATGGGTAAGTTTTACTAATTTTTTTTTGTCGTATATTTATATATATAATTTTTTTAAAATCGTATTTTTTTTTATAAAAATTGTATACTTTTTTTTTAAACTCGTATACATTTTTTTTAAGTTGTATACTTTTTTTTTTAAACTCGTATACAAATATTTTTTTTTTATAAATCGTATACATTTTATTTTAAATCGTATACATTTGATATACATTATTGTTTTGTTATTAATTAGGGGGAGAATTGCATATATACCCACTAAAACTCAAAAACTTGCATATATACCCAAAATACAAGTTTTTAATGCATGATGTACAATGTCAATTAAGCATGTTTTGGGTATATATGCAAATATTCAAGTTTTAATGGGTATATATGCAATTGCCCCATTAATTAGGTGAAGGAGAAAATGATGATGAAGAAATTGTAGAAATACCAAAACCGACTAAAGCTAGAAGCATACCTTGGACAACGGAAGATGAGGTCGCTTTGGCAAAAGCTTGGGTGCATATCTCAACTTGTCCAAGAGTCGGGAATCAACAAAAGTCGGCAAGCTTTTGGGGAAGAATCCTTGAACATTTCTCTCAAAACGTGCCAAATCATGAACGAACACACCATGGCTTGAATACAAAATGGAAAAATATGAATGCCGAAATGAATATTTTTAACGGCCTCTACAACCAATCGGTATATTTTTGAAGTATATTTTTTTTATATAGTTTATATTTGATATGATTGTATTAATTTAAATTTATTACTTTTATAATTGTAGAATCGTCTTCGAGATAGTGGTTGTGACGATCTTGACGTGATGAAAAATGCCATGGCCGATTTTAAAAAAAAAAAACAAAAGACAAGACTTTTGGACACATTGATGTTTGGGAAGTTGTAAGCAAAATGACAAATGGTTGGAACAACCAATTGTGGGACAAACATCATCGTCTAATTCTGATAAGCGGAAAAAGTCGTCTGAATCGAGCAACGACAACGTTGAGACAATTATTCCGGATTTGAATGAAGACACTACTCCTACCCGAAAAAGACGGGGCAAAAAGAGCGTTTCTGAGTCATCCACAAGTAATAGTGTTGCTGCAACTTTTGAAATTTATGCTTCAAAGAAATCATAACTATTAGAGGAGTCGCTAGAGAAAAAACGTGCAAAGGATGAGTTGGCCGAAAAATTGATGGCGGCACAAGTACAAGGTGTGAAAGAAAAGGCCTTTATCCGAGCTTTTAAGTTTTTCAACGAACCGCACGATAACATAGAAGATCCGGAAATGCGGGAAATTGCAATAAAAAAAAAACGTGAATTCGCAGCAAACTATGGATGGCCTTGCAATTTTTAGTTTTATTTATGTTTCTTTTTTAAGTATTATGCAATAATCCTTGAATTATTATTAATAAAATAGTTGTTTTTTATTAATTGTTTAATTATGTTTTTTTAATTTAAATTATATAATTAATACACATTTAATGCTTGCCATTAGGCAAGATTGCCACTTAAAAATAAAGATTATGCAAGATTAGGCAAAAAATTAGTTGAACAACCATGATTGATTACGCTTTAAAAGATGAGGCAATGTGTGGCAAGGTTGCCACCCCTAAAGAGATTTCATCAAGAGGTCAGATGTTCCACCAACTCCAATCTTCAACCAAGTAGTCCTCATATTGGGGCAACTAATAAGGCAGTGGTCCAACGTCTTTCTTCATGATTTAGTAACTGCAATTTGTACCAAAATCTAAAATAAGTTATTTCTTAATCCTAGATGTGACCTTTTTGGGCCTACCCCATTAAGCTGTTAGTTCACATTTTCGTTCACTAAGCAACAATGACGATGTTGATGATAACTTTGGTGGTTGCTCGTTCATGTAGTTTGTGTTCTAGGGTATATTTACAGGGGAAATGATCTCTAAACTTGAAGTCACTATTTTACATGAGAATATAGCATATGAAAGAAGGGACCGTGATCACAAATTGACAAGTTGGAGTTTTTAGTATAGATATTGTGTTGCCATATATTTGTCGGTAACAATGCAGATCTTTTGGATGGTCTTGTGGTGTGGCAACTACTCGCATTCTGTTGTTGCTATAAGTTTTGTTTACAAATTAATATCTGATTAAATGAGTCACAATGGTAAGAACACTAATGAGGTTAGAATTTACTCTGCGGTTGTGATCAGGACATGGTAAACAGGTAAAAGTATCCTATGTTAAGCTGTGTCTCACAACTGATATGGTTGCGGGCGGTGTTTATGGTTTGGCCTAAAACAATTCAACGGCCAAACGAGGCAACTTAGCTGATTGGCTCTCCATTGATTACTTGGTAGGCCAGTCACGAAAGCTATCGAATGTGGCTCAGTTTATGGCTTGATGTGCCCAACTAGCCTTTGCTCAAACAAAATGTTTTACATTTTACATTTATATTATATTTCATAAATCTCTTAGTTAACTGGAACGCGCTTTTGATTGGTCGACCGAGTTGACTATCCGATACGTTTGGTTGTATTTCAACAAGTCTAGGCTAAGAATTTATCTACCAATATGGTTTAGTCAGTCAGTCCCGACCTCGAGTTTATGTCATATTCAGTTTCCTGATTTTTAAACCTGTATGATACAGTCCAAAACAACTACGTAATTATTGGAAGCGGTGGGAATGCACGATAGGAAATGTAGCCTCATTTTCTTGCATAATTTGGTGCGTGCAAAAGAGGGAAAATATTGTCGACAATTTTAATAGACTAATGTATGGATTCATAATTACAACACCAACTAATTCCAACATCATAAAGGACCACATTGAACCTCCAATGTCTTGCATCTAGACCTTACATATGATTTAAGCGGCGAATATTAGAGCCACTATACATGTTTGACAGTTGATGAGTAATGAAGGATTCACCTATTTTTTTGTATTTGCCTGGTAATAAAACTATTGTGGTACGTTCAGCTGAAAAATAAAATAAAATAAAAAAGATTGATAGTAGTGGTTGTGTGGTAGTAGAAGGTGGGGGTGGTGGTGTTGGTTCAGAGGCGGAGAGGTACGGGGGTCCCAGGGGTCACGTGACCCTCCTCCAAAAAAAAATTATGTGCTAAAAGTTGTGATTTTAGGGGTAATTTGGTAATTCCCCCCCTCAAAAAAAAAATATATATCAGGCTATCTAGTTTGAAAGTCAAAGTATCATATATTCATAAACAAACTAGTCAAAGATCATATGCAAAGTAAGTACATACACGTGTAGAGTAGCAGTACATTAATATAGAAAATAAAAATGGCTCCATTTACTCATTTCCTTTCAATCCATTCGAATAATTATACAATATATTAAAACCCCGGGATTTCACTGTAGCAAACACTGTAGCATCTACAGTGTTTGCTACAGTTGACTAAACAGTGTTTTTGTGTGAGCCCGGGACTGTAGCAACGCTACTGTAGCAACAATTTTTTTTTTTTTTTTTTTTTTTTTAATTTAGTCCGTAATAATTTTTTTCCCCGATCGTTTTATTTCAATTTTAGCTTAGACACAACATTCTAGCAACAACGCGCGGGTATCTTATAAAGTTATAAACATTAGGTAAAAAAAATACAAAATTCTATTACAAACAATGTAAACCAAAAAACACAAAATGTACAAATACTATATTCCAAAACACGCCCGCAGCATCGCGCGGGTTTACCCGCTTGTTGTGTAGAAATGGTGGGAAAACTTCAACTTGTAAGTATTTATCTTGATTTATTCCTCTTTTGTTGTCTCATACAGTCATACTCCTTAATCAATTTATAGATATGGAATTAATCAATTTTAATGTGACTAAATTAGAGTAATTAAAGGTTATCCAATAAATTTTGGGGGTTTATCTAGTTATTGTTAACATGTTAGAGCTTTTAATTTTGAGATTTGTAAAATGCCTCTTAGTTGTTTCAATAAAAATGCTTATTAGTTATATAAGAATTTGAGGGTTTATCTAGTTTTTTGCTTACTAGAATGCCTGTTAGTAGTTGGCTAGTTGCCAAACTAAGCTTGATTTTTTTTAAATAGGATTAAGGACTGATGGACAGATTTATAATAAGAAAACCAAGACCAACATTGGTGGAAACACCAAGTGAAGGGGAAAGTTCAAAAAGGAGTCGCGAAGAAATTAATCTAGCTGATCTTCCCGTTGATCCCATGTGGTTGGAGGCTCTTGCGAGCGTAAGGATATTCTTCGAGAGAAACAAGCTCAGAAAAGTGTGGAAGCAATGTCTCTTGGTGAAATTGAAAATGGTAGAGGCTTACACTAGAAGTATACCCTTCAAAGGGCAAACGATACACATTGGAGCTCCCATTATAAAGCATTAATAAACATTGGTATTTTGTTCCCTTCTATTGTTTTTGTACTTGGGCATGTTATGAGGGACGATGCAAGCAGTGATCAAAAGGGAGAGGCAAAAGGACTATTAACTTGGTTATCATCTTTTGATTTTGCTTTTACTTCAATAATGATGAAGAATATCCTTCGTATTACAAATACCTTGGCATTAGCATTACAGAAAAAGGATTTGGAAATTGTGAATGCAGCGGAGTTAATTCGAATAACAAAAAGCAGGCTACAAACGATGAGAAGTGATGGATGGGAATCATTGTTCAAAGAAGTATCTATATTTTGTCGCAAGTATACGATTGCTATTCCAAAGATGGATGATGCATACGAACTTCCAGGTTAGTTAATTGTCACAACTCACAAGTATAAACATAATACTTAATTCAATTATATTTTTAACCTATAAATAATTAACAGAAAGTAGTTTCCAGGAAGACCTTGTCGTTGTCGTTTGGCTCATAAAGTGACACTCCTTCATCATTATCAGATTGAGATATTCAAAGCAGTGATAGATTGGATTCTTCAGGAACTTAATAACAGGTTTAATTAGGTCACAACAGAGTTGCTAGTTTGTATGGGCTGCTTGAGACCAAATGATTCCTTTTCGGCTTTCAACAAGGATAAATTGATTCGTTTAGCCGAACTCTATCCTTCAGAATTTTCAGACTTAGATCGTGTGTACTTGGATGATGAGCTTGAGACATACTTATTTGACATGAAATCTAATCCTAAGTTCACTCAATTAAAAGGAATTGCACACCTTGCATCAAAGCTAGTCAAGAAAAAGAAACACATTATATATCCTTTGGTTTATCGACTAATCAAATTGGTTTTGGTATTACCCGTTTCAACAGCTTCAGTCGAAAGGTCCTTTTCGGCAGTGAAGATTGTAAAGACTCGGCTTCGCAACAAAATAGGAGATGAATGGATGAATGACTGTTTGGTTACATACATCGAAAAGGAGGTGTTCCAAAGTGTTTCCAACGACTTAATAATGCAAAGATTCCAAGCTATGGCAAACCGTCGTTATCAGCTACCAAATAAGTCGTAAATTTGTCTTTTTTTTTTTTTTTTTTTGATGGTCAACGTAATAATTGATAATGTGGGCATTAGTTTTTGTATCTATACTCTAGTGCACTTTATCATTGCGTGTATATATATATATATATATATATATATATATATATATATATATATATATATATATATATATATATCTTTTGCTGTGAATTTTTTTTAATGGTTTCATTTTTGCCCCCCCCCCCCCCCCCGAAAATTATTTTCTGGCTCCGCCCCTGTGTTGGTTGTGACTTGTGTGGTTTTAGAGAGTGGTGGTGCTTGGTGGGTTTCTGATGTGGTGTGAGTGGGGAAGGAGACGAGGGTATATTAGTCATGTCACATGCATTTGACCTTGACTAATGGAAGAACTAACGCAAATTGGAATTTTTTTTTTGGTGATTTTCTTGCATTTTTCGAAAACATTAGGGACAAAATTTGCAATTTACCCAAATAAAAATATCCACGTACGTTTCTATTTCTGCACCGTAAACAAAGAAAGGAGTTTGCAATGACATCCCTGTAGAAAATATGTACTTCGTATACATGATTCTCAATGCACCAAATATGCATGTACATAGACAGATCCGGTACTTCATGCCTCATATGCTTACATACAGTCTTACATGGAACATATACAAATGATGAAATGAATCCCCCGTATGTTACTGCAATGGCAGCTTGAAGCTTCGTAAGGATAATAAACAAACTTGTGCCTTATTTTCGAAGAGCCCCTCATCCATCCTTAAACCTATTTTAGTTGAGTAGCTCATATTCTTTTTCCCTTTCGATTGTCATACTAGCTATTGCTATTTCTAAAACTTGGTGCTGTTACAAGAGTCAGAACACATGACCAATATGTGGCTACCTGTCCAATGCGTCTTGATGTCCTAAAAATGTAATTACAATATAGATCATACAATCATAAAGTATACCTGTGAAGAGATCTCTGCAGTTACTGCATGACTTCACCAAAACACCGTTTCTCCCAAAAACAAATAGATTACTTCAATTTTGGAAATTATCACCAAACATAAATTACCATTTAAATTAAAAAAAAAAAAAAAAAAAAAAAAAAAAAAAAAAAAAAAAAAAAAAAAAGAAGAAAAAAGAAAAAAGAAAAAAAGAAAAGAAAAATGCATGTTACTCTTCGCATTTTTTAAGACTTTGACTAGGACTATAATATCAAGCGCAGACAAAACATTATCACAAATAATATTCAATTACATCTGTATAAACTTGAAACAAGCTAGAAAATATCTTAACATTGACTTCATTGGAGAAAAAAGGATCGTACCTTAATAGCATGTACGATTGCTTCTTTGTTTCTTTTAGTAGTGTTTCTGAGCCAAGTACTAATCATTTGTCATTTTGATCAATCTAAAGTCATGCACGTGAGTAAGCCCAGTTGCATACATAATGGCCCTAATGGTTAAGAGCAATTTCTCCAGTCAACCTGGAAAAGCAAATAAGAAATGTGGAATATCAGTGACCTTGATACATAAATGTCTCTTAAGATCGCGACCAATTAAGGGGAGTTCATGATGGGTGAACTGAGCAGAATGTGGTTTCCGTTAACCAAACAAAAAGTAATAGAATACTTGGTCAACGGTCAACCCAAATTCGATGTGATTTGTGCGGTTCTCAAATACCTACCCCTAAGTAGCATACATATGAGAACGAAACCGGCATGCCATTAGATAGCAAAGAAAATCCATCTTCATGTCCATTTGTGCCATTCGTTGTACTGCAAATCGCTTTCTTTGCCCTACAATATTGTGAAAACCTCATTTGAAAAGAGTGTGCAGCACTAATTAAAATAACGAGCACAAAGCAACTAAAAATAAATGAAAATATTTGACATAATCTAGAAGAACCAAACATACAGCAGAACCCAAATAAAGGGATTGGATTTCTAACAAAAAGACCCTTGAATTAACAATAAGTGGCTAGCAATATGTCAAAACTAGCAACAAGGCCTTAAATTAACAAGAGAAATGTGCATCGACGCCCACTAAAAGATGATCTATATCACATAGCATAAATTGGTTGAATTTCACAATAAGCTAACCAAAAGCTCTCATCTATAGAAGTGTCTATTCAGTTATATATCGGTCAATTTAGGTTTGTGTTTTATCTAGAATGGGTTAAATAAAAATACATATATGTAGCTAGAATGCTAGATCATTATAGCCTACGGGTCAGACGGGTTGAAATTCTCCCAAATGCTCTTTTTAGTGCATAGAACCTCCTAAACCATTACGTTGATAAGTTACCATTGCAACATCTTTATGTAATCGTGATTAATTAGATAATATTCTATACAAATTGGTGAAAGATGTGTTGTTTCAACCCTGACCCATCCATCTTGCAACCTCTAGAGTCTAGATATTATCGAGAAGAGGACATTGGTCAATAGCAAGTGCAAAAGAATGCAATCAGTAAACAAGCTGAAAAATAGGTATTTAAACAGGCAAAAACATACATGGCATGCAGAACTTGTATCGGCATTAGAAAGCAGGCAAAAAAAAAAAAAAAAGATTTATAAAGCAGGGATAACATGTTTGCCACTAGAAGTTGATTGTTGCCGTCGCTTGTAAGTTCTATAGGGATTAGAAACCTTTAAAATTTAATTCAGAGATTAGTACAGTAGATTGTGCTGTGGGAATGCTAAGAATGAGCAAAAACCAAATGAATGTAAGCTATTACAAGACTACAACACTCTAAGGGGGTGTTATTGCGACTCAGTTATATGATCAGACAAGGATACTTGTTAAGTTTATATTTATCTCGGTAATTAGTTTGTTTTTTAACCCAATGATCAGATTTATCTTCAGTTTACCCGCAATCAAAGCTAAGTACTGCGACTTTAAATTCCAATAAACAATTTATTCACACACTGAAACACCCTTAATGTTTACTTACATAGTGGGCGAGCAAAATGGTAGGACTCTTTGAGGAGGAAGTTTCTGGACGAGGACTAGGTCTCCACCCTAGGTGGCTGAGTTCTTTTATGCAAATCCAAAATCATGGAAGCAAAGTTAAGCACCCTGAAGAAAACTTGTAACATTAAAAATAAAGGTAAATAAATAAACAGTTGTCCTATAAAGAAAATATTTGATGTAATAGTACATACGCTGGCCGGAAATCTTGATCTGCCACCTTGGCAAGCCTTTTGGTGCTTACAAGTATCAATAATATCAAGTTTCCTGGGAAGGATCATAATTTTGGTTCAGAAAGCTTTCAAGATACTTCTTCAGAGCAGCTGGATGAATTCTATGAATACGTGCCATAAACATTATCTCACTAGTGGCGACAATGCTTGCAAGTGAATATTCTCGTTCACACAAACCAGTTTCCAAAAGCCACATATGAAATTTGTATCGTGGCTTTATCCTCTTGTCTAAGTCAAAGCACAAATACGATGGAAAAACATCAAGATAGTCCAAAGAGGAGCCAATGTCTTTGCAAAGAAACCTCAATTTCTTTTCAAGAATTTCAGGTTGTTGATTTAAAATTTTGGGCGCCAAACTAATCATCTTACAAAGCTTTGAAATGTTAATTCCATTATGATTTAAGCAATCAAAACGCTCCTTTAATTGACTACTAGTCCCGTGCACGTGTTTCAACACTTTCATGGTCAAAACATTCTCCCCATAACCAATACCATGCAAGAAGTCCAACTTACTTAATGTGTGTATTGGCATCCTCGAGGATTTTACTCGCACCAAACTTTCAGCATAATCTTTATCAGAATCTTCTTCAGAATTGACACATGGAAAACTTTTTAACAGGCGATGACCCCCATTTTTTAGCTTATTAAAGAACCATTGATTGAGATTTAGCGCTCTCATCACATAAGGCAGATTAGCTAGTCTGTTTCTACCAAAAACATAAGGATACTTCTCAGTCAGACAATTGAATTCTTTTTCAATCATACCTAAGCGTTTTAGGAGTCCCATAACACAAAATGCTGGACTCTTCAAATCATATTTAAGTATTTCTAAATCCGAGAAAAGTAACAACACAACCTCTTCCTTTGTAACATCAAAGGCACAAAAGTAGTCGATTTTTTCAGCTAAAAAGTCTTCTGAATATTCCACCAAAATATTTTTACTTCCACCAATCATCTTAAACACATCAAGTTTCCTGCAATCCAAATTATAAAACAACCTAATCTTTCTACACATATCAATCCATGAATCCACACTGCCATCAACATCACTAATTAAATCAAAATCTATAATAACCCTTTTCAAACCATTAAACAATGCTTCATCTCCATTTAACAAATTAGGAAAAACTAAGCAAATCCCAATTAAAGAGGAACTAGTAAACCCATAGCTGATAAAATTGCTCCAAATTTCCTTCAACTCACATGGGTCCTTACCAAAAATTGTTTTTTCTTGTTTATACATCATTCCTATCTTATTCCAAGGAACCCCTAAACAGTAAAGGACACAAGCAGCATTAAACACGTTTATTTCGTCCGATAAAAAGAACTTACGTACAGGCAAAACACCATCAAGTTCATCAACATCAATACCAATGCTTTCAAAGAACAACTCAAATTCATTAACCGGGTGGTATCTTAAGAACTTATGCAAGGATTTGGAGAAGTCAGACGTGGTAAACTGAACTTTAGACATGACGGAAGATAGGGAGACGACAGAGTATTTGCTGATGTTCTCGGCAAATGTGTAAGGTATAGTTCTGACTGAGTAGAGGTAGTCGGTTAAGGCTTCTTGAGCTTGTTTAATGGCTCTGGCTCTGTATTTGTAAGGTATTTTGTTTAGAATTTTAGCGGCGGAGGTGGAATGATGGCGAATGGTGGCATAAGAAAAGATAGTCCGCCCCCGGAGAAGCATCATTCCTTGATTTTGTGTTTAAACAACTTATTCATGTTTTCATTATTTTACTTGTTAAATGCAGCACTGTTTTGTAAGACTATAGCTGCCACCGCACCTGCGCAGTTCATTACTTTTGATTAGCAATATAAATCAAGTAAAAATGAACACACAAGGAGCAAATGATGAAAGCTAAAACACAAATTTGAACTTGTTTAAACTAATTATTGATTGTCTTACATTTCATAAGCTGATTAAGTCAAAATAAGGTGAAAAAATAAGGTTAAAGAAAAGAATGTAAGAGCTTGATTGATTGATTGATTGGGGAATTTGGTCGAACAGGTGGTGGACAAAAACAAAAACAAAAAGATATTAAAGTACATTGACCCATAATAAACAGAGACACATAAACAAGTACCTGGCTTGTGTTTGCCGGCGGTTGAGTGAAGGTGGAAGGATATAAGAACTGGAGTGGACTGTAATGTGAAGCAGAAAACTAGGGTCAAAGGTAACAAGCTTATTCTCTTGCCAATTCTATTTAAATTTGTTTTTCTAATCTGGGTGTTTAATTTTATTGTTAATGTATCTTAATGAGGAGATAATGGTGGGGGCCACACATATATTATGTTTTTTTTTTTTTTTTTTTTTTTTTTTTTTTTTTTATGTTAAATGGTCTATATGGGTAGAGGAAGCAAATAGTGCTCCTTCCCATTAAGACTCATTAAGAGAATGTGACTCACTCACTTAATCCAGAAATAAAAAGAAACAAGCCTTGTGTTTTAGAGGAGATTGGGTTAAGAAAGAAAATGAAGTATTCCCTTAAATTTGTTTTTCTAATTTTTAAGTTGTAAGGAAAGGATGAGAAGCTACACAAATTACCAATATACCTTCAAAACACTAAAATATTTCAACAAATTAATTACGCTCTTTGGCCTGCTACTTGTACAATAGCATGTATGACTAAACTGGAACACATCTTTGGCCTGCTACTTGGCCTGCCACGTGTTTGCATAATCATTGATTAAGACAAGAAATTTGTATACTTTTAGAGTATACAAACCAGGTAGATAAGTCATTTCCTAGTCAAATATTAAGCAGGTGAGGGACAAACCAGGTACTTGTAACTACAAGATACGAGTGTTTCAACAACATTAACTATAACCACCAAACTACTTGTGTCAAAATGACATTCATGTTTCTCCCACTGTCTTATATCGAAATAACTAAACAAGACGACTTGAGATCGTATGCCATAAATAAGATTCAAGCGCAAAAATGTGATGTATGTTTGATAAAAGGAGAATTATACTTATTTTGCATTTACATTACATAATAGCACAAAAAATAAGGATAAAATAGTATAGTAACCAAAAAGATTTTACCAACTAAAGACAATCCTCATAATCGGTTTCCTCATCATCCTCGTCGTTATCATTACCACGTTTGACAAAGTAAGTTTCTGCTCCTTCCAGCATATACGTCATGGTCACTACCAGCATCCATGTCACCATTGTTATTGTTTTGTTTCGAAAAACAAAGTAGGTTTCTGCTCCTTCCAGAAAACAAAAATGATCACCTGTTGTTAAGTCGTAAAACAATCCAGAAACCACCTGTTGTTAAGTCGTAAAACAATCCAGAAAACTTGAACACAGATAACAGATTAATTAAGTGAAACATATGTTATTCATAATTTAAACATCATAAAAACTAAAGTTGTGTCCACATATCAGTTCACAAATGAGGCAAAATACCAACAAAAAACATGACATCTGAATGTTTGAGAGGCCTGAGTTTGCCCATAAGATCATATCAGGAAGGTTACGAGGATAATCAGTTTAACTAAATCATCACCTTAACTAAATCGACTTGATGTATGTCACACTTGGTCTTTCAGAATTGGACAAAAAGTCTTCAGATGTCTAGGCCCATCAAGGTCTTTAGATAATCCCTTCTGGCTTCAAAAGGACAGCCAAAAAGTCCACGTGTTTGGACCGGATGTTCCAACAAAAACACATACGTAGGTTGTATGGCTTCTTTAGGAAGATCCAGGCACTGCAGTTCTTCGTAAATTTCCTTCTCGGTATACACATGTGGACGAGAGTTCTCAATTACCTTATAACAAGTAGATAACGACAAGATCAATATATATATATATATATATATATATATATATATATATATATATATATATATATATATATATATATATATATATATATATATATATATATATAAACAATAAACTACTACTAATATGTGTTCGAAATAAACCGAGTACCTTAGAATTCCTGTCTAGAGCATGCACTATATTCTCAAGAGAGTCCGCAATCTTACTCCGTATTGGATCCTCTTCATCAACTTTTCTTTTTTTTACTCTTTGATTTAGTTGGGAGCTTAGCTTGTTGTGGTGGTGGTGATGTAATTTGGATGTCATCACTAGTGTCGAAATTATCTAAAGTTACCCCGTTGTTCTCACAAAAGGTATCGGTTTCTTCAATTTCAACTGTATCTGATTGTTATTCATTGTTTATTTGCTTTCTTTTCTCTTTAGCAGTTATAGAAGAAGTACCTGTAGCTCTATCTTTTGCCCACAAAGCATACATTTTATCATAACATTTAACTTGTTTATTCTTCAAGTTGTAAACATCAGGATTGTCCTATATATTACAAATAATTAATTAAAAAAAAATCACAATCACTCATTTCACATGAATTAGATTGAGCATACCTTCTTGAGTGCTTCCCATACCTCATCTTCAACCTCAGTTAACTTGGTACTCGGGTTCCAGGCATAACCACTCAATGCAACGCCTTTAAAAACATCATGGAACTGGTTGAAGTATTTTTTGAGAGTCTTGATTCGATTTTTCAATTTGTCTTTATCAAAAGTAATATTAAACTTAGCACTTAACGTCTTCACTATATTATTATATGCAGTAGACGAGAAAGTCCCGTTAGGTCTATTCCCGTCATTTTGTTCTTTAAGCAAAGCCTCGAGGAATGCAGCATCCATCTGATCATTACACGACAATGCCTCTTTCTTCACGGTAGCTCCATCACTTTTGCCCATTGTTACAATCTGTACATTAAAGAAATAATCATTGTTACAAGATTTAAGAACAATCAATATATATAAACTAAACAATATATTATCCACATGTAATTGATTCAGTAAGAATTCCAAATATGAATAAGTAATCATGTACAAAAAAGTCTTGATAAATTATATTCTAACAATGATGAACAAAATAAACAAAAAGTCTAAATAGGTTGTGTTTCAAAGGACAATACAAATTCAAACACTAAATAGACATGTTAATTTCATTGTTCGGATGCAAAATATAATTATTCCACATGTCATCTGCAATTGAGTTTCTAATTTGTTCACCCCTCCCATCTTCGTCTCTTGTACCATTGAGTTCTTCATCTTGTGATGCATCTAACATATCGTGCGTCACTTCTTCTTCTAGTTCTTGGTCACGATCTACCTCAAGGAAAAAGTTATGCAAATTACAACATGCCAAGAATATGTCTGATTGTGTATCGCATGAGTAAAATGGTTCTGTTGCACTTCTAATTATAGGAAATCTTTTTTTAAGACACCAAATGCGCATTCAATATAGTTTCGTAACGATGAATGTCAGAGGTTAAACAACTCTTTTGGATTCTGAGGTGCACGCGTCGAGTACTCCTTAAGATGATATCTAACACCTCTGTATGGTGCTATGAGTGTACTTTTATGGGGTAGACCACCGTCAACAAGATAATACTTACCTATAGAAACATAGTATATTTTACAATCTAAACGTTAAAATTTATATTATTTGACTTTTATTAAAGATTTTACCGTCAGGAATAAGTAGCTTATCATCTCTAGTAAGTGCATCTTTTATTAATCTCGAGTCGAGTCTGATGTTGTCCCTTCCTAACCACTTAAAACATATGTGAACTTCAAATCAAATGTACAAGCAACTAACACATTGATTGTTGGATATCCTTTACGACCACGATATCTAGGGGCATCTCTATTAGGTACTCTCACACGAACATGTGTTCCGTCGATAGCCCCTATACAATCTTTGAAAAAGGGATAAAATCTTGGTTTATCTTGGATTTATTTCTGAACTATATCACCAGTTAATATATTGTTCTTCTAAAGATATTATTGCATTCAGAACTCTATGAAAATGTCTACTAGTGGCTGATACGGATCGACGATATAACCAAGAGACAAAACGGGTTCTAAAATCATTCCCTACTATATGAAGAAATCTAGAAACTTGTTCCTCAACCGACATACGTTGGGTTTGACGTAGACCACATTCATTTTGTAACTTTTGACACAATAACTTAAAAGCATCCACACTCATGCGAATTATTTTACGACTGTTGTTATTTGCTGATAGGTCTTGCAACATCTCTTCCCGTACTGCTTGTCTGTGCAACCTTAATTCTTGGGAAGGTAAATTAACACGTTTTCTTTTACGAGATTCGCTAAGAGCAAGATAAGCGACAACAAAACAAACCACGTGAATTACGGCTAACTGTTGAGTTCTCGCCATGCGAATTAAGTTATCAATATGCATGTTGCTAGTGTGAAGAACGTATAATGTGATTATTTTGAACTATATAAGTTATCATAATACAAATACGTACTATCATTTGCTAGATACATAGTAATTACTTTTGAACTATATAAGTTATCATAATACATAACAACAGTAACACATACTTATATATACCACGACATGTGGTTATAGCTTATATAGTTTATAAGTTAATATAATTGACCCATTTTAAAACCATAACTCATGCATAAAATCACCACTCAAGATCCCATTCTGATACACATTGCAGCATTACAACATACCGGATTCACAACTAAACCATAATTCCTGATGTTGTTTAGTATTAACTAACAACTATGCTTGTCTATATATATTGTTAAGAAGATCAACAAGCACCTACCAGCATACTTAAGCTCCATCATTAGCTTAGTAGCTTAAAAGATAACTGAACTAAAAAGTTTCAGTTTTGACTCATGTTTAAAATCACCACTCAAGATCCCGTTATCCGATCACCCAACCTGGTGTAGTGTTATGCCCCCACAGCCCCACTACGCCTGCTACTAGTGACCCAAATCTCCAGATACTTCGATCCATATTTAGTAGTAGTGTGTTGTTTACTGATAACCATTTATTAGCAAACCTAATACATTTGGCCTACTTTAACATCTCCATCCAAGGTTTATTGTTTACTCAAAACAGAAATTAAATTAAATTAGTCACCTTTTTACACAACACTCCCAAATGCAACATGTATGATTTCAACTTTTTCCTTGTTCTCATGAATTGTCATGTTCTGGTTCATAGAGAATACAAACAACAATACAAACCAAAAAGTACATTACAAGGACTCACAAATAGCAATACAAACAAAAAAAGGACATTACAAGGACTCACAAATAGCAATACAAACCAAAATAGACAAACAATAACACATATACAGTAATAAAGACTTGCAAACTTACAAACCAAAATAGACAAACAATAACACATCTAATTTTTATGGCTAAATATCAGTTCACTGTCACAGATCATGGTTATTAATTTATTATACCTCGTACATAAGGCAAACTTACTAACAAAAAATCAAAGTAATGATCAAATTAAAAACCTATGTCAAAATTAGTCCAGTGCCGATTCAACCTTGAATTTATAAAAGTTTTGAAGTGCTGGTGGATATATGCTTGAACGGTGAGGAACCTCTTGATCTGCGTCATATCTTTTTGTGTTTATTGTGTTTTCAGCTTTGGATTGAAACCCAATTAGCATTGTGTTGTGTTTTGACCAGACTTATAATACTAGTTAGAACTTCAATGTTATACCCAACCAAACACTAGTCCATACTACATACGCAATAAGAGTAACAGCAGTGGTCCATACCAATAAGAGTAACAGCAGTGGTCCATACCAATTTTCAATTATCAAAAACAAATAGATCCTTGTACAAACATGGCCGATCAGTTACCATAGACTCAATTTTCAACTCTCTTGGTTATACACAACCAAACAGTGGTCCATACCATAGACTCAATTACACTTGCATTTTTTTGGAGGGTAAAATTGTGATGGGCGTTCCGTGGCAGGTTGTGATAAGTACAATTGTTCTAGTATTGTCTCATCATCATTTGTTAATTATTATAGTCTACATATGGTCAATGATAACGCTCAAAGTTAACATGTTTTTATAAGCGTTATTAGTGTTTTTGTGTATGTTATTTGGTTGTTTTAATATGCTTTTGCCACTAAATCGTATCAAAGTATGTTTTTGTAGCATATGTAGCCAAATGTAGGGAAAATGGAGAAAAAGTGAAGAAAATGAAGTATATGCGATTACACGAAGATTCCCAAGTTCAAAAGTCCAATCTGTGATGCATTTCATAAGGAGAACCTAAGTTTTGTCATCTCAAAGTTCCAACTTCAGAGTTAATCAAGTTTGGATAGTGCATAAAGAACTACACAAGGAAAAGTCAAAGTCCAAAGCAACCAGAACCTACCATCCGATCGGTTGGAGCACAACCAATCGGATAGCCACAATTACCACATCCATCCGATCGGTACCAACCCGCAACCGATCGGATGGACATCTCTGCCTGTTTATACCAACGTCTTGTGCATGAATCTTGGTTTTTTGTCCCATTGTTCTAGGCCCTTCTTAGTGTCTTGTTGTCCAAGCTCCAACATTTATGTCCCTATTCATTACTAGGAGTATTTGACAAGCCTAAAAGGACCCCAAGAGTACACAATTGAAGACACAATTCAAGAGATCATTTACTCTCATTACTACTCTCAATTATTATCATCATCTAGCTCTCAAAGAAGGAAAATTTGTGCAGAAAGAACCAGGAACTTTGGAGGACCAAGGAAGCAACATTTGGAGGCCAAAAATCTCAAGAAATCATCACCAATACTTAGGTTATCAATACCTTGTCATTTGTTATCAATTCCAAAGCATTGTAAGACTTAAAACCATGGATTCTAATGTTAAATATTCTGAGTTTATTTGCATGTTTGCTATGAGTGGCTAGTAGTCTTTTTACACTTGTTTTGATGATGTTTTATGCTTAGTGATAGTTATGATTGTGATAACATGTTTTAATTCAATTTCAATTCAATCCTAAGAACCAATTGTACCTTAAGTTTCATAGTGACATTTGTTGAGCCAAGGTTAACTAATTGATAATAGTTTCAAGGGTCAAAAGATTGTTATTATTCAACTAGTTATAATCATTTGTCTATGAATGATTGTTTTTCACCATAATTATTATTGACTAAACAAAGAAATAAGAAGTATGATTGTAATGAGAATGCTTTTATAACATCAAATCTGATTGTTTGTAAACCTTTAGTTGGACGAAAGTTTAGATGTTTATAAACAATTGTAACCTTTTTGTCTATGAATGGGTTACCTTTTGTAATGACCATTTCCTAAGAGTATTTGATTTGTATTAAGAGTTTGTTCTTGTGTTTAAGATATTCACCATACCTTATGAACCTTGGATGGATCTTGAATTGATTGGTTTACACCTAAAGCTTGTTTTTATGAACTAAAATCTTGACGAAGGTTTAACTTATAGAAACAATAGATTAGACTACCATCTAATTATCACAACCAATATGTTATCAAAAGTTATCACAAGCATGTGTGTCATTAAGTAGAAAACTAGTCTAAACAAGTGTAGTTTTTAAATTATTGAATTTGCTTATTATTTTATTTGCGTACATTAGAGATTTACTTTTAGACTTATATTTTGATTCGCTCACAAATCCCTGCGAACGATCCCGACTTACCATCATATCTTGCTATAACGGACGAGTACAGTTGCTCGTATGTGTTGTTTCTAGATTTGGTAATTCACCCTTATAAATTTAAAACTTGCACTAACAAAACGCACATCAAGTTTTTGGCGCCGCTGACGGGGATTTTGATTGTGTTTCTTTTTAGTTTTAAAAGTCCGTTTCTTTTCGTGTTCGTTTTCTAAAAAAAAAAAAATAATCAGATGTATCCATCCGATCGGAGAGACATCCAACCGATCGATTTCCCAGGTTTTCCCAGTTTTTTTTAATTTTACCGTAGCATCCATCCGATCGGTTTGACATCCAACCGATTCGGATAGAACTCTCTGTTTTCGAAAATTTTATTTTCTTGTTCTTTTGTTTAGGTAATTGACTCGATTCTCTTGGTAGTTGTATGAACACTCGTTCTACTACTGAAAAGCTTAGTACACCTTTATCCAATCCCGAAAGTTTGTTTCGTAAGAAGAGATCTTCATCTATTCTTAATTGGTTTGATAATCTTTCCGAAGAACATCCGATTTCCGATCTTTTTAAACCAATACTCATGGCTGACGATCAACCCATGTGGGCCGCCAATCGAACCATAGCACCTACTCCTGGAGCTACTATTGTTGTCGCCGACCTTGGTGAAAACTTTACCGTTAAAGGTCACCATCTTTCTATGATCAAAGACCGTCAATTTGATGGTCGTTCGTAGGCTGATCCGCATAAACACATTGCCGAATTCATTGAAATTTGTGGCATGTTTCGTTATGGAAATACCGATGTCGATGCTATTAAGCTCAAACTTTTTCCATCATCACTCGCCGGAGATGCCAAAGTATGGTATAACAAATTAACCCCAGGAACTATCAATAATTGGGAGACGATGAGGCAAGCTTTTGTAATCCGATTCTTTCCACCTGCCATGTATGATAGACTAATGGGAGAAATCCGTGCTTTTACACAAAATCCTAATGAATCTCTTGTTGAAGCTTGGCTTCGCATGAAAGATTTGCTTCGAAGTTGTCATGGTCATAATTTAGGACGAGGAACAATAATCCAAATCTTTTATCATGGTCTTGATGAAGCGTCCCAAGCAATCCTTGATGCCGGAGGAATTTTTCTTTACAAAACACCTAACGAGGCATATCAAATTCTCAAAGATCGAGTACTCCTTAAACTCGATTGGTCAAAAGATTCCAAAACCAAACCCCTACGGAAAACCGTTGCTTTTGCCAAAAGTTTAGATAATTCGAAACTCATGGAGAAAATAGAAACCTTGACTTCTAAAATCGACTCGCAATACAAAGATATAAAAGGAGAAATGAAAGAAATGCGAGATGGCTGTAATAATTGTGGAGGAAATCACACATCATCCGAATGTGATGACTAACCTATGAATAGACCCAACGAAGGGGAAGCCAATTATGTCCAAGGAGGATATCGTGGAGGAGGTTTTCATGGTAATTATTACGGAAGAAGTTCTGGAAATTGGCAAGACCGCCAACAAAGGGATAACAACCGTGATTCTGAACCCCGAACAGCAACCCAAACCCACTAAATTCCGATAAAAAGGAAGAATCTGATTTTGAAAAAATGATGCGAGATTTGGTAACTACTCAAAGAGCTACAAATGAGTTTGTAAAAACTCAATTTTTCAATCTCAAAACCAAAGTTGAGCAAGGTCAGAAAAATCATCAAGCTTCTATCCAGGATCTTGAACAAAAATTTGGTAGACTTTCTGATAAATTTTCTTCTCGAATTCCTGGTACATTACCAAGTAACACCCAATCCAATCCAAAACAGTCTGGATCAAACGATAAGAGTTATCGTCCACCACAAACCAAAAATGAGCATATCAATGTTGTATTCACTCGAAGTGGTCTCTCATATGATCCACCACCCATTCCTACCGATAATACTATCATTCAAGATGAGGAGGAGGAAGAAGCTAAAGAAGAAGCAGTTAAAGAAAAACCAACCCAAACACCAACCAAAGAAAATACCGTTCCACCAATAAAACCTTATACACCGAAAATACCATATCCACAAGCCCTAAGAAAAGAGAAAAGAGAGGAGCGAAATAAGAAGTTTATAGAGATGATCAAAGAAGTTAGAATTAACGTACCCCTCGTTGATGTTCTAGCTGGAATGCCCAATTATGGGAAATTTTTGAAAGAACTTCTTAATAATCGAAACAAGTTGGAATAAATTTCCGCTACCGTTCTCAATGAAGAATGCTCTGCTATCATTCAAAACAAAATTCCACCGAAACTAGGAGATCCCGGAAGTTTTCTTATACCATGTACATTAGGAAACAACATCACATGCGATGCTTTAGCCGATCTAGGTGCAAGTATCAATTTGATGCCCTATTCGTTGTATTCTAAACTTTCCATCAATACATTGAATTATTGAAACCTACTAAGATGAGTATAAGATTAGCCAACCATACATACCAATATCCTGTTGGGGTTGCTGAAAATATGCTTGTTCAAGTTGGTAAATTTGTTTTTCCTGTAGATTTTGTCATCTTAGAAATGGAGGAAGATAGTCGAATACCCTTAATCTTAGGAAGTCCTTTCTTAAACACTGCTGACGCCATGATCAAAGTCAAAGGCAGAGAACTCAATCTTGGAGTAGGAGAAGATCGAATCACATTCTTAATCGATAAAGCAATGAAATATCCAAATTCCAGTGATGACACATGCTATAACATCGATGTAATTGATGAAGTCACTGAAGAAGAATTGGATGCATTACTTGACGATTCGAAACCATTTATGACTACTTCAGAAAAGATCAGTGAAACAGATTCTGATAAAGAATTTGAGGAATTCATGAAAGTAAAATTAGAAGAAGAGAAAGAAGAGAAATTTGAAGATATCACTGAAAAAGATCAAATGAAAATCAAATCATCTCTAGAAGAACCACCCACTGATTTGGAACTCAAACCCCTTCCCAATAATCTCGAATACGCCTACTTAGAAGAAAATTCACTTCTTCCAGAAGTCATATCGTCGTTGCTCGAAACAAATCAAAAAGAAAGACTCGTTTCTGTTCTTAAGAAGCATAAACGCGCTTTTGCGTGGAAAACTTCTGATATTCCAGGAATTAGCCCAGATTTTTGCAAACACAAAATCAATTGTGAAGAAGGTACTAAACCCGTTGTAGAAAGACAACGTCGACTCAGCCCCAATATGAAAGAAGTTGTTAAGAATGAAATCATCAAATTTCTCGATGCAGGAATTATTTATCCTATCGAGGATAGCCCATGGGTGAGTCCAGTTCATTGTGTTCCGAAGAAAGGAGGAATGACTGTAGTGACCAACAAAAGGAATGAATTAGTTCCTACTAGAACTGTCACTGGATGGCGAGTATGTATTGATTACAGAAAACTTAATAAAGCCACCAGGAAAGATCATTTTCCTCTACCGTTCATGGATCAGATGCTCGAAAGATTAGCTGGAAACAAATACTTTTGCTTCCTTGATGGTTTTTTGGGATATTTCCAAATTCCTATCAATCCAGCCGATCAAGAGAAAACCACATTTACATGTCTTTTTGGAACCTACGCTTACCGGCGTATGCCCTTTGGTCTATGTAATGCACCTGCAACTTTTCAAAGGTGTATGATCGCGATATTCCAAGACATGCTTGAGACATCTATGAAAGTTTTCATGGATGACTTTTCAGTTTTTGGTGATTCTTTTGAAACTTGTCTTTCCAATCTCGATAAAATGCTTGAGAGATGTGAAGCTGCACATCTAGTTCTTAATTGGGAAAAATGTCATTTCATGGTAACTGAAGGAATTGTGTTAGGACACAAGATATCAAGTTCAGGAATGGAAGTAGACAAAGCTAAAATAGATGTTATCACCAAATTACCACCACCAACTAACGTTAAAGCCGTTAGAAGTTTTCTAGGACATGCCGGTTTTTACCGCCGATTTATCAAAGATTTTTCAAAAATATCACGTCCTATGACTAAACTTTTAGAAAAGGATATCGTATTTGATTTCAATGCAGACTGCATTAAAGCTTTCGAAACATTGAAAATTCAATTGACTACTGCCCCAATTATGGTTGCACCTAATTGGTCACTACCATTTGAACTCATGTGTGATGCAAGCGATTTCGCTGTTGGAGCTGTTTTAGGACAACGTGAAGGAAAACATTTTGGTCCTATATACTTCGCTAGTAAAACACTCAACAATGCTCAACAAAACTATACGGTTACGGAAAAGGAATTATTAGCCGCAGTTTTTGCATTCGACAAATTCAGATCTTATCTCGTGCTTTCAAAAACGATAGTTTTTACAGATCATTCCGCACTCAAATATCTGTATCAAATGGATTTTACTACTGCAAGAATTCGATATTGAAATAAAAGACAAGAAAGGAGCAGAAAATCTTGCAGTTGATCATTTGTCACGTCTCGAGAATCTGAATTTGGAAGAATTAAAAGAAAATGAAATTAACGATTATTTTCCAGATGAAACTCTCATGACGATAGATAAAGATGATGATGAGGAAGTACCATGGTTTGCAGATTACGCAAATTATCTTGCAGGAGATATTCTTAAAAAAAGGGATGAGTCACTACCAACGTAGTAAGTTCTTTTCAGAACTAAAACACTATTATTGGGATAAGCCTTACCTTTTTAAAATATGCAAGGATGGAATGATACGAAGATGTGTTTCGGTTGCCGAAACAAGAAAAATTCTTGATGAATGTCATCATGGCCCAACTAGGGGACATTATGGTCCTTCCACTACAGCTAAAAAAGTTTTTGATGCTGGATTCTATTGGCCTACAATTTTCAAAGAAGCATATACTCTCGTTCAAAACTGCGATGCGTGCCAAAAATCTGGTAATCTTTCTCGAAGAGACGAAATGCCTCAAAAGAGCATTCAAGTCTGTGAAATATTTGACATTTGGGGAATTGATTTTACGGGACCCTTCCCTAAATCACACAAATACGAATATATCCTCGTTGCAATCGATTATGTTTCCAAATGGGTTGAAGCTGAAGCTCTTCCTACTAACGATGCACGAGTTGTTGTCAACTTTCTCAAAAAGCTTTTTGCTCGCTATGGAATTCCTAAAGCTTTAATAAGTGATAGAGGATCCCATTCTGTAATAAACAAATGGAAAAAGTAATGAAACGATATGGAGTTCATCATCGTTTTGCTATAGCTTATCATCCACAAACTAGTGGTCAAGTCGAAAATACCAATAGAGCTATAAAAAGAATACTTGAAAAAACGGTTAAGGACAATCCTTTTGTTTGGTTAAAGAAATTAGACGACGCTCTATGGGCATTTCGTACGGCATATAAGACACCAATTGGTACAACACCATACAGACTCTTGTATGGGAAAACATGTCATCTACCGTTCGAACTTGAGCACCGTGCTTACTGGGCGCTAAGAAGCTGTAATCCTGATCTAAAAATAGCTGGAGAAAAGAGATTTTTGCAATTGCATGAACTCGATGAGTTAAGACTTCAAGCTTATGAGAACTCCCAGCTATACAAAGCAAGAACCAAAGCTTACCATGATAGAAAGCTGAGAATTCGAAAACAATTCAAAGCTGGAGATAAAGTTCTGCTCTTCAATATGAAATACAAGTTTAAAGCTCCGAAGCTCAAGCCAAAATGGTTTGGACCATATGTAGTGAAACATGGATTTCCATCAGGTTATGTTGAACTTTATGACAAACATGGAGGAAGTTTCATTGTAAACGGGCACCGAATTAAACTCTATTATGATAAAGAGCAATTAAACATAATTTCTAATGAAGAAATTCCATCCGAATTTGAATATGAAGCTATCACATTCATGGCTCCACACAAGGGAATGATCCCTTGGGCACATAATAATGGTTTTATCTATGATGCTTGATGAGTGCTCAAACACTCATCATTTTTGGTAAAATCTAAACTGCAAAACATATAAAAACACTCAGAAATGCATAAAAATACTAAAAATATTTCAAAATTGTGTTTTATATGTTTCAAATGCAAAATGAGTGAAAACAGATGAAAAACGTACAAAGTTTGCATAATTGGCAGTTTCAGTCCCCCAACTTGCAAAAATTGACAAAATTAGTCCCTGATCGATTATTTTGAAAGAAATGTCAACAAAGGTCCTTTTGAATTCAAAAGCTGTCATAATTGGTCCATGGGTGAAAGTTTCAAAAATTTCCAAGTTTGGTCCCTCAATTTTGCAAACTTGGCAAAATTAGTCCCCGGGTGATTTTTCTTTGGAAAATGTATAACAATGGTCTTGTGGAATTGCAATTGGCAAGAATAGTCCTTATTGGCAATTTTGGAAAAATGGCATGAATGGTCCGTAAATTTTCAGCTTGCATACACAATGGATCCTTGGGCTTGATTATATACTACAAACCAAACGGAGCCTTTGTTATTTCCAAACCCAATCCAAATCAAAACATATCCAGCTCACCCCTAAGCCCAATCCAATTTTACCCAAACCAAAGCCCACCTGTGTTAATAATAAAACACTCAACCCACCCCTGACCTCCTTTTTCTTTCTTCCCCGCCAAAACACCAACACCCAGACAACCATCCCTGCTACTCTAACACTTTTGTCCCCTCCTCTTTCCAACACATCCTACCAAACCACCCTACAACCCTTATAAGTCAACCCCAAAATCCCCAACACACTTGTCTCTTTACCCCCACTGGCAAATCACCACTATTGGGCGTCACTATACAATCAAGGGATGAGGTTCCTCCAAGATTGATCCAATGGATGGGAATTAACCCCAAGAAACACATCAAGAAGAAGACAAAGTGAAGAGGACCCTCTTTTTATATCATCAGTAGTATAAATATGTTTTGTAGCCAATGGTATAAGGCAGTAGATTAAGTAGTTAAATAATTAGTTTTTTTTTTAGTTTTAGTTTTATTTTAAGCTTCCTTTAAATGTTGTGTACTCTTCATTTTTAAATCAATGCTAGTTTCAATTTAAGCTTTTTAATTATCTTTCGTCTTTTAATTCTATATAACTGTTTTCTTTCACACTGCTTATCTATTTATGCTTATTTACAACTGCTTATTATAGTCTTAGTTAGCTTATCATATTTGTTACTAGATTTGTAGCCTCTAGATTAGGTTTGGTTGAAAACTGTCCTATTTAGTTTTGAGATAGCTTGATTTAGTTGCTCAGTGTACCGACTTTTGTAGGTTAGTTTTGCTCTTCAAATGTTTTTAGACTAAGTTAGACTATCATTCTCACTAAACTTGTTTCAAATCCTGTTTTCATAGTGTAAAAAAAAATCCATTTCCTGAACTTAGGGAGTGTTTGGCATTAGCTTATCTTACTTGATTTGGTCACTTAGATTACTTTTATTTGCTTTAATATAGTCCTATTAGTTGTTTAGAAGTTAACTCTAGTAGTTTAAGGTAGGTTTATTGTTTTTATAACTGATTTGGAAGTTTCATGGTATGAGTTTAGTTCATACTGTCTGAATAAATAACTAGGGTAGATTTCATTTTTGGTAGTTGTTTTTGCTTCCTTAGTATGCAAAATAGGTTAGTACAAATGATTATTATCTGGTCTTTGATTGTCTAAGTCAAAACTTTTGATTTTGATCCACTTTGACCCTGCTGCATCAGGTCCTAACAGCCCCCAATGAGGGATTTTCCATTCCCTTATTTTGAGGAATCAGGACTTGGAATTTAGTTTTTAGATTATTTGGCAGCTTGAATTTATGCTAGTATTTTTATTTCATTTTTATGAATTTTTCTTGATAGCTTATTAAGCCTCTAAAGTTACCCCTTTGACCTATTCCACCATATTGCAGCCTGGGGTATGTTCAGCTTATTAGTGATATGTAGTTAGTTTATCTTCTTATTTCTGTCCCATAGTCCTCATTTAAGTTCCTCCTTAGAAGCCTATTGATATTTCCCTTTAGTTTAGCTTATCAGTTGTCTTATTAGCTTTTCTAGTTTTCATTTTTTTGTTTTAAATCTTAAGCTTTCACTGCTCTTAAAATTGCCTTGGTTTCTGCTTATTAAATCTGATTTGGAATAAGTCTTAGTTATAATAATTGTTTGTTCTCATGTGTTTAGTTAGATTGCTGATTTTGATTTTTCAAATGCTAACCTTAAGTTCCTTTAAGCATGAAACTTGGTATGATTATCATTTGGTAGCTATTCTAATTACTGCCTATCCTTATAGATTTTAGTTTGAGCTTCTCACAAGCTTATGAATGGCATGAGATCAACCCCCAAGGGCTGCCACATCAGACTTGACCAAACCCCCTGGTTCAGTCCAACTGCATGTATCCATAAGCTCATAGGTTGCTTGGTTATGGACATTAGCTTGTGATCCTGGGATTTCTTAAAAGCTCAGTGGACCAAGTTGATGGTTCCAAGCTTATGTTTGGCTTGGAAGCTTATTAGATAAGCCTTTTGGGGCCTGCATTTAACCCTATTAACCTGTGTGGACAGGTGGGTTGGAATTGCTTATTGTGGACCTTTTCAACTCATTCCCTAAGATTTTCTTCTTTTTCAAACTTATTTTAAGTTTAACTCACTTAGTCTAGCTTATTTTTCCTTTGACAATCAGCTTGTGAACATTTAAGGTACATCATAGCTTATTGTTTAGCTGCTTAAACTTGTGTGGCTTAAGTTTATAATGGTTCCTGCTCTGTGCATTTAGGGGGTGTTCATAAGCTCTTTATGAGCTTACCTCTTAAGCTTATCCTGAGCTTGTGGTCTTTTTGGAAAGCCCCTCAGGCCTTCTCTTCAGATCACCATTTCATTTGGTCCCTGGGTCACCCCTTTGGGCCCCACAGAGGGCTGCAATTCCCTCAAATTGGTCTGCTTGGATCTTTGGATTCAGATTTGCTTATTAGTACTTGTAACTTATTCCAGTGAATTTTTTCACTTGTTTCTGCTTATTTTTGTTTCCCTCATCATCATTTAGCTTTTTACTTCCTTAAATATTCAGTGTATAGCTTATTTATTAGCCTTTTCAGCTTCAAAAGTTCTTGTTAGCTTATTAGTGGTAACTGTGGTGAGAAAAAGCTCCCACAGTGTCACAACTCGTAATTTCTGGTCATTTTCCAAACTTCGACAATTTACTATTCATCGATTACTATTCATCATATTACTATTCATCGTCTTTTAAAGTCAATTTGATATTCTGAGAAGCATTCAAAAATTTTACTATTCACTTGACACTATTCATTTCCGGAAGAAATATCACTATTCACGTGCATTACTCATTTTATCGTAAATTTAGTTTACGGGTATTCAAATTCGCGTAACCAAATTGGTTCAAGAGCGAATTCATGCATTTTCATTGGGACACTTCATACGGACTAGAAATAGTCTGCATATCATCATTATGGCAATTGCATACTATTCCACTCGTAGGATAATCAAATTACTACTTTTTGTATAATTGACTTTTTACGTATGTTTATTTTTAAATAAACGTTAACACGCGACCAATAATGTGGCTAACACGTCCGACACTCCCGACTATGATCCCAATATATTTTTATATTCATTTTTAATAATATAAAAATTATAATATTAATTTCCCCGGTATTTTGGAAATTTATTTATTTCGTATCGTACGCCAAATTTATTTACGACGGTTTTTGTAGAAATTAGACAAAAATTATCTAAACACTCAATACTTGTACCCAACATATTTTTGCAAGTTTTACGACTTTATTATGTCCTGAATAACTTCAATAAAATTTATTTCTAGCAAACTCGGTACCCGGTAACACCTAATACACAAAATATCTACAAAATACTTACACTTGGAGACACAAGCTTTAATTAGCCCAACTTTCTCCCCTCCCCTCCTTGTTTCACCCCAGCCCCCCCCCCCCCCCCTAATTGTCCCCCTTTGACCACTCTTTGACCCATAAATTACAACTAAACCCTTGCATTTAGATATTTACTTACAAACTTCTAACATACACCTCATTTTCTCACTAAGTAAACTAGCAACAAAATATTTCTCTCATCCTCTCTTCCTCTTCATCCCAACCCACGACCCAAACCAAAACAAGAAGCAAAAACCAAATATTTTCTCAAGATCAAGTGTTATTCTAGTGTAGTTAAGTTATTCTTGCAAGGTTTTGAAATACAAACTTAAGAATACTAAGGTTTTCATCATCTAATTACACCATCCTTCAAGTAAGTATAACAAACTCATTTTTATAATTTTTCCAAGTTTATACAAGATCCATATGGTTTTTATACTAGATCTACATGCATATGTTATTTATACCACTTTATTTTATAAACTTTTAACTTTTGAACCTTAGAAAGTGATTATAGTTAGATCCTTGTTAGATCCACTTGGTTTATGATGTTTAGGAACCCATGACACCCTAAGAAGGTGTATGGTAGGATTAGACTAGTTTTGTGGTGATTGAAAGTGGTTTGGTTGAAGTTGGAACAAGTTTGAAACTAGGAAAATGATTTTGGAAAATATATATATACCTACTGTCCCTATTTTTTAAACGTGGGAAACTCAAGAACTCAGGGGTAATTTTTGACCAAAGATTTAGAAAATACTTTCAAAAACGAAACTTTAGGCGAAAGAACGGATTAAAACGAGCTTATAACGAAGAAGTTATGATTTTTGCAAATTAATTGACGAAAACTATTTCCTGAAAAACTGCATGCTGTTTGGAAATTTTCGACGGACAAATAGAAGCGTTAAACGTAACCTGGAGGAGCCGAATTATCAAAAATATATTAGTACTTACTAAAACGAATCCGTGGACATCAAGAACGAGGAAAATGAACTTAAAACGACCAAGTTATACGCGTTTTAACATCGTCAAAACTATATATATATATATATATATATATATATATATATATATATATATATATATATATATATATATATATATATAGTCACTACTAGAAAATAATAACTTACGCACTAAATGGTATATTTTCTAGAAATGTTACTAAGGACTATATTCTTAACAAATGAAATACGTATGACCCAAAAGAATATTTATACGACTTAACGACGTTATTTTAAGGTTTTCGATACGAGGAAATATAACGCTAACATTTTTTTTATACGATATATATTACGACAAGTTTTCATAACTCCAATTGGACTTATTTTTCCTAAGTATGGAAAGTATTTTATTTGACAATAACTAGTGTTTCCAAATTACGAGTGGTATTGGTATCATGTGCATGTGCATTCATTACATCACGGCATGATCTAAATTAGATCACATTCATTCATTTAGGTTGCGGCTAGTGTTCGCGCCTTGTTGTCCCGATCATTCCATCACTTTGTACTATCATTTCGAGGTGAGTCATAGCCCCACTTTTACTCGTTTAATTACTTTATAAACTCTTTGGGGGAGATACATGCTTAAATACTTGTTTTATACTTTTATACGATTTGAATTACTTTTTGGAGGAGAATACGCTACTTTAATTATTTTTGTGCAATGCCAAAGTATTAAATTCCATACATTGCTTAAGTTGCCTTATTACCACGACATAAGTCCCCTTTAATATCATGGACCGTTAATTAAGATGCAAGCGAGAGTGAGTGGATAGATCTATCGAGGGTGACTCCTCCATTCGTGTTTGGGTTGCTCCATAAGGTAAACGAATGCATTTCATTTCTAATATATTACGAGTGTCTGGTAAACACTCATTTGGGGCCAAGTAACGTCTAGCTTCGGTGTCATGAGCTTAAGAGACAATGTAGTTTTATGACTGAAAAACTTATTACCTTACTTTATACTTGGGCTATTGTACATACGATTAAAGTTATATACTGATGGTTTTTATAAACTTGGTTACTGATTTATGACTGATTTATGATGCCTTTGCATCAATCTTATTACTGATTTATGATGCCTTTGCATCAATCTTATTACTGATTTACGATGCCTTTGCATCAACCTTATTACGGATTTACGATGTTTTTACTGGGAAATTCTTCTCTCCAAATGTTTTATCATACCTGCTTGTTCTCTAAAATCTATGAACTCACCAACCTCGTGTTGACACTTTAGCATGTATTTTCAGGTTATTAAGGTAGCTCATGTTGCATGCATTTGGACCTTCATGGAGTCGCGGAGACGACGAGTCTGACTATATTTTCTGCACTTATGAAACGTTTGATCTTGTTGAACTTATTTTATCTAAATTGGCAACATCTTTTGGGACCTAAGTTTTGTAAACTCTGAATGTTTTAACGATCAAACGATGTATTTTTCCAAACGACACTTTAGGTTGTTCAATATGACTGTAACTGTGGTGCTATGACAATCACCCCCAGGTATTCCATTCCGCTGCCATACAGGTAAATTGGGGGTGTGACACACAGAGCTTATTAAAGCTTTTCAGTAAATCTTGTTTTGTAGAAGTTTCTTATATTTCAAAGGTTAATAGGATTGTAAAAGAAAAACAATAAAAAGCCAAAAATATAATTCTAGTGATAGCTTCTATTTAATGTAATTTAGATTTTTAATTTTTCTTTTTAAATTTTTGTTAAGTACTTATATGTTTTTATATTTTTCTCAAATTTCTAGCATATGAAAGTATTTGTAGAATAGTTTTCAGAATTTTTGCTTCTCATTTAGTATTTATTAGAACTTATATTAGTATATTAGTTATTAATTAATATTAGTAAATTAAATAGTTTTAATAAATTTTGTTAAACAGTAGTATCTTTTTATATTTTTCCTAGGTTCCACATAATATTTAGTACTTGTAGTAATGTTCTTATAATTTTAACTGTTCATTTGATAATTTCTAGATTTAATTTTAATTAAATTAGTTTAAGTTAAAAAACCAAAAAGAAAATACTTTTAGTAATTAAATTTTATCCCATATCACTTTTTTCTAATTTTCCTAGCTTCTATAAGTTGTTAAGTATTTGTAAAAATTAGATTTGTAATTTTCTCTTTTCATTTGCTATTTTTCTCATTTAATTTAGTTTAAATAGCTTTTAAAGTAATAATTAGGTAATTATTTAATTTTAAATCTACAAAAAGACAAAAAGTTATATTTTTAGTTTCAAAATTAGTTTTTAGTTATTTAATAATTTTAGAAATTTAATTTTCATTTTTCTAGTTAATTTTCATAATTAATTGTAATTTAGTATAATTTAGTTAATTAAAAAGTAATTAATTAATAGTAATTAATTAATAGTAATTAACTAAATATTGTAAAAATTATTTTTCTTTTTCTAAAAATTTTCTTTTATCATTAGGATTGTAAAAATGTAATTTTCATATCCGTAGGTATTTTATTTCACAAAACTCGCGTTTTATTTCGTACGTCTACGTAGAATTAAATCAAACGAACGCGTTTTTAGACTTAGCTCACGTTTTTAGTGTATCTGATCATCAGTAATTTTTCATGTAGTGTTTCTAAGTTATTTTCATTCCTCATCTCTTAGTGTAATCAATCACAACCTATTCCTGTCCAAATTCACCCGATCACAAGCCCGTTTAATACCTTTGCACACCTCGTCGGGACATAACGACCTGGGGAAACCCCTATACTTCCACGGAGATTGAATCTTAGGCTGTTTGACCTAGTTGACCATCCTTTGGTCAATTTAGGTTGACCGTTTAGAGCCAATCAAATTTTGGCGTCGCTGCCGGGGAGGTTGTGCGCGTTATTCTAAAACGGTTTTGCGTATTAGTGAATCGGGATATACACTCATTGTATATTTACCCATCCTTGTTCATATTTTCTTATTATTATCATATAAAAACAAAACGGTTCATGAAAACATTTTAAAATCAGTTTTCAACGAACACAAAAAACCCAAAAAGATTTTCTTTCTTATTTGTATATAAAATGTCTTTCCAAAAATCCAAAAATATTCATCTTTACCCTCCTACCCTTTTGATTCTTCATTCCTTACCCTCCCAAACCTTTTGATTCTTTCTATGTCTCATCCACACCTTCTAGTTTGTGAATGGTGTGGTAGTCTTCATAATGGTGGTAATCGCCCCAGTTGTGGCATGGTAGAGTCAGGAAACGGGTCTGTCTATAACCAAGATCCCTATTCCTACCATGACACGACTGATTTTTCCATCAGCTACCACACCATGAGACTCAACAGTTTTACTGTTGTGAGTACTGTGGTGGTTCACACTACAGTTCTGATTGTCAATCAGGAAGCACGCTTGTCTATGAGCAGTTTCCTGATAACGATTATGACTCTAACACATACGACTCACAACCACATCAGTTTTACTGTTGTGATTACTGTGGAGGTCCCCACTTCAGTTCCGAATGTCAAACAAGGAATCCATTTCCGTGTAACAATTACAACTATTCGTATCAAGACCAACCTCCACAGTACCAAATGATCCAAGCAACTCCTCATGATACTGAGTAAGTCCTTTTACTAGAGGCTCTTGAGATATTGCAAGAACTTAAGGAGGAGTTAGCTACTACATCGTTTCAAGATTCTCGTGAGAAATCCATGGCAGAATTTCTTGCTGAAGAACGAGATGCTAGAAATGAATTGAGCAAGGAAGAATTGCTAGTCTTAGAACAAGCAGCTAAAACACGTGCCATATTTCGCAATGCTGCTCTTCTCGACGATGATGATAGTGATAATGAAGTTACCCTTGATATTTCTCAATTTTGTGAGGGTTCATCAAGTTCATCAGTTGTGATTCCTTCCTCGGAAAATCAGGGAGAAAATAATGAGATGGAGAAATTACTAGCAGAAGATCAAATGGAACTCGTACAATCCATGAATGCTAGTCCTTCTCAACTCCCTCAGTCTGATATCACACCCGAAGTTCACACTCACTCTCTTAACATGGGGGATGAGCATCTTAGCACTGTTCCTGATAAGGAATCGGACGAATTAATAAAGTCTAGTGTTGAGAACCTTGTCCCAATCCCAAGAGAGTCACAGGGAACTTTTGATCATGTGTGTGGTTTACCTTCCCCTCTTGAGTGTCCAAAAGATCAATTTGAGACTTTCTCCAATTGTAGCGAAGATTATGCATCTTATGGAGACATCGAGTATGTTGAGGCATCAGTTCCACATTCTGATGTTGATCATCTTCTTGAAGAGTTCGCCGATGAGCTCACTCACATCAATCCACTTCCAACGGGAAGTAACAATGATCTCTTTGACTTTGAAGCCGATCTAGGAGAAATTCAAAGTCTCTTATATCATGATCCGTCACTCACTTCTGATCCCAACAGTCCAATAGAGAATATTAATCACTTTGTTCGCGAAACATTTAATACGACTTTCACCAAACCTATATTTGAATTCGAATCTGAATTCACTATGATTTCTATCAATCCAATCTTTGATGAGGAGAGTGATGAGTCTGTAATGGAACAAGTGTTCACAGATTCACATCTTGTGAATGATTCTCTTCATGAGGAGTTCTCTGGTGAACTCACTCATCATATCATGACTCTTCCGGAGTATGATAACCCGGGGGGAGATACACTCAATCATGAGGATTTGCAAATTCCCACCCTCCCTCCCGGGATGTTTTCAAACCAAACGAGCTTAACCCTTGAAATCCAAATTCAGGCAACTGAGCCTGATCTCGAGGAAGAAGATCTTATCATGATTTTCTTCCTTTTCTTCACCTACAGGGTGACTTATCCTGTTCTTCACTCCTTCGGGAATGAAGACATTATCTTTGACTCCGGCATCACCACTTATAGTTTATACTATTTTAAGCTAGGGTCTGTATATCTCATCGGTGTGGAACTTTCACGTGCTTCAAATGTTTGTCCAAACATCTTGAATGAAAGTCCGATGGAGATCGTTTCTTCCACATCATGCTTCCCCAAGAACAAATGAATTCGGGGTCGAGTCAAGCTAGCGACTCGGTAAACAAAAATAGTAGCATGCATATGGGGTTTTCACCCTAAGTGTGGGGGAGTTACCCCTGCTGTGGTTACCAATAAAGTGAAAAAAAAATGTTGTTTCCACATTTAGCTTGTAATATTGCCCTTTTACGTTCAAAGAGTCGGCATAATAGCCGGGACTTTGAATATTGAGGACAATATTCATTCTAAGTGTGGGGGGTATTCTAGCGAATTTTATCACATTTTACCATCTAGTACCCCCGTTTTTGGCGAAAATTTAAAAAAATTTCTCACTTGAGTTTCAGAATTTTTGTGGTTATCAGTCCGCCATGTCTAACCGACAAAAGGATTGGCTAATCCAAGAGCAAACGTGTAACAATTCATATTTTCAGGTTAACTTCTATTCCCGAAAATTTTACTATTCATTTTTACTATTCACTTTACAATTCATTTTCCCAAAATTTGATTTTTGTTTCATGGCCTCGAGTGATAAATCATTTCCATAGCAAATTAAAAGTTTGGCACTCATCAGATCATTTTCGTGAAAGTTATTAAGGAATTACACGTTTTAGGGTAAAACGTCATTCAAAAATTCTACGCACAACGAAACTCGACCGCATTAATTTACCCCGCATCAGAAAAATGTTGAGTACTCTCATGATTAATTAGAGAATTAATCATGACTAAGAAAAATATGACCAAATAAACCTCGGCCGTGAGAAACAGGAATTCTCGTCTTTAAGCACTTTTACTTAGCCGTAACCTTAGCCTATACCTGCACCATGTTTCTAAGACAATTTGAGTTTTTACATTTTTGGAATAAGTCAACATATTTTTCCCTCCTCCTTTGACCAAAAATCATTCCTTGATTTTATAAATCATTCCTTGATTTTTAGGCTTACGGTTTTAAGTTTAAAGACATTAAATATCAGCCGACAGTAGACAGAGCCCAGCCTAGACGTTATAAGCCATTTTAAGTCATTAGAATCCTATTAGAAAAGTTACATTTTACTTTTCTCAATTTTACGCAACTTTCGTACGTTTTACGTATTACGCGTTTTAGACCCGTGTTTCCAGTTTTAGCAGGGTTTGAGCACCCCCAACATCCCTAACACACTTGTCTCTTTACCCCCACTGGCAAATCACCACTTTTGGGCGTCACTATACAATCAAGGGATGAGGTTCCTCCAAGATTGATCCAATGGGTGGGAATTAACCCCAAGAAACACATCAAGAAGAAGACAAAGTGAAGAAGACCCTCTTTTTATATCATCAGTAGTATAAATATGTTTTGTAGCCAATGGTATAAGGCAGTAGATTAAGTAGTTAAATAATTAGTTTTTTTTAGTTTTAGTTTTATTTTAAGCTTCCTTTAAATGTTGTGTACTCTTCATTTTTAAATCAATGCTAGTTTCAATTTAAGCTTTTTAATTATCTTTTGTCTTTTAATTCTATATAACTGTTTTCTTTCACACTGCTTATCCATTTATACTTATTTACAACTGCTTATTATAGTCTTAGTTAGCTTATCATATTTGTTACTAGATTTGTAGCCTCTAGATTAGGTTTGGTTGAAAACTGTCCTATTTAGTTTTGAGATTGCTTGAGTTAGTTGCTCAGTGTACTGACTTTTGTAGGTTAGTTTTGCTCTTCAAATGTTTTTAGACTAAGGTAGACTATCATTCTCACTAAACTTGTTTCAAATCCTGTTTTCATAGTGTAAAAAAAAATCCATTTCCTGAACTTAGGGAGTGTTTGGCATTATTTTATCTTACTTGATTTGGTCACTTAGATTATTTTTGTTTGCTTTAATATAGTCCTATTAGTTGTTTAGAAGTTAACTCTAGTAGTTTAAGGTAGATTTATTGTTTTTATAACTGATTTGGAAGTTTCATGGTGTGAGTTTACTTCATATTGTCTGAATAAATAACTAGGGTAGATTTCATTTTAGGCACTTATAGTAGTTGTTTTTGCTTCCTTAGTATGCCAAATAGGTTAGTACAAATGATTATTATCTGGTCTTTGATTGTCTAAGTCAAAAATTTTGATTTTGATCCACTTTGACCCTGCTGCATCAGGTCCTAAGAGCCCCCAATGAGGGATTTTTCATTCCCTTATTTTGAGGAATCAGGACTTGGAATTTAGTTTTTAGATTATTTGGCAGCTTGAATTTATGCTAGTATTTTTATTTCATTTTTATGAATTTTTCTTGATAGCTTATTAAGCCTCAAAAGTTACCCCTTTGACCTATTCCACCATATTGCAGCCTGGGGTATGTTCAGCTTATTAGTGATTTGTAGTTAGTTTATCTTCTTATTTATGTCCCATAGTCCTCATTTAAGTTCCTCCTTAGAAGCCTATTGATATTTCCCTTTAGTTTAGCTTATCAGTTGTCTTATTAGCTTTTCTAGTTTTCATTTTTTTGTTTTAAGTCTTAAGCTTTCACTGCTCTTAAAATTGCCTTGGTTTCTGCTTATTAAATCTGATTTGGAATAAGTGTTAGTTATAATAATTGTTTGTTCTCATGTGTTTAGTTAGATTGCTGATTTTGATTTTTCAAATGCTCACCTTAAGTCCCTTTAAGCATGAAACTTGGTATGATTATCATTTGGTAGCTATTCTAATTACTGCCTATCCTTATAGATTTTAGTTTGAGCTTATCACAAGCTTATGAATGGCATGAGATCAACCCCAAAGGGTTGCCACATCAGACTTGACCAAACCCCCCTGGTTCAGTCCAACTGCATGTATCCATAAGCTCATAGGTTGCTTGGTTATGGACATTAGCTTGTGTTCCTGGGATTTCTTAAAAGCTCAGTGGACCAAGTTGATGGTTCCAAGCTTATGTTTGGCTTGGAAGCTTATTAGATAAGCCTTTTGGGGCCTGCATTTAACCCTATTAACCTGTGTGGACAGGTGGGTTAGAATTGCTTATTGTGGACCTTTTCAGCTCATTCCCTAAGCTTTTCTTCTTTTTCAAACTTATTTTAAGTTTAACTAACTTAGTCTAGCTTATTTTTCCTTTGACAATCAGCTTGTGAACATTTAAGGTCCATCATAGCTTATTGTTTAGCTGCTTAAACTTGTGTGGCTTAAGTTTATAATGGTTCCTGCTCTGTGCATTTAGGGGGTGTTCATAAGCTCTTTATGAGCTCACCTGTTAAGCTTATCCTGAGCTTGTGGTCTTTTTGGAAAGCCACTCAGGCCTTCTCTTCAGATCACCATTTCATTTGGTCCCTGGGTCACTCCTTTGGGTCCCACAGAGGGCTGCAATTCCCTCAAATTGGTCTGCTTGGATCTTTGGTTTCAGATTTGCTTATTAGTACTTGTAGCTTATTCCAGTGATTTTGTCACTTGTTTCTGCTTATTTTGGTTTCCCTCATCATCATTTAGCTTTTTACTTCCTTAAATATTCAGTGTATAGCTTATTTATTAGCCTTTTCCGCTTCAAAAGTTCTTGTTAGCTTATTAGTGGTAAATGTGGTGAGAAAAAGCTCCCACATAGCTTATTAAAGCTTTTTAGTAAATCTTGTTTTGTAGAAGTTTATTATTTTTCAAAGGTTAATAGGATTGTAAAAGAAAAACAAGAAAAAGCCAAAAATATAATTCTAGTGATAGCTTCTATTTAATGTAATTTAGATTTTTAATTTTTCTTTTTAAATTTTTGTTAAGTACTTATATGTTTTTATATTTTTCTTAAATTTCTAGCATATTAAAGTGTTTGTAGAATAATTTTCAGAATTTTTGCTTCACATTTAGTATTTACTAGAATTTATATTAGTATAATTAGTTATTAATTAATATTAGTAAATTAAATAGTTTTAATCAATTTTGTTAAACAGTAGTATCTTTTTATATTTTTCCTAGGTTCCACATAATATTTAGTACTTGTAGTAATTTTCTTATAATTTTCACTATTAATTTGATAATTTCTAGATTTAATTTTAACTAAATTAGTTTAAGTTAAAAAACTAAAAAGAAAATAGTTTTAGCATTTAAATTTTATCCCAGATCACTTTTTCTAATTTTCCAGCTTCTATAAGTTGTTAAGTATTTGTAAAAATTAGATTTGTAATTTTCTCTTTTCATTTGCTATTTTTCTCATTTAATTTAGTTTAAATAGCTTTTAAAGTAATAATTAGGTAATTATTTAATTTTAAATCAACAAAAAGACAAAAAGTTATATTTTTAGTTTTAAAAGTAGTTTTTAGTTATTTTATAATTTTAGAAATTTAATTTTCATTTTTCTAGTTAATTTTCATAATTAATTGTAATTTAGTATAATTTAGTTAATTAAAAAGTAATTAATAATTAGTAATTAATTAATAGTAATTAATTAAATATTGTAAAAGTTATTTTTCTTTTTCTAAAAATTTTCTTTTATCATTAGGATTGTAAAAATGTAATTTTCATATCCGTAGGTATTTTATTTCACAAAACTCGCGTTTTATTTCGTACGTCTACGTAGAATTAAATCAAACGAACGCGTTTTTAGACTTAGCTCACGTTTTTAGTGTATCTGATCATCATTAATTGTTCATGTAGTGTTTCTAAGTTATTTTCATTCCTCATCTCTTAGTGTAATCAATCACAACCCTATTCCTGTCCAAATTCACCCGATCACAAGCCCGTTTAATACCTTTGCACACCTCGTCGGGACATAACGACCCGGGGAAACCCCTATACTTCCACGGAGATTGACTCTTAGGCTGTTTGACCTAGTTGACCATCCTTTGGTCAATTTAGGTTGACCGTTTAGAGCCAATCAATGCTCTTCCTAGAGCATGGGAAAAAGTTACATTGGAAAACATAGATGAAACAGGGAAGGGAATTGTGATAGGAAATGTGGTGTACATCCCTAAAAGGAAATGTAACACTACAACTACATAATCTATTCGAAGTTTGAGTCCGGCTGAGGACTCGTTAATAAAATAAGCGCTTCTCGGGAGTCAACCCGTGTGTTTATTTTTAATATATATATTTTTTTTCTTTTCAGTGTCTACACCCCAAAGTTTTACCACTTTTTCAAACTTAAGTGTGGGGGTGTGCCACTAATTTGAATAAAATTGCAATGCTTTTTGTTTGTTTGATTTTATTTCTAATAATGCAGGTGTTGATTGCAAGAAACAGAAGATTGGATAGAAACATAAAATCGGATATCATGGTTTATTTTCTCATTTTCCCTACTTTCATACTTTTAAGTTCGTTTATCACATTGAGGACAATGCTTAACTTAAGTGTGGAGGGGTGAGTAGGTAAATAAGAAATTAAGCCTAATATCGAGTTAATTTTTTATTTATTTAAATTTTGTTTGTCCTTATAATCTATTGTTTTCACACTTTTAGGAGTAATTTATTAGAATAACTGGATCTATCCACTGGAAAAATCAGTAATTTTGAAAGAATTGAGATGTGTCCCGATTAATATTGCAATCCACTTTTGGATCGATAACATTTCCTAGCACACATTATAACCATTTCCACTAAATTGTGAGGATTTTAGCCTGTTCATATCTAGCATACATCTTATATGCTCGAATCTTTTGTTATGAGTGTGCCGGTGATTTTATTTATTCTAGAACTTGTACTTGTAAATCATTACGAGACCGTTGTGAGATTACATTTTTGTAATATAAGTATACATACGTGATAAGAGGCAACCTTAGGATTTTAACCAAATATCCTTCCTTATTGATTTTTAGCTAGTCACATTGATTAGTTAATTTCTAATTTTTAACCCTTTTGTTAGCGTTCATCTTTAACGCTAGATAACCTTAGTTACACCTTCTGAGCCTTTCCTTTTCTTTTGATTAAAACCATAAAAAAATACAAAAAGATTTTACACTTTTTAGCCTAGCCTTACCCTTTAGTCAAGTCTTGGTGAGTTGTTAGTTTTATGAGGTATTATATTATGAATCATGAAGAAAGAAATGAGAAAGTGGAAATTCAGGAATCAGCGATTGAAGCAAGTAAAAGTATAGTCATCACAATATATATGATGACAAGTGTTTCCAAGTGTTATGAATTTCAGTTATTTGCTAAAAAAAAAAAAAAAAAAAAAAAAAAAAAAAAAAAAAAAAAGTTGTTAGTTTGGTATGTATAGTTTTATGTATAGCCAATGAAGCTATAAAATAAAGCATTGATCGCGAAAGAATGAAGTTCTCAAAGACTACGAGGTTATGATTCAAGGAAGAAAAGCTAATAACATTTGATCTATAGACTTGGACTAGTTTGTATATTCTTAATCATCACTTACCCTTCATTAATCCCAAGTCTTATTCCTACCCTTAACCCTTTTTAGCCTAAACCCGAATAAAAGACCTCTTTGATATGTAGACTTGGTGCTTACGCCATTGCGGTGCAGTTTTGTTTCTTGTACAAGCCTATAGTAATAATTAGATCATGACTGAGCAATGAGTGTGATTTATCATATACGCTACCCCATATATGAGTGTTATGAGTGAATTATATCTTATTCTTCTTTCGTGAGGTGTTTTAGAAGTGTTAATCAAGCAAGAAAATCGTTGGGTATTGTCAAACATCTCAATATTTCAATTATAAAAGCTTAATAAGGATGATTTAACTTATACTTGTATATAGGAGGATTCTCATCACAATTTTCAGAAATCACTTCCGGTTACCATGTGGATATTTAGTTTTCTTCTAGATTTGCTTGAGGACAAGAAAAGTTTAAGTGTGGGGGATTTGATAACGCTCAAAGTTAACATGTTTTTATAAGCGTTATTAGTGTTTTTATGTATGTTATTTGGTTGTTTTTATATGCTTTTGCCACTAAATCGTATCAAAGTATGTTTTTGTAGCATATGTAGCCAAATGTAGGAAAAATTGAGAAAAAGTGAAGAAAATGAAGTATATGCGATTACACGAAGATTCCCAAGTTCAAAAGTCCAATTTGTGATGCATTTCATAAGGAGAACCTAAGTTTTGTCATCTCAAAGTTCCAACTTCAGAGTTAATCAAGTTTGGATAGTGCATAAAGAACTACACAAGGAAAAGTCAAAGTCCAAAGCAACCAGAACCTACCATCCGATCGGTTGGAGCACAACCAATCGGATAGCCACAATTACCACATCCATCCGATCGGTACCAACCCGCAACCGATCGGATGGACATCTCTGCCTGTTTATACCAACTTCTTGTGCATGAATCTTGGTCTTTTGTCCCATTGTTCTAGGCCCTTCTTAGTGTCTTGTTGTCCAAGCTCCAACATTTATGTCCCTATTCACTAGGAGTATTTGACAAGCCTAAAAGGACCCCAAGAGTACACAATTGAAGACACAATTCAAGAGATCATTTACTCTCATTACTACTCTCAATTATTATCATCATCTAGCTCTCAAAGAAGGAAAATTCGTGCAGAAAGAACCAGGAACTTTGGAGGACCAAGGAAGCAACATTTGGAGGCCAAAAATCTCAAGAAATCATCACCAATACTTAGGTTATCAATACCTTGTCATTTGTTATCAATTCCAAAGCATTGTAAGACTTAAAACCATGGATTCTAATGTTAAATATTCTGAGTTTATTTGCATGTTTGCTATGAGTGACTAGTAGTCTTTTTACACTTGTTTTGATGATGTTTTATGCTTAGTGATAGTTATGATTGTGATAACATGTTTTAATTCAATTTCAATTCAATCCTAAGAACCAATTATACCTTAAGTTTCATAGTGACATTTGTTGAGCCAAGGTTAACTAATTGATAATAGTTTCAAGGGTCAAAAGATTGTTATTATTCAACTAGTTATAATCATTTGTCTATGAATGATTGTTTTTCACCATAATTATTATTGACTAAACAAAGAAATAAGAAGTATGATTGTAATGAGAATGCTTTTATAACATCAAATCTGATTGTTTGTAAACCTTTAGTTGGACGAAAGTTTAGATGTTTATAAACAATTGTAACCTTTTTGTCTATGAATGGGTTACCTTTTGTAATGACCATTTCCTAAGAGTATTTGATTTGTATTAAGAGTTTGTTCTTGTGTTTAAGATATTCACCATACCTTATGAACCTTGGATGGATCTTGAATTGATTGGTTTACACCTAAAGCTTGTTTTAATGAACTAAAATCTTGACGAAGGTTTAACTTATAGAAACAATAGATTAAACTACCATCTAATTATCACAACCAACATGTTATCAAAAGTTATCACAATCATGTGTGTCATTAAGTAGAAAACTAGTCTAAACAAGTGAAGTTTTTAAATTATTGAATTTGCTTATTATTTTATTTGCGTACATTAGAGATTTACTTTTAGACTTATATTTTGATTCACTCACAAATCCCTGCGAACGATCCCGACTTACCATCATATCTTGCTATAACGGACGAGTACACTTGCTCGTATGTGTTGTTTCTAGATTTGGTAATTCACCCTTATAAATTTAAAACTTGCACTAACAAAACGCACATCAGTCAATCACAAACTGAAGTCACAAAAAAAAGTTCTCAAACAACAATAACAAGAATAGTAGACATGCATTCATACCACTAAACACATTGCATTGAAAACATATAAACACACTGCAGCAACATTCTGCACTTATTATATCTTGAGAAAAACACATGTAAACAATGAAAACAAAAAAACAAACTATCTGATCAAACTTGAAAAATCAAAGAATAAACTTACAATTGGTTTCTTGATTGAGAGCAAAACACGTTGTGGTCGTTTGGTACAGAATGAGATGTGTGATATGGGATAACTAGGTCAAAAGATACAAAACATGCATGAAAAGTGAGGATAGAATTGTAATTGTACACAAGCCCATAATGTTAATAACAGGCTTCCCTTCCTAATCTGCCCAAAATTGGACGGAACAGATATACACAACAAAACACGTACCTTCCCATCCCCTCCTAATCCTCCCACCTTCCCGTCCCCTCCTATTCCTTCTTAAAAAAAACTTAAGAACACCCATTTTTTGGATTTCCCTTCCCATCCCCTTCCATTCCTTAAAAAAACTCGAGAACAGAGCGTTAAAGAAAATGAAATGAAAGAAAACTTAAGAGGGGGGCGTGCATGCATGCGTGTGTGTGATGGGGGTGGGGTCGGGTGGGTGGTTTGGGTGGGTGGGTTAAGGGGTGGTGAATGGGTAAGGTATTCATTGCTTGGTTAGTGGGGGTAAGGGATTGATTATTTCGTAGTGGGTAATGAATAATTACAGAGTAAATTAGGGGTAAAGGATTGAATACCCTCCTCACTCATTCATTTGCATTCCCTTTCCTTTTTCCTTTTTCCTTTCCTTTTCCATTTCCCTTTCCCCACTTTGAACCAAGCGGGCCTTACACTCTGTTCTCAAGTCTAATTTTAAAGAAGGGAAGGGGAGGGGATGGGAAGGGCAAAGGAGGGGATGAAACTGTGAAGAATGGAAGGGTTTTTATTTGTGTTCTTAAGTTTAATTTTTAAGTTGCAAGCAAAGGATGGGAAGCTACCCAAATTACCAATATACCCTCAAAACACTAATATTTCAATAAATCAATTCTCTTTGCCTGCCGCATTTAGAGATTTTCTGACGATAGCTCTTATATATATATATTTCCTATGCCAAGAAAACATGATGAAATAAGCATATCAGTACCACCTGTCTTGTATGCAATCGATGCATGCTCTTCTACTGTTAGAATGTACCCCTCATGTACGCATTCTGCTTCCATCATGTAGCCTTTAACAAACTCTTTCGCATAAATATGTAATATGTCATAAGATATATACAATTACATTTATATAAGCTAATCTTAATTCAAAATAGCTATCATGAAAGAAGTTGTGTGAACGTACAAACTCTTTGGCACAATTCATCAGATCATCTTTACGGATTTACTTTACTAAAAGTGCATCAAAATTTGTATGACGTACACATTAAACACAAACTTACGGAAATAATGTTGTTTTTGTGCACAAATGAGTCTAAATACCAACAAAAACAAATGAGAGTACTTAAACAAAAGTCATAGACTACTTCAAATAACAGTTAAATTAGGAAGCAAGAAATAAAAAAATAAAAAAAAAGTTTCAAACGAAGCGACCTTCATCACCCACCGGTAACACAATCCAAATAAGCTTTATTCATTTGTCTAGGCCAATCACGGTCTTCAGATAATCCCCTCTGCTTCAAAAGGACAGCCAAAAAGTCCACGTGTTTGGACCGGATGTTCCAGCAAAAACGCATACGCAGGCTGTATGGCTTCTTTAGAAAGACCCAGGCACTGCAGTTCTTCGTAAATTTCCTTCTCAGTATACACATGTGGACGAGAGTTCTCAATTACCTTATAACAAGTAGATAATGACAACATCAATATAATGTATATATATATATATATATATATATATATATATATATATATATATATATAAAACAATAAACTACTACTAATATGTGTTCGAAATAAACTGAGTACCTTAGAATTCCTGTCTAGAGCATGCACTATATTCTCAAGAGAGTCCGCAATCTTACTCCGTATTGGATCCTCTTCATCAACTTTTCTTTTTTACTCTTTGATTTTGTTGGGAGCTTAGCTTGTTGTGGTGGTGGTGATGTAATTTGGAAGTCATCACTAGTGTCGAAATTATCTAAAGTGACACCGTTGTTCTCACAAAAGGTATCGGTTTCTTCAACTTCAACTGTACCTGATTGCCGGTCATTGTTTATTTGCTTTCTTTTCTCTTTAGCAGTTATAGAAGAAGTACCTGTAGCTCTATCTTTTGCCCACAAAGCATACATTTCATCATAACATTTAACTTGTTTATTCTTCAAGTCGTAAACATCAGGATTGTCCTATATATTACAAATAATTAATAAAAAAAAATCACAATCCACTAATTTCACATGAATTAGATTGAGCATATCTTCTTGAGTGCTTCCCACACCTCATCTTCAGCCTCAATTAACTTGGTACTCGGGTTCCATGCATAACCACTCAATGCAACGCCTTTAAAAACATCATGGAACTGGTTGAAGTATTTTTTGAGAGTCTTGATTCGATTTTTCAATTTGTCTTTATCAAAAGTAATATTAAACTTAGCACTTAAAGCCTTCACTATATTATTATATGCAGTAGACGAGAAAGTCCCGTTAGGTCTATTCCCGTCATTTTGTTCTTTAAGAAAAGCCTCGAGGAATGCAGCATCCATCTGATCATTCCACGACAATGCCTCTTTCTTTACGGTAGCTCCATCATTATCATTTTTGGCAGCTCCATCACTTTTGCCCATTGTTACAATCTGTACATTAAAGAAAGAATCATTGTTACAAGCTTTTAAGAACAAGCAATATATATAAACTAAACAATATATTATCCACATGTAATTGATTCAGTAAGAAAATTCCAAATATGAATAAGTAATCATGCACAAAAAAGTCTTGATAAATTATATTCTAACAATGATGAACAAAATAAACAAAAAGTCTAGATAGGTTGTGTTTCAAAGGACAATACAAATTCAAACACTAAATAGACATGTTAATTTCATTGTTCGGATGCAAAATATAATCATTCCACATGTCATCTGCAATTGAGTTTCTAATTTGTTCACCCCTCTCATCTTCGTCTCTTGTACCATTGAGTTCTTCATCTTGTGATGCATCTAACATATCGTGCGTCACTTCTTCTTCTAGTTCTTGGTCACGATCTACCTCAAGTAAAAAGTTATGCAAAATACACCATGCCATTAATATGTTTGATTGTGTATCGCATGAGTAAAATGGTTCAGTTGCACTTCTAATTATAGGAAATATTTTTTTTAAGACACCAAATGCGCGTTCAATAGAGTTTCGTAATGATGAATGTCGGAGGTTAAACAACACTTTTGGATTCTGAGGCGCACGCGCCGAGTACTCCTTAAGATGATATCTAACACCTCTGTATGGTGCTATGAGTGTACTTTTATGGGGTAGACCACCGTCAAAAAGATAATACTTACCTATATAAACATAGTATATTTTAGAATCTAAGCGTTAAAATTTATATTATTTGACTTTTATTAAAGATTTTACCTTCTGGAATAAGTTGCTTATCATTTCTAGTAAGTGCATCTTTTATTATTCTCGAGTCTGATGCTGTCGCTTCCCAACCACTTAAAACATATGTGAACTTCAAATCAAATGTACAAGCAACTAACACGTTGATTGTTGGATATCCTTTACGACCACGATATCTAGGGGCATCTCTATTAGGTACTCTCACACGAACATGTGTTCCGTCAATAGCCCCTATACAATCTTTGAAAAAGGGATAAAATCTTGGTTTATCTTGGATTTCTTTCTGAACTATATCACCGGTTGGTTGCTTAATATATTGTTCTTCTAAAGAAATTATTGCATTCAGAACTCTGTGAAAATGTCTACTAGTGGCTGATACGGATCGACGATATAACCAAGAGACAAAACGGGTTCTAAAATCATTCCCTACTATATGAAGAAATCTAGCAACTTGTTCCTCAACCGACATACATTGGGTTTGACGTAGACCACATTCAGTTTGTAACTTTTGACACAATAACTTAAATGCGTCGACACTCATACGAATTATTTTACGACTGTTGTTATTTGCTGATAGGTCTTGCAACATCTCTTCCCGTACTGCTTGTCTATGCAACCTTAATTCTTGGGAAGGTAAATTAACACGTTTTCTTTTACGAGGTTCGCTAAGAGCAAGATAAGTGACAACTAAACAAACCACGTGAATTATGGCTAATTGTTGAGTTCTCGCCATGCGAATTAAGTTATCAACATCCATGTTGCTATTGTGAACAGCCTATAATGTGATTATTTTGAATTATATAAGTTATCATTCAATAATCCTACAACTAAATAAATAATTTATTTGTATCCCACTCTATCAGTTATTCAACAAGTATAAATTGATAGCAAGCAAATACAACAACCATTATATTAGTACTATATTGTTGCCTTAAAAAAAAAAGTACTATACTGTTGCATTGAATCTATCATTTTATCAAGCAACTAATTCATTAAGTCCATTATCAAACACATACCAATAGTCTAGATTATTGAACCACTTATCTCCACTGTCCTCAATTCTTATGATGCTAATACTAGTTACAACATTCTTGTCACCATTTAGACCAACCAATGTTTATATTCATATAATAGTATTGATATCTAACAAGTTACTAGTCCTACACTTTATTTGGCCAACCAATGTTTAGTACGAAATTCCTGCAATGTTTCTAATCTGTTATATATAAACACCTTATTGCCACACATATATAATAATGCATACAAGACCAACTCCATATATATACAATTTCACCACCATGAAATCACGCACCACATATAATAATGCATACAAGACCAACTCCATATATATATACATATATATACAAGAACACTCATATACTGACCCAGATAAAGACACACCAATCAACATGACATACTTACTTTCAAATTCATGCAGGCGAGGCCACAGCGAGATGCAATGAGATACACCTATCAATGAGACGCGATTTGTATGCATGCACGTGTATATGTTTTAGACATGGGTCGACACCAAACTACACACAACTAGCCATGTTAACCACTCAAAACTATGCTCGCGATATCCACATGAAATCATGGTTTCCTACAGCCCTCGTTATAACACATTCATACATCTAAGGGTTCCTAGTTTTCTTAATTTCTTTAATCGATAAAGGTTTGTTTAGGTTAAAACCTAGGGTCGACAAAAGAGCACACCAGCATATACATGACACACCGCAGTAACAAACGGTCTGATCATACTTGAAACTAAAATCAAATACAACAACCATCTGATCAAAAGATCTGATCAAACTAACATTATACACATCATATACGTATAACTTGTATCTTTAGGCTGATTTTAATCTGATTCAAATCTTGTTAATATACGATCATTGTACAGATTCGAAGAGTAAAAACATACATTATATAATCATGTTTTAAACGTTACCAATCATCTCATATAGATCGACTTATATAAGCTTTTAGATTGTTATTTTATGTGTTGATAGTTATGATTTTATGCGGGTCAAGTTCATGATTTTATGTGGTCGTTTAATCGAAATGAAAACAGTAGCAGCAACGAAACAATCAACAAAACAAATCTAAACAATGAAAACTAACAAATGATCTGATGAAACTTGAAACTAAAATCAAAGAATAAACTTACAATTGGTTTCTTGATTGACATCAAAACACTTGTGGCCGTTTGGTACAGAGAGATCGATGTGTGATATGGGATAACTAGGTCAAAATATATAAAACGTGCATGAAAAGTGAGGATAGAATTGTAATTGTACACAAGCCCATGACGTTAATAACAGGCTTCCCCTCCTAATCCGTCCAAAATTGGACAGAACAGATATACATAACAAAACACGCACCTTCCCTCCCTCCCACCTTCCCGTCCCCTCCTCTTCCTTCTTAAAAAAACTTAAGAACACCCATATTTTGGATTTCCCTTCCCATCCCATTCCATTCCTTAAAAAAAACTTGAGAACAGAGCGTTAGTCTTATTTTGATGATTTTGGAAGGAAAGTGTTTCCTCCCGATTTTGGAAGGAACTGTTTTATTTACTTTTTTTTAATGAAATAACTCGAGAACACAGTGTAAGCATGCATCGGGTGAATAAGCTAAACCGGGTGAGGAGTTGACTTTTGTTTGACCCCATCGCTATTTCCTTTTTCCAAAACTATGTTCTCAAGTTAAGTAAAAGGGAGAAAAGAAAGTGAAAGTTTTTAATTGTGTTCTCCCATTTTTTTTTATAAAGTAAAGTGAGTGAAAGTTTTGTGATATTTTAATTATAAAATTTTTACCCCACTTTTGGGGTGAAAGTTACTTTATTTACTCTCTGTTACTTTACTTTCTTTTTCTTTCACTTTTTTTTTTTACTTTACTTTTTTTTCATTAAAAAAAATGAAAAGAATTAGCCTCACTAAGCTATTTAATATTATTTTTTTAAGTGAGATCCATTTATTTCTTTATTTCATCTGTATCATAAGAGGAAGAAAAATGAGATCCTCCCATCCAGTGATACTAACAGATATGGGACCCATGTAAACTCACTTACCACTTAAAAAAAAACGTAGTTGATGACGTATAGTCCATATTTGGGTCACGAACCCGGTTAATGAACATTACTAATGCCCAAGCCCACTACGAGTGGGCTATTATAACAATGATTTGGGCCAGCATACTAACGGTTTGGGCTCACGAAAGCCCAAACGAAAGTTATTTATGGTTTGGATATAGATATCTCTTATTTAAGGGATATATATCAAACCAGATATATATCGAAGAGTAAGGAGCACGCATCCAACAAGGATTTCGTGCCTACATAAAGAATATCATAACTCTCGTCAAAGGTACGACTTACAACCCTAACTCTTCTACATAACCCTAAAACCGGTTACTTACTCACACGCCGGAGGATAATCGTGGGAGACAATCCCACGATAAGCCTAACAGTGTTTGTTTGCTTTCTTAGTGCGCAGGTCTCAAGCATTAAGATCTGATTGGTACGAGAACAGGAACCCAAATAAGGAACGCCCAACTTTTGTATCAACAAGTGGCGCTATCCGTGGGACCCTACACTAAGAACTAGAATGACGAAACAAAAAAACTCAAGCCAGTGGACTCCGCAGTTAGAAAAAACATGTGGTGACTCCCAGAGGAGGAACCACCAAGATTCGACCTCTAGGCAGGCCTCTGGAACAACAAGTGCGCCTGGTCACCAAGAATCGGGCCCAACCCTAATTCTCCCAACGGTAGAACTGCCCATAGGGACTACTCCAACCACCACGGTGGTTCCAAGCACCGAAGAACTTTAGCGCACTCTCTTCAACACTCCCCATCAAACAGCACCCATTGTGGACAACACTGTGCCACCAGGCGCGCCTAATCGAGATAGGGGACCTAACCCAGAAACATATATTGTTGCGCTGGAAGAAGACGCGCCTGAATTGACGCTAAGTAATTTTGTATCTCAAAATTACGAAGCTTTAACTAACCTCATGCAAGAGGAGGCAAGGAGAAGGTCAAGCCAGAGCCTACAAGCCCGGCTTAACTTTAACCCATAAACATCCCCACCGCGCTACCAGGAGTGCGAAAATAATGAGAGGCATACCAATGTCCACACCAGACTTGGTACAACATCTGATTCACAGTACTCGGAGGAATACGAAGACAATGAGAGGCGTACCAATGTCCACGCTAGACTTGGTAATCGCAGGATGCAAGAAAGACTTGGACGGCAACGCTCACCGAGCAAGAGCTCTTCAAGGTCGGGAAACAGAAGAATCTGTGATAGACTGGGGAGACGAATTTCCCCAAGTGAAAGTCCCTCAAGTTCGGACTCTGAGGAAAAACGGCGCAAGCGCCGCAAAAAAGGGACAATTCCTCCTCAAGCAACTCCTCGGACAACGAGGATAAAGAGACAGGACACTGGAAGTCCAGAGGAAGACATCGCGAGGAAGAAGATGCAGATATATCTCTTCCTTGGCGTCGCCAAAAGGTTGATGCATTCACGCGACGCATCAGCGATTACTCGGATAACAGGAGAAGGCGCATGCCTACTAATGTTAAAACATATGATGGAACGGGTGATCCCGATGACCACCTAAAAATTTTTGAATCAGATGCTACTATCAAAAATTGGCCACAACCTGTATGGTGTCATATGTTTAATTCCATATTAGTAGGGAATGCGCGAACCTGGTTTAGCAAGCTTCCACAAAGAAGCATAAACGGGTTTGAAGAGATGCGAAGAGCATTCCATTTGAACTTCACTCAAAGAAAGAAGTGCGCTAAGAACCCTGTTGAACTAGCCAGAGTAAAATAGCGCCAAGGGGAATCCACAAGCGCTTATATGGAGCGCTACAAGGATTAATGCATACAAGTCAAGGCGTGCCCCGAAGTGCTCAAGATCTCAGGGTTCATGAATGGGATCAATAACCCAGAGCTAATAAGGAGACTCAATGATAAGGTACCTCAAACCTTTGATGAACTGACAAAGCGCACTAGGTCCTTTATCCAAGGAGAAGCAGCTGCTGCGGATAGCAAAAAAGGCTACTCAAATTATAGGCAGCAAGAACAGCCTAGGAGACAATCCAATGATCAGAGTAGCAATCGCAGCAAGAATCATCGCAGTCAGGGAAGCGGATGAGATAATGACAAATATACCCCCTCACGAAGACTCCGAGGGAGATATTTGTAACAGAAGGCGCAAACTTCCCAAAACCCCCACCAATGCGCACTCCAGAGGATCGGCGTATAGGGAATGGATACTGCGAATACCATGGACAAAAGGGCCATACCACTAACGAATGTGTCCAACTACGGCAACTAATTGACAAATTAGTAAAGGAGGGTAGAATGGATCATCTCTTTAAGAATATTAAAGAAGGAAAGGATAAACAAAAGAATGGAGGCAAGAAAGAGCCACCCAAAGATAAGGCTGACATTATTTACATGATACAGTCATGGCAGCGCAAGACGAAGCAATCAGCGAAAAATTCTCTTTTGGGAATGAAATATTCTTCCCCACTATAGCTGCGGATAACGCAGTAGTAGAGCCGCTAACCATTGAGATACATACTGGGGGACATGATATCCACCGCATGTATATTGATGGAGGAGCATCCACAGACATTCTGTATGAACATTGTTTCAAGAGGCTGCGACCTGAGATACAAAGTCAGTTAATTCCGGCCACGACGTCGCTAACTGGCTTCACAGGAGAGAAGATATGGCCTATGGGGCAACTGCGCTTACTTGTAGTCGTTGGTGATGAACAACACTCTATAGCGACCTGGATGAACTTCATGGTAATCAATTCTTCTTTACTGTACAACGACATTATTGGGAGACTTGGAATATCATCCATGCGCGCTGTACCATCCACAGCGCATGGGATGCTAAAATTCCCAGTAAAAGGAGGCATAGTCACCCCTACAACACCACTGTGTCACCTAAAGAATGCAACACAGTAACCAGTGAAGTGGAGAAGGTCCCAGAACAACGAGCAGCTAAAATACCAAACCTAAAGGTCGCAATTCACCCTGACTATCCAGATCAAGAGATATCACTTGGAGGGTCGCTGTCTGACAAAGGCAGAGCGGCTGTGTGCGCACTCTTGCAAAAGAACCTAAATATCTTTGCATGGGAACCAAAGCACATGACTGGAGTACCGCGCTCTATCACAGAGAACAAGCTACAAATCCGACAAGGATATCCTCCAATAAAACAGAAAAAGCATGGCCAAGCCCCAGATCGTGCAAAAGCCATCCTAGAGGAAGTGCACAAGCTTGTTGACGCATGCATCATGCGCGAAGTCTACTACCATGACTGGCTCTCCAACTCAGTAATGGTAAAGAAGAGTGATGGCAGTTGGAGAATGTGCGTGGACTTTACTGACCTTTATAAAGCATGTCCACAGGATTGCTACCCGCTACCAGAAATAGACTGGAAGGTAGAATCCCTGTGTGGATACCCTTTTAAATGCTTCTTAGACGCATACAAAGGATACCACCAAATCCAGATGGCCGAGGAAGATGAAGAAAAAACAGCCTTCCACACAAGTCAAGGGGTATATTGCTATACAAAAATGCCTTTTGGCCTAAAGAACACGGGAGCAACATATCAGCACTTGGTGGAAAATGCGTTTGAAAAGCAAGTAGGCCGCAACCTGGAAGTTTATGTCAATGACCTTGTTATCGAGAGTCATACTGAGGAAGAATTAGTGCGTGACATTGAGGAAACATTCAAGACACTGGGAAGGATCAACACGAAGTTAAATCCCAAGAAGTGTACCTTTGGCGCTACGGAGGGCATGTTTCTTGGGTATTTGATAGAACCTGATGGCATAAAGCCCTGCCCAGAGAAAACAAAAGCTGTCATCAAACTTCCTTCACCACGCACACTGAAAGAGGTTCAGTCATTAAACGGTAAATTAGCTGGGCTAAACCGATTCTTGTCTAAATCAGCAGACAAATCGCTCCCACTCTTTAAGACACTCACGAAGTGCACAAAAAAAGGGAGACTTTTGGTGGACTGTGGAAGCGGAAGAAGATTTCCAACAACTCAAGCAACACCTAGCAGCACTTCCCAAACTTGTTGCACCCCGACCAGGGGAAGAATTGATTATGTACTTATCTGCAACTCATGGAGCAGTCAGCGCGGTGCTATTGACAGATAGGAACTCCGTTCAACCACCAATATACTTTGTAAACAAAGCACTAAAAAAGACAGAGACCAACTATACTGCCATGGAAAAACTGGTCCTAGCTCTAGTCTTCGCAGCTAAGAGATTGCGCTGATACTTCCAAGCGCACCCAATAGCTGTGATTACGGACCAACCAATCAAGCAAGTTATCTCTAAACCTGACGCATCGGGACGGCTACAAAAATGGAGTGTGTTACTGAGCGAGTATAACATCTCTTATAGACCACGCACTGCGATTAAAGGACAGATATTGGCAGACTTCATCAGCGAAAAGCCAGATACCGATACTCCACCTACAAAAAATGGGACAACGCTACAAGAACCATGGATTCTATTTCACAGATGGATCCTCGTAGGTGGATGGATCAGGCGCAGGCCTTATCCTCACTAACCCAAACGGAGTGGAATTCACTTACGCACTGCGTTTTGAATTCACAGCCACAAACAATGAGGCAGAATATGAAGCCCTACTCGCTGGACTACGAATTGCCACTCAAATGGGTGTACGCAACCTAGAGGCAAATATAGATTCCAGGCTAGTAGCCAATCACGTGTTAGGTGAATATGAAGATAAGGATGAACACATGGTACAATACCTCGAAAAAACCAAGTCTCTAATTCCAAATTTTGACAGGTTCACCATCAAACAAGTCCCTAGAGGAGAAAACAGGAAAGCTGACGCGCTTAGCAAGATCGCATCTACAAGCTTTGCGCACCTATCCAAACAAGTATTGGTGGAAAATCTGAAAAATAAATCAATCTCGGAGATGGAAATATCCACAGTGATAGAGGAACAGGATCCTACGTGGATGACACCTATCATCGAATTTATAAGCAAAGGGATCTTACCACAAGAACAGAAGGACGCTCATAGGGTATGGCGCATAGCACAGAGATTTGAACTCCGAGATGGCATCCTATATCGACGTTCATTCCTACAACCATGGCTTCGGTGCGTTGGACCTTTTCAGGCAGATTACGTACTCCGAGAGATCCACGCTGGGTCATGCAGTATGCACTCCGGACCACGGTCTGTAGTGGCGCGCGCCGTGCGGTCAGGATACTATTGGCCTACTATGCACCGCGACGCGCGGGATATGATAAAGAAATGCAGTGATTGCCAAGTCCACAGGCCAATTCCGCGCCGACCACAACAAGAGCTAACCCCCATCACCTCACCATGGCCATTCTATAAATGGGGCATTGACATCGCAGGCCCCTTCCCGGTCGCAGCGGGAGGGCTAAAATTCCTCATCGTATCTATAGATTATTTTACTAAGTGGATTGAGGCAAAAGCAGTGGCAAGCATCACAGGCAACCAAGTCAAACGCTTTGTCTGGGACAACATTGTATGTCGCTGTGGCTTACCTGGAGAGATTATTTCAGACAATGGAAAACAATTCTGTGACAATCCATTCAAAGACTGGTGCGCGCAATTACACATTACACAACACTTTGCTTCAGTTAAGCACCCACAAACCAATGGCTTGGTTGAACGCGCGAATCGCAGTTTGGGTGAAGGAATAAAAGCGCGCCTTGACAAACCTAAAGGAAGGTGGGTGGATGAATTGTCACATGTTTTATGGGCGCACCGCACGACAATAAAAACTAGTACGGGAGACACACCATTCTCTCTTGTCTATGGGACAGAAGCTGTCATACCAGCCGAGATTGGCATGCCAACTATCCATACGGCAGAAATAAATGTCGCAAAAAATGACGATGAGAGGCGCATAGACTTGGACCTGTTGGAAGAAAGGTGCGAACGCGCAGCTATACGTGAAGCAAAGGCTAAGTCAAAAATGAAGAAGTATTATGATGCAAAACTCAAACACACTTCTTTCAGGCCAGGAGACTTTGTATACCGCGCCAATGATGCAAGCCACGCAGAAGACACAGGAAAACTTGGACCCAAATGGGAAGGACCCTATGAGGTCACAGATGCACTAGGAAATGGTGCATACAAGTTGCACGATATGAAAGGCCATGAGCTAGCATGCACTTGGAACATCTGCAATCTCAAGAGATACTATATTTAGGAAAGGCTACAGCCCACACATAGACAACTCTGCACTTTAGTACATGCCTAATAAATGTCTGTGTATTTGAATTTTCTTTTTTTTAGGAATTGTCTTTTATTTTCAAAAACCTTCAAGTATTAATAAAATGTTGTGGTTTCTAGCTAACTCCATAACACATTTAACTTTATTGCTTACATTTTTTCTTATGTCTCAATATTGTTATTTTATATTTTGCCTACATGGCGTGCATGCACTTACAAAGACCCACGATGGCAGAAAGGATGAGTAAACCTACTAAGTAACTCGTTGAGTAAGAGGGTTGCAAACCCATCAACGCTGGATCACGCATCCTTGCTAAGCGCCTTACTTTCAAGACGTTGAAGTAAGTTTAAATGCGCATCCCACGAAGGATACGCAACATAACATACATTGTACATGTTTAGCAATCTACGAGCCAAGACTCTTGGTCATTTGATATAGTACTTGCGACACAATGCAAGTCTATCTTTACACTTATGATTTTTTCTTTTAAGTTATGCACTTAATACAAGCCATCTTAAGTATGTCTCAGTTTCAATTTGACTCTTGGATAGTCTTTCACACAAAAGAAAACAATCTAAGTACAAATAATACAAACAAGGCATACAAAAAAGTTAAATATTATTATTCATAAGAACCACGAGTTTATATAAAATTATATCTACAACAATCCATAGATATCTACATGCTATGAGCACATCTATGACTTGAGCTACTAGCTGTTGACGCTAACTCCCCAGCCTCACTTAGCCTTCTAAGCAGGCTGCTATCCTCCTGAGATACCGTCGGTACACTGACGGGAATCTCATCAGACCTGGGGAGATGGGCTGCGCCAACACCGCAGAGAACAGCCTTCCCTTCCACACCCTTCTTGCGAGCAACCCTGGTCAAATGGGCCTCCAAGCATTTCTTCAAATAAATCTCCTTCTCAAGGGCGAAGGGATTGAGCATGTGGCGGGGGCGAGCAAAGACAGGCACCTTCAGTTTCGACTCATCTGGCTTCAAGAAGAAGTCAGGCTGCGCCTCCGCATCTTCAGCTATGTGTTTGGCCAGAGTTAGGCCCTGCATGATCACACTGATAGGATAATCTTGATCACGCTCTAATCAGGCGATATGAGGAAAGTTGAAGACCTTCATCTTCTCCATGGCCTCCACAAGCTCACCAAAACCATCCACCTTATATCCAGGCACTTCTGCAAGCGGCACGGTCAGCATCTTGCTCTCATAAAGCTCCTCCGCATCCTGAGCCTTGCCACGTGCCATGGCACACTCCACAACCTTCCCAAAGGCCTCTACAACCTCCTGGGACTCCAGCGTGCCCATGGCTGCCAAGCGCAGACCATGGCTGATCAACCACCTGTAAATACAACAACGCACGCGTTAGAAGATAAAGAGCATTAAGGCACATAGAGTTGGAAAAAGGATTCACAAAGAGAATACGTACCTGCGCTCAACAATAGTAGACATCAGATGAGGGTACAACTCCTCATCGTACTCGATACTCAACTTACGCAGCTTGCTCTCCTGCACCTTCAGAGCCTCCTCCATACACTTGCGGAATTCATCAAGCTGGGCAAAGTGCCTGCCTCTGTTCTCTTGCAGGTACCTTAAACCCCAAGCGCAGTTAGCCCTGTGTTATTCAGCATCAGCATGCTCACGCTTCACCTCAGCCATCAAAGACAGCTTCTCATCCACAAGTCTTTTAGCATGCGCAGTTGTGGACTCCACGTCCGCCCGCGCATCAGCCAACTACGCCTTCAGCAGTGCAATCTCCTCATCCTTCTGAGCAAGACTGCTACTCTCACCAACATACCGCGCCTTGAGCTGAGTGACCAACTAAGCCTGACGCTCAGCAGCCGCGCCTAAATCTTCCATCAGTTGCTGTGTAGACATCTCCTCATCCGCCCTCAACGGCTCCTCCACACGATCATGAGCCACTTGGGGCGGCACCAACCCTTCAACGAACGCTGCATCACCCCCTGCAGTTTTTTCACTATACGCAAACAGAAAGAAGTCAAGGAATTGCAGAGCGAATAAAGAAAAAGAAAATAAATAATCAAACAATTGTTACTTACGTAGGAGGTGAAGTCTCAGCATTCTCATGCGCAACAAAGGATGCTGATGCCTCCTCATCTGTGGACTCATCCACGATGATAGTATGACGTCTGCGCTTGGAGGTGCCCTCACCACCATCATCAGCAGCCTTGCGCTTAGAACCTTGGCGCTCCTCGTCAGAGTGGGTATCAACTTTGAAGATACCAGCACTATCAGACGACTCAGTGCGTACGGGCTCAGGAGCCGCCACCCCTTGTGCAGGCATGGTCTGCACTGGAGTCGCATTCACAACTGGTTACGCACCCTCAGAAGACTCTTCTTGCGCAGGTTCTAGAAGACGCCCAGTGGTAGCCTCCAAGATAGGCAACTCACCCTCCCTTAGGGGGCACACACCCACAGTTACCTACGTGGGCTTCGTCAACCTCACCACGGAAAACAGATCCATCTCTGCGCAACACATGAATGAACAAAAGAAGAACAAGTTAGTTGATAAAATCAAAATATACAAGAACGCTTACATTATAAACGCGAGGATAAGAAAGGACAAGCACCCACCCCGGCCGCTTCCATCCAAAAATGTTGGCACTTCATCACTTCCCCCGAAGTAGTTGTGACTTATTCCCATGTGCACCAGAAACTCCTTGGGATAGGAGTTGATTGGGATGCGGTTACCATTAATGGTCTTCGCATCCTCCACGTTGTACGTACCGGGATCTGGGCACTCATCCTTTGGAAGCCCCCCTTGAGTATAAAACTCAGAGAGTGTGGTGAATACCCTATCATCTATCCAGAAAAACCTTTCCCTCCAACCCCTAAGGGCGTCTATTTTATCAGTGTAACACTGATAGCGCCCTGGGCGCTTCGAAAATGTTACCCACCCGTTCGACCACGATGTGTGGTAAAACGCGCGGAAAAGGTTGATCGTGGGATTTATCGCGAGTAAGCGACAATTTACCTCGAAATTTGTTATTTTTGCCGCACCTATACAGTGCAGCTGAGAGATGTGCAGACGGTAAAAGTTGAGCACGTCGCTCAAAAACAGAGATATAGGCACGCGCTGGTTTGCAAACTCAAAAAAGCGAGTGTATACCCCTATTTTCCCCTCAGGGAATTCTGCAATACATGCGTCCGCATCCGGTACTTCCGGATGCACCGCAAGCGAGATGAAAGAATCGAAGGTGAACTGACGTAGTTCATCCTCGTCCATCTCAGACCGAAACTCCTCTAATTGACGAACCATTTTTCCTAATAATGCGCATACGCAATTACCTTAGAAGCTACTAATTTTTTCTTGAAAAAAGATTCGTAATATGGAGGAAGTTGTATTTTTCACTGTAGTAAACAATGTGAAAATGGGTACCCTTTATATAGGGTTTCCCATTGCCTCGGATGAATGACACGTGGATCCCACTATCTCCATCGTGTGGCTAAAATACCATGAGATACAAGCACTTTTTCACGTTTTCCGAAGGACACGTGGATGACCTCCCCATTTACCGAGGTATTTTTGAGATATTTTGGGACTAGATACATAGTCCTAACTTTTGGCGGTGGATATATTGAATTTTTCCCGCCACGCTTACCGCTGATATTATTAGTCTAGTATACGCGGCTACAACCCGCACACACTAGACTGGGGGGACATGATGACGTATAGTCCATATTCGGGTCATGAACCCGGTTAATGAACATTACTAATGCCCAAGCCCATTACGAGTGGGCTATCATAACAATGATTTGGGTCAGCATGCTAACGGTTTGGGCTCACGAAAGCCCAAACCAAAGTTATTTATGGTTTGGATATAGATATCTCTTATTTAAGGGATATATATCAAATCGGATATATATCGAAGAGTAAGGAGCACGCATCCAATAAGGATTTCGTGCCTATATAAAGAATGTCATAACTCTCGTCAAAGGTACGACTTACAACCCTAACTCTTCTACATAACCCTAAAACCGATTACTTACTCTCACGTCCGAGGATAATCGTGGGAGACAATCCCACGATAAGCCTAACGGTGTTTGTTTGCTTTCTTACTGCGCAGGTCTCAAGCATTAAGATCTGATTGGTACGAGAACAGGAACCCAATAAGGAACGCCCAACTTTTGTATTAACAGTAGTCTTGTATAAATTTTTTAGAAAAATGATTGTTATGCCTAATAATCATGCGTATTTATGTACCTAATAATTGATTAGTTGATTTAAAAAGATAATTGTTGGGGATTTTTAGAGAGAAACATGATACAATTGTACAAATGGTTTATGTATTATACATGTATTTTAGATCTAAATAGCATTATTCAATTTTTTAAGCAAACTGTGACGAATTGATGAATCGCCCATTCACCCCTATCACAAACCAAACATGGCATGTTTAATAAACATGTTAAGTGGGTCGATCTGAACATGACTTGAAACATGCTAACACCAAACTTTAACCCATTTTTTTTACCTGTCTTAGGTTAATTTTTACGTCGTGTAACAAATGGTCGCCAAGTTTTTTCCAGCATTTATTTTGTGTGCAGCTAACTTCCTGATGAGATCTCACGGTTTGGAGGGAAAAAATCAATTAGTAATATGTATGTAAATTTTAGATTGAGTGTGGTGGATCAAAGAATCACGCGCGAAATGACAAGGACCATTCTGGTCCTTGCTACGTGACGCGTGACCTCCATCACTACTAGGAATTATGTAAATTTTAGGTTGGTTTGGTTGTCTTAACCACCAAATGAAGAACAAGAAAGAAACCCCTAAACGAGTCATAAGGGTATTTTTTTAAATGTAATAATTTTTATCTATTAAAGTTACTTTAAAAAAAACCCCGACGACAAATACTTTCTCATCTATTCATAACTCAAATACTCATTTACTTTCAAGTGATTTTATTTCTCAAGAATTGCATCTGAAACAATAATTTTTACATCCTCCTCGGAAGACGAAAATATTACAAGTATTAGGCGGGACAGGTACATATCGAAAGTTCGCGAAGTAAGCAATTAGGAAACCAAATTATGTAGTGCTCATGATCATTTAGCGGCCGCTTACTTTTCTAGTGACCCAATGACCCAGTGAATTGAGAAAAAATGAAAAAAAAAATGGTAAGAGATGGAACCAACGTTTGGTGAAACACATTTGAGGTGTAAAATAAATAGCAAATTTATATATTAAATAAGTTTTAAAAATTAATTATTTGCTTAGTTAAAATAAAAAAATATTATTTTCTCCTTCTCAAAATATAAGTCTATTTTAACTATTTGAATTAAATTTGATCTTAAATATTTAATGCAAAATATATAAATAGATTGAGTTTTAAAAATAATTTTTTTATTTTTATTGGTATAATTTTCATTAAGTATTATATGTATCAAAATAAACTTATATGACCGAAGAGATTATATTTTGAGACCGAAGAGATTAACCATGATAAGGTGGTAAAAGTAAAACAACGTAAAGATGGTCGAAAAGAATGTCTTGGGTAGACTGTTTTCAAAGTACCATAACCAAACAAAAAAGTGAAAAACATCTAGAATCAAAAGTAGCCAAAGGTCCTGTCCAACATTATCTTTGTACGAATGGAAAAATATGATATCTTCCATCCCAGTTAGCCATTACACTGACTTCCCAAAAACATCAGTTATAGACCAACAACTTAACTTTTGTCAATCCTTAAAACAACTCAAACAAATCCACTCTTATCTCATCAAAACATCCTTGCCAACAGTCCCACAACAGCAATATCTCTACACAAGAATCATCTCCATTGCTACAACAACTAATGACACTCCTGATACCACCTACATACACACTCTTTCTACTAAACTCGAAAACCCGAATATCCATCTTTATAACACACTTATAAAGTCATTTCCAACCTTAGCATTGTTGTTTTTTAATGACATGCTTAAAAAAGGCTTACTTGGTGATAGTTTTACGTACCCTTTTGTCCTTAAGGCATGTGCGCTTTTACATGCTTTGAAACATGGCCAACAGATACATTGTCATGTGGTGAAAAATGGGTATGTGTTGGATTTATATGTTGTTAACATGTTGGTAAGGTTTTATAGTGAATGTGGTGCTATGGAATGTGCAAATAAGGTTTTTAGTGGGAGTGGTGTTAAGGATTTGGTGACGTGGACGACGTTGATTCAAGGGTATGTTAAGATGGGTTGTTTTGAAAAAGGAGTGGAGTTGTTTGATGGGATGTGTGAAGTAGGTGTTAAGGCGGATGAGATTACGATGGTGGTTTTGATTTCGGCGTGTGGACGGTTGAGAGATTTGAGTCTTGGTAAGAGATTGCACAAGTATATTTGTGATTATGATTTGGATTTTGATGTGTATGTATGTAATGCTTTGATTGATATGTATATGAAATGTGGTGATACTAGTTTAGCAGTTGAATTGTTCAATGAGATGCCTGTGAAGAATGTTGTTTCTTGGAATTCCATGATTTTGGGATTAGTTCAACAAGGAGAGTTCACGATTGCGTTGAACATGTTTAGAAAGATGCAGAATCAAGGTGTAAAACCTGATGATGTCACTTTAGTGGGTGTGCTCAATTGTTGTGCTAATTTAGGGACACTTAAAACAGGGAAATGGGTACATTCTTATATAGACGGACGTGGTATTACAGCAGATGGATTTATTGGGAATGCGCTTCTAGATATGTACATGAAGTGTGGAGTCATAGAGAAAGTGTATTGTGTTTTTAATGGTATGAAGCATAGAGATGTTTTTACGTACACAAGCATGATTGCTGGGCTTGCAATGAATGGGAAGGGACTAAGAGCAATGAATGTTTTCTCTGAAATGCTTAAAACTGGAATTGTACCGAATGATGTAACATATTTAGGGATTCTGATGGCTTGTTCCCATGCTGGACTTGTAAAGGAAGGCTGCAACCATTTTGTGGATATGTTGAAAGTGCACAATATTAAACCTCAAAAAGAACACTACGGATGTATGGTTGACTTATTGGGTCGTGCGGGATTACTAAGTGAAGCTGAGGATATTATTGAGCATATGGTAATAGAACCTGACGCTTTAGCTTGGGGAGCATTACTGGCCGCTTGCAGGATTCATGGGAATGTAGAGATTGGAAAAAGGGTGATGAAAAAGTTAGACAAGATGGACGCAGAGAAAGACTGTGGTGCATATATACTTATGTCAAACTTGTATTCGTCTTCGTATAGATGGAGTGATGCATTTAAGTTAAGAAAGACTATGAAAGAAAGAAACATTAAGAAGAGTCCTGGATGTAGTTCAGTTGAGGTCGATGGTGTCGCATATGAATTCCGAAGAGGGGACAAATCCCATATTAAAGCTAAAGAGATTTATATGTTGCTGGATATAATGGAAAAACATTTAAAGAACGGTGAGCATATAATAGCCTGAGTGGTTGAGTCATGCCTAAAGTGAAGAATGACAGTAGATGAACGCGGGAAGTTACTACCAACTACGCTAGTAAGTTGGTTATGTAATTAATGATTGTGCAGCGATTGGCTTTTTAGACGTGACAATATGACAGCAATCAAAATATTTCAAAAGCCAAAATCATCCATTAAAGTATGAAGCTATGACACATAGGCAAATACACCCTATAATCATAAAGTATTAAGATTGTAATATAAGTATCTGTCTACATAAGCATAAGCAGTCCTTAAAAGCAAATCAACACATATCAAGTATAGTAGATACAAAGACCTTATGAAAATTACATAAAAAACCCCCTCACGGTCATTTGTTGTGTGGCTTCTTCCACAACACACCAATCCTCTTAAGCATGTTACCATTTTTCTTCTTCATGAACTCGTCATCATCGATTTCTTCACCGTAAGGAGAACCAATGTTCCTCCCAGGGGTACTATTGTCCATTGAGCATGTTCTCTCCATCAACCTCCTATTTGTATTATTCCCTGTCGAGAGCATAGCTGCAGCCGCCTCTGCTGCCTTACGCCATTGATCAGATTGCACTTTTAATTTCCTTAATTCTGCCTCCATTTCATAGTTAGCTGCTTGAGCTGCTTCTAATTGCTCTCCAACTCTTGCAACTTTTCTAGTACTTTTTTCTATCTCTTCTGCAAGATGATCAACCTTAATAGCAGATTCAGTTTCAGAGCCCACCAATGACTCTTTACAGTCAATTTTCTTAATTTCCAGCTTAAGCTTTTCATTTTCATCTGATTTATCATGCAATGCTGTCTCCGTAACCATCAACTTTGACTTCAATAAGTCAAAATCTTGTTTCAAAATCTTGATCTCCTCTTCTAATTCAATTTCTCTCATACCTGATAACGAATTTCTCATTTTTGAGTTTAAGTCTTCATTTTCTTCACAAATGCCTTGCAATTCTGTTTCTTTATCCAAGAGATTCGCCTTTAAGTCCTCGATATCTTCTTGTGACTTCTTCAATTCTTCCTCTAGTTCTGACTCTTTTACCCTTGAGTTAAACTTAATCTCCTCCACCAACTGATAAGCACTAGTGACCTCCATTGACTTTCGTGATTGTTCTTCATTCAATCTTTTCTCAGCAGTTTCCACATCAGATTTCAGCTTTTCTACTTCAGTTTTCAAAGCTATCATCTCTTCTTCGTTTTGGTTTTTAAATTCACTTTCTCTTGACTTTTCGTCAACTTCCAGAGCAGTGGCCTTACTACTCTCTAACTTGAGGGACTCTATAGTCTTTTTGGCAGTTTCAAGCTGTAGTAAAGTTTCATTAGCGAGGTTTTTGGCCTCAGACTCTGAACTTTTGCTATCATTAAGTTGGTTTTTCATGGTCTCCACAAGGGAAAGGGTTTCAGCCAGTGTTTCTTTCAAGCTATGTAACTCTGCATATGCTGATGCCGACTGTTCGGTTTGTGTGGCTTCACACTTTGTTTTTTCATCAAGTTTGAGTTGTAGTTGACCAATCTCATTGACCGCGGTTGCTAGTGCATCTACATCAGCTGAGTGCAGTTTCTTGGCTGCATCGAGTTTTGACTTCCATGCTTCATCACCAGCCTCAGACCGCTCTTGTATGCCCTGTTAAATTTATAGGGGGAAAAAAAATATTAGTTTTTGTTATTTTTTATTTATACCGTATTAACAAGTCATTCAAATATCATTTATAATTACTTAAAAGTATAGAAAAGGCCAAATAGTTTGAAGGTGCACAAACTAAAGTCTTTATATAATTTTGATCATGCTTTTTTAATATCAACTATTGACCTAACCCCTTTTGACCAGTTACAAATCTGCCTAACTTGACTACTTGGCTATCTTAAGTAGTTACAATAGCAATTTCCACTAAAGATACTCAAAGTTGTTAAAAACAACGATGAAAAATAAGAAGTGTTTTCTTGCCATAAATATCTTTTGACAATTAATCAACCGTTCTTCCTTGGAAAAAAAATGAGTAATCCTGTAGAGCAAACGCAGTTCATCCATATTCTTGAATTATGAAAACTGACAAATAAAAACTTTAGCTTGAATTATTTTTACAATAGAAACATTACATGTGATTCCTCGGAAGAAAACCGAGCCAGGAGCTTTTGAGACTCGTCTAACTTTGAAGACATATCTGAAAGCTGCTTTCTTGAGTCTTGAGCGTCTTGTTGGACTTGACTCCTGCATGATTCTGATGAAACAAGTTGATCCTTTACAGTCTTCAAAGCATCTTCTAGTTGAGAAATTTGGGTTTCGAGTTCTGCAACTCTGCTTGGACGCTTCTTCTGCAATTTGAAAGAACATCGAAACATCAAGGAAGGAAGGCAGCTTAAGTAAGTCCAAAGAAGCAATTTGCTATCGGATCCAAGATTTTTTTACTTCGTTTGAACTACCATTACCAAAAGTGTACTTTTATTCTTTCACACTAAAAGTTACTATGGTATCCACTGATTGTGTCGTAATCTTTTTTACATATGAATAGTTAACCTGTCAAGTTGGTCAAATCATAAAATCTTGCTAAAAAGGGAACGTGGTTAATAGTCGTACAGTGTCTATTTTTAAAGTTTACAACTTCATAAACCATTTTGTTCGGCTTTTAAATTGGATCAAAATTTGCATATTTAGAAAAACTTTCGGGGTTCTACCCAACCAATGTGTTTCGACTTAAACAAAAAATGACGGTTCTTGCGACCTCTACTGCAACTTTACAGAGATTGATAGTTCAATTTTACCTCAGAAATGGGACTTCTAGGTGATCTGCGCGCGCCGATTATTGGACTTGTACTTTTTGGTATCTTAATGCTTGGTTTCTTCGGAGAAGAAGAGCTGACTTCAAGTCCAGTCGTCTTAAGCTTTCGTGTAGCTGTACCAGACGAGCTCTTTTGAGTTGTGTCTGGAGAAGAAGCAAATCGAGGAGAGATCTTCCGAGAACCCTCGGAGCTCTTTGTACTGTTGGCCAAGAACAAAGACAAAACAACAAGTATAGATTTCCATAAGAACTCTCTCCTTACATACAAGATTTTACACTATGCATTTAACCAATTTAAAGTCTTTGACAAAAACTGATTATTGATTTTCAGTTAAAAGTACTTAGGATCAATATATCCAAAACACATCAAACATATATGATCAAATAGACTTTTTATGCACAATACATTATATTTTTCATACATTAAAAGATGTATACAAAGAGCTTGAAAGATATGTTACTTGCACATGACATAGCCATCTTATAACACTAAAACTATGCATCTTTCAGTATACAAAGAGCTTGAAATATTAATGAAAGTTATGAGATATGAAAGGTGGATTACCTTGATTTTGGAGTCTGCATTTGCATATCTTTAACTAACAACTTGCTAGTAGCCTAGTACTAAACAACACTATGGTTTTTTGGTTTTATGCACAAAATGCTTGAGCAAATTTAATGATGTCTGACCCACAAAAACAAACAAAATTCTGTGAAGTCACAAATAAATAATGAAAGAGAAAGAGAGAGGATCCAATGGTGAAGATTTAAATGTGTACTCTGTTCTCTGCAACAGGCAAGAGGGAGAGCATGATTATAAATGATACCACATGAAATAAATAAATTAAAAGTACTCTTTGTTCCACAAACAAAAATACAGGCTCCAAAATGATCAAAAGTCTATAGTACCCCTTTTAACAATTACTCCTATAAAGATCACATTCACTTAGACTAAAAAAATGCATACTCCTATTTTTCATTAAGAAATTGTGCGTTTAGTACTTATTTTTTATCTCTAGTTTTCAAAAAATTCGGAAGGAAAATTTATCTTCACAAAACACATGAAAAAAAAAATATAAAAAACGCTTCTATTTTGAAAAAAATAATGAATGGTTGTGGGTTACAAAGTAAAATAAGAAAAACAACTAACACTATGTTCTCAAATGAAAAAATGGGTGGAAAGTGAAAGCAAGTTAAGAAAACAAAAAACAAGGTGTGTTCTCAAGTTTTTTTGAGAATGGAAAGTGAAAGTAAAGTGTGAAATAAGAAGTAAAATGATATGGGTTTTTATGCTAAAACTTTCAACCCATTTTTGAGATGAAAGTGAATGAGACAAAACGAAAATGTTTGTTATGACTAGATTGACCATTCTTTAATTTAATATGAGTCTCAATTAAATACATGATGGAGGACATAATCGTCAAATAATATTTTTTTCATCACTTTCCTCCCTTTCTTTTTACAACTCAAGAACACTACCAAATTTTTAGCAATCTTTTTTTTTCTTTTCTTACCACTTTCTATACTTCCATTCACTTTCATTTTCCTCTACATAAAAAGTTGAGAACACATTATAAATTTTGTTTTGTAATTTTTCTTGTTAAGTTAGAAAACAAGGTATTTTATGTTTTGCAAAACAGTGGGTTGAAAAACGCTGATTTGAACGTGATTTTTGTGTTTCTTGTTTTTCACAAAACATTTTGTGAAAAAAAAGGTATTTTCCCCCAACTAAACGCACGTTTAAGCATATTTTTTTTCTTTTTCTTTTTCTTTTTCTTTTTTTCTTTTCCTGGAGTTGTCTTTATAAAATTTATATTTTTTTTAACAAGTTGATTTAACCACTAACTTTTGACAATATTTTTATCTTCAACTCTTAAAATTTTGTTTCAATTAAACCTATTAACGTTATTTATTCGTACTATTAAAACTAGTTTTAGAATCCGTATACGCATGGGATTTGGTTAGATTGTATAACGGATAGTAATATTTTAATAACTTTGTTTTGAAGTTAAATATTGTGTTATTTTGAAGTTAAATATTGTGACAATTTATATATCAACGGTTTTGTAAGGCATAGGATTTTTCTATAAAATTATAGTATTAAATCTTTTATACTTATATAGTTATAACATTTATGTATGCGTGTGTTTTTACATAATTTTCTCAGTATTAATATTTGTTAATACTTGGTATAGATTTTTGTTGCATGAATTTTTATTTTTTTTAACTGTCATGGTATTTATGTTGATCTTATTTAAATTTAATTATTGATATAATGTACCTACAAAAATATATTATTTTTCTTTAAAATCTTCTCTCTTATTTAAAATATTTGGCTAGAAATTCTTATTATTTTTCTCATTTTAATTTTTCTCATCACCCAATCCCTTCCCGATAAATCAAATCCATGTTTTTATATGCCCAAATAATACGTGCAGGTTTGTACCGAAACCATCCACAAACAATTTTTTCATCAATTACAATTTACATTAGTGAAAAATAAAATCAATATAAAATCCGCAACAAAATGCGGTCTTCATAGACTTGTAGCATGAAAAAGTTGCACGAGATGCGTTAACTATATTTTTGGTTCTTGTAGTTTGTAAGGTGATTCAATTTTAGTCTAATATTTGTAAATTTTCGAATTCAATCCTAAAATGAAACAGCCGTTAATGACTAAAATACTTTTTCTTTCATTATTTATTTATTTCTTTATTATGTATTATTATTATTATTATCTAGTTATATTTGTTTATTCTTCTTGTATTAACTGATAAAGATATCTTCAAATCAAAACTTCATTGAACTACATGAGTTTGTTTGCAACCCTAGTAAAAGTGAACCCCTAAAGCTAAATCTAAATCTAAAACAAAAACTATTAAACAAGAACAAATCACCCCGTTGTTTCAAAGAGACGGAGGAGAACAGTTTTTTTAGAGAGAAAAAGATGTTTGTGTTTATGCATTGCCGTTTAATAAAAGCATAACGAATGATAGAAATCCCTTCTAAATTAACGGTCAAACATAGTCAGTTTAACGTAGTCAAAAAAATTAGACTAAACCCGTAATGTGTGTTTCATTTTAGGACCGGATCAGTGAGTTTTAAAACTATTGGACTAAAAATGAAATACTTAACAAATCACAGTTAACTCTAATAAATAGAAGAATTTCATGAAATTTTCATAAATATTTATATTGCCAGGAAAATTACACGTGATGCACATAATTAATAACCTCACTCCGCAATTGTGATTAGCTGAACCAAAGTATATATCAACCATTATGACATCATGAACTCATGATGCATACAAATAAGGATGGTAACGGGGCGGAGATTATAGGGGATCATATTTACCATCTTCATCTTCGTTTCCCACTCCCCATCCTCATCCTCGCCTCCATCCTCATTGGGGAATCATTTTACATCCCCATCCCCATCCCTAATTGGTATCGGGGATCCCCACGGGGATTCGGGGATTTGTCGGCCTTATAAATTGAGCATAAAAATTACATACGTAATCGAAAATATAAAGAACTGACCTATAAATGTCTTAAAAATCATACATCGTACATAGTTGGATTAATTAAAATGTCATTCAACTTTAAAGTATCGTAAATACTGAAACATCACATATAATATAAAAATAAACTGCATCAAATGTGTGTATTCGGACAAAATATTGGTAGAATAATATGTAGTTAGTGCTTAACATTTTAAAAGTATTTGATCTACTAAATATCACATATACATTCATTTATAATTCAAGTATAATACTTGCCACTACTCACTAACATATACATATACAAGTACATGTAGTATTAATATACAAGTAACTTATACAGTGTATACTCATACATTAAAAGTTCGGGTTCGGGTTCGGGGTCGGGGATTTTTATTATCCCCATCCCCGCCCCATCCCCGGTTTTATAATTCGGGGATTCCCTTTCCCCATCCCCATCCCCGGTCAACTCGGGGGTTCCCCAGTCAAATCGGATTTGAGGATCGGGTCCCCGTCGGATACGGATTTTTTTGCCATCTCTACATACAAATGGGTTAAAGATTATCTGAGTTAGGGACGGAGCTACATTATACCTAGGATGGGCCAAGGCCAACCCAAACTTTTAATAAGTATTAGTAGTATGGATATTTTAAAGTGTAATTTGTATCTAAAACTTACTAAAACTTAAAAAGGTCTACCCAGAATAAGATACAAAGCCACTCAACTCGTCAAATTACATTAGAAAATTGTGTTAGTTGTGTCATTGCATTATTGAAAAGTGAAAACTAAAAGAGCAGGAGAAGTTATATTGTCAAACATCAATGAAAAACTCTTATTGTACAACTTTTAAAATTTGTATCGTTGTTTTTGTGGGTATTTTTTTTCAAGTTTTTTGTTTTGGCTTACCCGACCGAACAATCCTGGCTCCGTCACTTGAGTTTGCCAATTTATAATTAGGCCATATATGTATTTGAACAAGTATAAAGGCAACACAAGTATATTATGTTTTTCGTTTATACGTATTCTGTTTCATTTTGAAGATCTATTAGGATAGAAAAGACAGGGAAGTTTCAATGATAGGTTAGAAATAGTAGGGGTAAGGATCTAGTGAGAAGAAAACTTAAAATGAGAAGGATGAGAAATAACTATAACCACGCATTTGAGATGCATCGACTTGATTTAGATGCATTTCTATTCATTTAGATGCATCCCAAATAATTCCGAAAAGTGATTTGAAGTGAAAACGATGCAAAGTAGTACTCACAATAAATTTGACTAGCAGAAGACAAAAAATGTATAGGATTTGCCTAACTTGATGAAATGTATCTAATATATGTATATGGATCTAATTTTTTGCTAGAAAATATATTATGGTACATCTAAAATATTAAGGATGCATCTAATTTAAGTCATCTCGAATGTGTAATTATAATTATTTCTCATCCTTTTAGTTTTAAGTTTTCTTGTCATTTGATCGTAAGTCTAGAAAAAGTAGGCGTTACTTTTTTAATGGGACAAAATAAATACAATAAAAGTACCCGGTATAATGCTCCACTATCTTAGCAGAAATCAGTGATGACCACTTTTTGAGAATAAAATAAAATTTCTTTGTAGCAGTTGAAGAATGGTTGGACACGCTCTCTCTACTTTCACGAGCGTAGTAACTGCTCCCTCCTCAAAAATTTTGGATGTTATAAAATAATAATTTATAATTTTTGTGTAAATTAATAAAAGAGTTTAGTAATTGGTTAAAGAATGCAATTGTATTACTCTTTTTAAATTGTATATTTTTTATTTGAAGACAATAATTTTAAAAAATGAATAAGTCCACATTACATGACATACATTTATAAATTATAAATTCTATCATTGTAGAAACTCTTAAAACAAATTAATAATTGTTCATCTTTTGCATTTAACATTTCTTTCTCAACCGACTTTATGTATCACCAGTTATGCATATTTTTATTTTTGAAACATAGCTCTAAAAGCTATATATATTTAACAAAACTCATAATGTATTTGTCTTCCACGAGTAAAGTATTTAAATCATCTCTCATATTAGTCATGTTTGTCCGTGATTAAAGGAAGTAGAGATGTACCGTAGACTTTCTATGAGTTTGATAGTGTGAACAATGGAAAATTGTAACAAAGAAAATGTAACCCATTGTATATTTAAATAAAAGATATGTGACTTACCAACAAAAAAACATGCATAATGATTAGCAACTAATTTGCATTAAACTATATCGACCATTGAGAAGACCAGAAATTAGCAAGTACAGCAAACGTTGATTACTTTGTTAAAAAATAGGGTGCGTTTGGTATGCTTGATAGAATCACTATAGGTATACGTTTGAGGATAGAGTGGAATGGAAAAGCGTATGTAGATATATCACTTTTCATGGTTATCCACATACCCATCAAATCAAACTCCTATAAGAAAACTCACATATTATGGGTATCTTCATTCCATTGTGGTGGGTCTCATAATCAATCAAATAACATTAATAACTTTCAAAGTCATAGATTCATTCCTATAGTGAGATATCAAACACACCCTAAAGGTCTCAAATTTCTCTTTGAAGTTTTATTTTCATTTTAAAT